>OX336388.2:924671166-927071166 GCA_946902985.2 Meconema thalassinum
TAGACCCATTACACAATAATTTCAGCACGACGAAGCTCTTGTTCAATTTCTTTGATTTCCCAATCGTGACCAGTATGGCCAGATTGACGTGAGGCATGCAACAACTGTAGCCGCTGGACGAGCTTATTGGGATTGTGCCAGTATACAAATTTAACAAATGGATTTTTAGGTGTAAACAAAGCATTACCATTATCATGATCATTATCATCATCGTCATTATCATCATCATGATCACCATTATCATCATGACCATCATCACTGTTACTATATAGTCCTTTTTGATCCTCTTGCAATACCACTTTATTTATAGTCTGAGTTGATTTTGACAGTGTTGAAGGTTTCTTGGACGTTGACAACTGTCCTAACATGACGTTTTGAGGACATGATAAGTCCTTTTGAACAAACACTGTACTATCTTTAGCCGCAATATCGTTTTCTTGAACTTGCTTTTTAGCATTTTGATAATTGTTTGTAAACAGTAAGCGTGGTTCGTTTCGAGCACTACATTGATGAACACTCACACTTAAAACCTTTCCATTTTTACTTTTCAGATTGCCTCGACATTTTGTTGACCTCTCTTTTGAGCATCGCCAGAATATTATTCCATTCACATTCTGGCGATTATAGTTATAGGAGTAGCCTTGATAGAGTGCACGTAGCCTACCTTTGTTGGTTGTAATAAGTTCCATAGTAGTAACTGACCTGTCAGTACGATGTTCACACTACAAAGGTTACAACTGTTTTGCTGATGGAGTGACCTACTATAAGCTTATATATTGGCTTATGTGTTGGCTTTTTGTGTTGGCTTTTCGTGTTGGCTTTTGTGTTGGCTTATGTGTTGGCTTTTTGTGTTGGCTTTTTGTGTTGGCTTTTCATGTTGGCTTTTCGTGTTGGCTTATGTGTTGGCTTTTTGTGTTGGCTTTTTGTGTTGGCTTTTCGTGTTGGCTTTTGTGTTGGCTTATGTGTTGGCTTTTTGTGTTGGCTTTTTGTGTTGGCTTTTCGTGTTGGCTTTTCGTGTTGGCTTTTCGTGTTGGCTTTTTGTGTTGGCTTTTCGTGTTGGCATTTCGTGTTGGCTTTTGTGTTGGCTTTTCGTGTTGGCTTTTTGTGTTGGCTTTTCGTGTTGGCATTTCGTGTTGGCTTTTCGTGTTGGCTTTTTTTGTATTGGCCTTTCGTGTTGGCTTTTTGTATTGGCTTTTCGTGTTGGCTTTTTGTGTTGGCTTTAGTATTGGCTTTTGTATTGGCTTATTTGACAAGTTATTTGTGTCAATGTATTTAGTGGATTTTTTCTTGGTGTTGGAAAGTAGTTGAAAGAGAGGGAATATTTAAAGACTTAACCTCAGCTCACTAACCTAACCTAACCTTTCAACTCTCAGATGTTAATTAAATTCTGTGCATTGTCGAGTTGGAGCCCAAGACCTCAGGGGTAAAAAAAAACAATTATTTTTGACGACTTATTTTGGTAACTTATTTTAATGGCTAACCTAACTTTACCTAACCTAACCTAACCTAACCTCAGCTCACTTTGGATATTACTAGTAAGTGTTCATATCCTCTGCTAGGTAGCATGCTAGTAGTACAGGTAGTGCTCATATTTACCGCTAGATAGCGGAAACATACTTTGCATGTTGCATGTGACACTTGTGAAGTTTAACCACATGCAAGACGTGCTTGTATAAGTTCTCTATTTAAACTCAATATACAATTAACCACTAAATGTTCAGAACTAACATGTATAGCCATGTTTAGGGTATATAGGAGACCCTTAGCAAGAAAGGCTGTCTAACCCACGAGTGTACAGCCTTGTCATACGCAGTAAGCCCCTGTTGGCAGAAAACAACAACAACAACAATTTGAGAAAGCCAACAGGGGCTTACTGCGTATGACAAGGCTGTACACTCGTGGGTTAGACAGCCTTTCTTGCTAAGGGTCTCCTATATACCCTAAACATGGCTATACATGTTAGTTCTGAACATTTAGTGGTTAATTGTATATTGAGTTTAAATAGAGAACTTATACAAGCACGTCTTGCATGTGGTTAAACTTCACAAGTGTCACATGCAACATGCAAAGTATGTTTCCGCTATCTAGCGGTAAATATGAGCACTACCTGTACTACTAGCATGCTACCTAGCAGAGGATATGAACACTTACTAGTAATATCCAAAGTGAGCTGAGGTTAGGTTAGGTTAGGTTAGGTAAAGTTAGGTTAGCCATTAAAATAAGTTACCAAAATAAGTCGTCAAAAATAATTGTTTTTTTTTACCCCTGAGGTCTTGGGCTCCAACTCGACAATGCACAGAATTTAATTAACATCTGAGAGTTGAAAGGTTAGGTTAGGTTAGTGAGCTGAGGTTAAGTCTTTAAATATTCCCTCTCTTTCAACTACTTTCCAACACCAAGAAAAAATCCACTAAATACATTGACACAAATAACTTGTCAAATAAGCCAATACAAAAGCCAATACTAAAGCCAACACAAAAAGCCAACACGAAAAGCCAATACAAAAAGCCAACACGAAAGGCCAATACAAAAAAAGCCAACACGAAAAGCCAACACGAAATGCCAACACGAAAAGCCAACACAAAAAGCCAACACGAAAAGCCAACACAAAAGCCAACACGAAATGCCAACACGAAAAGCCAACACAAAAAGCCAACACGAAAAGCCAACACGAAAAGCCAACACGAAAAGCCAACACAAAAAGCCAACACAAAAAGCCAACACATAAGCCAACACAAAAGCCAACACGAAAAGCCAACACAAAAAGCCAACACAAAAAGCCAACACATAAGCCAACACGAAAAGCCAACATGAAAAGCCAACACAAAAAGCCAACACAAAAAGCCAACACATAAGCCAACACAAAAGCCAACACGAAAAGCCAACACAAAAAGCCAACACATAAGCCAATATATAAGCTTATAGTAGGTCACTCCATCAGCAAAACAGTTGTAACCTTTGTAGTGTGAACATCGTACTGACAGGTCAGTTACTACTATGGAACTTATTACAACCAACAAAGGTAGGCTACGTGCACTCTATCAAGGCTACTCCTATAACTATAATCGCCAGAATGTGAATGGAATAATATTCTGGCGATGCTCAAAAGAGAGGTCAACAAAATGTCGAGGCAATCTGAAAAGTAAAAATGGAAAGGTTTTAAGTGTGAGTGTTCATCAATGTAGTGCTCGAAACGAACCACGCTTACTGTTTACAAACAATTATCAAAATGCTAAAAAGCAAGTTCAAGAAAACGATATTGCGGCTAAAGATAGTACAGTGTTTGTTCAAAAGGACTTATCATGTCCTCAAAACGTCATGTTAGGACAGTTGTCAACGTCCAAGAAACCTTCAACACTGTCAAAATCAACTCAGACTATAAATAAAGTGGTATTGCAAGAGGATCAAAAAGGACTATATAGTAACAGTGATGATGGTCATGATGATAATGGTGATCATGATGATGATAATGACGATGATGATAATGATCATGATAATGGTAATGCTTTGTTTACACCTAAAAATCCATTTGTTAAATTTGTATACTGGCACAATCCCAATAAGCTCGTCCAGCGGCTACAGTTGTTGCATGCCTCACGTCAATCTGGCCATACTGGTCACGATTGGGAAATCAAAGAAATTGAACAAGAGCTTCGTCGTGCTGAAATTATTGTGTAATGGGTCTACCACTTTGCGACCACTTTCACCCCAACTCTTGTTTCTAATATTTGCTTATTTGCTTTCACTTTTACCTGAACTCTTTGGATCCATATTTGCTCTCACATTAAACTAGTATTCTTATTACCAAGTTGACTTTACTAGAGCTTAGTCTATGCTCGACAGTTGATATGGAAGTATCAGTGACTAGGTATGGTAAGCCTTACGCATACTATAAAGGATATTCATATATTGTGAAACGAACCAATAAAAATGGAACTGTTATTTGGCGTTGTTCAAAGCAACGTTCCAAACATTGTCGTGGTGACCTAAAAAGTAAAAATAGTGAGGTTTTAAGTGTCAGTGATCATCAATGTAGTGTACCGCATGAAACACAGTTGCCGTCGACAAAAAATCAAGAAAACCATATTGCTACTCAAAATAGTGCATTGTTTAATGATCAACGTTTAACCCCTGTTCTCAAAGTTATTTTTAATCCATCTTCCACGTCGCAAGAGCCATCAACATCACAAACTATGCAAGAGGTAGTGGTGTTGTTGTCGTTTTAAAGAGTGGAACAACTAGGTCATCTGCTGTTGATCTGCAAGGGGATCAAAGTGACTAAATAGTAATAACCATAAGGTTTTTATGTCAATACAACCATTGTGGCTTCCCCACTTTTCGAAAACAACATTAAAGGGACATTGCTATAAAATGATCTACAACAAGCCTTGTGTTTAAAACTATAACAGACTATTATAATGTGAGAAAGGCTTGTATTCAGTATGCATTTATTGTCATAATCATGTATACTCTGCAATGTTAAATATACTAACTTTGTATAAAATAAAACAGCATTGTAACATCATTTTGCATTTATTTACAAACTTTATATACATTTTTTTTTGGTTTCATCATAATATTTTTAAAGACAACACTAAACACTAAAACATTACTATTCTATGCACATATTTTCTTTCTTTTTCAGTATATTGTCATTACTTATAATTTCCATTATTATTTCACATTATTTATTTATTTAATTAAAACGAACCATGCACCTAATGTTTTTAAAACCTTCATAAATTAAGTGTACAGGTTGCACAGCATTATTGACTTCATCAAAAACACTCTCCGACATATCATTAAACCGTATAGGCAGAAATGTCTCAAAGTTTTCACATACACAAAGTACACGATCACCATATGCTGTTTTCAATTTCCGAATCTTGATAATGCGGAATGGAATATGCATTGGCAATTCACTGAGCTTCTTTGTCTCTAAGCCACATGATTGTCCCACAGCATTCAAAACATTCATTGTAGTAGTCTATAAACAAAACAAAAGCATATCTATTACACTCTAAAACAGCTTTAATAATATTGTGCAATTAGGGATTTTGCACTATCCATGGCGAATAAATTATACTAGTTATGCAAGAAATGCCCTAACTGTTGCAGATACTACTTTTCTGCATATAGCACAAGTGTTAAGTTCTAATGCACACTTGACACAGGCTATCATGTGTCCACAGGGTAAAAATACAACACCTAGTTCATCTTGATAACAAATTTTACATAATTGTTGGTCACACTTTTGTATCTGTTCGTGAGACAAGTCTTTTCTTTCAGCCTTATGTATTTGCTCCGCGTGCTCTAACTCTAAAGGCACTTTTATGTCTTGTGCTGCAATCACTTTTTCTTTACGAATAGTGTTCACAAATTCCTGACCTTTAAGCAACACCATGTATTTACAGTTTGGTAACCAACGAGCGTGTTGCACAAAAGGGTCATCAGTCATTTGCCAATCCTTTAAAGCAAATCCACAATAAAAACATATTGTTTTATCCCCTTCACCAGTATAAAAAAATCCAGCTTCACTTAGCTGTTTGGTAAGGTGTTTTAATATTAATGGCCAAATATTTTTATAAGATTCGAAACGTTTTTCAACAGAGCTGTACTCTGGGTGTGCTAGTGCTTTAGTCTTGCAAACTCCCAATTTTTCAAAAGCACACGCCAATTCAACACTGTCTATGGCATATGGACCACATATATCGACACTACCGTTGGCTGGTAATACATCATTATTATTATTTATTTGTGATTCAGCAACGTAAGTAGCGGCCATAGGCCTTGTGGTTCGGTAAAATGAATGCACGGGTAGGTTACCCACTTGCTTTCCAAGCATGTAAGGACAGTGAGGAGACCATCGCAAATGGTCTCTAAAGGGATCATCCCCTTCTTCCCAGTGTGAAAGTTCAATACGACAAAACACACAGCGCACCACATCTCCTCGGTTCAAGTAAAAAAAAACGGCTTTTGCAAGTTCATGCGTCGACAAAAAGCCTACAGGCCAGGATTCAAATGTTAACCATCGATCATGTTCTGATTTTAAATTTAACCCACGTGGTAAACCAACTTGCTCACTTGTTGTATTTGGTACTAACGCCATGTGTTATAATAAAACGTTTTCTTATTGTAAGTTATTAACATTGCACAGAGTACTTTAAAGCATAATGCATGCTTGTTCAGTGTCTGTTCATTACGTTAATGGCACATGACGACACCTAAAAGCAAACAAAATAACCCATCACTCAATCAATCAATCAATCAATCAATCAATCAATACTTGTAAATAAAACGTTAACGTTAATTGGCATTAATATATCAAAACACCATTAAAAATAAACTGTATGTTGGCACAAACAGTAACCCATGTACTTATTTTCTTTTTTATAAAGCTACAGTCATTTACATTCCCCCACCCTCCCTTTAACCAATATATAAACAAAAATGAATGTCATGTCATTTTGTTCACATTATCATGTTCAAACCTGTGGATATTCGTTGAGTCCATAGGGAACCACTCATAAATTAAATTTATTATTTTATTTTTAGAAAATCCAACATGGCCTTGTACTTTTCCCAGTCAACAACAACAACATAGCCATTAATCAAGAAAGCAATCATTGTCCCAGTCATGTACAGGTAATGAATTTTTTTTTGTCTACGAGTTTTCAGTAGTGGTAAAATGGAATAGCATTTTTAAGTTGGACTTACCTGAGTTTTAAACAGTTCACTCTTTGGCAGTGGTTTCGCTTTAGTGCGTTTCTGGTTTTTTTCAGCGACTGCTACGGCGGTAAGGCTATTCTTTCCAAGTTTCTAAAAATAAATAAAATAAACCGCTATAAATACCTAAATTCAGGTTAATACATACATTTCATAAAATAAAACATAAAACAAAAAAAAATGAAACAAGTTAGTTTAAAAAAAATCATCTCACCTTTACTTGCAGTGACTTGTTACTCTTCCCTTCTAGTGGGCTCAAAAGTGCAATAGTTTCTTCTCCCTCTGACATGTAAGGTATGCCGGTTATCTGCAAACAAATAAATAAATAAAATCATTAATTACCTAATCAATAAATAATTGCATGTATTTATATATAAATCAATAAATGTATAAATGAATAAATATATACCTACCTCACAACAAGAATAAGTATTTTCCACCAACACCAAAACTGTTAAACAAGGCCAAGTGTTTCACACAACGCTGTAGCGTGTTCAAAAGTAGTCACATAAGTGCGAGTGGAAATGTCAGCGACGTGTCTTTATATATCACATTGCATGTATAATCTTTTTTTTTCCCACGCTTTGAACATTCTCTTATCGTGCACGTGGGCAGCTAACGTCCCAGGCGAACACCTGTGCCTGATCAAATTTCACATGAACTTGCATTTTGTCACGTACGAAGCAAAACAGGATGTGACTTGTTAACAGTTATCATGCACGTGGACAGATAACGTCCAAGGTGAACACCTGCGGTAGATCAAATGTCACATGGACTTGCATTTTGTCACGTACGAAGCAAGACAGAATGTCACTGGTTTAGCGTGCCTGTGGTTTCACATGTGTGCACGCCTTTCGCACTTCCCTGCCACCACAATGGTCAGATTATTTCACCTTCAAGCGTCTTGGTCATTTTTTCCATTGCACCTGTTGTCAAGTCAGATCGGAGCCTTCCAATAAGCTCAAATGACCTTCACCTCCTGCTCGTTTGTTTTCGATACTCGCTTCGACCAACATAGAATCAAGTTCTCATCATCGTTTACACGTTAAAGGTAAAATATCAGGAAAAACGCACGCTCGCTCTGTCATACACCGATCCGCCGAAATAGCGATTGTTCTATTAAGCATGGTCCTTGTGGTTAGCGACAGGTTCGTTGAAACACACACATACCCAGCCGTATCGTCTCTCTCAACCACCACGCTTTATAAACATTATAAACAGGTAACGGTAATGATTTTTTTTCAACATGTACGGCGTTAGGCCCTTTGTGAATTATCTTTTTTTAAAAAAAATATCTACCACATTTGAAAGGGGGCGTTAGCCCGAGTCCTAGGACACCTCGTACACGTCTCTAGCGTTATTAGTTCGTGAGATATCGGCAAAAATCACAAAAAACACGTGTTTACCCCAAAATCGCGTTTCCAAAATTTTTAAAAATTACAACGAGTAGTTCATAGCAAAGAGAACGTCTGCCCGAATCCTTGGACCCGTCGTACATGCCTCTAGCGTTATTGCTTCGTGAGATATCGGCAAAATCACAAAAAACATGTGTTTACCCCAAAATCGAGTTTCCAATTTTATTAAAAATTATAACGAGTGGTCCATAGGAGAGAGAACGTTACCCCGAGTCCTTGGACCTGTCGAACACGCCTCTAGCGTTATTGGTTCGTGAGATATAACAAAAAGTCTAAAATCACGTTTTTACCCCAAAAAGACTGTGTTTCCAGATTTTCACATTTTCGACACCGACATTCCCGTAAAGAGCACGACGAGACGAAAAAAACGAATCCAAGCACGCCCTCCTAGCATGGCTCCTTCCATTCCAAGGTCGCAGGGGCTCACAACTTCCTAAGTGGAGCAGCTTTCCCACTACCACACTACTGCAGGTTTTCATTCTAGAGACTTGAAATTTATTTTGGGGGTAGAGGGGGTAGGGACCATTGATTTACGTTAAACAATTTTTTTTGTAGAGTTCCTAGTTTCCAAAATATAGGATTTTCAAAATTCGAGTGTTTTCAAAAAAATATAAAAAATAAAAAAGTTTTATTACAAAAAATAAAGGTCATAAAGACTGTTCGTTTGAGCCATGGCACAACGTTCTATCCTGTTTGGTTTTCAAACTATCACATAGTTTCGAAAACAAAAATTTTCAAAAAAAATTTGAAAAATATAACGAGTGGTCCATAGCAAAGAGGACGTCAGCCCGAGTCCAACAATACCTCATTTGTCAAAATCGGACCATGCGTTCAAGAGATATTTAACATGGCTGAGGCTTAGTAGTAGAGCAAGGGGGGTTCTGAAGTGGGGCAGAACCCCTATCATCCCCCTACTCATACCCTTATAGAGGAAGCATCCTTTGACCAAATGAATAGGTCATTAGCCTAATAGTCTGCGGATGGTGGCCATCTTTGTGTGAAAATCAATTCACCCTATTAATTCGAACACGGTGGAACCGAATGGAACGAATTTTGGTACAGAGGTAGCACTGGCAAAGGACACCTCAGTGTCATGTTTTATATCGCCGCCATCTTGACTGAAACGTAATGGCGGCAACACGAATGTTTAAAGCTTAAATCAAATTACGATTAACCTAATTATCCGATCTCTACCAAATTTTGCAACTACATACCTTTGTGGATTGAGCATCCTATGACAAATCTATTAGGTCATTCGCCTAATAGTTTGCGGATGGCGGCCATCTTTGTGTCAGAATTGATTCCCCCTATTAATTCAAACACGGTGAAACCGAATGGAACGAAATTTGGTACAGAGATAGCACTAGCAAAGGGCATCTCAGTGTCATGATTAATATCGCCGCCATATTGACAGAAACGTAATGGCGGCCACACAAATGTTTAAAGCTTAAATAAAATTACGACTAACATAACCATCCGATCTCTACCAAACTTTGCAACAACATACCGTTATGGAGGGAGCATCCTTTGACCAATCTAATAGGTCATTAGCCTAATAGTTTGCGGATGGCGGCCATATTTATTTCAAAATTGATTCCCCCTATTAATTCGAACACGGTGGAACCGAATGAACGAAATTTGGTACAGAGGTAGCACTAGCAAAGGGCACATCAGTGTCATGTTTTATTTCACCGCTATCTTGATGGAAACGTAATCGCGGCCACCCAAATGTTAAAAGCTAAAATGTAATTACGACCAACCTAATAATCTAGTCTCTACCAAATTTTGCAACACCATATCTTTATGTGGGAAACATATTCTGACCAAACTGCAAGAACATCAGCCCAATAGTTTGCAGATGGTGGCCAAGTATGTGTGCAAATCGATACCCCCCTATCAATTCAAACACGGTGAAACTGAATTGAACGAAATTTGGTACAGAGGTAGCACTAGCAAAGGGCACCTCAGATTCATGTTTAATATCCCTATAGCACGTTGTATTTCAACAAGCTACTACAACCAACATTCAATCATACTCCTTGGAGAGGACAAAGAGTTATAACAATACCCATGCATTTAGGAGAAAGTAGGCTATATGTTCTTTACTGAACATCTTGTTTCTTAGATAAAAAGTATTCAGCGATATAATACTTTCAAGCTAAAATATTAAAGCCACTACGAAAACATTTAGTCTGATGCAGACAGTTTTTTTTTCGTTTTCCCACAATTGACAGACTTGGCGCTTGACTGGTTTCTGAAATAATCGATACAAATGATTGTTAGGTTTTCTCAACTATCCTCATACAAAAATTCCTTTATGTGCAATGTAATGCTGTTAGTGCGACAATATTAGGTCTAAAAGCAATTTTTATTTCATTCATCACAAATAAAGCTATACTGTTTTGTTTCTTTGTTTTTTAGTTTCTGATAATTTAACCCTTGATTGACCTTGTGTGGTCCCTAGGACCTGACACGTGATTTATATCTTCGTAAGTGGAGTACTTTACCACCGATTGACTCCCCCCTCCCAGTACCTTCCTGAAGTCGCGCCAGTCAGCCTGGGGTGAAATAACGTGAACTAGCGGTCTTTCAGTACGTAGGTATTTATTTACCTGTCAGCATAGCACCTGCTGCTCTCCCCTTATGTAACACTCTCATAGCATAACCAAACCTTAGGTTGGCCTCATAGTTTCCACCGCATGCTTTTGATATATAAAATGAATCCTCTGCATCACAATTATTGCAATGTAAATACAATTTACTAACAATTCCACATCTGTTATTTGGATTATCTATAATTTCCACTTTGCCACTAACACCACACTCACTGCATTGTAAAAATGACTTAATTATTGAGCCAGAAGGCTAACATCTATCAGTCTAAACCCTGAAGAATCTTTTTCACATGAATTATCAGATTGAGACAGCAAATTAGAATAGATCTTCTTCCTAGAAGCACTTTCACCAAGACAGCCTCCAAATGTATCTTGGGTTGTATTTTGTTTAGTAAAACGATTGCTGGAAAACTTTCGTTTCTTCCGTTGAATGCGGGGCATAATTGTTCTATAATATACGCACAATACACTCAAAACTGTCACGTTCACTCTGTATGAACACCACTTGTAGTACTAGTTTTAGAAGGGAAAACTAACCTCTAAGAATTGTTTAGATTGCTTGTTTATTCATAAGTGCTGATAGTGCCATCTGTGGAGGACTACTAGAACTACAACAAAGATATTACAAAACTGGAGCATACTGATGTCAAAGATAGAGCAATATTGAAGTATACAAGCAATGTATTGAAAGCAAGTTGAACAGTAGGCAAGTTGAGGCGTCATTCAACTGAGGAAGCACTGATATATTTTATTGTGGCGAAAATAATTGTCATGGTCATAGAAACTTGGTAACATATTGCCAATAAGTGATATTTTTTTTTTTTTTTTCATAAAATAACCATCATCCCCCCCCCCCCCCTTTAAAAAAATATGAATGATTTTAGTCTGTGTTTATTCTGACAAAACGTGGCATAATGGACCATTATAAACCTAGCCCAGTTGGAATAATGTGCAATTCACGAATTTTGAGAATCGTGTTGCTGATTGGCTGCAAGCAGATGAAGAGATACAACAAAATGTGGCAGACTCCGAAGAGCGTATGGTTACTCATCTACAGAATGCTTCAGAAGAAGAATATTCAGACCAAGATGATGACGAATATATACCTAGTGATCAGGACACAGTTCCCGAAGTAAGCGCATCAGATAATGAAGGCGCCGAAGCTGAAGTTGAGGACGCGGCAACTGAAAAAAGCAATACACGGGGACAGTATTTCTACCTTGGCACTCGGGATTGCCCGCAATCTAAAACAAAATCTAGATCCCAACAATAAGTCGGAGGAAAAATATTGACCGCCACAAACGAAAATGTCACTAAGTGTGTCCAGTGAAGAAGAGAATTATTATCAGACCACCTGCGTTACGAATGAAAGCTACCGATCTGCTTAGCGCACAGCAAGAAAGTTTGCAATGGCTGCGTCAGTGACAAGAATTAGGGCATCTCCACCCCTTGCAGGATTCTTTTTTTTCATGTTTGGAACCAGTTTTAATTTTACTGTTATTTAGATCAGTGTTTCCCAAACATTTTAAGTGTGTACCACTTTAAGATATGAGAATCGAGTACCACCTAATGGTTGGGAGATTTATGGTAAATATAACCCCCACCACCACAACGTAGCTGACCTAAAGATGGATTGTAAATTGAGTTTGTTAGAGCTGGACTGTTGGATGTAAAGTCCAAATAATAAGAAGTCTGTCCAGTTGTTTTACTATTTATTACAATACGTATTCAATTCAAACATTCATAAATGACACTGTACAAATAATATTAATAAAAGATCTCTCAATAATTAAACATAAAATCCAAATTTCAACTAACAACTTCAGTGTGAGCTTGAAGATTAGAAGCCAACTTAGGAATGTCTGGTTTAAGATTGCTGAGTCTCAAACGAAGATCGTTTTCCACTATTCCGGTATTTATTCTTGAGATAAACAAGTGAAGAAAATGCAGTCTCACACAAGTACGAAGTAGTGAAAGGCAGTCAAAATCTAACTGCTTTGTCAGCTATGTCTGCATAGTCTGCACGCATCTCGACCCAAAAGTTCTCAACAACAATTTTTGAAAAAGTTTGCCTTAGTTCTGAATCACAATTCAAATCATGAAACTGCTCCTTATATTTGGCATTAAAGCCCTCAGGCAACATATCAATGTTTTTATATTTTTAAAATTTATTTTTTACTAGCTGAAGTACCCGTGCTTCGCTACGCGTCATAAATAAATTAAAATATGAAGGTGACAGTTAAAACAGGGGATAGGCGAGGTGCTGCGCAGAGGGAGATTAAGGATGGAACATTTTGTCCAACTACACCGCTCGGCGTTGACCATGTTTTATAGCACAAATTTATGTTTTACTCGCTAACGGTTGGAGATACCTTTCGGATAGAAAATGTAATTTTTAACCTCGTATATACCATCAAAAGTTTGCTATTTCTTAGCGTTCTCTTTGTATTTGAAATGGAAATATGAAAGTTTTAAACCAAAGGGTGTAGTGAAGTCACTAAAATGTTCGCCATCTTTAAATAGTACAAAGTATTGAAATCAAAAGTAACCTATATGTTAACCAGGTAAATCAGCTACTTCCATGTAAAATTCATGTAAATCGGACCAGTGGTACTTGCGTGATTGAGTAATACATAGACGCACATTATCTCATTTTTAGCCTCGCTTCGCTCGCGTCATAGTCGTGTCATATTGTTATTCAATGAAATGCAGGTTTAACCCCATTAACACCCCTTTAGAACCTGAATATCCAAAAATCCCTCCTTGGTAGACGTTTTCGACACACAACAAACTTATCCCCAAAATATCATTCTTCTAACTTTAATCGTTTGGGTTGGTCGATGAGAGTGAACATCCAAAAATCCTTCATTAGGGGACGTTTTTCTTCCAGAATTTCACCCCTCCCCATAGGCCCCTTAAATTGGATTTATGAAAAAAACGGTCGAACACATATTTATTTATTTATTTATTTATTTATTTATTTATTTATTTATTTATTTATTTATTTATTTATTTATTTATTTATTTATTTATTTATTTATTTATTTATTTATTTTTAAGCTGATTGATTTCCTCCGAGTTTCAAACTCCTCGCTTATGTCGTTTAAGAGATACACGGTCCGTTAGGAATCTTTCAACCCCCACTTTTCATCCCTTTCACCTCATAATATACACTACATCGAAAAACCATTAGACACGTGTCAGCTTATTTTTAATGATTAGTATATATGCCAAGTATCACATCCCCAAATGAAACCACTCGTGAGATATTGTTATTCAATGAAATGCACGTTTACCCCCCTTAACACCTATTTAGAACCTGAATATTCTAAACTCTTTCCTTAGTGGACGTTTTCGACATACAACGAACATATCCCCAAAATGTCATGTTTCTAACTTTAATAATTTTGGCTGGGCTATGATGAGTGAGTGAGTCAGTCAGGACATTTCCTTTCATTTATTTTTGATAATTTCACCCCTCCCCATGAACCCCTTAAATTGGATTTATGAAACAAACGGTCGAACACCTATTTACTTATTTAAAGCTGTTTTCCCCATGAGTTTGATGAGTGAGTAAGTAAGTCAATCAGTTAGGACACTTTCTTTCCTGTTTTTTTCCCCCCAGAATTTCACCTCTCACCAAGGGCCCCTTAAATTGGATTTATGAAAAAATAGTCGAACACCTATTTACTTGTATTTTAAGCTGTTCTTTTCCCGCCGAATTTCAAACTTCTCGCCTATGTCCTTTATGAGATACACGCTCCGTCAAGAATCCCTCAACCCCAATTTTCACCCCTATCACCTCATAATATACACCACATCGATAAACCCTTAGACATATTGTGCCTAACTCTAGGAATGGGTATTCCAAGATTCAGACACCTAGATATCAAGGGAAAGGCTACAGCCGCTTTTGAAAGTTGAGATAGTTGAATATCGCGCTACATTGCTTCTCGAAGCAATTGGAAAGAATATACCGCTAACAGCATGTCAAGTGACGTAGCGAGTAATAGCAGAGGTCGAGGCTATTTATTGATTAAATAGTTAACCATGGAGTAGAGACTTGAGACTTGGATCAGATTATTGGCACGGCCAAATGAAAGAGAATGCACTTAGTATCAAATAAATCGGAACAGGGATACCAGAGATATGAGGATTTCCAGATATCAGCGTGATGACGCGTGACCCTGGCTGTTTTGAATAAAAACCGGCTGGCCGAGGCATCAATAGCTCACTTCGACACAAGCACTTGACTAGCAAGGTGCTACTACGCTGAGCCAAGGCACAAGGTTGCCGGATCTACGCAGAAGTTATTTTCAAAGTTGTGATAGTCACAAAAGTGCTGCGCTACGAGTGGAACTTAGTAAGTTTCCGGCAGGGAGAATCACTAAGGTGATAGTTATTTTTCGACGGACACTGGTGAAATATTTTTATTTTCACATGGACATATGCTAGACTTTGTCTAGAATTAGTACTTTGTCACAGTCCAGTAATAACCTAATACTTGGATATTTAAATCCATTTTAGTCAGTTTTCATATTTGTAATTTGTTAATCACTTCGATCTATCAGTACATTGAAGACCAGTCTATCACGGTGGTGTTCATTAGCCAACGCAGGGAAACTACATGTTGCTTCGCGCATGGTAGATGGTGTGAAGCCATGCCCAGGGAACGATCTTCAGAACAGCCGTTGATTGGTTAGATTGTCAGTGTTTTCTTGTACTGAAAAGATTACCGTGAGTTATGTTACAACTGACATATCTGAGAATAGATCACTTAGATCTGACCCCATTTAAGCAAACTGTTATGGAGTTAACAGAAGCCAATATTAAAATGGATCAACAGTTACTTCAAACGTCAAGAGATATTACCACTATGTCTTGTTAGACGGATTGTGGGTATATAATGGCGGCCGATACAAGGATTATACGTGCTTGTCCGATAGGGCATGTCTATGGATAAATCTGGTACAAACCAGGTTCGCTACGCTTCAAAACCATCAAGAAATGTAAGCCACATTTGAATTATATCATGCCTAGCTAATTGGAACAAACTATTTTTCTGCAGATGACCAACACATTTATTTTTCTTCGTATTTAAATCTTGCAATGATTTACGCAAGACTTGTTAGAGTTATTCTGAGTATTTTCAGCACTCAGAACAGTTTAGGATCGATGACCGAGCATTTCGAGCATTTATTTGAATATTTCATATTTTAGGGATATCACGGAAAACCGTCGATGTAATGGTTGAGTTAAATAATTTTTGTTGAGGAATGGATATTTTTTCCATATTCGAAGATTCGAACATGTGGGTTCTCACATAATGAAATAATAATTAAATATATTTAAACTAATAAAACTAATAATAATAATAATAATCCACTGATAATAATAATAATAATAATTTTCATAATTTTTCTAAATAATTCTTGGATATTATATTTTATAATAATCACATGTATTGAGAGAGAGCCTATGAAGTTGTTTAATCATTTCTAGTCTGGAACAGGAGATTTTCCGAAGGAGAGTGGTTAGCGCAAGCCCGCATTCAACCAACATTTCAGTTCTGGTTGAACAGTTGATATTTGCAATGAACAAAGTATATTTTTCAGATAACACGGAGAGGCATGAAACGGGAAGCAATTGATAATTGTATCAAATAGGATATTTTTGTATTTATATAAAATCATGACGTAAATACACATTCGAAAGTGAAATAAAGATTTTCAGAAGTATGGTAACTTCACGGGTTGAACTGAATGGTAAAATAAAATAAACTTGTAAGTTCCAGTGTTGATAACAAGCAGAGGCTTGATTTATTGTATAAATTTTGGGAAGAAAATTTATGTGTGTGGAGTAGTTGAAATGC
Source organism: Meconema thalassinum (assembly GCA_946902985.2). Classification (NCBI taxonomy): domain Eukaryota; kingdom Metazoa; phylum Arthropoda; class Insecta; order Orthoptera; family Tettigoniidae; genus Meconema; species Meconema thalassinum. The sequence goes on from OX336388.2 coordinate 924,687,795, forward strand.
CATTCCCAGGTGCGCATGTTTAAGTCGCAGGAATGAGGAGTTTTTTTTCGAGCATCAATCAAATAGCAGGTTCGATGGCTCAGGTTTATAGTAGGAGTATTGGAACTACACATTTCGTCGTATGAATGACCCGAAGGTTATTTCTTAGAAACCATCAGTTCTTATTTCAACATTATTTACGGATTCCATTTAGACTTTGATTTTGCTAGAACCCGGATTTGTCATGATAGTAGTTTATTCTTCTTCAGAGGAAGACCTTTGCCGTTGTTGTTGTAATATTGTGTTCTTACACAAATAATAGAATGGGCCACTGCCAATTAAAAATAATTCTTTAACCACGAATAATTTGAAGGATATTTTCAATCCTAGTGCCATGAACTAAATGAATTTAGTATGAAGCTACAATTCTTATTTCCGCATTCTGTTGAAGAATTGCAAGTTGTGAAAGTTGCTAAAATGGCCATGAATATAAATATTTTTCTTAATAATGATTCCAAGTGGAAAATTAAATAGTTGAATGGTTCAACAATTTATTGATCAAGTTGATGATTCAGAAATCATATATTTTGTTAGGAACTTGAAGTTCATAATCGAGTCACTTCTCGAATGTTTAATGTCAGAAGAACAATTAATTTTTGTTGTGCTTCGCACAGTTCTTCAATGCTATGCTCAAGGTCAAATACTTTTCAGATGATGTTATTAATATGTGTAAATAATTTGTGTTGCTTCAATGATAACAATATTTTTCGACAATATTTTTTTGAAACTGGAAAAATAAGTGAAAGTTAAAAATTCTGTGAACATTTATTCTACGAGTGTTAATATTATGTAAAAATTCAAACAGTGAACTACAGTATTTCCAGTAGAGACAATTAAATTTGAACTGGATTTAATCATAAATAATTTTGGAACACAGTCTACAGGACTAATGATCAGACTTGTGTTTCCAAAGCTAATTGTCAAATGTGTTTGGAAAAATTCTGTACATTGTGTAAATAGGAGTGTGGATCGCCACACGTGAGTGATGCTATTTTGAGCATTTTTGCAGTCAATTTTAAATTCAAAATAAAATGAGATAATTTTACATGATGTGTTATGCCCAGTTGAATCACCTTCAATCCTTATTGTTGCATTGAGCCAAAAATCAGTAAAGCGTTTTTTTCATTTGATGTCGTTTTTGCGATTTGCTTTAACCCATCTGGCGCCCCGGGATATTTTGACTCTCGTGCTGACTGATTATTGGTAAAATGCATATGTGGTCGTGCGGACTCCGGTCTAAACGGGCACAATATGTCTGATTATTTTTAATGATTAGTTTATATACCGAATATCACATCCCCTAAGAAACAACTCATGATATATCGTTATTCAATGAAATGCACGTTTACCCCCTTAACATCTCTTTAAAACCTGAATAAACAAAAATCATTCCTTAGTTGACGTTTTCGACATACAGCGAACATATTCCCAAAATTTCATTTTTCCAACTTTAATAGTTTTCGCTGGGCGTGATGAGTGAGTGAGTCAGACAGGACATTTTCTTTCAATTATTTTTACCAGAATTTCACCCCTCCCCATGGGCCCCTTAAATTGGATTGATGAAAAAACGCTTGAACACCTATTAACTTATTTTTAAAGCTGTCTTTTTCCCCTGAGTTTGGTGAGTGAGTTAGTCAGTTAGGACACTTTCTCTCCTTTTTCCCCCCAGAATTTCACCCCACTCCATTGCCCCTTAAATTAATTTATGAGAAAACTGTCGAACACCGATTTACTTATCTTTTTAGCTGATGATTTTTCGCTGCGTTTCAAATTTCTCGCCTATGTCGTTTAAGAGATAGGCCTACACGCTCCGTTAGGAATCCTTCAACCCCCACTTTTCACCCCTTTCACCTCATAATAATACACCACATCGAAAAACCCTTAGACACATGTCTGCGTATTTTTAATGATTAGTTTATATGCCGAGTATCACATCCACAAATGAAACGACTCGTGAGATATTGTTATTCAATGAAATTCAGGTTTAACCCCCTTAAGACCCCTTTAGAGCCTGAATATCCAAAAATCCTCCCTTAGTGTACGGTTTTGACATTCAACGAACATATCCCCAAAATGCCATGTTTCCAACTTCAATATTTTTGGCTGGGCGATAATGAGTGAGTGAATGAGTCAGGACATTTTCTTTCATTTTTTTCCCCTTCAGAATTTCACCCCTCCCGATGAACCCCTTCAATTTGATTGATAAAAAAAACTGTCGAACAGCTATTTACTTACTTTAAAGCAGTTTTTCCCCCTGAGTTTGATGAGTGAGTGAGTCAGTCAATCAGTTAGGACACTTTCTTTCCTGTTTCTCCCCCCCCCCCCTCCAGAATTTCACCCCACCCCATGGGCCCCTTAAATTGGATTTATGATGAAACGGTCAAACACATATTTACTTATTTTTGTGCTGATTTTTACCCGCTGAGTTTCAAACTCCTCTCCTATGTCGTTTAAGAGATACACGCTCCGTTAGGAATCTTTCAATCCCCCACTTTTCACCCCTTTCACCTCATAATATACACCACATCGAAAAACCCTCAGGCACGTGTCTTCTTATTTTTAATGATGAGTTTATATGCCGAGTATCACATCCCCCAATGAAACCAATCGGGAGATATTGCTGTTCAATGAAATGCAGGTCTACCCCCTTAACACCCCTTTAGAACCAGAATATCCAAAAATCCTCTCTTAGTGGGCATTTGCGGCCCTTGGGGAAGCTGCATACCAAATGTCATTCCAATCCGTTTGATGGTTTCTGAGATTTCGTGATGAATGAATGAGTGAGTGAGTGGTATTTGACAAATATATAGTAGAAGATAGTGTCAAGTCTTTGTTATGCTAAACTCGGTTGACAGTGCTGTGTGAGAAGTTGAGTAACTAACGTGATTTCAAGTAAAGATCCTCATTTTCTATACCGGTAGTGCAGAGCGCAAATGGCATCCAGTCGGCCGTGTCTCGACTTGAGCTATGTTGCCATGGAAACTATCCGCCTTGCCATTCCTTTATGAGTATATTTTATGATTTGATTAGCATGTGCTGGAGTGCAAAAGGGTCGACATCAGAAGAATGAGAAATACTATCGTAAATGCATGTAGCCAGCGGTTCCTTCTGGGTCCTAAACTATGTGTATGCAAAATTTGGTTGAGATTGGTGGAACGGTGTAGATTTGTATACGGAACCAACCCACCCACATACATACATACAGACTTTCACTTTTATATATAAGATATGTTTGTATTTTTCGTAACGTATCTAATATTTTTATATTTTTCGTAACATCATCGCGTACCACTGCTGCAGTACGATCATACCACCAGTGGTACGCGTACCACAGTTTGGGAAACGCTGATTTAGATGACATGTTTGTTTGTTAAAGGACATTATATTTAATTGCCAAACATGAAAGTTCGTATTTTTTCATAAGCAAAGACTGAAGTCTTACAATAATGGTAATAATTTTATTTTTGTGCGTTTATAAGTCTCAATATACTATATTTACGTCCATACCTTGTCTTATTTGCATTAATATGAATGTAAATACAATGTTATTTTAATCACTAAAAAGAAAACAAAATCTTTTTCAAAATATGTAGCTTTAAATTCCGTAGTCCGTGGAACCACACGAGATTATTAGTGTGAGTTTTTTCCACGAGCTCAATCAAGGATTTTTGGACTTGTCTGGGTCTTGAAATGAACTCTTCAATTGGTTTTACGTGGTTTCCCACTTCTATTCCAGGCAAATGTCGAGATGGTGGTTCCTTAACTTTGTTCCTATTGTTATTGTTCTAATTACATTATTGGTCAATTATTCACTTGTTAGACATTAACAAAGACAGTAACATACAGCATATTAGAGAGACTAGACTTGGCAACTTACAGGTACATGTGTACGAGAAAAACATAACACTTAGGAATGCGAGAGGGGGAACAGCCTAACGAGATAAGGGACCCTCACACACAGGAATATCGTCAGTCGAGTGCAAACAGTGCCCAAGTGAACTGCTCTCGCCAGGACCGCGCAAGATAAGTAGCCTGTGCAATACAATCTATAATGATCATTTACAACAACACCGTCAGCAGTGGCTACGCTGGCTAAAGCGCAGCGTTAGATCATGAGGCCAAGCTCTCTGCTGACTCGGTAGACGCGTGGGTTCGAGCCCCACCGTCGGGCGTCCTTGAAATGGTTTTCCGTGGTTTCCCACTTTCAACACCAGGCAAATGTTGGGAGGGTACCTTCTGATAGGCCACGGCCGCTTCCTTTCACATCCTTTCCCAGTTTCATTCAACTTCATCTATTCCATCTCTCATACCGACGCGCAGGTCTCCCACGGGCGTCGACCAGAAAGGCCTGCACTCGGCCTCCCAGGAGGCCACACGGCAAAAAAAATTACAACAACACATATTCACTCCAAACATGCAAATTCCGGGTGTAAATCACCACTTCCAGTACGTCAACAAAACATCACATAGACTACAACTAACAATTATTGACGAGTTGCATTATCTCAACTAACACTGCAACTATTTAACGGTATATATTGTAAATATTTTCACCCGTACTTTCAGACATAGATGTTGTAGCCTAAGTGTTAGTAGAATTGCTATTTACTTATTCTGAAGGGAGTAGCAGCCTTTCAGAATAAATCAATTCTTTACTTGTCTTATAGACGGCTAAGATATTGATAATATAAGCCAACTAATGGCTACACTGCGTTCTGCTGCACGGCTGAAAGCAACGGGAAACTACAACCGTAATGCTCTTCCCGAGGATATGCACCTCTCTATGCATAATTACATGTGATGATGGCCTCCCCCCTTGTAGAATTCCAATCCGGAGGTAAACTAGTCCCCCGTTCGGATCTCCGGGTGTGGACTACTCGAGAGGGGGTTAACATCACAGAAGTGACAAAGAGGAAATCTGACATTCCACGTATAGGAGCGTGGAATGTTAGAAGTCTGCTGGGAAGTGGAAGGTTAGAAAACTTAGAAAGCGAAATGGATAGGTTGAGGTTGGATTTTGTTGGAATTAGTGAAATGCGCTGGCAGGAAGAACAGGACTTTTGGTCAGGAAACTATAGGGTCATTAGCACTAAATCAAACAATGGCCAAGCAGGGGTTGGTCTCATATTGAGTAGGAAACTTGAACAGCGGGTGGAATATTATGAGCAATAGAGTGAACGGATTATTGTAGCAAAAATCAATACAAAACCTACGTGCACCACAGTGGTACAAGTCTATTTGCCTACCAGTCAAGCTGATGATGAAGATGTTGAAAAGGTCTACAAAGAAATAGATGAAATTCTGAGGTATATCAAGGGTGATGAAAATGTTATAGTAATGGGAGATTGGAATGCTGTGGTAGGAAAAGGAAGAGAAGGGAAGATAGTAGGAGATTTTGTATTATGTGAAAGGAATGATCGAGGAAGCAGACTGATAGAATTCTGTACAGAGCATGAGTTGGTCATAGCTAACACCTTATTCAATAACCCTAATAGAAGAATATACACATGGATGAGACCAGGAGATACAGGGCGTTACCAAATCAACTTCATTATGGTCAAGCAGAGGTTTCGAAACCAGATTTTGGATTGTAGAACATATCCCGGTGCTGACATAAACTCTGACCACAATTTGGTTGTTATGAAATGCAGATTAAAGTTGAAGAAACTGAAGAAAAGTAAAAAGCCAAAAATATGGCCAATAGACAGACTGAAAGAGAAGGATGTAAACGAAAGATTCAAGAAGAGTATAAAGGAAGGAATATTGAAAAACCCTAAACAAACTACAATTGCAGACGAATGGGCACTTTGGAAGAATGAAATAATAAAATTCGCAAAAGAAAATATTGGTAGGAAAGAAAGAATAGGTAGAAAACCGTGGATCACACAGGATATACTAGAATTGATGGACGAAAGGCGGAAACACAAGAATGTAAGAGATGATAAAGGGAAAGCAGAATACAGACGTCTGAGAAATGAGGTTAACAAGAAGTGAAAGGGAGCGAAAGAAGAATGGTTGAAAGAGAAATGTGCAGGTATAGAAAATTGTCTAAAATTAGGAAAAGTAGACACAGCTTATCGAAGGATTAAGAATACTTTTGGGGAATGGAAAACTAAGTGCTGTAATATTAAGGACATAAATGGAAAGCCTCTAACAGATAGGGAAGAAAAGGTTGAGAGATGAAAAGCTTACATAGAGTGTTTGTATAAGGGAAAGGAGATTGAGAATCATGTAATGGAAATGGAGGAGGAAATTGATGAGGATGCGAAAGGAGATTTAATATTGAGATCAGAATTTGACAGAGCATTGGAAGACTTAGGCAGGAACAAACACCAGGCATAGACGATATACCGATTGAGTTGCTACGCTGCATAGGAGATGAAGGTCTGATCAGGTTATTTCACTTGGTGTGTAGGATTTTTGAGACAGGTGAGGTACCGTCTGATTTCAAGAAGAATGTTATCATCCCTATACCGAAGAAAGTAGGAGCTGACAGATGTGAAGATTACCGAATAATCAGCTTGATTACTCATGCTTCAAAGATCCTGTCTAGAATAATTTACAAGAGGATAGAAAGCCAGATAGAAGCGGAGTTGGGTGAAGACCAGTTTGGTTTCAGGAGAAATGTAGGAACAAAGGAAGCTGTACTAAGTCTTAGGCTGATTTTGGAAGGTAGAATAAGGAAAGATAAGAGAACGTTCATGGCATTTGTAGACTTAGAAAAATCTTTTGATAACGTTGATTGGACTAAATTGTTTGACATTTTGAAAACGATTGGAATAAAGTACAGGGATAGGAGGGTGATCTACAATCCATTCAGAAACCAGACAGCAGTCATTCGAGCTCATGGACATAAGAGAGAAGCTGGTATTCAGAAAGGTGTAAGACAAGGCTGCAACTTATCACCCATACTTTTCAATCTTTACATTGAACACGCAATGAAGGAAATTGGAGAAAAATATAAAGTGGGAGTGAAGATTCAAGGAGAAATAATTTCAACTCTGAGATTTGCCGATGACATAGTCATCTTGGCCGACACGCCTGAGGATTTGAATGAGTTTTTGAATGGTATGGACTCCGTCTTGAGGAAACAATTCATGATGAAAATTAATAAATGTAAAACAAAAATATTGGAATGCAGCCGAAATAAATCAGAAACCTGTATAGACATCAAATTGGCAGGTGAAAAGCTAAAGAAAGTAGGATAATTCTGTTACTTAGGAAGCAAAATAACCAGTGATGGACGAAGCAAAGAGGATATAAAAAGTAGGTTAGCTCAGGGAAGAAAAGCATTTCTACAGAAAAGGAATCTGTTGACATCGAATATAGATTTAGGTATTAGGAAGTCATTTTTGAAGGCCTTTGTCTGGAGCGTGGTGCTCTATGGTAGTGAAACTTGGACTATTGGTGCAGCAGAAATGAGGAGAATTGAAGCGTTTGAAATGTGGTGTTACAGGAGAATGATGAAGATCAGATGGGTAGATAGAGTTACAAACGAAGAGGTATTGAGACTAGTGGGAGAGGAGAGATGTTTCTGGCGACTGCTAATGAAGAGAAGAGATAGGTTGGTAGGACACATACTAAGACACCCAGGAATAGCAAACTTAGTTATGGAAGGAAGGGTTGAGGACAAGAACTGTAGGGGTAGACCAAGGTTAGAATATGTTGAACAGATTGTCTCGGATGTAGGGTGTGGTAGCTATATAGAGATGAAACGATTAGCTCAGGAAAAGGAGGGATGGAGAGCTGCATCAAACCAGTCAAAAGACTGAGGACTCAAACAACAACAAGTGTAATGGATCTGATGATGATCGCTTGACGATCGAAACTGGTCATCCTAGTGTATTTATTAATCTCATATAATTGTTTTCAGGACTAGGGAACAACCCATCTCATTTGGGTACATTCGTGTTGACCGACTGAAAAGCATCAAACTTTTGTTTACTAAGGCAACACTGAAAATTGGCTTCAAACATCATAATAACATTCATGAGGTTGTTGTTCATTCCAGGGGACGCGACATCTCTGTCATATAGCCTCGTTTATTTGGTTATTTGTGTGTGTAATGTGTGTTAATCTGTGTTATTGTGACAACTGTATTAGTGTGCGTATTTGTAAATTGGGGATAGGGCTGGGATTGAGATGGCCGTGACCTCAAGTCTGGAGTAGAAGTGGAGGGAAGCCATGGAAAATCACTTCCAGGGTGACTAAGGTGGGAATTTTCTCAGTCTTTGCCTCACGAGCCTGGGAGTACCCCGTTCCAACCCTCATACGAGAATTAAAATTTCTTATCAGAGCCAATAAACGAACCCGGACCTCCTGGGCGACAGCCAAGAACGCTAGCCGCTGCACCACGAGGTGGCTCGAAATGCCTTGAGGTTTATTGCTGTTTCTTAACCCTTTAAGGAGCATTGACGTTCAGGAACATCACAATTTCACAACTTTTAAGGAGTAAGAGTATAGACCAATTCAGGACCAAAATTAGTAAAATCTTTTTTAAAATTTATGACAGTTCTAATTGAACTTAGTGATTACATACCAAAAACATGTTTTAGGCTCTAAATACCCTAAAATACAACGTTTCAGAACTTATCAATCCAACATGGCAGCTGTGCGAAATATTTCACCGGCATTCTATATCTCAGAAACCATAACCGATATCACCCTGAAATTTTGAACGGTGATGAAGGGTACGACTAGACGTTCACTTATGTGATCTTCAAGAACCTGTTAAGTACAGAACAAACATGGCGGCCATGCAAAGTTGAAACATTTAAATAGACTTTTCTTTCGATTTAACAATCCGAACGCAGTGAAACTTGGTACAGGAAATGTTTATACACATTGTAATGCACTGACATCTAATTTAGTTCAATCGTTTTCATAACTTCAAGACGGCGGCTGTGCAAAATTTTAAAATTAGTTTTTTATTTCTTGTGTACTAATCATGCGGTCAATGAATAATGAACCTTCCCAATAATCGTCATCCAATTGTAACTTACATAACTATATGGGCTACATATATAAAAATCCAACATGGCGACCATCTGAAATATTTAGACGGCCCTCAATATCTATTAATCTATTACAGCCACGTGTGCGTCCCGGCAGCTGATAGCAACCCCGCCCGATTGCTAATACCCCTTCCCACAACTTACTGAACAGACCAATACACATTAGGGGCAGATGACCTCGTAGTTCCGCCCCGTAAAACCTCAATAACTAATTAACTAGACCAATACACACACGGCGCTCAACCATGTGTCTTTAAATCTTGGTAAATGACGTTCCAGAACGGCGCTACTCCTTTTCACGTAAACAGAAAAAGACGTTCTGGAACGTCAATATTATTTAAATGCAAACATCTGTACTCGCTAAAGGGCGGTATTCTTCTCATTTGACAATCTGCGCTGACAAAAAGGATAATAATAAATTAATATTGAAATAATGCCCTCGATATCATTATATTATATTTGTTATTATTGCCGAAAATTGCATTCTGTGATGTTTCCCGCTAATATTACCTTGGTTCGTGAAATAGACATCTAAGAGAACCACTCCACAAAAAGAGAATTTCAAATTGTTCAAAAATGAAATGGGTAGGCCTATCTAAAGCGGTGTTCCACAAACGCATAACCACAAATTAAGAACGCTATTGTGACAATTTATATCGCGGTGTGACTCAATTTTTAAATTAACAACAAATACACTTCGAAAAATGTTGTGCCTTTGTTTATGTATCAGAAAAAGCAATGACGGGAGTGGTTGTGTAATAAATGTGACAGTTCGGCACCACAAATATACATTGGAATCCTCCATATTACACACAATTAAGTATTGCATTTGAAGTATAATTACAACAGTATGATGGTGAGGGGGGTGGAGTGGTGCAGCATGGCTCACTGGGCAGGCAGTGCGCTGCAGTATCACACGCAGTAAATGATTCTAGTTGACATTTTCTAGCTTTTATCATGAGCTATGCCATTGTTTAAGCTATGAAACACAGGGGCGTATATAAGAGGGGGGGGGGGGAGCTTTGAGGGCTCCAGACCCGCCTCCCGAAAAAAAAAAACAATAACAAGTAGTTCCGTGAATAACTATACAGCCTTTTTTCATATATCCTACTTATGTTAATTGCCTCTATCAACATACAAAAATTCAGTTTGATTGTTATAATTAAGGTTCGGATGTTAAGGAAAAGTCATATTTTTTTCCTGAGCTCATTTTACCCGAAATCTGAAAAAATAAGCTTGAATGACGGGTCCCTGACCACGTTTAAAGCAATTTGATGTTGCCTATAAATTCATATTTCGGCCATTTTTATTGTTTTGATCATATTTGATCATATTTTAGTGATATAAGGTCATATTTGGTTATAATTTCAGCATTTTTGTTTAAATTGAGGCGTCGTTAACAAGGTACGTGTCATCTGCGTTGAGTTTCAAACACAGGATTTCCGAATAGTGTAGTAGATATATTTTTCTTTCTTTTCCCGGAACAGGCAGAGAGCACGTTTAGAAGACCTGATTCAAAGAAGGCGCTCCTCTACGCACTTGGCACTTAAGACGTTTACTGTTTGTTAGTGATACTCTACCTATCCCAACAATTCATGTCATATTTAATAGTTTTTAGGTCATATTTTATAGTTTTTAGGTCATATTTAGTTAGTTTTAGAGCATATTTGCTTGCATATGTTGTACTTCTTTAGGTCTTAAACTTCCGAACCCTAGTTATAATACATTCGTAGATATTGAGAACCATCTAAATTTTTCGGATGATCGCCATGGTAGATTTTTATATATGAAAGCCTCAGAGTTCGGTACTATTACATGAATATTTTTGTGTAGGTGTAGTATTCAAACATCAATGGCATGATTAGGACACAAGAAATGAAAATCAGATTTTAAAATTTCGCAGAGCTGCCATCTTGTGTTTAGGAAAACAATTGAAATACAGTAGATGCCAGTGGATTGAAAGTTCTATAAGCATTTACCATACCAAGTTTCACTGCACCCGGATGGTTAAATCACGAGAAACGTCCGTTCAAATATTTATAATTCGCGTCACCGCCATGTTGGATTTGTGCTCACCATGTTATTGAAAGTTGGCTATATAAACTTAGAATTTCCATCTAACTCTTATCTAAAATAATTACACAAAGTTATATGCGCTAAGATAATTCTGGGTATTTTGTAGTGACAATCCCCTGAGAATACTCACAATTTTCCAGGATGGTCAGCACCCCTCCCGAAATATATATATATATATATATATACGCCCCTGATGAAACCTAACCAAACGTGCTTGGAGGCAGTCAAAAGTGTCAAATCCCGATCGAGGAGCCTGGATATGCCGTAGAGGAGATTTTAGATTAGAATACTTTGTACTGTCGCCTCCGTAGCGTAGCGGTCAGCATGCTTAGCTGACGCCCCGGAGGGCCTGGGTTCGATTCCCGGCTCTGCCATGAAATTTGAAAAATGGTATGAGGACTGGAACGGGGTCTACTCAGCCTCGGGTGGTCCAAATTAGTAGAGGGGGTTCGATTCCCACCACAGCCATCCTCGAAGTTGTTTCCCGTGGTTTCCCACTTCGTCATCGGGCAAATGCCGGGATGGTTCCTCCTGTAAGGCCATGGCCGCCTCCTTCCCTCTTCCTTGCCTATCCCTCCTAATCTTCCCCTCCCTTCCGGCATGAGGCCCCTGTTCGCTTTGTAGGTGAGGCCGCCTTGGCGCGGTGCTGGTCACACCTCCCCAGTTGTATCCACTCTCATCAGATGTTCCCAGCTCTAGGACACTGCTCGTAGGGGCAGTAGTGGTGAGTTCCTTGCTGAGTCAGTGGGAGTCACCAACCTGGAGGGTAAATTCGATTAAAAACAAGATGTTCAGTAAAGAACATATAGCCTACTTTCTCTTAAATGCATGGGTATTGTTATAACTCTTTGTCCTTTTCAAGGAGTATGATTGAATGTTGGTTGTAGTAGCTTGTTGAAATACAACGTGCTATAGGGATATTAAACATGAATATGAGGTGCCCTTGGCTAGTGCTACCTCTGTAAAAAAATTCATTCAATTCGGTTTCACCGTGTTTGAATTGATCTGGGGAATGGATTTGCACACATACATGGCCGCTATTTGCAAACTATTGGGCTGATGACCTTGTAATCAGTCATAAGATGCTTTCCACAAAAAGGCATGTTGTTGCAAAATCCGGTAGAGATCAAATTATTAGGATGGTCAAAATTTGATTTAAGCTTTTAACATTTGGGTGGCCGTCATTCCGTTTCCGTCAAGATGGTGGCGATATAAAACATGACACTGAGGTGCCCTTTGCTAGTGCTACCTCTGTAGCAAATTTCGTTCAATTCGGTATCACCGTGTTTGAATTGATAGGGGGAATCGATTTGCACACATACTTGGCCACCATCTGCAAACTATAGGGCTGATGTTCTTGCAGTTTGGTCAGAATACGTTTCCCACATAAAGATATGGTGTTGCAAAATATGGTAGAGACTAGATTATTAGGTTGGTCGTAATTACATTTTAGCTTTTAACATTTGGGTGGCCGCGATTACGTTTCCGTCAAGATAGCGGTGATATAAAACATGACACTGAGGTGCCCTTTGCTAGTGCTACCTCTGTACCAAATTTCGTTCCATTCGGTTGCACCGTGTTCGAATTGATAAGGGGAATCGATTTTTACAAAAAGATGGCCGCCATCCGCAAAATATTAGGCTGATGACCTATTAGTTTGGTCAAAGGATGCTCCCTCCATAAAGGTATGTTGTTGCTAAATTTGCTAGAGATCGGATGATTAGGCTAATCGTAATTTGATTTAAGCTTTGAACATTCGTGTGGCCGCCATTACGTTTCAGTCAAGATGGTGGCGATATAAAACATGACACTGAGGTGCCCTTTGCTAGTGCTACCTCTGTACCAAATTTCGTTCCATTCGGTTCCCCCGTGTTTGAATTAATAGGGGGAATCAATTTTGACATAAAGATGGCCGCCACCCGCAAACTATTAGGCTAATAACCTATTAGATTGGTCAAAGGATGCTCCCTCCATAAAGGTATGTAGTTACAAAATTTGGTAGAGATCGGCTGATTAGTTTAATCGTAATTTGATTTAAGCTTTGAACATTTGTGTGGCCGCCATTACGTTTCCGTCAAGATGGCGGCGAAATAAAACATGACACTGAGGTGCCTTTTGTTAGTACTACCTCTGTACCAAATTTCGTTCCATTCGGTTGCACCGTGTTCGAATTAATAGGGGGAATCGATTTTCACACAAAGATGGCCGCCATCCGCAAACTATTACGCTGATGACTTATTAGTTTGGTCAAAGGATGCTCCCCCCATAAAGGTATGTTGTTGCAAAATTTGGTAGAGATCGGATGATTAGGTTAGTCGTAATTTGATTTAAACTTTGAACATTTGTGTGGCCGCCATTACGTTTCCGTCAAGATGGCGGCGATATAAAACATGACACTGAGGTGTCCTTTGCTAGTGCTACCTTTGTACCAAATTTCGTTCAATTCGCATTCACCGTGTTCGAATTGATAGGGGGGGACAGACATTCAGAGTACACACACTCACACACACACAGACACACACACACACAGACACACACACAGACTCACACACACACATACACACACACAGACACACTTTTTTCGCCCTGTGTTGATCTCATAAGTCTACTTTCATTTTTTGCAAAAATCGAAAGTAGGCTAATAAATAAAAATTATAATTTGTACTAATTGGAGGTGGTCGAGTTGAGGATGTTGCGGTGGAAGTGTGGTGTTACCAGACAGGGACAGATTAAGAATGAACGCATCATAGGAACAGTTAAGGAGGGACCACTGAGCAAGAAGATACAGGAAAGCAGATTAAGGTGATTTGGGCAAGTAGAACGATGAAATGAAGATTATGTGGGAAAGAGAGTGCAGACGATAAATGTCTCTGGAAGGAAAAGGGTTGGGGGACCTAAGCTATGGTGGAGAGATAAGGTTGCCGAAGACTTAAAGGAAAAGGGTTGGACGAGAGGAGAAGCCCAAAACAGAAAGGAATGGCGGAAAAGAATGAAGGATGGAAATGTCAACCCCACTTAATTGGGAAAAGGTCCAGTTGAAGATGAAGAAGTAGTAGAAGAAGAAGACTAATGTCTGTTCAACGAAAGTTGGATTATGACGTCGTCTCGAATGAGTACTTGGTGTTGTCACATTCTCGTTTGCTGCTTCTGTCACTCGGACCACTATAGATGATCATTGATGCAACTTTTCAAGATCTACCTCTTAATACAAATACCACATGACATAAATATCTATCTAATGACCTTTTCACTTTTAACCTGCTAACAGAATTATATGTCTTTATTCATGATGCATCATATTGGAGACACGAAACGTTATATAAGGTTAAGTTTTAACAAGATGTTCAGTAAAGAACATATAGCCTACTTTCTCCTAAATGCATGGGTATTGTTATAACTCTTTTTCCTTTTCAAGGAGTATGATTGAATGTTGGTTGTAGTAGCTTGTTGAAATACCACGTGCTATAGGGATATTAAACATGAATATGAGGTGCCCTTTGCTAGTGCTACCTCTGTACCAAATTTCGTTCAATTCAGTTTCACCGTGTTTGAATTGATAGGGGGGTATCGATTTGCACACATACTTGGCCACCATCTGCAAACTATTGGGCTGATGTTCTTGCAGTTTGGTCAGAATATGTTTCCCACATAAAGATATGGTGTTGCAAAATTTGGTACAGACTAGATTATTAGGTTGGTCGTAATTACATTTTAGCTTTTAACATTTGGGTGGCCGCGATTACGTTTCCGTCAAAATAGCGGTGATATAAAACATGACACTGAGGTGCCATTTGATAGTGCTACCTCTGTACTAAATTTCGGTCATTCGGTTCCACCGTGTTCGAATTAATAGGGGGAATCAATTTTGACATAAAGATGGCCGCCATCCGCAAACTATTAGGCTAATGACCTATTAGATTGGTCAAAGGATGCTCCCTCCATAAAGGTATGTTGTTGCAAAGTTTGGTAGAGATCGGATGGTTATGTTAGTCGTAATATGATTTAAGCTTTAAACATTTGTGTGGCCGCCATTACGTTTCTGTCAATATGGCGGCGATATTAATCATGACACTGAGGTGCCCTTTGCTAGTGCTACCTCTGTACCAAATTTCGTTCCATTCGGTTCCACCGTGTTCGAATTAATAGGGGGAATTGATTTTCACACAAAGATGGCCGCCATCCGCAAACTATTAGGCGAATGACCTATTAGATTGGTCAAAGGATGCTCCCTCCATAATGGTATGTAGTTGCAAAATTTGGTAGAGATCAGATGATTAGGTTAATCGCAATTTGATTTAAGCTTTGAACATTCGTGTGGCCGCCATTACGTTTCAGTCAAGATGGCGGCGATATAAAACATGACACTGAGGTGCCCTTTGCTAGTGCTATCTCTGTACCAAATTTCTTTCCATTCGGTTCCACCGTGTTCGAATTAATAGGGGGAATCAATTTTGACATAAAGATGGCCGCCATCCGCAAACTATTAGGCTAATAACCTATTAGATTTGTCAAAGGATGCTCCCTCCATAAAGGTATGTTGTTGCAAAGTTTGGTAGAGATCGGATGGTTATGTTAGTCGTAATTTAACTTAAGCTTTGAACATTTGTGTGGCCGCCATTACGTTTCTGTCAATATGGCGGCGATATAAAACATGACACTGAGATGCCCTTTGCTAGTGCTACCGCTGTACCAAATTTCGTTCCATTCGGTTTCACCGTGTTTGAATTAATAGGGGGAATTGATTTTCACACAAAGATGGCCGCCATCCGCAAACTATTACGCTGATGACCTATTAGATTGGTCAAAGGATGCTCCCTCCATAAAGGTATGTAGTTGCAAAATTTGCTAGAGATCGGATGATTAGGTTAATCGTAATTTGATTTAAGCTTTGAACATTCGTGTGGCCGCCATTACGTTTCAGTCAAGATGGCGGCGATATAAAACATGACACTGAGGTGCCCTTTGCTAGTGCTACCTCTGTACCAAATTTCGTTCCATTCGGTTCCACCGTGTTCGAATTAATAGGGGGAATCAATTTTGACATAAAGATGGCCGCCATCCGCAAACCATTAGGCTAATAACCTATTAGATTGGTCAAAGGATGCTCCCTCCATAAAGGTATGTTGTTGCAAAGTTTGGTTGAGATCGGATGGTTATGTTAGTCGTAATTTAACTTAAGCTTTGAACATTTGTGTGGCCGCCATTACGTTTCTGTCTATATGGCGGCGATATAAAATACGACACTGAGGTGCCCTTTGCTAGTGCTACCTCTGTACCAAATTTCGTTCCATTCGGTTTCACCATGTTTGAATTAATAGGGGGAATTGATTTTCACACAAAGATGGCCGCCATCCGCAAACTATTAGGCTAATGACCTATTCATTTGGTCAAAGGATGCTTCCTCTATATGAGTATGTTGTTGCAAAATTTAGTAGAGATCGGATGATTAGGTTAATCGTCATTTGATTTAAGCTTTTAACATTTGTGTGGCCGCCATTACGTTTCCGTCAAGATGGCGGCGATATAAAACATGACACTGAGGTGCCTTTTGTTATTACTACCTCTGTACCAAATTTCGTTCCTTTCGGTTGCACCGTGTTCGAATTAATAGGGGGAATCGATTTTCACACAAAGATGGCCGCCATCCGCAAACCATTACGCTAATGACCTATTAGTTTGGTCAAAGGATGCTCCCCCCAATAAGGTATGTTGTTGCAAAATTTGGTAGAGATCGGATGATTAGGTTAGTCGTAATGTGATTTAAGCTTTGAACATTTGTGTGGCCGCCATTACGTTTCCGTCAAGATGGGAGCAATATAAAACATGGCACTGAGGTGTCCTTTGCATGTGCTACCTTTGTGCCAAATTTCGTTCAATTCGCATTCACCGTGTTCGAATTGATAGGGGGGGACAGACATTCAGAGTACACACACTCACACACACACACACACACACACACACACACACACACACAGACTCACACACACACATACACACACACACACACACACAGACTCACACACACACACACACACACACAGACAGACACACTTTTTTCGCCCTGTGTTGATCTCATAAGTCTACTTTCATTTTTTGCAAAAATCGAAAGTAGGCTAAAAATGCGAGGCAAAGAAGCACAATAAAACTTGGCAATACGACGTAATCCAGACCACATTTCTGACATGATGTTATGTTTCCATCAATCATCTCTTAATTCCATCAAGTAAGCTATTGTCGCACCTGGTGACGAACTTTGAAACTAATAGAGCGTTAATCAAATCTAACCTCAAATTTAGCTTCACACAATTGTACAGGGTGGCCATGAAGTCCCGTTACCCCCCTCTTATAACCATTAGAAACCCCATAAACCTAATTAAATAAGTTGAACACCATTTTTAAGGGAGGGTTTCTTGTGAATATACGACATTACGAGTCCAAAACATCAGTCTGTGCACCATCATTTTCATGGCAAAGGATAATACGGCGCCAAGTTCTGTGCGACATTCTTCGGAGCATTAGTGAAAGCTTGTCCTACAGCATATTTAAGTCATCCGTGCTATTGTATCCGATTTGTGAAACGATACCCTTTATGAACCCCCATAGCGCATTATCACATGTGGTAAGGTCAGTGCTTCGTGGTGGCCAGGCAAGTGGAGACGGCAACACAGGAGAACCACGACCTATCCATCGGCCTGGAATAAGTTCATAAAGATATTCGCGCACTGCGATGGCAAAATGGGCAGGTGCTGGAACCAACTTGTCTCTTTAATTCGCGTGTTCTTCCAAGAGAGGAACAAACCAGTCCTGCAACATGTTGAGGTAACTGTGCCAATTCACAGCACCGTCGAAAATGAACGGCCCAAACAAGCGTCTGCTGTCCATGGCTGTCCATATCATGACATGCGGCGGGTTATTTTCCTACTCTTCATAAGTGTGGAATTGTCTTTCTCCAGAAGACAACATTTCGTGCGGGAGACCTCTTGTTATTCGCTCACTCATCGGAAAAGAGCACTTTGCCCCGTTTTGGTATTGTGTCGAACATCTGAAAAAGTGCCTCACATGCCTCCATTCTACGGTCCATGTCAGCATCCGATAATTCCTGGACGGGCGTAGGCCGATATGGGCGCAAGCCTCTTTTATGAAGAGTTGGAAAATAATGGTATCGTTTCACAAAGCGGATACAATACCACGGATGAACTGAAAGATGCTGTGAGACAAGCATTCACTTAAGTCACACCAGCAATGCTCCGAAGAATGTCGCACAGAACTTGGCGCCGTATTATCCTTTACCATGAAAATGATGGTGCACAGACTGATGTTTTGGACTCGTAATGCAGTATATTCCCAAGAAAACCTCTCTTAGAGATGGTGTACAACTTATTTATCTAGGTTTAGGGGTTTCTATTGGTTATAAGAGGGGGTAACGGGACTTTGTGGCCACCCTGTGGATAGTGGAAGGTTCTTTTACATGCCATAAATTTATGACATGGGCCGCCAGCATTAATTCCTCTCCGAAGGAAGGTACAATGAGGGATTTTTAACGCTCATAAAAAATCCGACGACTTCAACTGGGTTTTAACTCGCGTTCTTGGACATATAAGCTCAGAATGCTACCAACTACGCCACCGAAACCCTAAAGATAAAGCTATCTTTACCACGAACTTGTTAAAGACAGTAGGCTATATACAGTTGGTTGGTTGGTTCCTCAGTTTAGGGGCTGTGACAACGCGGTCATATAGCCCCGTGTACTTTGGGTGTGTGTAGAATCTTTCTGATAACCGGTGTTAATTGTGATCACTGTATTAGTGTGTTTATCTGTTTTAATTCAAGTAAGGACTGCAGATGATCAATTTTCATGTAGTTCCTACTTTTGCCGCCAAACGCCACCGTCAACGTTAACGTTAACTACTTGAAAAATTAACCATCTGCAGTCTTTCTACCTGAATCACAGATAACACACACTAATATAGCCATCACAATTAACACCGGTTACGAGACAAATTCTACATACACTTAAGGTAAGAAAGACCTGCCTATCTCGCCCATGTTAAACTTCTTTTTTTTTGTACGCTTTACTCAAAATCTGTTTGGGTTAGCCAATTAAAATTTTCAGGGATTTTTTTTGGATCATTATCTGCAATAATAAGAAGGATTATTGACAAAAACGAAATACTTTTGCCAATATGAATTGTTTCTTAAGGTACGATATTTTAATCCAAAATTATGTCGAAAAATATTTTTATATTTCATTTTGTATATTACTTAGAAGGATATCCCTTCTTATTACTGTTCATTAGGATGATGTTGATACATAAAAATAATTATGAACCTATATTTATTAGTTTTCCTACAAATGGTATCAAAGTAGTGAAAAATGTTAAACTGAGAAAAATGAGGTCGAAGTTTACCAATACATTTTGTTACCTCCGACAATTCTTAGACCATTCCTGCCCCATAACTTGCATCATTTCGTCCATCTATGATTATTTTGCTTCTACTACTACCTTTAGCTTTTAAAATATATAAATAAATAAATAAATAAATGAACAAATAAATAACTAAACAAATAAATAAATAATAAACAAAAACAATATAAATAAATAAATAAATGTATATTTCAACGTATCTGTTTGCAAATAAGTGGACTTGCTTCCCTCTTCAAATCAACGCTTCAATTATTAATATTTGAGCAAATGACCTCGCTGTTCCACCTTCAATTTCTTCGATAGGTCAGTGTAAAATCACAGTGATTATAATAATATGACAATGTTCAGTAACCACTAGTAACATAAACAATGCAGGGAGTTGTAATTGTTATCAACACATA
Source organism: Meconema thalassinum (assembly GCA_946902985.2). Classification (NCBI taxonomy): domain Eukaryota; kingdom Metazoa; phylum Arthropoda; class Insecta; order Orthoptera; family Tettigoniidae; genus Meconema; species Meconema thalassinum. The sequence continues at coordinate 924,707,751 of OX336388.2, forward strand.
GTCTGCGCTCAACAGAGCATGCAAGAAGTGAGTTCAGAAATCTATCTATAATAGTTCAGAAGTTATACAAACAAATATAAATCTCTGTGAAAGTGGGCGTTGTCATTCATGGTGCCTCATTGTCATTTATATCTTATAAAATGGCAATTATTCATATTTTTTGGACTCTTTTGACAAATTCCTGTTCTCTACATTGTAAATAAAATATAAAAATGCCAAAAACATAATTTTTCATTATGTTCGCCCTTAGACGGGTCTTTCTTACCTTAAAGTACACGGGGCTACATGACCGCGTTGTCGCAGCCCCTAAACTGAGGAACCAACCAACCAATATTTTCCGAATCGTTCGGCAGCGTTTGACCCAGAGTATGATGGTGTGCATGTAACAGGACCAGAGTAGCCTTGTCGGTCCCCATTTTACGTATGCTGCGAGCTATTTAATAAATTCCGTGCCGTAAATAACGCCAGCATGTGTTGTTTATCTGTTTACAGACTGCATGTGTGCACAAGGTTGTTATGGCGTGCAGGGGGTGGTAGGCTTGTGTATTGAAAGTACATTAATATGCAAAATAATGAAAAACGGCGGTCAGCTGTCTCCATTCTCACTGCGTCCCGTCGCATCGCCATTTGTTGTGCTTTGTGCTGCAGCGGGCGATGCAACCCGTGTTGCATGCTCAGTCACGCGCGGTTCTGTTCGCTACAGTGAGCACATGCAATCCCTATCCCTACCTGGGGTTCACCTCTTCCCAGCAAAAAGTTGTGACACATTCAGCGGCACAAAATTATCACGGCGAAACATAGACCCGTGCTATCGTGGTTATCAGCTCCTTGCACTACAGTGAGCACATGCAATCCCTAGTCCCTACCTGGGGTTGGAGGTCCATTGTTGCCCAAGTCCGTAGGTTTTACCTGAAAGCAGGCCCCGGGCTAAGGTGATAGACGCCCTGGGCAAATGGTCTACTGGTGCCCTTTTTATTATTTATGTCTTATAAAAATAGCATAATAGTTTTTTTTTTCAAACAACTACGTTACTAATATTGTATCACATCAAATAATAAGAAAAGTAAGTCGTTCATACATTTTTGTGGCCATTTATTGATACATTAATCACAATAAAACCCAGGATTGGAAGTTCAAAAGTTAAATTTTAAAAGTACAATATACAGAAACATTTCTAATGTTTTTTTTTTTTTCTGGATTTCAACTTTGCAAATTTATTTATGATGTCAGAAAAGTCTGTGCTAAGGGTTACGTATTTTTCATAACACAACAACAATAGAGAATTTAGTTTGCTGTCTGCAAGAGTTATAAAACTGTATTATAATATAATCATGATTAAACATAAATACTACGAATGTATGTGTTATATAATATTACTTTTATTTTATATTTGCGCAAATTATAGTTATTTTATCCTACTTTTAAAGAGTTCCATGTCATACTTATTTTTAATGTTGGAATTGTTGGGTCAACCTTTTTCTGCGTCCAGCGTCACCTAAATTTCGGCGCCCCCTAATATTTGGCGCCCTGGGCAAATGCCCAGTATGCCCGTTTATAGCCCGGGGCCTGCCTGAAAGTACCCTACACCTGACCCATGGGTGATGCTAAGCGAGCAACAGCGAACAGGCGACCGGACATATCTCTCTCCCGGTCAAGATACAAGAATGAACATGGAATATAACCAAAGAACCGCCATTAACAACGCCGTCAGAACTTTATCAATTTAGCTGCTTCTGTTTGGCTTATTAAAGCAGCAAGACGCCAAAACTTCAAGTTGGAGGTTATACTTATTGGAGTGTCCTTGTGTGAATTAATGAACCTAAAGGGAGGCTGGGACTGAATTTATGAAAAATAGTAATTATTGATAGAATTGAATGAAATTTGGTTTGTGGTCTCCTGATGGTGAAATAAGGCTATATATCAATTTTCAAGAAATAGCAACAGAACTTTCTGAGAAATTAACACATACAATTTAAAATTTAAAAAAATCGATAAGCATAAAAAATGCTCCAGCTGAACAGTTACTTCAAATATCACATTGAAACTGGTGTACAGGCACATCAAGGTATGGAAAGAATTTTAAAAGAGAGAAAGTCTGCATATGTAGTCCATGAATGTGAGGAAATAATATGTTTTATGTGTTTTTATGTTTTTCTCAAATTATGCTAAAAATACCCCTTTGAAGGCTACTATCTTTTAAAGTAACAACATTATAACAAAGAAACTTCTGTTAATATCAAGACAATATAGGTGTTAACAATCCATGAAATTATAATGGAATTTGAAACCAAATTGGTTCTGCTGGAACATTTTAAATGCCTGAAAATGTATATATGAAAAAACACATTTTAGTAAATAAAACATGGTTGAAGGCTAAACTAATAAATCGTCAGTTATATAAATAAAACTCGCCCCCAAGCCCCCGGTGTTTTTCAGAAACCGCATAATTGTTACAAAAATTAATTGGATGAAATATGTATACCTGAATGTATACAATTTATGTTATTTCTTAATCTTTGCACTGTTGCGTTGAAGCTAATGGATGGGGGCGTTTCCCCAGCACTCAACCGGACATTTAATACCAGCGCCAAATGATCCTCAGGAGTCCGGAGTACAAAAATAAGCACGAATTGAAAAATCGATAATTTTTACTTTTTTCACTAAAAATTCAGTCCCAGCCTCCCTTAAATATAAATTTAAGCAATAGCCTATATTTTTGTTTTGTTGTTTTAAAATGTGTAAAACCAAATTAATAGCATAACTTGGAATACTTTGTCAATTGTTGAAAAAGGGGAAATTCAAAAGAGATATGCTATTGTTTATACTATTTATTCTGTGGAAAATTATATATTGTATATGTAAAGCCATACGCTAAATAAATAAATAAATAAATACCCGGGGTTCACCTCCTCACAACTGGGTGAGCTAGCCGTGGTCGTTACGGCATGGCTGCTGGCAGTCGCTCACATCCGGGAGGCGAGGAGGTTCCAATCCCCCCGCCGCGCCGGCAGCCTTGAAGAGTGTCTTCTATGGTTTCCCATCTTCCCTCCAGGTAAATGACGGGGTTGGTCCCTACCTATAGGCCACAGCCACTACCTTCCAACTCCTCGTCCTTACACTCAAACTTTCCTCCCCGGACAACACTCCACACGTGGCGGTAATTGTAGGCCACCCCATGGGTGTCCGCATAGAAGCAGCTACAAACTGGCAAGCCGAATATGTCCTCGGACACTCCCGACACCAAAAGCCATACCCTAAAAAAATCCTCACAGCAAAAAGTTGCGACACATGCAGCGGCACAAATTATCCGGCCGAAACATAAGCCGAGTCTAGGAATAACTAGTAAGTTGAAGACTTATGAATTGCCTACAAAGGACCTATAAAAGGACGTAAAATAAAGGACAAAAAACAGGAAGATGGACGTAAAAATGCAATTAAATAATCAAGGAACGGATTTATATGCGCTAATAATTAATGAATCATGTATATATATATATATATATATATATATATAGTTATTTGTATTCAATTATGGAATTACATATGGACTTAAAAGTACAAAGAAAATATGATTTCTATTTAATATCCAAGTTCATAGCAGCTAAACAAAGTAGATTTACATGAAACATAATGTTGAACTTCTCATTTTAATATCAGTGTATCCTTTGAAGAATACTCAATCTTTTAATCTCTGTTGCCAACACAATGAATTACTAAATGTTCTTTTAAGTGCTGGAATGTGAATCTTCTCCTATTGTCTTTAAGGACAGATTTATATTGACTGAAACTGCGTTCAACAACAGAAGAGGTAATGGGGTCATGTGTGAACTTCACAATGTCTTCTGGGATGAAATCCTATTCTATGCTATTCCTGGGTGTCATAGTAACTCTCCTACCAACCTATCTCTTCTTTTCATTGGCAGTCGCTGAAAGTACCTCTCCTCTCCCATTCGTCTTAATACTTCTTAATTTGTTACTCTATCTACCCGTCTGAGGTTCATTATTCTCCTGTAACACCACATTTCAAATGCTTCAATTCTCCTCTTTGCTGCTGCGCCAACAGATCAAGTTTCACTTCCATAGAGCGCCACGCTCTAGGCAAAGGCTTTCAAAAATGACTTCCTAATTCCTAAATCTATATTCCATGTCAACAGATTCGTTTACTGTAGAAATGTTTTCCTTGCCAGAGCCAACCTACATTGTATAACCTCTTTGCTTCACTGGTTATTTTTCTTCCTAAGTAACAGAAGTCTCCTACAGTACTTCCTTTAGCTTTTCACCTGCCAATTAAACGTCCATAGGGATTTCTGATTTTCTACGGCTGCATTCTAATACACTATTTTGTTTTACAATTTTATTAATTTTTATCATGAATTCTTTCAAGACAGAGTATAGGCCGAATCATCCTGGTCATCAGCCCCCTCCACTACAGTGAGCACATGCAATCTCTACCTGCGATTCACCTCCTCCCAAATGCGGGTACCTCCTCTCATTGTGCAATGGGAGGTCGTAGGAATTCTGCGTTGCAAACTACTGAGAGATCCTACCAACCGGATTCTTCGTGAAACGAACGGTCTGATCAAGGTATCTTCGCTACCTGAAAACGTAAAGAAGGGAAACACCAGAAGTGAAGCTTTACCACCAAGACTTTATGGCTTACCTAAGATACAGAAAGATAATGTTCCTCTTCGTCCTATCGTGAGTGCTATTGGATCACCAACTTATAGCATTGCCAAACATCTAGCTACCTTACTTCAACCACATATCGGCGGTACACAGTCGTACGTCAAAGATTCCGGCCATTTCATTGAAAAATTGAAAACTATTCAACTAGAAGCTGGTGACTTACTAGTCAGTTTTGACGTGATCTCTCTTTTCACGAAAGTACCTATAAAGTCAACCCTGGAGTACATCGCACGGATTTTTCCAGATGATATCGCCGCCTTATTCCGCCACTGCCTCACCGCCAGCTACTTCCTGTGGAAAGGTGATTTCTATGAACAAATTGATGGGGTCGCCATGGGCAGTCCCCTGAGTCCGGTGATCTCGAATTTCTTCATGGAAAAACCTCTCGTGGAATTGCGTAAAATCTCGGGTTAAACATCACACCGAATTAGTTGATTGAAATATGCAAGGAAGTCGTCGTGTGGAAATCAGAACATAATTATGGAGAATACTACACACAAGGGACACGATAATATGTTAGTATCTAACCTATTAAACATTCACTGTTACCGTTTTGGAATAGTTTTACGCTGGAAATAGTTGATTTAATAAAGTACTATAGGTTGGAAAGCACCATCTCCCTTTTACGGAATTATCGTGGCAAACCATCTCGCAATATAAGTACATAATGTGCAAGGTACTCACAACACTTTATTACACACATCATAATAAAAAATAACTTGCAATCTGTAAGAATGACAAAAGTATGAATAATGACGGAACACAATGAGTTCACTGTTTGGCACAGGGGGAACATCTTCCTTAACCAATAAAACAGAAGTTCACTGTATTATTTGGCGTGTATACAAGGCAGTGTAGAACATCTGCCAGACTGGTAATGATTTACGGAGGCACATATTGCTGAGCGTTCAAGATAACGTCAACGGTTTGGTCTAGCCGTAGATCCTCATTGCGTTTTCCCTTTACGTACTTAATTTCGACACTACTGACGTGTACTAAGCTATTATTATATTGTCACAAACTAGCAAATCATTGCGGTGTATATTCTTCAGACACTTCTTAGGTACTTCAACATCCGAAGTAAATGACATAATGCCATCGGTTGACTGGACAATCATCACACAAACGAACCAGTCCATATTAAGCGTATTATCACATATTTACAAACGATTGCAGTACATTAACGCGAACTGGACTTTACCGACAGACAGAATACACTAAAAATTACAGATGAGCGACAGTTTATCCCAACTTTCATCAAACGAAGCTAATCAAAGCTAAATAGTGTATCCCAGCAACGAATGTAAACAAACAATATGCCGGGGCTTCAGCATACGCCATTTTCACACTTTCGAGACCTGCATTAAGGTCTGAGTATTGTAGTTGGTCTTGATCAAATGTGTATAGATCAATGAGGTTCAAAACATATTTCTAAAATAACCTATTTTTTTTAGCTACGTACGAGGAGTTATCGGTCTCAACATTTGTTTGCAAGGATACCTTTTCGTTATACAAACATTTAGTTGAAGTCAGAGTTGCCATTTATCTATAATATATACGTATAAATGTACATACTGGCATTCACTAGCGATCCAATGTGAATTAGTCATCCTACTGATGTTTTCCATCTATATACACAACACGGTTGACAATTCGATCGACGCACAAACTGGTTGGCGCCTGATACAAAATTCACAGTCCATATTTCGGAAGACGATTTAGTTCATTTCAAGCACTAAGTTAAATATTTGTTGATATTCGGCACTTATTTTTCTAAATTATTTAATTTTCTATATTTTATTTACACTTAATATTACTAAATTTCTTATTTTTCTAACTATATTTTCAAAATTTATTTTATGTATTTTATCTATTTACAATTATATTACATTGTAATGATATCCATCTGTTATTATTTTGTTTAATTCTTTTAATTACAATTGATCTCATAAACATTTTTCACATCAAAAGACATTAGACTTAAGTACATCTATTTTATTTTATTCTTAATTGATTGCAATCCTAACTGAGCTGAAGAAGACCTCAATGTCAGGTCAAAATATGTTCATTGTATAATATATATATTCATGTAAGTACTGATTGGCATATAATTTTAACATTGAATTCATCTATCAATACCGATATCTACAAACATTTGTGCTATCAATGGCAAATGTAGTTGGATTCTATATTCCACCATGCTCTTCTTCCTGATAACACATACTGTAATATGGTATTTGTCGCATAAAGTACACATGCAGTCATGATATTTTATGATTTTACAAGTTCTGTGTTGGAACCCGGGTACGGCGAGTCTTGTTACCACATGCCTTAGCTCTACATTTGCCTGTGTCCATCATCTGTTGGTCAATGCTTCAGTAACGTAAATATCTAATAATGATATGTCTTGCCGCTTCAGGCATATCAGTTCAAGTACCTTCTCTATTTGTGGGGAAAAAGGCAGATGAATTTGGAATCTAAGATCTTCAATAAAGAAAGACTCCTTTAATAGTTCGTGGAATTTGAACAGTATATGGATGGAAAGAAAGACAAACGAGCTTGTTCTGAACCAAATTCAGGAGAATTGATGCCTGTAAAACACCATCAAGAAAAGGAAAGCAAATTCATGGGACACATACTCGGACATGACACTCTCCTCCAGGTAATTTTTGAAGGAAACATTTTGGGAAAGAAGCCAGGGGGTCGACCAAGACAATCGTATCTCAAGAATATTGTCAAGGAAATGGAATGTGACTCGTATGTCAACATGAAGAGAACTGCTGAAGACCGTAAGAAATGGCTGCAACGAGAAGTCTTTTAGCCTCTGGAAGCTGATGATGTGAGGGTTATCAAGTTTATTGTAGGATACTACCATAAAAAATTGGAGAATATGAAATTTAGGATATCCATAACAAACAAAATTGAACATTAGATGCAATTAGAAGGTCTGGTTTCTTGGTCTACAAAGTGTCATACAGTAAGTTACATTGATAAATATCCTAGGGAGGGAGATTTGCATCATAACCATGTGGAGCAGTGTATGCGCCTCTTTAAGGGGGCACATACAGCTCAAGGAGCCACAACAATAGCGATTTTAATATTATAACTGTGCCTGCCACAAATCTTGTACAACAATGATATACATATCCAAGGAAACACACACACCTTGCTATTAGAAGCAAAGTTAAAAATTTTCAAAATTCAAATGATAATTATTTTTATCAATTTTTTCAAAATTGGTTCTTGTTTTGCGCTGACCTTCACCGTTTCTCTGATATCTCCCGTGTTTATAGGGATTTTTGAGTTTTCTTTTTTTAATGTGCGTGTTAAACCTTATGCTACAAAATGAATTTCACTCAAAACCGTTGTGACTTTAATTAGTCTTTCTATGAAACTTTAACTTTTTTTTGAGGTTGCTCAGAATAAAAATGGAAATAATGACGCTTAATTAATTAATTAATTAATTAATTATGAGAAAATATGCGAGATTCATTTTGTAGCAGAAGGTTTAACACCCACATTAAAAAAAGAAAACTCCAAAAATCCCTATAAACACGGGAGATATCAGGGAAACGGTGAAGGTCAGCACAAAACAAGAACCAATTTTGAAAAAATTGATAAAAATAATTATCATTTGAATTTTGAAAATTTTTAACTTTGCTTCTAATAGCAAGGTGTTTGTGTTTCCTTGGATATGTATATCATTGTTGTACAAGATTTGTGGCAGGCACAGTTATAATATTAAAATCGCTACTGTTGTGGCTCCTTGAGCTGTATGTGCCCCCTTAAGACAGCGTAATAAAAATGCTCCAGACGAATACCTGAAAACGACATGATATATTAAATCTGTACTTTAACGAACTGCATAAAAGTGAGAGTGACTATTAGCATGCGCGAGGCACTAATTACAATGACGTGTAACATTCAGCTGTTATTTGCATGGCAACACGGGTCTATGTGTGTGTGTGTGAAAACAAATGCGAAGCTGCACTTCGTCAGCAATCGATTTGCTAGGCTGAAACATAAAACAACATGCATACACCCACTCGTGCAATTTATTTATGCCAACCGACACCCCGCCTGCAGCGTGGTGGACATTTCCGGGCAGCGAATAGCCGGAGCAGAGTGGAGCGAACCAAGAACGGAATTTGCAATGATTCTGTCCACATAACTGAGCTGCATATTGAAACTGGTTGAGTTCTTCTAGGAAACGTGCCGTAAAACCCATACAGCGTAATCCCTGCGAACAAAATCACCGATAGAATTCAGATTTCACTACAGATCATTCAAACATTCGTTCAAATCATATGATAGTACCATCATATCGTAACAGATATGGAGAAAAACTATGACGTTTTGGCACAAAGAATAAACATTCAATATAATCCAACTTGATTTAATTACACCTAAACAAATATAAATATTCAATTTAGATAACTTAATTTAAATGCATCTATACTAATATTAATATTCGAATTAACTTAACATAGTTTAATTACATCTATATTAATATAAACATTATAATTAATTTAACTTAAATTAATTATATCTATTCTAATATTAACATTCGAATTAATTTAACATAATGTAATTAAATCTATACGAATGTAAATATTCGAATTAATTTAACATAATTTAATTAGGCTACATGTATACTAATATTAACATTCGAATTAATTTAACTTAATTTAATTACATCTAAAGCCGGCGGTCCCATGTCATAGATTTATGGCATGAAAAAGAACCTTCCACTAACTACACTTGCGTGAAGCCAACATTTGTAGGTTTGGTTTGATTAATTGTCTTCAGTTCCAAAGTTCGTCACTGGGTGCTGGTTGCGATGGCATCTAGTAGTAACGAAGTTCACAGCTAGGTGTCGTGGATGGTAGCATTTGGTGGAAAAAGTAGGAACTACTTGAAATTATCGCCTGCTCTCGTTAATTGAATTAAAACAGATAACAGACACTAATACAGTCAACACAATAATTAACACCGGTTATCAGACAGATTCTACACACACCCAAAGTACACAGGGCTACTTGACCACGTTGTCGCAGCCCCTAAACTAAGAAACCAACCAACCAACCAACCAACCATACTAATATAAACATTCAATTTAATTTAAGTTAATTTAATTACTTCTATACTTATATAAACATTCAATTTAATATAAGATAATTTAAGTTAATTTACATTAATTGTATATAGCATACACTAATACAAACATTCAATTTAATTTAACTTAATTTTATTACATGTATACATGTATACTGTATACTAATAGAAACATAAACATTCAATTTAATTTAACTTAATTAAAAAATTGTCTCTTAATATCAAATAAGAGTAACTTTCAAACGGCTATGTCTGGTAGGTGAGTACTAAGCCCACCATCAGTATGAACAACATAGGAATAATCAAAAACACTAATTCAAACAAAGCAAGCTTGTAGTTTAACGTGACCGTTAATCTCAAGATCATGAGCCACGGGGTAATTCAAACACTGGGGTGTTGTGAGCACGCCACATAACCACTGTAGGGTTAAATGAGACAAAACAAAACAATAATCTGACCTTAAAAGTTGTTGTTGTTTCACTTTAGAGCTTGTGTCATCATGTTTATCATCCCCGTTCACTTGGTTGTGCTTTGAATTTAACTGATAACACGCACTTCTGTGGTGTGTGTAACATTAATTATTAGGGCCAAAGATTAGAGTCAAATACAGTATCACCCTGCCAACTGCCTGGAATGAGTATGGAAATATCTGGAAAATAACCACACCAGATTCACCATTGTCGGTGGCGTGAATCGAAGCTCGAATCTCTGAGCTTGTAGCTCCCAACTACAGTTGTGAACCGTGACTTAACACACGTGGATACAATGCTGGATATATTTAAATGTGCAAAGATTGTATTTAATAACTCGTTTTAAAATTTCTTCCAGGGAATGCAAGAAGGTGGGAGCTTTGATTTGCAATGTGATAATGAGCATAACTTTCAATGCTTCTACAAACAAATTGGTTCATTACTTAGCCATCAAAAGGAAGAACCTTCTAACCATTATATCAGGATGGGTGAAACTGAAAGAAGATTGATATTAAGGGGAGTGGTACACTTTTTATGATCAGAAATTTTGATTTTTTATGAATTATTTGAATGAATAATCTTTCATCATTCATTTGATGAAAGCAAAATTAAAATATCTTCAATACTTCCAGAGATGTGTCCCTAAATGTTAGTTGCTGTCGCTTTAGTTGTCTCTTGAAATTCTAACCTTAGGTAAGTTTGAAGTTCGTTTCCCGGAAAGTTTAATTTCACACAGCGTTTACATGATAACACAAATACTATTCAAGATATCTCAAATAAATTTAGCATGATTGTGTATTGCACTGATATGAACAACACACACACAAATATTTTGTGTATCAAGCGTACTTCCCATTTAAGAGAATATTCTTTACTCGTCAAAAGTAAAAAAATATACATTTAGTGCAAGAATATGAAATAAATATATATTTCCTGAATATGTGTATCAATTATTCTGGTGTATGTTGTAGCCGTGAATGTTACCAACTGCTCAAAAGAACATTCATGTAAATATTTTGAATTGTGGGGTACTTATCATGTAAACGCTCTCCAACTGTGCAATTGAAAGTTTGCTGGTATAATAATAAAGATAATAATAATAATAATAATATCGTATGGCCTCGGTGCCGGGTGCAAGCTTTGTTGTTTGACACCTAGAGGGCAGATTACATGTCGAATTTTTTTCGTTCCTTAAAAAGTCAAGGAGGTTAGATATCTAAGTTCCTTGACACTATAGCGCGTTCTAGTAGAGAAAGGAGGAACTTTGAAATGGCACAAAATCCCGAGATTAAATTTGCCATTATGGACACGGTCTACTGAATTAAAATGGGTTCTTTAACATGCCAACAACGTATGACATGCGTGTCGTGATTTTTGTCGCTTTTCAAAAATCACTTACCACGGCCAGAAGCATGACTGCAAGCATAATAATGAGTGAACTGTGTTTAATAATCCTGCAAATTTTTATTTCTCTATGAGATATTTTTTTCTTTTTACTCTGTAGAAATTGTCATGCGAAAGGCGTAGGCCTACCTCGCCCCTTAATGCATTAAGATTATTTATCTGTTCCTCAAGAAGCGGTATTATCGGTATACAGTACAATGGAAGCGGATGCCTATTTGGAACAATATCGGCAAGCAGGTACATCAGGCCGGTGAGACCGACCGGTATTAATCACAGAAATAGTAAAATGATTAGAGCTCATTGTCAAACCTGTCACGCCATGATGCAAATCCCCTGTCATAATCACACAATGGCAGAATTAATTGCACTCACATTTATTTCATCATAGAATTCACCAACCATAACAACATTATTTTGCAGTGGACATGTGCGTTGGGGGCGGGAGTGATCTCAATATTCTAATAATAATGGTGACATTATAATTGAGGCGGTGAGAATCAAAACTGTCCTTATCCAAAATTGAAACAAAATGAGTTAACTGTGGATTTCAAGTAAGTTGGTATCTTAGCATCTGAAAATGAACTCGGAGAGTGCCAAATTCCCTACATCCATCAGAAAAATGAGCTTCAAAAATGAATTTGACTTCAAAACTCTTTCTATCCTACCAATGTTTTGCTTCAATACTCTCGTCAGATTTAAAAAAACATAAAAATCCCTCAGTATGCCTTCCTTCGGAGGGGAAGTAAAGTCGCCGAGCCCATGTCATATATTTATGGCATGAAAAAGACCCTTCCACTAACTAAACTTGTGTGAAGCAAAATAGTAGGTTAATTCCAACGTTCGTCACCAAGCACTGGTTGCGATGACATCTAGTAGTAGCCAAGTTCACAGCTATGTGTCGTGGACGGTAGCATTTGGTAGCGAAAGTAGGAACTACTTGAAATTATCGTCTGGAGGCCTTGAATTAAAAACAGATAACACACACTAATACACTCATCACAATTAACACCGGTTATCAGACAGATTCTACACACGCCCAAAGTACACGGGACTACATGATCGCGTTGTCACAGCCCCTAAACGAAGGAACTAACCAACCAACTCTCCTCATCCACCTAAAACAATTTGCAGCAAAGTTAGCATTATCCTTTTGACTCCATTTGAGATTGGGAATCGTTAATTTCAAAACTACCCTTGTCCATATTGATGTTACTATTGTTACGAGACAATTAATTCGTAATGATTTTCTGTTCTATAAAACAGATTCTGAACACACTCAGCATTCATACTTTCATGATTATATTTCTGGTTGGTAGACACACTATAAGTTTCATTTTGGATATTTTTGTCCACCATGTTAACATTAGTTTCCAGTCCTCGGCGACAGATCCATGTCCAAAATGCATTCAATTAAAATCACAAATATTTTCAGAACTCCATATTTAGCCTAATTTTCACATTTTGTAACAAGTAGTTCCGTGAAGAACTATACAGCCTATTTTCATATATCCTATTCATATTAATTGCCTCTATCAACATACAACATTTCAGTTTGATTGCTATGTTAGATTCGTAGATACTGAGAACCGACTAAATATTGCAGATGGTAGCCAGGTTGGATTTTTATTTATGTACTATAACATTAAGATTATTGTGTACGTGTGGTTTTCAGACTTCAATCGCATGATTAGGACACAAGAAGTAAAAAAAGAGATTTTAAAATTTCGTACAGCTGCCATCTTGTGGTTATGAAAACAATTGAAATAAATTAGATACCAGTGGATTAACATTTGTATAAGCATTATCGTGCAAAGTTTTACTGTACTCAGATGGTTAAATCGCGAGAGAGGTCCATTTAAATATTTATACTTCGCGTCGCCGCCATGTTGGATTTGTGCTCACCAGGTTACCGAAAGTCATATAGGTGAACTTATGTTCATAGCCTCTATGAACATAAAAAAATCAGTTTGATTGCTGGAAAAGATTCTTAGATATTGAGAACCGTCAAAATATTTCGGATGCTCGCCATTTTGGATTGTTATATGTATAGGCCATTGAGTTATGTACCATTAAAGGAAAATTATTGCGTAGCTTCATTATTCAAACTTTCACTTCGATCGCATGATTACGACACAAGAAAAAAAACTTAATTTTAAAATATCGCACAGCCGCCATCTTCAGTTTATGTAAACAATTGAACTAAATTAGATGCCAGTGAATGACAATATGTATAATCATTTACTGTACCACATTTCAATGCGCTCATATGATTAAATCACGAGGAAAATGTATTAGAATGTGTCAACTTCGCTTGGCCGCCTTATTCGTTTCGTAGTTTACAAGTTTTTGAAAGTTACATAGATAAACTTGTAGCAGTGCTCTCTATCACTAAATTTCAGGTTGATATCATAAATAGTTTCGTAGATATTGAATGCCTGTGAAATATTTCGCCCAGCCGCCATTTTAGGTTATGTAAGCAATTGAACGAAGTTAAATGTCGGTGCATTACAATGTATATAAACATATACTGTGCCAAGTTTCATTGCGTTTGGTTGGTTAAATCGCGAGAAACGTCCGTTTAAAAGTCACAACTTCGCTTGGCCGCCATGTTGGTTTTGTACACACATCAAAAAAAGTTTTGCATCACCTCGGTTCCAAGAGTTCCGGAACCGTTAAATACAAAGGGAATAGAGATCAACACAAACAACATTTCAGCTCGTTTTATTGCTCATGAGACCCACACATTGCATGTTGTACCATCATACAGCTAGACTTTCAGCATTTGTGGTCCAGATTGCAGTACACACCACTACCTCTAATACCCAGTAGCACGTCCTCTTGCATTGATGCATGCCTGTATTCGCCGTGGCATACTATCCACAAGTTCATCAAGACACTGTTGGTCCAAATTGTCCCACTCCTCAACGACAATTCGGCGTAAATCTCTCAGAGTGGTTGGTGGGTCAAGACGTCCATAAACAGCCCTTTTCAACATATCCCAGGCATGTTCGATAGGGTTCATGTCTGGCGAACATGCTGGCCACTGTAGTCGAGCGATGTCGTTATCTTGAAGGAACGCATTCACAAGATGTGCACGATGAGGTCGAGAATTGTCGTCCATGAAGACAAATGCCTCTCCAATATTCTGCCGATATGGTTGCACTATGGGTCGGAGGATGTCATTCAGGTATCGAAAAGCCGTTTCGGAGCCTTCCATGACCACCAGTGGCGTACGTCGGCCCCACATAATGCCACCCCAAAACATCAGGGAACCACCACCTTGCTGCACTCGCTGGACAGTGTGTCTAAGACGTTCAGCCTGACCAGGGTGCCTCCAAACACGTCTCCGACGATTGTCTGGTTGAAGGCATATGCGACACTCATCGGTGAAGAGAACGTGATGCCAATTCCGTGGGGTCCATTCAGCATGTTGTTGGGCCCATCTGTACCGCGCTGCATGGTGTCGGGGTTGCAAAGCTGGACCTCGCCATGGACGTCGGGAGTGAAGTTGCGCATCATGCAGCCTATTGCGCACAGTTTGAGTTGAAACACGACGTCCTGTGGCTGAACGAAACGCATTATTCAACATGGTGGCATTGCTGTCAGGGTTCCTCCGAGCGGCAATCCGTAAGTAGCGGTCATCCACTACAGTAGTAGCCCTTGGGCGGCCTGAGCGAGGCCTGTCATCGACAGTTCCTGTATCTCTGTACCTCCTCCATGTCCGAACAACATCGCTTTGGTTCACTCTGAGACGCCTGGAAACTTCCCTTGTTGAGAGCCCTTCTTGACACAAAGTAACAATGCGGACGCGATCGAACTGCGGTATTGACCTTCTAGGCATGGTAGAACTACAGACAACATGAGCAGCGTACCTTCGTCCTGGTGGAATGACTGGAACTGATCGGCTGTCGTACCCCCTCCGTCTAATAGGCCCTGCTCATGCATGGTTGTTTACATCTTTGAGCAGTTTTAGTGACATCTATGAACAGTCAAAGGGACTGTATCTTTGATACAATATACACAGTCAACGTCTATATGCCGGAGATCTGGGAACCGAGGTGATGCAAAACTGTTTTTGATGTGTGTAGTTATCAGGTTTTCAAAGGTCACATAAGTGAATTTCTAGTAGTTCCCTTTATCACCATACAAAATTCCAGGGTGATATCGGTAATAGTTTCGGAGATATTGAATGCTGGTGAAATATTTCGCACAGCCGCCATGTTGGATTGGTGAGACGTAACAAAATTTGAAGGGCTCGGTCGGAGTCGCCCGGAATAGAGCTATGAACTTACCGAGTTTCATTGAAATCACTCCAGCCATTTAGATTTTATTAGGGGGACACACACACACGAATCACACACACACACACACGCACACACACACGGACAAAAGGTGATCTCATAAGCCTATTTTTTTTAAATTGAAAATAGGCTTAAAATGAGGAAAAGGTGGACTTATAAGATCGATCCGTGCAAATGTGTGTCTGTCTGTCATTTTGTCTGTCTGTCTGTCGAGGCAACCATAACGGCTGCAGCTATCGAAACCAAATTTGGTATCGGTAAAGACCTATGCCTGATTATCGCACGGCAATATTTGAAAATTACGTCAGTGCTATCAACTGCTGAAAAATCTCAATTGAAAATTGAGGTCTATGTTGGATATCTTGGAAGATATGCATGGGAATTTTTAAAGAAAATTGACACACATATACAGTAGATAATATTACATTAGACTAATTTACTGGAGCCCAAACATGAGAGTGTTGCGAACATCATTATATGTCTGCTGATAAGTCTATATTTAAATGCATTTAACCAAATTTGGTATGTGATTTGTTCACCAGGGCAGATATGAATATGCATTTTTTTTGAGTCAACAGGGCTGCCGACTGTTGAAAAATGCACTGTATACATTTCTATCCAAATCTCAATATATCAGAAAGCATGCAGGATAACAGTTCTAAACTCTGCATACATAATGTACGGTACCTGCAAATGTAGGTTAATTTTCAGTAGGCTAATCGGTATACGACAGTGCTGCCAACATGATTCTACGCGTGCTGATAAGTTTACCTTCCATACTGTGTCCTTTTTGAGCTGACACAAAGGAATCGAACCCGTGATTATTTGAGAAAGGAGTGAAATATGCTTACTGACTTAACATCTAAAGCCAAGGGAATATTTCACAGGTGTTGAAACTGAATGTAATCGTGAAGTTGTCGCAAGACGCTAATCGAAGTATGACCATGTATGAATTTTTCAGATGGGTGCAATACTAATAAATGAAGTCCTTTCAAAATTGACACATATATATGCTGCCCAAAAAAATTAAAGCACCACTTTTTCAAAGGCCACCAAATTTTGAAAAGTTGACCGCTCAAGCTCAAAATCTCAGTATGACGTTTGTCCTGACGCCTACCAAGCATATGCTTCAGCACAACTCCCCAACTTGAGTAGTTTCGGGGTAGCGCCCCGAAAACCAGACTATTTTCGGAAACCGCAAATTGAAGTTTGCGAAAAACGCTGTAGGACTTGTCGCAGGTTGCCAACGCAGTCAAAAATGAATGAGTCTTGCTCTTAAAGGTTCCACAAACACGTGGAAATCGTTACATTTGACGTTTGGGCATTTTCAACCCCCTTCATCATCCCCTAAACATGGACTACCATTTGGGGCGTCTGAGAAGGTACTGGGTGTGTTTAACCACCTGAAAACCTGCACACCGTCCTCAGTTGCTGATTTCAGTAAGTTCTAAAGGCCTCCGGCAATGTTCACCCCCCCCCCTAACACCCTCAACTGGCATGGGACCAAACCACCCCCTCTCGATTCACCCCTAAGGAGGGTTTTAATCGAGATGTTTATCAGTGCTGCGAATGGGGGGTCTTCCCCTAACGTTTCAAAAAAGGAGCTGTGCCTGTGTCACCACCCCTTCTCCTGCTACCCCCGTTTGTATGATTTTTCGAATCGGGCCCTTTTTAAGGGCTGAAATGAGGTCTTAATCGCTGAAAGGGCTGTAAAGATCCTTAGAAATAGTGGTGACACGAAATCAACCCCTTCCGATCTTTGATTGACATTCCATCCCCCAAACTTGAAATGTTTGCACCCTCAACCCTCCCTGTATGGACGCGTAACGCGTCATGGCAGAGTTTTCAGAGTTGGATGAAAATGATGCTAATGGCCTACAATCAAGCGCAAAACAGCAGGTTGGATGGAAGTTCATCGGCAGGGTGGGAAACGGGACCAACACATTTTCAAAAAAGTTAACAGCCCTTAGTGAGTTCGAGCTTGTGAGGTCAACTTTTCAAAATTTGGTGGCCTTTGAAAAAAAGTGGTGCTTTAATTTTTTTGAGCAGTTTAGAACATAATATATAAGTTTGAGCATCCCATTTAGGGCAGTGCTGCCAACCTGACTTTACGCATGCTGATAAATTCAATATTTAAATACATGTAATGTGCATACTATCTATTGGAGCTCAACCAAATGTTGCATGTGCATTGCGTACCCTAAGAGATAGCGGCTTCGGTGGCGTAGTTGGTAGCATGCTGAACTGCTGTGCCCGATATCGTGGGTTCAAACCCGACCGAAGTCGTCGGATATTTTAAGAGCGTTAAAATCCTCCAGTATGCCTTCCTTCGGAGGGGAAGAAAAGATGGCGGTCCCATGTCATAGATTTATGGCATGTAAAAGATCCTTCCACTGACTAAACTTGCGTGAAGCTAAATTTCTAGGTTATATTTCGTTGGAACGCTCTATCAAAGTTCCAACGTTCACCACTAAGTGTCAGTGACATCTGGTAGCCGAAAATTGAAACCACTTGAAATTGAACGGAACTTGTAGCTGACCCCATCGGTGTCCGCTTGAAGCAAATACAGCCTCTGGTGAGCCGAACATGTCCTCGGACACACCCGGAACTAAAAGCCATACGCTAAATAAATAAATAAATAAATAAATAAATAAATAAATAAATAAATAAATAACCTTAAGAGATGGAACTAAGAATAAATTTAGAGTCGCCAGGTCTGCCAACTGTTAATATATGGTCTTTATATTTTTAAGAAAGGTAGGCTCATTAGTTTGTCACGGAACTTCTTGCCCCCCCCCAGAGGCTCACATCTAGTGGGAAGTGGTTTGGCGACCACGGGACCCCAGCTGAGTCCGGCATTGCTTCCACTTACTTGTGCCGGGCTCCTCTCCGTCTCCTTTTTTGTCGACCTCTCTTGGTCAACTCTTGTTCTCTTCCGACCCCGACAGTATTAGGGTATCTGAGGCCTAGAGAGTCTCTTCCTTTCCCACCTTAATTGGCTCTTGTCTCATCTTTTCTGTTACCCTCATTCTTCGAGGGGTGAGCCTTCTTTTTCTTCCCAGTTTATCTCCTGCCTTCTGCTCAAGGTCCTCAAGGAGGCATGGTAAATGTAGCCCCACCACTTCTGGTGCATCCTGGATAGTGCTACACCCTCAAGGGCTACCGCTGGTGAGTTTGGGAGTTGGCAACCCCGAGGGATTCCTGAGCTGTGTCCTCGCCCCCTTTTCCCTCTGACCTTGGGGCGGGCCCTCTCGTCATTCCGTTTTCTATCTGCCTTTTATGGATCTTCTTCCTTCCAAGTCCCTCAATGCTCATTCATCGAGGGATGAGGGCATTTCTTTTCTTCCTGTCCTTTATTTGCCTCATTCTTTTGTTGTTGTTGTTTACTATTCCCTCTTCTAGTATGTAAGTTTGTAGTTAGTATTAGTTGTAGTTTTCATTCTCAATTCATCTTTAACTCTCATCCAAACCATTAGGGGCCGATAACCTAGATGTAAGGCCCCTTAAAACAACAATTATCACCATCATCATCGAACTACATGTTATATAACGAGATAGGTCTTCTCGTATGCTAAACATTTAGAACATTTGTAGATATTTGGCAAATTTAGTGAATTACAAATAATTTTCATTGCTCGGTGAAATCCACCTCCGTCTTCCGGCGTGACGAGAGGGATGCTTTTATTTTTAGCCTACTTTTCACATTTTGCAAAAATGAGGAAAAAGTAGACTTATGAGATCGATCCGGGAAAATGTGTGTCTGTCTGTCTGTCTGTCTGGCTGTGTGTGTGTATCCCCCTATCAACTCCTAAACGGCTGCAGCAATCAAAACCAAATTTAGAATGAGTAAAGATGTGCACCGGAATAGCTCACGTCCATATTTGAAAATTATGTCAGTGCTGCCAACTGCTGAGAAAACGCACTAGAAATTTGAGCTCCATGTTGGATATCACGCAAGGTATGCATGGGAGCTATTCCAAAATTGGTACACATGCAGATAATACTATTTCAGTTTAATTTCCAGGAAGCCAACAAGCCATGTTGGATATCACGCAAGGTATGCATGGGAGCTATTCCAAAATTGGTACACATGCAGATAATACTATTTCAGTTTAATTTCCAGGAAGCCAACAATGACAGTGTTGCCAAAATAATTTTAAGCCTTCTGATAGATCCAAGGTTTAAATGCATATAACTTCTACACTATCAATTGGATTTCAACCAAATTTTGTATGTAATATCTGTACAAAAACAGATATGATTCAGCGTATTCTTAAGAGCCACCAGGGCTGACAACTGTTAATAATTGCTCTCTCTATTTTTTTATACAAATACCAATATATCAGAAAGTATGCAAGCCAACCGTTTTAAACTATGCACACGTATATTCTGACATTTTAGATTACTTTGGAGTAACTTATATACGTCAGTTCTACCAACATGATTATAAGCCTGCTGATAATACCAATTTTTAGCCTATTTTCAATTTTGAAAAAATAGGCTTATGAGATCACCTTTTGTCCGTGTGTGTGTGCGTGTGTGTGTGTGTGATTCGTGTGTGTGTGTCCCCCCCTAATAAAATCTAAACGGCAGGAGCGATTTCAATGAAACTCGGAAAATTCATAGTACTATTCCCGGCGACCTCGACCGTGCCCTTCAAATTTTGTTACGACTCACCAATCCAACATTGCGGCTGTGCGAAATATTTCACCAGCATTCAATATCTCCGAAACTATTACCGATATTACCCTGACATTTTCTATGGCGATAGAAGGAACTACCATTAGTTCACTTATGTGACTTTTGAAAACCTGGTAACTACAAAACCAACATGGCGGCCAAGCGAATTTGCGATTTTTCAATAGACGTTTCTCGCGATTTAACCAACCAAACGCAATGAAACTTGGTACAGTATATGTTTATATACATTGTAATGCACCGACATCTAACTTCGTTCAATTGTTTACATAATCACAAGATGGCGGATGTGCGAAATATATCACCGGCATTCTATATCTCTGAAACTATTACCGGTATCTCCCTAAAATTTTGTACGGAGATAAAGGGCAGTACTGGAAGTCCATCTATAAGATTTTCAAAAACCGGTTAACTACAAAACGAACATGGCGGCCAAGCGAATTTGAACATTTTAAATAGACCTTTCTCGCGATTTAATGTTCCAAGCGCACTGAAATCTGGTACAGGAAATATTTATACACATTGTAATCCACTGGTATCTAATTTAGTTCAATTGTTTACATAACCTCAAGATGGCGGCAGTGCGAATTTTAAAATTATGTTTTTATTTCTTGTGATGTAGCCATGCGATCGAAGTGAAAGTTTGAATAATGAACCTACGCAATATTTTTTCTTTAATGGTACATGACTCTATGGCCTATACATTTAACAATCCAACATGGCGACCATCCGAAATATTTAGACGATACTGAATATCTACGAATCTATTTTAGCAATCAAACTATATTTTTTAATGTTCATAGGGGTTATGAACTTAAGTTCACCTATAGGACTTAAAATAACCTGGTGATCACAAATCCAACATGGCGGTGACGCGAATTATAAATATTTACATGGACGTTTCTCGCAATTTAACCATCCGCGTGCAGTGAAACTTGATACAGTAAATCTTTATCCGAATGTTCATCCACTGGCATCTAATTTATTTCAATTGTTTCCATAACCTCAAGATGGCAGCTGTGAAAATTTTTAAAATCTCCTTGTTTTTTCTTGTGTCCTAATTATGTGATTGAAGTTTGAATACTACACGTTCACAATAATCTGCATGTAACAGTGCATAACTCTAGGACCTACATATATAAAATCCAACATGGCGACCATCCGAAATATTTAGTCGGTTCTCAATATCTACGCATCTATTACAGCAATCAAACTGAAATTGTGTATGTTGATAGTGGCAATTAACATAAGTAGGATATATGAAAATAGGCTGTATAGTTCTTCACGGAACTACTTGTTAATAGTGAAAATATCGAAATAAAATGTATCCTATATGTAAACCTGGTAAATCAGCAACATCCATGCAAAATTTCATTTAATCGGACCAGTGGTTCTTGCGTTATTGAGTAGCACACAGACAGACAGAAAGACAGACACACACCATCTCATTTTTAGCCTATTTTCAATTTTGAAAAAATAGGCTTATGAGATCATCTTTTGTCCGTGTGTGTGTGCGTGTGTGTGTGTGTGTGTGTGTGATTCGTGTGTGTGTCCCCCCTAATAAAATCTAAACGGCAGGAGCGATTTCAATGAAACTCGGAAAGTTCATAGCACTATTCCTGGCGACCTCGACCGTGCCCTTCAAATTTTGTTACGACTCACCAATCCAACATGGCGGCTGTGCGAAATATTTCACCAGCATTCAATATCTCCGAAACTATTGCCGATATTACCCTGACATTTTCTATGGTGATAGAGGGAACTACTATAAGTTCACTTATGTGACTTTTGAAAACCTGGTAACTACAAAACCAACATGGAGGCCAAGCGAATTTGCGACTTTTAAATAGACGTTTCTCGCGATTTGACCAACCAAACGCAATGAAACTTGGTACAGTATATGCTTATATACATTGTAATGCACCGACATCTAACTTCGTTCAATTGTGTACATAATCACAAGATGGCGGATGTGCGAAATATTTCACCGGCATTCTATATCTCTGAAACTATTAGCGGTATCTCCCTAAAATTTTGTACGGGGATAAAGGGCACTACTGGAAGTCCATCTATAAGACTTTCAAAAACCGGTTAACTACAAAACGAACACGGCGGCAAAGCGAATTAGAAAATTTTAGATAGACCTTTCTCGCGATTTAATGTTCCAAGCTCACTGAAACCTGGTACAGGAAATATTTATACACATTGTAATCCACTGGTACCTAATTTAGTTCAATTGTTTACATAACCTCATGATGGCGGCAGTGCGAATTTTAAAATTAAGTTTTTATTTCTTGTGATGTAGTCATGCGAACGAAGTGAAAGTTTGAATAATGAACCTACGCAATAATTTTCCTTTAATGGTACATGACTCTATGGCCTATACATTTAACAATCCAACATGGCGACCATCCGAAATATTTAGACGGCTCTGAATATCTACGAATCTATTATAGCAATCAAACTGAATTTTTTATGTTCATAGGGGCTATGAACTTAAGTTCACCTATAGGACTTTAAATAACCTGGTGATCACAAATCCAACATGGCGGTGACGCGAATTATAAATATTCACATGGACGTTTCTCGCAATTTAACCATCCGAGTGCAGTGAAACTTGGTACAGTAAATCCTTATTCGATTGTTAATCCACTGTCATCTAATTTATTTCAATTGTTTCCATAACCACAAGATGGCAGCTGTGAAAAATTTTAAAATCTCCTTGTTTTTTCTTGTGTCCTAATTAAGCGATTGAAGTTTGAATACTACACGTTCACAATAATCTGCATGTAACAATACATAACTCTAGGACCTACATATACAAAATCCAACATGGCGACCATCCGAAATATTTAGTCGGTTCTTAATATCTACGAATCTATTACAGCAATCAAACAGAAATTGTGTATGTTGATAGTGGCATTTAACATAAGTAGGATATATGAAAATAGGCTGTATAGTTCTTCACGGAACTACTTGTTATATATTAGTATAGCAGAAGTACCCGTTCTTCGAACGGTGTTATATATTAACACCAGACATTATCAATTGAGCTACTGTTGCATTGGTTAGCGGTTTGTCATTCCTTCATAAGTTTATCGAAACGAAGTTAGTTTTCTGGGAATATCACACACACTGTTAATTTAAGGGCCTTAAAATGTGGTTTTCGGAGACCCCTTATAGACTCGCGAATTTTGTGTCTCACATTGAGAAGCGCAACATATGCTTTGATCGTCCTTCTAGGATAATGTTTATATTTCGCCGATTTTAGCATGTATTTTGAGAAGAGTTTCCCTATATCCACCCTTCTACTGTATGAAAAGTACGGTGAGGGGTTTTATAAATGATTGGTGTATTGACTCATGTCTACCATACCTAATTTTACGATGCACCAAGCATCCGAACATGAGTTATAGGCGTACATAAAGATACACAGAAAGACAGACAGACAATTCTATTGTCTACAACATATCACCCAGAAATCCAAATATGGGTATATCTACCACACAGTATCAAATAAAATCATCCTTACGATGAACCCGTATGTCGACAAAAAAGAAAAGAAAAAAGATTAGTTGAATTGTGCTCTCAAGCTAAATTCACCTAACGTGTACTTCCTGACATGAAATAGAATTGAAAGCCATGCAGATGAAACGCAATACACGTCACATAAAAACTGACCCTCTACTGTACGTTGTGTTGGGTCCCCATACACAGGAAGACCTCTATCATTAATTATAAAAGCTTGTGGTGCATGAAAATTCAGGTTCTTTAGTCTCAAATGACCCACATTTCTAAAAGCCACAAAAAATGCTGATTCAATTCAGAAATTTTTGAAAATTATGTTACTGTTTTGAGATATACTAGACCTTCTGTACTATATGTCGCACGTGAAAATTGCATGAAAAAATCTAGGTTACCCCTTAACCCCCTTAATTGCATTGATGAATTATACAGTCTACGTTGGTTCCGTGATAACCTTATATTTGCAAACTTTCACAGAAATGTAATAAATGTAATAAATGTAATAAATGTAATAAATTGCTGCTTACTGAAATAGATGGAAAGTTGAATGCCACCCCTTGAGATAATGTTGTCATGGTTACCGATTTGCATCCCTTCATTAGTTTGTTAAATTAAATTAAATTAGTTTTCTGGGAATATTTCAGAAACTGTTGGTTTTAGAGCCTTATAATGTAGTTTTCGAGGACCCTCGAGTTTTCTTTCTGGCACCGAGGGGCTTTGTCTAGTCGTTGTACGCCATAATCTAATACTAATACTAATAATATAATATAGGGATAGGAATATAATTGACCTGCCATACCACACCCGCAGGTGTAAATCGCGTGAAAAATTTCGAGACTACCCCTTGACCCCCTTAAGCGCATTTTACGTATTGATGAAATTTACAGCATAATTTGGTTCCGTAATAACCATCTAGCCGTTTGCAAACTTTAACACTAATGTAATTAATGGAATTGCATTGCGTCTTACAGCAATAGATGGACCTCTGAGAATCTGTTGCCATGGTTATCGGCTTGCATTCGTTCATTAGTTTATTAAATGAAATTAGTTTTCTGGGAATATTTCAAAAACGGTTGGACTACGACCTTAAAATGTGGTTTTAGGGCCCCCGAGTTTTGTCACTCACATTGAGCATGTATTTTAGGGGGGTATGCCCCCTTTTATGAGGGGTACAGAGAAGAGTTACATCAATGAGTAGTGTCGTGCCTCTGATGGATATCTATACCAAATTTTACGTTGATACACCCAGCCGTTCTCGAGTTATAAGGGAACAATGTTGTCCACAGACAAACAAACAGTCAGACAGACAGACAGACAGACAAAAACAAATTACACCCGCATCCGTCATAAAACAGTATGAAACGCGTAAATAACTCAAATTTCCGTAGAAATTCAGAAAAAAAAAACAGGCAAACTTTCATTTTTATATATGTAGAGATATGCTGCACCGCTCGGTGTTGACCGTGTTTTATTGCACAAATTTAGGTTTTACTCGCTAACCGTTGGAGATATACGAAAAGTGATAAGGACCTCTTGGATAGAAAATTGAATGTTAAAGTTCATGTATGCCATCAAAAGGTTGCTATTATTTCTTAGCGTTCTCTTTTTATTTGAAATGGAAATATGAAATTTTAAAACAAAAGGGTGTAGTGACGTCACAAATGTGGGTTTTACTCGCTAACCGTTGGAGATAAACGAAAAGTGAAGCTCGTATGTACCGTCAAAAGTTTGCTATTTCTTAGCGTTCTCTTTCTATTTGATAAGGAAATATGAAGTTTTGATTAAAGGGTGTAGTGACGTCACTAAAATGGTCGCCATTTTTAATAGTGCAAAATATCGAAATAAAATGTATCCTATATGTAAACCTGGTAAATCAGCAACATCCATGCAAAATTTCATTTAATCGGACCAGTGGTTCTTGCGTTATTGAGTAGCACACAGACAGACAGACAGAAAGACAGACACACACCATCTCATTTTTATATATTAGTATAGCAGAAGTACCCGTTCTTCGAACGGTGTTATATATTAACACCAGACATTATCAATTGAGCTACTGTTGCAATGGTTAGCGGTTTGTCATTCCTTTATAAGTTTATCAAAACGAAGTTAGTTTTCTGGGAATATCACACACACTGTTAATTTAAGGGCCTTAAAATGTGGTTTTCGGAGACCCCTTATAGACTCGCGAATTTTGTGTCTCACATTGAGAAGTGCAACATATGCTTTGATCGTCCTTCTAGGATAATGTTTATATTTCGCCGATTTTAGCATGTATTTTGAGAAGATTTTCCCTATATCCACCCTTCTGCTGTATGAAAAGTACGGTGAGGAGTTTTATAAATGATTGGTGTATTGACTCATGTTTACCATACCTAATTTTACGATGCACCAAGCATCCGAACATGAGTTATAGGCGTACATAAAGATACACAGAAAGACAGACAGACAATTCTATTGTCTACAACATATCACCCAGAAATCCAAATATGGGTATATCTACCACACAGTATCAAATAAAATCATCCTTACGATGAACCCGTATGTCGACAAAAAAGAAAAGAAAAAAGATTAGTTGAATTGTGCTCTCAAGCTAAATTCACCTAACGTGTACTTCCTGACATGAAATAGAATTGAAAGCCATGCAGATGAAACGCAATACACGTCACATAAAAACTGACCCTCTACTGTACGTTGTGTTGGGTCCCCATACACAGGAAGACCTCTATCATTAATTATAAAAGCTTGTGGTGAATGAATATTCAGGTTCTTTAGTCTCAAATGACCCACATTTCTAAATGCCGCAAAAAATGCTGATTCAATTCAGAAATTTTTGAAAAATTATGTTAATATTTGGAGATATACTAGACCTTCTGTACTATATGTCGCACGTGAAAATTGCATGAAAAAATCTAGGTTACCCCTTGACCCCCTTAATTGCATTGATGAATTATACAGTCTACGTTGGTTCCGTGATAACCTTATATTTGCAAACTTTCACAGAAATGTAATAAATGTAATAAATGTAATAAATTGCTTCTTACTGAAATAGATGGAAAGTTGGATGCCTCCCCTTGAGATAATGTTGTCATGGTTACCGATTTGCATCCCTTCATTAGTTTGTTAAATTAAATTAAATTATTTTTCTGGGAATATTTCAGAAACTGTTGGTTTTCGAGGACCCTCGAGTTTTCTTTCTGGCACCGAGGGCCATTGTCTCGTCGTTGTACGCCATAATCTAATACTAATAATAATAATATAATATAGGGATAGGAATATAATTGACCTGCCATACCACACCCGCTGGTGTAAATCTCGTGAAAAATTTCTAGACTACCCCTTGACCCCCTTAAGCGCATTTTACGTATTGATGAAATTTACAGCTTAATTTGGTTCCGTAATAACCATCTAGCCGTTTGCAAACTTTCACACTAATGTAATTAATGGAATTGCATTGCGTCTTACATTAATAGATGGACCTCTGAGAATCTGTTGCCATGGTTATCGGCTTGCATTCGTTCATTAGTTTATTAAATGAAGTTAGTTTTCTGGGAATATCTCAAAAACGGTTGGACTTAGGACCTTAAAATGTGGTTTTAGGGCCCCCGAGTTATGTCACTCACATTGAGGGGCTGAAAATGAGCTTTGTCTCGTCCTTCTACTCCTATTTCAGCATGTATATTAGGGGGGTATGCCCCCTTTTATGAGGGGTACAGAGAAGAGTTACATCAATGAGTAGTGTCGTGCCTCTGATGGATATCTGTACCAAATTTTACGTTGATACACTCAGCCGTTCTCGAGTTATAAGGGAAAAAAGTTGTCCACAGACAAACTAACAGTCAGACAGACAAAAAAAAACAAGTAGTTCCGTGAAGAACTATACAGCCTATTTTCATATATCCTACTTATGTTAACTGCCACAATCAACATACAAAATTTCAGTTTAATTGCTGTAACAGATTCGTAGATATTGAGAACCGTCTAAATATTTCAGATGGTCGCCAGGTTGGATTTTTATTTTTGTACTATTACATTAAGATTATTGTGTACGTGTGGTATTCAAACTTCAATCGCATGATTAGACAACAAGAAGTAAAAACGAGATTTTAAAATTACGCACAGCAGCTATCTTGTGATAATGCAAACCATTGAAATAAATTAGATGCCAGTGGATCAACATTTGTATAAGCATTTAACGTGCAACGTTTCACGGCACTCGGGTAGTTAATTCGCGAGAAACGTCCATTTAAATATTTATACTTCGCGTCGCCGCCATGTTGGATTTGTGCTCACCAGGTTCCTGAAAGTCCTAAAGGTGAACATATGTTCATAGTCTCTATGAAAATTAAAAAATTCAGTTTGGTTGCTGTAAAAGATTCATAGATATTGAGAACCGTCTAAATATTTCGGGAGCTCACCATTTAGGAGTGTTATGTGTATAGGCCATAGAGTTATGTACCATTCAAGGACAATTATTGCCTAGGTTCATTATTCAAACTTTCACTTCGATCGCATGATTACGACACAAGAAATTAAAACTTAATTTTAAAATTTCGCACAGCCGCCATCTTGAGGTTATGTAAGCAATTGAATTAAATTGGATGGCAGTGCATTACAATCTGCAAAATCAATTACTGTACCACATTTCACTGCGCTCAGAGAGTTAAATCACGAGAAAAGTCTATTAAAATATTTTAAATTCGCTTGGTCGCCATGTTCGTTTCGTACTTTACAGGTTTATGAAATATACATAGGTATACTTGTATCAGTACCCTTTATCACCGTACAAAATTGCAGGCTGATATCTGTAATAGTTTCGGAGATATAGAATGTCAGTGAAATATTTCGCACAGCCGCCATTTTGAGGTTATGTAAACAATTGAACTAAATTAGACTCCAGTGCATTACAATGTGTATAAACATTTGCTGTACCAAGTTTCATTACATTTAGATAGTTAAATCGCGAGAAAAGTCTATTTAAATATCTCAACTTCGCTTGGCCGCCATGTTGGTTTTGTAGTCACTAGGTTTTTGAAAGTCTCATAGGTGAACTTCTAGTAGTGCCCTTTATCACCGTACACAATTTCAGGGCGATATCGGTAATAGTTTCGGAGATATTGAATGCTAGTGAAATATTTCGCACAGCCGCCATGTTGGATTGGAGAGACGTAACAAAATTTGAAGGGCACGGTCGAGGTCGCCGGGAATAGTGCTATGAACTTCCCGAGTTTCATTGAAATCGCTCCAGCCGTTTCAATTTTATTAGGGGGGGACACACACGAATCACACACACACGCACACACACACACACACACACACACACACACACACGCACACACACACGGACAAAAGGTGATCTCATAAGCCTATTTTTTCAAAATTGAAAATAGGCTAAAAATCGCCCGCATCCGTCATAAAACAGTATGAAACGCGTAAATAACTCAAATTTCCGTAGAAATTCAGAAGAAAAAACAGACAAACTTTCATTTTTAGCCTATTTTCAATTTTGAAAAAATAGGCTTATGAGATCACCTTTTGTCCGTGTGTGTGTGCGTGCGTGTGTGTGTGTGTGTGTGTGTGTGATTCGTGTGTGTGTCCCCCCCTAATAAAATCTAAACGGCAGGAGCGATTTCAATGAAACTCGGAAAGTTCATAGCACTATTCCCGGCGACCTCGACCGTGCCCTTCAAATTTTGTTACGACTCACCAATCCAACATGGCGGCTGTGCGAAATATTTCACCAGCAATCAATATCTCCGAAACTATTACCGATATTACCCTGACATTTTATATGGTGATAGAGGGAACTACTATAAGTTCACTTATGTGACATTCGAAAACCTGGTAACTACAAAACCAACATGGAGGCCAAGCGAATTTGCGACTTTTAAATAGACGTTTCTCGTGATTTGACCAAACAAACGCAATGAAACTTGGTACAGTATATGTTTATATACATTGTAATGCACCGACATCTAACTTCGTTCAATTGTTTACATAATCACAAGATGGCGGATGTGCGAAATATTACACCGGCATTCTATATCTCTGAAACTATTAGCAGTATCTCCCTAAAATTTTGTACGGAGATAAAGGGCACTACTGGAAGTCCGTCTATAAGACTTTCAAAAACCGGTTAACTACAAAACGAACATGGCGGCCAAGCGAATTTGAAAATTTTAAATAGACCTTTCTCGCGATTTAATGTTCCAAGCGCACTGAAATCTGGTACAGGAAATATTTATACACATTGTAATTCACTGGTATCTAATTTAGTTAAATTGTTTACATAACCTCTAGATGGCTGCAGTGCGAATTTTAAAATTAAGTTTTTATTTCTTGTGATGTAGTCATGCGATCGAAGTGAAAGTTTGAATAATGAACCTACGCAATAATTTTCCTTTAATGGTACATGACTCTATGGCCTATACATTTAACAATCCAACATGGCGACCATCCGAAATATTTAGACGATACTGAATATCTACGAATCTATTTTAGCAATCAAACTGCATTTTTTAATGTTCATAGGGGCTATGAACTTACGTCCACCTATATGACTTTAAATAACCTGGTGATCACAAATCCAACATGGCGGTGACGCGAATTATAAATATTCACATGGACGTTTCTCGCAATTTAACCATCCGAGTGCAGTGAAACTTGGTACAGTAAATCCTTACACGAATGTTAATCCACTGGCATCTAATTTATTTCAATTGTTTCCATAACCTCAAGATGGCAGCTGTGAAAATTTTAAAATCTCCTTGTTACTTCTTGTGTCCTAATTTTGCGATTGAAGTTTGAATACTACACGTTCACAATAATCTGCATGTAACAGTACATAACTCTAGGACCTACATATATAAAATCCAACATGGCGACCATCCGAAATATTTAGTCGGTTCTTAATATCTACGAATCTATTACAGCAATCAAACTGAAATTGTGTATGTTGATAGTGGCAATTAACACAAGTAGGATATATGAAAATAGGCTGTATAGTTCTTCACGGAACTACTTGTTATATATGTAGAGATATGCTGCACCGCTCGGTGTTGACCGTGTTTTATTGCACAAATTTAGGTTTTACTCGCTAACCGTTGGAGATACACGAAAAGTGATAAGGACCTCTTGGATAGGAAATTGAATGTTAAAGCTCATGTATGCCATCAAAAGGTTGCTATTATTTCTTAGCGTTCTCTTTTTATTTGAAATGGAAATATGAAATTTTAAAACCAAAGGGTGTAGTGAAGTCACAAATGTGGGTTTTACTCGCTAACCGTTGGAGATAAACGAAAAGTGAAGCTCGTATGTACCGTCAAAAGTTTGCTATTTCTTAGCGTTCTCTTTTTATTTGATAAGGAAATATGAAGTTTTGATTAAAGGGTGTAGTGACGTCACTAAAATGGTCGCCATTTTTAATAGTGCAAAATATCGAAATAAAATGTATCCTATATGTAAACCTGGTAAATCAGCAACATCCATGCAAAATTTCATTTAATCGGACCAGTGGTTCTTGCGTTATTGAGTAGCACACAGACAGACAGACAGAAAGACAGACACACACCATCTCATTTTTAGCCTATTTTCAATTTTGAAAAAATAGGCTTATGAGATCACCTTTTGTCCGTGTGTGTGTGTGCATGTGTGTGTGTGTGTGTGTGTGTGTGTGTGATTCGAGTGTGTGTGTCCCCCTTATAAAATCTAAACGGCAGGAGCGATTTTAATGAAACTCGGAAAGTTCATAGCACTATTCCGGGCGACCTCGACCGTGCCCTTCAAATTTTGTTACGACTCACCAATCCAACATGGTGGCTGTGCGAAATATTTCACCAGCATTCAATATCTCCGAAACTATTACCGATATTACCCTGACATTTTCTATGGTGATTGAGGGAACTACTATAAGTTCACTTATGTGACCTTTGAAAACCTGGTAACTACAAAATCAACATGGCGGCCAAGCGAATTTGCGACTTTTCAATAGACGTTTCTCGCGATTTGGCCAACCAAACGCAATGAAACTTGGTACAGTATATGTTTATATACATTTTAATGCACAGACATCTAACTTCGTTCAATTGTCTACATAATCACAAGATGGCGGATGTGCGAAATATTTCACCGGCATTCTATATCTCTGAAACTATTAGCGGTATCTCCCTAAAATTTTGTATGGAGATAAAGGGCACTACTGGAAGTCCATCTATAAGACTTTCAAAAACCGGTTAACTACAAAACGAACATGGCGGCCAAGCGAATTTGAAAATTTTAAATAGACCCTTCTCGCGATTTAATGTTCCAAGCGCACTGAAACCTGGCACAGGAAATATTTATACACATTGTAATCCACTGGTATCTAATTTAGTTCAATTGTTTACATAACCTCAAGATGGCGGCAGTGCGAATTTTAAAATTAAGTTTTTATTTCTTGTGATGTAGTCATGCGATCGAAGTGAAAGTTTGAATAATGAACCTACGCAATAATTTTCCTTTCATGGTACATGACTCTATGGCCTATACATTTAACAATCCAACATGGCGACTATCCGAAATATTAAGACGATACAGAATATCTACGAATCTATTTTAGCAATCAAACTGCATTTTTTAATGTCCATAGGGGCTATGAACTTAAGTTCACCTATAGGACTTTAAATAACCTGGTGATCACAAATCCAACATGGCGGCGACGCGAATTATAAATATTCACATGGACGTTTCTCGCAATTTAACCATCCGCGTGCAGTGAAACTTGGTAACTTACAGTAAATCCTTATACGAATGTTAATCCACTGGCATCTAATTTATTTCAATTGTTTCCATAACCTCAAGATGGCAGCTGTGAAACATTTTAAAATCTCCTTGTTACTTCTTGTGTCCTAAATATGCGATTGAAGTTTGAATACTACACGTTCACAATAATCTGCATGTATTCTAACAGTACATAACTCTAGGACCTACATATATAAAATTCAACATGGCGACCATCCGAAATATTTAGTCGGTTCTCAATATCTACGAATCTATTACAGCAATCAAACTGAAATTTTGTATGTTGATAGTGGCAATTAACATAAGTAGGATATATGAAAATAGGCTGTATAGTTCTTCACGGAACTACTTGTTAAATACATGTAACTCCTTTACTATCAGTTCGATTTCAACCAAATTTCGTATGTGCTATGTGTACCATAACAGATATGACTGTAAGTATTGTTATGAACAATCAGGGCTGCCAACTGTTAATAAATGCTGTCTATATTTGTTTACCCTAATATCAATCTATCAGAAAGTATGCAAGCCAACAGCTCTATACTTTGCACACTATAGCACCTGACAGTGTAGATTAATTTGGAGTAATTAATACAAGGCAGTGCTGCCAACATGATTCTATGCCTGCTGATATGTCCAATTTTAAAATACATGTAACTTCTACACTAAGAAATGGATTTCATCCAAATTTGGCACAACAAGGTATCATAATATTTCAGATTATTTCTGACCAGCACACGCATGGTATTGTTGGCAACATGCTTTTACGCGTGCTGATAAATCCAGTGTCTAACTGCATGTAACGTCCATTGGACTTCAACCTAATTTTGTATTCTGTACCTTAAGAGATGGAACTAAGAATATATTCAGTCACCAGGGCTGCCAACTGTAGTGCTCTATTAGGCTACATTATACCAGGTATATTTTGAACTAATTTGATATTTCGATATTACCAACTTAATTTTGTCATTATTCTAAATAGGTTCATATACTGTAGAATACTCATTGGCATGAAAAGTAGGTTGTATAGTTCTTCACGGAACTTCTTGTTTAGTATGCCAGAGTCTATTATGGGAGGGTACTCGCTAAAGCTAGAAATCCAAACAAATCGTGTCTTAACCCTTTATGGGATAGTGGTTTCTATATTAACCACCTGTCATAAGGACAATTAATGCTTTCAAAGATGCTGATAGTTGAATCTTTAAGCCAAATTTCGGAGAATTTTCATGCCGATTTTCTAAAAATCAAATATACCCACGTATCTACTTGACGTAATGTGTTGGATAAAATTTTAGAAAAGATAAAATAATAAACCATCAACAATTGGAGTGTAAAACTAAAATATAAATATAGAAATAAAAATAAAATTCCAATAATAAAAAATATAAAAAATTGAAGTGATAAACGTAACTGTAAAATATTATGAAAATAATTGTAAAAGTCAATTCAAAATTAGTTGATTATTTAATTCAATAAAAATATAAAAATATAATCGATAAATAGAAAATTAAAATTAAATATATAAACATTAAAATTAGAGAAACAAAAAGTAACATTATTAATATTATTATAATAATTTAAATAAATTAAAATGTAAAGGCACATAAATATAAAAAATAGTTTTGCCCTTCAAAGGGTTAAGCCATTTTTGTTCCATGTTGTTATTTTAATATTCGCTGGCGGAAATGAAATGTAAAATTCCATAGACAATTAATAATTTAGGGCGACCATTTATAATGGATGAACTCCCCTCTCGGCAATATGATTTTCATAATCTGTATGAATATGCATATTTATATAACGCAGCAGCCTTTCTATTAGAGAATGAGGACGAAATAGAATGCCAGTCCATCATGATAGTGTTTATTTTGACTGCTGTGACAAAATAATAACATTAATGCGGTGATACGATAAAGCAGGGATTCCCAACCTGGAGGACGCGCCCCCCTAGGGGGGCGTGGGGCTTTATCAAGGGGGGCGTGAAGTGATTTCCGATTTAAGTTTTTTTTACTCGAATATTACAATTTTGTAAAATAAACATTCTTTGAATCTCTCCAAGTGATTGTTTCACCAAATCAATCGTTCAAAAGCACTGGCAATTGCCAACTGTCGGCTCTAACCTCTGCGAAGCCGCGAGGTTGGAGGTGAAATAAGGAATTTGCTGTGTTGTAAGGAGCAAAATCATACCAATTTCATCGTCTCGTTGGCATATCTTTGTGATTTCTTTGTACTTTTGAACAGTTTGAACTTAAAGCTCCACGGCTAAAACTCCAATATTATGCATTCCTGGAAAAAATACAGTTATGGAAACGCAGGCTTCAGTTGAACAACTTCTCATCCTTTCACTCCCTTAATGAAATTTTGCCGGAATATGAAAGTGATCGTAATAAACTTAGGTGCAAATTCAGTCACATTTGGATTCCCTGGCACATGTATTCAACTTCTACTTTCCTGATATCTCGTCGGAAGAATGGTCCTGGATGTTAACAAGAAATTTGTTTGCCATTGACATTAAAGCACTGCCAGCACAGCTTCAAGAAGAAGCCATAGATTTGAAGTATGAATCAAAGCTAAAAGAGGATTCTAAAATACAGTATTAGGACTGGGTGACTTTTGGGTAAACTGTCTTGCAGTGTACCCTGTAATAGCCAAAATTACACCGCGTGTCATTATCCCATTTTCAATGACATTTTTTACGCGAGTCAGGATTTTCAACGCTGAATATCATAGAAACAAAGCTGCGCTGTCGGCTTGATGTTGCAAGTGGTCTCCACTGTGCTCTGTCAAATATCAAACCAAACATACAGATTCTTACCAAGAGAAAACAGTGTCAACCCTCTCACTGACATGTGTTGACTAATTTAAGGATTCGTTGTAAAAAAAAGTGTATTATTTGTATTGTGCAAAAATGAAGTTAGTATAGCTGACAAAGGTTGGGAACCACTGCGAGAAAGCATTGTTGTTAAAGAATGTTTTTCAGTTCTCAGAGAACGCATAGCATGGCGTGTCATTCATTTTAGGTAGATTTCATTAGAAAGCTAACTATTGCAATGGGTACCATGTTTCGACTTCCGAAAAATTTCGACATATCTTCGCGTTTCACATCCCCCAGACCCCAAAACCACCGTCAGTTCAAAAGTTTATATATAATTTATGTATATATATATATATATATGTATGTATATATGTATGTATATATACAGGGTGTATTTGATATGATGGAAGTCCTTTACACTAGTGATAGAAGATGGTATTCTAAGCAAATATCTTCATGAAATTAAGTCGGATCTTAATTAGTGTAGGTGGAATTAAATCACAAAAATCGTCGGTCAATATCTTGGAAACGGGCTTTCACTTCGTTCCCCTCAGCAGCAGAGCTGACTTCTCCCCGTCTCCCTCCCCTCCTACGCTGAGGAATGTTGACCAGAGTCTGCAGTTGAGTGACCTCCTCGCCTTGTCTGCCAATGACATTGAAATACACAAACCGAGCCTATGAACAGCTGATTCACACCTTCATGGGGAGTGGCTACATGACTAGTGATGGTGGATCTGTCTAGGATTTTTCCAGCTTCATGAACTATGCATAGAAAATAGAAATCCTAAAGATTTAGTAAATTAATTTAAGGAACTGTTGGTCTATCTTTGTGTGAAGATAGTGCAACAACTGAAATAAACTTATTAATAATATTAATAATAGTAATAGTAGGCTTTTAGACACACTAACTTCTTTTATGTTTCTTTTTGGTATGTCGAGTTGCCAGACTTTAATGTACGTAGGATTTCTTGTATGTGCCATGATATCCATGGAGATGATCTTATTAGATCCCATTCATTTACTACATGACTGAACGTAGATCGCACCCTCGGGAAGGTTAGCACTCTACCACCAGAACTACACATGCTGACTCTTATTATTATTATTATTAGACTATTATTATTATTATAACACTGTATTATAACAATGTATTTGTATTTTATTTTCATTTTCGTGTATTTTCATATGTATTTACATTGTTGATGGACCAATAAATCAATCCTCCCCCCCCCCCCCCCCTCTCCAGTTAATGGCCACCCGAGGGCTGGAGATGGGATGGGACAATTCACAATATGAACTATGAACATGTGGTACAATACTAGTATTAAATCTTGGAAGTAGGTTTCCATGGGTTCCCACTTCTACCCCAGGCAAATGTCGGGATTGTTCCTAACTTAAGGCCACGGCCGCCTTCTTCTCAATAATCATAACCGCTGGCAGTGCAGCCCATGAAGGGCCTAGGCCTACCAAGCGACCGCTGTCCAGCCATTTGGCCTGCAGATATTAGGGTGACGCGTGGTCAGTGCATCGGGTCCCCTCGGCCATTAATCTTGATTTTCCTGACTCGGGCACTGCCTCACTGTTAGACAGCTACTTAATTGCCCTCACGAGGCTTAGTGCACTGCGTTACAGCCCTCACGTCAGTTTCTAATATCCCTGATGGAGCCAGGAATCGAACCCAGGGCCTCCAGGTGAGAGGCAGTTGCACTGCCCCAACACCACAGGGCCGGCGCCTTCTTCCGAATCCTCACCTGAATTACAAATACCCACATTACTACAGAAACCACAAAACACAGGTTATCACACAAATTCTACCCACACCCAGCTACATGGGGCTAAATGACCAAAATCGCCAAGCCTCTCAAACAAAACATCAAGTTTTTTACTTCCGTCCTAAATCCTAGTTCTGAACAGACTGCGGGATGTCGGAATTTTGTCACACTGCATTTCATTAAGAGAATGTTTTTAGTATTTTCAGAAACTAGTCAACAGAAGGTCCGACACGGACGCCAATGATACATCAGGGCTGAGTATCGAAATTATTTTATACATGAACATCAATCAATGAATTCCACACTTACAAAGTAGGCTACACAATACTACCGGTCCTGACGTCCCAAGCCATTGCGTGCGTTGTCAACAACAACAACAAGAACAACGGCAATGCACATTTTCTTACGAGACGGTAGAGCTCAAACAGCTGATAGCCTACCACCCCTCAAGTCAACCGGTAAGGTCAATGCTCCGATTACGTAACAACTTCCCCTTCGCGCGTCGTCACATCGGGCTCCGCCTCGTTTCCCCAGCCTGCCGCACCACTTTCTGCCTGATTAGTTTCTGAAATAACTAAAAACATTGACTTTTTAATGATTAATTATCAATTTCAAGATAGGTGACAAATTTTTTACCTAGGAAGCTTAGAATAGTCTCTTCTATCACCAGTGAAACGGACTTCCATCATATCAAATACACCCTGTATATATATATATCACTTTCTTGTGGACACGATAACTACCGCAATTTTGCACCAATCACTTTGAATTTTTTACATAATATGTATCCCTATAAAATCTCGGTCGAGTTCGTTAATGGGCATAATCGGTCGAAGAGGGTGAAAATGCGGGGCTTTTTTCGAAAAAGTGAAATATCGCTATAACTCTCTTAATATTTGAAATATCGAACCCATTCCAATTTCATACTATGTGTCGGATAAAGCCCAAAAATTTATGTTTGAAGAATTTTTTGACAGCACCAACCATTGACCAAAGGGGTGAGAAAAAGTGGGTTTTTCGGGAAACATTAATCATATCTCTCTTAATAGGTACAATATCAAAATCGTACAAAATGGACAATATTCCCCTAATAATTACCTAAAACTTTTGTCTGAACGAATTGTTGATATGACCCACCTTACGCCAAGGGATGAGCAAAATGATTTCGGAATTCGAAGAAAATGCCAAGTGCCATCAGACGTTGCCATGACAACACTAATGAATTGATGAGGGATGAGCCATCAGAGGTTGCCATGACTGCACAATTGCACGAGATCACATTCATTTTTCCACCTGACTCTGTGGGAAGCGGCTTCGGTGAGGTAACTGGTAGCATGCTGAACTATGCCCAAGGTCGTGGGTTCAAAGCCGGCCGACGTCGTCGTATTTTCTAAGAACGCTAAAAATCTGTCAGTATGCCTTCCTTTGGAGGGGAAGTTCCAACGTTCGTTGCGATTAGCTGGTTGCGGTGGCATCTAGTAGCCAAGTTCACAACTAGGTGTCGTTGACGGTAGTATTTGGTAGAAAAATTAGGAACAACTACTTGAAATTGACCGTCGCATTCCTTACCAGAATTACAGACTAATACAGCCATCACAATTAACACCGTTTATCAGACAGATTCTACACACACCCAAAGTACACGGGGCTACATGACCGCGTTGTCGCAGGCCCTAAACTGAGGAACCAACCAACATCTCTGCGGGAGATAAAATTTTGCGTGAAGAAGCAACAGACAGCTAGATACACATCAGTGTCGAAACCTTGTATAAGGACAGTGTGACCACAAGTATGAAAATGGACCCTAAATGACGAGAAGGTTACCGTCCCCATAAGACAATCAAATGTTAAAAATATGCATAAAAAACGAAAAGCTAAGTTAATTAAGCGCCAATTGTAAAATAATTTCTCGCATTAAATGAGGTCTGATCCTTATACGAAAACCTGCATAGATATTCTGCCTATTTTCGTCTATCCTCTAGCTTTCCCGGTGAAATCTACCTCCGCCTTCCGGCGTGCCGAGAGGAATTTTTAATTACAAGAAAGAAGCAAATATTATTATTAATGTTATTGTTATTATTAGCAGTAGTAGTAATTTGTTTTACAAGTGAATTGACCATTTAGGATCACGCTACAGCTTCATTTCTTTTTCCTCGTGCGGAGTTTTCTCTGTGTCCAGTTCTGCTTCATGCGTTGGCTGACCTGCTTCCCTTGTTCTTCTGTCCAGGCTCTTCCAGTCTTCTTGGTACTTTCTGCGGCTTGAACCCCTTCCAAATATTTCACTATGTTTCTAAATGTATTTCTGTTACAAAATTGGACCTCTGACATGTTGAACAACTTCGTTTCCTTACTCCATTTATTGCTATTAATATTAATACTATTAGTGAAATTAAAACAATAATGTCATAGTTATAGTACCTCGTATTAATGTTTGTTTTTGTTAACTAAGCGTTTACTAACGATGCATTACTGAAATAGAATGCTTGCATTACATAAATCCACACTTTGGTTACGTAATAAGAACAACAACATTTCGGTGTATTTCATTCCAGGGAAAAGCGATCAGCATTAATTACATGGCGTCATAATTTTCACAACATTACTAAAAAAAGTAGTAAACATAATGAGCATGTTTCCTCCAAACATGGTCGTTTGATTTTATCAAAACATAAATTCTATAGTTGTGAAATTCTGTTCGGTCTGAGTCTTAGAACTTTCAGTTTTCTCTCCTGAAAATTTTGCTTTTTGTGGCCCTGATCACATGACACACAATGTGCATCTTGGTCCAAACACCAGACCACTTCATCTCCTTTCTTCCATTAGTACAGCCATCCCAGTGACACAGGTTTTTCATTTCATTTCATATTTATTTATCAGTGCCTTACACTATATTTACAGTACACTGAAGGGAGTCTCTGAAAAGAGCAAAGGCCTAATTCGCATTCGGGATGCGTCAGAGCCCCCAATATATA
Source organism: Meconema thalassinum (assembly GCA_946902985.2). Lineage (NCBI taxonomy): Eukaryota > Metazoa > Arthropoda > Insecta > Orthoptera > Tettigoniidae > Meconema > Meconema thalassinum. The sequence goes on from OX336388.2 coordinate 924,748,287, forward strand.
TACTCTGGGTTATATTTACATATGTGCACAAGATGGCAATTAGTGAGAATCGAGCAATGATTGCATTATTTACAGTATGCATTAGGGGGATGGTAAATGCACATTATATAGGATAAGGGAGGAACAACAAGAGAATAGATCAAATAAATATTGCAAATAGAGATACACCTGAAACACTAGTACAACAAAGAATCGGGGCATAATTTATGAAGAACCTACTTGTTGAACAAACAATGCCGCAGCTTCATCTTGAACTGAAGGGTATTATTGTTGCTGGCCTTCAGGGAACACGGTAGGCTGTTCCATCAGACAAATTCTATACACAACCAAGTGCACGGAGCTACATGACCTCGATGACGCAATGCCCCAACAACAACAACTCCCCTTTCTTCATACAGTAAAGTGGCCTTTATTCAGCATTATTAAAGGTCTTAATTCGTTGTTTTTCGTTCCCGCATTTGTTGAAGGAACAGTAGATTCTTGGGCATTTAGCACAATTATTAAGCTATCACCTGAACTCATAAAAAAGGTATCATATGCCCAACCACTTGTAAATGGAATTCGAAATGTCTTGATCACTCAAACAAAATAAATGATTTTAAAATATCCACCATGTTCAGATTTTACAGCCAGAATTTGGTGGTACGGCTTTGTGATTTGAAAAGGTTCTTCCTTTCATCTATCAGTGACGAAAGTTTATGCATTGATACCACCTCTGAGCAAGTTCATGACAACGTGAATATAATATAATCATCATAATTTGTCTCCACTTCCAGTGTAACACCGGTAATGAATTCACTTTCTAATGCAATCTCGCAATCAATTCCCCCTCTACTTCATCTTTGTAAACATTTTACTTTCATAAACCAACATCATCATGATATTTTCTGTAATTTGCTACCACATCATCATCATCATCTTGTACAGTTTCCAACCCCAGGCTGGGTCTGTTTGGAACATAAGCCTCGCCACTTAGTTCTTTCTTCCCACCACCTCTCCGCTGTCACTCTGGTCCAGTCCTCGCCTCTCTTCTTGACACATTCCTCCACTCCTTTCAGCCATCTATCTCTTGGTCTTCCCCTTGGTCGTTTCTTCTGCATCTGCATCTCATGTATCCTCTTGGGAATCTTCTTCTCATCCATTCTCTTTAAGTGTCCATACCACCTCAATCTTGATGTATCAATCCTACCTTGCAAGGGCTCCTCTTTCACCATTTCCCTGACCTTTTCATTCCTCACCCTGTCTCTTCTTGTTACTCCGATCCTACTTCGCAGGAACTTCATTTCACCTGCCTGTATTCTGCTTATGTCTCTTTTCTTCATTGTCCACGTTTCTGAAGCATAGGTCAGTATCGGGATATAGTAGCTTCTGTATAACACTTCCTTGCTTTTTTGTGGGACATCTTTATTCCACACTAAGCTCCTAATGCTTCTCAGAAATGCTTCTGCCTGTCTGCCACGTTCCGTAATCTCTTTGTCATTTCTCCCATTTTCCTCCACTATACTTCCCAAGTACTTGAGACTTTCCACCTTCTTCAGCTGTCCATCTCCAAGTGTTATCCCACTCATTGGTCTGTCCTTTTTCCTGGTCGTTAACAGGATCTCACATTTACTGATGTTGAACTTCCATCCGTACTCTCCCACTGTTTCTTCCCAAGCCTTCAGTTGCTCCTGAATTTCCTCCTCCTTGTTTCCCCAGATCATGAGATCATCTGCAAACACCATTGCTTTCATCTTATCTTCTCCTATTTTTCCTGCTATCCGTGTCATTACCTCGTCCATAACCACAATAAAGAGAAGGGGTGACAGTGCACTACCCTGTTTCAGGCCACTCATTTGTCTGAACCAGTCTGTTCTTTCCCCTCCAACTTTCACACAACTCACACTTCCACAATACATCTCCTTCACTGCCTACAGTCTCTTTTTCCACTCCCATGTTTTCCATTGCTTTCCAAACCTTCTCCCTACACACACTATCATAGGCCTTTTCGATGTCCAGGAAGGCCGTCAGCAGATCCTCTCCAAATTCGTAGTGATGTTCCTGGAGCTGTCTCACTGAAAATATGAGATCCACTGTTGATCTCCCAGGTCTGAATCCATACTACTCCTCTCTCAATTTTCTCTCCACTTTGGCTCGTATTCTACTTTCTAATATCTTTTCATATATCTTGGCACAGTGAGGTATGAGTGTGACTCCCCTGTAATTTCTGCACTCCTTTCTGCTTCCTTTCTTAAATATTGGGACAATTAATCCTTTCTTCCAATCTTCTGGGGTCTTTTTCTCCTGCCATATCACCCTCATCACACGGTACAGCCACTGTTTCCCAACCTCCCCTGCTGCCTTCACCATTTCAGCACTCACTTCATCCACACCTGGTGCCCTTCCTCCTTTCATCTTGTCTATAGCCATTTCCAGTTCTCTCCAAGTCAGGTCCTTTTCCATTCCTGTGTTGTTTTCTCCATCTTCCAATACATTGTCTTCCTCCCTATGACCATTTGGATTCAGCAAATCCTCAAAGTACTCTTTCCACACTGTCTTGAGTGCCTCTTTGTTGTGTACCTCATTTCCGTTTTTGTCCTTCATTACCACATCCTCTCGCAGACCTCTTCTCTTACTTTTGACCATTCCATAAAGTACTTTCTTATTTCCTCTACTGTCTTCCTCCATCATCTCTGTCCACTTTACCATCCACTTCTTCCTCTCCTCTGCGAAAATCTTGTTTGCTTCTTTCTTCTTTATCTTATAATCTTCCCTTGTCAGATCAGTTCTTTCCTGGAACCACACTCTGAAAGCCTTGTTCTTCCTTCCCACAGCTTCTTTTACTCTCTCATTCCACCATGGTGTCTCTTTACACCGCTTTCTGTTGCTTGTTCTTCCACATACTGCCACTGCAGCTTCCACCATTGTGTTTTTGAATTGCTTCCATTCCTCTTCCCCTGTTTTAGGATTGTCTGTTGATACCACATATGAGTTTTATTATTTTCACTTATTTAAAAAAACTCATTTTGCACGACAAAATGGATGTATATTTTTATTATGTTGACTAGGAGCGTGTTGCCTACCATTTACAACAAGAATCATTTTCGTAAGGAAATCAAGGTAAATTGCACCTAAATTCAGTGAAATGTTATCGTAATTTCAACTCAGTTTAACTATTATGAGACCACCTCGTACGGCTCTCCCGCATTTTTTCATGGATTGGAGCCACACCAAATGTAGCTCGAACATTGTCATTCCTGATGCGGTCCAGTCTAGTAAGTCCCTGTGTCCAGTGAATCATCTTCATCTCCATGACATGTAGTTGTTGTTCATGTCTCTTCGTTACTGGCCAGCATTCAGTACCATACAGTGCTACTGGTCGAACGATGGTTCTGTAAATTTTCGACTTCAGATATAGTGGCACATTCCGGTCAAAAAGGACTCCAGTAACTTGGCGCCATTTCAGCCATGTAGCGTTAACTCTGTTTCGGACATCTGGGAGTGTTCGGCCATCTGAACAGATTAGCGTACCCAAGTATTTGAATACAGATGATTTTCGGAGTTCAGTGCCATCAATGTGAATAGATCCTTCACTTGGTACTCCACACTCCATATACTCTGTCTTCCCAATATTAAGTCGTAGGCCATGGGTGTCTAGTGCAGTTTTCCAACATTGAACATGTTGTTCCAATTCTTGGCGAGACTTGCAGGCTACAATTATATCGTCAGCATAGAGCAAGGTCCAGGGATGTGGTTGCAGTAGTTCGACTGCGATGGTGTCAAGACAGATGATGAACAGGAGCGGGGACAAAGCTGACCCCTGATGAACACCAACTCTGATGGGAAAAGTTGCGGAGTTTCCTGAAGCACATCGGACATAGCTGGTGACATTCCGATAAAGAAGCTGAACCCATTGAACATATGCGTCTGGTACCCCATGCTGTCGTAGCGCATACCATATTAGATCACGAGGTACCCTGTCGAAGGCCTTTTCAAGATCCAAGAAGGTTATATGGAGTGGTTTCCGCTTTTCTAGGTGCCTTTCCATCAAAAGACGAGCGGCGTGAATAGCATCGATTGTCCCTGTACCTTTCATAAAACCACACTGGTTTGAGGCAATCTTGATTATGTCACGAAGGCGTGTATCCACGATACGCTCAAATATCTTCAAAGTGTGGCAAAGAAGGCGAATCGGTCGATAACTTGAGCAGTTGTGCACATCTCCGTTACCTTTCCAAATTGGTATTGTTACACTGCTGAGCCAAGTAAGAGGAGCTTCGTTTTCATTGATGATCTTGTTGAAGAGATCTGCTAGAAACTGAGCTGCTTGTGATCCAAGCATCTTCCACACCTCCGATGGGAGATCATCCGGTCCAGTTGCCTTTCCATTTTTCATTTTCTTCATAGCGGTCTCCACTTCGGCAACCGTGATGGCTGGTACTGAACCAAGTACAGGATCCGCGGCTGGTAGTGGCAGATGCGGAAATTCTTCGTTGCTAATATTTTCGAAGTGCTGTTTCCATCGGTTAAGGATCTCATTAGGTTTCCGTTGAGGTTGTTGATTTTCATTCTTAATGATCATAACATGTCCAACATCTTGAGTGGAACGATGGCGATTCTTCGCTAGTCTGTAGATATTATTTGCTCCTTCTGCTGTGTTGAGCTCTTCGTACATGCTATTGTAATGGTCTGCTTTAGCATTTGCCACTTCCTGTTTTGCCACCGACTTCAATCTTCTATAGTGCTGACGATCAAGATCCTGTCCCGATTGGAGCCAGGTCTTATACGTTAACTTCTTCATCCTGATGGCATCTTGGACATGAGAATTCCACCACCATATCTCTTTATTGATAAAACTGCGTCCAGGTTTTGATTTACCCATGATGTCAGTAGCACAAGTCTTAATATGTGTGGAGGCCTTTGCCCAGATTTCATCAACCTGTTGACCTTGTTCTGGCATAGATAAAGAACCTATAGATGTTTTCAGCTGGATGTGATGTTGTTTTAATTTCTACCATTTAATTATTTCCGATGTAGATTGAAGACTTTTCTTGCCGAGATCAAGGCGAATCCTAAAATAGAGGAGAAGCAGATGATATTGGGGTGCAATAATGTCTGATGGTATGACTTTTACATCAGTGACAAACTTCATATCACTCCTTCGAACCAACCAATAATCAATCTGCGTATTTCTTCCACCACTACTGTAGGTAATGAGGTGCGATGGTCGCTTTTTGTAAAAGGTGTTAGTCACAGCTAAGTCTAAGACCTCAGCAAATTCCAGGATTCTGTTTCCATCCTCATTTCGCTCTCCAAAGCCTTGTCCACCATGTACTCTGTCGAAACCATTTATATTCCCTCCAACGTGGCCATTTAAGTCACCACCAATGAACAGGAGTTCTACTTCAACAAACTGTAGGTAAGTTTCGAGGTTGTTCCAAAATTCATCCTTCTCATCATCCGTGCACCCAGTTTGTCGAGCATAACATGAAACCACACGTAAGGTTTTCGTACCAGTGTCGATCTTAATAGACATCAATCGGTCAGAAAGACGGTTTACTTCAGAGACATGATCTCTGAACTTTGTACTCACAGCTATAACTACGCCATTCCTGCCTGATATCTTTCCGTGGAAGAATAACTTGTATCCTTCACCAATATCCTTGGATTTTGAGCCAGACCATTTGGTTTCCTGGATGCAGGCAATATCTACTTGTCGGTTCTTCAAGGTATCTGCAAGTTCTCGGCTTCGACTCGCAAGAGTACCAATGTTAATGGTTGCCATTCTGATTTGTTGGACTCGCTTCTTTAGCCCACCCTGTCCTTGAGTGGGGAGCCCTTGCACATTTCTCACACCATTCGGGCGATGATGATGCGCGTCGCCTACAGCGGGGAACGCCCTGGCAGTTTCATCCATAATATTTATTCTAGCCAGTGCATTGAGATACAACAGAATTTGTTTTACCGACCAGCTTGTTGTTAAGCCTGCCATCGAACTCTCCTCCTTTCTCATCCCGGACTTGGGACCGGGCAATGGCGGATCATTTTGTCCAGGCACCCCCTCGTGTTAGTAATCATTCTCACCAAAAGTGCAGGTGAGCTTAATGTTCCGCCCATTAAAATGAGAATCATCACCACTTCATGGCTAGTGTCAACATAATTATACCTGGACTTATAATTATGAGCATTCCGATTATCATTAACGTTTTGGTCCTACACGCTTTAAGCAATTTTGCTACTGAACTACTACTATTACTACAAGCATATTAATCAAGTTACTTCCAAACTAAGAATATTTTTAAGTACATTTTTCCAGCTGAGGCAAAATATGCCTACGTCAGTGCTAAGAATGACATACTATGGATTAGTGGAAAGTATAATTAGATATGGAATAAAGGCTTGGGGACTTGCTTCAAATACTTATATTAATAGAATTACCAGCATTCAGACACGTTTCCTTAAATTCTTTGTAAGACATGGTGATAGGCATGGATTAAACTCACCAGTGATATTGTTCTCCAATTGTCAGATAATGCCTTGTAGGGGCCTAATATATTTAATGATAATTATGGATAATTTTTAATAGCACTTTCAAAGATCATTTAAAACATCAAAAAGATACAAGATTTATGAATTCACATTCACATGTAATTCCAAAAACAAATAATGAATTTTGCAAAAGAACATTAGCTTACATGGTACCTTTTCTATTTAACAAGCTACCACATTCACTGCTGGCCTTTGAGAGTATGTCAAAAACAAAAAACGATATAAAAAATTGGATACTAAATAACTCCTTAGACTAAATGGACAACTGCTTTTATATGTATTAGACTATGAACATGATAGTAACATTTGTATTTTAAGTTTTAAGTTAAGTTTTTACAATAGTAACGACATAAGTGTTGTTTTAAGGTGGGTAAAAAATATTATAATTTACTACAAATTCTTTATTATATTAATATTAACATATTATAATAATTTTAACCAATATTAATTGTTATGAGCTGATTGAATATCTTTGTGAAATATTATTAGGGGTACTATATAAAATAATTGGAAGGTGAGAGATTGGACTGTATATTGTGTAAATTTAATTGTGTTTGTTAACATATAAATTGTAATTATAATTGGCACCTACCGACAAGCGTTAGCTTGGTAGGACCAAAAAATGTAATATTGGGCATAAATAAACAAACTGTAAACTGTAAACTACTTTAAAATAACAATATTAATTTTAATGCAGTACATTTGCATTTGTCTGTTGGCACTGGCTAGAGTAAAATGTGGCTTTTCACCGACGTCTCAGTCTCACACATGGCTGTGATTATATGGAAGCTACTGAGGTATGCGTGGTACTTAGTAATGACATTCAGGGCACAGTCAGTGCCTGTGGATGCTGTGAAAGGTTCTACTCATAGGGTTAGTACTGCTGTTCTGACTCAGTGATGAAAACAATGGCAAACTACCTCACTCCTCATCTTGCCAAGTACGCCTCAATATAGTTCTGCCTTGGGTTTGTGTGGGTATATACTGTACCCAATTGTCATCATATGGAACATGTGTTCGTATCCCAGCTAACTCACTGTCTTTCGAGGTATGGGACGTTCATGCCCACCATACGAACACAAGTTCAGGATTTGAGTCTGTCAGGTAACTACTCTGCATGAAAGAAACAACATATTCCTAAATAAAACATTTACTGATATAAAGTCATGGCTATACAACAAAATACAAACAAAGGATAATTTACATTTAATTCCCACAATGAAAATCAAGGTTATTTTGTGAGTCTCTTCTTAATTAGTGCTTCACTGCACTCAAATCTATTTCTAGCATCCTATCATTGATACTTTCAGACATCTACGAGTCTCCATAGCGTTCGTCATGTGGCACAATTTAACATATACTGGAGTATCACAACACAATAGTCATATACATTAAATGACATTAATTCAGTAATAATTAAACATTGATCCGTTTCTCACGGCATTTACTTTCATTGACATAAATTCATTACCTTTTGCCTTAATTAACAAATGTTGTGTCGTGTGAATCGTCTTCCTTTTTCCCATCAATATGAAACGCTAAAAGTGGTACGTTTCCCCATCCAAAATACACATGGATAGAAATGTTTATAGTTTCACCATACAACAATTATCTGGGTCTGGTCGAAATTATTATCGTTACAAACGTATCATGTCGTTGAAATCATCTACCCGTCTGCATAAATCAGTGTGAACTGGGCAAAAATGCACTTTAAAAAGATGCCTACATTTATTTGGTTCAGCGTTCCTCCTCAGAGAATAACTGGGCCAAATATTATCCGATCACAACGATCAAACAAGGTATGTGTGTTGAAACACATCATTTAATTCAATTGGCATCATCACAACAATCATATCTTATCACATTTCGAAATATCGAGATTCTTCAGCGTCCCACTATGCTTCTAAAATAAAGGGACCAGGTCAACAGACCTGCCTTTCAAGCAGGCAATAAAATTAGTTCCAGCTGGCCGAGCAAGGTGGCCACCGTCCTCGTGGTCTAAGTACCACCACCCTTGGCTGCCAGCAAGGTCAACTTTGTTTACAATTGCAGTACAAAGGAGTTACGCTGAGTGTTGTCTCTATTAATTGAGTCATTCTAATTATTTACCACCTATATTTATAGTGTAATGGGCTCAACTCGGCTCCTAATTAACATTCATGGCTGGGGATGGATTCTGTAATAGACTTGCCGTTTTGTGGCGAATACTAGTGGCTTCGGGCGCGCATCATAATGAGAATACAAGATTTCTCATCAGCAGCTGCCTAAATAATAATAAGGAAATCTGCGTTTCCTATACGACGAACATGATTCTCCCCTCAGGGCAGATCAATTAATACATGTGCTCACGGGGTCTCGAAGAGCATCCCTCGTGGCAATTATTCCTGCAAGCCGTGGATACAGATACCCTCCGTACCACTCGCTGCAAATAATACAAGTATGCATCACGGCAATACTATCTCGTAGATTAGCCAACTTTTCACCTAACGTGCAAGCTATGTTAGAGTGGTCCCCGCAACTTGATTGACGTAAATAACTTGATCCTACGTTACCTTGCTCGCTATATGCGGCTCAAACAATACTTCTCATAGATGACTCAATTATTGAGGCACTCACGTCCTCTCTGCAATTACTCTTAAGCCAAAGCTTCAAATAGCTCCAAAAACAAGTATAAATTTACTGGCTCACATTACTTTAATGGTTCTCAAATACAGTCCTAGGAATTGACCATATCAAATATTCATTCAACACTTCACTGACACTGAAAAACTCTCGTATCTCGCTATATTTTACGTTACTTTCTTACTGTTTACCAAATACAGTATCTTTATATTAGACATGACACACTTTGTACGTTCTTTAGGCCTGAAATGCCTATCATTGTACTGATCACTGTTACCGACCCCAGATTATTATTATTATTATTATTATTATTATCATTTAACGTTACCGTTACATTCATCACTATCTTAGGCCTGAATGGTCCTGCACAAATCACCCTCCAAGCCATATTCTACCAAAATACGAGTGGTGAAAGCTCGTACATAAGTGACTGTTACATCATACTCTTAAAGTGATGCCTCGTTGTATGGTGAACTATCTAATTAGAATAACATTGTAAATTTGTACTCACTTTTCATTTTCGCTGGATTATTCCAGCACACCAGCCACGAGCCTACCATGATGCTTGGTTTAAGCCATCATGCTATATCTCACACGACACATGGTAATAATAATTTTATCACTGGCTTTTCTCATTTTAACACAATACATATAATATCACAATACACATAAACACTTATGAAATCACTGTAATAAAACGTATATACACTTCTCGCACTATTTCACATGTGGATCCTTAATTGGACTCCTCCTAACGCCTGACCTCAGAGATGCGGTGCAGCTACGACAACCGCTGGTCTCCGTGAAAGTCTGTCTTGCGTGTGTGTGCGTTCGATTCTCGACACCTTCAATACTGTTCATTTCATCGTCATGATTACTTGTGATGCCTTCCCGGCTCCCATAATTGTAGTGATCCTGACGATGCTGCGTCATTTATAACTATGACAATACCTCCTGGTATTCAGTGTCCAAAAACGTCCTAAATTATTCCTCCGCTGTAGCGAATTACACTTGCGTATAATAATGGATAAATATCTGCTGTATATTAAATCTTACGCGATTCATAATTACTATTAAGAAGTTATATGATGCGCTTCCATTGTTCTTCAAATATATTCGAGCGTCGATACTCTAACATTTCGCGCGCTTACTGGCAGCGTTTTAGTTTACGTGTAGACTAAAGACGAACTGCAGATGAACTGAAGACGAACTGCAGAGGAACTGAAGACGAACTGAAGACGAACTGGCTTGGTGTGCTCTGCTCCCCCTATATAAAGGTTTCTCGTAAAATGTAGTCCACAGGACATACGAGAGCGACTCCTTTCTTGAAATAATGCATTTCCATTCAAAACGACGTATACACCTCGTTTATCTAGGTGTGGAAGTCCCATAATCACTCTCGTGCAAGCGATCGCTTCGGCCAATTAATTACAATTAATTGCCTTTTTCCATAGCGTCATGACGCCACCATGGTAAATCCCCTCGTGCGGGTCTCCGAATCATTCCTCTCGCGCGTAGGCTCTGTGTTCACAGGCTTATTTAGAGATATAGGCTTTAACTTAGGTGTGAGACCACTCCTAAATTATCTCTCCTAGATTATATTCACCTGGGTGTACATTTTATTCCATTTCGATGCTCCAATTGGCTGCAATCAATAAATTTCCGTGGGCTATTACCCCCACTCCGGTCTCAAGCGTTGTCGATCGATGAACCCCAGGGTCATTAATTTCGAGCTGTCCCAGCGGTCCAGACGAAATGAGTTCCTTCGGCGACACGAATCTCCGCCCCTCAGCTGGCTGCGATTAGTAAATTGTCAAGCTGGCTTGCTTTCATGCTTCTATGCTTCCAAAACGTACATATGACTGCATTTTCTAACAATTATTCCCTTAAACAGCTATGATATTCACATTCTAGCCGTGAAATCATGCTATATTATTATATGTCATTATACAACTCATTGCTCTTCCGGTTCCCTGTAGCTGTTCCCCCTCAGAGATCAATGGTTCGACTCTAGGCATAATCATGGGCCTGGTCTTCTCTGATAAGACCCGAGTTCGATGCCAATCTGCCGTGTCTGATTGGGCACATCTTTCCCTTGCTAAGCTCGGAAAATTCATTTCACAAGTGAATTTTTCGGGCCTTCAGATGGTATTGACACCATGCTATATTTACTTTAAGCGGTCAGTGCTCTCGGCAATGGGATGTCTCGTTCCCCCATTCCACTCTGTCTGCCGTCTCATGTTCTCTTGTTTTGCTCTCTTAGTTGTTCATTCATTTCTTGGAGTTCTGCAGCGGCCTCACACAACTGGTCGTAAAATTCTTTCAACTGACAGCTGCATTCACCCCTCGTTTCCCCAGGGTCGGCAGGCTGGTCGTTTCGCTTTCTCTCTTCCTGGGTCTGCGAGCTATTCTCAGGACTCTCCGCGTGCATATATAATGACTCCCCGTCCATTTGGGTGTGAGTGGCTTGCTCTTCTCTTGTTTCATAATCCTCTGGCGGACTATATAATTTTAAATTCGCTGCATTTACTACAACTTCTCTACCTGTCTCTTCATCTTTGATACGGTATGCATTATTTTGCAAGTCCCTTATAATCAGGTAGGGTCCGTGATAGCTATGTTGAAATTTCTTGTATTTCCTGCTCTCTGGATCTGAACTAGCTGGTTTTTTCAATAGGACGTACTCCCCTACGAGTAGTGGTCTGTGGTAGCGTTTCCTCCTATTTCTTAGCTGCCGTCTGTTCGCTTGTTTCTTGAGATACTCGAATGTTCTCTGGATCCTCAACTCACGTCCAGGCTGTGCATCTACAGGTGTCCGAATGACATTATTCCATGGCCTCTCTGGTCTTCTATCAAGACACTTATATCAAGACACTGACACTTCTCCTGTCGCTTCATGCACGGTATTGTTGATACAATACTCAATAATCTCTAGTACATCTATCCATTTCCAGTTTTCTGTAGAGCAGTATATCTTCATGTACTTTTGCAGTTCCCTCATCACTCTCTCAGCGGAATTCGACTCCGGGTGTCGAACTGTGGACAAAATCTGCCTTATACCCAGATTTTCCAACTCCCTGCGAAATTCTGTGCTGGTAAAACAGCTCCCATGATCAGATAATATGTTCTCCGGCTGCCCTAGTATAGGAATATTTCTTTCCTTCAGCCTCTTAAGTACCTGTTTCGTACTGGTTTTCTGAATTGGACAGAGGACTACCATTTTAGAAAACACGTCTAGTGCAACTAGGATGTGTCTATTTCCTCTTCTAGCTCTCGGAAGCGGCCCGAAATTGTCCAATGCCGGAAGCTGACATGGCTTCTCTGGTAAGAGTGGTATCGGTTTTTGCCTCATTAAATACGAGTTAGGCTTTACTCGTTGGCGAATATCACATGTCCTGATTGTATTCCTGACTGTATCTCTAAGTTTTGGCCAAATAAATGCTTCTTTAAGCAGGGCAACAGATTTGTCTACGCCAGGATGACCAAAAGCTCTGTGTGCTAACCATACTAGCCTTCTCTGCAATGCTGGTGGTATAACAATCCTGAGTCGAGTGTGGTGTGAGTCGCTCCATTTGTGTAGCATCTGGTTAAACCATAGATACACCGTTGATAGTGCCTCTGCTTCAACATACATCGGGGTTCCTCTGACAAGCTTTCCCTCGAAGTAATTAATCATCAACCGTATCCAGGGATCTTCACGTTGAAAAACGGTGATGTTCCTTAGATCGTCTAAGGTCTTCTGGTCTCTATCTTCTATGTCGATAGCTAGAGCTTCCTCTTCATCAGCTGTCGGGTATCTGCTTAGCAAGTCAGGTATAATATTGTCCTTCCTCGGGCAATACTCGATTTCCACTTGAAATTGCTGTATATACAAGGACCACCTCGTCAGTCTTTGACTCGACAAGTCAGTTTTCAACAGGAATGTTAGGGCTTTATGGTCCGTTCTTAATATAATTCTGAACCCCTAAATTAGCTTTCGCCAATACTGTAAGGCATACAGTATTGCGAGTAATTCGATCTCCGTGACCGTGTAATTCTTTTCATTAGGTTTCAACCTTCTACTTTTGAATGCAATATAAGTTTTCTTTCTGGCCTGTCCACATTTTCCTGGTAGAGCATCGCCCCAATGCCTATAAATGATGCGTCAGTCTGGATAATAAATTTCTGGGTGTAGTCTGGATATCCCAATTTAACATAATCTAAAAGCATCTGTTTAGATTTCACGAAGGCTTCCTCGCATTTTTCCGTCCACCACCACCTTCCTCCTTTCTTCAGTAAATCTTGGAGTGGTGCTACGGTCTCGGTATACTTCGGGCAATGGCTTGAAAAGAATCCAATAACACCTAGATATTGCCTGCCGTTCTTTACCTTCGTTGGTCTCGGGAAAAGTTAAATAACCTCCAATTTTCCCGGATTAGGCCTAACTCCTTGCGCATCTATTACGTGGCCTAGGAATTTAACTTCTCTCTGACCAAAGTTAGATTTCTTTATATTGACCTTAAAGTTAGCCTGACTTAGGTCATTCAACAGCTTGCGTAGGTCTCTGATGTGTTCTTCGATTGTTTCCGATGTCAGCAGTATATAATCTACATAGCATATGGTTGTTGCTTTTACTTCTTCAGACAGGTTCCGATCAAGCGCTCGTATCAACGCTGAACCCGCTGTTTTAAGGCCAAATGGGAGACGCACGTATGAATATGTATGCTGGTCGAATAAAAACCCAGTTAATAAGCTTGTTTTCTTCTCCAGAGCAAAATGGTGAAAACTTGCTGTCAGGTCAAGATTTGAGAAAACAGTTTTTCCTTTTCCTTTGAACCTCCTGAGGACCTCCTTGATGGGCGGCACTTGGTCAAACTCTGGTATGACCTTGGAATTCAAATTTCGTAGGTCCAGGCATATCCTTACACTTCCGTCCTGTTTAGGTACAACTACCAGTGGGCTGACATAAGGTGTGGCCGTCTTCACAATGACGCCTGCCTCTAGCATCTCCTGTATTCCTTCCTTGACCTTTAAATAATGTTTCTCGGCTACAGGATACGGCTTCTGTCTTAATGGTGTCCAGTCACTAACTTGGAACGCATATTGGAAATTCCTGATCCGGCCAGGTCTCGAATCGAAGACTCCTTTGTATTCAAATAGCAGTTCCCTTAGCATTTGCTTATGCTCTGGACCAATTTTAGCTTCCTCTATCTTTTCTTCCAGGCATTCTTCAAATTTTGGTTCGAGGTCCTTTTCAATGTCTGCGGCCAGTGTTGCCAACTCTTCCTCGATGTCCTCTGTTGTCAATACTGCATCCCCAGTCATATCTCCGTATGTATGCCATACGTACTCTTCTGGTCTCGTTTCATTGTGTTTTAATGAGAGCTCTAAATCTTCCTTTCCCTCACTTGCGCGAAACATAACAATATCTTGTGAGAGATCTATTATGACCTTATATTCTCTTATGAAATCCATGCCAACAATAGCGTTAAAAGGCAGCTTATTCACAAGTAGGAAGCTCTGTGAGAATGTAGAGTTCCCTATCTGCAAATCTAAAAATACTTGGTATCTGCATATCATTACTTTATCTGGTATCACACCTTTTATCTTCACGCTTGAAATAGGTATTTTCAATACGTGGATTTTACTTTGGATTTCATTATATAATGCCTGGGTTATTAGACATACCGTTGAGCCTGTATCTAGAAGACTTCTTATCTTCATGCCTGCGATGTTTACAATAATAATGGGTAGTTCCCTTCTCACATTGACCGTCCCTTCATCTAGGTCTTAAATAAGTTCCTCAGGTTTGGCAATCCAGTTAACCACATTCACTGTATTCCATCCTGTATTTATCTCTCTTATTTGGTCATTTAATTTTGATGTTTTTTCCATTGCTCCATTCTTTGTGGAGTTCTTCTGTCTGTCTTCGTACTGCTGAAGTTCCAGACTTTTGGCACCGTCATGATTTTTATAGATGTCGGGTGACCTATTCTTAATCGCTTCATCCCAATGTACTTGCGATTTTCTATGGTAGTCTCCACGCTCTTCCATGTATCATAATGATGCGTGATATCGTACTTCCGCTTCTTCATCGAACCCGCGACTCTGTTCTTGGGATCTCCATCCTTGGTTATTCCCATTTCGGCCGTAATTTCTTCGGTTATCAGGCTGATGGTCTCTTGTGCCGCGCTGATTCCAGGCTTTCCTTCCTCGGTATCCACGGTTCGATCCTCCTCTGTATGCTGGCCTCCAATTCTGGTTTTCCCGTCCTTCGCCTTGCCAGTCTGATTTCTCCGTTTCGGTGCTAGTAGACTTACTTTTAGTCTGCACCTTAGTCGATTCAGTCGGTGTAGTCGTCATGTTGACTTGTTCCATGTTCCGACTTTGCCTTGTGTGCTGCGCTGTGGTGAGATCGAGTTGTCTCAGCACCTCCTCCATGGCAATCGCTGTCTTGGCGTTTGCTGAGATTAATAGACGTTGTACTTCATATGGTAGCTGCTTGGCTACCGCTATACACAGATCTGACTCTCTAATCCCTTCATCAAGTTCACGGAAACGGCACAATTGAGCCACGAAAAACTCTGCGTACTTCGTAGGGTTATTAGTACTATAGCGCCTGGAGTACAAGTCCAATCAGAGGTTCTGTTGTATATTTGCGTTCCAGTACCTGCTTAAAAATGCCTGGCGAAATTCATCAACGGTGTCGAACGTGTACCGAAAACTCCTAAACCATAAGGCACACTCGCCTTCAGTCAGTTTTTCGATAGCTCTCAACCTTCGCTCTGGCGGTACCTTCGCGTCATTCAAGTACTCGGAAACTTCTTTGAGCCAGTACTTGGGTGTCATGTTAGAATTACTCCCAGAATATTTCTTCGGTTTCTCGTCACTAGCCCTCACAACAGTGACTATTTGATTTTGAACAGCATTTTCATGCGGTGTGGACATAGCAATGGGTATACCAGGCGTGGTATACGGGCTGTCACTTGGCATGGCTGCATTCTTTGGAGTGGGCTGTATCTCTATATCTGCCCATTTATTTCTCCTATTTTCATCTATACTTCCTTCGCTAGATCTAGGATTTCGCAATATGGATTCCTCCTGTGCGATCATTCTAGTTTCTATTTGGCTGTGCCTATTTTCTGCCCTTTCTAAACGAGCTAATACCTCTCGTTCTATTTTTTATAAGCGATCCCGGTTTTTCTCTGCCATAGAAAATACTTTCTCCTTGTCATCCATAAGGCTTTCTTTCATGTGGGTAATTTCCCCCGCTAGACTCTCTCTTACCTCGGCAAGAGATTTATCGCTGGCTTCAGTCTTCAAGCCTTCTCGAAGTTCTAATTCTTCTCGTAAGCCTGTAACTTCTTTCTGTATGTGACCATGCATATGAGAGATTTCAGTCCTTATTTTCGTAATTTCTCCCTGGTCCTCATCCTGCCTTTTATGAATGACTGCTAGGTCGTTCTGAGTTTGTTACAACTCTTTTTGAACCTTTCCGACCTGCCTTTTCATGTTTGACATTATTTCCTTATTCTCTTGATCAGAAGTTTTTATTTCATTGATCTCCTTGCATTGGTCAAGGATATTCCGATCCTGCTTCCTTAAGGCTTCGTCTACCGCCTTTGCGTAGTCTAACATCCACTTATTCCATTTTCCGTCGCTGTCTTCGAGCCTTTGATCCACGGTCTGAGTGAACGTATTAAATTGCTCTTGCTGACGCTTAGTATTCGCTTCATTCTGACTTTGAATGTCTATACGCTCTATGGACATACTGCTTAAGCTATCATTAATCTCACGCTGTGACTCTCTGCACGCTTGCAGATTATTCTCTAGTTTTAGCTCTATTGACTCAAAGCGTTTATCGTTATCAGCTTGCATCTCTGAGACCACGCTAAAAATATTCTTAGTTACTTCTTGCTTAATAGACTCTTTAACGTCGTCCATTTTTCTACTGACCTCTAACTGATTAGCCTCTAATCTAGTGTTTATTTCAGTTTGATTAGTCTCTAACTGAATATTTACTGTGGTCAACATCTGGCTTACCTCAGTTTGACTGGCATCCAATCTACCCGCTATTTCATCTTTAAATGCTTTAGCCTCTTCCTTACTCTTAGCATGAGTAGTATCAAAATGTTCTCTTAACTCCGCGATACACTTGAGTACCTCCTCAGTTCCAGCCATCCTGTATTTCTTATTTTGAGATTCAGGTAGGCCGCAGCTGAGCATGCTGGCGCGTTCTATTGGAAAAAAGGACTTCCGATCTCGCGACAACAACACCTCATATTACTCAGTTCTGTAACCACCTATGGAATGGGTTTAGACCCTCGTACCCGTCTGACAACAGTGTCTAATGTCTGAGTATCATCTAAAAAAAATCACAATCGCTCAAACACAGTTTGAGGGAAAAAATACTATTATGGTTTTCCCCATGAAAACCATGCTATTATTATGGGGTTTTCTGAATCCCATAAGCCTTCCACGTATCTGGGCGCCATGATAATGATAAGAAGAGATATCAATGGTTGCCCCATTGTAAGACATCGGCCACATTCTGAATTATTAATAAAACTGTCCAGGGAGTGGTTTTTATTGCCGAATGCCCCACCTGGGCCGCCATGATAATGTAAAGGAGTAATGGTCATCTCAATTCATCTCATGCTTTTCCCCACAGACGGACGACATGATAATGAAAAGAGAAGAGGTTGTATCCGTGGCCAGGTTGCGCAATGCCAAGATTGCTCATATTGCACTGATGCAGGCGGTTCCATAATGAATTAATACCGCCCCACGTTGCTTGGGCCATGATAAATAAGAGGTATGGTATATGGTGACAAGTTATATTCAAGCATGTCTTATGGAGGATTATCAACATTTATTTTGACGTGAAGGCTTATTAACAAATGGGACGCGGCCTTTTCCTAATATATCCTAATTTTCCTGCTGTACTTGCTTCTACCATTAATATCTTGGCCGACTTTTAGTAGTACCTGTGACTCAATCCTAGTACAGTGACATCTCCTCCATGTACCCAATTGTCATCATATGGAACATGTGTTCGTATCCCAGCTAACTCACGGTCTTTCGAGGTATGGGACGTTCATGCCCACCATACGACCACATGTTCAGGATTTGAGTCTGTCAGGTAACTACTCTACATGAAAGAAACAACATATTCCTAAATAAAACATTTACTGATATAAAGTCATGGCTATACAACAAAATACAAACAAAGGATAATTTACATTTAATTCCCACAATGAAAATCAAGGTTATTTTGTGAGTCTCTTCTTAAATAGTGCTTCACTGCACTCAAATCTATTTCTAGCATCTTATCATTGATACTTTCAGACATCTACGAGTCTCCATAGCGTTCGTCGTGTGGCACAATTTAACATATACTGGAGTATCACAACACAATAGTCATATACATTAAATGACATTAATTCAGTAATAATTAAACATTGATCCGTTTCTCACGGCATTTACTTTCATTGACATAAATTCATTACCTTTTGCCTTAATTAACAAATGTTGTGTCGTGTGAATCGTCTTCCTTTTTCCCATCAATATGAAACGCTAAAAGTGGTACGTTTTCCCTTCCAAAATACACATGGATAGAAATGTTTATAGTTTCACCATACAACGATTTTCTGGGTCTGGTCGAAATTATTATCGTTACAAACGTATCATGTCGTTGAAATCATCTACCCGTCTGCATAAATCAGTGTGAACTGGGCAAAATGCACTTTAAAAAGATGCCTACATTTATTTGGTTCAGCGTTCCTCCTCAGAGAATAACTGGGCCAAATATTATCCGATCACAACGATCAAACAAGGTATGAGTGTTGAAACACATCATTTAATTCAATTGGCATCATCACAACAATCATATCTTAATCACATCTCGAAATATCGAGATTCTTCAGTGTCCCACTATGCTTCTAAAATAAAGGGACCAGGTCAACAGACCTGCCTTTCAAGCAGGCAATAAAATTAGTTCCAGCTGGCCGAGCAAGATGGCCGCCGTCCTCGTGGTCTACATACCACCACCCTTGGCTGCTAGCAAGGTCAACATTGTTTACAATTGCAGTACAAAGGAGTTACGCTGAGTGTTGTCTCTATTAATTGAGTCATTCTAATTATTTACCACCTATATTTATAGTGTAATAGGCTCAACTCGGCTCCTAATTAACATTCATGGCTGGGGATGGATTCTGTAATAGCCTTGCCGTTCTGTGGCGAATACTAGTGGCTTCGGGCGCGCATCATAATGAGAATACAAGATTTCTCATCAGCAGCTGCCTAAATAATAATAAGGAAATCTGCGTTTCCTATACGACGAACATGATTCTCCCCTCAGGGCAGATCAATTAATACATGTGCTCACGGGGTCTCGAAGAGCATCCCTCGTGGCAATTATTCCTGCAAGCCGTGGATACAGATACCCTCCGTACCACTCGCTGCAAATAATACAAGTATGCATCACGGCAATACTATCTCGTAGATTAGCCAACTTTTCACCTAACGTGCAAGCTATGTTAGAGTGGTCCCCGCAACTTGATTGACGTAAATCACTTGATCCTACGTTACCTCGCTCGCTATATGCGGCTCAAACAATACTTCTCATAGATGACTCAATTATTGAGGCACTCACGTCCTCTCTGCAATTACTCTTAAGCCAAAGCTTCAAATAGCTCCAAAAACAAGTATAAATTTACTGGCTCACATTACTTTAATGGTTCTCAAATACAATCCTAAGAATTGACCATATCAAATATTCATTCAACACTTCACTGACACTGAAAAACTCTCGTATCTCGCTATATTTTACGTTACTTTCTTACTGTTTACCAAATACAGTATCTTTATATTAGACATGACACACTTTGTACGTTCTTTAGGCCTGAAATGCCTATCATTGTACTGATCACTGTTACCGACCCCAGATTATTATTATTATTATTATTATTATTATTATCATTTAACGTTACCGTTACATTCATCACTATCTTAGGCCTGAATGGTCCTACACAAATCACCCTCCAAGCCATATTCTACCAAAATACGAGTGGTGAAAGCTCGTACATAAGTGACTGTTACATCATACTCTTAAAGTGATGCCTCGTTGTATGGTGCACTATCTAATTAGAATAACATTGTAAATTTGTACTCACTTTTCATTTTCGCTGGATTATTCCAACACACCAGCCACGAGCCTACCATGATGCTTGGTTTAAGCCATCATGCTATATCTCACACGACACATGGTAATAATATTTTTATCACTGGCTTTTCTCATTTTAACACAATACATATTATATCACAATACACATAAACACTTTTGAAATAACTGTAATAAAACTTATATACACTTCTCGCACTATTTCACATGTGGATCCTTAATTGGACTCCTTCTAACGCCTGACCTCAGAGATGCGATGCAGCTACGACAACCGCTGGTCTCCGTGAAAGTCTATCTTGCGTGTGTGTGCGTTCGATTCTCGTCACCTTCAATACTGTTCATTTCACCGTCATGATTATTTGTGATGCCTTCCCGGCTCCCATAATTGTAGTGATCCTGACGATACTGCGTCATTTATAACTATGACAATACCTCCTGGTATTCAGTGTCCAAAAACGTCCTAAATTATTCCTCCGCTGTAGCGAATTACACTTGCGTATAATAATGGATAAATATCTGCTGTATATTAATTCTTACGCGATTCATAATTACTATTAAGAAGCTGTATGATGCGCTTCCATTGTTCTTCAAATATATTCGAGCGTCGATACTCTAACATTTCGCGCACTTACTGGCAGCGTTTTAGTTTACGTGTAGACTAAAGACGAACTGCAGATGAACTGAAGACGAACTGCAGAGGAACTGAAGACGAACTGAAGACGAACTGGCTTGGTCTGCTCTGCTCCCCCTATATAAAGTTTTCTCGTAAAATGTAGTCCACAGGACATACGAGAGCGACTCCTTTCTTGAAATAATGCATTTCCATTCAAAACGACGTATACACCTCGTTTATCTAGGTGTGGAAGTCCCATAATCACTCTCGTGCAAGCGATTGCTTCGGCCAATTAATTAAAATTAATTGCCTTTTTCCATAGCGTCATGACGCCACCATGGTAAATCCCCTCGTGCGGGTCTCCGAATCATTCCTCTCGCGCGTAGGCTCTGTGTTCACAGGCTTATTTAGAGATATAGGCTTTAACTTAGGTGTGAGACCACTCCTAAATTATCTCTCCTAGAATATATTCACCTGGGTGTACATTTTATTCCATTTCGATGCTCCAATTTGCTGCAATCAATTAATTTCCGTGGGCTATTACCCCCACTCCGGTCTCAAGCGTTGTCGATCGGTGAACCCCAGGGTCATTAATTTCGAGCTGTCCCAGCGGTCCAGACGAAATGAGTTCCTTCGGCGACACGAATCTCCGCCCCTCTGCTGGCTGCGATTAGTAAACTGTCAAGCTGGCTTGCTTTCATGCTTCTATGCTTCCAAAACGTACATATGACTGCACTTTCTAACAATTATTCCCTTAAACAGCTATGATATTCACATTCTAGCCGTGAAATCATGCTATATTATTATATGTCATTATACAACTCATTGCTCTTCGGGTTCCCTGTAGCTGTTCCCCCTCAGAGATCAATGGTTCGACTCTAGGCATAATCATGGGCCTGGTCTTCTCTGATAAGACCCGAGTTCGATGCCAATCTGCCGTGTCCGATTGGGCACAATACCCACACAACCTAACGGCGGTACTTTTTGAGGGTCCAACCAGCTTTCAGGCTGACGACCTAACAGACAGGATAACAACAATAATAACAATATCGGTGTGTGGCTAACACCTTCTGAAGGGGTTGATGACCAGGATGCTCGGTGCCATTACATCATCCTAATATCTTCATTTCGAAGCGATCACCTCGTGGAGTAGTGGCTAGTATTCTTGGTTGCCCGGGTTCGATTCCCGGTTCTTCCAAGAAATTGAATTATGGTCGAGTGTAGGAACAGGTTACACTCAGCGCTGTGAGGTAAAACTGAGAAGAGACGTGTTCGATTCCCACCTCAGCCATCCTAGAAGTGGTTTTCTACTCCAGGTAAATGCTGGGATTGTCCTAACATAAGGCCACGTCACCTCCTTCCCAAACCTAGTGTCAATTACAAATATTCACACTACTACAGACATCAAAATAATATATCAGGCAAACCCTACACACACCCGAGTATTCGAGGCTAAATGACCACTTTATCGCAAGCTCCCAAATGAATGCATGCTGGCATGGGTAAAATGCCAAACAGTCCGATGATTTTGTGTCAATTGTTGCACAAAGTATGGACGGTGCGTCATTAAGAGCCCACCCAGAGCAGTTTGGCCGTATTGCACAAAAACAATTTATTAATGTCTTCAAAAAATACTTTAAATTACAGATATTTTACTTAAAATAGGTGTTTTTCCCTTCTCGAAGCACTAAAAAGAATTCAGTATACATAACTCATCCCTAGTTTATGGTCTTGACAGTCTCGTACGGTGTATTGTAATAGTGAGGGCCGCTCCTTAGAATCTTCCATGTAAAGGGCCCGGTGATAAAACAGTGGACATAGAACGGTCTTGAACGCGAAATCTTCTGTGCTATGAAAGAATAGAAGATCCCTCCATTTCACTTCTAACTTCTGTCTCTGATTGAAGGTCAAACCGGATTGCCATTGTCCACAGTTTGCTGATTTTACACAAAAATATATTTCTACTTTATGAGTTGTGTGGTGTTCCAAATAGCGTACAAGTGTGTTAGTGAGTTCTGTGATTGAAGTTAAATTCTATATTTTAATGTGTTTTTAGCCTATTTTCATTTATGAAAAAATAGTCTTATGAGATCACCTCTCGTCCGTGTGTGTGTATGTGTGTGTGCGTCCGTGTGTGGGTGTGTGATTCACTGCGTTAGGATGGTTAAATCGAGAGGAAAGTCTATTTAAATGTTTCAAATTAGCTTGGCCGCCATATTCGTTTTGTAGTTAACAGGTTTTTAAAAGTCTCATAGCTGAACTTCTAGTAGTGCCATTTATCACCGTACAAAATGTCAGGGTGATATCAGTAATAGAGTCGGAGATATAGAATGCCGGTGAAATGTTTCGCACAGCCGCCATGTTGGATTGATGAGACGTAATAAAATTTCAAGGGCAAGGTCGGGGTCGTCCCAAATAGTACTACAACCTTACCGAGTTTCATCGAAATCGCTCCAGCCGTTTAGAAGTTATTAGGGGGACACACACACGGACAGAAGGTGATCTCATAAACCTAAATAAAATAGGCCAAAAATTCATCATGGCGACCATCCAAAATATTTAGATGGTCCTCAATATTTAGGAATCTATTGCAGTAATCGAACTGAAATTTTGTATATTGATAGAGGGAATTAACAAAAGTAGGATATATGATTCTTCAAGGAACTACTTGTTATCTTCTGTGGTTCGAAACGTAGTTATTTAATATGCTGATGTGTGCAACATAGGATAATGATTGAAGAGGAATTTTGATTAACAAATCCATGGGACATGTTCTACGTATAAATGATAGAAGGATACCCAAATCAGCACTGTTGTGGAAACCAACGGAAGGATACCGAAGTAGAGGAAGACCTCGTAACACCTGGAAACGAACTTTTGCAAAGGATCTCGAATGCATGGATATGAACTGGGAGGAATCTGAAAACCTGGCTGCTGATAGAGTTCGCTGGAGGAAACTTGTTGCCCGTTATGCTACCTAACATTGGAGAAACTAAGTCTAAGTAATCCATTTTCTTCTATACCTCTGATCACAAGGATTGAAATAAAAATAGGACGTTATCAACCAAGGTGATAGATAAATTTGCTTCATCCGAGCACAGGAGAGAAGAATATATTTACAAATAAGGAGCCGTGTGAGTTCAGTTCTTAATGCATGAAGTACAGTATCCCCCCAAATGTTGTGTTGTGTGGAATGATGATAATGGCAATATTGCCAACATTGAATGAGAAATATAAAACAATGTTTAATATGAAACAACAATAATATCATCCGGCCCATCCTAGAACTTTATTTAGGAGCCGCCCCTGGCCCAAAGTATCATATTTTGGGTGAGTTCCATCGCTCGCTGCGCTGGGAACGATGAGAAATATTTTACTCTATGTTTTGCCTCCTCTTTTATTTTTTTGCGGTGTAACAGGACTGTGTGAAAGTGCCCGCGGCTTGTACCGGGCCTCTGGTCACTTGGAGCCGCAAACAAGGCTGCTGGTAGTATATAGGGCCATTCGGCACACGTGTCCACACAGTGGGCATTTAGATACACGTGATGCGACCACCGACAATGATGCACGGCCACTGCAAGCCAGCATCGGCAG
The DNA here is from genome assembly GCA_946902985.2 of Meconema thalassinum. Lineage (NCBI taxonomy): Eukaryota > Metazoa > Arthropoda > Insecta > Orthoptera > Tettigoniidae > Meconema > Meconema thalassinum. Next base: position 924,772,805 of record OX336388.2, read on the forward strand.
CTCAATGGACCTTTGATCGACATTCTCGCTTATCAGAGACCACAAGTGAACATGCAGCCAAAGACATTATTTTATTTTTAGGACTTGTCAGAGATCGGAATTTGGAAGGACATCGGCCGTGGAGCAATTGAAAGGAACCGTTTCATTATTTGCCTGGTGGTGAAAATGGTAATCCACGAAAACCATTTTAAGGACGGCTGAGGTGGGATTCGAACCCACGCTCTCCCAATGACAGCAAGGCACGAAGTAGCACTCTCTGCCACTGTGGTCGGTCGAATCATGAGTTTAAGCAGCTTATAAAGACAGCTCACGCACTGGCTTAATTATGTTGTTGTTTCATTTGAGGGGCTTGGGCATTGTGTTCACTCAGCCCCGTGTATTTGGGTGTGTGCAGAATCTGTCTGATAACATTGTGGTGCCTGCAGTAGTGTGTGTATTTGTAATTCAGACGAGGATTGAGAAGGACGCAGCCATGGCCTTAAGTTAGGAACCATCCGACATTTGCCTCGAGTACAGTAGAAATGGATAACCACGGGAAACTACTTTCAGGATGACTCAGGTGGGAATCGAACTCACCTCTTTTCAGTTTTGCCTCACAAGACTGAGTGCACCTCGTTCAGCCTTCAGGAAGCTTGCCACGGCGGGTGAGTGGTTATCGTGTCGGAGTGCTAACCCCCAAGATTGCAGGTTCGCTCCTGACCGTGGTAAGTGATTTTTTAGAAAGGCTACAAAATCACGATATGTATGTCATACGATGTTGGCATGTTAAAGAATCCATTTGAATTCAATAGGCCATGTTCATCATGGCAAAATTAATCTCGGGATTTTTCGCCAACATAAAGTTCCTCGTTTCTCTACTAGAAAGCGCTATAGTGCCAAGGAGCTTACAATTAGACATCAAACCTCCTTGACTTTCATAGCGCTTCAAGTAGCGATAAAATTCAACCCGAGCCCATACGATACTATTATTATTATTATAGCCTTCATAACAGAATTAAATTCCTCTGGGGGTGACAGTCACACCACGAGGTGGTCTTAACTGTAGTTCATTTTTATGTTCCCATTTTCATCAACAGGCAAATACCGGGACGGTTACACTCTAAAGGTCCACGACCAACTTACTTCCGAAATCTTCCCTGACTCGTCCTGAAAATAAAATTAATGGCCATTGGCCGCATTATTAAATTATTAAATGTTATATTGCACTGCAGTTCACGTCACAGTTTTTGGAAGTTCTGCCCCGGTAGCGCAGTCGCACAGGGGACATTCGGCTCAGGCATGTGCAATTGATACACGAGTTGCTTTCCGCACATGTCTGAGGTTTGCCAACTGAAGCACGCCACCGAACAACGCCGTTAGGGACATTTGAATTGGTTAGTTAGGTTTCTAAGAAGCATCGAAGGGAAGACAAGGAAAGATACATTAAGGAATGAGGAAATTAGAAAAAGGACGGGAATCTGGAAGCTCCAGGATAGGATAGAAACTAATAAACTGAAGTGGTATGGACACATGATGAGAATGACTGAGGAGAGAGTACTACAAAAATATATTTGGAAAAGTTAACAGGAAAGAGACTACGAGAAAGACCCCGAAAAATATGGATGGATTCAGTGAAGGAGTGTGTAGAGAAAAAAAGATACGAGCCTTGCAGTAGTCGCATATGATGTGTAATATCTGACATGTTATCCTACTCGTATACTGCACAGCTTGGACATAATTAAAATGTTAATTTACACTCCATTTTCATACTGGTACTATGATGAATGTATAGATTGAATTGGAGTTATGCTACTGTCACATTTGTGGCGCAGCGGTCAAGCTGTTAGTCTCTCACCAAGGTAGAGCGGGTTTGATTCCCGGTCAATACATGTGAGATTTTCGAATTGAAATGCCATCTCCTGTGGTTCGCATTCCACGTAAAAGGGAGGTACTGTGGATCATGATCGTGAGATTAACGGACACGCAAAACTACAAGCTTCCTTCCTTCCTTCCTTCCTTTTACATTAATAATTCATAATAAAAAAAGTGACACACAACGTCGACAGTACTCTCAAATACTGTGAGCACATTCCTCAGTAACTATAACATTCATTATTCTCAAGGCTCTCACACAGTTCGTCGTAAACAATCAAAACATGGCTTCCTACAATCACGAAATGACCTAGTCTCACATATGATGAAAATACAGCTTTTATTCCACTCATATAACAACATTCTGTTATGCATTTAATATTTGACTACTCACCCACAGCTTGACAATAATGCCGCTTACTTAAATGTCATTTGTCGTCTTTGTCCTACCCCATGTGATATTCAACCGTAAACGTGAAGCTTCATAAACTGCTCAATGACAAATGAAAGTCGGTGAAACATTTGCCACTGTGCTCGTCAAACCAGTGCCTGCTAAATGCACTGCCTACTGTATTGCCATAACATTCTCGCGCTACAGAGCACACAATGCCTTGTTTCCAAAACACACATTTTCAATTGTACATCCAGCTGGCAGTGCGTCTTCACTTCCGTCCGATCTACTTCCGCCCGATTCACTTCCGTCCCATTTTTCTGCCAGTGCGTCTTCACTTCCGTCCGATCCACTTTCGCCCGATTCACTTACGTCCCCAATTTTCAAAATCACTCCCACAAAACTGTCCAACAAACGAGCGGAAAGATGTTACACATCAAAAGGGAGGAAAACCAGAAGATGTTCTGCAAGTAGCAAAGGAGTGGTGGAGGGACAGGCAAAGATGGAGGTCCTTAATTCACAACCCGACCCAGGAAGAGACTGGAAGCGGGAAATGAAGATGATGATGATGATGATGAGTTTTAAAACTCCGTTATTCACTCTTTTTGATAATTTCGTTTTATGACACAATATGAAAGTTGAAGAATAGTTACATAATTATGTGTAGACACCCTGTGGTCTATACAATGGCTACGAGAGTGTTGTAAATATATATTTTGCTTTTGAAAATCCTTAAATCACAGACCTGCCTAAAGAGGAGAACATTAAAAGTTTTGGGGATACGGTGTTACTGGAGCATCGCTAACAAGGAGTGAATTGGGAGTTTTCATTATCATTTTCATTTTCCATTTTCGTTGTCGTTTACGATTTCGTTGTCGGTTTCGTTTTCATTTTCTCCCTTTTTCCTTCTTCTTCTTCCTTTTCATGTAGGCTATTCGAATTTAAAGGTTTTTCTTCTGAAAGTTGGGCGCAATTTATTGGAACTGTACATTTTATTACTTCTTATTCTCGAATAAAGTAGATACAAACATCAATATATAACAGGAATATCAATTTCATTCGGTTTTTAAGAAAATAATAAAATGTTATTCATTTTGTTTTTAAAATCACGTAAGTCACAGAAATTTAAACTTATCCATAGGCAAATTTAATAAGTAATAAAATATCATTTCACCCTTCCATTATATCTTTCCATTACTATTAATCCTCAGAGGCAAAACGTTTTTAAAATAGCTGCTGCTTTATTCAGCATTCAGTTATATTCCGTTTTGCTCACGGGGTTTCAAAAATAACCGTTTCATTGATCAAACTGTACAGGGAAAATGATAAACATTTATTCATCGCATATACATTAATTTTCGACTTTAAAACAATTCAACATAATTCTTGGTGAATAGCAAACCATCTTCAGCCTGAAAATGAAATAATGCCACTCCAATGCCTGTGCAATACCTGTTTGATATCTCAATATGGTGGAAAAACGCTGTATACGACTGTTCTTACACCATTGTTCCATAGCAGACAAAACATATCTCATCAATAATGCTAGAAATAATTTTCTAACCTATTCCATATCGCCTCCGTAGCTTGGCGGTCAGCATAGTTTGCTGCCACCCTGGAGGTTCTGGGTTCGATTCCCACCTCAGCCATCCTCGAAGTGGTTTTCCGTGGTTTTCCACTTCGTCTTCGGGCAAATGCCGGGTTGGTACTGTACCCGTATCCATGGTCTTACCTGTTGAATTCCCCTGGAAAAACTGGATCGCAGAATCTGGAATACCCGGCTGAAATAACCCCCAAAATTCTACCAACTAGGATCAACCAGGGATAAGGACATCTGAATATAAAAGAATGCAATAAGAAAATGCCAGTGGTGAAAGAACAAACATAAAAACTAGCTCTAAATGACATCGAAAACTCTAAAAATTATCTCGGGCGTTGGACTAAGCATGAACAAAAACTGCCTACTGGTTCTCCTAGCACATTCTGTTTCTAATATAAATCACCAAATCATTGTAGAATTAAAATTAAATAAGCAGTTTATTAACTGAAAAATACGGATTGCGGACCTACATCCACTCAACAAAAATGTAGATTCTTATTCATAGTGACATATTATAAAATAAATATGCACGTAGCCTACAGCTGGCTAGAATATACTGCAAAAGTTGCCGTATTAAATACTGTTCAAATCGTGATCGATATAAGCATGGTTAATCATATTACAAATTATTTTACAGAAATACCCTCAATATTATGTCAATAATTAATTATTTACAAAGATTTACATTTAAATTCATATACTGATTTTCGCCATGATTTCTATCATTCCAGAGACTAGTATATATTTATTTCTCATTGTCAAAATTTGTCTAATTCGACGAACAATTAAGGCAATCGAATGTGTGGACTATCCAATTAATATTTCATTTATCTTGAATTAATATTCCAATTATTACTGCAATAATTTTTATCAATTATTCTTACGTTTTCAGATCAGTTTCACACTAGATAAATGCGTTATTATTAACAATCAAATTCAAGTGAATTGTTTTATATATTAATGAGATTTTAATGGTGGGTTTATTCAGTTACTAGACTTCTAGTTTCGATGTTCGTGACTATCACACGTTTAAATACACTTCCATATAACACAATTCGACGAAAGCTCAGTAGATTGCACAATACTCAACATTCGTAATAAATACGATAATATCTCTTCACATGAGATTCCAAAAATACACCATAAATAATTTCAGACCATTCATTGATGTCGAAATATTCTTCAAAAAGCTCCATTATAACATAACAGTTATATTATCAAAAATTGCAAAGTAGCTCTCAATAGCTGTTAATAGTATTCCACACCTTTTCAAAAAATCATAAACGTGTCTTACAAACAGCCATATATATCATGGTTCATAATTTATACAAGCATCGAAGTGTTTATTTACTTCCACAAAAACTGTATTAAATAATTATATTTATAATTATCCCAAAATGGCATTCTGATATATGACGAAATATAATTTTATACAAAATTGAGCTTCAATCTCAATTAAACTTCGTTTCGTCTTAATTTCAATGTTCACAAATATATATCACAAGATATTATAAATTATTACTGTTAAAGAATTAATTCAGAATCGCATAAAAAAATCATAAATGGGTCCTCCCCTTAAGAAATACGTATGAATCTACACCATGGAAAAGTGCCTAGTATGAGTAGAATACAAATAATCCATTAGAATCACACGTTATCAAAACAGTAGTATTCCAAAAAGAATAATGAAAATCGAAATCTGAGCGTACTATAACTCAGTAAAATTATCTAAATTCAAAACGTGATTCAAAAAGTTTGGCTGAGATTGCCTAATTCAAAAGCTACAATTGTTCACTTCAAATGTCATGCTAGACTCAAATGTCAATTACTAGCTCGACGAAAAATATACAGTCATTCTAAATGAAATGCTGTAAGAACTGGCGAAAAGATTCTGTTTCCTTATTCAGTGTCAAACAGAAATAATACAGAAAAATGTTCATGTATTCGTGGTTGGACATCGTCTTCCTAATTCGTATACTTATATAAAGATATCGTAGTCTTGTTCCTAAATCTTCTTAAATGTGCTTCTTCTCAACTAATTATATTGCTCAGAATTATTACCAAAATTAGAAAAAGTAATGTTTTAAAAATAACACTACCTACGTTTAAAATTAACTACTGAAATAACAATGTAGGTGCATCCTTAAATAGGATCAAAACCTAAAATAGACCATAGAACAGAAATTATAAAAGTATCAGATCTAGTTCTCAAATCTATTTTCTAACTACTTAATAAAAATTGGTGAAAAGGACATTCTATAGATATGTCATGATTCATACCGTCTACGTATAAAGAGATTTCCAGCTACCTTAGTCGTCTTGATGAACGTATATTGTATGTTGGAACATACGTCCCTTGTAGAGATCGAATCCTGATTCATAGCGTTGACTAGTTGAAGTATTGGTTAGGACCGTCGGTACTCGAACCCAACACCTCTCCGCTCGAAACTCCTATCCGGAACACAATGTTCATCATATGGAAACTGACTAAGTCCATTCGTAGAAACGAGAAAGATGCCACTTCTATTCTCTCTAGAAAATCCATATCGTGTAGGTAATTATCTCAGTGTCGTTATAGATTGCCTTCAGCCTTCTCTTGAATACCCTTCTGCTAGTAAGATCCATTATTAAGTGAGAATCATTTCTATTTGTTCAATTCTGCTAGTGTGTTACATTTCAATTCATTGCCTAGCCATTCATAGCTTTCCGTGTAGTAGACTGATATATAATTCCTTCCATCATAACGTTAATATCCATGTAGTATCGTTGAATGATCACTGAATAAATCAGGAGTCTTTCGGTAATGGCAATAGTGTTGTAGAACAAACTATTCGTAACGTGAAGTTCACTGTATCCACTGTCATGCTGCACCAAGTTATACACTGGGATACCGCTCGTCCCAAGTGTACCTCGCGTTTCTTGTCTGATAGCAAGACGAACCGTACCTTACCGTACTCACACACAACGCACTAGGTAAAATTTGTACATGGAATAGTTGCTTAGGTGAAGCCAACTAACGCGACTGTAAGTCAGAATACAAGTGAGTCTCTCTCCATGCCGGGCGATTCACAGCTGGACAAAATCCTACCCATAACACCACTGTCCAGTCGATATAAGAATCGATATTGACGTGGCTCAATTGCGCTAAACATCTGGTGTAATAATAAGAGTATTAATAATTCCTTAAATATCTTCATATCATTTCCCCTTATGTTACAATGTAGTTCCAAATCGTTGATCCCCTCAGTAATGTCAGTAATAGATTGTAACTGTATCTATGAATGCCATGCTTTCAAGGCAGCCATCTTGTGAAGTAACTGTACTCTGCAGATCATAATTATGGTCTGGGATGCGTTGCAGTATTGCCCATCATTTCCCTAACCGAGCGACAGCTCTCGTCTGCAAGACGGGGTGTTGACATAAAAATGGCAAATATGTTTCTGAAACAAGTCAGTATTCCAGGGCTATACAAAATACTGAGACAGTACCTACTGTAAGGCCACGGCCGCCTCCTTCCCTCTTCCTTTCCTATCCATCCCAATCTTCCCTTCCCTTCCCATCCCTCATGAGGCCCCTGTTCGCTTTGCAGGTGAGGCTGCCTGGGCGAGGTGCTGATCTCACCTCCCCAGTTGTATCCAATCTGACCAAGTGTTCCCAGCTCTAGGACACTGTCTGGAAAGGCGGTAGTGGTGAGTTCCCTCACTGAGTCCGTGGGAACCACCAACCTGGAGGGTAAAATTGACCGAAAAAAATCTATTCCATTACACAGAGTGATTTCTCGTGATTTTGATTACAACCTTCTATTTATTTATTTATTTATGTATTTATCGTATGGCTTTTAGTTCCTGGAGTGTCCGAGGACATGTTCGGCTCGCCAGAGGCTGTAGCTGCTTCAACCGAATACCCATAGGGTGAGCTACAAGTTCCATTCAATTTCAAGTAGTTCCAACTTTCGCTACCAGATCTCACTGACACCTAGTGGTGAACGTTGGAACTTTGATAGAGCGTTCTAACGAAATCTAACCTAGAAATATAACTTCACACAAGTTTAGTCTGTGTAAGGATCTTTTACATGCCATAAATCTGTGACATGGGACCGCCGGCTTTACTTCCCCTCAGAACGAAGGCATACTGAAGGATTTTAACGCTCTTAAAAATCATATGACTTCGGCCGGGTTTGAACCCGCTATCTTGGGAACAGCAGTCCAGCATGCTAATAACTACGCCAACCTTCTAATGATAGTTAATAAACCCAAATGGACTGCTTGGGTTCGGCGCATGTATTGGAGGAGGCTATCTTTATTTTACCATGACAATGAATCACAAAACAAAGACAAAATACTAACTTAATCCGGTCATTCCGCCAATCACCAACCCGACACACAGTCCACCGCCTTCTGAAGCAGGCGACAGTCCTGCTTGTCGAATCAGTCCAGACGTAACATACCGGCCGCCAAGAAAATACTTTTCTTACACATATTTTGCGAAACAAATATTTTTTAATTAACACTCAGATTACTTATTAGTCTCCATGTATGTGGCGGTTGGAAGTGGGCACAGTTTAACAATGGGTCGTTTGAACAAACCATCCTTTGTGCGAATTGTCACCACACGCACTAATCCATCCACTCCAGGATGAACGGTCACGATCACTCCCAGCTTCCAGCCAAGAGCTGGACAATTCTCCTTCACAAGGACCACTGTGCCAGGCTTCACATTTGCACAGGCACGGGTCCACTTCGATCGCTGCTGAAGATGAAGATATTCCCTCGACCATTGGTGCCGGAATTGCTGAAGCTGCTGCTGCAAGGTCTCCCATCTGGATAACAGACTAAGTTTCACACTACCTAGATCCGACTGTGGTAAACCGGTTAAGGTAGTACCAATCAAAAAGTGGTTAGGAGTGAATATCGTTTGGGTCAGATGAAAGAAGAAGCAATGGTCTGGAATTTAAACAGGCTTCAATCTGGCAAAATAGTGTGGAGAGTTCTTTAAAGGTGAGGAAAAAAAGCACCCATGACACTTCTGAGGTGATACTTGAAAGACTTTACCCCTGCTTCCCACAGACCACCAAAATGTGGAGCAGCAGGGGGAATGAATTTCCAATCTATGCTTTCTTGGTTTGTAAAATTCAGTATTTCTTCCTGGGTTTCATCACATCTGAGCAGTTCCTTAAGTGCCTTCCTATCCCACGAAGTTCGTGCCATTATCGCTGCGGATTGTCTGGCACACACCGCGACGTGACAAATCTTCTTATCGCTGCAATGAAAGCTTGAGTAGACAAGTTGCTAACGAGTTCAAGGTGAACTGCCTTCGTTGCTGAACATACAAATAGAGCGACATAACATTTTACCTTGGAATTTGTACTAAGGGAACCAGACTTTACATAAAATGGCCCAGTGTCATTAACACCGAAATTTAAGAATGGACGAGAAGACGTTACCCGTAAACGTGGAAACTGTCCCATGAGCAGCATTGAATACTGTGTCCTTTGCCAATATCATGTCAAACAATCATGAATCAATCGTCTGATTGTTGTCCTACCATTAACTATCCAATACTTCTCCCGAAGCGAAGCTAGGAGTAGCTGACAGCCAGCTTGCAATAACCGGCTGTGCTCATAATTCACAATCAACTTATTCAAATGATGGTGAGGAGGCAAAATCAACTGGTGCTTCTGCTCATAACATAGGTCAGCGTATTCTAAACGTCCGATGACCCGAAGTAGTCGCTTGCAATCGAGAATGGGATTTAAGGACTTCGGCCTACTATTACCACTGACACTTCGCTCGGATGACAGTTGTTGAATATCCTTACTGTACGACTCGAACTGAGCGATGCTGATGCAGTTCCGTTCCAAATGGTGTGTCTCCTCAGAGAGGAAGCCAATCATCCTCTCTTCCCTGGGTTTGGTGCAGTTATGCAAGAATCTAAAACAATAGGCCACAACCCGTTGTAAACGAGGTAAGGTGGATAAACGCTCTATTATACCACTCTTATACAGAGTGAACATAAAATGCCGCACTTGGAGGTCGGCATGCGATTCCTCATCCAATTGCAAGACAAAAGTTACAATGGCAAAATCAGATCGGGTGCTGTTTGAAAACACAGGTATGAAAACGAGAAGCTGGCAACACTGTCACATCCTGCAGTGCATCGGAATGTACAGAGAACGCTCCGGCAGAGCGCCGAGTTCCTGCGACCTGCTTTTGGCCACGCTGCATGCATTTACAGCGTTGCCAGAGCCTCGTTACTTAACATGCATTTCTGTTAAACCTATGGCGGGACTAGGTTTTGCAACATAAACTTTTGTCGTGAATTTCGACGAGGGACCGCATGCCGACCTCAAAGTGCGGCATTTTTTGTTCACCCTGTATACAGTTGTGACATAACACGTTGACTTGGACTTCTGTTCTGGTGCCTCTTGCTGTCCTGAAGGGTTGTTTAATACCGGCCAAGAATTTGAGGTTTTCTAGCAGACACGATGGTCCTCCCCACCAAAGCTTGTTCTCAATCAGATGCTCAGGGAGTACTCCTCGTGATCAGTGGCGGCCGGTGCAGAAAATCAGTTGTGTGTGTAATCCACCCCCCTTCCAAATATACAAATATTTAGGAACATATAGAAACAATCAAGAGGCTCTCCATTGAGTTTTCCATACTGAACAAACACGCAAAACAAACTCAACTCATATACACATTCCTCATACAAAATTAATTAAACACACAATGACACCTGCAATGGCGAAATATTCAAGAACTAAGAAACATTTGGTGTGAGCACACAGTAAAAAATCTACTCAGTGATACCATAAGCATCAAAATAGAACCAGCAACGACATAATGCAAAATGACATGTTACTTTTCTCTAATGAAATGTACAAACTAGACATTTTGTAATTACGTGATATTACAAAGTCGTGTCCTTATTTTGAATAGTCACCTGCCACGTTCTCATTTCGTGTGACCAGTGCTGCCGCTCTGTGGTCGAACGAAGAATCGTTGTGATGTGATGTATTGGCTCGTCTTGGCTGTTGTCCCACCAGCACAACGGAAAAGTTGGGCACGCATGCGCAAAAGGCAGAGTTCATGTTTGTTGGCATAAACTGAGAAATTCTCGCTGAGCTGCGATCAGCACAGCCAGTGCCTGGCGCAGAGTGGATTAGATTAGATACCTGGTTGTGAGGGGAGTTGAAATATTTCCTATTCTTTGGCCGACGTCTTTTTCATTGTGCTGTAGGCTATTTCATTGTAGATAATATTGTTAAAGTCATTTATTTTCAAACATAGCAATGTGCTGCAGCACTTTAGCGCATAAGGTGCAGCCGCCCCTGGATATCAGATCAGCTGGGTTCCCTTCTGAAGGAACATGCTGCCACTTTGCACCTACTGTCAAATCTTGGATTTGGGAGACCCGATTGGCAACAAATGTTTTCCACCGAGGGTAAGGTGCTGAGAGCCATGCTAGTACAACAGCAGAATCAGTGCCCTTGTAGCCCCCCTCTACAGGTGGCCAAGAAAAAAAGGCTCCACATAGTTCCAAACGTGGAAAGGATAACTTCTGTAGAGGGTTTGCTCCAGATTTTGATCAGAGGAGGTTAACAACTTTGATCCCTTCCTTGTTTATGGATCGCACATAGATACATGCTACATAGGCCTACTCAGATGCATCGTAGGAATCATGCGGTTCGATTTTTAACGAAGAACCATCACCAGATTGCGTATCTTATCAATCAAAGTAATCTGATTATAAAGTGTTTGCCAGATAGATGTTAATTCTGTTGACAGTGGTTGATCCCAAGTTAGCCGTTCCTACCATAGATTATGAAGAAACATTTTGAACAGAATGACTACTGTATAGGGCTGATGAATCCTAGAGGGTCAAATATGTTGGACACAATAGACAGAACGATACGTTTAGTGAAACCGTACGTAGTGCTTTGGTGTAAGTCCGTTTACCATTTGAAATTTATCAACAATATGATGCCATAATAATCCAAGTCTTAACTACTTCCTTGTCAAGCTGCAGCGGTAGATTCGTCTCTCTCAGCTAAAGAGATATATTTTATAAGACTCCTTGATAGTTGCTGCACCACTTGCGAAGAAGAAATCCACCCTTCGTCAGTAATTTAGTCAATTCTTGTTGAAGTTGGAGGGCTTCATGTAATGTTAAACAACCGGTTATCATATCATCTACATAAAAATCATTCAGGACGATATCAGCTGCCTTGGGAAATGTGTTACCTCACGTTCTCACCTGCTGACCCAAGATAGCGGGACCGAATCCCGGCGCAGTTAGTTGGCATTTGAGGGTACGTAAATGCAAGGCAAACCGTAACAGTAAATTTACTGACACGATAAAAATCCCCTTCGGGGCAAAATTTCGGCACCCCTGCGTCTCGAAAAGTCACAGTAGTTAAAAAGGGACGTAAAATCAGTAACCTTTAACAACACTCCATCACTAGCAAATTAGACGCTACGCGACAATGACAACTGAACAAAACCAGACTGTACACTATTTCCGTGCAGTGTGCTTACGTTACCGCTCTAACTCACATTTTCTCCGCGTACCTACTCGCCTCGGTTAGGTGGGAATAAGTCCATTTATGAGCCAAGACAACAGTATGTGATTTCCAACCAACAAAAGGGCACAGAAATCTAATGTACATTAATTCATAGGATGTTCCTATTGTTGCTAGACGGGCTATGCAAAAGAAATTAACGAAAGGTATGGTTGGTTGGTTGGTTGGTTCCTTAGGGGCTGCGACAACGCGGTCATGTAGCCCCGTGTACTTTGGATGTGAGTACAATCTGTCTGATAACCGGTGTTAATTGTGATGGCTGTATTAGTGTGTGTTATCTGTTTTAATTCAAGTAAGGACTGCAGACAATAATTTCAAGTAGTTCCGACTTTTGCTACCAAGTGTTACCGTCCATTACACCTAGCTTGCTGACTTGGCTACTAGATGGCAACGCAGTCATCACCTGGCGGCGAACGTTGGAACTACTAGAGGGTTATCAATTCTAACCTACAAATTTTGGCTTCACACAAGTGTAGTTAGTGGAAAGTTCTTTTTCATGCCATAAATCTATGACATGGGACCGCCGGCTTTACTTCCCTTCCGAAGGAAGGCATACTGAGGTATTTTAACGCCCTTAAAATATCCGACGACTTCTGCCGGGTTTGAACCCGCGATCTTGGGCATAGAAGCTACCAACTACGCCACCGAAGCCGCTCGCCTAAGGAGTGTTATGCGTTTCTAAATTTACTCCATCAAGATTAACATTTATGAGTTAGCGAGAGAACAGTACGCTCAAATGGAAGAGTAACGAATGAAACACTGCCATCCACGGTCGCATATGACGCATACCTGGAGTTGCTCCATACGAAGAAAATGTGTAGGCCTTTTTTTTTTACCGTGATTGGATGAAATTGAATTACGACCTGCGTTACGTAGTGATGCGTATCGCAGTGCTTGTATTCCACCACAGGCTCTGCATGACACAAGGTTTTCATCAACCAGGACCGCATTGTACATGTTCCAAATGTGGTATGTTCTGTGAGAGGTATGATATGCTAAACTGTCAGCTTGGAACGAAATCACCACCAAAATTCTGCACAGAAGAATAATATAGTATCATTGAGTAACGTTGTTTTATTTTGATTTGTATTGTCAATTTACGTTCGTTAGTTAGTTATTGAGATTTTAAGGGCCGGAACAGTAAGCTAACCTGTCCCTACAATTAGTGTACTTCGTCATGGCAATTTCAAGCAATGAATATTTAATAATTCTATTAATGCTGCCAATGGCCATTTATTTTCTTTGCAGGGCGGATCAAGGAACAATAAAATAATTCACAAGTGTAGGAACTTTATGGAGAACACCACACATAGAAACAGGTCAGGCTGACATCAAGGTAAAGGCCTAAATTGACAGATAACATCACAAACTGTTCCGTAGTGTAATCCAACAAACATGAATACAGATATTCTACGAGATGTTAGAAGTCTCAATGGAAGTGGATGATTCGAAAACGTAGAAAGGGAACGGGATAAGTTAATGTTGGATAGGGTTGAGATTGGTGAAGAGCGCTGGAAGGAAGAACAGGACTTCTGTTCAGGAGACTATAGGCCCATAAGCACTAAATCAGCCAACGGCTAAGCAGGAAACATGAATTGGAAAGTTGGACAAGGTTGGATTATTACGAGAAATATAGTGAACAATTTGTTGTAGATAAAATCAATACAAACCACCATGTACCACTTTATACAAGTCTATATACTTACCAGTCAAGCTGGTGACGAAGAAGTTAAAAGCGAAGAAATAGATGAATATGTCAAGAGTGACGGAAACCTAGAGTAATGGGATATTAGAATGCTGTGCTAGGAGTGGGAACGGAAGATATTAGGAGAATTGGGAGAAATCGACCAAGGATCTACTGAATGAAACCGTCCCGGCATTTGTCTGGTAGTGAGAATAGGAAACTACGAAAACCATTTTCAGGACGGTAGAGGTGGGATTCGAACCTATTCTCACCCATTGCCAGCGGAAACGAGGTTGCGGCGATTTGCCCTCTCTGCCACCGGGTTCATTCATAATACAGATGTAGGGACTCTAACCTAGAAAACAAAGTAGCGCCTCTAGTGGCAAGATTTAGAACACAGTTGGTCGCGGCCGTGGTCCAGTTCCCATGGCTCAGAAAACTCGGCCATGCAGTGTAGAACTACCAGTCTGTCAAAATAGAGAGGGCGGTGGCTGGAACTAACCTATTGTCACAACATCGGTTTACAACATGTGTATATGCCCAGTAATGTAATGATTATATTATGCATGACTGGGTTTATATTTGAATCAGTTATCTGGATCCCTTACCGTCTGTAAGTTATAACAATGTGTTAACCCATGCAACTCCTTACGAAGGTCCTTACACATTGTGTTGTATGTTTAAAACATAACCAAGTTTTTATTCCAAGTTACTTAACTTTGTGAACATCAGGGCCAAGAGAACATTGTGTGTGTCTTAACACATATCTACTGAATCTTCCACTAGCTACAGCACATCCTTCTTCATACAAACTAGTACGCTTGCTTTATCTGGAAGTAGTATTGACGATATGGTGAGTGAAAAAGGTTTTGTTATGCATTTATATGAGCAGTGAATAAGCGTAAGTGTGCAATAACGAAATGAATAGATATAAATAAGCCAATTTGGTGAAACCCTTAGTTATTACAACTCAACACAACAATATTGTCTGGTATTGGTTCAAAGAGTTGGATATTACAGATAAAAGAAAGGAGTTAAGAAAAGTGCTCATGGAAGGATCTGGGGATAAACAAGCTGTTCTTCCTGCTCATGTTCTCGAAAGAATTCGTCAGGCAAACGAACGGTCCTACTCATTAGCCAAACTCGAACAAGAAACTATCGATGATACGTTGTTCGGACCGCTGGTTAAGACCTCCCCAGAATCAGATGACAATACGAGCATTGACATAAAAAACACTCTTGGAAGTCACGAGGACTTCCTTAATCTATTCAGGAGTGGTATTCATCTTCTGGGTATCCAACGGTCACCTGTATTCCAAAATGAATGTAGCTCCATATTACAACCCACAACGAAATCTCAAAATATGAGCAGAACTCAGAAAGCACTTCCCAGCAACACGCACTCTAGTAAACCTAAGACGGTGAATCATCAATCCCAGTCAGACGAGAAAAGTGCAAATAACGAAAATTTGACGACAGAAGATGCTCCATCTTGTGATACGGAGACTGAAACTTCAGCTCCACACAGTGACGTGCCCTGTAAGAAGCCATGGTTAGAAGAAGGATGGAAATGGACCAAAACTATTTGCAATCCTTTAAATATAGCACTAGAAGGCATCGCGATATCAAATGAAAGGACTATTATTCCAAGAAAATCTGAAACTGATGCCAAAACGAATTTGCCAGAAGTACCAGTTTCAAGTGAAGGGATAGAAATTAGCACATCTGCGTCAAGGAATCCACCCGGTGAAAACGAACCGCTTCAAAAGCCCAATGATCCTCCTTTGGATAGAAATGAAGATTTCGTGAAAGCTGTGCCTGCAAATGAAACCACTACTGACCCGAAGTTCAATACCTCACAAGGAAATAACCAATGTAAATTTAGAAGATTTATCCCTATTCATCGAATGCCTCAGCCTCAGCATTTTGTTCGATTAGGTCCTCCCAATCGCTATAAAGTTTGTGGAGCTCCTCTTGCAGTACAAAATCGGCCAGCACATTTCCAACCTTGGAGGAAGAGACCTTGGTTGGGTGATACTAATAATTTCATCAACAAAGAACCCCAAGCTCCCAAAAAATTAAAAACAGAACAGAATTCCTCATCAGCAGAGGAGGTTCAACCTTCAAATGTGAGTATAAACTCTACTGAAAATATAGCCGACAAAAATTTGAGTAGTGTCAAACGACTGTGCAATACACCAAGTCCTACACCACTGATGCCACAGTCTAACCCGATACTAAACATTGGTGTTCCCTGCCTACTTGAAGAGTATTGTATGACTCAACAAGGAAGTGCTCCAAGTGGTAACACGAATGTTACATTGAGTGGAAACTCAGCCGAAGGAATTCCTAACAGTAAATTGGAAGCAAATCAAAATAAAGTTTCTACCACCTCTGTGTCCGACTGCAACAATGCAGGTCCAAGCCAGTTGCAGTCATCCTTTCAAAGTGACGCTTCAAAACTTTCCATTCACAGAAATCCTCATGTTAAATTTCGAGAAAACTGGAGGAATATTATACCAATTCAACTTCAGATTCATCAAAAACCATCAGGTGAACATAATATCGTGCGCTCAATCGGTAACTTTGTTCCACAACAGCCGACAATAGCAGAAAATCCTGAAACAAAGAGAGAAGCTACTCTCAATCCTCAGCGTATGGATTCCAATCCTGACTCAAATGTGCTGCTCTGTGGACCTAGGTTGAAGGATAACACTAGTGAAACCATTGGTAATTTAAGTGAATCGCAATCGTTACAAAATCAAGATTGTGGCGTTCATAGAAATTTGTGGAATTTACAACCTAAGTACGAATTCCAACCAAATGGGGCACATTTTCACTTGCAACAAAATATGATGCCAAATTATATTCCACCAGGTACCCCTGGAGTCGGAGGAACATCGCAGCCTGGCCCTTGTCATAAGACAATCGGCCAGCCTTGGCCCATAAGACCACGCTTAGACAATAATAAAGGGTGGGACTGCTCTACTCCTATTCTTTTGCAACCTACTCCTTGTCCCATGGTGAAATTCAGACCAGGAAATCCAATTCCGTTACCAACTAGACATCCAAATGCGGGTAATGTTAATGCATGGATACATGAAGGGAAGATATGGAGACACTGCGCTCCAAACCAGTTTCCTCCACATGCGCGCAGAATTTTGAGATTCAGACCGCCCAATCAAGTGGATGGCACTAATAAACACCAGCCTATATTAGGTCAAAATGCGACTGTGACCAATGTTCCTTGGCAAGGTACTTGTAGACCTGTTTTGTGGAGGAACTATAATCCTATTCCGTACACGTTTCAACTGAATCCAAATATGCAATTTAATGAA
Organism: Meconema thalassinum; assembly: GCA_946902985.2. NCBI lineage: Eukaryota > Metazoa > Arthropoda > Insecta > Orthoptera > Tettigoniidae > Meconema > Meconema thalassinum. The sequence continues at coordinate 924,790,248 of OX336388.2, forward strand.
CAAAAGCCCACTCCTAGTGTTAACCCTCCCCAATCATGCCCCAGTCAAGACACGGGCAGAGTTTGGGAACGAAGAGAAACAACGGATAGTTCTGCGTCAGAAGCTAATGTAAGCCATAATTAACTCTTATTATGCAAACATTAGTCATAGAGTAATAAATAGCAACAATAAAAGCACTAAGATGAATGTGTTGAGTAACATGCTGTACCAGTAATTAAAAAACGTGAATTACTTTTCGAATTGATAACCTATAAAGCAGGGGCTCCCAATCTGGGGGGCGTGGAGCTTTAAAAGGGGGGGGGGGGCGAGGGGGGGGAGTGATTTACCGACTTTTTTTACTCGAATATTACAATTTTGTAAAACAACATTTTTCGAATCTCTCCGAGTCAATCGTTCAAAAGCACTGGCAATTGCCAACTGTCGGCACAAACCTCTGCGGAGCCGCGAGGCTGGAGGTGAAATAAGGAATTTGCTGTCTTTTAAGGAGCAAAATCAAGCCTGAGAGATGATTCCAAAATATTAGGATTGGGTGACATTTGGGTAAACTGTCTTGCAGTTTATCCTGAAATAGCCAAAGTTGCATTGCGCGTCATTGTCCCATGTTCAATGACATATTTATGGGAGTCAGGATTTTCAACGCTGAGTGTCATAAAAACAAAGCAGCCCTGTCAGCTTGATGTTGCAAGTGATCTCCGCTGTGCTCTGTCACATATCAAACCAATCGTACCGAATCCCACCAATTTTGCTGAGCTTCTATGCCCAAGATCGCGGGTTCAAATCGGGGCGAAGTCGTCGGATTTTTAAGAGCGTTAAACATCCCTCAGTATGCCTTCCTTCGGAGGGGGAGTAAAGCCAGCGGTCCCATGTCATAGATTTATGGCATGTTAAGGAACATTCAACTAATTACACCTGTGTGAATCTAAATTGTATAGGTTAAGAATGTAAACAACGCTCTTAGGTTCCTACGTTCGTTGCCAAGAGCCGACTGCGGTGACGTCTGGTAGCTAAGTTCTGAACTAGTAGTCGTTGACGGTGGCGTTTGGCGGCAAAATTAAAAACTACTTGAAAATTGAACAACTGCAGTCTTTACTTGAATTAAAATAGATATACACATTAATACAGTCATCACAATTAACACCGGTTATCAGACAGATTCTACACACACCCAAAGTACACGGGGCTACATGACCGCGTTGTCGTAGCCCGTAAACTTAAGAACCAACCAACCAACCAATCCCACCAAGGGAAAACAGTGTCAACCCTCTCGCTGACATTTATTGACTAATTTAAGGATTTATTGTAAAAGTGTGTTCTTTGTATTGTGCAAAAATGAAGTTAGCATGTAATAGATAGGCTATAAAGCGCGTACTTCATATTATTTTTTCAAAAATAATTATTCCATTATGTAGTGTTATTAGGTTAGGTCTGTATCCTCCCATTATGTAGTGCTGTAAGTTTAGGTCTATATCCTCCACGTCAGTTTATCGAAGAGGTTATAGAAGCGATCGAGTGGGGGTTGGGAGGTGGAAGGGGAAGGGGGGGGGGGGGGATGACCACCCGTATCTGAAAAGGGGGCGTCAGCTGGCAAAGGTTGGGAACCACTGCTATAAAGGAATTTCTCGCAATGCCACATAATTTACTTGAATTGTGGAACTGATAATCGCGTTTTGACGGTGTCCGGACAGTTCCCCACACTGACACTTCCACACACTACAAACAAGATGTTCAGTAAAGAACATATAGCCTACTTTCTCCTAAATGTATGAGTATAGTTATAACTCGTTGTTATTATCAAAGAGTATAATAGAACTATTCTTTGTTGAAGACCTTAGAAACGATTTACCTCTACCAAACGCCACGACCTATATAAAAACTGCTACCATCATTGAAGAAAGAAAGAAAGAAAGAAAGATAAGAAGTATATCAAGAATGTTATGGATCTGGAGACATAATCGACCGGACTGGCGGCGTGGCTCAGCGGTAACGTTCTCGCTTGCTGGGCCCTAGGTTGCAGGTTCGTATCCTGGCGCAGTCAGCTGGCATTTGAGGGTGCACAAATGCGAGGGAGCCGTGTCAGTACATTTACTGGCACGTTAAAGATCCCCTTCGGGCCAAAATTCCGGCACCCCGGTGTCTCTAAAAGCAGCAGTAGTTAAAAGGGATGTAAAACCAATAACATTATTATTATTATTATTACGACCTGCCGTGGGCAACATCCAACTTTGAGTTGAGGCATGTCTTTACACGTCTGGTTGTGCATGGCTTTCACAACCCTAATTGAATTAACAAATCTTTCCATGACCCTACAGAGACGTGTGTATACAAACTATGTGGATATTTTCGATAATATAATCCTAACAGAGCGAGTGCATTCTAGCGGCCAGAATAAGAAACTTTTCAATAAAATCTGGAAGTTACCTTTTTGGCAGCTAGATGTCTCGAGTAAATCTGCTGGCGAATTATGTTTTAATTAAATATATATTTTACACCATAATGTGGACAATATAACGCTTAATAACATTTTCAAGTAACGCAAAATAGGCTGTTACAAACCCTTTAAAATAAAAAGTTAAAATGTATCGTAGTATCAACTTGTCATTCTTCAAATTCGATGCGCATAGAATGATAATGGTATAGTAATCAACGGATCCCCACGTAGACTAGTCGGGACATCTAGTGGTGAAATATCGAACAATATAATCCTAACAGAGCGAGTGCATTCTAGCGGCCAGAAGAAGAAACTTTTCAATAAAATCTGGAAGTTACCTTTTTGGCAGCTAGATGTCTCGAGTAAATCTGCTGGCGAATTATGTTTTAATTAAATATATATTTTACACCATAATTTGCACAATATAACGCTTAATTTTAAAACATCTGAGTCATTACAAAACAATAAACATATAACATTTCAAGCAAAAAAACTAGCTCTGATCGGGTTTGAACCATAGGAATCTGAGCGACAGGCTATCGCTCTACCACTGAGCTAATTGTGTCAACGAATATCGTTCTATTTAAAATGACTTACATAGAACTTGTTAGCAAATAATGATTTATACTAAACGATTTCATCACTGGAGTATATTATTTATATATAAAGCATTTCATACAAAGTTAATTTATTTTTTATCACTACGCTATATTGCATTCAATACTCAAATTAGTGAAATATAAGTCAGGCACAAGATATCCGCTGCCATCTTGTCTTATTAATGAATCAGCTGAGCTTTTTAAAATCACGTCTGCACTATAGTATTACAAAATAAACTTTTAATTTCGTACGTGCCTCTTCCTTTAGAACAGTTAAAACGATTCTCGGCTCGATAATCGGAACTGGTGGGTCCCATGATATGGATTATAAAGTTTGCATAATTCGCACGGCCGCCATCCTGAAATGGTATGGCGGACGACCTTGTAGTTTGGTCACAAGACGCATCCTATACGAAGGTATGTTGTTACCAAATTTGGTAGAGATTGGATGATTTGGTTAGTCGTTATTTGATTTTACGTTTTGAACGTTTGAGTGGCCGCCATTCAGTTTTAGTAAAGATGGCGGCGATATAAAACATGACACTGAGGTGTCCTTTGCTAGTGCTACCTTTGTACCAAATTTCGTTCAATTCGCATTCACCGTGTTCGAATTGATAGGGGGGGACAGACATTCAGAGTACACACACTCACACACACACAGACTCACACACACACATACACACACACACACAGACTCACACACACACATACACACACACAGACAGACACACTTTTTTCGCCCTGTGTTGATCTCATAAGTCTACTTTCATTTTTTGCAAAAATCGAAAGTAGGCTAAAAATACTGACACTTCCCCACAGCCCTTGGACGTGGCTACCTGTTTAATGACTCAGAAATAATCTCGACTGACATTTCCACACACATCACCCCCTCCCTTCCCAAGGCTACTGTGTTGAAATTTGGCCTACAGTTGTTTAGCACTTTTAATATCTCTGGAATCCCATATTGTATTCTTTAACTATTGAACTACTGTATAAGGTTTATAAGGTTTGAGACAAAAATGTTTCATACTCTTCAGCTATTATTAGTACAAGTACTAGTACATTTTAATAGTAGGGTACCACTAAGTGAATTTAGTAAACTCATTCAAACAACACATACGTAAATAATGTAGTTTCTTCTAGTTAAAATTTATTTATTTATTTGTTTTTCCAAACTCTAGCATGGAAATTTTGATTTTTTTAACCATACTTTTAAAATATGTTTTTCTATTTATGAAACAGTTTTTATTTGTAAATACAAAAAAAATTACTCCGAGATTTCATTAAAATCCTTAGGCCAGTTTTCGTTTTCTTATATACATACATTGCTTGTTTTTAGAGTATAGGATAGATGCTTTGTTTTCGGGTTATGACTTCGTTGCCGAAATGCCTAGGAAAGAGTCTATGATGAGGTCACTTTATCGACACAGAAGCAGTGCCCAGGGAAACACAAAGGAGCCGGAACACAGAGAAAATATAGTTTTGACTATGACTGACGGTTCGTCTTTCCTTTTGGCTGACGACGGAAATCAAGAAAGAATTATTGTTTTTTGCGGGAGCAAAGGAAAAAAAGAGCTTGAAATGTTTTAGCCATTTTTTTATGGATGGTACTTTCAAGAGCTCTAGCAAGCAGTTTTGTCAAATATATACCATACATGCCGATTTTGGGAGTAGCAATGATGAGACAAATATATTTCCTATCGCATTCGCACTTCTACCAAACAAGAAGAAGCAAACGTATACGAGACTGTTTAGACTCCTCCTCCAGGCTGTTCCGGAGTGGAGACCAGAAGACATAAATTTGGATTTTGAAGTTGCTGTAATTTCTTCTCTGAAAGACGTATTTCCAACAACAAAAATACATGGCTTTAATTTTTACATGACAAAATGCTTACGGAGAAAAGTACAGGATCTTGGATTGTCGGTGGACTACCGAGAGAATAACTAAATCAGCCTTCATGTCCGTATGTGCGCAGCACTTGCGTTTTTAAAACCTAAAGATGTACTCGATGAATGGGTGGAAATACACTCTCAAGATGTGTGTGGAAATGTCAGTCGAGTTTATTTCTGAATCATTAAACAGGTAGCCGCGTCCGAGGGCTGTGGGGAAGTGTCAGTATTTTGGGCAGTGTGTGGAAGTGTCAGTGTGGAGAACTGTCATGTAATCGTTTTGACAGTGGTTCCGCCCACTGTAACTGTAAAAACACGGTAGGAGTGTAGCTGTTAGCGCAGTAGCTAACCTACATGTATAACAACAGGCCTGCTTGTTTGACACCATGTCATTGTTGTCGGCTTCACATCCTCTGTTCAACGTTTGACCGCAAGTAGCACCATTTACCGATCATTATATATAGCAGGGATGCCCAACCTTTTTTTAAGTCGACTTCGTCGTTATGGTTGGGGTCCATCGTTATGCGTTACGGACACGGAGACGGACGTGACGTCATGCAGCCGCGCGGGAAGTGACGTCATGCAGCTGCGCGGGAACTGGACGTCATGCTCACGCGGGGAGCGTGAAGCAGACGCTAATGATTATTGGAGTCTGTTGAAAGAGGCCTGGCGTCGAGCGACCTGGGGCTTTGAGCGAAGCGAACACAAGAATACAGGGTGACTTCTAAAGAGATATACAAGATGCCATATAAGAATACAGGGTGCCTCCTAAAGAGGTGTGCAGGATGTCAGAGCAAATAAGAATTCAGGGTGCCTCCTAAAGAGGTGTGCAGGATGTCAGAGCAAAGCATCGAACCAGTCCCTATATTTCATCTCTACTCTCACTCAAAATAGCCCCCCCCCCTAATGTTCAGCCCGCCACTGCTCGCTCCCAGGTTTTACAACTCATCTCCCAACTCTCGACCGTTACACTAGTCTAGCCAGATCGAACACAGGCCTGCCTGGGGCAAAAACACTCCTTTTCAGAGAAATAACAACTCCGCAAAAAGCTTCACGAAAACCCAAATTAAAATCGAAAATTACATTCTACAAACACCAAATTCAGTAAACTTCCCTCATTTTAGTTACTCTATACTTTGAACAGACACAGAAGGCATAGTCATGACTCCTTCATGGAGTAGGATATTGTCTAATCATGTTCACCTCTCCTTCACCTTTACCATAAATTTCATAAACTCTATTTACAAATCAGAAACTCACTCCACAAATCTGTAAATCAGTATTCTTCCCTTATTTCAGATACACTATTCATTAAACAAACATATAAGGCTTAGTCATGACCCCTTCATTGAGTAGGCTATTGTCTAAATCTGAACACTCATACTACATCCTTACACTAATTCAAATTTACGGCCAAATGATCCTTCTAACAGGGAGGCAAAGGTTTCCGCCGGCTTGCCTGGGATGATGGGCCATAACACCGCTATCAAAAAAGTACACAATTTACGCTTTATTCAACCAAACACATCTCTAATACAAGTACAAGAAACACATTTCTTCCCGTGACCCTTAAAGAGGTGATCGCGCGGGAAGCCTAAGTTAATGGGTAATGCAGTCTGTTGAAAAAGTCCTGGGGCTTTGAGCAAAGCGAGAAGCCCTCCTGAGCCTTTCTAACATGTGTAGCATTTGTAACATGCGTCATTTGAAATGATACAACGTCTAGTCTTTCAGACTGACTGTGATTTTTTAACTAAGGGCCACATTGTAAATAGTTGAGGGACCTTGTGGGCAAATGACACTCTGGGGGGTTTGAAGGGTATGGATTTCTTTTAAAAAATATAGGTGCAATATGGTGAGTTTTGTAGCTGTCTGAGCCTAGTTCTGTTAGTATTGTTGCAATTTTCTGTATTTATTAAAGTGGATAAAAAATAAAACACTAAAAATATATTTTTAATAAATCCCTTTAAAATAGAAGAACAGTAGACTACGTTGATAATCAATACACTCATACAGCATGAATGGTAAAGAGTGAGATTTTATGTTCATTTTACATAATTATTAATCAAATTATGAAATAAAGTTCAAGATATTAGTTTACTGCGACGACTGGAACTTGTTTCAAAATTTTGGCGACACGGTGCGGGCCGGACAAAATAGTCTCGCGGGCCATATGCGGCCCGCGGAAAGTAGGTTGGCAGTCCTGCTATATAGCATCAAGTTGTTATAGGCGAGAAATGGAATTCATGTAGATGTAGCCAATGTAGAATTAGTTTGTCATTAAATAGGCCTAGCTATTCTTGCTCATCGAAACGCTATGAATGGTCGTGTAGGCTAAGGTTGGTTGGTTGGTTCCTCAGTTTAGGGGCTGCGACAACGCGGTCATGTAGCCCCGTGTACTTTGGGTGTGTGTAGAATCTGTCTGATAACCGGTGTTAATTGTGTTCACTGTATTAGTGTGTGTTATCTGTTTTTAATTCAAGTAAGGACTGCAGACATTGAATTTTTCAACTAGTTCCAACTTTTGCCGCCAAACGCCACCGTCAACGACTACTAGTTCAGAACTTGGCTACTAGACGCCACCGCAGTCGGCTCCTGGCGACGAACTTAGGAACCTAAGAGCGTTCTTTATACTTAACCTATATGATATAGCTTCACACAGGTGTAATTAGTGGAAGGTTCTTTGACATGCCAAAAACCTATGACATGGGACCGCCGGCTTTACTTCCCCTCCGAAGGGAGGCATACTGAGGGGTTTTTAACCCTCTTAAAAATGCGACGACTTCAGCTGGGTCCAAACTATCACCAGGCGGGAAACGATTGTCAAGGTCATGAGCAGGTCTGCTTCTAGACAATGTTAGGACTGCCTATGAGAAAGACAGGCTAAGATGCATAATCAAATCCATTTGTGACATAGACAATGACCGTAGTCTGCGCCGAAATATGAGCCATCGATATTCGTACTTACTGCAGGTCCGTCACGACTTACAACAGACTTTGTTAGTTCCATCTCATACAAGATTCTCCATCTCACGTTGTATTCTTAAAATTACTACAATTCCGAAATTAAAATTTTATTTTACAGATTTCTTGAAATTTTAATGAGTAAAACGTCATTTTAAAACAAAACAAAATCTAAACTGTGTAGGTGCGATAACAATTACTTGGTTATGTGTGGAAAACTATAAATAAGTAAATAAATAAATAAATAATTTAAAAACTAAATAAATTCATTAATTAAGTATATTTTAATAAATAAATAAATAAATAATGTAATTATAATAATATAATTTAAATGCCTTGGGAAAATCATTATGCATAACTTAACCGAAAAAACAACATGGATAAATAGAACCAACAAAATGAAAATAGCACAATTTCTAACCTGGTCAACTTATAACAAAAAATGCTTGTCAATAGGCACTAAGATCCAACATTACAAAACTGTAACTTTGCCCGAAGCCACTTATGCTTGCGAAACCTTGTTCCAAATTAAAATTGAAAGAAGAACTGATCAGCTCCTCAAAACTGAAAGAAGAATTATCAGAACCTGCATATATAAAACGCACCAGGTTGAAGGAGTCTGGAGAATCCTCTCCAATGCAACAGTCTATCGAGAGATTGACCCAGTTACCAGCACGATGAAAAAGAAAAGATTCTCTTATTTCTTTCACATCCTACGATTACCAGAAAACAGGATTTTACGACAACTAGTGATGAGAAATCTGGGAAAGAAGACTGGAGGGCATTGGATCAAAGACATTCAAGAGGATCTCAAAACAGTTGGACTCGAAATTATAGATGCAGAGAACAAAATTAAAATTACCACCCTTCTTAAGAATCACAAATTATCAGCAGAAATGATGCACAGACGGCCAGTAGAGATTTCAGACGAATTATGAAGAATCAACAACCTTCAAAGAAAAAGTGTACATGGAAGACTCAAGTGGTCCAATGTGGCCAATAAAGTTAATAATAATAATAATAATAATAATAATAATAATAATAATAATAATATAATGCAATAAATTAGACCTTCACATAACATAAGTTCTCTCCTCGAGTCTGGTATCACTGCTTTTCGCTGAAGTCTCAGTCTCATCTATGCTTCGGATTATTTAGAGTTGTTGATGATTCATCATATGGGTTTGAACTTCGTCATTTAGCCCCGTGTAGTTGGACGTGTGTGGGATTTTGTCTGATTCGCTTAAGAAATGCTACATTTTGCTGGAGTGGTTGCAAAACGGTAAGAGTACATAGGAAATGTATTAATCTACAGTGTAATACGTTATACGCACTTAAGCTGCTCCACCCTTTAATACAATAATCAGGAACATCTAACGAACTGAAATGTCTATAATGTGTTGCACTCCATCCTATTAATACCTGAACATCTGACCTCTAGTGACGAGTGTTGATCCCAACAAACAAACGTCATTCTCAAAGTTGCGTGGTCCAAGTCTTAATAGGAATTCTAGGCTGAAGAGGCTCTTGTGGAGTAAGCTCACTGATGGTATGGTGATCCTCCCGGCCTGTTTAATGGAGTGTTCAGGGAACACGTTAAAGAATTGCAGGCAGCCACCTGTTGCCCGGTGCAGGACATGTTTGTTGCTGGAGAAGGACAGGACAGTTATGGTCATGGCAGTTGTCGCTCCCTAAGGAATGCCAACTCAGCTTTGTACGCACCATAACGTCCCCGCCGGCCGTGCAATCTCACGCCTAATTTACCTGCTGGTGCATGGCGCCATTACCCGACACGTCACAGAGGTAGTCAAGATTTCTTGAATTGCCTTGCTTCCCCGGGGAGCTGCAATACCGAGAACAAGAAGGAATTGAATGATTTCCACACCCGAGGACACTGTCGATCAATGAATGTGGCGTAGTTGGTAGCATGCTGAACTGCTGTGCCCAAGATAGCGGGTTCAAACCCGGCCGAAGTCGTCGGATTTTTTAAGAGCGTTTAAAATCCTTCAGTGTTCCTTCGGAGGGGAAGTAAGGCTGGCGGTCCCATGTCATAGATTTATGGCATGTAAAAGATCCTTCCACATACTAAACTTGTGTGGAGTTAAATTTCTAGGTTAGATTTCGTTGGAACGCTCTCTCAAAGTTCCAACCTTCACCACTAGGTATCATTGACATCTGGTAGCGAAAGTTGGAACTACTTGAAAATGAACGGAACGTGTAGCTCACCCCCTGGGTGTCTGCTGGAAGCAGCTACAGACTCTGGCGAGCCGAACATGTCCTCGGACACTCCCGGCACTAAAAGCCATACGATAAATAATGTAAAAAATGAGATAAATTTATACAGATGCATGGATATGTTTTTTTCGTCTATTCATATTATAAGTATCGTGTACACTTCAACGTGTGGGAACTAAGTGCACGTGCACTTGTTGCCTTGGTAACTACAGGTCCTACCAAAAGTTATCGGACACCTGCAAATTACATGATCACTAAGTTATTCCTGTCCATGCACTTTTTGTCTCCCAGCATACGAATTTCTACAGAGACCTAGAACGTGTTTCAAGGAACATTTTGTGAATTTATTATGAAAAAATCTCTGTAACTTTTGAAGTTTTTGTTATTTTTATTTTTTTATTTAGTCATTTTACCCTCCAGGTAGGCTTTTCCCACGTACTCAGCGAGGGATCCCACCTTTACGGCCACTATCTGGTCCTGGGATACAACTGAAGAGCGCCTCGCCCAGGCGGCCTCACCTGCAAAGCGAACAGGGGCCTCATTTGGGATGGGATGGGGGAGAAGAGGTGGGAGAGAAAAAGAAGAGGGAAGGAGTCGGCCGTGGCCTAACGGTAGGGGGGCCATCCCGGCATTTGCCCGAAGACGAAGTGGTAAACCACGGAATACCACTTCGAGGATGGCTGAGGTGGGAATCGAACCCCCTCTACTCATTTGGACTACCCGAGGCTGAGTAGACCCCGTACCAGTCCTCATATCACTTTTCAAATTTTGTGGCAGAGCCGGCAATCGAACCGTGGACCTTCGGGGTGGCTGACCACTACGCAACGGAGGCGATTAGTTTTGAAGTTACGATTTTTGTTTAGTTTAAGATAATTGTGAAAAAAATTGTGTATTTTTTTCATATTTGAAGCGATCTGGACAGAATACTATGTGGATTACATCCACAATTTTGGGTATGAAGAAACACAGTTACCTGTAGAATATTTATAATTGCAATATAACACAATAATGTGTTTGCATTAAGACATATCACACGTTTTATAGCAAAAAAATAGAACTGCAGAAGAAATTCAACAGACAGACATTCTTTGACCTAGGAGGAAGCTGTTCTTATCCAATACTGTGCTGCAACTGTAGGACTACAACGTGAAATATAAAGGATCTCTGTAGCTTGAAGGACTTCCCGCCCAGCCAAGGCCAAAGAATATCTGTCTGTTGCCTTTTTATGTGCGGTTGACATGTTACTTTGGCAGAGTGAAGTCCAGGCTAGGAAGGAAGGTACTGTAGGTGACTGGAAATAAGGGCTGAACAAAACGAAAATGTAGAACATTATTTAAGAATCGGGTCTAAAATACCCACGCGCCAATCCTCACGGGTTAAACAATAGACATTTAAAGGCCAATCTATAAGAAAGCAAACCGAAGCTTACCACGTCCCAAAATTACATATGTCGTCGTTTCTACTTTTGTTACGAGTAGTGTATGGCATTATTTATTTATTTATTTATTTATTTATTTATTTATTTATTTATTTATAGTATGGCTTTTAGTGCCGGGAGTGTCCGAGGACATGTTCGGCTCGCCAGAGGCTGTAGCTGCTTCCAGCGGATACCCTTATTAGGGTGAGCTACATGTTCCGTTCTATATCAAGTAGTTCCAACTTTCGCCACCAGATATCAATGATACCTAGTGTTGAACGTTGGAACTTGGATAGATCGTTCCGACGAAATCTAACGTAACAATTTAGCTTTACACAAGTTTAATCTGTGAATGGATCTTTTACATGCCTTAAATCTATGACATGGGACCGCCGGCTTTACTTCCCCTCCGAAGAAAAGCATACTGAAGGATTTTTAACGCTCTTAAAAAATCCAACGACTTCGACTTCGGCCGGGTTTGAACCCGCTATCTTGGGCACAGCAGTTCAGCATGCTACCAACTACGCCACCGAAGCCGCTTGTGTATGGCAAAAATATAGAGTTTAGAATTAAATTAAATACAAGGAATTCTTTCACAGAAAATTATCTTCTGGAAATAATACATTAAAATAATTTCCAGCTGCGTTAGCTCAATTTGCAGCCAAGACTGATTTGGTTAGGATGCCACAAAGCACATTATCTTCATCAAAGTACAGGAAAACTATACATTGTTGAAGATTCTGTGATTCAATTAGCAATAAAGAATGTGGTTATATTTAGTTTTACTACCATCAATTTGCCCACCAGTTTAATCCAGCCGCCGAGTCTCTGACATTTCTCATTCATAAAATAAAGTAAACGCCGTTAGAAGCAAAAGTTCAATCATTAGAAAGGTGCTGGAAATTTGAGCTTAAATTAGGTAATCTCCAGCGATGTGCATCAAAATGTTGTAAATTTCGTCATTTGAATAAAGAAACACTATTACTCTAATTACTAAATGGTTTGTTCAACGTTAGGATAAGTTATTCCCTTCCGAGGTAGTCAACATTTCCTTCAACCACGTCCTGCAATGTGTGAAGTTTAGGGCACTAAATGTCATGATACTATAAGGTGCGTTCAAAAAGTAACGAGCCGGAGGCTGGAATGTGCAAACCGGTGACTACATCGGCTAATCGTGGCGTGTGTAACGAGGTGTGGTTCCGACCAGAGCGTGGAAGGTCACAGCCCGTCGCTAGAGGGCACGCGTGCACGTCACGTGACGATACAAAGCGAGCAGCAACATGCATCAATCGTCCAACGCTGCCAGACGCATTGCAAACAGTGACATGGAGGCATCAACCGAAGAGCAAAGAGGTGTTGTTCGGTTTCTGACAGCGGAAGGAGTAGGGGGAACGGACATTCATCGCCGAATGTCACAAGTGTACGGCGAACACTGCATGCCCCTTGCAAGAGTCAAGGCGTGGCACAAGCGCTTCAGGGAAGGACGGGTGTCGTTAGCCGGTGATGCCCGGTCTGGGGCACCACCCTGCATTACCGATGACAACGTCCAGCTGGTTGATGCACTCATTACCCAAGACCGCCGAGTGACAGTGAACGCCATAGCCGCCGTGATCGCTCCACTACAATGCACGACCTCATACGGCCAACACAGTCGCGGCACTCCTGCAGAAATTTAAATGGGAGGTTCTCAGCCACCCTCCATACAGTCCAGACCTCTCTCCTTGTGATTACGTCATGTTTGGTCCCCTGGAAAGGGCTCTGCGGGGCCAACGATTCACCTCGGACGTCGACGTCCAGCTGTACGTGCGGAACTGGTTCACATCGCAGCCCAGAGAATTTTATGGACAGCCATTCACCGCCTCGAGTCCCAGTGGGACAAGTGCTTCAACAGCCAGGGCCAAAACTTCTAACATACAGGTACTGGTTTCTGTAATTATGCCTCCGGCTCGTTACTTTTTGAAAGCACCTTATAAAAAGAGACGAACGAATTGATATGTAGGCTACTGTGGTTTTATTGAGAGTGAGACAAATTGACCGTGTGGAGTCTTTGTGAATAAACATGACTTGATAAACGTGTCCGCCCTGATGATAGTTAAGACTTTGGCCGAGCGCTAAAATCCAACTAACTTAATGGCCAAATGGCGTAGTTGGTAGCATGCTGAGCTTCTATATCCAAGGTTGCGGGCTCAAACCCGGCCAAAGTCGTCGAATTTTTTAAGAGCGTTAATAATCCCTCAGTATGCCTTCCTTCGGAGGGGAAGTACAGCCGATGGTTCCATGTCATAGATTTATGGCATGATAAAGAACTTTCCACTAACTGCAATTGTGTGAAGCTAAATTATGGGTTAGATTTGACTAACGCTCTCAGTTTCCAACGTTCGTCGCCAGGAGCCGACTGCGGTGTCATCTAGTAACCAAGTTCAGAACTAGTTGGTCGTTGACGGTGGCGTATGGCAGCAAAAGTTGGAACTACTTGAAAATCGAATGTCTGCAGTCCTTACTTGAATTGAAAACAGATAACACACACTAATAAAGCCATCACAATTTACACCAGTTATCAGACAGATTCTAAACACACCCAAAGTACACGGAACTACATGACCGCGTTGTCGCAACCCCTAAACTATGGAACCAACCAACCAACCGATCTACGAGTGTTTACTGAAACCAGTGTTGTCAACCAGTAAATTCGAACTTTCACTGCATGCCGGATGAAATTCCGCTACCTTCCGCTAAGTAAATAAATAATGTTAATAAAAAAACAAGACCACCTTTCCCATGTGAAACTGAAGAGGGAGGTGGTGACAACCCTAACAGGACATGGCGACCCCGAGGGCTTCCTGAACTGGGTCCTTATTCCACTTCTTCTAGTTTGTTATAGCCTAGGCTAGATGTAGCCAAGTGTATAGTCTACTAAATATCCCACGAGGCACTGTCATTTCCCACATCTTTTACTTTGAAGTCTGTAGTTAGAAGTAGGGCTCTCGTGCAGTGAACGGTGTCCCATTTCAATGTTGTTATTTTTGTTAGTAGCACTCTGAAACTTGTTTGTACTTATTGTACCATGTTATTGAGGCTAACACCACATTCACACTTTAATAAGGAAATTATCAACATTTTCACTCTGCAGTAATAAACTGACGAAAAACCATGTCACCATGTTGGATACAGATTGTATCGGGTAGAGCTGCCAACTTCACTTCACCGCACTTCCCTGTAGGAGGTTAGACGTCAGTCTGGACGAACATTATTAAAATGGGCGAGATAAAAGCCATTGGTCGCTACTTGTTTAGACGACGGTCTGGAAGAAACCATTGGTCGCTTCTTGGTTAGACGACTGTCTGGTCGAAAATTACTGATTGTATTACAAGCAAGGGATTGGAGCGTAAGCCCCAGGTTAGGTTTATGTTTTTAGGTAATGCCTTATTCCGCGTTCACCACAATTCCACGTTTAGATCTAAGCCGCAAAACCAGCGCCAAGCAATAATGTTGGCACTACTGAAAAACTGCAATAACTCCCTCCAGCGATAAAATGTGACATTCCTATATCTTACTCACATTTACTATTCATATAGAAAATGTTTCGGATTTTGATGGCGCCGGCCACCGTGCACTGCACGAGTTCGAGAAGTAGTTGTAGTAGGTTAATTTTATTAGCTTTGTTTCGCGCCTTCACCATGAGGATTGGGAAGGAGGCATCCGTGCCTTAAGTTAGTAATCATCCCGGCATTTGATTTGAATACACTAAAAGTGGAAAAACCACGGAAAACCACTTCCAGGATGCCTGAGGTGGGAATCGATTACTCAGTTTTGCCTCACGAGGCTGAGTGTACCCCGTTCCAGCCCTCACACCTGAGTTAAAATTTCTTGGCAGAGCCAGGAATGAAACCCGGACCTCCGAGGCGGCAGTCAAGAACGCTAGCTGCTACACCACGAGATGGTCAAAGCGAAGTTCAATCATACAATTAATACATGCAGAGGTAAAATCTACACATGCTATTATAACTTGTGTTAACCCTTAATGCGATAGTGGTCTCTATATTAACCACCTGTCATAAGGACAGTTTATGCTTTCAAAGATGCTGACACTTGAATCTTTAAGCCAAATTTTGGAGAATTTTCATGCGGAAGTGCTAGTATTTCTAAAAATCAAATATTATATCCGTATCTACTTGACGATAAGTGGTGGATAAAATCAAAAAATAAATAAAACTAAAAACATTAACAATTAATGTGTAATAATATAATATAAATATAGAAATCATAAAAATAAAATTATAAGAAGTAGAAAAATTAAATAATAAACATGACTACAAAAGAATTATGAAAATAATTGTAAAAATCAATTCGAAATTAGTTAATTAATTAATTCAATAAAAATATCAAAATTAAATCTATAAGAACATAAATTGAAAATTAAAATTAAATATATGAACATTAAAATTATAGAAACACAAAATAACAATATTAATAATTATAATAATTTAAGAAAATTAAAATGTGATGATGTTGATGATAAGTGTTGTTTTAAGGGACCTAACATCTAGGTTATCGGCCCCCAATGGTTTGGGTGATAGTGAATGATGAGATGAGAATGAAAACTATAACTAATACTAACTACAAACATACCTACTACAAGAAGAAATGGTAAACAAAGGATAAGGGAAATAAAGGAAAGAAAGAAGAGAAATGCCCTCAACCATCGAAGAATGAGGATTGAGGGACTTGTAAGGACGAAGAGCCATGAGAGGCAGATAGGAAAGGTGAGGGCCCGTCCCAAGGTCACAGGAAAAAGGGGACAAATCGGACCCAGCTCAGGAATCCCTCGGGATCGCCAACTCACCAGCCGTGATCCCCTGCGGACGTAGCAATATCCAGGGAGCACCAAAAGTGGTGGGGCTACACAAACCCTGCCTCCTTGAGGGCCTTGAGCAGAAGGCAGGAGATAACACGAAAAGAAAAAGAAGGCTGCCCCCTCGCAGAAGGAGGATATCAGGAAGGATGAGACAAGGGCCAATTAAGGCGGGAATGGAAGAGACTCCCTCGGCCTCGGATGCCCTAATACCGTCGGGGTCGGAAGAGGACAAGAGATGACCAAGGGAGGTCGACAGGAAAGAAGACGGAGAGGAGCCCGGCACAAGTAAGTGGCCGCAATGCCGGACTCAGCTGGGGTCCCGTGGTCGGCAACCCACGTCCCACTAGATGTGAGCCCCTGGGGGGAAATTAAAATGTAAAAACACACAAAAATAAAAAGTTTTACCCTATAAAAGGTTAAGTATTCTACCTTGTAAAATGTCTTCCATAATTAAGGGTGAAATATTGGTACTTCCAAAATAACCGGTGATAGACGAAGCAAAGAGGATATAAAAAGTAGGTTAGCTCAGGCAAGGAAAGCATTTCTACAGAAAAGGAATCTGTTGATATCGAATATAGATTTAGGTTAGGAAGACATTTTTGAAGGCCTTTGCCTGGAGCGTGGCGCTTTATGGAAGTGAAACTTGGGCTATTGGTGCAGCAGAAAAGGGAGAATTTAAGCGTTTGAAATGTGGTGTTACAGGAGAATGATGAAGATCAGATGGGTAGATAGGGTTACGAATGAAGAGGTATTAAGACTAGTGGGCTGGGAGAGGAGAGATTTTTCTGGCGACTGCTAATGAAGAGAAGAGATAGGTTGGTAGGACACATAGTAAGACACCCAGGATTAGCAAGCTTAGTTATGGAAGGAAGGGTCGAGGACAAGAACTGTAGGGGTAGACCAAGGTTAGAATATGTTAAACATATTGCCTCGGATGTAGGGTGTGGAAGCTATATAGAGATGGGCGGCTTCGGTGGGGTAGTCGGTAGCACGCTGAGCTTCTATGCCCAAGATAGCGGGTTCAAACCCGGCCGAAGCCGTCGGACTTTTAAGAGCGTTAAAAATCCCTCAGTATGCCTTCCTTCGGAGGGGAAGTAAAGCCGGCGGTCCCATGTCATAGATTTATGGCATGTTAAAGAACCTTCCACTAATTGGACCTGTGTGAAGCTAAATTGGATAGGTTAAGAATGTAAACAACGCTCTTAGGTTTCTACGTTCGTTGCCAAGAGCCGACTGCGGTGGCGTCTAGTAGCTAAGTTCTGAACTTGCTTACTTGATAGTGTTTACATGGAAAGAATTAATGGTTGGTTGGTTCTTAAGTTTAGGGGCTGCGACAACGCGGTCATGTAGCCCCGTGTACTTTGGGTATATGTAGAATCTGTCTGATAACCGGTGTTAATTGTGATGACTGTATTAGTGTGTGTTATCTGTTTTTTAATTTAAGTACTGCAACTTAGAATTTTTCAAATAGTTCCTACTTTTGCCGCCAAGCGCCACCGTCAACGACTACTAGGCCAAGTTAAGAACTTAGCTACTAGACGCCACTGCAGTCGGCTCTTGGCAACGAACGTAGAAACCTAAGAGCGTTGTTTACTTTCTTAACCTATCCAATTTAGCTTCACACAGGTGCAATTAGTGGAAGGTTCTTTAACATGCCATAAATCTATGACATGGGACCGCTGGCTTTACTTCCCCTCCGAAGGAAAGCATACTGAGGGATTTTAACGCTCTTAAAAAATCCGACGGCTTCGGCCGGGTTTGAACTCGCTATCTTGGGCATAGAGGCTCAGCATGCTACCGACTACGCCACCGAAGCCGCTGGACGTAGGCTGTGGTAGCTATGTAGAGATGAAACGATTAACAGGGAGGCATGGATAGCTGCATCAAACCAGTCAAAAGACTGAAGACTCAAACAGCAACAATGGAGGGTGAAATATTGGTTCTTCCAAATGATTACACGGGGTAGAAAATCCCAGTACAGCTTCTACAATGTAGGCCTACTCCAGAGTCTGAGAAGCAGTTAAATAGCCTACTAAGGTGCCGGTGCCGGCGCCGCGAAGCAGCTTAAGAAGTAGCGCGAACATTAGCATATCTTGTAGGAGCTACTGCTCGTGTATATAATATCTCTGTTGCTGTATACGAGCCCCGAGGGACTGCGTTGCATCTCAAGGCCCCCGTTCTGAGGTTACCAACTGATTAACTACGTAGCAGAAACAACACAAGGCGAAACTGTTAATTTGATATTCAGACACAAGAAGCACTCGCTCGGCCTGCATAAGCAACAGCCTTCCTTAAGTTCGTCTTTACTTCCTCCTTAATCAAAATATGCCTCCTAGCAAGAGAGGGATGTAGGCTACTACCAAGGGCTGGACTATGGACTATGGACTAAAAATGCTGAAAAACTTACATTAACTGTCAAGCGTGAGGCTATATTATTATTATTATTCTTTTCTTTCTCCGTTAGGGTCTTCTGAGGACCACCAACCAATTTCAATGTTTAGTCCTTTGTTGTTCTTTAGCGTTAAAAATCCCTCAGTATGCCTTCCTTCGGAGGGGAAGTAAAGCCGGCGGTCCCATGCCATAGATTTATGGCATGTTAAAGAACCTTCCACTAATTGCACCTATGTGAAGCTAAATTTGATAGGTTAAGAATGTAAACAACGCTCTTAGGTTTCTACGTTCTTTGCCAAGAGCTGACTGCGGTGGCGTCTAGTAGCTAAGTTCTGAACTTGGCCTAGTAGTCGTTGACGGTGGCGCTTGGCGGCAAAAGTAGGAACTATTTGAAAAATTCTAAGTTGCAGTACTTAAACAGATAATACACACTAATACAGTCATCACAATTAACACCGGTTATCAGACAGATTCTATACACACCCAAAGTACACGGGGCTACATGACCGCGTTGTCGCAGCCCCTAAACTTAAGAACCAACCAACCAACCTTCTACATCCAGTGCTCCTTCATCTTTTCGCTGTGTGTCTTCTTTCTCTCTTCCGATCATTTTGAGCCTGTTTCCTCATATTGCCTTCCTTGGAGTTCTTCCATTCCCAAAACTTTTTTTGGGTTGAAAATTTCTCTCTGGTGCATCTTTTTCTCTTACTTTGTTTCTTTCTAAATCTTTATTATTTATTATTGTTATCAGTAAAGAGGTAAGAACTCACATTGTCGTTGCTAAAGGAGCCTTCAACAGAAAGAAGAGACTATTGTGTGGACGCTTGGACTTGAGGTTAAGGAAGAGGCTAGCAAAATGCTTTGTTTGGAGTGTAGCACTAGCCTTTACGGAGCCGAGACCGTGACGCTAAGAAAGTGTGACGAAAGAAGACTAGAAGCGTTTGAAATGTGGTTATGGAGGAGCATGGAAAGTATATCCTGGGTGGAAAGGGTCCAGAATGAGGAGGTATTAGAGCGAGTTGGGGAAAATATGCGGCTGATACATACCATCCATGCAAGGAAGAGGAACTGGCTTGGGCACTGGCTGCGAAGAGAGTGTTTGCTGGGGGATGCTCTAGAAGGATCAGTAAACGGAAAGAGAGGACGAGGACGGGGAAGGTACCAGCTGGTGGACAGTGTCAAGATAGCAGGAAATTACCACCAAACAAAGAGAATGGTTGAAGACAGGACTGCATGGAGAGCTGCTGTGTGAAGACCTGTCTAAGGGCAGAACACGTTATATATACTGCACATGTATATACGGTATTATCAACTAGATTTCATTTTCACATAGAAGCCAATGGTGTTGCAGCTAAAATATCAACTTATCTTCAATCTATTGTAAATCTGTGTTCAATGTTCGGTGCACAATGGAGCACGTGAACAGGAGTATTGTCTTCTTCATTTGAATGCATTATTATTATTATTTTCTCTTTACATCGTTTTGACCTACTCAAGAGCACGATTGAACCTGCTTAGCTGATGTGTTGGCCTTCTTTCCTTCCCAAAATCTCTTCAACTTCTCGCTGATCTTCTTCCTTCGTTCTTCTGTCCAAGTTATAGTGACTCTGGTGTTGGGTTTGTCTCCAGTTGATGATTTTCAATTTTGGCTCTCAATTTACATCTGTCCCGTACAATGTCTTCTGAGATGTTCATTTCCTGGAAATCTGTTTCAATTTCTTAGTTTTTAATGAAAGGGCCAGGTTGAGAATTATTTTTGTTAGTCTGTTATTGTTCAGACTAATAATGTGTCCATAAAATATCAATCAATCAATAACCATTTTAGGTTATGTAGCTGGTGATTCCTACCTATGTATTAACTTTTGTATTGATAGAACATTTTATATGAAGATTTTTTTAAAATATATATCCTTTATTATTATATCCCACCGAGTGACTCCCGGAATAAGGAGTCCCCTTCTACCAAGTGCCAACGGTCTCCTTAGAGAGCGGATGAGCGGGTAGAAGTCCAGGGCTTTCTCAAGCCCTTGGGGCAGGAAACTTCCCCTAAAGGCGGATGAGCCACTAGTTGGCCAACGGAATAGGATGAAGAAGGCAAAGGGAAACCACTTCATTAAATATCTATTAGGATATCCCTAGTATCAGCAGCTCAAGATGGTGTTAGCTTCTACAGTAAATTATTCCGGAGGTAAAATAATCCCCCACTCGGATCTCCGGAGGGGAACAGATAAAGAAGCCAATTTAAGAAATAAGCAGAGAAGTATCGGTACCTGGAATGTACGGACCTTACTCCAGACTGGGAAGTTAAAGAACTTGATCATGGAGATGGAAAGGATGGATTTACATGTAATGGCTATAGCAGAAATGAGATGGCCACATGCAGGAGACTTTTGGAGTGGAAATTATAGGATAATTCATTCTGGTACAGCAAATAATAAACCAGGATATGGTGGAGTAGGCATTATATTGCATAAAGAACTAGGAAACAGAGTAAAGGGATTTGTGTAATATAATGAACGATTAATTTTAGTACGGATCGAAACTAAACCAAAGGATACTGTGATAGTCCAAGTTTATATGCCGACAACACAAGAGGTTGATGAAGAGGTAGAGAAATGTTATGAAGATCTAAGTGAACTTATAGCTAAAATAAAGGGGAAAGAAAACCTTATTTTACTTGGTGACTGGAATGCAATTGTCGGAGAAGGAACTGAAGGAAATGTTGTTGGTAAATACGGATTGGGGAGAAGAAATGAGAGAGGCGAGAGACTTGTAGAGTTTTGTATACAGCATAAATTAGTTGTAACGAATACTATATTCCAACACCAGCCAAGGAGGAGACACACTTGGAAAGCTCTGGGAGACCTAAGATGGGCCCAAATAGACTACATATTAGTAAAGGAAAGATTTAAGAACCAGGTGAAAGATAGTAGAAGTTACCCTGGAGCTGATGTCGACAGCGACCATAACCCAGTCGTCATACGCTGTGAATTAAAGTTCAAAAGATTAAAGCAGTAAGAAAATAGCCTAAACATTGGGATATTTCTAAGCTTAAAGATGAGTTCACTCAAATCTTATATATAAAAGTGAAAGTCTGTATGTATGTATGTGGGTGTGTGGGTGGGTAGGTGGGTTGGTTCCGTATACAAATCTACACCGTTCCACCATTCTCAACCAAATTTTGCATACACATAGTTTAGGACCCAGAAGGAACCGCTGGCTACATGAATTTTCGATAGTCTTTCTCAATCTTCTGATTTCGGCCCTTTTGCACTCAAGCACAGGCTAATCAAATCATAAAACATATACTCATGAAGGAATGGCAAGGCAGGTAGTTTCCATGGCAACATAGCTCAAGTCGAGACACGGCCGACTGGATGCCAGATGCGCTCTGCACTACATCATCATCATGTTTTTCAGTCAAGCGACTGGTCTGCCCCTACAATGAGTCTCCTCCACGTTGTTCGGTCTTGTGCTGTCCTTTTGACCATTTCATAATTTCGTAGGCCAGAGCTATGTAGGAAAGATCTCATGAAAGTGTTCCGTGGCCTCCCGCGAGGGCGTTTTCCGGGTATTTTTCCTTCTAGAATGTCGATCATCAGGCCACCATGTCGTAACCTGTGGCCAAGCCAGGTGGATCTCCTTCTATATATCTGGCGGATCATTTGCCGTTTTTCCTTTATTCGATCCAGCACCGTTATGTTGGTCATTTTCTCTACCCAGCTGATCTTTTCCATTCGGCGCCAACACCACATCTCAAACGCTTCTAGTCGTTTAATGTCACCTCTATTCATTGACCAGGTCTCACTGCAGTACATTGCAACTGCACTACCGGTATAAAAAATGAAGATCTTTACTTGAAATCCCGTTAGTTACTCAACTGCTCACACAGCATGTCAACCGAGTTTAGCATAACAAAGACTTGACACTAGCTACTATATATTTGTCAAATACCACTCACTCACTCACTCATTCATTCATTCATCACAAAATCTCAGAAACCACCGAACGGATTGGAATGAAATTTGGTATGCAACTTCCTCAAGGGCCGCAAATGCCCACTAAGAGAGGATTTTTGGATATTCAGGTTCTAAAGGGGTGTTAAGGGCGTAGACCTGCAATTCACTGAATAGCAATATCTCCCGATTGGTTTCATTGGGGGATGTGATACTCGGCATATAAACTAATCATTAAAAATAATCAGACATATGTCTAAGGGTTTATCGATGTGGTGTATATTATGAGGTGAAAGGGGTGAAAATTGGGGGTTGAGGGATTCTTAACTGAGCGTGTATCTCTGAAACGACATAGGCGAGAAGTTTGAAATTCAGCGGGAAGAAACAGCTTAAAATACAAGTAAATAGGTGTTCGACCGTTTTTTCATAAATCCAATTTAAGGGGCCCTTGGAGAGGGGTGAAATTCTGGGGGAAAAAACAGGAAAGAAAGTGTCCTAACTGATTGACTCACATACTCACTCATCAAACTCAGGGGGAAAACAGCTTTAAGTGAGTAAATAGGTGTTCGACCGTTTGTTTCATAAATCCAATTTAAGGGGTTCATGGGGAGGGGTGAAATTATCAAAAATAAATGAAAGAAAATGTCCTAACTGACTCACTCACTCATCATCGCCCAGCCAAAATTATTGAAGTTAGAAACATGAGATTTTGGGGATATGTTCGTTGTATGTCGAAAACGTCCACTAAGGAAAGAGTTTTGGATATTAATATTCTAAAGAGGTGTTAAGGGAGTAAACGTGCATTTCATTGAATAACAATATCTCACGAGTGGTTTCATTTGAGGATGTGATACTTGGCATATATACTAATCATTAAAAATAAGCTGACACATGTCTAATGTTTTTTCGATGTAGTGTATATTATGAGGTGAAAGGGATGAAAAGTGGGGGTTGAAGGATTCCTAACGGAGCGTGTATCTCTTAAACGACACAGGCGAGGTGTTTGAAACTCGGAGGAAATCAATCAGCTTAAAAATAAATAAATAAAATAAATAGATGTTCGACCGTTTTTTTATAAATGCAATTTTCGGGGCCTATGGGGAGGGGTGAAATTCTGGGAGAAAAACGTCCACTAAGGAAGGATTTTTGGATGTCCACTCTCATCGACCAACCAAAACTATTCAAGTTAGAAGAATGATATTTTGGGGATATGTTTGTTGTGTGTCGAAAACGTCTACTAAGGAGGGATTTTTGGACATTCAGGTTCTAAAGGGGTGTTAATGGGGTTTAACCTGCATTTCATTGAAGAACAATATGACACGACTATGACGCGAGCGAAGCGAGGCTAAAAATGAGATGGTGTGTGTCTGTGTATTACTCAATCACGCAAGTACCACTGGTCCGATTTACGTGAATTTTACATGGAAGTAGCTGATTTACCTGGTTAACATATAGGTTACTTTTTATTTCAATACTTTGCACTATTTAAAGATGACGACCATTTTAGTGACGTCACTACACCCTTTGGTTTCAAACTTTTATATTTCCATTTCAAATAAAAAGAGAACGCTAAGAAATAGAAAACTTTTGATGGCATATACGAGGTTTAAAATTACATTTTCTATCCGAAAGGTATCTCCAACGGTTAGCGAGTAAAACCTAAATTTGTGCTATAAAACACGGTCAACGCCGAGCGGTGTAGTTGGACAAAATGTTCCATTCTTAATCTCCCTCTGCGCAGCACCTCGCCTATCACCTGTTTTAACTGTCACCTTCACATTTCAATTTATTTATGACGCGTAGCGAAGCACGGGTGCTTCAGCTAGTAGGGCCTACTCTATATGGATGAAACAAACAATAACGTAAGAGACATTGAAGAACACTTGGCAGGAGAAGACAAGTGGATCAAAATAAAGAAGAGCATTTTAGACTGAAGAGAAACTGTTTTAGGGAAAAAAGAAAAAGAAAATAGGAAAGAGTGTATAAGTCAAGAAGTTGTGGATATGATAAAGGAAAGAAGACAGCATAAAAACTCAAATGATGATGATGAAAAGCAAAAATACAAGACCTTAAGAAACAAGATAAATAAGAGGGCAAAACAAGACAAGGAACAGCATTTAATGGGAATCTGTACAGGCATAAATAACAACATGAAATCTGGACAAATAGATATGGCCTATAAAGATATTAAGAGGTTCTTTGAAACAAGGAAGTCAAAAACAATGAGCATTGAGGACAAAGATGGGAAGTCAATATATGATGACGAAATGATAGTGAAAAGATGGAAAGAATATTTGGAACAACTATACAGTGGAAACTGTGTTAACTTGCCCATTGAGAAAGAAGATGAAATAACAGAGGAAGACTTGGGAGCACCTGTTATGGAAGAAGAGTTTGAGAAAGCGTTGCAGGACCTCAAAGGAAAGAAAGCTCTTGGAGTTGATAACATACCAGGAGAACTATTGAAATAATCAGGTGACAAGTTAAATAAGGAACTGTACAACTTAATATGTACTATTTACAAGACTGGAGACTTTGTGAAATGCATAATAGTACCTATACCTAAAAAATCAAATGCAAGGTCATGTAAACAATACAGAACATTGACTCTGGTGTGTCATGCATCAAAAATAGTCACCAGAATTATTATGAAGAGAATAGAAAAACAAATCGATGAAAACCTATCTGATGATCAATTTGGTTTTAGGAAAGGAGTAGGAACAAGTGAAGCAATCTTAGCATTGAGTCAAGTGATAGAGAAGCAGATGAAGAAAGGCAAACCTACCTTCTTAGCGTTCGTCGACCTTGAAAAGGCGTTTGACAATGAGAACTGGAATGTTCTATTCAGCATTCTTCATCAAACAGATATCAACTTTAGAGACAGAAGACTCATCTACAATATCTATAAGCAAGAAATTGGAATAGTTTGTTGTGGTAGCAAGGAAGAAACAGCACACATCAGAAAGGGTGTACGGCAGGGTTGTTCCCTTTCCCCATACCTATTCATTCAATATATATGTACAAAAGGCGATCGACCAAGTAAGAGAAGAATTTGCCACAAGAGTGAATATTCATGGAGAAAAAGTTGACATGATAAGGTTTGCTGATGACATAGCGCTAATTGCAGAAAGTGAAGAAGACTTACAAAAGATCCTGAGCAAGATGGACAAAATAATGGAGGAAGAATTTAATATGAGAATAAATACAAATAAAACAAAAATTTTGGTCTGCAGTAGACATGGCGAAAACCAGACATCAATAGAGTTAAGAAATGAAAAGATACAAGGAGTGAATGAGTTTAATTATCTGGGAAGTAAAATAACGAATGATGGAAGAAGCAGCAGAGAGATATTAAGTAGGATTGTCCAAGCCAAGAGCGCTTTCTATAAAAAGAAGAACCTATTTATTGCAAGGAACATAAGTCTTGATGTGAGGAAACAAATGTTGAAGACCTATGTATGGAGCGTCGCGCTATATGGCAGCGAATCTTGGACAATAGGAGAGAGAGAGAGAGGAAAAGACTACTATCATTAGAAACCTGGTGCTATAGAAGGATTATGAAAGTCAGTTGGAAAGAAATGGTCACAAATGAGGAAGTCTTTAGAAGAATGGGAGAGAGAAGATGCTTCCTTAAATATTTAAAAAGAAGAAGGAATCACCTCGTGGGCCACATACTGCGACACAATGGACTGATTAAGCTTATAATCGAGGGAACAGTAGACGGCAAGAATTGTAGAGGAAGACCCATACTGGAGTACATGAGTCAAATACTGCAAGATACGGGTTGTGGCTCATACTGTGAACTGAAGAGGAAGACTGAGAGACGGGAAGAATGGCGAGCTGCTGCCAACCAGCCTCACGGCTGTTAACCACAGAGAGAGAGAAAATATCAATCGTCTTTTACGAAAAATGTGAGTTTTTTTTTTAGATTGACAATATATTTCCTGGGATGATTTATTCCTCCATATTCCCTGTATACAAACTGGCCTAAAAATGTTTCTTAATATTTCCCTTTCTTGTTCTCTATGTCTTTGGTTAAAGATCCGCCACCAATGAATAATGTTTTCGATGCATATATCGCTTCAGTTTTTATTATTATTATTATTATTATTATTATTATTATTATTATTATTATTATTATTATTATGTTCACCATGTTATTGGGCAAAATTCACCATTTCATCGGCATTTATTGCAAGATGGAGTGAAGTTGTCTATATCGGTAGGTTGAGGAACGAACCAACTATGGAGCAGGTCTCTAAAATAACTACTGTACTTTCTGAAAACTGGTATGCAGATTAAGGTGGAGCCCCAGTTTATCGAGGTTGGCCTTTAGCGACTCCGGTATGATCCCTGTGGAAGAGATTATGATAGGCAATACAGTGACAAATTCCTGTCGCCACATCTGTCGGATATATTGTGCCAGAGGCATGTATTTCGTCAGTTTCTCAGCATAATGTGTTGGATATTATGCGAGTTAGGGACTGCAATGTCTATTAGAAGAGTTTCTGCACTTTATCAATAAGAATAATGACTGGCCTGTTTGCTGTTTGTGATCACTGACCTGTCCCAAAATATCTTGTTTTTATTATTATTATTATTATTATTATTATTATTATTCAAATATTCGAAGTCATTTTCCAGTGTTGTCTGGTTGTATTATAGAAGCTTTCCAGTCGGTCAACACAAATTATGCCATATTACATTAGGCGGGAAAACAAGTTGTCTATTTAAACACCCTAAACTAATAGACACAGAGTATTACTTGAAATAGTTATCACAAACATAATACACTCTTATGAAAAAAGAGGGGAGGGGTATTGTTTAATTGGATGACATGAATACCCCCTTTATTGTACATGTTGTTTGAGTCTTCAGTATTTTTTGACCAGTTTGATGCGACGGCGATAATTAAGGTGAGCACCTTGTGGTCAAAATCTACTTGTGACACACATGAACAAGAATACAAAGGCAATGCAACGATGCAGAACCAGTAGCTATGACAACAGACAATCGGTCAATAAATGCTAGTAGAGTAAGTTTGTAACTGGGGTAGTAAAATAACTGGCGAATGCTACAGAAAACAGGTAAGTTATTTGAATGAGGGGAAAAGTTTTATAACATCTGAGATTTAGATATAAAGAAAACCTTGGTCTATGCTGGAGCTCTTTTTGAGGAGAAAAGTTGGAGCATAATTAAAGCTAGTTGGCAAAAGAAAAGGACTCTTGGGAGCGTAATAATGCAGTGTGATAGAACTTGGATGGACAGATGTAGAGGTTCTTTTATAGACGTGGCTGTGGAAAATGTTCTGCGAAAACCGGGGTAATGCATTCAGAAGAGGAATATCAACAATAAAATAATTTCCCTTTTCATTACTTGAGGCTAGTGTAAAAAAATGTCCTGAGCTAATCGTTTCATTTCTTCGTAGCTACCACTCCTTACATCCGAGGTTATCTGTTTAACATATTCTATTAACATATTCAAACCTTGGTCTACCCCTACTGTTCGTATCCACCCTTCCTTCCATAACCAAGTTTGCTATTCCTAGGTGTCTTATTATGTTTCCTACCAACGTGCCTCTTCCCCCCATTAGCAGTCTCCAGAAACATCTCTCCTCTCCCAAGCGTCTTAACACCTCTTCGTTTGTTACTGTATCTATCCATCTGATCTTCATAATTCTGCTGTAACACCACATTTTAAATCTTCTATTCTCCTCTTTTCTGCTGCTCCAACAGTTAAAGTTTCACTTCCAAAGAGTGCCACGCTCCAGACAAAGGCTCTCACAAAATGACTTTTTAATACCTAAACAAGGGCAGATGACCTCGCTGTTCCGTCCCTTAAAACAACCATAAGTAACTAACTAACTAACTAATAAATAAATCTATATTAGTCAAAAGATTTATTTCCTGTAGAAATGATTTCCTTGCCTGAACAACCTACATTTTATATCCTCCTTGCTTCGTCCATCACTGGTTATTTTGCTTCGTAAGTGGCAAAAGTCTCCTACTTCCTTTAGCTCTGTACATAAAAGAGTGTTATTTTCGTTATAAATATTTTATGTAATATTTAAATACTAGTTTTCCTACCTAATGTAATTGGGCACGATTTGTGTTCACCGACTGAAAAGCTATATCTAATAATAATCATAATTTTAAGTTTTATTAATAATAATAATAGACCTAATAATTATAATAATATTTTCTTGCCACGGTGGGTGAGTGGTTATCGTGTCGGGCTACCAACCCAAAGCTTGCATGTTCGCTCCTGGCCATGGTAAGACGACAAAAATCACGATACGCATGTCATACGTTGTCGGCATGTTAAAAAACCCATTTGAATTCAGTTGGCCGTGTTCATAATGGCAAAATTAATCTCGGGATTTACCGTCAACACAAAAGTTCATCATTTCTCTACTAGAAAGCGCTATAGTGTCAAGGAGCTTAGATATCTAACCTCCCTGACTTTCATAGCGCTCCAAGGAACAACAAAATTCGACATGCAAGCTGCCCTCTGGGCGTCAATTAACAAAGCTTGCACCCAGAACCCGAGGCCATACGATATTATTATTATTATTATTATTATTATTATTATTATTATTATTATTATAATTCAATAATAAATCAACCCTCCCCCTCTCCAGTTTGTGGAGACCCGAGGGCTGGAGATGGGATGGGGAATTCATTCATTCATCATAACTTTTGAGTAGGTCATTATGTAATTATACCCAATTATTAAGTCGGGAAATATAAGAAGTACCGGTACCGAAAGAGTTCGATATCTCTACGACTGTTAGCAATTTCTAGAAGTCTGCGAATATGTAGTTCAAGTGGTTGCATTTAAGTAAAATATTCTTAAATATATTCTGACTTACCAAGTGTCGGTTTTTCACTAATTATCTTCGATATATGGCATTCTTTCCCATCATTGACAGAGGTAGTCGGATTATTGCATAACATTTCAACTGTATCATTTCGCTTTCATCTGGGCTAGTGTCTTAATAGTACATTATGCAACGAGCCTATAATGGTAATAATTAAGACGCAGTAAAATTTAAATTAGGAGGCCGTGGAACTTAGCGCAGGTGCGATGCTATCCTTACCTAATTGGTCACACAACTGTTTCTTGAGCTCTGATTGGTGGGAGAAACTATTTCATCATGTAAAATAGTGTTATAATGACCCTCATTATGATGCAGTTTTCTGACATTTAATATTTACATTCCGACATCGTCGAACATCTAATCATTTTACCAAAATAGCTTTGTCGCAATCGTCACAATATTGCTTGTGATTCCTCGCACTCAGGCCTATCAAGGACTCAGTTCATATATAGAAGTTTGAGCGGTTAGTATTGGTTTTTCTCCAACGAACGACTTTCTTCCGATGTCCAGACGAGTATTGGAGGGGCGGGTGTGGGAAAACAGGGCCTGCAGCTGATGGAGATGTTGGGTTCTGTGTCCCAGAGGACACAGACAGTAGTTAGTTAAATCTTAGTAAGAGTAAATCTTAATTATTGAAATCAAGAACGAGAAATACAAGTTTGACTTTACGATAACATCATGTGACACATTGTTTTATTTCCGCAGATATAGAATCATTCCATGACATGTGTGTAATATATTGTACTGCATGTAATCCAAAGATTTATGTACCAGTAGATAAATAACATAACAATGCTTCGTGAAAGAAAGTTTCACTTCGTTTGATTGATTAGAACAAAAGAAATAAAAGTTAGTTTTCAAAAATTTCGCCCAGCCACCATGTTTAATTTTTCCCCCTTAATTGAATTACGGTACATTAGACGGCAATCTATGGTGGTATAAATAATGCGCTATGATCCTCTGTTCTTGCATGTTTAAGTTGGCATATGAACCTGTTTAAATATTTTTAATTCACGTGGATACCTTCTTGACGTTGTGGTTTATCAGAGTTTTGAAAGTCACATATGTGAACTTATTTTATTTTCTTACTAGCAACCCGGCCCGGCTTCGCCCGGGAACAGTTTTGAATGCATTACGTGATAATCGCTTCTTTACGATGTCAGTGAACTACGATCTATACCCGTTTTATGTCTCGGCATGATGGGTTAAAATCACTGACTGGACTATTAACTATATTATCATGCAGATGCATGTGCAACAAATTCTTGTCAGACGTAATTTAAGAATGGCGAGGTGCATGAAACACAAATACCCCTTCCGTCCAATCTAAAAACACTTATAGTGGACGATATATTGAATATAGAGATGTGCTCTCGGGTACGATTTTGTAGAACTTTTCATGCTGAACAATTCTTACACTCATTGTATATTGATATTTTTAACGGTTTGCCCAGTGTAAGCTTAAAGAGCGCACGGACGCCAGGATTTTGTTTCGACCTTTTCTCTGAAAAACGTTACTGCTTGGCTTCCTTCGATCATAAAAAAATTATTTTCTACAGAAACTTTCCTCGAGGTATCCTTTACAGAATGGTGAAAACCGCATCAAAATCCATGCAGTGGTTCTCGAGATTACCCGTGACATCCAAGAATCGGGGACTTGCTTTTATACTAAGTAGAGATTATACGCCAATGAGTATAATTTAATATAATATAATCCCCCTTCCGTACAATCTTAAATTGACTGTGAATTTTGCGGAACGAAAAGTTCACAGGCGAAATGAGAGTTGCACTTCCAGGGAATGGCGAGGTGAATTAAACTCAAATCCCCCTTCCATCTAATCTTAACTTGACTGAGTTTCACTTGCGAAATGAAGAAAACCCGAGTTGCACTTCCAGCGAAACTACAAACACAAACACCCTTCTCAGAAGTCTTAACTCAACACGACTCAACGGTTTGCTGCTTGCTGTATCTGGGGCAATAGGTTCGCCCACTAGCTAGGCTGTAACAGGGATGATAGACTCGCCCTTAGCTAGCTAGTAAACTGTCACCTCAGTAGTTGAATGGACATGGTTGGAAGAAATTAAAACGTAAAAACACTTATAGTGGTCGATGTATTGAAGATAGACATACGCTCTCGCGGACTTTTTTTTTTTTAGAACTTTTCATTCTGAACAATTCTTACACTTATAGTATTTAGATATTTTTAACGGTTTGCCCAGCGTAAGCTTACAAAGCGCTCGGACGCCAGTTTTTTTTCGACTTTTCCACTGAAATCATTACTGCTCGGCTTCCTTTGATCATAAATAAATTATTTTCTACAGTAATCATCCTCGAGATATCATTTACAGAATGGTGAAAACCGCATCAAAATCCATCCAGTGGTTCTCGAGTTTACCCGTAACATCCAAGAATCGGGGACTTAGTTTTATACTAAGTAGAGATATAATCACAAAATTTCAGGTCTATTGCTGCATTAGTTTCGGAGATATTAAATGCAGGTGAGATATTTCGTGCAACCGCCATGCTTGATTTGTGAAACTTATTGAAAATTGAAAGGCACGATCAGTGTCATATGCTATAGTAGCGAGCCTTTACCAAGTTTCATTGAAATCGCTCCGGTCAATCAAAACTTTTTTGGGACACACAGATATGTGCGCGCACATACATACGCACTTACACAGAGTCACACACAACATGATGAAAATAAATAACCAAACGTAACTGACTCAAAAATTGAATATAGCGTAGAATTATTTGTTCA
Source organism: Meconema thalassinum (assembly GCA_946902985.2). Classification (NCBI taxonomy): domain Eukaryota; kingdom Metazoa; phylum Arthropoda; class Insecta; order Orthoptera; family Tettigoniidae; genus Meconema; species Meconema thalassinum. The sequence continues at coordinate 924,822,622 of OX336388.2, forward strand.
ATTTTTAAACTTTGACGTGGTCATAATTCCTGGTGATAGTTTTTCAGCAATACAAGCTTAATTTATAATAAGCCTACTCTTGAATTTTGCAAAAAAAAAAGAAAGTAGAATTATGAGATCTACACAGGCCATATGTCCGTGTGTGGGCATGGATGTATGTATAAACGTCTCCCCCCCCCCCACCCTTTATTAATTCACAAACGACGAAACAAAATTTAAACAAATTTGGTACTGTACCCATGTGAGTAATCTCGATGGAAAGTATGCTTCTGCCTCCAGCTAGCATCAGGACTCGAGCGTGTACCGTTCTCCCACTGAGCAGTTGCATACTTTGGATTTGAGGCTAAAAAGTATCAACTCTACAATGATAAGGCACAACTCTATTCTAAAACTTTAATTCAGTAAATAAACTCATGGCTTCAAACAAACAAAACAATCCCCATAACCATAAAACAAAAGCAAACAAAAATTACTTCCACAATCCACTAATATGAACATAATATAATCACAATAATCATATGATAACTCAAACCTTTATCCTTATATGAGTTTCACAAAATACTCTAGTGCGCTGATGCACATACAACTTCAGAAACAAACTGTACATTGATACTTCTGTCATACAATGTGACTTCTTTAATTTCACAAAATTACTTATTCAATAAACCTTCTTAATTTGACAATTATGTGTACCGTGTGTGTTTTGATCTTTCTCTTCCCACCAAATGCTTTACATGCATTAGCCTATTCTGGTGTTGCACCGCAGTCAACGTGCAACTCCATAATTATGTAAGCTACCCCTACACTCCCACTATTTATATAGTTCCACTGCATGCCGTTTGTGATTTCATCTTAAAAACGTTAAGTTATTGCTGTGTCGGATGGTACAATTAAACTACCTTGCGCGCGTAGGCTGTGGAATCTAGTAACCAACTTCTGAAAAAGTTGTCAGTGACAGTACAAATGCAATGTCTAACCATTCGTTAGATAGCTAAAATCATGAACCATCAGGGTGATCTATAATTATCAATGTGTTCTTAAACCACATAGCTCCATTACTCAACATAACAATATTTCATTTCAATGTCATTAACAGGGTCTAAAATCTGTTCTTTTCAAACTCGCTTTCACGGTTCGAATGACCGTCCGGACCCTCTTCCCGAGCGGTCTGCACACAATAGCAGTGGGATGGAGTTCCACCATTAGCTCGACCCTCGCTTCGTCTGAAGGTTTTCTCTCACTTAAGCAGTATAAGATTTTACAAGACAAATACTGTGCTCCCAATGACACACATATCCCAATGGATTTTAACTGAATATTATGCAAACAGGTAGTGAATGAGCTTTACATTTATTCCTACCCCGAGGATAATAATAACTGGCACCAATCAGGCCCATTTCAACATGAAGGTACGAGGTTCATAAGACATTGGTCTAGTAGGCAACCGGTGTCTTAAATAAATGATGCGGTCAGCCCACGCTGCCGACATGAGGTTCGCTCCAACAAGCCGAATCACTCAACAATAAGTTCTCGGGGAATCAGATAGAGTGTAGAGATGTCCATCGTTTGCCTCTCACCTATCACGGGATTCCAACCCGGAACATTTCATATCCATCATCAGAGTTAGGGTCCAACACTAAACACTCTGGCACAAAGTATATCTCCAATTATGCCCATGGCATACGAGATTTCATACGAAGAATAGACCACCTAGTTCCTGACCTAATGCCACGACCTTCGTCCTATAATATTAAGAGAAATCTATCAATTACTCTATAAGCTTCTCACATAAGCTGCAAATTCAATTCACTAAAAGCTCTTCCATTCCTGGCATAATTATATTCCCATTACTACAATATATTCTGATATAAACTCTTTTCTTAATCCCTTAATGTAATCTTACTGTATAATCTTACTGCTTAGATCGAGAAGTCTTGCAATTAGCGTAACTATTTCTTGCTTACAACATTTACCTGATACGTTCATTCATACCTTTATTTTATTCATTATTATTATTCTCACTGACATAAATTACCAAAATCCGACACAACTAAACATCTCAAAAATCCGAACAACCGTGTCCGTTTCATTTATATAACTGATTGCCATTTTTAATTAATAGTGGTAACGATTAATCCACTTACTGATGTAAATAACATCTCAACTCTATAAAAATCAATACAATAATGATTAAACCTGGAGAGTCTATCTCCTAATCTGATTCTTACTGGCATCTTTATAACTCTGAAATCACATAACATGCAGTGGCCTATATTTCTACTTCAACATAATTTGTGGGGTACTCACATATCTAAGCTCTTCATGGTGGCTTCAACCACTCATATCCCTCCAAGTCGCCTGCCATATGCAGTTTTAGCGCGACATTTGCATCCTGAATACACACATTTTATGACACATATTTTCCGTTAACCACACGACACTTTGCATTTCTATAAAGAAGCTATTGCTTCCAAAACACAAGACACTATATAACACTTATTAAACCATTAATTTAAAAGATATTTCACATATGCTTTATACATAACACACGCCACTTTGTACACTTTTCATTGGTTGAAATTCCCTAGCAAAGATATCAAAATTGCAGGTGTCGACGGCATCTCCCGCGCTCCTACCAAATCCTGATTGAAAGTCTGGTTCACCTGCCCTCGGAATTCACCAACAGTTTATCCATACTCCTACGGTAAGCTTCCTGCTTTGCATAAATATGCGAACTTCCGTCCTGAGCGTTATTATTTGGTATTCTTAAGACATTACCAAATGCTTCGTAAAGTTTCTCCCAGCGCATTCCAGCGTAATTAGATCTGTATGATCAGTCACTGTATTATACATTGCGCTTTACACTGTCCATAACTTTACACAAATTATTATTTACAATAGTTCTGCAACGTATCTCACACGTTGCTTCCTAAGTGAACACGCCATTGTTCGTACTGCTGAGTACACACGCAGCGCGATTATTATTAATAAAAGCTTATTAAATGTTTCACTCAAAGGTACAAGTCTTTGTTCGGGCGTCCTTTCATGAGCAGGACCGCCATATGTTCCGTCTTGACGACTGTCTGCGACTCTCCTGACAAACTGTGTAAACTGCGTAAGACTGGCTGCAACGGGCTACTAGCTCCAACTGGGTAAGACTGGCTCCAACTGGCTAAGACTGACTGGGTAAGACTGGCCGCTCTGCCAAGGGTCGACTCCCTTATATCGGATTCACACAGAAAGGTAGAGCGAAATTTTTCCGCGTTATCTCGGCTCCTCTCCCAGCATGATTCTGGTCTCGAAACCATGTTCATCGGGTTCCTTTTTCTTCTCTGATCCCAGAACTATATGTGTGCTAAAGAATCGCTCGGCCAATTAATTAATATTAATTCCTTTTTCCATAGCGTGGGGACGCTATCTCCCTGGGAATCCCTGGCAACCTCCTCAAATCCAGCCGCGAACAACCATAGACTGCTGTCCTTCCGCACTCCATTAAATATGCGTCAATTTCGCAGATTAAAGGCTCTAAAATTAGCCTCCTGTCTAAAGATTCACCTGTGGGCAACTCTCATGTCATTTCGTTACTCCAATCACGAGTAATCAATGATTTTCCTTGGGATCTCTCCCCACCCTTCTCCATCCTATTCTCCGTCGGGGAAAAACTGGGTCATTATTCACGCCCCCAACCTCCTCCAGACGACATAACGAGGTCAGAAAGATTGACGTGGCTCCAAGGAACACCTCCCACAATTCTGGGCCTATTTGTAAAATGTCAAACTCTGCACTAGCTGTGTTCCAAGCCCCGTATAGCCTACACCAAGTAGTCTAATAATGCTGTATTCTGCTCAATTTCCCTGCATTATTTTAATAAATAATGTCATTGTCAACAGAAATCATACCAGTGATTAAATATACACTTCTCTCTAGGGGTTTTTACAATGAAACTCCCTCCACAGACCTCGGGTTCGTTCCCTGGTGGAACCTTTATACTGAGATCACAGTCTCTGAGAACCACGTTCGATATCAGTCAGCATAAGCCCCTCGGGTTCAGTACAGATGTTGCACTGGTAGAGGGAACCTTAATGTCATGTTTTACGTCTCCGTCATGTTAACGAAAACGAAGTGGTGGTCACCTGAGTGTTCAAAAAACTAAATCGAATACAGGCTATACTAATCATGGGATCACCAACAAGGTTTGGAAGAATAATCCTCAGAAACCTAAACTGTAAGTTCATCAGGTGAATAATGTGAAGACTGGTGACCTTAACCTTGGTGTTTACCATGCCAATAAGTGTTCGTCATCTAGGTGTGTGTATTCTAGTTCAGTAGAGACATATATAGACTCATGGCCTAACTCATGCTCCAATGAAGCCATGCTCACACTAGTTGGTATACAGGGTGTTTTATATAAGGAACTTTTGTTGCCGAAGTGATGTCGTTATGTGCTTGAAAAGAACGAGCAGCTGCCTTCTTGAAATTATTGAATGGTTGGTTCCTCAGTTAGGGGGCTGCGACAACGCGATCATGTAGCCTCGTGTACTTTGGGTGTGTGTAGAATCTGTCTGATAACCGGTGTTAATTGTGATGACTGTATTAGTGTGTGTTATCTGTTTTCAATTCAAGTAAGGACTGCAGACATTGCATTATTTTTAAGTAGTTCCTACTTTTGCCACCAAACGCAACCGTCAACGACTACTAGTTGAGAAAAGGTCACCAGAGGCCATCGCTGTCGGCTCCTGGCGACTAACGTCGGAACCTAAGAGCGTTTGTCAAATGTTTAACCTAACCTATAATTTAGCTTCACACAGGTGTAAATCTATGACATGGGGCCGCCGGCTTCCTCTCCGAAGGAAGGCATACTGAAGGATTTTTAACGCTCTTAAAAAATCCGACGATTTCGGTCGGGTTTGAACCCGCAATCTTGGGCATAGAAGCTCAGCATGGAAATTATTGAATACAAAGATAAATACCGTAACTCTCAAAATGTTAGAACTACAACGAAAGTTGCTAATAAGTTAGAACTGTTGGATAAGTTGCTTGGTAGGCTACATCTACAGCAGAACAACGACTTCATACGTTAAAGATGGCGGCTGGTCGTATTGCAGTATTACAATACTGACTTTTAAAATCTCAAGATGTAATTGTGCAATTAACATACAATTTTCTAAGGGAGGAGAAATCAGAAGCGTTAATCATAATACTAAATACAGCGCGCAGGAACCATCTTTACATTTTAGAAATATAATAAACGAAGGGTCTTATTTAAGATGAACCTACAACTGTAACAGTCGTAAGAATATGAAACTGAAACATACAGTGATGAATGCACTTACCTCAGTTGTTTACTTATATAGCATATTTTCAATTGGTCTATATTAGGCGCATGAACAATGAATCCACATTTCTTTTATTTTGTATATTATTCAATGAATAACTTACGAGTAGAGCCTCCGTAGCTTAGGCGGCAGCACGCGGGCCACTCGCCGCTGGGTTCGTGGTTCAAATCCCGTTCACTCCATGTGAGATTTGTGCTGGACAAAGCGGAGGCAGACAGGTTTTTCTCCGGGTACTCCGGTTTTCCCTGTCACAAATTCCACTCCAGCAACACTCTCCATTATCATTTCATTTCATCTGTCATTCAATTAATCATTGCCTCAGAGGAATGCGACAGCTTCGGCAGCCGGCACAGTTAATTTCCTCGCCGCTAGATGGGGGCATAATTCATTCCATTCCCTGACCCGGTCGGTCGACTGGAAGCAGGCTGTGGATTTTCATTTTTAAATAACTTATGAGTATGACTATGCAAGTGTGTGTTGGGTGGTACGGCATATTTCGAATACTTGGTCCCTTAATAATATGGACCATCCTGGTACGAAATACTTTACCCAGTGGTCTGTCTGTACATGCCATCAATACCTAACCATCAAGCACGTAGTTTGGTGTAGTTGACCACCACCCCTTTTGGGCTAGGTTCGATTCCCGGCTCTGCCAAGAAATTCAGTAGTTATACAAATCAAGGAAGTCTCGTACCAGGTTGGTGGGCAAAATAAGTTTTAGCATGGACATCTTTAAGGGCTGGGGAGGGGGTCTCTGAGATTAGCGCTGACAAACAACTGCCACAGGTATCCGGTGGTTACCATGGCAACAAGTGTTCGTCATCTAGGTGTGTGCATTCTAGTTCACTAGATACAGCTATATACCCACCTAGAGATGTAGCGGCTATCGTATTTGCCTGTCCCCGGATATCCGGGTTCGATTCCCGGCTTAGCTAAGAAATTTTAGTTCTATTGTTAGTGCTGGAAAGTGGTACACACAGCCTCGTGAGGCAAAAATGAGAAATGGATGGTTCGATTTGCACCTCAGTCATTCTGGAAGTGGTTTTCCGTGTGGTTTCCCACTTCTACTCCAATCAAATTCCGGGATAGTTCCTAGCTTAAGGCCACGGCCACCTCCTTACCAAACCTATCCCCAATTTACAAATACATACACATTACTACAGCCATCCAATAACACAGGTTATCATACAAATCACACACACAAAATACATGGGGCTGTATGAACACGATGTAGCAGCCATTAAAATAAGCAACAACAACAACATCAGTATAATAAGCTGGCACAGGCCAACGTCATAAATGTAACATTGACAAGTGAGAATTAAAATGTCTTCCTTTCACTCGGTGGTCGGAGCATCGGCGTGCAGACCTGGAGGTCATGGATTCGTGTCCCTCATGAGATCATCATCTACTCTACATGGATTACACTATTTGTTCAATACACGACTTAATAAACGAAAGTTTGATGCTTTTCAGTCGGTCAACACGATTGTACCCAAATGAGATGGGTTATTCCCTAATCCTGAAAAACAATTACCTGAGATTAATAAATAAATTTGGATGACCAGTTTCGATCGTCAAGCGATCGTAATCAGATCCATTCCACTTAGGCTACAAAATGTTTATGTCTGAAAATATTTACAATATATACAGTTCTTTAGTTGCGGTATTAGTTGAGATAGTTCAACCCGTAAATATTTGTTAGTTATAGTCTATGTGATGTTTAATTAAGATACTGGAAGTGGTGATTGACCTCCAAACTTGCTTGTTTAGAGTGAATATGTGATTGTAGTTAAATGGTCAATTCAGGATGTATTGTACAGGCTACTTATCTGATTGAGTCTTGCGTGTCCTGGTAAGAGCAGTTGTCTTCATCACTATCTACACTCAGCTGGGGGAGGTTCATGTGGGTCAGGGTGTCTTATGGGTATTTCCCCTCTCGCATTCCTAAGTTTCTGTGTTCGTCGTACAAATGTGACTGTATGCAGTCAAGTCTAGTCTCCCTAATGTGGTATATGTCACTGTACACGACTTTTTAGGTTTAGACCTTTTATTGTCAATATTGACCATCACATAATGTAACGGCTAACATTCTTGGCTGCCGGTCAGGGTTGATTTCCGGCTTCACCAAGTAAAGTAAGTCTGGTCTCAGGGCTGGAACGGGGTACACTTGGCTTCATGAGGCAAAACTAAAAGTGACTGGTTCAATTCTCACCCCTGTCATCCTGCAAGTACTTTGTCGAGCTTTCCCCAGTCAAATGTCGGGATGGTTCCTGACTTAAGGCCACCCCAATTCTCACCTAAATTGCAAATACACACATTCAGCAGGCACAACAATAGCACATGTTATCTGACCAAATTTTATACACGGAGCTAACTGACCACGATGTTTAAAAACCCTAAATTATTTAACTACACCATTTGTCAACACTGCGCTCGTGTGAAAATCCATTCTTAAAATTTCCAATAATAACTTATTGTGGCGTAAGTTATTCATCTCCGACCTTACGTGAAATAGATTGAAGAATTACGATGCAATACTTGCCGTCAAGTTTATAACCTCTCCTTATGGGTGAATTTTCTTTTCATTAATCGTCAGCACTGATCAACAACTTGCGATCGTCGTAGTTGATCTTAGCTATAGGAATAACTGAAAGATCAGTGATGAACTATTGCCATCAGATACCGTACACGCTGTTATATGGAACCCATTAAGACATTCACGCCGGATATTGAACATGCCGAGGGACGTTGGTTTCGTCAAGACTGCCCAGCACGCAAAGTGGAGGCGGCTTGCATATAGCGAGCTCGCATCAGTACTCCCCTGGGGACATGCAAGCCCTCTGCGCTACACTTAGGTTCCTTTATTACTATCAAAATACATTTACATTTATTTACATAGAGTGTGCGGTTCACATACACACCAGAAGCCAAGAGCACAAACTCAGAAAGAAATGACAGAATTACCTTAATTTCTTAAAATGCTTCTCATGAAGGATATGTCACCATAAAGGGAAATATTAATATCAGATTTCTCCTGAATATTTCAGACACTCTTAAGTTACCTTACTTTAAATGTAAATTAGCCCCATTTTTCCAAAACCTCTCATACGAAAGAGCAAGTCGTTCTGTATCTTAAAGGTTGCTGCGAGTGCCATTTCTCATTAATACTTTAGCACACATTTTAGTGCAAATCAAGCGTAACAGATTATTTTTGAAACAGAAATAATCTACAGTACTTCAAAAATGATCAATGAGTACATTATTTAAGTCTTAAATCCAAGCAGCGTAGCCGATCGAATTGAATGGGGGCTACTTGTATGGATCTAGTATATCTAATGTCCCGGAACTGTTAGTGGCTATACGGACTGTGGTTTTCCCCCAGTTTCTTTTCACATTTCTCCCAAGAAAATGCTAGAATGGTGCCTTATTTTTATGTACCAGGGCACCTATCCCTTTTCCAGACCATAACAAACACGTACTATATGCAAAATATTCCTCAGTCGGTCAAAACGTATACAGGAGTCCAATTAACGTGGACATATAATGTTTACCTTCCATCAAGCGCAACTTGAATATTATCAGCATCGCAGATGACCTCACTGTTCCACCCTTCAAATCAACAACAATTATCGCCATAGGGTAGGCCTACAACTGGACTGTCAGATTAAATATTAAAATAGCCTATATGTTATTCTAGATTTTATCGACTAGAATTTGGCAATTCATTTAGATGTTGTATTGGAGGCTAAAGCTCCATCCACAATGAGCAGTCGGCAGTCGGTAGTTGGCAGTAGCGGACGTCCCCATGTATAGGCACCATACACAACATGCAGTTGCAGTCGATAGCTGGCAGTTGGCAGTCGGTAGCCAGTAGTCGGCAGTCGAGAATGTTATCTTCGACTGCCAACTACCCGATTGCAGTAATGTAATAGCCAATCAGAGCAGGCCAGAAATTGACGTCACGCTGTTGTTGTATCGAAAACCCGCCATTCTTGTAAGACAGCTGTTGGTTGCTTGTGTATATTATCGTTCGTTCTTTTGCTTTTTTAATTATTATTCAACGTATTATTATGTCTGATTCGTCACAAGTTCATCATGTCGAAGATGACAGTTTCATCGATTTGGTGTAGGCTACCTAAAAATTTGTCGTGACTCGTTGCTTTATAGCGTTTGAAAAGGGTGTTGAATTCTCCCTCTTCGGCGTAGGATGTCGCCAGTACCTTCACAACCCCTGCCTTTTTAATCTTAAATATATGGTACCAGTTACTAACAACAAAAATATGCCATACATTTCCAACAAATCATCCATTGTAAGTTTTGAGGTTATCGACAACGCCCTCTGGGCGCAAGGAATAAAAGAATATCACTGTATTATTTACTCCTAGCCTTTCAACGACTGCGCAATGCGAATGGGTCGATTGTCAACTACCGACTTCCGACTTCAGCTACTGACTGCCAACTACCAACTACCGACTGCGCATTGTGGATGGAGCTTAAGCTTTGAGTGCCAACTACCAACTACCGACTGCCGACTGCAACACTACAGCCAATCAGAACAGATCACAGGCTGACGTCATCTTGTCCGTTTATTCTCAAGCAAGCTGCCGCTATTAGCACAGCAACCACATAAATAAACCGTCCGTATTTACGAGTGTTTGATGTTATGGACCACTCGTACAAAAAATAAAGAATGAATCCCTATATTATTTACTCAGTTCGTTTTCACGGCTGCACATTGTGAATGGCGTGATTGTCAACTACCAGTGACCGTCTGCACATTGTGGATGGGCCTTTAAGAGGCGGAACAACGAGATCATCTGCGCCTAGAACTGTAAGGTGTCACTGGACAAAGGGGCATGCTGCCAAACATATCACACTCTCGAGCAGTACTACGGGTATTAGGCCTACTCTGTAGTCATACTTCAACTTCAATGATAAATCTGGGCTATTTCAACATTTATGTACATTTTTAGCCTATTTTCATTTATGAAACAATAGGCTTATGAGATCTCCTTTTGTCCGCGTGTGTGTGTCTGATTTAGCGGCTTCGGTGGCGTAGTTGGTAGCATGCTCAACTGCTGTCCCCAAGATAGCGGGTTCAAACCCGGTCGAAGTCGTCGGATTTTTTAAGAGCCTTAAAAAACCTTCAGTATGCCTTCCTTCGGAGGGGAAGTAAAGCCGGCGGTCCCATGTCATAGATTTATGGCAAGTAAAAGATCCTTTCACAGACTAAACTTGTGTAAAGCTAAATTGTTAGGTTAGATTTCGTCAGAACGCTCTATCAAAGTTCCAACGTTCACCACTAGGCATCATTGATATCTGGTAGCGAAAGATGGAACTACTTGAAATTGAACGGAACTTGTAGCTCACCCTAATAAGGGTGTTCGCTGGAAGCAGCTGCAGACTCAGGCGAGCCGAACATGTCCTCGGATACTCCCGGCACTTAAAGCCATACGATAGATAGATAGTGGTATATCATGCTCATTTTAAAGCATGTTGTGTTTTGTATATTTTTTTAGTGTTCATTTTTAGCCTACTTTCGATTTTTGCAAAAAATGAAAGTAGACTTATGAGATCAACACAGGGCGAAAAAAGTGTGTCTGTCTGTGTGTGTGTATGTGTGTGTGTGAGTCTGTGTGTGTGTGTGTCTGTGTGTGTGTGTGTGAGTGTGTGTACTCTGAATGTCTGTCCCCCCCTATCAATTCGAACACGGTGAATGCGAATTGAACGAAATTTGGTACAAAGGTAGCACTAGCAAAGGACACCTCAGTGACATGTTTTATATCGCCGCCATCTTGACGGAAACGTAATGGCGGCCACACAAATGTTCAAAGCTTAAATCAAATTACGATTAACCTAATCATCCGATCTCTACCAAATTTTGCAACTACATACCTTTATGGAGGGAGCATCCTTTGACCAATCTAATAGGTCATTCACCTGATATTTTGCGGATGGCGGCCATCTTTATGTCAAAATTGATTCCCCCTATTAATTCGAACACGGTGGAACCGAATGGAACGAAATTTGGTACAGAGGTAGCACTAGCAAAGGGCACCTCAGTGTCATGTTTTATATCGCCGCCATCTTGACTGAAACGTAATGGCGGCCACACGAATGTTCAAAGCTTAAATCAAATTACGATTAACCTAATCATCCGATCTCTACCAAATTTTGCAACTACATACCTTTATGGAGGGAGCATCCTTTGACCAATCTAATAGGTCATTCACCTAATAGTTTGCGGATGGAGGCCATCTTTATGTCAAAATTGATTCCCCCTATTAATTCGAACACGGTGGAACCGAATGGAACGAAATTTGGTACAGAGGTAGTACTAGCAAAGGGCACCTCAGTGTCGTGTTTTATATCGCCGTCATCTTGACTGAAACGTAATGGCGGCCACACGAATGTTCAAAGCTTAAATCAAATTACGATTAACCTAATCATCCGATCTCTACCAAATTTTTCAACTACATACCTTTATGGAGGGAGCAACCTTTGACCAATCTAATAGGTCATTCGCCTAATAGTTTGCGGATGGCGGCCATCTTTGTGTCAGAATCGATTCCCCCTATTAATTCAAACACGCTGAAACCAAATGGAACGAAATTTGGTATAGAGGTAGCACTAGCAAAGGGCACCTCAGTGTCATGTTTTATATCACCGCTATCTTGATGGAAACGTAATCGCGGCCACCCAAATGTTAAAAGCTAAAATGTAATTACGACCAACCTAATAATCTAGTCTCTACCTAATTTTGCAACACCATATCTTTATGTGGGAAACATATTCTGACCAAACTGCAAGAACATCAGCCCAATAGTTTGCAGATGGTGGCCAAGTATGTGTGCAAATCGATTCCCCCTATCAATTCAAACACGGTGAAACCGAATTGAACGAAATTTGGTACAGAGGTAGCACTAGCAAAGGGCACCTCATATTCATGTTTAATATCCCTATAGCACGTTGTATTTCAACAAGCTCCTACAACCAACATTCAATCATACTCCTTGAAAAAGACAAAGAATTATAACAATACCCATGCATTTAGGAGAAAGTAGGCTATATGTTCTTTACTGAACATCTTGTTATTAGAGTAACTTCGGAACTGTGGTCAACCGATAGTGTTTGTGTTTTATTGTAGTGTAAAGGATTTTATAGTCTTGAATAGGAACCCAGGAAGTATACTGGTTAGTCACGAGTGCTTTGTTGTGTTGATGTAGCCTAATGTATTCGTGAGTGTATGTCCGTCAGGCATCCACGTACTTGCAGGATGACATTATATGTAATTATAGAGTCCTATAGATAAGGGTAGGGCACGTCGGGAGTTTATTGTGTTTTGTAGTAGGCTATATTTTCATGAGTGTTGCTTGGCACCACCATCACCTGACCCAAGATTGCAATTGCATTGACAGGAAATGATCTTGAACATAAAGGTGCTCATCCTTCACTAAATCATACCATGCACTGACGATCAACAAACCGACGATCGATAAATTGACGATAGCTAATTGAATGCGTCATGCGCGTGTTCAGCATCGATTAAATTTGACATTTATTTTTCAGTTTTGAGGGAACAAATTAGTGTTTTTCATCTATGGTATACCATATGTTTGAACTTTCATTGCCTTTTAAATTCATTTTTGCTTTATGGCGTATTTTGAGCCATGGACCCAGGGTCGTGTCCTTAGATAGATAGATAGATAGATAATGCCTTTATTGCTGGCGAAGTTAGGGCTCAAGGCCCTCTCTTACACTTAACCACTAGAAGAGTATACATCTACATGACTTATAATTAAAAATACCAATAGAACAAATAATATTGATAGCAATAAGAATAGTGATAATCTGAATAATGAAAGAATCATTAATTTCAAAATACACAAAGTAATGTACACTTAAATGACGTAACTACAGTAATTCAATTTGCATATTAAGGCTTTCACGGCCCGGATTATTACATAAATAATTCATGCTTTTGGGCTAATGCCGTTTATTTCCATTGAAAAAGGAGGCAAGGTTTCTCCGAAACGTATGGTTTAAATTAAAAATACACACGGCATTAGCCCAAAAGCATGAATTATTTATATACAGTAATCCAATCATTCATCTCATTCATCTCATTCATTCATTTATCCAGGAAGTCAGCGGGATCCACCCAGCAAATACTCGCAGCAAGCCACTTTAAACTTGCGATGAGAGGGATTGTCTTTAAAATTCGCAGGTAGCAAATTCCATGACCTGGACGCAGAGATTATGAACGAGCGATTGTAAACAGCAGTACGGTTTATAGGTATGGCAAGAGAGGAGCCAGATCTCGTATTGTGGTCATGATAGGACGAGAGGTAAGAAAACGGTGTAACAAGATAGTTAGGGGTATTAGTAGAAAGTATTTTGTGCAGTAGTGATAACATGTGGAGTTCACCACGCTGGTGCTCCCGAAGCCACGAAAGCTCCTTATAATAGGGTGATATATGATCATCATATCGCAGACCAAAGATATATCTTACACAGTTGTTCAGGCACCGGTCCAGTTTCTTGTTACTGTCGCAGGTTATTTCAGTCAACACAGTGTCACAGTGTTCAAATATAGGTAGTATCAGAGAGTGAATTAGTTGTACTTTAAGTTGAACAGAGAATACATTACAGAACCGTTTCAGAGGATATAAGCATTTATGTACTTTATTACAAGTGCTTATCACCTGTTTAGTCCAATTTAGGGTCTCAGTCATAATTATTCCTAAATTTGTCACTGAAGTAGAGTAGGATATGATTTTGTTGTTTAAAATTAATGGAGAGATGTCACGTTGCTAGAGGGAATATAAGTTTTTACTAGTACCGATAATAACCTCTTGAGTTTAATTTGGGTTTATTAATAAACTGTTTTTATTTGCATAGTCACTAAGATGTCAGAGTGTATTTTAATAATTGCATTATTGATATCACTCGGTTTTGATTGATAGTAGATAATATGTAGGCTACATCATCCGCATACACTTTCAATTAGCAGAAATTATGGGCTTTTGATATGTCACTTATTTGGATGATAAATAACAGTAGCCCAAAACCCAAACCCTGAGGGACACCGAGGGTCTTACGTTGCCATTCCGAACTCGCATTTCCCACTATCACACGTTGCAGGCGATTTCCAAGGTAAGAGGAAAATGACCGAAGTGACACATTTTAACATTTAGTTCACGAAGTTTCTGCAGTAGCAACTGAGGGTTGACGGTGTCAAAGGCACTACTGAGATCTAATAATGTCAGTACAGTCACGTCCCGTTGGTCCATTGCACATCTGATATCATCTGTCACTCGTAGTAAAGCTGTCGCAGTGCTATGCCACTTTCTGAAGCCGGATTGGAAGGGGTTGAGCAGGGGATGCTTGGTAAGGTATTCAGTAACTTGTGAATGAACTAGGCAAGTGCATGAGGGCATCGGGTCATGTTTGTTTTAGTTAAATTCAGGGGTTCGTGTCGGTTATGTTTTTAATCAATTAAGGGTGGGGGGGGGATGTAGGGGGGTGTCGTTTTTAAATTCATGTTTGTAGTAGTTGGTTTTAGTTAATAAATTCATTGTTTTGTTAAGATTCCCTGACGTGTGATTGTAGTTATGTCCCTGTGATTCCATCTCCGAAATCCTAGGATGGTAATTTAAGTTAAGCAAATTGACTGAGCGGGGCCCCCAGAAGAGAGTCCCATTCTAGAAGACCCAGGCTTGAAGGATACAATAATGAGTAACGAATTGGTGAAATGAAACGACAGAGGGTTATAAAACTCCAATTTTGACCAGGAAGGAGGAAACAATGATAGGTAGCGACCGTAGTTATCTTTTTAGACGCGTGGTGAAGTCAAACTGGCATGCCATGCTTGAACTCCAAAATCCTGACACAACCCAATTGAGGGATGAATTTACTATAGCGTTGGTTGAAAGTCAGATCACACCGCCCCAAAAATAGGTATAGAACTGCGGGAAGAATAAAATACCCCCTGGCATAGCCTATAACCAAAAACACGCAGCGAAAAGTCTTCATCAATGACTAGCGATTACAATGGCGATGAATGGTGGACCTACACCGAACTGACAACAATTTACTGCGAATGTTCGTTAAATAATTGCAATACAGTGTAGCTATAAAAATGTTACGGCAAATGTGATTAATCGGGTGATTTTGCGTAATTGCTGGTTATTATAGACTATACTTTTTAATCACCACTAAATTTGGTAAATATGATAAATTATTGAATATTTATCAAATTTACTGGCGTATTTATATAATTCCCAACTAGTAATGGTGAATGTGATAAAAGGAAGTTTCACATGTTAAATAATTATATGTGTTAATAAGGCTTTAAATAGACTGTAAACACAAACCTAACCTGACGCTTATGACCCAGACAGTGATTGTAGCGACCAATGGTTTCGTCCAGACAGTCGTCTAACCTACTAGCGATTAATGGTTTAGTCCAGACCGTTTTCTATTCTAGTAGCGACCAAAGCTTTCATCTCATCATGGTTTTAGAGGTGTTAGGTGCTACTTTTCAATTTAAGTATTCACAATCGCCATTATGAGTTGGGATTATATAAACTCGCCGGTTAATTCGATAGATATTTAATAACACATTTAACAAATTTAGTAATTTTTTGTTGTGTGGCCTCCTGAGAAGCTGAGTGCAGGTCTTTCTAGTCGACGCCCGTGGGCGACCTGCGCGTCGGGATGAGAGATTGAATGGATGAAGATGAAACTTGGCAAGGATGTGGAAAGAAGTGGCCGTGTGGCCCGTCAGAAGTTACCGTCCCAGCATTTGCCTGGTGTTGACAATGGGAAACCATCGAAAACAATTTCAAGGACGGCCGATGGTGGGGCTTGAATCCACGCCTCTACCGAGTCAGCAGAGAGCTTGGCGCTTTTAGCGAGCGTAGCCACTGCTGTCGGTAATTTAGTGATGATTATAATATACCGACAGCGGTAGCTACGCTCGCTAAAGGGCAGCGTAAGGCCATAAGGGGCCAAGATCTCTGCGGACTCGGTAGACTTGGGTTCGAGCCCCACCGTCGGCCGTCATTGAATTGGTTTTCCAATTTTCAACTCCAGGCAAATGCTTGGACGGTACCTTCTGACACGCCACGGCCGCTTCCTTCCACATCCTTGCCCAGTTTCAATCATCTTTATTCATTTCATCTATCATTAACTCCTCTCATGAGGTTAGCGTCACGAAGGGCATCCGTCCGTAAGAAATATCCGCCACATAGAATGTCAATGGAACTCAACGGAAAACGGGAAAAATAAGGGGTGGACATACAATAGACTACAATGCGAGTGATGTTCTTTATTCAAGTTCCAATGTACTGTATAAAAATAACAGATTGACATACCAAACTGACTTTACTACTAAATGTTTGCTTGTTTTATTCTTATGACTCAACATAATCGTCAAAACGATTGAAACATTTGTCGCATCGTTACACCAGCTTTCCAATGCCCTCGGCAAAAAATTCTGTCGCCACTGAAGTGGGTACGTCTGGACAGTCTCCTGAAGTGTTTCCTGTTTGGCGAGGCGTTGCCGCTCAACCATACCTTCAATTCTCGAAAAAGGTGAAAATCATTCACGACCGCACTGTGCCAACGTTAGGATACACTTTTTAAAGAATTCAAGTGTGAAGTTTAGGACCATCTGCCATTTATTCCAAACCAGCACTAATGATTTTCACCTTTTTCGAGAATTGAAGGTATGGTTGGGCGGCAACGCCTCGCCAAAAAGGAAACACTTCAGGAGACTGTCCAGACGTACTCACCTCAGTGGCGGCAGAATATTTTGCCGAGAGCATTGGAAAGCTGGTGTAACGATACGACAAATGTTTCAATCGTTTTGGTTATTATGTTGAGACATAGGAATAAAACAAACAAACAAACAAACATTTAGTAGTAAAATCAGTTTGGTATGTCAATCAGTTATTTTTATACAGTCCATTGGAAACTGAAAAAAAAACAGCTCTCGTACATATAGTGATGATTATGATAAACAGTATATTAACCATAGTATGAATACGGAACGACGGATATTACAATAAAGAACTGCAAACGTAGACCAGGTGAAATACCTCAAAAGTTGCAAGACGCCATAAAGCTCAAGGAAGTGATGTATAAGGAATCAAGAACACAACAAACTCACACGCAAGGAACTTGTGAAGACTTTGTTTTGCTTCAATGCAGCCACAAAGCTTTCGACTGCAACGGACTAATTTTGTTTTTCAGGAAAGTGTGTTGTTTGTTTGTTTGTTTGTTTGTTTGTTTTATAAAGTGGAGGAACATTGTACCCAGTAGATTACAATGAACAAGTGTTCTGATATCCTAACTACATTCTTTTTATTCTTGCCGAGTGTGTATTAATAATTTGATCAACCAACGTTTTGCCCTCTATTGTATAGAACATTTTCAAGGACGATTACATATCTTGGGCAAATAATACAGTTCAAAAATAATAGCAACGAAAATCTTAAAATTATCACATTCAGTAAACCACATAACATTTCATATAAGAGTCATCTTATCCCAGGACTTATTTCACAGTCCTTAGCATGCTCTTGTTATATTGCAACCCGAAATGTAGCCAAGCGTCTTAGTGTACGCACCAGGACTGTGACGGGTAGCTGCAGGAATTCCAGAGATCGGTGGTTCGATTTCCAACGTTGACATTGTTGGCCATCGTGAGTGTCCCGTCCCTCTCCCCGCAGTTTTTCCCACACTCCCTCTGGGCAAATGAAGGGACGATACCTTATTTCAGGTCCCGGGGCACCTATGTCAATCCCATAATTTAGTTACACACACTACCACAGACACCATAGGCATGGAGTGTTTAAAGATACCATATGTTTAATTACAGGTAACTAGTCTATTTAAAGAATCGAACAATAATATGCTCGTATCACCATCTCTTCTTCACTTTCTGCCTTCCTCGTTGTATGTCGTCAATTCATATTGAGTATTCATAAGGTAATTGCCCAAACATTACCTTTTGAATACTCAATTTTCCTGGATTATATTTTCACAACATCACCATAAAAATATTTATTCCCTTTGACCAACTGTGTTTTTTTTTAGAGACGCCGGGGTGCGTACCCTCAAATGCCAACTGATTCCGCCTGATTCGATCCTGCAAACTTGTTCACAGCAGGTAACAACGTTCCCGACTTCTTATTTGTTTCTGTTGATTCCGTTTGTTTCCAGTGCTTGGTTTCGTTTGTACATAACGACGTCCCCGAGCCAGAGGAATTAACCATAGTAGATGAAATTCACCCCAGACCCTCCGGGTCAAAGCCTAGTACGCTAATCTGTAGTGTTAGCCACGGAGCCGGATTCCGCTGAGCCACGCAGCCAGGTGGATGTATGACATGTATCATCGCCTAGGTCCTACAGTGATTCCCAATCTCTTTCGACTCTCGAACCCCTTCTACAACGATTTGAGTTGGGCGCACCACTGACTCTTAATTAATATAGGCTACAATGTAGGCTATATACAGTAACTGTTCCTTAGTGGGCTCGCGGTACTGTTGTTAGTATTGTTACAATACAAAAGAGCTGGAAGACTAAATTTCCATTGTAGCGAAATCAAATGCATTCCTAACATCGTTACATAACTGTAAATCAAGCATTCGCGGTAAATATTAATCTATTGTGGAAATAGCCTAATGTGATAAATTCCCGATGTTACACATATGTAACAAGGGGCATTACCGGGTTAATTTAATTTTTAAATAATCTTATAATAATTATAATAGGCTAAGGTGTATATTTCACAAAACTCAAGCTCCTAAACCAGAGAGAGTTAGAAGGTGTGGTTTGTACCAAAATCTTCCAAATCGTCTCAATAGTAGACTACAGGAAAAATCTTGCATTTCTTGAAAAGTCAACGGAAATATATTTACATGTTTATAAAGTGCTTTTAAACAAATAAACAAGACGATAGCCCCTGACAGAACTGTTTCGCGTACAGACCGCATAGCACTAGAGCTGGGCGGGTAGTCTGTACACACTCTCTTTCGGTCAGATATCGCCATAGCGATAGAAAAATGTTAGGAGTCTGGTGCCCTTATGGGCTCCTTTCACTCCGTTATTATAAGGCAAAGCTTTTTTGGATTTGATTATCTTAATTATTTTTGAAAATTAAATATTGACTCACCCAGTGCATTATTAGATAATGTATTTGAGGGAGAATTACGTCCTTTGGCGATTTTCTGTCGTGGTGATTTAATTTTACTTTACTTTGGATTTGTTTTTGTAGGATATTTGAGAGTACTAAGCTAGAGCATGTGCCTGACACATGGGCGCACACAATCCATTAGAGAATATGCGAGAGTTCCCGCACGGGTCCGCTAGTAATAATAATAATAATATATCACAATATTACAGACACAATGCGAAAACGCAGAGTTTGCTTATACGGTCATATACGACGGATGATCAACTCCCGATGGACGAAATGTATCTTCAATATCTTTCATTCAAAACCAAAAACGACAATGTCATGGTACATTAACGTCCAGAAAGATCTTAAAGAAATGGGGATATGAACAGAAGATGCACAAGACCGAAATCTTTATAGAGCAGCCATCAAGACGTTTGGGACTTTCCGGGACGAAAACCGGACAACTGGTGCGAAATGGACAGAAGAACGTCGTGCTAAACACAGTGAGCTCATGAAGACAATGTGGATCAAGCGAAAAATGAACAAATGCCACAATGTAAAATGAGGCTTATCATGGCCCCTAGTTGGCCGATTAGCGAAATTAAATGAATGAATAATAATAATAATAATAATAATAATAATCCGCTTCGACACAAACATGCTCAGCGATAGGGAGAATGAATTCAAAGAACTTGCCCATCCAGTGGGAAAAGACTTCAACAGCACGAGAAAGCAGATGATAAACGCTGCAAAAGAAGTAGCAGAAACCAAGAAGAGGAAGAAACACACATGGTGGAACAATAACTGCGAGAAGACCTTAAAGGATCGTCTAAATGCTTGGAAAAAGTACTACACCACCAAAGAGGAAGAAGATTGGAACATCTATAGAGACCAACGAGCACAAACAGCAAAAATAATACGCAGCGAGAAACGCAAGTATGAAAAAGAACAAATGGACAAAATTGAACAAAACTTTCACAGAAATGAGACCCGTGAATACTACAGGGATTTTAAAAAGAAGATACAAGGATACAAGGCACCTTCCCTTTGTTTTCTAAGGAAAGATGGAACTCTAGCAACATCCAACGAGGAAAACTGCGAAATTTTAGCCGGGTATTTTAACGACCTCCTAAATTGTGAAAAGCCATCCAACCCCATCAGAACAAACAAACAAATGAACCACAATTTGCCATCTTCTCCACCAAATCGCGATGAAATCAAACGCCACATAAAGATGTTGAGAAATAACAAGGCTCCTGGTGAAGACTCCATGATTGCAGAACTGTGGAAACATGCCCCAGAAGAAGCAATTGACATCCCACACCAAACCATTGTAGATATATGGGAGACAGAACAACTCCCAGAGGACTGGAAGATAGCTTTGATCCATCCTTTACACAAGAAAGGAAATATAAGAGATGTGAACAACTACCGTGGTATTTCTCTTCTGTCAGTAGCTTACAAGATCCTGTCACTTTCCATCCTTGAAAGACTGGAACAGCAAGTTGAACACAAACTCGGAGAATGCCAAGGGGGTTTTAGGAAAGGCCGATCGACTGCAGAACAAATCTTTAACCTAAAAACCATAATTAGGTACTATGTGTTGAGAGGTCGAACGTATGTATCGACATTTGTAGACTTTAAGAAAGCGTACGACTGCATCGACCGTGATGTGTTGATTAACATACTTGCAGAAATGGGAGTCGATATGAAACTGCTGGCGATAATAAGGGCAACCCTAATTAATACCACATCCAAAGTCAAATTCCAAGGATGTATCTCTGAACCCTTTGAAATCAAGACAGGTGTTCGACAGGGAGATAGCCTGTCACCTCTGTTGTTCAACTGCGTGCTTGAAAAGGTAATACAGAATTGGCGACAGAAGTTAAAAGAAGGAGGCCTTTACAAACCTTTAAGGATCGGGACGAAGAAAAACGGAGTGGAAATAGATTGCTTAGCATTCGCTGATGATATAGCCCTGATGACAGAAGATTTCGAAAGTGCAACAGAACAGGTCAATATATTGAAGGAAGTAGCAGAACAAACAGGATTACAAATTTCCTTTCAAAAGACAGAAGTAATGTCGAACATCAAGGATGATACAGCACAACTAAACACCAAATATGGAACGATAAACCGTGTTAATAAATTTAAATATCTTGGGGAATGGATCCAGCAAAATGACCTAGACAAGGAAGCCATAGAAGCAAGAATCAAGAAAATGGAAGTCGCTTTTCAAACCACCCGCAACATATATAACAAAAAGTGCTTTTCTCTGAACACAAAAATTCGTCTCTACAACACTGTCATCAAACCAGTACCGCTATATGCATCTGAATGCCTTATCCTATCCGAGAAATGTTTGCTCGCGAAGTCAGAGAGAAAAGAAAGAAAGAAAGAAAGAAAGAAAGAAAGAAAGAAAGAAAGAAAGATCCTACACATCATACTTGGCCCAGACTACAAAAATGGCATCTACATCAGAAAATCCAGGCAAGAAGTTTACTCGAGGATAGAGAAGATCACAGACACAATGCGAAAACGCAGAGTTTGCTTCTACGGTCATATGCGACGGATGATCGATTCCCGATGGACGAAACGTATCTTCAGTATATTCGACTCAAAACCAAAAACGACAATGCCATGGTATGTTAACGTCCAGAAAGATCTGAAAGAAATGGGGATACGAGCAGAAGATGCACAAGACCGAAATCTTTATAGAGCAGCCATCAAGACGTTTGGGACTTTCCGGGACGAAAAACGGACAACTGGTGCGAAATGGACAGAGGAACGTCGTGCTAAACACAGTGGGCTCATGAAGGCAATGTGGATCAAGAAAAAAAATGAGCAAATGCCAGAATGTAAAATGAGGCTTATCGTGGTCCCTAGTTGGCCGATTAGCGAAATTGAATTAATAATAGACTATATCACAATGGCGCAGAAATTAAGGAAACAGTAATAGGCCTAACCTCGAAACCCGCCATTATGGAAAAGTGTTTAGCGAACCCCTTGAAATATTTTGCGGACCACTTGGGGTTCGCGAACCCCAGGTTGGGTAACGATGGACGGTGCTGAAGTTATAAAGAGATGAAACGATTAGCCGAGGACAGGGAGGCAATGGATGCTGTATGAAACCAGTCGAGAGATTCAAGACTCAAACTCATAACGTAAACATCAGTTAGCCATCTTACGTATGGTTTGGTGTCGAGCACCGCACGTCAAGACAGCCGTGCCTCGCGCCTGTCGCGACTCGAGTGGGGCTGAGAGCTTTCTTATTCAGCCACCGCACCGCGCGCTACAAACTTCTTCCAAGACATTTTTCTTGAGCCTTGTGCGCCATCTATCGGCAAGAAAACGGAGTTATTAACAGACGCCAAGGAAAAGAATTCCCGACGCCCAGCGCCTTTGCCTTGAACGTAGCGAGACGTCGAGTTACTTTAAGAAAGTTGTAAGAAAGTGGAGGGTTGGGGGGTGAGGGAGATGCCGCCATTGTGACACAGGATGTTAAGACTTCTCGCAGTCACCGCTTGTCTTATGGGGCGCTCCTGCATCCACACCCCAGAAGCGCCTACTTCATACACCAATATTAACGCTACAGAGTCACAGTCGATCAACCAAATAGCCTAAACATATAGGCTATCAGAATGATAGTGCAAGGACACACATTCAGGATGTCAACCAAAACCAACTAATAGATTTCCCTGACAATTCCCTGATTTTTCCAGGATAAATCAGAAAATTCCCTGAGTTACGGTAGCGGCAAAAAAAAAAAAAAAAACGAGCCTTACGGTAGTCGCATATGATGTGTAACATCTGACATTTTATCCTACCTTGAAGTTGTTACCGATTTTATTATCCTTGACATTCATCAACACACAAAAAATCTTTTTATTTTTTACACTCTCATAATACATAACAATTCCAAGACTCTCTTTTTTTTCTTCACTTCCTACTTGATATTTCTACTCTCGCACTGCCTTCTTGATACTCTGCTGTTAGATCGCTCTCCTGCCAGTAACTAAGTTACGTTAACAGAGACTGACATTTTTTTCTTCACTGCCTACTTGATATTTTTACTCTCGCACTTTTTTGATACTCTGCTGTTACAAAGTAATCCGTATGTGATAAACATTCCACATGATACCACTGCCAGCTTACACACTTCCGTCCGATCCACTTCCGTCCCATTTTTCAAAATCACTCCCACAAAAATATCCAGCAACCGAGTGGAAAGATGTTACACATCAATAAATGTTTAAAACAGAGTTTGTACTTGAACAGCATTTCAAAAGGTGCTTGAACAATAAGGGGTAGCATGACAAAGTTAAAAAGACAAAAAAAAAAGTACAGAAAATATATTTTTCAATATTTAGCCAATTTTTAATATATTCATCCAGAAAAACTATTGTACTTGCGAGTATTGAAAGTAGCTCGTCAATAGTGAAAATCCACAGCCTGCTTCCAGTCTCCGACCGGGTCAGGAATGGAATGAATGAAGCCCCCACCTAGCGGCGAGGATATGAACTGTGCCGGCTGCCGAGGCCTGACGCACTCCTCTGGGGCAATGATTAAATGAATGAAATTTTGACAGGGAAAACCGGAGTACCCGGAGAAAAACCTGTTTGCCTCCGTTTTGTCCAGCACAGATCTCACATGGAGTCACCGGGATATCAACCACGGACCCAGCGGTGAGAGGCCGGCGTGCTGCCGCCTAAGCCACGGAGGCTTCAGCTCGTTAATAGTAATGCTCTCAAAAATCATAAAGTTACACAATTATAGGCTATAGAAATACACAGTGTACACATGTTATTTGTGTGCTCTTTCTTGCAAGAAATGAGAGCTTACTGATGATACATCTACAACAATCATCACCAGAATACACTTTTCCCCCATTAAAATTAAAATCCGAATTTCGAATTATTCAAGCTTGGATCTTGTAAAACTAAAATTCCCCGAGTTTTCCAGAAATTAAAAATTCCCTGAGTATTACTTGTTTTCCATCTTTTCCAGACTAGTAGACACCCTGACATTACTAAAATGCAACCCTATTTAAAGGTTTGATTCATGTCACCCGTCGGCTCTGAGTTTGATCCTCGGCTCTGCCATGATATTTAATTCTGGCCTAAGTGTTGGAACTGAGTATCAACCTCAAGAGCCCACTGATGAGCCAGCTAGGTGTCCTAGGCGAAATTCCACACAAGACACGGCACATACCTATAAAAAAAATGCTGAGTTTTAATTCACTGGCCGTGAAAGCCAACATACCATCTTTTTGGAAGCCTTCATAGGGGGGTGAGGTCTGCTTGAGATTTTAGCTCTCGCAGTGAAGAGGCGCAGGTGCGCTTTATAAAAACGGAGGTAGCGCGCAGTTCGCTACTCCTGTGGGGGTCCGGGCGGGGACACCAAGAGCCCACTGATGAGCCCCACACAAGTCACGGCACACACCTAGAAAAATTGCTGAGTTTTACTTACAACAGTGTTTCCCAAACTTATTGCTGTTGATTTATTTATGGGCTTTGCGACATCGTGGTTATTTTGTCCCCGTATACTTGGATCTGTATTAGTCTAGGCTATAGGCTATATAGCCTACAGAGAGAGAGAGAGAGGATGGTCTCATAACCTGTGTTATTGTGATGTCTGTAGTAGTAGTAGCGTGTGTAACTTATTCGTAATTGAGACTACGACAGGGATGGAGGTTGCGTGGCCCGACATTTGCCAGGAGTAGAAGTGGGAAACCATGGAAAACCACTTCTAGAATGGCCAAGGTGAGAATCGAACCATATCAGTTATGCCTCACGAGGCTGCGTGTAGGCCTACCCCGTACCAGCGGCTAGCGATCTTGGTTGTCGTCCTGGAGGTCTGGGTTTGATTCCCGGATTTGCCAAGAAATTTTAATTCTGGTTTCAGGGTTGGAACGGGATACATTCAACCTATTCGGCTACTTTGCCTCGTGAGGCAAATCTGAGAAGAGGAGGGTTCAATTCCCACATCAGCCATCCTGGAAGTGGTTTTCTGTGATTTCCCTACTTCTACTCCAGGCAAATGCTGGGATGGATCCTAACTTAAGACCACTGCCACCTACTTCTCAATCCTATCCCCAATTTACAAATAGGCCTACACACAATAGAACAGCCATGAAAAAACACTGGTTGTCACACAAATTCCACACTCATCCAAACACACGGGGCTATGACCCCCAAGATAAGCAACAACAACACATTACTTACCTAAATTTATGTGAAAAAAAAGTTTCACTTCACATCAAACCGAAGCACGTTTTCCTCCAATATACCGTACTGCAGGCCGCAAACAATGCTCAAGGAAACCGGTCCATCACTCATTCTTGTAAAACTTCTAGTAGTTCACAAAAATGAACGTAGAAGGCAGCAACACATCACGTACGGACACAGGTTATTGTAAACTCGTCGTGTAAAGGAAAATCAAAGGAGAAAGGTCATAATAGGCCTACTGACCAATTAGACACTAGGTAATCACCCAATCCCCCCTCACCCAATTGCAGTAGGTCGAATCCCCTCTGTTCGAGCTCTAAAGGCCCTCGGGCCGACATACTAAAATTAATACGCAACGAAGTCGGCAAGCCAACTTCACGGGCGTGGGTCAGCTCAGCCCAGCTCATGGCACAAGGAAAGTCTAATAAGAAGATATCCAGCATAAGCGCCTCATGGGGAAGGAGGTGAATTTATGGAAACTGAACTCTCAAATATTTTCGTTAATGATAGTCTTATGGTAATCTCTACATAGTATAAAACACAAGTCCCCGATTCTTGGATGTAACGGGTATTCTCGAGAACCAATGCGGTTTTCACCAATATATAATGGATTTCTCAAGGAAGGTTTCTGTAAAGAACATTCATTTATGACCAAACGAAGCCAAACTAGGGACCAAAGAGTTCTACAACTGCTTGGAATAAGTAGCAAAGGGCCTACTGGACCAGTAAGCATGTAGGCCCACCATTAAGCCCCCTGAATTTCGTGACTCTCTTCCAATAATAGCCTATAGCAAGGTGCCCACTGGACAAATACGCATGTGGGGCCACCATTAAGCCCCCTGAATTGCGTGACTCTTGCAATAAGGTAACAAGGGGTCCTCTGGTTCAGTAAGCATGTAGGCCTACCATTAATCCCCCTGAATTGCGTGGCTCGCTTGCAATAAGACAGCAAGGGGCCCACTGGATCAATACGCATGTAGGCCCCCCATTAAGCCCCTGAATTGCGTGATTCGCTTGCAATAAGACAGCAAGGGGCCCACTGGATCAATACGCATGTAGGCCCACCATTAATCCCCCTGAATTGCGTGACTCGCTTGCAATATAACAGCAAGGGGCCCACTGGATCAATACGCATGTAGGCCCACCATTAAGGCCCCTGAATTGCGTGAGTCTCTTGGAATAAGGTAACAAGGGGCCCAATGGACCAGTACGCATGTAAGCCCACCATTAAGCCCCCTGAATTGCGTGACTCCCTTGCAATAAGATAGCAAGGGGCCCAATGGAGCAGTACGCATGTAGACCCACCATTAAGCTCCCTAAATTGCGTGACTCTCTTGTAATAACATACCGAGTGGCCCACTGGACCAGTACGCATGAAGGCCCACCATTAAGCCCCCTGAATTGCGTGACTCTCTTGCAATAAGATAGCAAGGGGCCCTCTGGACTAGTACCCATGTAGGCCCACCATTAAGCTCCCTGAATTGCGTGACTCTCTTGCAATAAGACAGCAAGGGGCCCTCTGGACTAGTACCCATGTAGGCCCCCCATTAAGCTCCCTGAATTGCGTGACTCTCTTGCAATAAGATAGCAAGGGGTCCACTGGACCAATACGCATGTAGACCCACCATTAAGCTCCCCGAATTGCGTGACTCTCTTGCAATAAGATAGCAAGGGGCCCACTGGACCAGTACGCATGTAGCCTGCCATTAAGCCCCCTGAACTGCGTGACTCTCTTGCAATAAGGTAACAAGGGGCCCACTGGACCAGTACGCATATAGGCCCACCATTAAGCCCCCTGAATTGCGTGACGCTTGCAATAAGATAGCAAGGGGCCCATTGGACCAGTACGCATGTAGGCCCACCATTAAGCCCGCTGAATTGCGTGACTCTCTTGCAATAAGATAACAAGGGGCCCAGTGGACCAGTACGCATGTACTGGCCCCTGAACGGCGTGACTCCCTTGCAATAAGGTAGCAAGGGGCCCAATAGACTAGTACGCATGTAGGGTCCCATTGAGCCCCTAAATTGCGTGACTCTCTTGCAATAAGGTAGCAAGGGCCCATCGGACCAGTATGCATATAGGCCCTCCATTAAGCCCCCTGAATTGCGTGACTCTCTTGCAATAAAATGGCAAGGTGCCCACTGGACCAGTAAGCATGGAGGCCCTCCATTAAGCCCCCTGAATTGCGTGACTCTCTTGCAATAAAATGGCAAGGGGCCCGCTGGACCAGTACACATGTAGGCCCAGCATTAAGCCCCCTGAATTGAGTGACTCACTTGCAATACGATAACAAGTGGCCCACCATTAACCCTTGGGAACTGGCGTGAAAAAATATAACACGAGGACTGGCGACGGGTCATTTTGACCCATAGTGTTTCACTCCCTTTTTGTAGTAGTCGTTCTGATTTCAATGAAGTAATTTTACAGCTGGTGTCTTCCTATGAACTATTCCCAATATAAAATGAGGTTTATTTATAATTTTCAAATTTAACATGCTGAAAAATGACAATAATTATCACAACAGTATAATTGGCCTTGATAGTGGCGGCAAAGCAGTCATCTGGATTTTTTGAACAAAGGAGCTGATGATCAAGGTGTCCCTAAAACCCTAAACATGGATCAACAAGAACGTGAGCTATGTTATTGTGCTGCACCCAAAATAGTTGGATTTTCCCCCTTTCCTTTTTTACAGTTTGTCACAGACGTAGACCGGAAATTGTCACGCGAGAACTGGCGCCATGGGTAAATCTGACCCGACCGTTAATAATTTAGAAGTAACTTGAGTGTTCCATAAGCTATGGACATGTTTCCTTTGCAGGGTGAAAGAAAGGTACTGTAAGCGACAGGAAATAAGGGCTGACCGAATCGAAAATGAAAAATCCACAGCCTGCTTCCAGTCTCCGACCGGGTCAGGAATGGAATGAATGAAGCCCCCATCTAGCGGCGAGGATATGAACTGTGCCGGCTGCCGAGGCCTGACGCACTCCTCTGGGGGCAATGATTAAATGAATGACAGATGAAATGAAATGATAGTGGAGAGTGTTGCTGGAATGAAATTTTGACAGGGAAAACCGGAGTACCCGGAGAAAAACCTGTCTGCCTCCGTTTTGTCCAGCACAGATCTCACATGGAGTGACCGGGATTTGAATCACGGACCCAGCGGTGAGAGGCCGGCGTGCCATGCGGGTTAAGCCCACTGAATTGCCTGACTCTCTTGCAATAAGACAGCAAGGGGCCCACTGGACCAATACGCATGTAGACCCACCATTAAGCACCCTGAATTGCGTGACTCTCTTGCAATAAGACAGCAAGGGGCCCACTGGACCAATACTCATGTAGACCCACCATTAAGCCCCCTGAATTGCGTGACTCTCTTGCAATAAGATAGCAAGGGGCCCACTGGACCAATACTCATGTAGGCCCACCATTAGGCGGCAGGTTCCGGTGCATGCACACAGGATCATCTACTCTGTATGTCAAACAGACGGGCTGTAACTCAATTGAGCTCCACCTCTGCCTTTCATTTCGCCGCTACAATCTTTGTAGTTTGCCAACCACTGAATGGGTCGGTAATGTGATTACCATTGCTATATCGCACACACATATACATGTACAATTGCCCCAACGACATTATTTTCGCCAATAGGTAACACGATACCACGACGTAACACGCATCAAAAATGATTGCATTTTATTTTCATTGCAGCGGAGTGGTATTAACATATTTTATGTAGACCAGCACTCTATATGTCCATCGCCACATGAATAACTCATACAGCATCTCTCTCATTTTGTTGCAGACAGCTTGATTCTTTCTATTATACAGGAGGCATACGTATCTCTGAACTAACGAATTAGCAGGTAAACCTGCACTGAAAGGAGAACACAGAAATACAATTTCACAACTATAGTCTGGTATTTATGTCTTCATAATATCAAAGAGCCAAACGGCCTGTCCATGTTGAAATACCGGATCTCATGAGAACTCCGCAGTTAAGCAGCACTGGGAGTGGTCGGAACTTGGATAGAATGCCGACTCTGGGGACCCACGCACTGTTGCTGGGGAGAGGGTAAGGAGAAGCGGAAAGGACCTGGCCACCCTACCACACGTAAACTACGGCTCAGGATGGCCTCTTTGTAGGCACGGACCTGCTTTCGGGCAGAATACCAAAAAAATGAATAAATCAATGAACACTGTTGAAGGAAATATGCACATTACGTTTACTGCCTTTTCAGTAAATATTGTTACAAAATTTAATGCTATCAGGAATATTTTTCACACAAGGGGATTTGAGGAAGATCAAATGAAACCAACACGACGTGCATGGTCGGAGGATCAGAAACTACAACAATCCATGGCTATGAAGAGCTATTGGGCAAGGAGGAAGGTTCAACATACGTTGATTGCGCGTGGTCCTAAATGACCCATCCGCAAGAAGAAGAAGGAGAAGAAGAAGAAGAAGAAGAAGAAGAAGAAGAAGAAGTTACAAAATTTGTAAAAATGATTAGCCTACATCCTGTAATGGGCCCTGAACAAATTTCCCTTGAATTAAACAATAACACGTTTTTTCGTAAAGAACTAAATAACATATTCTACTGGTCTCTCTCCTCTTTCATTTTCCTAACTTTTACGGCTCTATGTCCTTTAAAGTCCCTCAGAAGTTGAGAGGTAAGGATACTGCCTAACTTGGCAATAGCCCCCAAACTATGACTCGTAAAAAGTTGTATGATGGCTCAAAAGTGAGGAAATTCTTGGGGGAGTTTTGGGAAATCTTGGGGCATTTTGGTCTGGGGTGATTTGAGGAATTTTAGGAAGTTTGAGGAAATCTTGGAATTCTAGGGAAATTTTGGGAAATTCTGGGGGGAAACATTGAGGCGCGAGATATCATGCAGCGCTTATTATAATTATTTATTAATTTTTTTTAGTCGTTTACCCTCTAGGTTGGTGGAACCCACGGACTCAGCGAGGGTTCTCACCACTACCGCCTCTATGGGCAGTGTCCTAGAGCTGGGAACATGGAATCGGAAGGGATACAACTGGTGAGGTGGGATTGGCACCTCGCCCAGGCGGCCTTTTTTTTTTCTTTTTTTTTTTTAAGGAAACTTGTTTATTGTCTTCATATATTTAAGGTACATAGGTGATTGTGAGGTGGTAGATGAATAACAATCATGGATATTGATGCGTTTATCACAGTTATACTAGTCTACTTAATGTTCAATGTTCAATCACTATCACAATGCACAAAACACTCACATGATGCGGGTGAGCTGCTGGGCATAGTCCCCCAGCCGGCGAGTTCTTGTAGTACAGCGAAGGCTCGTGAGGACACACTCACTTATCTCGGACAGCATTTCGAAAGATGTATATGGCCCCGTAGTTTTCAGCACACAGTGCACATAGCAACCGAGGAGTAACACTACCGCACTGTTCAGTTGGGGCGGTTGAAGGCTAAATGTTGGTCGGATCACCCATTCAGGAGTGATGGAGGTAGTAGGACAGTTCATGAAGCTATTCAGGACCCGGGTGAAGCGGTTCCAGGTCGATCGAATCGGATCACACTGCGTAAATCGGTGCAGGATTGTATCCTGATGGGAACATGAAGTGCATAAGGCGTTCTCCACCATGTGAATGCGATGGAGTCTGCTGTTTGTTGGTATAAGGTCATGGATTACTTTATACCAACTTTCCTTCGCTGCGCTGGGAAGCATGCGATTGGAGACATTCCTCCAGACTCGATTCCAGTTGACGATCAATGCGGAGTGCATAATTCTGGGGGCAACATACTGTTGTGCCATGATAGAACGATACAGCTTTTTCGTTGAGATAGACCTGATGACGTCTTGTGGCACGTAGCTGAGTTCAACTCTCAGATACCGGACATGAGGTGCATGATGATTGATATCATAATAAGCAGGTGGGTTCAAGCAGTCATAGGGACTACACCATCTCCGTAGGAAGTTATGTGACTCATCGGTCCCGAAGCCTGTAAGCAGTTGCAGGTGTCGTTTGAGGAATAAGGTTCTAGCTTTCTTTTCAACGTCGATGAGTCCCAGACCTCCCTGGGATTTATGCAATGTTAATGTGCTGCGGGAAAGACGTAATAGAGCTCCTTGCCAAATAAACCATCCGACGGCGGAAATAATACGTGTACCCACCATTCTTGGCATAGGAAGAATTTGACTGAGATACCATATTTTGCTTAAGCTGAACATATTCACGTACATTGTTCGTTGGTGTAAGAGGAAGGAGCGGTACCGCACTTGTTGCAAGGCACCACGCACAGAATGTAGGGCAACGTCCCAGTTCTTTTTAATCATTTGGTGTACACTATTCAAGAAAGATATGCCTAATATTTTGAGTTCTGAGGCGATCGTTACCCACGCCGGGAGAACCCCTTGGACGCGGTCCAATTTCCCAATCCACATCGCCTTTGTTTTTCGTCGGTTCAGCCGCGCACCAGAATATCTCCCGTACTCATCTAGGTCCGTGAACAATTGCTGCATGTCAACGGTTCGATCCACCCCAAGGGTGACATCATCCGCATATGCAAAAATACTGATCTCCGTGCCATTGAAAGATTAATGGAGATTACAAAGAAGGGGTTCCAGAGATAGAACAAAAAGAAGCATGGACATCGGACACCCTTGCCTGACTCCACGATGGATGAGGAGCGGCCGTGTGAAATACCCATTTACACTCACTTTTGAAGATCCACCATGAAGAATTTTGCTCACGAGGGCAATAAACCGCATATCGAAGCCAATAGCTTGAAGAGTCGCAAGGATGTATTTATGGTTTACCCTATCAAAGGCATGGTCAAAATCCAGTGATAATAACAGTTTCTTCTTATTGCCGACCAGCGACTCACTAATGACATCGCGAATAGCACATGTAGTGTTGACAATGCACCTGCCTGGTACCCCACCCGATTGGTGGCGAGATGTGGCTTCCTCCATAAAGGCCTGAAGTCTCGTTTTCATACATTTCGTGAAGATCTTGTAGTCAAAGTTTAAAAGCGTCAGTGGGCGAAAGTCCCTGAGCTGTGTTGGTTGTGTAATTTTTGGGACTAATACCACCAGGCCATCTTTCAGGGTGTCGATATTTCGTCCAGGACGACAAGCATCATTCACTACGGCTGTAAGTTCATCGCGAATGGTGGTCCAAAACGTCATGTAGAAAGCTCTCCCCAGGCCATCAGGACCAGGACTCTTGTTTGGCGCACTGTGGCGTATGGAGGTATATATTTCTTCGGCGGTGATGTCCTGGGTCAAGCACTCTTGTTCTCTGTGCAAAAGTCTTCCTCGTACACCATCGAAGAACGGATGCTGGTGGTGAAGTGGGACTGGGGCGTCGTCTGTATACAAGGACTGAAAGAAGTTCTCTACCGTTTCTGTGATTAAGGTATGACTAGTCACCATTTGTCCCTCAGGTGTCATAATGCGGTTGATGTACTTCTGACGGCCTTTGCGGCACGCCCGTATAAAATGATAAACGGAGGGTGCCTCTGATGCCAGATGTTGATGATCTTGTGCTTGAAGTTTGAGTCCTTCCAATGCTTTGCGCTGCAGCGTTAGGAGCTGCGCTCGGATTTTCTTTATTCGGCGATATGTATTAGGGTTGGTAGGGTCTTCATTGTATAACTGTCGTAAACATTTATAGTAGAAATCTGTCGTCTGATGGATGTGGCGTCTTCTCTCGGCACTGTAGGCCTTCAATAACCTAACAGCTCTGGGTTTCGCATACTTCAGCCACCACTCAAGAGTATCTTGAAACCGTTGAATGTGGCGTTTCCAGTTATGCCATTCAGTGGCAAAGCTATCTTTCATGTCCAAGTGTGTCAGAATAGAATCATTTAACCTCCATGTTCCTCTCCCACGGCGAGGTCCCAATTCTGGTTGGCGAATCTTGCACAGATACGCACAATGGTTTGAAAACTCCACCGGGCATACATCTGTTTCTCTCACGTGTTCTTTCAATTCCCCGCTGACATATATTCTATCCAGTCGAGAAGCACCATTATGGTAGTAGTACGTGTAACCGGCTGACCCCGACGGCTTCAGTTCCCATGTGTCTTTTAAGCGTAACCCTTGTATTAACGCAGATAGTGCAGGGCAGCCCTGAAATTGGCCACTTTGGTCTTTGGGCGATAGCACTGCGTTAAAATCCCCACCGAGGATTATATTGCCGGTATGATTATGGAGAAGTGGGAGAATATCTGTGGTATAGAAGAGCCGGCGTTGTATCCTGGCCTGCGAACCAGAGGGAGCATATACATTGACGATCAAAAGATCTCGAATACGGATACTGATTCCGCGTGAGTTGACTAACTGGACTGGATCCGCATATGGTATATGGTCCTTAATGTAGATAGCTGTACCACGTTTGTGCTCATTGACATTAACTATTTTATCATAGCCAGAGATGGTAAGGAGGTCTTCAGTAGCCACTTCTTGCAACAGAACAATATCCACATCTTGGTCTCGTATAAGGTTGCGTAAGAGCGACTGTTTACTAGCAGTTTGAATGCAATTTACATTGAGTGTCATTAGCGTGTATGTCAACAACATCGTCAGATAGATAGACATGTTTTTTTTACCGAAATAAACAAGATGGAGATGGGGTGGTCTTTAACGCTTGTCACTCGACTTCCCGCCTTGTAGTCGGGGGTCCCTGACACCCGCATAAGGCTTGTGCGTTCCCTCTTTTGACGCCCGGATTGTTTTAGCTTTGGAGGAGGTTTTCAAAGGTGCCTGTTCTTTAGGAGTTAGTTCCTTGTTGTCCATGATCTCCTGGTCCCGTGACCCCGTCTCTTCTGTATCCATGTGTCTGGAGGGGTCGTCTTCTATTTCATCCGACCAACGTATACCAGTGGTCTGTGGTTCACAAATAACTATGGACTGGTTTGAGGGTGGCATACTGGTAGCATTGTCTCCTGAGGTCACGCCTTCTGTGACCGCATCAGGGCTGGCAGTGCTAGTGTCAGGTTTCTGGTCAGTTTTAGGAACTAGAGAATTGGCCGCCCTACCTAGACTGCCATTGGTGTATTGGCTAGTATCAGACAAACCTGGCAACGCTGGCTGCCCGTGGAGTTCCTGTTGTGATGTGAGAGAATGTTGTTGTTTACTAGTGGAGGTCAATGGCCCAGCTGGTTGCGGCGATAAGGCGGTGAAGTGAGAAGGCGACACGTCCATTGTGTCTTGTGCTACAGCTGACGTATCAAGTGGGGCAAGTTGTTCGGCAGAAATACTGACGTTAGATGAACAAGGTGCCGATAAGGCAGGCGAGACAATGTCACTGTCCTTGTTGGCTACAATTTCACTGAGAAGCTTAGGCCCGGTTTTATTTTCAGTTTCACCGCGCCTCACTGGGCATTCCTGTCTAAAGTGATCAGTGGCATTACAATAAAAGCATGATCGAGGTTGTCCATCATACACCACCTGTGCTTTGTAGCCATCGATAGAAATAATGGGTGGAATTGCAGTTTTTAGTTCAATCCGCATAGCCCGAATACCACTCAAAATATTGAATAGGTAGGTAGCTGACCATCGTTCGTTTCTAATTTCACGAACTTTCCCGTACTTACTAAAGTACGACATTATCCGGTCATTCGGCAGTTCAATGGGAAGGTTCATGACTCGGATTAGTTTGCTGTCCACATCCGCACAAGTTATAATTACCTCAGATATAGAGCCATTAAATTTCCGTACCTGGGATTTTCCGTTGGTACTGTTGAGGACCTTCTCCATCAGTAGTTTGCTGGTGAACTTGATGAAAACAGCAGCTTCCAGATTGTCTAGTTGAATGGCTTCTAATTGGTCCACGTTGAGTTTTAGGGTGTACTGAATCCACTCATGTATTTCTGCAGGGCCTGGTTTATTGGCCTGGTCGGGGAAAGCACATTTTATGGTGTTTTTCCTAATACTGTTGGTTGCCATTTTGACTGTACTTGAAAAGACTTGAAAGTTAGACACTCGAATACGTAACTCACAACGAAGCAGAGCGCAGCGAACCGGTCGCTGCCGGGGTTCAGACCGGACTGTCACCTGCAAAGCGAACAGGGGCCTCATGAGGGAAGGTAAGGGATGGTTAGGATCGATAGACAAGGAAGAGGGAAGGAGGCGGCCGTGGCCTTGAAGAAGGTACCATCCCGGCATTTGCCCGAAGACGAAGTGGGAAACCACGGAAAACCACTTCGAGGATGGCTGAGGGGGAATCGAACCCCCTCTACTCATTTGGGTCACCCGAGGCTGAGTAGACCCCGTTCCAGTCCTCATACCACTTTTCAAATTTCGTGGCAGAGCCGGGAATCGAACCCAGGACCTCCGGGGCGGCAGCTAACCATGCTGACCGCTACGCTACGGAGGCGACATATATTTATTAATATTCATTTTTATTTGTAATTTTTATCATTATTAGTATTCGTGGGGTAGGAGGAGGTAGGGGGCGACCGCCATCTCGAAATAACCGCTAACCCGTTTCTTACTGTACATCTCTGAGGATGAAAGGTAGGCTAGTTGAAACTAAGCCCCGATAAGAAAAACACTATTTCCCCCGTGGTAGAGGTAGCTTTTACGTTAGGGTGGAAATGACTTGTTCTCCGGAAAGTGGGCGTGACCCCTGTCTTTTGAGACATCATAGTTTAGGAGCTAATAACAAGTGAGGGTATCCTTACCTCTCATCTACTTCCCTCTTTCTTCGAGGGATGAGGTAATTTCTTGTCCCTATCTTTTAATTCCCATATTCCTTTTCCTTTTTGTTATTTTCCTACTTTGTAATAAATTGTAAGTCAATGGCTAGTTTCACGGTTGGTGTGATTTCATATCCATTTCCACTATCACCCAAATAGCTTTTGTGATGAAGCTTACCACGGTGAGTGAGTAGTTTTCGTGTCCGTCTACTAACCCCAAGCTTGCAGGTTCACCGCTGGCCATGGTAAGTGATTCTGAAAGGCAGCAAAAATTACAGGCGGCAAAAATTACGACACGTATATCATACGATGTTGCAATGTCAAAGAACCCAATTGAATTCAGTAGGCCGTCTTCATAATGGCAAAATTAATGTCGGGAGTTTCCACCAACACAAAGTTCCTCATTTCTCTCCTAGAAAGCGCTATAGTGTTCAAGGAGCTTAGATATCTAACCTTCTTGACTTTCAGAGTGCTCCAAGGAACAACGAAATTCGACATGCAAGCTACCCTTTTGGTGTGAAATTACAAAGCTTGCACCTGGCACCCGAGGCCATACGATATTATTATTATGGAGCAACAATTTCAGATTCTAAATGCAATATCCATAAATGGTAGTCGCGGGGTCCGGATAATCTGCGGTCCACTTGTGACCCGCTGAAAAGCGCTGGACCATTGTCTTATTTCCTTCCTGCTGAAAGTCATAACTCGCGATCAGTCAGTCAAAGACTTAATAAAATTAGGTTAAGAGTCCATAGAGCACATCTGTCTGACAAGGAGAGGTCGCCAATTGGTTTTCTTGAAAAGTGTTCAAATTTGGAGGGTTTGCTTTTCATAAGAAAATATTTTGGCCGTGTTCGAGCGTTTTTGCCAATGGGCCTTAGTGTGTTCAAAATTGAACTTTTAAAATCAATCCTCAAACTTGTGTACTCCTAATATCGCACACGTTCCCGGCTCGTGTCCGTGGCGTAGTCGCTAATGCTTTGGCGTGGGGAATTCAAGGTTTCGAGTTCGAGTCAGACCTAGGTCAGGATCTTTTTACTGTCATTATTGTCTTTTGTGTTTTCTATAATATATTTGCTGTGGTCTCTCCAGTTTTGGAGCTATGTACAATATTTTAACATCATTATTATTCGTCCTTGAAGCTTGAACGAGTCGTAAGTTTTATTCGTTAGGATTTAAATGCAGCGTGGCCGGCGACGCTACGTTCATGTGCACTGCGCCGAGTCAAATGCATGAACGCAAGAGCCCTTCCCGCTGTCCCACTCTGCTCTACCATCAAGCTAAACTGTCTGTATCCAAAACTCGATACGAAACTCGTGTGAGTAACATCGCGGGACACTCTTCGTCACGCAAGTGCCGTATATGCGGGTTCGATAAGTCGGAGGTCTTGATTGAAGCTTATGCGTATTCAATATTACGTGTGTGCGGTTGTCAACAATCAACAGTATCTAGATCGCAAAATACAATAATAACAGTAACAAAAAATGTCCTGACCTAGGTCTAACTAGAACTCGAAACCTTTCATTCCCGACACCATTGCGCTAGCGACTACGCCACGGAAACGAGCCGGGAACGTGTGCGAGAATAGGACTACACAAGTTTGAGGATTGATTTTAAACGTTCAATTTTGACCACACTAAGGCCCATTGCCAAAAACGCTCGAACATAGCCAACATATTTTCTTATGAAGAGCAAACCCTCCAAATTTGAACACTTTTCTAGAAAACCACTTGGCGACCTCTCCTTGTGAGATATTTGGTAGTGTAGGTTATCTTAAGCAGTAAAACATCCAGATCATCTGCTCTTGGGCATTTAGACAATTTCGAAAGGTTCAATAGTACACAGTGAAATGTGTTTAAGCCTGATTTTTGCAAAAAATGAAAGTAGACTTATGAGATCAACACAGGGCGAAAAATGTTGTGTCTGTATGTGTGTGTGTGAGTCTGTGTATCTGTGTGTGTGTGAGTCTGTGTGTGTGTGTGAGTGTGTGTACTCTGAAATGGCGGCCACCCAAATGTTCAAAGATTAAATCAAATTACGACTAACCTAATCATCCGTTCTCTACCAAATTTTGCAACAATATATTTATATGGCGAGCGCCTTTTGACTAAACTACAAGGTCATCAGCCCAATAGTTTGCAGATGGTGGCCATGTATGTGAGCAAATCGATTCCCCCTATCAATTTAAACACGGTGAAACCGAATTGAACGAAATTTGGTACAGAGGTAGCACTAGCAAAGAAAACGTCAGTGTCAAGTTTTATATCGTCGCCATCTTGACAGAAACGTAATGGCGGCCACCCAAATGTTAAAAGCTTAAATCAAATTACGACCAACCTAATCATCTGATCTCTACTAAATTTTGCAGCATCATGCCTTTATTTGGGAAGCATCTTTTGACCAAACTAAAATAGTAGAATATTAGCTATCTTAAACCGGTATAATGTTCTACAGACCCTCTCTGAAATCGTTCTTCGTAATTTATACACTTTCCTAGCCCGCAAGTTATTTACATCTACAAACATAAACTCAGCCATCCTGAGATTAGACAGCTTCAGAAATTGTGAGTATATACTTCCGATTTGTAGCATATACTTCTAATATTGCCTCATAAACTAAACATGAGGCAACAAAGCAACCGACTATTAAAATAAATGCCAGAAGGGTAACGTACAGCAATAAATAAGTAAAATCCACCAAGATAAGTTACGATAAAGAAATAGGAATCAAGCTGAGTGCAGTGGAGGAAAATACGTACGATAAAGGAAAATTAGGTGGACACAAAGACTTGCGTGAGAAAAGACAAAACGTAAATACGTACGATAAATGGGAATTAGGTAGACACAAAGACTTGAGTGAGAAAAGCGCAATCATATGTAATAAAGGAACAAAGGTAAAGGAAAGTATATGTGGAGTACGGCATAGGCTAGGAAACCACGAAGATGGAAGTTGTGACCACCAGATCTAGATATCACAAGTGGACCAGGGTACAACAGGGAGGTCGCAACCGAACCCTAAGTCCACAAGCTCACTGTCATACAGACAGCGATCGGTGAAATCACGGGTCATAATTACGTCCCTGAGCGAACAAGCTTGGGAACAAGCCCGTCACATGAACTCGGGACCAATTGACCCCGGAAGGATGAAAACCGCACAGTAAGCCAATAACCGTAACACACACAAATTACAAGCCGGAAAAAAGGGGAATTGCATTGTGAATTTTCAATTTCAGTTGTACATTGTAAGTATTTTTAACCTCTATTGCATTTTGTACGTATTTTCAATCTCATTTGCATTTTGTAAGTATTTTGAGTTACAGTGTCCTTTTGTATGTATTTTGACTCTACATTGCATTCTGTACGTATTTTGAACCTAACCTCCTTGGTAATTCTCGACAGGTATACTCTTGGTATGTAGTTAGTTTTAGCTGTAAGTATGTAGTTAGTTTGTTTATTAGATACTAGCTGAAATACCCGTGCTTCGCTACGCGTCATAAATAAATTAAAATGTGAAGGTGACAGTTAAAACACGGGATAGGCGAGGTGCTGCGCAGATGGAGATTAAGGATGGAACATTTTGTCCAACTACACCGCTCGGCGTTGACCGTGTTTTATAGCACAAATTTAGGTTTTACTCGCTAACCGTTGTAGATACCTTTCGGATAGAAAATGTAATTTTAAAGCTCGTATATGCCATCAAATGTTTGCTATTTCCTTAGCGGTCTCTTTTTATTTGAAATGAAAATATGAAAGTTTGAAACCAAAGGGTGTAGTGACGTCACTTAAATGGTCGCCATCTTCAAATAGAGCAAAGTATTGAACTCAAAAGTAACCTATAGGCTATGTGAACCAGGTAAATCAGCTACTTCCATGTAAAATTCATGTAAATCGGACCAGTGGTACTTGAGTGATTGAGTAATACACAGACATAGCCTACACCATCTCATTTTTAGCCTCGCTTCGCTCGCGTCATAGAAGTGTCATATTGTTATTCAATGAAATGCAGGTTTAACCCCGTTAACACCCCTTTAGAACCTGAATATCCAAAAATCCCTCCTTAGTAGACGTTTTCGACACACAACAAGCATATCCTCAAAATATCATTCTTCTAACTTTAATAGTTTTGATTGGTCGATGAGAGTGAACATCCAAAAATCCTTCCTTAGTGGACGTTTTTCTTCCAGAATTTCACCCCTCCCCATAGGCCACTTAAATTGCATTAATGAAAAAACGGTCGAACACCTATTTCTTTTATTTATTTATTTATTTTTAAGCTGATAGATTTCCTCCGAGTTTCAAACTTCTCGCCTCTATCGTTTAAGAGATACACGCTCCGTTAAGAATCCTTCAATCCCCAATGTTGACCCCTTTCACCTCATAATATACACCACATCGATAAACCCTTAGACATATGTCTGATTATTTTTAATGATTAGTTTATATACCGAACATCACATCTCCAAAGAAACAACTCATGAGATATCGTTATTCAATGAAATACACGTTTGCCCCCCTTAACACTTCTTTAAAACCCGAATAAACAAAAATCATTCATTAGTTGACGTTTTCGACATACAGCGAACATATTCCCAAAATGTCATGTTTCCAACTTTAATAGTTTTCGCTGGGCGTGATGAGTGAGTGAGTCAGACAGGACATTTTCTTTCAATTATTTTTACCAGAATTTCACCCCTCCTCAAGGGCCCCTTAAATTGGATTGATGAAAAAACGCTTGAACACCTATTAACTTACTATTTAAGCTGTTTTTTTCCCTGAGTTTGATGAGTGAGTGAGTTAGTCAGTCAGGTAGGACACTTTCTCTCCTTTTTCCCCCTAGAATTGCACCCCACCCCATTGGCCCCTTAAATTAATTTAAGAAAAAACGGTCGAACACCGATTTACTTACTTTTTAAGCTGATTTTCTTTCGCTGAGTTTCAAATTTCTCGCCTATGTCGTTTAAGAGATAGGCTTACACGCTCCGTTAGGAATCCTTCAACCCCCACTTTTCACCCCTTTCACCTCATAATAATACACCACATCGAAAAACTCTTAGACACATGTCTGCTTATATTTATTGATTAGTTTATATTCCGAGTATCACATCCACAAATGAAACCACTCGTGAGATATTTTTATTCAATGAAATGCAGGTTTAACCCCCTTAAGACCCATTTAGAACCTGAATATCCAAAAATCCCCCCTTAGTGTACGGTTTTGACATACAACGAACATATCCCCGAAATGCCATGTTTCCAACTACAATATTTTTGGCTGTGCGATGATGAGTGAGTGAATGAGTCAGGACGTTTTCTTTCAATTTTTATTTTCTTCTGAATTTTACCCCTCACGATGAACCCCTTCAATTTGATTGATCAAAAAAACTGTCGAAAATCTATTTACTTACTTTAAAGCAGTTTTTCCCCCTGAGTTTGATGAGTCAGTCAGTCAGACAACCAGTTAGGGCACTTTCTTTCCTGTTCCCCCCCCCCCCAGAATTTCACCCCTCCCCATGGGCCCCTTAAATTATATTTATGTAAAAACGGTCAAACACCTATTTACTTAATTTTTATGCTGATTTTTTTTCCGCTGAGTTTCAAACTCCTCGCCTATGTCGTTTCAGAGATACACGCTCCGTTAAGAATCTTTCAATCCCCACTTTTCACCCCTTTCACCTCATAATATACACCACATTGAAAAACCCTCAGACACGTGTCTTCTTACTTTTTAATGATGAGTTTATATGCCGTGTATCACATCCCCCAATGAAACCAATCGGGAGATATTGTTATTCAATGAAATGCAGGTTTAACCCCCTTAAGTCCCCTTTAGAACATGAATATCCGAAAATCCTCCCTTAGTAGACTGTTTTGACATACAATGAACATATCCCCAAACTGTCATGTTTCTAACTTCAATAATTTTGGCTGGGCGATGGTGAGTGAGTGAGTGAGTGAGTGAGGACATTTTCTTTGAATTTTCTTTTTCAGAATTTCACCCCTCCCCATGAACCCCTTAAATTTGATTTATGAAAATAATCTGTCGAACATCAATTTACTTACTTTAAAAGCAGTTTTTTCCCCCTGAGTTTGATGAGTGAGTAAGTGAGTGAGTCAGTCAGTCAATCAGTTAGGACACTTTTTTTTCCTGTTCCCCCCCCCCCCCCCGAATTTCACCCCTCCCCACGGGTTCCTTAAATTGGATTTATGAAAAAAAACGGACAAACACATATTTACTTCTTTTTATGTTGATTTTTTTCGCTGAGTTTCAAACTCCTCGCCTATGTCGTTTAAGAGATACACGCTCCGTTAGGAATCTTTCAATCCCCACTTTTCACCCCTTTCACCTCATAACATACACCACATCGAAAAACCTTCAGACACGTTTCTTCTGATTTTTAATGATGAGCTTATATGTCGAGTATCACATCCCCAAATGAAACCAATCGGGAGATATTGCTATTCAATGAAATGCAGGTCTACCCCCTTAACACCCCCTTTAAAACCTGAATATCCAAAAATCCTCTCTTAGTGGGCATTTACGGTCCTTGGGGAAGCTGCATACCAAATTTCATTCCAATCCGTTCGGTGGTTTCTGAGATTTCGTGATGAGTGAACGAGTGAGTGAGTGAGTGAGTGGTATTTGACAAATATATAGTAGGTAGTGTTAAGTCTTTGTTATGCTAAACTCGGTTGACAGTGCTGTGTGAGCAGTTGAGTAACTAACGGGATTTCTAGTAAAGATCCTCATTTTCTATACCGGTAGTGCAGAGCGCAACTGGCATCCAGTCGGCCGTGTCTCGACTTGAGCTATGTTGCCATGGAAACTATCTGCCTTGCCATTCCTTCATGAGTATATTTTTTATGATTTGATTAGCCTGCGCTTGAGTGCAAATGGGCCGAAATCAGAAGAATGAGAAAGACTATCGAAAATTCATGTAGCCAGCGGTTCCTTCTGGGTCCTAAACTATGTGTATGCAAAATTTGGTTGAGATTGGTGGAACGGTGTAGATTTGTATACGGAAACGACCCACATACCCACATACCCACCCACATACAGACTTTCACTTTTATATATAAGATAGTGTCAAGTCTTTGTTT
Source organism: Meconema thalassinum (assembly GCA_946902985.2). Classification (NCBI taxonomy): domain Eukaryota; kingdom Metazoa; phylum Arthropoda; class Insecta; order Orthoptera; family Tettigoniidae; genus Meconema; species Meconema thalassinum. The sequence goes on from OX336388.2 coordinate 924,866,162, forward strand.
TGCTAAACTCGGTTGACAGTGCTGTGTGAGCAGTTGAGTAACTAAAGGGATTTCAAGTAATGATCCTCCTTTTCTATACCGGTAGTGCAGAGCTCAACTGGCATCCAGTCGGCCGTGTCTCAACTTGAGCTATGTTGCCATGGAAACTATCTGCCTTGCCATTCCTTCATGAGTATATTTTATGATTTGATTAGCCTGTGCTTGAGTGCAAAAAGGCCGAAATCAGAAGAATGAGAAAGACTATCGAAAATTCATGTAGCCAGCGCTTCCTTCTGGGTCCTAAACTATGTGTGTGCAAAATTTGGTTGAGATTGGTGGAACGGTGTAGATTTGTATACGGAACCAACCCACCCACCCACATACATACAGACTTTCACTTTTATATATAAGACTAGCTGAAGTACCCTGCTTCGCTACGCGTCATAAATAAAATAAAATGTGAAGGTGAGAGTTAAAACAAGGGATAGGCGAGGTGCTGCGCAGAGGGAGATTAAGGGTGGAACATTTTGTCCAACTACACTGCTCGGCGTTGACCGTGTTTTATAGCACAAATTTAGGATTTACTCGCTACCGGTTGGAGATACCTTTCGGATAGAAAATGTAATTTTAAACCTCGTATATGCCATCAAAAGTTTGCTATTTCTTAGCGTTCTATTTTTATTTGAAATGGAAATATGAAAGTTTGAAACCAAAGGGTGTAGTGACGTCACTAAAATGGTCGCCATCTTTAAATAGTGCAAAGTATTGAAATCAAAAGTAACCTATATGTTAACCAGGTAAATCAGCTACTTCCATGTAAAATTCATGTAAATCGGACCAGTGGTACTTGCGTGATCGAGTAATACACAGACACACACCATCTCATTTTTAGCCTCGCTTCGCTCGCGTCATAGTCGTGTCATATTGTTATTCAATGAAATGCAGGTTTAACCCCGTTAACACCCCTTTAGAACCTGAATATCCAAAAATCCCTCCTTAGTAGACGTTTTCGACACACAACAAACATATCCCCAAAATATCATTCTGCTAACATTAATAGTTTGGGTTGGTCGATGAGAGTGAACATCCAAAAATCCTTCCTTAGTGGACGTTTTCATCTAGAATTTCACCCCTCCCCATAGCCCCCTTAAATTGTATTTATGAAAAAAACGTTCGAACACCTATTTATTTTATTTATTTATTTATTTTTAAGCTGATTGATTTCCTCCGAGTTTCTAACTCCTCGCCTATGTCGTTTTAGAGATACACGCTCCGTTAAGAATCTTTCAACCCCCACTTTTCATCCCTTTCACCTCATAATATACTCTACATCGAAAAACCATTAGACATGTGTCAGCTTATTTTTAATGATTAGTATATATGCCAAGTATCACATCCCAAAATGAAACCACTCGTGAGATATTGTTATTCAATGAAATGCACGTTTACCCCCTTAACACCTACTTAGAACCTGAATATTCAAAACTCTTTCCTTAGTGGACGTTTTCGACATACATCGAACATATCCCCAAAATTTCATGTTTCTAACTTCAATAATTTTGGCTTGGCGATGATGAGTGGGTTAGTGAGACAGGACAATTTCTTTCATTTATTTTTGATAATTTCACCCCTCCCCATGAACCCCTTAAATTGGATTAATGAAACAAACGGTCGAACACCTATTTACTTATTTAAAGCTGTTTTCGCCCTGAGTTTGATGAGTGAGTAAATGAGTCAATCAGTTAGGACACTTTCTTTCCTGTTTTTCCCCCAGAATTTCACCCCTCCCCATAGGCCCCTTAAATTGGATTTATGAAAAAAACGTTCGAACACCTATTTATTTTATTTATTTATTTATTTTTAAGCTGATTGATTTCCTCCGAGTTTCTAACTCCTCGCCTATGTCGTTTAAGAGATACACGCTCCGTTAAGAATCCCTCAACCCCCAATTTTCACCCCTTTCACCTCATAATATACACCACATCGATAAACCCTTAGATATATGTATGATTACTTTTAACGATTAGTTTATATACCGAATATCACATCCCCAAAGAAACAACTCAGGAGATATCGGTATTCAATGAAATGCACGTTTACCCCCTTAACATCTCTTTAAAACCCGAATAAACAAAAATCATTACTTAGTTGACGTTTTCGACATACTGCGAACATATTCCTAAAATTTCATTTTTCCAACTTTAATAGTTTTCGCTGGGCGTGATGAGTGAGTGAGTCAGACAGGACATTTTCTTTCAATTATTTTTACCAGAATTTCACCCCTCCCCATGGGCCCCTTAAATTGGATTGATGAAAAAACTCTTGAACACCTATTAACTTATTTTTAAGCTGTCTTTTTCCCCCGAGTTTGATGAGTGAGTGAGTTATTCAGTCAGGTAGGACACTTTCTCTCCTTTTTCCCCCAGAATTTCATCCCACCCCATTGGCCCCTTAAATTAATTTATGAAAAAACGGTCGAACACCGATTTACTTATTTATTTAGCTGATTTTTTCGCTGAGTTTCAAATTTCTCGCCTATTTCGTTTAAGAGATAGGCTTACACGCGCCGTTAGGAATCCTTCAACCCCCACTTTTCACCCCTTTCACCTCATAATAATACACCACATCGAAAAACCCTTAGACACATGTCGGCTTATTTTTAATGATTAGTTTATATGCCGAGTATCACATCCACAAATGGCACCACTCGTGAGATATTGTTATTCAATGAAATGCAGGTTTAACCCCCTTAAGACCCCTTTAGAGCCTGAATATCCAAAAAATCCCCCCTTAGTGTACGGTTTTGACATACAACGAACATATCCCCAGAAATCCATGTTTCCAACTTCAATATTTTTGGCTGGGCGATGATGAGTGAGTGAATGAGTCAGGACATTTTCTTTCATTTGTTTTTCTTCAGAATTTCACCCCTCCCGATGAACCCCTTCAATTTGATTGATCAAAATAAACTGTCGAATAGCTATTTACTTACTTACTTACTTTAAAGCAGTTTTCCCCCTGAGTGTGATGAGTGAGTCAGTCAATCAGTTAGGACACTTTCTTTCCTGTCCCCCCCCCCGAATTTCACCCCTCCCCATGGGCCCTTTAAATTGGATTTATGAAAAAACGTCAAACACATATTTACTTATTTTATACTGATTTTTTCCGATGAGTTTCAATTTCCTCGCCTATGTCGTTTAAGAGATACACGCTCCGTTAGGAATCTTTCAATCCCTACTTTTCACCCCTTTCACCTCATAATATACACCACATCGAAATACCCTCAGAAACGCGTCTTCTTACTTTTTAATGATGAGTTTATATCCCGTGTATCACATCCCCCAATTAAACCAATCGGGAGATATTGTTATTCAATGAAATGCAGGTTTAACCCCCTTAAGATCTCTTTAGAACCTGAATATCCGAAAATCCTCCCTTAGTAGACGGTTTTGACATACAATGAACATATCCCCAAACTGTCATGTTTCTAACTTCAATAATTTTGGCTGGGCGATGATGAGTGAGTGAGTGAGTGAGTGAGTTAGTCAGGACATTTTCTTTCAATTTTCTTTTTTCAGAATTTCACCCCTCTCCATGAACCCCTTAAATTTGATTTATGAAAAAAAAATGTCGACCAGCTATTTACTTACTTTAAAGCAGTTTTTTTTCCCTGAGTTTGATGAGTGAGTCAGTCAGTCAATCAGTTAGGACACTTTCTTTCCTGTCCCCCCCCCCTCCCCCCAGAATTTCACCCCTCACCATGGGCCCCTTAAATTGGATTTATGAAATTTACTTCTTTTTATGCTGATTTTTTCCGCTGAGTTTCAAACTCCTCACCTATGTCGTTTACGAGATACACGCTCCGTTAGGAATCTTTCAATCCCCACTTTTCACCCCTTTCACCTCATAATATACGCCACATCGAAAAACCCTCAGACTCGTGTCTTCTTATTTTTAATGATGAGTTTATGTGCCGAGTATCACATCCCCCAATGAAACCAATCGGGAGATATTGCTAATCAATGAAATGCAGGTCTACCCCCTTAACACCCCTTTAGAACCTGAATATACAAAAATCTTCTCTTAGTGGGCATTTGCGGCCCTTGGGAAAGCAGCATACCAAATTTCATTCCAATCCGTTCGGTGGTTTCTGAGATTTCGTGATGAATGAATGAGTGAGTGAGTGAGTGGTATTTGACAAATATATAGTAGAAGATAGTGTCAAGTCTTTGTTATGCTAAACTCGGTTGACAGTGCTGTGTGAGTAGGTGAGTAACTAACGGGATTTCAAGTAAAGATGCTCATTTTCTATACCGGTAGTGCAGAGCGCAACTGGCATCCAGTCGGCCGTGTCTGACTTGAGCTATGTTGCCATGGGAACTATCTGCCTAGCCATTCCTTCATGAGTAATTTTGTGATTTGATTAGCCTGTGCTTGAGTGCAAAAGGACCGAAATCAGAAGAATGAGAAAGACTATCGAAAATTCATGTAGCCAGCGGTTCCGTCTGGGTCCTAAACTATGTGTATGCAAAATTTGGTTGAGATTGGTGGAACGGTGTAGATTTGTATACGGAACCAACCCACCCACATACATACATACATACAGACTTTCACATTTATATATAAGACAAGCTGACCCGGCAGACGTTGTCCTGCCAATCAAAGAAAGTGCTGTAACTTTGTTTCTTGAAGTGCTTTTGGATAGACGATATTTTTTTTCAATTTCTGTTAACTGCCTATAAACTATCGTGACTTGAATTAACTAATTTAGAAACATTCGTTGGAGCGTGCACAACAACTCTCCAAAGTTTCATCGCAAATGGATTAATGGCATTTAACGCATACTCGATTTGGTTTAAATGATTCGTGCGCTGTCACACATTTGTTGAATCTACTCGCGCTCTTCCAACTGCGAAATGGATTTACTAAGTTAGAAAGCTTCACGTAAGTGTACACAACAACTCATCAATGTTTCATCGCAATCGATGAATAGTATATGAACGCATACAGGATTTTGTTGGAACGCTTCGCGCGTCCTCACTCATTTGTTACATCTACTCGTGCGCTACCAATATTGTAAAAGGATTTACCAAGTTGAACACCTTCCCTGGCGTGTACACAACAACTCATCAAAGTTTCATCGGAATCGGACGAATGGTATTTGAACGCATACGGGACCTTATTGAAACGCTTCGCACGTCGTCGCTTATTTGTTGAATCTACTCGTGCGAAACCTATTGTAAAATAGATTTACTAAGCCTGAAACCTTCTCAGGCGTGTACTCAATGATTCACCAAGGTTTGATCGCAATCGGATGAATTATATATGACCGCATACGGGACATTGTGGAAACGATTCGCGCGCCGTCGCTCATTTGTTGAATCTACTCGTGCGCTACTTATTAAAAACTGGATTTACTAAGACAGAAACATTTCCTTGAGTGTACACAACAATTCACCCAAGTTTCATTGCAATCGGTATATGAACGCATAAGGGATAGATTAAAAGTTCGCGCGTCGTTGCTCATTTGTTGAATTTACTCGTGAGCTACCTATTGTAAAATGGATTGACTAAGTTAGAAACTCTCACGTAAGTATACACAACATCTCACCCAAGTTTCATCGTAATCGGACGAATGGTATTTGAACGCATACGGGACCTTATTGAAACGCTTCGCGCGTCGTCGCTTATTTGTTGAATCAACTCATGCGCAACCTCCTGTGAAATGGATTACTAAGTTAGAAGCCTTCACTTAAGTGTACACAACAACTCATCAAAGTTTCATCTCAATCTATGAATGGAATATAAGCTTATGCGGGATTTTGTTGAAACGCTTCGCGCGTCGTCACTCATTTGTTGAATCTAGTCGTGGGATACCTAATGTAAAATTGATTTACTAAGCCAGAAGCCTTCCCTGGAGTGTACACAACATCTCACCCAAGTTTCATCGCTATCGGACGAATGGTATTTGAACGCATACGGGACCTTTTTGAAACGCTTCGCGCGTCGTCGCTCATTTGCTGAATCTATTCGTGCGCTAGATATTGTAAAATGGATTTACTAAGCCAAACACCTTCCCTGGAGCTCACTCAACATATCACCCAAGTTTCATGGCAATCGGATGAATGGTATATGAACGCATACGGGACTTAGAAACGCTCTAACGTGCAGAGACAAACAGTAGAATTCGACATCACTGCCACCTTTGGTATAAAACACAACTTTTCGCCACGGGCGGAGTGTAAGTAATGGCGGTTGTTGCACAGATTGCGACCAGGTGGCTCTAACGTGCAGAGACGAACCGTCCAAAGACATCTGCTTTCACGAAGGCCAAGGCTAGTGGTTTCCATGACGACTGTTTTTGACTGTTTATTGTGGTTCTAAAATTGTGTGTAAATTGTGGTTCTAAAATTGTGTTCATTCCACCTACCGGGTCGGATTGTGAATCTAAACCATACATGGACCCACACTAATATACATACCAAATTCCATCGAAATCGGTTCAGTCGTTTAGGAGGAGTTGAGTCACATACACACGTGTCGAAGAATTATATATATAAAGATAGTTCATTGTTCCAATAGACTGTGGTGTGTGAATGTGTCTGGTGGCAGCTGCATTGTTTATTAGATATAGTTCATTGTTTTATTAGACTGTGATGTGTGAGGATGCATGTGTGTGTGCCTGGTGACTGACTGTTTTAGTGGTAGTATTTTGTTGTTGGTACAACTTAAGTATTTTTTCGTTAGTAGAATTTTGGTATTTAATTGGTATTAGAAGGTTAGTATTTTTGTTAGTAGAAATGCTCTATCCGGTTCTTATTCTGAAAGGGAGTAGCAGCCTTTCAGAATAAATCAAATCTTTACTTGTCTTATAGACGGCTAAGATATTGATAATATAAGCCAACTAATGGCTACACTGCGATCTGCTGCACGGCTGAAAGCAACGGGAAACTACAGCCGTAATGCCATTCCCTAGGATATGCACCTCCCTATGCATAATTATATGTGATGATGGCCTCCTCCCTTGTAAAATTCCAATCCGGAGGTAAACTAGTCCCCTGTTCGGATCTCCGGGTGAGGACTATTCGAGAGGGGGTTAACATCACAGAAGTGACAAAGAGGAAATCTGATATTCTACGGATCGGAGCGTGGAATGTTAGAAGTCTGCTAGGAAGTGGAAGGTTAGAAAACTTGGAAAGGGAAATGGATAGGTTGAGGCTGGATTTGGTTGGGATTAGTGAAATGCCCTGGAAGGAAGAACATGACTCTTGGTCAGGAGACTATAGGGTAATTAACACTAAATCAAACAATGGCCAAGCAGGGGTTGGTCTCATATTGAGTAGGAAACTTGGACAGCGGATGGAATATTATGAGCAATATAGTGAACGGATTATTGCAGCAAAAATCAATAAGTTACAAAACCTACGTGCACCACAGTGGTACAAGTCTATATGCCTACCAGTCAAGCTGATGATGAAGATGTTGAAAAGGTCTACGAAGAAATAGATGAAATTCTGAGGTATGTCAAGGGTGATGAAAATGTTATAGTATTGGGAGATTGGAATGCTGTAGTAGGAAAAGGGAGAGAAGGGAATATAGTAGGAGATTTCGGATTAGGTGAAAGGAATGATCGAGGAAGCAGGCTGATGGAATTCTGCACCGAGCATGAGTTGGTCATAGCTAACACCTTATTCAATAACCACAACAGAAGAATACACACATGGATGAGACCAGGAGATACAAGGCGTTCCCAAATCGACTTCATTATGGTCAAGTAGAGGTTTCGAAACCAGATTTTGGTTTGCAAAACATATCCTGGTGCTAACATAAACTCTGATCACAATCTGGTTGTTATGAAATGCAGATTAACGTTGAATAAACTGAAGAAAAGTCAAAAGCCCAAAAAGTAGGCGATAGACAGACTGAAAGAGAAGGATGTAAACGAAACATTCAAGAAGAGTATGAAGGAAGGACTAATGAAAAACTCTAAACAAACTTCAATTGCAGACCAATGGACACTTTTGAAGAATGAAATAACAAAATCCGCAGAAGAAAACATTGGTAGGAAAGAAAGAATAGGCAGAAAACCGTGGATCACTCAGGATATACTAGAATTGATGGATGAAAGGCGGAAACACAAGAATGTAAGAGATGAAAAGGGGAAAGCAAAATACAGACGTCTGAGAAATGAGGTTAACAAGAAGTGCAAGGTAGCGAAAGAACAATGGTTGAAAGAGAAATGTGCAGGTATAGAAAATTGTCTGAAATTAGGAAAAGTAGACACAGCTTATCGAGGGATTAAGAATACATTAATGGAAAGGGAGGAGGAAATTGATGAGGAAGCAAAAGGAGATTTAATATTGAGATCAGAATTTGACAGAGCATTGGAAGACTTAAGCAGGTACAAAGCTCCAGGTATAGATGATATACCGATTGAGTTACTACGCTGCATAGGAGATGAAGGTCTAATCAGGTTATTTCACTTGGTGTGTAGGATTTATGAAACAGGTGAGGTACCCTCTGATTTCAAGAAGAATGTTATATATATCCCTATATGCTACCGATGAAAGTACTAGCTGACAGATGTGAGGATTACCGTACAACCAGCTTGATTACTCATGCTTCAAAGATCCTGTCTAGAATAATTTATAAGAGGATGGAAAGCCAGATAGAAGCGGAGTTGGGTGAAGACCAGTTTGGTTTCAGGAGAAAAGTAGGAACAAGGGAAGCTGTACTAAGTCTTAGGCTGATTTTGGAAGGTAGAATAAGAAAAGATGAGAGAACGTTCATGGCATTTGTGGACTTAGAAAAGGCTTTTGATAACGTTGATTGGACTAAATTGTTTAACATTTTTTGAAAATGATTAGAATAAAGTACAGGGATAGGAGGGTGATCTACAATCTGTACAGAAACCAGACAGCAGTCATTCGAGCTGATGGACATGAGCGAGAAGCTGATATTCAGAAAGGTGTGAGGCAAAGCTGCAACTTATCGCCCCTACTTTTCAATCTCTACATTGAACAAGCAATGAAGGAAATTAGAGAGAAAGTTAAAGTGGGAGTGAAGATTCAAGGAAAAATAATTTCAACTCTGAGATTTGCTGATGACATCGTCATCTTGGCCGACACGCCTTAGGATTTGAATGAGTTTTTGAATGGTATGGACTCCGTCTTGAGGAAAGAATTCATGATGAAAATTAAGAAATATAAAACAAAAATATTGGAATGCAGCCGCAATAAATCAGAAACCTCTATGGACTTCAAATTGGTAGGGGAGAAACTAAAGGAAGTAGGAGATTTCTGTTACTTAGGAAGCAAAATAACCAGTGATGGACGAAGCAAAGAGGATATAAAAAGTAGATTGGCTCAGAAAAGGAATCTGTTGACATCGAATATAGATTTAGGTATTAGGAATACATTTTTGAAAACCTTTGTCTGGAGTGTCGCAGTCTATGGAAGTGAAACTTGGACTATTGGTGCAGCTGAAAAGAGGAGAATTGAAGCGTTTGAAATGTGGTGTTACAGGAGAATGATGAAGATCAGATGGCTAGATAAGGTTACAAACGAAGAGGTATTAAGACGAGTGGGAGAGGAGAGATGTTTCTGGCGAATACTAATGAAGAGAGGAGATAGGTTGGTAGGACACATACTAAGACACCCAGGAATAGCAAGCTTAGTTACGGAAGGAAGGGTCGTGGACAAGAACTGTAGGGGGAGACCAAGGTTAGAATATGTTAAACAGATTGCCTCGGATGTAGGGTGTGATAGCTATGTAGAGATGAAACGATTAGCTCAGGACAGGGAGGCATGGAGGTCTGCATCAAAATAGTCAAAATACTCAAGACTCAAACAACAACAACAATAATTTGCAGATGGCGGCCATGTATGTGTGCAAATCGATTCCCCATATCTATTCAAACACGGCGAAACCGAATTGAACGAAATTTGGTACAGAGGTAGCACTAGCAAAGGGCACCTCGGTGTCATGTTTTAGCCTATATCGCCGCCATCTTGGCGGATATGGAATGGCGGCCACCCAAATGTTAAAAGCTTAAATCAAATTACGACCAACCGAATTATTTGTTCTCTACCAAATTTTGCAACAATATACCTTTTTGTGGGAAAAATCATTTGACTGAACTACAAGGTCAGCAGCCCAATAGTTTGCAGATAGTAGCCATGCATGTGTGCAAATCGATTCACCATATCAATCCAAACACGGTGAAACCGAATTGAATGACATTTTTTACAGAGGTCGCACTAGCCAAGGGCACCTCACATTCATGTTTAATATCCGTATAACACGTTGTATTTCAACAAGCTACTACAACCAATATTCAATTATACTCCTTGAAAAGGACAAAGAGTTAAAACAATACCCATGCATTTATGAGGAAGTAGGCTATATGTTCTTTCGTGAACATCTTGCTTTTTTTTTCAGATATGAACTTGTAAATGAAGTGCCAATAGGTATTTAATAAATTTATTAGGCAACACCTTACTCAATAAAATTGAAATTTAAGTTATATTAAATAATACCAGTTTCGTCCATATCATATGACCTTCTTCAGCAATTGATTTTTAAAAGAAAAGAAACTATTCTAATTACGAGCAAATTACGTACACAATTTCAGGATGCTATCGTCAACTATTGCGGAGGTATAGAATGCCAATAGAAGATTATTGCATTGATTCATTATAGCCTAAGTTACCAACGTTCACTTAGATCGCATGATTAGGACAAGAAAAGGAAAATATAATTTTAAAAATTCGCGCCACCATTATTAGTTCATGAAAACAATTGATTTTAATTATATGCCAATAGGTTAAATATTTTATGAACATTTACCTTGAAATATAGCTAGCCACGGTGGGCAAGAGGATAGCGTGTCGGTCTACTAACCCCAAGATTGCAAGTTCGCTCCTGGTCGTGGTAAGTGATTTTTGAAAGGCGGCAAAAATATGACACGCATGTCATACGATGTTGGCTTGTCAAAGAACCCATTTGAATTCAGTAGGCCGTGTTCATAATGGCAAAATTAATCTCGGGAGTTTCCGCCAACACAAAGTTCCTCATTTCTCTACTAGAAAGCGCTGTAGTGTTCAGGGAGCTTAGATATCTAACCTCCTTGACTTTCATAGTGATTCAAGGAACAACGAAATTCGACATGCAAGCTACCCTCTGGGTGTCAAATTACAAAGCTTTCACCCGGCAACCGAGGCCATGCGATATTATTATTATTATTATTATTATTATTATTATACCTTGAAAAATTAGCGTAGGCTTACACTGCGTTCAGAAGATTACATGGTGAGCAAAGTTTATTTAAATAATAATAATATAATAATATCGTATGGCCTCGTATGCCGGGTGCAAGCTTTGTAATTTGACACCCAGAGGGTAGGTTGCATGTCGAATTTCGTTGTTCCTTGAATTACTATGAAAGTCAAGGAGGTCAGATATCTAAGCTCCTTGAACACTAAAGCGCTTTCTAGTAGAGAAATGAGGAACTTTGTGTTGGTGGAATCTCCCGAGATTAATTTTGCCATTATGAACACGGCCTACTGAATTAAAATGGGTTCTTTGACATCGTATGACATCGTATGACATGCGTGTCGTATTTTTGCCGCCTTTCAAAAATCACTTACCACGGCCAGGAGCGAACCTGGGGTTAGTAGACCGACACGCTATCCACTCACCCACCGTGGCAAGATTTTATTTAAATATTTTACTGTAACTTCGCTTGAATGCCATGTTGGTTTTGTAGTCTACTCAACAGGTTTTCATAGGAGAATGGCGTTATTGTTTTAAATAAGGATAACAATAACAATAATAAAACCGTAATAATAAGAGCCTAATAATAATAATGATAATAATGATAATAATGAATGATAATAGTCTAATGATAATAATCATAAATAAAGCAATAGGCTACTGTTCTAGGAAGCTTGCTGTTGCAATGAGAATAATGAAGGAGGATATATTTGCTCTTCACATTGCTCGCAACTCAAGCAGTTTCAGTGTTGTGCATACCTCGATTTATGCTGGAGTGATCGTTGAGTATAGACTTAAATGTGGTTGACATTTTACTAACAGGCGACAGACTAAACCAGCTTTGGAGCTACGTTTAATCAGGCCTATTGAGAAACATTGGAAGATTTCACAATTTATGTAGCGGGCAATCGTAGTAACAGAATCGTTCATTGTGTTGAACTTTTGAGCTCATCAAAGAAGGAACACGCTAAATATAATCCATCTACCCAGAAGTCCCTTGAAATCTTACACACAGTGAAGCAGCAACTTCAGGCTAAATCTCAGAGGTTTCGTCGGTATACAGAGTCCAATTAGCGAAAACGACAAAATAACTTATTTGCCGCAAATGAGAAACTCTTCTACAGAAACCTTGAAGAAACCTGAAAGCAGGACAGACCCTAAACCCTAAACAGAGAAGGTAGAGAACTTCTGGCCTATTCTATGGTCCGGTGTAGGAGAGGACAACAGCAGAGCTACGTGCCTTACTGAAGAGGAGCAAGGAATGTCAGCTCACAAACAGTTTCAAGCATATACAAATAACACCATTCAATCAAAAAACCCCGCAAATCATACATACACTCAGCCCAAAACAGCTCCCGTACATTCACCAATCACAGCCCTCCTCACACAAAACCCCGCCCACTCTCACCACAACATTACATGCTGGCAGCGAAATCAGAGTTTTACTCATGTGGATTACTGCCAGCAAACCACACATATCAAATCTTTTTCACCATTAACTGAGGCTTATTATTATCCAACTATTATTTTAATAGCCTAATACTAGGGAGCGTGATGGTGCAGTGGTTTAGCTGCACGTCTTTCACCCGGACGGCCGGTGTTCGAATCCCGGTGACAGCGGGGTGGAATTTTCACCTGAAAAATCACGTGGCGTCAGGAAGGGAATCCGGCCTTAATACACCGTCTAAAACCAAAAATGAGCCTGGTTGGCTCCGGCGATCCCAATTAATTGGGAAAAGCCGAAGAAAGTTTATTATTTTAATAATACGGTACTACCAACTGCAGGTCTATAACCACCTTTCATACTTCAACAACCAGCCCACTAGAGGCCTTCACTTCTTCTTCTTCTTCTTCTTCTTCTTCTTCTTCTTCTTCTTATTTCATAACAAATTATTTTAACAACTTAACAATTTTATTATTATTTTTATTATTATTATTAATATTAGTAGCCTATTCCTATTCCTATTAAAATACTGAAGCTGCAGCTGCTTGGCCTCCACATCTATGCCATCCGGGGGGCAAATGGTCATCAAGACCTCATATATTTGCCCCCCCCCCCCCCGGTTGGCATCGAGCAATACTATCAAAGCGTGTGTAATCTCAATATTAGGCCTATATTATAATCTACGTCATACAAAACCTCACCTCATACAAAGCACTTACCGATGAAATTTTCTTAGTTCACGGTAAGTGCAATAGGTAATATATTACATTCAAAGAAAAAGTAAGAACATTTTTATATAGAGGAAAGTACCCAAACCCGAGCCCCCAGTTTGTTTTAGAATTTTTAAAAATCCAATTTTGACCAAACTTAATCAAATTGTTTGTAACTTATACCTTACTTACTGTAGTTCTCCAACTGTCATATTTTACTTAAAATCAATGATCAACTTTTGTAGGCGTAAATCATGTTTTTCATAAACATCACGTTTTGTTGATATTTAAACATGGGTTCCTAATGTGGGCCCCAGAAAAATTATTCAGAAATGGGTTAAAATAAAGTAAACAAATGGAAAATAGGTGTGCGTCATTTTACAAACATAGATATTTAACAGATATGCACACAGTCTATGATTCAAATGCGACAAAAGTCACATATGTAAGCATCATTTTCCGCCCCCGCACATTATACATCATCCACAGTTCACTTTTAGATTCCTCGGATAATTTTACACTGCTAAACATACACTCTGCATGTTCTTTACAAAAGAGGGAAGATAACCGTCGTGCAATTTGCATTTCAGAAGTGCTTGAGGGCACGTCGTTCGAGTCTTCATCAGAACCAAAACTGGATTCTTCCCGATGTTTTTTGCTGAACTCCAAATGTTTTTAAAATCCCTCGACCGCTTGCTGCCTTTAACCCTAAAGAGGTAGCGTACGTAATTTTTACGTATAGGTTTGCTATACTGTTTCCCCCTCCCTCAACGAATTGAGCGCCTCCCTCTACCGTCAATCAGTTCTCTCCCCAGTCAGTGCTTGTTCAGCAGTTGGAGTGAGAAGACGATCGTAGCGGATAGTTCCCTGCTAATCACAATTTTCTCTCAAGTGGGACGTAAAATTTACGTATCGCTACCCTTTGATGAATATAACACACGTCAATTGTACGTATCACTACCTTAAAGTAGCGAGTGAAATATTTATTTTTTGGAGATGTTTGGTTGATTTTTAAGCTGCATGTCATCCATTATTAGTGCCCAGATCTTAATTGTTGGGTTTTATTTATATTTCACAGATTATTATGTCTGAAATAATAAAAAGTGATGAAGAAATATTACAACTAATTTGTCAATCATCTGACGAAGAAGAAGATGATGAAGTAGAAGCTGACATTCACGAAGATGATTGCGACAGCGATAAGGCTCCGGAATTCTTGCCAAATGAATCGGATATTGAAGATGAAGATGATGCTATTCTCCAGCGCGTCAAAATGTTCGAGTTGGTTCAAACTCAGAATCAAGAAGATGATACAGTTGCAGCGGCGGATAATACAAGGAAAATGCGTAGAGGACGGAAAGTGACGCAAGTGACAAGGCCTGTAAGCAGGAAGAGGAAAATAAGTGAGAATCATCAAGAATTGTTAAGGGAAGAGAGAATAGACAATGCCATAAGAGATCCAGAGAATGACCCAATCTTGAAGCCACAAGCAGATATTTTATTCGGAAAGAACGGTTTTGTATGGCACACAAAGGCGTCTGATAAACGATTAGGGAAAGATCCAGCAAGAAATATAATACATGTACGACCAGGTCCGACACCAAATGCAAAGCAACAGTTAACTGCGTCAAGTTGCGTCAAACTTTTCTTCACTCCAAATATAATGGAATCAATCTTGATTGAAATTTAATTCCAATAAGGAAATAGCCGTGCGGAGAGCACAATATAAAAACAGTTCTGACGGAACACTTCAAGACCTATGTATGGCAGAACTTGATGCAGTTTTGGGATTGCTTGCATTATCTGCTGTATTGAAGGACAACCACTTATCTACAGAGACAATGTTCGATACATCGTACAGTTGAGACAGGTATCGTGGAACTATGTCAGAAAGGAGATTAAAATTTGTTGTCAATTGCCTAAGATTTGATGACAAGGAGACCAGGGCTACTCGAAGGGAAACTGATAAACTTGCACCCATAACTGAGATCTGGGAAATGTTTCTTCGTAATTGCAGAAATAATTACAAACCAGGAAGCTATGTAACGATCGATGAACAGCTCGTCGGATTTAGAGGAAAATGCCCGTTTCGTATGTACATTCCCTCTAAACCTAACAAGTATGGGATAAAGATTGCGATACTTTGTGACAATGGAACAAAATATATGCTAGATGCTAGAGTGTACAAGGGAAAGGGGGCAGTCCAAATGGAATGACGGCCGCTGATTATTTTGTTTGGGATCTAGTGAAGGAAATTGATGGAAGCAATCGAAACATAACATTCGATAACTGGTTTACCAGCGTCCCTCTAATTCAACGTCTTCTGAAGGACCATAAATTGGCAGTTGTGGCCACAATGAAGACAAATAAACGTGAACTGTCACTGGAAGCCACTGACATCAAATATGAGGCTAGAGAGGTTGGGTCGTCAATGTTTTTATTTCATGAAGACATGACAATAGTGTCATACAAACCCAAACAAAATAAGTTGGTGATATTAGCATCGAGCATGCACAGCTCTTCTTGTGTTGATAGTGTAACAAAGAAACCTGAAATTGGGAAAGTATATAATCAGACGAAAGGCGGAGTCGACAGCTTAGACCAGATGTGCCAAAATATGAATCATTATAGAAAAACAAGGAGATGCTTTGTGTTTCTTCTACAACATGATGAATATCGGCACAGTAAATGCATATGTTGTTTACGCACTCAACCTCTTCAGACGAAATAGGAAACCAGAATCAAGGCAAAATTTTATGCTCTCGCTCCACAAAGAGTTGACAAGGGAATGGCAACTACAAAGACTCCAAAACACTTCACGGATGTCAAAAGAGCTGAGAACATCCATCCTAAAAATTCTAGACATGAGAGAAGACCGTCCAGTCGAGGCTAATAACAAGCAGCAAGGTCCTAGGAAATACTGTAGCTTCTGCCACTATACGAAGAAGAGGATGACCACTACTTACTGCAGCTGCGGTCGTCCAATGTGCGGAGAGCATCAAAAGAAAGTATGCCCAGAATGTATATAAGAAATTTGTGCAGTTTATGTTAAGATTATTTCATGTAACTTTTGTAGTTCTAAGACATTTTATTACTTGTAATCAAGGAATTGACTTACTATGTTGCAAGAGATTTGTTCTACTTCTTAAAGTAAGTAATCTCATTACTAATATTTTATTATGGAATCTATCTATTCTGGAAATCAAGTCATATTATAAGAGAGATAAAATGTGGAAGTGTATTTTCTTACTTCAAATGTATAGTCTATATAAATGTATGACTTGAGTACAAATCCTTTGTTATGATCGCATTAATAATTTCCATGTAAATGTATAATTGAATTTAAGAGAAATTAAATAAAAACAAATAATCGAGCATGTTTTCGAAGAGAAAATTAAAATAAAAAAGCATTTGTTCAGATTACGTAAAATTTACGTATCGCTACCTTTTAAGCACGGATTACGTACGCTACCTCTCTAGGGTTAAGTTTGCAGGTTGTTTACTGACCTTAGATCCTTTAGCCTACCTACGTTCTTTAGCCTCCTGCTATTCGGATTTGTACAGGGAAGAAGTTAGGATTGCGGAACTACAGTATATGCTTTACGCCCTCTTGTAGATGCCCTCTGCGCTTAAGTTTTGGTATGGAGTTGACTTGATATGGACTTCTCTCGAAAGCCTTTCCCTGTGATCAATTTCTCATACACGGGGCAAACGGAGCTCATTAGAGCACCAGGTTCCCAAAACCATACATCACAGATGTCCTTGTCTGAGATTACATGTCCGATGTTGACACAATGCAGGACTCGTCTGTATCTACAGATGATGATACACGAGCTGCGAATGAGACACAAAATTAAAAAGCCACTGGACCAGACAATATTCATAACTTCTGGTTCAAACGCTTCACCTGAAACAAGAACATCTTGCCCACCACCACAGCAATTTCCTTTCAAATCCACAACTGATACCCTCCTAACTAATACCTACTGTCGAAAGGTGAAAGAACTGTCGACCCTGCAAAGCATAGGCCCGTCACTTGACTGTGCAATCTCTATAAACTATTTGCATCATGCATTGCACATAAAGTCTACAAGCACTTGGTGTAGGACTGTAACAACAGAGGAGCAGATGCGTGAAGAAGTTTCAAGGATTTAAAGAACAGCTGGTGATCGATGCCGTGATTATGGAACAAAGATACAAAATAATGCGATATCTATATATGACCTACATTGATTACAGGACAGTTTATGATTGAGTTCCACACTCCTGGTTACTCCGAGTCCTCAAGATCTATAAAGTTGACCCATGTGATAATTACAGCATTGCAAACAATGATGACATATTGGGGGAACAATTTGTAGGCTATATAAAACAAGGCTATAGCCTATACAACATGGCGGTACTTCGATTGAGTCAATGATTCATTCCAATCAAGAGAGGCATTTTTTTTCAAGGAGACAGTCTGAGTCCTTTGTGCGTTCCATGAGCACTGAAAAATGTTAACAATAAAAAGACCACACTTTTGGTGGTGATTGTCGTGCAGGCTATGCTTAGTAATAATTAATACTAGCGGACCCGTGCGAGAAATCTCGTATGTTCATAAACCACACTTTCCCAATAGGTTTATAATGTAATTATACAATTAGAGTATTCATTCCTTTGATTTACTGTTTCTGAAATCCATGCAAAATGATTAAGGGAAAGGCCTCAGAATGTTAAAATGACATGAAACTGGCGTCACAGCGGCCAAAATGTGAAGTGGTCAGCAATTATGGAGCGTATTTTCATACATCAACAATATCTGCAAATCGCACACTTCGTACATTTTCTAAAAGTCATTTTATTAAATAAATTATAGATATTTGTGAAATTACAGTGCAATTCGTCACTGCTAATGTCTATTCTCTTTCATTTGAATGCTCATTTGTCACGATCGGTCGCTTGTGAGCGCCGTAGGAGGGATCTCTACAACTGAAATAATAGGCCTATGATGATGATGATGATACCTGGGGGTTATGTCTCTTTTTAACACATTTAGTGGTGATTGTCGTGTAGTGTTAGGCCTATGCTTAGTAATAGTTAACATGATGGTACCTGGGGGTTAGGCCTAGTCCTATACCCTACCTCTTTTGGTGGACACTGATATTTAATCCCCTGTAGGCCTAAACTTCAAAGGACTTATTCCAAAAAGAAAACGTGTGCATTTTAAGCATAGGCATTTTATACGTACTACGTTTAAATTTCTGATATTGTGGTTATCGTGTCGGACTACCAACCCCAAACTTGCAGGTTCACTCCTGACCGTGGTAAGTGATTTTTGAAAGGCGATAAAAATCACGGCACGCATGTTGGCATGTTAAAGAACCCATTTGAATTCAGTGGGCCGTGTTCATAATGGCAAAAGTAATCTCAGGATTTTCTGCCAACACAAAAGTTCCTCCTTTCTCTACTAGAGAGCGCTTTCATAGCGTTCCAAGGAACAACAAAAAATTTGACATACAAGCTGCCCTTAAATAATATTAATAATAAGTTAATAATAATAATAATAATAATAATAATAATAATAATAATAATAATAATAATAATATCGTATGGCCTCGGGTGCCGGGTGCAAGCTTAGACTAGTTATTTGACACCCAAAGGGTAGCTTGCATGCCGAATTTCGTTGTTCCTTGAAGCACTATGAAAGCCAAGGAGGTTAGATATCTAAGCTCCTTGTACACCTTACCGCTTTCTAGAGAAATGAGAAACTTTGTGTTGGCGGTAAATCCGCGATTAATTTTGCCATTATGAACACGGCCTACTGAATTCAAATGGGTTCTTTGACATGTCAACATCGTATGATATGGTGTCGTAATTTTTGCCGCCTTTAAAAATCACTTACCACGGCCAGGTTGGTTGGTTGGTTCTTAAGTTTAGGGGCTGCGACAACGCGGTCATGTAGCCCCGTGTACTTTGGGTGTGTGTATAATCTGTCTGATAACCGGTGTTAATTGTGATGACTGTATTAGTGTGTGTATCTGTTTTAATTCAAGTAAGGACTGCATAGATCAATTTTTAAGTAGTTCTTACTTTTGCCACCAAACGCCACCGTCAACGACTACTAGTTCAGAACTTAGCTACCAGACGTCACCACAGTCGGCTCTTGACAACGAACGTAGGAACCTAAGAGCGTTGTTTACATTCTTAACCTATATAATTTAACTTCACACAGGTGTAATTAGTGGAAGGTTCTTTAACATGCCAAAAATCTATGACATGGGACCGCCGGATTTACTTCCCCTCCGAAGGAAGGCATAGCCTACTGAGGGATTTTTAACGCTCTTGGGCATAGTAGCTCAGCATGCTACCGACTACGCCACCGAAGCCGCCAAACCACGGCCAGGAGTGAACCTGCAAGTTTGGGGTTAGTAGACCGACACGTTGATCACTCACCCACCGTGGCAAGATATTATTATTATTATTATTATTATTATTATTATTATTATTAGACTATTATTATTAGTAGTATTATTTCTAATATTCAAAAATTCCTAGTTAGATTCAGATATTGTCGCACAGATGGCTCTGTATGTCGTTTGGAACATCGCGAGATTAACTTAGGCTATGTCATTCCAGAAGCCGCCGCAACAGTGAGGGAGTTCCTGATCAAAGTGAAACTTTGCATACATTGTGTGTAGATGCTTGTGCCTTGTTGATGATGTCACCGTTGTTGTGGTTGTTAATTCAATTGAGGGGCTTGGAACATCTGGGTCATCAGCCCAGTGTGGTTGGGTGTGAGTTGAATTTGCCCGATAACCTGTAATCCTGAGAAGACTGTAGTTGTGTGTGTAACTGTATTATGGACAGGGATGAGGTAGGCATTCCGCGATTTGAAGTTAGATACGATCCCGGCATTTTCCTGAAGGGAGTGTGAAAAAAGCAGGGAAAAACACATACAGGATACCCACTGTCAGAGCCGGAATTTGAATGTACAACCCCCAGACTCGCTGAAAATGTCCACGTGGTCGTTGTGCACGATTTAACGTGATGAAAACGGGTGGGCATCAATTCCACCCGGGAATGCCACTCAGGTAGCCAGGGTTACCTCAATTCCACCCGGTCCTCCAAGGGACCCAGAAATGAGTTCCTCAACTCCGCCCAGGCTTTTCCCCAATGACGTGAACAAATGTCGTAACCCTCCTGCTCGCATACCAAGGGCCGTGTCAAACACCTTATGCAGCGCATGAGTAGGAAAAAGATATATATAGGCTACAGTATATAGAAAACTTGGCAGACTTAGTCTAGGCTATGTATAAGAATATTATGATTAATTTTAAATCACCACCACCAAGTCCGCTCAATCGTTAAAGCAGATATAAACATAATACAAAGAGCTAGATATTAATCACTGTTGTTAAATAAAAATATGGACAGGAAATTTAATAAAATAAGAAAAATCAGCATCTTAAAATCACATAAATCTTTACTTCATTTCAAACTATACAAGAAACATTAGATGAAACTCTTTTCATTCCCTAACTATTGTGTGAGAAACACACTTCACAAGATCTAATCTACTCATTGTTTGGTTGGCGTACTGCATGAGCTTGTTTTCAATGAATTCTTTTCTCACACGACTCACCGCCCGCTGCTGTTAAGTAGAATGTACGTGTCTGTCTGTATCTGATGTAGGGATGACCCCTTTGCCGACCCCTTGTCAAAGCCTGAGTGGAGATGAGGAACTTATTTTTGGGTCCCTTGGAGGACCGGGTGGAATTGAGGAAAATCGGGCGGAATTGATGTTCGACCATGAAAACAGTATTCCAATTTAGTCTATCTGTCGGCACAGGCTACAATAAAATGTGACTTTCCCCCGATATCTCAGTCTCATTCATAGTTGTAATAATTATCTAGGGATAGACCTATGTCCACCCCTTATTAATCCTGTTTCTCCCCCCAGGGGCTCACATCTACTGGGACGTGGGTTGGCGACCACAGGGCTCCAGCTCAGTCTGGCATTGCTTCCACTTACTTGTGCCAGGCTCCTCTCCGTCTTCTTTCCTGTCGACCTCACTTGGTCAACTAATGTTCTCTTCAGACCCCGACAGTATTAAGATATCCGAGGCCTATGTAGTGTCTTCCTTTCCCGCCTTAATTGGCCATTGTCTCATTTTTTCTGATACCCTCCTTCTGCGAGGGGTCAGCCTTCTTTTTCTTTTTATGTTATCTCCTGCCTTCTCCTCAAGGCCCTCAAAGAGGCAGGGTGTATGTATCCCCACCACTTCTGGTGCACCCTGGATATTGCTACACCCTCAGGGGCTCACGGCTGGTGAGTTCGGGAGTTGGCGACCCCGAGGGTCCGGTTTTCTCCCTTTTTTCCATTACCTCTGGGGCGGACCCTCTCCTCTTTCACTTTCCTATCTGCCTTTCATGGCTCTCCTTCCTTCCAAGTCCCTCAATCCGCATTCTTCGAGGGTTGAGGGCATTTATATTCCTCCTGTCCTTTATTTGCCCTATTCTCCTTTCGTTTTCCATTTCTTCTTCTAGTATGTAGGCCTAAGTTAGTAGTTAGTTTTAGCTATAGTTTACTTTTCATTATCATCTTCACCCTCACCCAAACCATTAAAGGCCGATAACCTAGATATTAGGCCCCTTAGAACAACAACTAGGCTATCATCATCATCATTAATCCCGTTTCCAACGGGGTTAGGGATGAGAAGCGATGAAATTCCACGTGGCTAATCGTTTCTACGGCCGGATACCCTTCCTGACGCCAAACTCTCTAGAGGAGCTAGGTTGGTTGGTTGGTTCTTTAGTTTAGGGGCTGCGACAACGCGGTCATGTAACCCCGTGTACTTTGGGTGTGTGTAGAATTTGTCTGATAACCGGTGTAAATTGTGATGACAGTATTCGTGCCTGTTATCTGTGATTCAGGTAGAAAGACTGCAAACGATTATTTTTTTCAAGTAGTTCCTACTTTGGCCACCAAACGCCACCGTCAACGACCAAATAGTTCAGAACTTACAGTATTTACCAGATGCCACCGAAGTCGGCTATAACCTATAACCTATATATAATTTAGTTTCACACAGGTGTAATTAGTGAAATGTTCTTTAACATGCCATAAATCTATGACATGGGACCGCCGGCTTTACTTCCCCTCCGAAGGAAGGCATACTGAGGGATTTCGAACGTTCTTAAAAAATCCGACGACTTCGGCCGAGTTTGAACCCGCGATCTTGGGCATAGAACAAGAGGAGTTATTGAGATATGAAATGAATAAAAGTTCATTTTCAAGTAGTTTCAACTTTGGCTACCAGATACCAGTGTCACTGTCACCCAGAGGCGAACATTGGAACTTGATAGAGCGTTTCAAAACCAAATAGACTAACTTAACCTACAAATTTAACTACACACTGCCAATTGTAGTGGGCTAGGTTCTTTTACATGCCAAAAATATTTGACATGGTCCCACCGGCTTTACTTTCCCTGTAACTTAAAGGAAGGCACACTGTACGATTTTAACGCTCTTAAAAATACGGGGACTTCGGCTGGGTTTGAACCCGCGATTTAGGGCAAAGCACCGAAGCCACTAATGGTTGTTATTATATGGCACTATATTTCTCTAACTTTCCTCGTTATTTATTTAGCGTATGGCTTTTAGTGCCGGGAGTGTCCGAAAAAAGTTCGGCTCGCCAGAGGCTGTAGTTGCTTCAATGCGGATACCCATGGGGTGAGCTACAAGTTCCGTTCAATTTCAAGTAGTTCCAACTTTCGCCACCAGATGTCGCTGACACCTTGTGGTGAACGTTGGAACTTTGATAGAGCGTTTCAACGAAATCTAACCTGCTAATTTACGGTAGCTTCACACAAGTTTAATTAGTGGAAAGTTCTTTTACATATCATACATCCATGACATGGAACCGCCAGCTTTACTTCCCCTCCGAAGGAAGGTATAGGCCTAGGCCTACTGAGGGATTTTTATCGATCTTAAAAAATCCGACGATTTCGCGATCTTGGGCATAGATGCTCAGCATGCTACCGGTACCGACTGCACCACCGAACCCGCTACTTTCCTCGTTAACAAGCAGCGAATCAAAACCGATAATAACCATTGTTCGCTGCTGACCATTGACCATAAGAATGCTTACTCTATCATCCACGTGGAGTCCGAAGTCTAGTCAAGACTGCCGGCTCGCTTCTCAGGCTTCCAGTGTTCCATCCCAATTCTCGCCTCGATTACAAATACAACCACTGATATGCACGTCAGCCGGCCCAGTGGTGTTGGGGTAGCGCACCTGCCCCTCACCCGGGGGCCCCAGGTTCGATTTCCGGCTCCGTCAGGGATTTTCGAAACTGACGTGAGGGCTCGAACGGGGCGTACTCAGCCTCGTGAGGACAATTGACTATCTGTCTGACAGTGAGGCAGCGCCCCGGTCACGAAAACCAAGATTAACGGCCGAGGGGACCCGATGCGCTTACCACACGACACCCCGATAGCCTATCTGCAGGCCAAATGGCTGGCAGAAATCGCTTGGTATGCCTAGACCCTTCATGGGCTGTAGTGCCAGGGTGTTAATATGCACGCCAGATTAACATAACTTAGGTTATCAAACAAATTCTACTAACACCTAATATACTAATAGACTAATAATAATATCGTAAGGCCTCGGGTGCCGTGTGCAAGCTTTGTTATTTGACACCCAGAGGGTAGCTTGCATGACAAATTTTGTCGTTCCTTGGAACGCTATGAAAGTCAAGGAGGTTAGATATCTAAGCGCTTTCTAATAGAGAATGGAGGAACTTCGTGTTCGCGGAACATCCCGAGATTAATTTTCCCACTATGAACACGGTCTACTCAATTTAAATGTGTTCTTTAACATGCCAACAACATATGACATGCGTGTCGTGATTTTTGTCGTCTTTCAAAAATCACTTAACACGGCCAGGAGGGAACCTGCTAGCTTGGGTTTGGTAGTCCGATACGATAACCACTCACCCACCGTGGCAAGCTTACTAACACCTAAGTACATGGGGCTGAAATGACAACGATGTCAAACCTCTAACAACCTTGGACATGGTTTTATACTCCGAGAAGTAAGGATGTTGGTCAGTCAAAGATGTGAGGTTTGTAAAGCCAATACAGGTGTGGTCCACAGAGAGTAGAAATCCTGCGCAGAAGATGTCTTGTTTACATCCCGCTTTGCGCATCGTCTTGCGGTTTGGTCGGCCACTGAAGTGGGCGGGGTTGCGGCGAGCTGGAGTGAAGGGGTGGGGAAGTCGCGGTCGCGCCGAAATACGGCTTAATCACACAAGAAAAGAGAGGAAAAGAAAGAAAAATTGTGGTCGGGTGGGGGAGGAAAGGGATTGGTCGCGCACGACGAAGGGCGTGACGTGGCGGTACCTTAACCGCAAGTCAAGGCAAGGCACAACGTGAGATTCTTACTGAATGATAATGGCGGTCACACAGCTGGCTATTGACTGTGGCGGCCAAGAGGTCGCGGTAGCGCTGCACACCGTTAGAACATGTGTATTAAAAAAAATTGAGTAATGAAATTAGCCAAAGTACCTGTAGGAATGGTATCTGGAGATGATAAATTAATATATGTTGACTCCTCCGCTGTCATAGATCCACCCAGCCATCCCAAATAGCAACACTACTTATATAGTTGAAATGAAGTCTCTAGGAGACATCTTTCTCACTAAGTCAGGAATGCCAACCCCACGCATTTGGTACTATTTCGCACCGGGTACACAAAGAAACAAAAGAGCGTCGATAATGTAATATACTATTGCGCCAAATCCAACTCATCAGTAGTACTTTAACCATGGATTGTGTGGCATGTGAAATTACTTCATAAATTCTATCTTATTAACGTTTTACATAAAAAGCAAACCTAACCTGGGGCCTACGTCCCAGACCCCCTTGCTTGTGGTACTAGCAGTAATTTTCGGCCAGGCAGTACCTAACCTAGTAGCGGATATAAATTCTATCTTATTAATGTTTTACATACAAAAACAAACCTAACCTGGGACTTACGTCGAGTGTCCAAGATGGCGTCCGTAGTGAAACGAACACGATAAAAATTCTTTATTTTTCGTAAAAAAAAACATTATTGAGGTGCGGCAGTTGTAGTTGAGATTGTGAAACGACTCCCAACAACTCCGAGATAGGTATGTAAATGATAAATCCTATATTTTCAATAATATACCTCGTTAAAAGTTACGAAAAGGCATGTTCTCACGGCGTGCAGAATTACTGAGGTCGCTAGCCCGCACACGCTCCTTTCCTAAGTATCGCATCTCCAGGAACTACAGTACGTTGGTTGGTTCCTCAGTGTAGGGGCTGCGACAACACGGTCATGTAGCCCCGTGTACTGTACTTTGGGTGTGTGTAGAATCTGTCTGATAATCGGTGTTAATTGTGATGGCTGTAGGCTATTAGTGTTGGTTGGTTGGTTCCTTAGTTAATATAATATTGTATGGCCTCGGGTGCCGGGTGCAAGGTTTGTTATTTGACACCCAAAGGGTAGCTTGCATGTCGAATTTCCTTGTTCCTTGAAGCACTATGAAAGCCAAGGAGGTTTGCTATCTAAGCTCCTTGAACACTATAGCGCTTTCTAGTTGAGAAATGAGGAACTTTTTGTTGGCGTAAACTCCCGAGATTATTTTTGCCATTATGAACATGGCCTACTGAATTCAAATGGGTTGTTTGACATGCCAACATCGTATGACATGCGTGTCGTAATTTTTGCCGCCTTTCAAAAAATCACATACCACGGCCAGGAGCGAACCTGCAAACTTGGGGTTAGTAGATCGACACGTTAACCACTCACCCACCGTGGCAAGCGATCCTTAGTTTAGGGACTGCGACAACGCGGTCGTGTAGCCCCGTGTACTTTGGGTGTGTGTAGAATCTGTCTGATAAACGGTGTTAGGCCTAATTGTGATGGCTGTATTAGTGTCGCTTGGTTGGTTCCTTAGTTTAGAGTCTGCGACAACGCGGTCATCTACCCCGTGTACTTTGGTTGTGTAGAATCTGTCTGATAAACGGTGTTAATTCTGATGGCTGTATTAGTGTGTGTAATTTGTGATTCAGGTAGAAGGACTGCAGACGAATAATTCTTTTTTAAATAGTTCCTAATTTTGCTACCAAATGCTACCATCCACGACAACTAGCTTCGGACGTGGCTACTAAATGCAATCGCAGTCAGCACCTGGTGGCAAACGTTGGAACTAATATAGCGTTATCAAACAAACCTACAAATTTGAGCTTCCACAAGTGTAGTTAGTGGAAGGTTCTTTTTCATGCCTTAAATCTATGACATGGGACCGCCGGCTTTACTTCCCCGCCAAAGGAAGGCATACTGAGGGATTTTAACGCTCTTAAAAGATCCGATGACTTTGGCCGGGTTTGAACCCACGATCCTAGGCATAGAAGCTCAGCTTGATTCCAACTAGGCCACCGAAGCCGCTGCTGTATTAGTGTGTGTTATCTGCTTTTAATTCAAGTAAGGGCTGTACACGTTTGATTTTCAAGTAGTTCCAACTTTTGCCACCAAACACCACCGTCAACGACCAAATAGGCTAGTTCTCAACTTTTAGGTAGATTTCATTTGAAAGCTAACTATTGCAATGGGTACCATGTTTCGACTTCCGGAAAATTTCGACATAACTTATCTTCGCGTTTCACATCCCCCAGACCCCAAAACCACCAAAGAAAATCCACAGCCTGCTTCCAGTCTCCGACCGGGTCAGGAATGGAATGAATGAAGCCCCTATCTAGCGGTGAGGATATGAACTGTGCCGGCTGCCGAGGCCTGACGCACTCCTCTGGGGCAATGATTAAATGAATGACAGATGAAATGAAATGATAGTGGAGAGTGTTGCTGGAATGAAATTTTGACAGGGAAAACCGGAGTACCCGGAGAAAAACCTGTCTGCCTCCGTTTTGTCCAGCACAGATCTCACATGGAGTGACCGGGATTTGAACCACGGACCCAGCGGTGAGAGGCCGGCGTGCTGCCGCCTAAGCCACGGAGGCTGTACCCCAAAACCACCGTCAGTTCAAAAGTTTATATATAATTTATGTGTGTATATATATTGAACCCATGGGCCATAGGGTCCATGACGGTCGAATCCATGTCCTTAAGGAAGAAATGAAAGAAACGTATAGTTTCTTAAAGGAACGGAGAGAGATTTTAAGCCAGGAATATAGCTTAACATTGTGCAAGCGACTAGGGACAGATGTTCCTTAGATGAGATCACCCCACTCGACATTTCAGAGAGGGCTGGTCACGAGTATTAATAACTGAGTGGAATTTTCCACCGTGATAGAAAGAGAAGCCTGAATCGGAATTCGAGCTGACGTTGCTGGAATTTGACAACGCCGCATATGCACCAGAAGAGGAATAATTAAAATTAACACGTTTACGAGCATAATAATGAGTAAACAAGCACAGTACAGTGAATCATTTGGAATGAGAGATTTTTCAGTATAGAGAAACCATGTAATAATTGTGCAGAAATAAACTGCCGACGTAAGACGACGTCATAGGGGAATTACCTAAGCCTCTGTGGAGGGGAGAGAGCAAAAAGAATGCAACACCCACACAATTGAGGACGAGAAATTAATTAATATCTCCGAATTGCACGATCGATCCTTAGGTGCAATAAGATCATTTGACATTGAGAAGACGAGCTTTCGGAAGGTATAATTTTTATATTTGTGGCATCATTATTTTAGAAGTTGACCACAGAAAAGGCTTGAGTCTTATTTTTTTGTAGTAAAACAGTATAAAGCTTCGGGCGTTTCCAAGCCAATCATGCAGTATTCAGACAGCCAGAGGGCACGTCACTGTGTCACATCGCATGCAGTCCTACGAGCATTCCGTGAGGGGAAGTGCTGCTCCACGACGTAGAAGTAGTCATTCCGACAGTCCGTGAGGGGACGTAATTCTGCGTTACATCGATAACAGCTACCAGTACTCCTTGAGGGGAGAAACGCTGTTTTACATCACCGAAGTAAGATCCAATAGCCACAGGCGTCACAGTAGTAACGACTTGCTTGCCTACATAAGGAGCAGTCAAGACGAAATTTTAAAGTATCGCCGGAGTGAAATATTAGGAAAATCCTAATTATAGGATTTAGGCCCGACTGTATACAAGTTAAAGTGAAAATTCGCAAGATATAGTCAGAGCAGGCTGCGAACGTCGGACTTAAAGGCGATAGGTCGTTAAATGTTCGAACGAACAGATCATAACGTACGGAAGTATCGTACCAGACATATAAATTGTTATTTGAATTGAAGCAACCTAAAGGGAAGAACAGAATAAGGTTCGAACGTAGGAGTGTTAAAACAGTTCAAACAAAGAGGATAGGAGACTATAAACATTAGCTCCAGATAGCAGGCGAACAATTCTAATAGTACTAGAATCAAGAAGTGCTAGCTGCTAGAAACTAAATCTATAGGTCTTAGAGGAGACCTCGATCCATATAGACTCTCGTTAGGATCAATAGACAGATCTACAGAGAAGCCGTTCAAGCTAGATAATAGCCAGTTATCCAGGATAGGAATAGCAGAATTGAACTCCAGGGAACAGTAGATGTTTCGGGACTTTCGCATTCTACAGAATAGGAAGCCGACATCGGATAAATGTCACCCTTGGAAACGGGAATTTAAGAAGATCACGTGTGATAGGCTCAGAAGTACGGCCTAGTGATCGAGTAATTGTGAAGTGTAAAATAATCAAGATTGTGTGTTAGATAATATTTTTAGTGTTATTATGTGTTCAAAAGGGACACACCAGTATATAAAAATGTCGTCAATATTAAGTGTTCTAGATATAGGTCAAAAAGTGTTTTTACGCAAGATGAATACCTTCAATATGGTGTAAAAAGTTCAAAGTGGGCCCTAAAAATGAAACACCGCACCAGATTTAAGATCATGGGATGATCTGGAAAATATGTGAGTACAAAATTCATTTTTATTTTGGTGTCAGAAATTGATTGTGTACAGATCCACCGGAGTTTTTGAGTGGAAGGGATGTGTTTTAAAGAAATAAATACTGAATAATCAAGAACACGGTCTGAACAATAATAAATAAATAGAGAAATTATGAATAATTATGTAAAGAATAATTCCCGTAGAGGAAATAAGTGAATAAAGGGTTAAAGTATTTAACAAATGTCATAAGAGCAAGCGAAATATCATTAATATTATCATGAAAGACATTGAAATAAAGTAAAGTTGAGATATGAAAGAAATAGCTTTTGAGCTTGTATAAAGAATAAAGATAATAATAATAATTAAATGTGGAATTGTTAAATAAAAAAATCAAATAAATTGATATGAACATAAGAACGTTAAGCCTTAACGTATGTGTAGAAATGAGGTTCAATGGAATATTTTAAAACAGGGAGCGATTTATCGACCATGGAAAGATTAATATGTGAATTAAAATAATATGAATTGTTACTAAAGAGATTTTATCAGTTCTTGGGAAGACATTTCGGCTTAAAATAATGCATAGTGCATAATGAGCGCAAACATAATATTAAAGTGTCACGCTAGGAAAGCGTAGTGGTTAAATACTTGGTACATTACTTATGGAGGGTAGTTGATTGCAGTGAATTGATAATTGTGTAAGTCCTCTATTTTGTGACATTAGTATCACGAGGCATTGTGTATGTATTTAAAAAGGGAGCTAATATATGGTATTATTGAGCGTATGTCATATGGGCCACGGCCGACTCTAAATCGCATTTTGAAATAAGTCCTCTGTACGGGATTAGTTCCCGAGGCACCTGAAGAGATTCGAATGCAGGATCTTCTTATGATAAAAGCCCCTGAAATTCTCCGTCGTCGTATGTGTATTTAATCTTCCCAATCAATGAGGACCCTCTCATAATTAATAAATGCCAAGGATATGAAAATGGTCTTTGAACCAAGGAATAGTTGTTTGAATGTATACGGTACAATAAAGCCCGGTCTCCCCAGAACTGGATAGAATGGGAAGGTTTGTTTTGAAAGCCTTGAAAATAAGCTACTAAATGTTGGGTCAGACAGGATGTCTCCGCCACCCTAACGTGTCATAAATCGCACCCCATGTAGTAGAGTCTAGCTTTCTTAAAGCGAGAAGGAACAGAGACCGTCTCGTAAGCTGTTGTAAAGAGGAATAAATACACCAGGAGTGTTTAAAGTTGTAAACGACCCGGGCGTTGAACCGAGGTCCTTAAAGATGGATATTTCGTTTGCCGGTTCAGATCGTAGTTTCTTATATGATAATGGTCTATTAAGACATAAGAAATAACTAACAATCCCTATTGTAATAATGTATGGACGTGGGATTCCACGAGTTGATTGAAGGCAACTGAGTTCGGGAGTAACTATAGTTTTTTGACTGTGTCAAGTACCTTCACGCTCTGGAGTACACAATTGATTTTCTGATTACCTTAATATGTTTGTGAAATAAAGAGAGATGATAACAACTGAATGTGTGGACATGCCCAAAAATATTGAATTAGATAATTAACATAGATTTTAAATATAATTATATATTTGTTTTTGAGAAATAAGAAAATAATAAAAGCTAGTGTTTGAGGTGTACAAGAATGACACCGTAATAATGTAAATGCATGGAGCCAAAGAGCTCGGAGTTATGTAAACTTAATGTTAGTGCTTTATGGAAGTGAGACTAAGTAAGAATTGTTGGTTTATTTGGAAATCACAGGTTTTGAATACAATATTTGTTTATTTTATTTCGTGATCCCTTGTTCATTTGGAACAAGCAGTTGATATTTGGGTCAGTAATTAAAGTGTTAAAAATGTTTGTAGCGCCATTAATTTTATTAATTAAATGTGTTTAAATAGGAGTTGATTTTGTGGTTATTTTTGCAAGTGTATCCTCTAATTAATCCAAAATATGTGAGTCACAGAGTGGGGGAACTTACCGCTGCCCCGAAATCCCGAATTGAGCTACGCTGGTATACTGTGATTGGCATATTTCTTGCTAAATGGGCACAGGGGGATATATAAATACTGTGCTGGATTAATAACTAGAGGAACACTTAAGTCGGTCATATCATGTAAGATTAAAGTAATAATAGGAATAGCTACAACGTAAAATATTAACTGACCGCATGGGTCCCTGGAAACTCATACCGAGCAGCCCTGAATATAATATTATAAACCCCCTAGCAAATCATCTTAATGATTTTGGCGCCCAGTACGCAGGGCTGAGTTTTCCTAGGGAAAACCCGAGTTTTCTCGAAAAATCAAAATTTTCATTTTTTGAAAAAATGGTTTTTCGAAATTTTGAATTTTAAACACTTCCATAAAGGTTTATGAAATTGAATAAAAGTAGTAAAATGGTACGTTGTAAGTGAATACCCGTACCAAAGTAAAGTTTTGAAAAAAATTGGGACACACGGATTCAGAGTATCATCTCTCAAGCATGTACTAGTGTGGTGGCATTTGTGGCCCACTGTATTCTCATAAGATGGTATTAAGTGAGGAATTGCAGGGGCTTTTGGAGGCGATAAAAGCCGATAGTAATGAGAAGTTGGAGGCGATAAAAGCCGATAGTAATGAGAAGTTGGAGGCTATCAAAGCCGATAGTAATGAGAAGTTAGAGGCTATAAACGATAAGTTGGACAGCCAACAGGAGGAAAATAACCAAAGGTTAGGATCCATGAATCTAAGTTTGGAGTCAATAAAAATTGATAGTGCTAATATGGGCACTAAATTAGAGAATATCGAAGTTAAAAGTAATACCATGGGAATTAAATTAGAAGCTATCAAAGCCGACTGTATAAACATGAATAAGGAACTGAAGGCTGAGATAGAAAAGATGAAAACAGAAAGTGGGAAAACCATTGAACAACAGTGGGAAGTGATGAAAACGGAGACGTTAGAGTCTCTGAAAGCCAACAGTAACGAAAACAATGGAGTACTGAAGGCTGAAATAGAAAAGACAATGGATACTAAATTTAAAATTCTTGATAAGGGGTTGGAGACTAAGTTAAGTGAAATTGCAAAGGAAAATGAAGGATTTTATTCAGGATTGCAAGCCCAAATAAAGACTATGAACACAAATATGGTAGATTCCCAAACTACATGTCAAGAAAATTTTAAAATTTTAGAAACTAAATTAGTTAACATAGAAACAAAGGGTGATAATTGTGAAAAGGAACTTGTAGCCCAGATCCAAGGTGTGCAGAAAAAGTTAGAAGCTCAGATAAAATCTAATAGCGATATTTGTGAGGCATCCCGGGAGGAAATAAAACAAAGCGTGAATAAGCTAGGAACCCGATTTGGAAAAGTTGAGGAGAAAGTAGGGACCCTCGAGGACAAAATCGGTGTAGTTCAGACTGAAGTAACTGAGATGAAAAATCAAAATCTAAAGGATGTTCAGGAGATGAAAGGTCAGATTGATCATTTTACCGGGCAGGTAGATGAGAATCTGAAGACATACGAAACGAAAATAGATCAAAGATTAGGTGTATACGAGGGGCATCTCCAGAGTGAAAGAAAACAACGAGAGAACGAAAGTAAGGAAAGTACCCATAAAATAAATGAAATAAGTCAGGGTATTATTGAGGTTCAGGAAACCATCGGAACATTAAAGGTTCATGTAGGAAAAACCAATAAGGAAATTAATCAGGTCCAAGATGAAATGATGAAATAGTATAAGTGTCAAGAGAAGACTGAGGGAAGGCTTGAAGGAATGAAAATAGATATGGTCAAAGGACGAAAAGAAGTGGAGAAGCAAATAAAGGAGATACGAGAGGGCCTGGAAACCATAGGTGACGTTAAGCCAGAAATTATAGACCAACATGCTAAGATCATTAAGAAAGAGGTAGAAGACCAAATAAATGGATTTAGGGATAGCTTCAGGGATGAGAAATTCCAACTCAAAAAGATAGAGGAAGATATTAAAATGAATCAAGAAAGAATTCAGAATGAATTAAGATCCCGATTGGAGAGGACGGAACTTAAGAATAGTCAAATGGAAATCCAACTCATGGCAAATGAAGAAAGTGCCCGAAGAGAAAGGAAGTTAGAATTCGAAAATCAGGAGGAGTTTCCAAAGACAGGATGGGTAGATTCCCGTGAACAAGGCACAGATACGGAAAGGGACTTAGGAGGGGAGAGCCCTTATAAGAACCCAGGATATCCAATGGCGATGTCAACCCCGTACACGAATCAGACAAATGGCCAAATAATAAACATTATTAAATCCAATGAGGATAGACCAGTAAAGTTTACGGGTAATAACATGTCTATTACTCCAAAATACTGGCTCAAAGAAGTGGCAGAGTATCTAAATGAAATGAAGGTTCCTCAGGATCGGAGACTGAGAGCTATTGAAAAGCTGTTGGCAGGTGATTGTCTCACCTGGTTCAGAAGCTTCAGATACACTTTTGATACGGTGGAAGGCTTTAGGGAAGCATTTTTAAAGCGATATTGGGCAGCAGATGTCCAAGAAAACTTAAGGCTAGATCTGTACTCTAGGAAGTACAGCACCAATGCACCTACTAAATACTCGGAATTTTTCACTGCTCAGCTGTGTAAATTCCGCGAACTGGATATTGCTCCGGCAGAAAACGACCTGTGTGCCGCCATTGCAAGACAGCTTCCATATGAGATTCAGAGGCTGCTAATCTCATCCAAAGCCAGAAGTGCTGTGGAAGTGGAAAGCGTATTACGTCAGTTAGATATGACGACTTCGCACGTAACACCTCGGCATCAGAGACAAACTGAGCAAGTACACATGGCCAGCAGTCAGGAAACTGGAGAAAAACCAGCGACCAGGAATCAGTCCACCAGTACGGATACTCAAGGACGAGATCGAGAGTATGGGAACCAGGAGCCTAGAAGGATACAGCCATATTATAGGGGAGGATATCGAGGAAGAAATCCTAGAACGACGGGTTATAGGCAACAGGAAAGCCGACCCTATAACAATAACCAGCAAAGGCCGGACAACAGAAAGAAATGGGAGAATTATCCCAGGAGGAATGTAAGGCCAGACGATAGGGATGATGAATATCGGGCCGAAATAGAAGAAAGATATCAGGAGAGTCTTCGTTATATGAACGAAAGACCAGATGAACCTGATAGGCAAAAAGTCCGTTGGAGTGAGGCAATCAAGAACAGGAAATCGCCCGACCGACTAGACGGAGCTCAAAGCTTGGAACTACAAGCTCAGCTAAAGAATGAGGGAAAAGGGAGCCCTCAGGATAAAAAAAAACTCCAAATTTAAATTGTCAAAAGTGGAAACATACCAGGAGCTGGGAGGAAGTAGAAATTGTAAATTGGATAGCTAGACCAGATGAACTAATTAACGAGGATGAGGAAGGAATCCCACCTGTTAAAAGAGAACTACCTATAATTATGCTTAGGATAGAAGGATTACTGGTCAGAGCATTGATTGATACTGGATCCACAATAAGCCTAATTACACAAACCCTTTTAAATGAATTGGAAACAAGGGGCCGAGTACTAAAGATTCCCACATCAAGTGTAAAGATTAAGGGAATTATCCCTGAAAAATCTTTGACATGTAAATTTCAGGTATACATTGATTTAATCATGGGTAACGCTGAAATTTCGCAGTGCTTTTTGCTGGTAAATCAATTACCGTATAATGTCATATTAGGTATTGATTTTATCCGTGAGAACAAGGTCATTATAGACCTAGCGCAAAACTGCATTAGAATTCAAAGAGAGGATGTGGATGAGCAAAACATTAACCTACAGGATCAGGAGGCGAAAATAGCAGAACAGGTATGGCATATGGAAGAAGTGATTGAGGAAGATTATAAGGACATAGACAAAATATTTGAAGTCCTCAACATAGAACTCGAAGATAATGTGGAAAATGAGTTCGAGACCAACCTGTCAGGAAAAGTGGAGGAAGCTAAAGTCAGCCTCGAAATTAAGGAACAGTTAAAGAAATTATTATTGGATTATAGGGACGTATTTGATTCCAAGCCAGGGAAGATTGAAAATTTTAAATACGCGTTCCAAGTCAACGATTGGGCACCGTTCAAACAAAAACCATACCCGGTTGCGGAAAAACATTACCCACAAACCAAGAAGACACTGCAGGAGATGATGAATGCAGGTGTTATAGAAAAGATGGCGACACCATATGTTAGTCCATTAGTGATTGTGAGTAAACCGGATGGCTCAGTAAGGGTGTGTTTAGATGCCAGAAATCTAAATGCAAAAATTATCCCAGAAAATGATTCGGCACCACCCATAAAAGAAATACTGAGGAAGTTTAAAGGCAAGAAGATTTTTACAAATATTGACATGACTTCTTCGTATCATCATCTCGAACTGGAAGAGAAGACCAGCTTGTTGACTGGATTTCAGTTCGATCAACAAACATACTGCTTTAGAAGATGTCCGTTTGGATTAAAGACTGCAGGATCGGCATTAATAAGAGCGCTGGATCGAAACCTGTCAGAGGAAGTGAAAGAGTGCACTATCCGATACGTAGATGACATTTTGCTTACCTCGGAGAACATTGAGGAACATTTAGAAAATTTGAAGAAATTATTAGAAGACCTAAGAAGGGCAAATTTTAAGATAAATTTAAAGAAGTCGAACTTCTGTCAAAGGCAAGTGACATTTTTAGGGCATGTGATTGACAAGGATGGTGTTAAACCAAATCCATGCAAATTGGAATCGATAAGGGATTTTCCAAGGCCTTTGAAAGTGAAGAACGTTCGCCAGTTTTTGGGATTGATTGGGTTCTTCTCAGGACATTGTCCATCATACACCAAAACTGTTGCACCACTACAGGACCTTCTGAAGAAGGGGGGCAAGTGGAAATGGACGGAGGAAGCAGAAAAAGCATTCGTGGAGGCCAAGGAAATGCTCTTAAATTACGTGAAGCTAGGATATCCTGATTTTAATCAGAGATTTATCATTCAGACAGACGCATCCCAGATTGGAATAGGGGCAATGCTATATCAGGAGAACCCGGAAAACCCTGATAAGAAGAATTATCTAGCTTTCACAAGTAGAAGACTGAAACCACACGAGAAAAATTATACGATCAGCGAGATCGAGCTGTTAGCGATATTGCACGCGTTGCAATATTGGCGGAAGATCGTATATGGGTTTCAGGTCATTCTAAGGACGGATCATAAAGCCTTAACCTTTTTGATGAAGACTGATTTATCCAGTCAAAGGTTGATGCGTTGGGCTTTATATATTCAACAATTTGATGTCAAGATAGAGTACTGCCCAGGAAAGGAAAACATAGTTCCAGACTACTTAAGTAGACAGCCAGAGTCCATAGAAGAGGAAGTAATGGCTATAGATTTGGAAGACAGGGATCAGCGTACTCTTAATGAGTTAAGAAGCATTAGTCAAAGGCAACGGGAGGATCCATGGATGAACATGCTCATATCATTCCTTGAGGGAAGCTTGATAAGAGGAACACCAGCGTACACGGAAGCTGAGAAGATAGCACAAGACTACACGTTTTATAATGGGTTATTATATAAGTTTGTGGACTCTGACCATACGAAATTAAGGATTGTTGTACCTGCAATTTTGCAGAGGAAAATAGTATGGTTAGCCCATAGATCGTTCGGACATATGGGAGTCGACAAAACAGTCTCGAGGCTGAAAGAAGCATTTATCTGGCCGAGACTGAGAGAAACTGTAAGGGACACGCTAAAGACATGTGATCTATGTCAAAGGATTAAACCTAATGCATTTCTGATGAGACAGAAGCCCATACCATTGTTGCCCGAAAGGCCCGGCCAAATCATATCTATTGATAATTTTGGACCTTTGCCAAAGGCAAGAAGAGGAAATCGACACATAATGGTGGCTATGGATGTCTTCACTAAAATGGTTGTCCTTGCTCCCATACAGAAGACTAGTACCAAACAGGTGTTAAAACGACTTAAAGAAAAAGTGATACCGATTCTGGGGAAACCTGAGAATTTGTTGTCGGATCACGGCAGTTGTTTCACCAGTGTAGAGTTCAGACGAGAATTAGAAAGACTTGGAATACGTCAAATTTTGTCAAGTATTCGCCATCCTGAGGCAAACCCTGTAGAGAGAGTTATGAGAGAAACGGCCAAGTATTGCAGAATATACTGTGCCGAAGAAAATTGGAAGTGGATAGATATTTTGGATATTATTGAATTTTGTATAAATAATACAATCCATGAATCCACAGGTTAGATACCCATAACGTTACATCGGAATGAGCAACCAGAAAGACCTTGGAATCTGGTAATTCCTAGGCCAGCAGACGCTCAGCCGGGAAGAGATGTACGAATTAGGAGAGCCTTTGAGCATCTAAAAGCTCAAGCCGACAGGAGGCAGAGAAGAAATAGGCATAAGAGGTATCATCGACCATTATTAGCAGGAGAAATGGTGTTAGTGAAAAGACCAGCCATTTCGGATCCAGGGAACCGTGTGTACAAGAAGTTCCAGAAAATGTACCACGGACCATATCAGATAATCAGAGATTTGAGGAATAACGCATATAGAATTCGGCACTGTGAAACGGATCACGAAGTGACTATGAATTCAGCAAATTTGAAATTATATTACCCTCCCGAAGATTTTGATGAAGAAAATGAACAAGCCCTGGTCATGGAAACATTTAGAGATGAATCCGCTTTTGACATAGACAAGAATAAGGAAGAAATAGAAAATAGAGCTCAAGCATTCGAGTGCGAATGCGAATTGGAGAAAGTATATTGGGAAATTAAAGAAATAATTGAATTTATTGAAGAAGAAAATTCCAAGTTAAGAAAAGAAAATGATGAAATAAGGAAACGGGTAGGGATAGACCAAACCCGTAAGGGAGAATGAGGTTCTGGGAACTTAAAGTCCAGACAAAGAAAGAAAGAAAGAAAGAAAGGGTAGGGACAGAGCATACCCGACCTACACAATTACCGGATACGACTTAAAAGAAGTAAAAACAACAGCAAATACGGATGACGTTATGATGGATTCGACGGAAGAGTAATACAAATTAAATTGAAATAAATTTCCTCAAAATTTTCGAAAATTTATTTACCTAAGGAGGGGAGAGATGAACCCATGGGCCATAGGGTCCATGACGGTCGAATCCATGTCCTTAAGGAAGAAATGAAAGAAACGTATAGTTTCTTAAAGGAACGGAGAGAGATTTTAAGCCAGGAATATAGCTTAACATTGTGCAAGCGACTAGGGACAGATGTTCCTTAGATGAGATCACCCCACTCGACATTTCAGAGAGGGCTGGTCACGAGTATTAATAACTGAGTGGAATTTTCCACCGTGATAGAAAGAGAAGCCTGAATCGGAATTCGAGCTGACGTTGCTGGAATTTGACAACGCCGCATATGCACCAGAAGAGGAATAATTAAAATTAACACGTTTACGAGCATAATAATGAGTAAACAAGCACAGTACAGTGAATCATTTGGAATGAGAGATTTTTCAGTATAGAGAAACCATGTAATAATTGTGCAGAAATAAACTGCCGACGTAAGACGACGTCATAGGGGAATTACCTAAGCCTCTGTGGAGGGGAGAGAGCAAAAAGAATGCAACACCCACACAATTGAGGACGAGAAATTAATTAATATCTCCGAATTGCACGATCGATCCTTAGGTGCAATAAGATCATTTGACATTGAGAAGACGAGCTTTCGGAAGGTATAATTTTTATATTTGTGGCATCATTATTTTAGAAGTTGACCACAGAAAAGGCTTGAGTCTTATTTTTTTGTAGTAAAACAGTATAAAGCTTCGGGCGTTTCCAAGCCAATCATGCAGTATTCAGACAGCCAGAGGGCACGTCACTGTGTCACATCGCATGCAGTCCTACGAGCATTCCGTGAGGGGAAGTGCTGCTCCACGACGTAGAAGTAGTCATTCCGACAGTCCGTGAGGGGACGTAATTCTGCGTTACATCGATAACAGCTACCAGTACTCCTTGAGGGGAGAAACGCTGTTTTACATCACCGAAGTAAGATCCAATAGCCACAGGCGTCACAGTAGTAACGACTTGCTTGCCTACATAAGGAGCAGTCAAGACGAAATTTTAAAGTATCGCCGGAGTGAAATATTAGGAAAATCCTAATTATAGGATTTAGGCCCGACTGTATACAAGTTAAAGTGAAAATTCGCAAGATATAGTCAGAGCAGGCTGCGAACGTCGGACTTAAAGGCGATAGGTCGTTAAATGTTCGAACGAACAGATCATAACGTACGGAAGTATCGTACCAGACATATAAATTGTTATTTGAATTGAAGCAACCTAAAGGGAAGAACAGAATAAGGTTCGAACGTAGGAGTGTTAAAACAGTTCAAACAAAGAGGATAGGAGACTATAAACATTAGCTCCAGATAGCAGGCGAACAATTCTAATAGTACTAGAATCAAGAAGTGCTAGCTGCTAGAAACTAAATCTATAGGTCTTAGAGGAGACCTCGATCCATATAGACTCTCGTTAGGATCAATAGACAGATCTACAGAGAAGCCGTTCAAGCTAGATAATAGCCAGTTATCCAGGATAGGAATAGCAGAATTGAACTCCAGGGAACAGTAGATGTTTCGGGACTTTCGCATTCTACAGAATAGGAAGCCGACATCGGATAAATTTCACCCTTGGAAACGGGAATTTAAGAAGATCACGTGTGATAGGCTCAGAAGTACGGCCTAGTGATCGAGTAATTGTGAAGTGTAAAATAATCAAGATTGTGTGTTAGATAATATTTTTAGTGTTATTATGTGTTCAAAAGGGACACACCAGTATATAAAAATGTCGTCAATATTAAGTGTTCTAGATATAGGTCAAAAAGTGTTTTTACGCAAGATGAATACCTTCAATATGGTGTAAAAAGTTCAAAGTGGGCCCTAAAAATGAAACACCGCACCAGATTTAAGATCATGGGATGATCTGGAAAATATGTGAGTACAAAATTCATTTTTATTTTGGTGTCAGAAATTGATTGTGTACAGATCCACCGGAGTTTTTGAGTGGAAGGGATGTGTTTTAAAGAAATAAATACTGAATAATCAAGAACACGGTCTGAACAATAATAAATAAATAGAGAAATTATGAATAATTATGTAAAGAATAATTCCCGTAGAGGAAATAAGTGAATAAAGGGTTAAAGTATTTAACAAATGTCATAAGAGCAAGCGAAATATCATTAATATTATCATGAAAGACATTGAAATAAAGTAAAGTTGAGATATGAAAGAAATAGCTTTTGAGCTTGTATAAAGAATAAAGATAATAATAATAATTAAATGTGGAAATGTTAAATAATAAAATCAAATAAATTGATATGGACATAAGAACGTTAAGCCTTAACGTATGTGTAGAAATGAGGTTCAATGGAATATTTTAAAACAGGGAGCGATTTATCGACCATGGAAAGATTAATATGTGAATTAAAATAATATGAATTGTTACTAAAGAGATTTTATCAGTTCTTGGGAAGACATTTCGGCTTAAAATAATGCATAGTGCATAATGAGCGCAAACATAATATTAAAGTGTCACGCTAGGAAAGCGTAGTGGTTAAATACTTGGTACATTACTTATGGAGGGTAGTTGATTGCAGTGAATTGATAATTGTGTAAGTCCTCTATTTTGTGACATTAGTATCACGAGGCATTGTGTATGTATTTAAAAAGGGAGCTAATATATGGTATTATTGAGCGTATGTCATATGGGCCACGGCCGACTCTAAATCGCATTTTGAAATAAGTCCTCTGTACGGGATTAGTTCCCGAGGCACCTGAAGAGATTCGAATGCAGGATCTTCTTATGATAAAAGCCCCTGAAATTCTCCGTCGTCGTATGTGTATTTAATCTTCCCAATCAATGAGGACCCTCTCATAATTAATAAATGCCAAGGATATGAAAATGGTCTTTGAACCAAGGAATAGTTGTTTGAATGTATACGGTACAATAAAGCCCGGTCTCCCCAGAACTGGATAGAATGGGAAGGTTTGTTTTGAAAGCCTTGAAAATAAGCTACTAAATGTTGGGTCAGACAGGATGTCTCCGCCACCCTAACGTGTCATAAATCGCACCCCATGTAGTAGAGTCTAGCTTTCTTAAAGCGAGAAGGAACAGAGACCGTCTCGTAAGCTGTTGTAAAGAGGAATAAATACACCAGGAGTGTTTAAAGTTGTAAACGACCCGGGCGTTGAACCGAGGTCCTTAAAGATGGATATTTCGTTTGCCGGTTCAGATCGTAGTTTCTTATATGATAATGGTCTATTAAGACATAAGACATAACTAACAATCCCTATTGTAATAATGTATGGACGTGGGA
The DNA here is from genome assembly GCA_946902985.2 of Meconema thalassinum. Taxonomy (NCBI): domain Eukaryota; kingdom Metazoa; phylum Arthropoda; class Insecta; order Orthoptera; family Tettigoniidae; genus Meconema; species Meconema thalassinum. The sequence goes on from OX336388.2 coordinate 924,907,878, forward strand.
TTCCACGAGTTGATTGAAGGCAACTGAGTTCGGGAGTAACTATAGTTTTTTGACTGTGTCAAGTACCTTCACGCTCTGGAGTACACAATTGATTTTCTGATTACCTTAATATGTTTGTGAAATAAAGAGAGATGATAACAACTGAATGTGTGGACATGCCCAAAAATATTGAATTAGATAATTAACATAGATTTTAAATATAATTATATATTTGTTTTTGAGAAATAAGAAAATAATAAAAGCTAGTGTTTGAGGTGTACAAGAATGACACCGTAATAATGTAAATGCATGGAGCCAAAGAGCTCGGAGTTATGTAAACTTAATGTTAGTGCTTTATGGAAGTGAGACTAAGTAAGAATTGTTGGTTTATTTGGAAATCACAGGTTTTGAATACAATATTTGTTTATTTTATTTCGTGATCCCTTGTTCATTTGGAACAAGCAGTTGATATTTGGGTCAGTAATTAAAGTGTTAAAAATGTTTGTAGCGCCATTAATTTTATTAATTAAATGTGTTTAAATAGGAGTTGATTTTGTGGTTATTTTTGCAAGTGTATCCTCTAATTAATCCAAAATATGTGAGTCACAGAGTGGGGGAACTTACCGCTGCCCCGAAATCCCGAATTGAGCTACGCTGGTATACTGTGATTGGCATATTTCTTGCTAAATGGGCACAATATATAGTCCATGTAGGGTCTACTGTATGTAGGCCTATATAGTCTATGTAGCCTAGGCTATATCAGTTTCTTGTGGACCGATAACTGCCGTAGGCTAATTTTGCACCAATCACTTTGAATATTTGCCGTATATGTATACCTATAAAATCTCGGTCGAGTTCGTTATTGGGCTAAATCGGTCGAAGGGGGTGAAAATGGGGGGCGTTTTTCGAAAAAGTGAAATATTGCTATAACTCTATTAATATGTGAAGAGGTTTTTTATAGCACCAACCATTGACCAAAGGGGTGGGAAAAAGTGTTTTTTTTCGGGGAACATTATTCATATCTCTCTTAATAGGCACAATATCAAAACCGTACAAAATGGACAATATTCCCCTAATAATTACCTAAAACTTTTGTCTGAAAGAATTTTTGATATGACCCACCATTACGCAAGGGATGAGAAAAATGATTTCGGAATTATAAGAAAATGCCAAGTGCTATCAGAGGTTGCCATGGCAACACTACTAAATTGATGAGGGATGAGCCATCAGACGTTGCCATGACAACGCACTTGCTTGAGATCAGATTCAGATTTTCATCTGACTAAGTGTGAAGCAGCTTCGGTGATGTAACTGATAGCATGCTGAACTTCTATGCCCAAGGTCGTGGGTTCAAAGCCGGCCGAAGTCGTCGTATTTTCTAAGAGCGCTAAAATCCCTCAGTGTGCTTTCCTTTGGAGGGGAAGTTCCAACGTTCGTTGCGAGTTGCTGGTTGCGGTGGCATCTAGTAGCCAAGTTAACAGCTAGGTGTCGTTGACGGTAGTATCTGGTAGCAACATTAGGAACTAGGCTACTGCTTGAAATTGACCGTCTGCAGTCCTTACCTGAATTACAGACTAATAGAGCCATCACAATTCACACCGTTTATCAGACAGATTCTACACTCACCCAAAGTAGGCTACACGGGGTTACATGACCGCGTTGTTGCAGCCCCTAAACTGAGGAACCAACCAAAATCTCTGCGGGAGATATAATTTTGCGTGAAGAAGTAACAGACCGTTTCATACAGTAGTTACACATCAGTGTCGAAACCTTGCATAAGGACAGTGTGACCACAAGCATAAAAATGGACCCCAAATGACAAGAAGGTTGCCGTCCCCATAAGACAATAAAATGTTTAAAATATGCATAAAATGACGAAAAACAAAGTTAATTAAGCTCCAATTATAAAATACTTTCTCGCAATAAACGAGGTGTGATCCTTCTACGAAAACCTGCATATTCTGCCTATTTTCGCCTATCCCCAAGTTTGTACGGTGTAATCTACCTCCTCCTTCCGGCGTGCCGAGAGGACTTTTTTTACTAGATACCATAGCAGTCGGCTCCTGGCGACGAACGTTGGAACCTAAGAGCGTTAGTCAAAGATAACCTATAATTTAGCTTCACTCAGGTGTAGGCCTACGTAGTGGAGGGTTCTTATCATGCCATAAATCTATGACATGGGACCGCCAGCTTGCTTCCCCTCCGAAGGAAGGCATACTGAGGGATTTTTAACGCTCTTCAAAATCCGACGACTTCGGCCGGGTTTGAACCCGCGACCTTGGGCATAGGAGCTCAGGAAATACAACGCGATTTATTGATAGGCTACATGGATGTGGAGTTTTGAAGCCATTCTTTCAGTGTAACCTATACAAACTGTTAGTTGTAACTCTTCAGTCGGTCAACTCGAATTTCTCAATGATTGGGTGAGTACAATGTGATCAGAAACTAAGGTTACAAGGGCGCTATTCCTGGAGTTCCGTCTGTTATGGAGAAATTAGTGGTGTGGGGTAATTCGAATACATAGCTTATGTAGGACGTTAGGTAACTGTGCAGAGTTTCAGTCACCCTCCACCTACAGCGCTAGTTGTAGGTAAACATCTATAATGGCTACTCGTTTGGAAAACAACAGTCCAGCCGCTCAGTGTCCGGCTCGCGAGATTGCAATTTCTAGTTCACTTTTAGGACAGGACACAGCTTCCTAATTGGCTATTTTGACGAAACTGCAGCAAGGGCTGTGATTAGTCAGCGAAGTTATAAGGTGGAGCCTATCAGCGATGTAGTTCCAGGTTTGAAAAATTGTAGAACTCCCGCTGTTTTAACTTCGCATTTTCTAGGTACCCGTAGGCTATAAATTGTAATGCGCCAAGCAAATTCACAATCATTGTTCCTAGGACATAAATGTTTCCGTATCTTCTTAAGTCAAGAAGAATCATTACCAGAATGTTTTTCATCGATCACTCCCGATCAAGAAATGTATGTACATGGGAGGTGGCTTAAAATATGTCATTTCCGACGGCCTGAATGGCATGAATGGCAACCACGGGGCCGAAAGATGAGCTTGCCATTCACCGCACTTCTTGATTTAAGAAGATACGGAAACACTTATGGCCTAGGAACAATTATCATGCAACTATTGCTAGGCGCATTACAATTTATGAAGGTACCAAGAAAATACGAAGTTAAAACAGTGGGAGTTCTACATATTTTGTTCAAACCTGGAACGACATCGCTGATGAGTTCCACTCTAACTACGCTGACTAATCACAACCCTTGTTACAGTCGTGTTTTGTCGGAACAGCCAATCAAGAAGTCATATCGCTCTCTAATGCTAAAAGTGAACTAGAAAATGCAATCTCGCGTCCGGCTCTGACGTTTGGCGATGGTGGGAGAAGAGGGGGTAAAGAGAACAATATAGCCTAGCCAACCTACGGCACTGAGGAGCTGTTAATAGAACCTTGAAACTTGCCATCATTATAATTCTTTTCTAGCGTCTTCACTATGTAAGTGGAAGTCCCACACCCCATTTGCTATTGTATGCATTACAGAGAAACCCCTCAAATCCGAACCTCGGAAATCCGAAATCCCGGGTAATCCGAACGAGTTTTCTTCGACAATTTTAAGTTTGAAAATTACACGCAAAACAGAGAAACGTATTTATTTAGTCATAAAACCATTACATATTCTACATTATAACCTTATTTTTCAATAATTAGTTGAAAACTTAACAAAGAAGTAGAGTTAGCATACGTATCACAGTGTAAATGTACCTGCATACTTATATCATCCTGGATTGAAATTGGAAAAGTTGGTTATTGAAATTTCTTAGGTTAATCGCTTTGCAAGAACAATGAAATAACAATAGAAACACACAAAATATCACTTAATCTTTCACTTGAAATCAATTATCTTCAATTGTCGAAGTGACGAAAAGCTTCCCGCAGAGGTAATTTCGCATGAACATGACATCGTTTGAGGTGGCTGCTTCGTGTTGTTCTACGAAGCGCAATGCGATGTCCAGAGCAGATGCAGCCTCAGTGTAAGTCACATTGTCTGTCCAAGCTTCTTCTTCCTCACTGTCACTAGCTACATCGCTGTCATGTTGACTCACTATTTCATGTTCGGTGCATTCTTCATTGACATCAACTGTCGTCCACTACTCTAGACAACCTTCTCCAGCATCCTCATAACCTGCTATATGGATATTTTTTGGCTAATCCGAACAAATTGAAATCCGAACTGACTACAGCCCCAATTAGTTCGGATTTGAGGGGTTTTACTGTATTTTGTTATTCCGACGGCAAGCCTCCGTGGCTTAGGCGGCAGCACGCCGGCCTCTCACCGCTGGGTCCGTAGTTCAAATCCCGGTCACTCCATGTGAGATCTGTGCTGGACAAAACGGAGGCAGACAGGTTTTTCTCCGGATCCTCCGGTTTTCCCTGTCAAAATTTCATTCCAGCAACACTCTCCACTATCATTTCATTTCATATGTCATTCATTTAATCATTGCCCCAGAGGAGTGCGTCAGGCCTCGGCAGCCGGCACAGTTCATATCCTCGCCGCTAGATGGGGGCTTCATTCATTCCATTCCTGACCCGGTCGGAGACTGGAAGCAGGCTGTGGATTTTCATTTCATTTTGTTATTCCGATATTTTGCGGTTACAAAACCTAAATTCTTTGATCGCAGTGGAATTCCGCCTGTGTTAGCGAAGTCTCTTACTACCATGAGGAATGTTGTCACCTGGACCAATCAGCGGGTTTCCCAGTAAGCCGGTCTTTAAATTTAGCTCAATGTTGCCAAGGAGTCCAGTTGCTTTTTGTGTTAGTGCAGGTTTATTGTTTTATTGTCTTGTGTGTGCACATATACCCGTTAACTGTGTGTAAGCATATTACTTTAGTAATATGGTCAACAGTTCGTCAGAATTCATTTAAAAACATGTGAAATATTTTATGTATTCCACGTTGTTTTATATTTCGCGGCACAGAACCGGCATCGCTGCCTCCCTCCCTCATGAGAAATGTCAGGGGCGGACACTTGGCGGCTGGATAGTAATCTCGCGAAGAGATCCACTCAGTTATTCGATATCTGTGGGCGAAACATATAACCGTGACCAGGACTTCTCACCGAGAGAGTCATCTTCCTTCATGCCAACGCGCGACCTCATCCAGCCCAGAAGACCACTCCACTGTTCAAGTGGTTTCGCCGGAATATCATTGACTCCCCTTCCTACAGCCCAGACATCGCTCCTAGTGACTTACACCTGTTTCCTCACTTGAAGGAGCATCTAGGAGGTCGACGATTCGCTTCAGACGAGGAAATGAAACACATCGCGACAAAGTGGCTGAACACGCAAGGAGGGAATATGCTATTCAAACTCACCCCACGAAGCGACAAGTGCCTAAACCGATATGGAGACTGTGTCGCAAAATAGCTTAATGTATGGGTAAAGTTAAGTAACTCCGTGATACTAAGCTTCTTATGTTACTATTTCTGAAATTTTAGATTTCAGTTATTTCGATTCATTTCATGTTAAAGAGGAATACCCTACGGAACATTTCTGGCATATAGCCTATCTTACAAATATTCATAAGTCATTTCAAGGTATTAACTAACCAAATCCGGTAGTAAAAGTAGGTAACGCCGTGATATTCAAGTTATTCCGTGATAGTGTTCAAGTTACTCCGTGATAATATGGTGTTCACCATTCAGTAACTTTTTAATCGTGAAAACTAATGTTTAATGTAATAAAAGTGTTCAAATCTTATGTAGACTATAAGTTTCTATTACACCATATTGCCCATATTGAAACATTTCACTACCCAGTTTTTTATTTAAAAAAAAACATTCTATTAAAAATATCCCATTAAACATATTTTAAGACTTCTTAGTCACTATCAGATTCCTCACACCTATCACACATAAAATATACATTATAGGTACCAGACATTCCAAAACTCAAAACTGATAATCAATCCATTCGGCTCCATTCTTCCTCTTGGTGTCATCCGCCAGGGGAGCCACCTCACGCACCACAACCATTATCGTCAATATTCTGGGGTCTGGAATTAGGCCAAGACCGATCTATTGTGTATATCTTGACACACTATCTTCACTTCAAATTCAGGTGACACAACGAATGGCTTTCCAATTTTTGCAAGGGTTGCACTTCCTGGATCGGCTGAATATTTTGTGCAGTAATCCTTTATATTAGTGTACTCCACGGGTTATTAAAACGTCTACTGGCCTTGTATACTGGCCATCCTTCTTCCTTCATCGACCTCAATGCAACTTTAAGTGTATCACCTGTGTAGGAGCGAGCCTCTTTATTCCGTTTTGGCGCCATTTCAGCGTCCAACCTAAGAAAAACGTACTTATTGCTAAGCTCACACACCTTGCATGCGAAACACTACACGCATGTAAGTTTTGTATGCGAATGGTCTACATCTCACCTCTGACTGGTGTTAAAGTGAAACTTATACAATGAAACAGCTGTTTATAAGAAATTAAAATCTTCACCACAGATTTCACTGGATGTGGATCACTTGTAGAAATGCCAACTCTCTGTTAACATATTTTTTACACCTCATTGAGTTGGTCAAAAATAGAACGCAAGGGCTTCCTAGATTTCTGGTTTCTACTGCCATCTGTTGGTAAAGACTTAGAACTTTCGGAATTGGACTTACGTTGTGATAGAGGAAATACGCTTTATCACGGTGTTACTTGATATCACGGAGAAACTTGACTCTACCCTACTATCAGTTGGCTGTATTGGTTGTATAAAATAAAATGTACACTGCAGGCTTTGTAACCTTAGTTTTGGATCATCTTTCGTATACAATGAAATGAAAATCCACAGCCTGCTTCCAGTCGACCGACCAGGTCAGGGAATGGAACGAACGAACGAATGAATGAATGAATGAATGAATCCTCCATCTAGCGGAGAGGATATGAACTGTGCTGGCTGCCAAAGCCTGTCGCAATTATTAAATGAATGACAGATGAAATGAAATGCTAGTGGAGAGTGTTGCTGGAATGAAATTTGTGACAGGGAAAACCACAATACCCGGAGAAAACCTGTCTGCCTCCGCTTTGTCCATCACAAATCTCACATGGAGTGACCGTGATTTGAACCACAGACCCAGCAGTGAGAAGCCGGCGTGCTGCCGCTGTTACCTCTCGTATAGACTATAATATGGCCTATAGTAAATTGTGTTGTTTTAAATAGGATACACGTGCATAATACCGGTATAGCATTTAGTGCCGGGAGTGTCCGAGGACATGTTCGACTCGCCAGAGTTTGTAGCTGCTTCTAAGTGGACACCCTTGGGATGAGCTACAAGTACCGTCGCGGGTGGAGTGTTGTCTGGGGAGGAAAGTGGGAATGTAAGGACGAGGAATTGGAAGGTAGCGGCTGTGGCCTGCCTCGAAGGAAGACCATCTTCAAGGTTGCCGGCGGGGGATTCGAACCTCCTCGCCTCCCGGATGTGAGCGACTGCAGCCGCGCCGTAACGACCACGGCTAACTCACCCGGTATAATACCGGTACTCATACGTAATTCACAAACGTGGGTGGAGACAGGCCTAGCTTCAGATCGTTGGTGAACAAGCACGACTTGCTGCAAATCGCCGGATAATAGCCACCATTGCATGGACCGACGAAAGGAAGAAAAATCATAGTAAAAGATGAAGAGAGTTTGAGAAGAAAGCTTATTCAAATTCATCTGAGAAATAGGTTAAATCGTGCTCCTTCTTTAGGCAAAACGTCGTAAAATATAACAGACTAATAATAATAATAATAATAATAATAATAATAATAATAATAATAATAATAATAATAATAATAATAATAATAATAATAATAATAATAATAATAATAAAATGAAGGCGGTCTGATGGAAAAGATGGAAATTAGAGAGAGGAGAATTCTCCAGAAGATCCTCGGTCGTAAAAAGGTAGTTGAAGAAATTTCGTAGGCGACATAACTCCGAACTCTACGAACATAGACTATAGCCTAGGCTATATCAACTATCTGATTGTGCGAGAAAAAAGAAAATAGCCTTTTATGGCCATATAGCGAGATTTCCTTCCACAAGATTGACCAATTGTTTGCTTAGTTTCTGGCACAATAAGAAGGTTCGTACGAAAACTGAGAAGAATAGGCCTATTAACGAACAGGAAATATCAGATCTGCATGGCAGACAGGCTCTGAGGCGTACTGTGAACGAAGTCCGTGGTTTTCAGGAGAAACCTCGGAAGAAGGGTACCCCCTGGACAACTGAAAGAAAGGAGTTACAGCGGTAGAAAATGCGTCAATACTGGACGAAGATCAAGACCCTTAAGTTGAATGGTCCTACGTAGGCCAAGTTGACAGAAGAAGGAGAATACAGTAATAGTCTAACCCTAGGAATTCGTTACGTGTTCCGGGTGATGAACAACTCCTCGCAAATACATCTTTCATCATCATCATCATCATCATCATCATCATCGCTGCAACCACATTTGTCTCTCTCTTGCTGAACGTACTGTATTAAGTCAGCATACTGTTTAAATGGAAGTCCATGCATCACAGATTCCAGATGAGTCTTCCGCGGTCTTCCTCTTCCTTTCTTCCCCGGAACTTATCCTTCCAGTATGGTGGTCTGGAACTCATTATGAAGTAGGGTATGGCCAATAAATTTTGCTTTCCTTTTTTCTATAGAAGTGAACAATTTTCTTGTTTCGTCTACTTCCTTGAGGACCAATTTGTTAGTCTTTTTCTCCTTCCAACTTAATTTCAGCAACCTCCTCCTCATCTACATTTTCGCTGCTTCCAGGCGTTGTACCTCCTGTTTCCTTAGAACCCAAGTTTTGCATCCGTATAACAAAACACTCCAGACAAATGTTTTGATAAACGATTTTCTAGTTTTAATGCTAATGTGCCTGCCTGTCAAAAGCTGTCCCTCATTGCAGAAGGCCTGTTTAGAGAGGGCAATTCTCCTTTTGATTTCTGTGTCACACCTATTATCGTCAGTGACAAATTGACACTGCTTCCTAAGTACCAGAACTGACTGCACTGTTGAATGGTTTCACCATTATTCTCGCTTGCCACGGTGGGTGAGTGGTCAACGTGCCGGCCTACTAACTCCAAGGATGCAGGTTCGCTCCTGGCCGTGGTAAGTGATTTTTGAATGCGGCAAAAATTACGACACCATGTCATACGATGTTGGCATGTCAAAAACCCATTTGAATTCAGTAGGCCGTGTTCATAATGGTAAAATTAATCTCGGGAGTTTCCGCCAACACAAAGTTCCTCATTTCTCTACTGGAAAGCGCTATAGTGTTCAAGGAGCTTTGATCTCTAACCTCATTGACTTTCATAGTACTTCACGGAACAACGAAATTCGACATGCAAGCTACCCTTCGGGTGTCAAATAACAAAGCTTGCACCCGGCATCCGAGGCCATACGATATTATTATTATTAGACTAGAAGTTGGCCCGTGCGAGCTCCCGCCAGATGGCTGCCGCCAGTGCGCTGCCCTGCGCTCTAGCGGCAGGTTTGCCAGGTTACGGGGCTCCCATTGTAAATGTAAGGTATTTATTTAATTGTGAGGCATTTAACGAGGAAGTGAGTGCGTTTCGGGCACACATGGGGTTATGCGGAACCTGTAGGTACCCCATATGTGTAGGTTGGTGTTAACAGGACCTTATTTTCGGTACAAAACCGGAATGGGACCTTAGCAGAATAATATAGGGATTATTATTATTATTATTATTATTATTATTATTATTATTATTATTATTATTATTATTATTATTATTATTATTATTCTCGACGTTTGGATATTTTCATCAATTCATTAAAATAAGGCATTTTTGCCCAATATAGCCCCTGTTGCGAGACACACTGTAGGCTACTCTATGCACCACAACCACCTTTCTCTTCTTCTACTGTATCTTGTTCTTCTCCTCTTCCTCATTCTTTCCTTCTCGCCTTCCTCGTCTCATTTCGTGAGCTGAAAAATTGTTTTTCATTAACCGGTTTGACAAATGTCTGAGTCGGGAGCAGGAGCTGTCATTGGCAGTCACTGCCGGTCGCTTTAATTGCATCACGAGCCAGGGCAAGACTTTGATTGGGAGCGTCAAGGGAAGAGCGACATGCAGACTCGTAAAACACAGTCCTCTTCAAGAGTCCTTCCTCTATGTTCCTCAGGGTCTCGCAACTTTGCTTCATACTCACTCAGCAAGCATCCTTCAGATCACTTAAGATACGTTCTAAGAGAATTTCCATAAGCAACCTTCAGATCACTTAAGATACGTTCTAAGAGAATTTCCATATTTTTTTACCGAATCGTTTTGAATATTTTTAGTGGTTAGAATGGTTAATGAATGGGGGTCCAAAAATTATTTCCATTTAGCCTACAGTACTTTCGATTTTTGCAAAAAATGAAAGTGGACTTATGAGATCAACACAGGGCCAAAATTTGTGTGTCTGTCTGCGTGTGTGAGTCTGTGTGTGTGTGTGTAGTGTGTGTACTCTGAATGTCTGTCACCCCCCTATCAATTCGAACACGGTTAAACCGAATTGAATGAAATTTGGCACAGAGGTAGCACTAGCAAAGGACACCACAGTGTCATGTTTTATATCGCCGCCATCTTGGTGAAAACGTAATGGCGGTCACCCAAATGTTAAAAGCTTTGAGCAAATTACGACCAACCTAATCATCTGATCTCTACCAAATTTTTCAACAACATACTGAACCCTTTAGTATTGCAGTGTTTATAAGCAAGAATCTTGATCAAGGGGTCGCGCTCAGTTCATAGTGTGATGTTTACGTTCGCCAAACAACTTGCTCTACTGAGGTAAGGGTCATAGGATTAAAACTATAATTAAGAAAGGAAGTGACAAGACGTAAAAAAATAACATAATTTAATGACTATTAGTGCAAATAAAATGAATATAGACAACAACAATAATAAATTTTCTCCCTGAATCTTCCCATGACAGAAATATTTATCAAAAGTCGAGGAGTCAGACGGATCTCCCCCTTATAAAAAATGTGGATTCAAGTTCCACTAACTTGCATTGGATTTTATGTACGCGTAATGACTAACAACGAGGAATGAGTACTAGGATGACTGTTCGTTTACATCGGGTAACAGCCACAACGCTTACGAACAATCATCTCGTAAATCAACGTTTACGGATACGGGACACAACACTAATAAAACCCTTAAAAATTAATGCTGACACACAATCTAAAAACTAATATTTACAGGAATCTCCCTCGAGACCCTCCTTCAATGCAATGACGCATCTGACAAATGAGCTGCCAACCCGGCCAATTGCTCAATACACAAACAAGGAAAAGACAGCATCGCACGTGACTACACGGGTCACTAATACAGAACATAAACATGGAATGTAACCAACAACAACAAAAGCCTCACCGGCCGAGATTACTTTATATGAACAAAAATGCACGTTAAGCTAACGCTTCGGAGATTATAGTGATTCGTAGGCAACTCCCATTTATTTAAACAATTTTTACCATTGATCAGTTCTTATTCTGTATTTCAAGTAAATATACGGAGCCAACAAGCGCTCCCCTAATGACCTCGATGCAATCCTTTTCAGCCCGCCTTGTGAAACAACTTCCCCCTTCCTCACTTTGTCATCGTCCAGCCCCAGTGTGTAAAAATAACATGACCAACTGACCGTTATCTCGTAGAATCAACAGCAACAAATCCCAACCACATAAACATATGGTAAGACCTTAATCGATATAGCCACATATGTCCTCGCAAGGTAACCATATGGACTTGGCACCAAGCTGACAGAAATCAGTCCACGCTGAAATTCCCGCTTGTAATGACCAATAAAATACACACACACACACACACACACACACACTGCTGGGAATGACATAACATTTTTCACACAGGTCGGCTGAATCAGATCCTCACAAACTATTTTAAAAAATAAAACCTACGAGAGAGCTGACTGCTCCTCGCCACAATTCACATTGCTCCAACGGCAATAAACTCACTGAATCTGATCAATAATAAACATTAGAAGATTAATTTACCCTCCAATCTATTGCATGATTATACTAATTCAGTCCTACTTCTGAAACACAACATATCTCCGAGAGACGCTTCTTAATCGCACTACGTAAACATTTGCGAACACGGTCGTCCACATAGCTACGTTAATTAAAACAAACAAACAAACAAGAACTTACGACTGATAAAATATGTGCGAGCTGTTTCCATGCAAAAGGTGTGTCAGACCAAAACTAAATACACTACGTTAATCAACACAAGCAAGATATTTACAAACAAAATATGTCCCATATACCATAAGTTAATTTGTCAGATAATAAGAATATTATTCATGTTCTCATCCTCAGCCAGTCACCGTCAACGAACATCTGCAGCCATTTCCCTACTTAATGCCGCTTAGCTCATCTCCCACATCTTGATGGAGTGTTGACAGTTCCAAACTTCTTCCAGGATAAGCGATGTCATCTCTCGTGCTGATGCAAAAAGTTATAGATTAATTCACACTCGATATCTGTTTACTAAATTCGCCGTTTTAGGTACTTAATTCCCCAGAACAGTCTGTTGGCGAATTGTCGATGATACTGTCCCTAAAAAAATAGTACTGTGACTATCTATCACACTGAATTTAACACATTTGTATTAATAGAAATCTGTGTCCTCATGACACGCAAAGTACAAGTGCCTACGTCCTTACACGCACAAAATGTAATGATAATAATATCCTCCGTCCTCAGACGCACAAAAGTAATAGCCTGTGTCTTCCGACACACACAATATAATAGGCAATGTCTTCGCTCTTCACGCCACTTATAAATGAACTAGCCCTAGGTATCGATAGAGGGCGAAATTATATAAAAATTTCTCAAAATAATAGTGGTACAGGAATGAAAAAAATATCACTGAATTCGTAAAATTGCGCAGGTCAAGAATATGCCCATTAATCCTAGAATCGATCGTAGAGATGTTGTCTAGCCGATCTCCCGCGTTAATGCTAGCTTTCGCGTGCCCAAGCTAGACTTGGCGCGTTCGTAAGCATTCATCTCTCATTGGTTCCACTTTTTCAATAACTTGGCGGTTTTTATCAGACCTCGGCCTCGTAGGAGTGTCCAGTATTTTCATCAGCCACTCACGTTACTGCATTATATTTTTTCTAGGCGCGAATATTACAATGAACATACCATAAGCGTGTCTCACCACGCGTCCCTTCTATTTTGAGGTAGTCACCACCTGTCCTTCTGACACATAGCTAGGGTCTTTCTTTTCACAATGCTAAAGTATTTAGCCTTTTGTCAAACTGCTGCAGGTACGTCCCCGCTGTCTCCAACAAATGCTTGAAGTTTCCTCATCTTCGTCTGGCTACTTCATGACGCTGGTGGAAATATTAATTAATTGAAGAAATAAAACATCGAATCATTTATCCATCAGAGGATAAAGGGTTCACAACTCCTCCACTCACAAAATTTCGAACTTAGGATAAAGTCGACAATTTTTAAAAGACTTCCGTAGGCCAATTTGTTTTATTTCAGAATCACCCCTTTTCTATTACTTGGTCTAGCCGCTCCTGTCTTGAATGGCATTTACTCGTTTTATTTCCTGCTTGGACCTCACTCTTTCAGCTGCTTGCGTGACGCGCTGATGCCTTAGGCAACACTCTGCCCGTCTCGTTAATGTTTGTCAACACCATCTCTACTTCCTTCTTCTCGTGCTGTACTCAACTGCGCCCCGTCCACTTGGTTGATATAGGACGTCCATATATTCAAACTGCATCATTATTTCGGCGCTCTCATGGTTCGCTTCTTCGATACTTTTTTAAGTTGGCTGCATTGTAGACCGACATTGTTCCTGTGCTTAACTCTTTCACTCTGTATGCATTATTTCCTAGGTTTCTTACAATAGAATAGGGTCCTATGAACTTTTCACAGAATTTGCTGAAGATCTTCTTCTCTGGATCCGATGTAGCAGGTCGTTTCACCAAAACGAGCTGGTTGATTTCTAGATCACGGTGAAATCTCTTATTTCTCAATCGCCGTAATCTGCGATCTGCTTGTTTTCTCATGTAGGCTCTCGTTCTCTCTATTCGCAGGTCAGGTGCTATCATGGGATCTTGTGGGCAGTTAATGATGCTTTTCCACGTTCTCACTGGATACTCGTTTTTGTGTAAGACCATAGGGATCTGTCCTGTTGACTCGTGCCTGGTAGAATTCATACATGTCACTACATCCTTAATTTTATCCACCCACTTATGATATTCTTTGGGAATGAAGATTCTCAAGTATGATGTTACACATTTTATTGCTCTCTCACTTGGATTAGCTTGGGCATGTCGGATACTGCTTAAAACGTGTTTTATACCCATGTCCTCCATACCTTTCTTGAATTCGGCGCTTGTAAAATAGCTGCCATGGTCTGACAATATAAATTCTGGTTTTCCAAGGATTGGAATAACTCTATTTCGAATACGACTGAGTACTTGTTTCGATGTGGTTTTCTGAATGGGGCATAATACGACAAACTTAGAAAACATATCAATGCACACTAGCAAGTGACGGCAACCTCGTCTACCTTTCGGGATTGGGCCGAAACAGTCTAGGGCCAGTAGCACGCATGGTTTCTGAGGTAGCAATGGTCTAGGACAGGGGTCTCCAAACTTTCCAGCCTTAGGGCCATACTGATTACTCCAGTAAGTTCCGAGGGCCAAAACCATATTATCATTGTTGCCGGTGGTAAAAAGTGAAATAGTCCACTGATGAAAAAAAGTCCGAAAAAGTACGCAACGTTGAAAAAAGGCTGAAAATCGGACTAAAGTCCGCAAAACGGCAACACTGCATATTATTAATTTTCCTGTCATTATCTGTAATTTCTAGATTAGTCGTAGAGTACGAGCCATGAGGAGTAACGTGACACGACATCTGGTGGACACAAGCGGAAATAGGTAGTACCTTCTATCGCTAACAGATGGCGCTAATAGCACGTACAGAGTAATCTCGTTGGTTCGAGAGAGTTCTGGTGTCTTCCACTCGCTTCTAGATGGTAGTAATTGGAATATATAAGAAGGCTAGTTGCGCAACCACAAGTCAGTTCCTATGACACTGTTGTGAAATAAAATAGTGCGTACCTCCTTAAAACGTGTTTGTGCGTGTCTAAGTTTAAGACATCTTTGTAACAGTATTTTGATTTGAATTGTTGCTTTTGTGTGTGATTTAGTAGTATGAAAAAGAAGCGAAAAATTGATAGTGAATGCAGAAAATTCAAAGATGAGTGGAACATTCAGTATTTCGTAATTGAGCCCAGTAACAAGGCGCTATGTTTGATTTGCAATGAAAGCATAGCCGTTCTCAAGGAATATAACATTAAACGTCATTATGAAACAAAACATTTTCAAAATTACTCAAAATATACAGGAAGTTTGCGGACAGAAAAATTCGAAGCTATGAAGCGCGGATTGAAATCGCAGCAATCTTCATTTACAAAACTCAAAACCGAACAAAAGGCTGCAACTCGTGCCAGCTTTCGTGTGGCTCTTGAAATTGCAAAACGTGGAAAACCATTCACCGATGGAGAAATGATCAAAGAATGCATAAATGCAGCAGCCGAAGAAATGTGCCCTGAAAAGGTAAATTTATTAAAAACTGTCAGTATGTCAGCAAACACTGTGGCTCGAAGGGTAGAAAACATCGCTGAAAATATATCCTCTCAACTGTTCGACAAAAATGGAGATGTTGAGTGGTTTTCTTTGGCCTTGGATGAGTCAACGGATGTGTCAGATACTGCTCAGGTGTTGATTTATATTAGAGGAGTAGATAAAAGCTATGAAGTGCATGAAGAACTTCTTGATATGTATGGTATTCATGGCACAACTACTGGTACAGATATTTTTAAAGGAGTTGAAATGGCCATTAATTAAAAGAACCTTCGATGGAAGAACTTGAAATGTATTACAACTGATGGAGGCAAAAACATGAGTGGGAAAGATAAAGGAGTGGTCGCTCTTGTGTCAAAGGCTGTAGAAAATGACGGTGGTTCAAAACCATTAGTCTTACATTGTATCATTCATCAACAGTCTTTGTGCGGAAAATGTTTGGATATGTCTGAAGTTCTGAAACCAGTCATATCAACTGTTAATTTTATGAGATTTTTTGGGCTGAATCACCGACAATTCCGACAATTTATTGAAGAGATTGGAGAAAATGACTTACCTTATCATACTGCCGTACGTTGGCTTAGTTGTGGGAAAGTCCTTCAGCGCTTTTTTGAACTTCGAGCAGTGATCGAAATTTTTTTGAATGAAAAGCATCGCCCTCTTACTGAATTACAAAACAACGCATGGCTGTGGAAGTTAGCATTCTATGTTGATTTGACAAAACATGTGAACGAACTGAATTTGAGATTGCAAGGAGAAAACCAGCATCTTCCTGATTTATACACTAATATCAAATCATTCCGGAAGAAATTGATACTGTTTCAATCACAACTACGAAGTAAATGTTTTTCACATTTTAAAACATGTGAAATATTCAACCACACCACTGAGACTGAGTTTCCTATCGATTTTGCAATCGAAACTTTGTGTGCTATGAAAATAAATTTTGATACTCGTTTCTCAGACTTCGATGCCTTTGCGAATCAAATTAAGATTTTTCAGGATCCTTTTGATACTGACATTGAAACCCTAGCCCCGGAACTTCAAATGGAAATGATTGAACTACAGTGCAGTGATATAATTAAGAACAAATATCAAAAATCATCTTTGTTGGAATTTTATAAGAGTCTTCCACTGACACAATTTGATAATTTGCATAAATTTGCTCGTGGGCTGTTTTCTGTTTTTGGTACTACTTATTTGTGTGAGAAGACCTTCTCCAAAATGAAGTACACAAAAATGTTTACAGATCTAAATTAACTGATGAGCATCTTAAATCTCTTTTAATAATTGGTACAAGTAAAATTAGTCCACAACTACAAACTATTGTCAGTGGAAAATCTCAATTACATAAATAGTATTTCATATGTCTGTATGTTATACATGTCTTTACTCATTACAATTCTGTGTTTCTTTATCCAACTTATCACAAAAACAATAACAATAAGCCCACAACAATGTTATGAGTAGTTAGCCCATGACCATATCAATGTAGATGTCATATTAATAATTATTCAACATAAAATTAGAATATTCAGTAAACTAAATTTAACATTGTGGTGTTTGAAGCCATATTTTCAGTGTTGCCTTAGTAAACAAGAGTTTAGTGCTTTTCAGTCGGTCAACACGAATGTACCCAAAAGAGATGGGTTATGCCCTAATCCTGAAATAAATTACATGAGATTAATAAAACACTAGGATGACCAGTTTCGATCGTCAAGCGATCATCATCAGATCCAATACACTTAGGCTATAAAATCTATGTTTGAAATACAGATGAAAATATTTACAATATGTACAATTATTTAGTTGCAGTATTGGTACTGTAACTGTCAGTGTATGCTAAATGCAGTATATATGTTAGGTGAAATGCTAAATGGTGATGGCTATCCGGAGATTGTACTTTAGAGAGATTATATGGTTGTAAACTATGGTTAAACTATAAAATTTTAGGCTAACTACTTATCTGATTGTCTTCCGTACTACAGCTATTCGCAGTTTCCGTGCTCACTTGAACTCGCTGAGCGGTCGACTGCGGTGGTTATCTTAACGACAGGTTTTTTCCCTGCCTTCCCCCCCCCCCCTGTCCCTACGTGCTGTGGGGCGTGATCGCGATGTGTTTATGTGAGGTGTTGCCAACCTAGATAAGATGTATGTTATTGAATGAGGTGGATCTACAACTATTAAAGACCGTGGATTAGTCCTCGCCACGCGTGGAGCATAACCCATTCGAACTAAGCGTTGACGGTCTTATGAGGACGTCCCGGAACCTTTAATACTGCCTCTAATATGGGCCTTGGTTTATTGCAGAAGAAAAGTACATCGTACACCTGATCCAGCTAACATTTACCTATTAAAAACCCCCTAATTTCCCCCCTTTTTTTATCTAGCTTGGCTGTGTCGCTAAATTGTGTTTTGTTTCCGACAGGGTGTGTTTTTTAGTAGCGTGAAGAGGGGTGAGCTCTCCATGAATGTGTGTTCATTTAGATTGTTGGGATTGTTTCGTTTGGCTAGGTGTATCTCGATTGCTTCCTTTATGTCAAGAGCTCTGCCTTTCGATTCGTGATGGATTATTTTAAGGTCCGACTCTATGTTGGTAAAGCTATGCCCTGCGTCACACATATGTTCGCACACGGCTGAATGTGTTCCGTATCTTATCGCATTTCTATGTTCATTATAACGTGTGTATACTCGCCTTCCACTCTGCCCGATGTAATTAGCTTGACAATCGGTGTCTTGGCACGTTATAGAATATACCCCTGACCTTGAATACGGGTCATGTTTATTTAGATTACTATTTAGGAGGTGCCTAGCGGTTGTGTTTTTCGTCGTGAAAGCTATCTTTATGCCTTGCTTTTTGAATAGGTTAGTGATTTTATATGTATTCGCATTCACATAGTTGAAACGCGCAAATTTTTTCTCATTACTGTCCGGTTTGGGAATCGTTTTATCTTCATTTTTATGTTTGGCTATAATTTGATTTATTTTGCTTGGCGAGAAGTTGTTTTCCTTTGCTATTTGCATAATAGTTCTTATTTCCTTATTATAGTTGTCTTTTGACATGGGTATGTTTAAAGCCCTGTGCACCATTGAATTGAAACCCGCTAGTTTGTGCGTACTGGGGTGATTAGACTGATTGTCGATTGCATGCGAGGTTTGTGTTGCTTTCCGGAATATGGAATATGAAAGGTCGTTGTCTTTACGTTCAATAGTTATATCGAGATAATTTATTTTCCGGTCTATTTCGGATTCCTTAGTGAATTTGATAGAATGGTGAAGGCTATTAATGGATTGGAGAATTGTTTCTTCGCTTGTTAGTTCAGTATCGTAGATGCAAATTACATCATCTACGTATCTTTTCCATATTACTATTCCCTTTGTTGAAGTCTTTTCTAAGAACGCATTTTCTAGTGCATTGATGAAGATGTCAGCGATTAACCCACTTAGTGGCGATCCCATTGCTAGGCCTTCTCTCTGTGTGTATATTTTATTGTCGAATTGAAACACGTTTTGGGTGAGAACGACCCTCAGTAATCTCACAATCTCTTCAATTTCTTTTACCGAATTGTTGGATTTTAAGTTGTTTTCGATAGTGTTGATTGCTTCAATAATCGGAATATTGGTGTACATGTTAGTTACGTCGAAGGATACTAGCCTGAAGCTAGGTTTCATTTGTAGGGTGTTCAATGCTGTTACTAGTTCTGTTGTGTTCTTTACAGAGTTGTTTTTGTCGTTGGAAAGACGGCATTTTAAGATTTTTAGTAACTCTTTGCTGATTTTGTAATTAGGGGCATTCCTACAATTGACTATTGGTCTCATTGGGCATTCCTTTTTGTGTATTTTTGGTTGTCCCCTCAATGACGGTATTTTCGGGTTCATGTTTATTAGTTTTGATTTTTCGGCTTTGGTCAGTATGTATTCTGTTTCTTTTAGCGCACTTTTTATTTGTTTTTGGAATTTGTTGGTGGGGTCTTTTGTTAATTCCTTGATTTCGTTGTTGTTTAGGAATTCGACTGTTTTTTCAATGTATTCTGTTTTGTTCAAAATTACTGTAGTGTTTCCCTTATCTGCTTTTGTGATGATTAAGTCATGTTCTTTTATTTTTTGTTTCAACGACTTTATTTCTTTGATTTGTTTGTTGTTTTGAATGTTATTGCTATCGCCCTCTCGTTTGAGGATTTTTTTGGCTTCGTTGGTGGCGAGATTTTTGGTTAATTCCCTGTCTTCTGCTGGGAGCTTGTGACTGGCTATCTCAATATCTGTGATTAACTGTTTTATATTGTGGTTCGTGTGTGCGTCTGTGCAGTTGTATTTCAAACCTTTGTCTAACATATTCATTTCACCTTGAGAAAAGGTTACGTTCGTTCTGTTGTTTACTCTGCTGTGGAAATTGAATTCATTGTTATTCGTGTGTTGTTCGTTAGATTGATGGTTCTGTGTTTCTCCTAGTTTTCTTAATTTATTTTCTAGCGTTTCATGCTTCCTCGTTGCTCTGATTTTGATGGTGTCATGTAGGTGTTCGGTGAAGCTGTCCCATTGGGCTGCGTGCCAGAAATTACTTAGTTGCAATTGAATGTCGTATAATTGTTGGTTAATTTTTTGCTTTCTTATGTATGCAAATCTTAATTCGTTTTTTATCCAAAGCGCTTTGGCTTGTTTAGTTGAAATGATCGAGGCTGGTGTGTTCGGTACGGTTTTAATTGGTACGTATTTAGGGGTGAGGTTTAGTTCTATACATTTTTTGTTGAACCAAATTGACTTGTCTAAATTCATGAGTTTAAGCCTGAGTGATTTGAATTTCTTGGCTTCACGATTTGCCTGACTAGCCGTGAACATTGTGGTGTTTGAAGCCATATTTTCAGTGTTGCCTTAGTAAACAAGAGTTTAGTGCTTTTCAGTCGGTCAACACGAATGTACCCAAAAGAGATGGGTTATGCCCTAATCCTGAAATAAATTACATGAGATTAATAAAACACTAGGATGACCAGTTTCGATCGTCAAGCGATCATCATCAGATCCAATACACTTAGGCTATAAAATCTATGTTTGAAATACAGGTGAAAATATTTACAATATGTACAATTATTTAGTTGCAGTATTGGTACTGTAACTGTCAGTGTATGCTAAATGCAGTATATATGTTAGGTGAAATGCTAAATGGTGATGGCTATCCGGAGATTGTACTTTAGAGAGATTATATGGTTGTAAACTATGGTTAAACTATAAAATTTTAGGCTAACTACTTATCTGATTGTCTTCCGTACTACAGCTATTCGCAGTTTCCGTGCTCACTTGAACTCGCTGAGCGGTCGACTGCGGTGGTTATCTTAACGACAGGTTTTTCCCTGCCTCCCCCCCCCCCCCTGTCCCTACGTGCTGTGGGGCGTGATCGCGATGTGTTTATGTGAGGTGTTGCCAACCTAGATAAGATGTATGTTATTGAATGAGGTGGATCTACAACTATTAAAGACCGTGGATTAGTCCTCGCCACGCGTGGAGCATAACCCATTCGAACTAAGCGTTGACGGTCTTATGAGGACGTCCCGGAACCTTTAATACTGCCTCTAATATGGGCCTTGGTTTATTGCAGAAGAAAAGTACATCGTACACCTGATCCAGCTAACATTTACCTATTAAAAACCCCCTAATTTCCCCCCTTTTTTTATCTAGCTTGGCTGTGTCGCTAAATTGTGTTTTGTTTCCGACAGGGTGTGTTTTTTAGTAGCGTGAAGAGGGGTGAGCTCTCCATGAACGTGTGTTCATTTAGATTGTTGGGATTGTTTCGTTTGGCTAGGTGTATCTCGATTGCTTCCTTTATGTCAAGAGCTCTGCCTTTCGATTCGTGATGGATTATTTTAAGGTCCGACTCTATGTTGGTAAAGCTGTGCCCTGCGTCACACATATGTTCGCACACGGCTGAATGTGTTCCGTATCTTATCGCATTTGTATGTTCATTATAACGTGTGTATACTCGCCTTCCACTCTGCCCGATGTAATTAGCTTGACAATCGGTGTCTTGGCACGTTATAGAATATACCCCTGACCTTGAATACGGGTCATGTTTATTTAGATTACTATTTAGGAGGTGCCTAGCGGTTGTGTTTTTCGTCGTGAAAGCTATCTTTATGCCTTGCTTTTTGAATAGGTTAGTGATTTTATATGTATTCGCATTCACATAGTTGAAACGCGCAAATTTTTTCTCATTACTGTCCGGTTTGGGAATCGTTTTATCTTCATTTTTATGTTTGGCTATAATTTGATTTATTTTGCTTGGCGAGAAGTTGTTTTCCTTTGCTATTTGCATAATAGTTCTTATTTCCTTATTATAGTTGTCTTTTGACATGGGTATGTTTAAAGCCCTGTGCACCATTGAATTGAAACCCGCTAGTTTGTGCGTACTGGGGTGATTAGACTGATTGTCGATTGCATGCGAGGTTTGTGTTGCTTTCCGGAATATGGAATATGAAAGGTCGTTGTCTTTACGTTCAATAGTTATATCGAGATAATTTATTTTCCGGTCTATTTCGGATTCCTTAGTGAATTTGATAGAATGGTGAAGGCTATTAATGGATTGGAGAATTGTTTCTTCGCTTGTTAGTTCAGTATCGTAGATGCAAATTACATCATCTACGTATATCTACGTGTATGCATTTAGCATACACTGACAGTTACAGTACCAATACTGCAACTAAATAATTGTACATATTGTAAATATTTTCACCTGTATTTCAAACATAGATTTTATAGCCTAAGTGTATTGGATCTGATGATGATCGCTTGACGATCGAAACTGGTCATCCTAGTGTTTTATTAATCTCATGTAATTTATTTCAGGATTAGGGCATAACCCATCTCTTTTGGGTACATTCGTGTTGACCGACTGAAAAGCACTAAACTCTTGTAAACTAAATTTAATTTGCTATAAAAAAATATGTTTTCTAAAAGGAGTTTTCAAGTATGCTAGCTCTCCGCGGGCTGGACAAAATCTGTCCGTGGGCCGGATGTGGCCCCCGGGCCGTAGTTTGGAGACCCCTGGTCTAGGATACTGCTTCATTAAATAGTTATTGGGCTTTGTCCTCTGACAAGGATCACAAGTCGTAATGACGTCACATATAGTTGTTCTCATACGTGGCCATGTAAATGTCTCCCCTATCGTCGCTTCGCACTTGTCTACTCCAACGTGTCCGTAACTTTCGTGAGTATGCCATGTCAATCCTCGCTGTAAAGATGCAGGTACTAGTATGCGTAACTTGGTGTGGTCATTATCTGCCCATTTATGCAGCAAATTGTTGACATAAACATATCTTCCTTCTTTGGCTTTCGCTTCTCGAAATGCAGGTGTTCCTGTAGGTAGCTGTTTTCTGAAGTATTGAATTAATAGCATCATCCATGGTTCCGCTTCCTGTTCTCGCTGTATCTCACGTAACTCCTCCAAGAATTCCCGGTCCTTCGGTGTTAACTCCAAGTGTTGTACCATCGCTGTTTCTTCATCATCAGGCTCTGGGTTCCTGCTGAGTGCATCCGGAATCACGTTCATCTTCCCTGGGCAATGTTCAATCTCAATACTAAACTGCTGAATACTGTATATATAGACCAACGTGTCACACGTTCGCTTGCCATCGACGTCTTAAACAAGAATGTTAGTGCCTTGTGATCAGTCCTGACAACAATGGGGTAGCCATAAATTATTCGTTTCCATTGTTGGAGCGCATGAAGGATGGCCAACAGCTCTAGCTCCGTTACAGTATAATTGCGCTCGTGCTTACGCAATTTTCGGCTGACAAATGCCAAATATGTTTTATGTTGCAGGTTAGCTGGATCTTCTTGGTAGAGCATGGCACCTATAGCAATTAGTGAAGCATCCGCTTGGATTATAAATTTGTGCTTGAAATCTGGATATCCTAACTTAATGCAGTTTTCCAATAGCTGTTTTGTTGCTTGGAACGCCTTCTCACATTCCGCATTCCATAACCATTTATTATTCTTTTTTAGCATTTTCTGCATTGGAGCTACTGTCTCCGTGTAACCTGGACACTTTTCTTTGAAGAATCCCGTTACGCCTAAGAAAGCCCGAATGTGCTTGACTCTCGTTGGTGTAGGGAAATTCTTTATCGCTTCGATCTTAGCTGGGTTTGGCTTCACTCCCTCCTTGTCAATGATGTGACCCAAATATAAGATCTCGCTCTTGAAGAAATGCGATTTCTTCAGGTTTACTTTGAAATTTGATGCATTAAGGTTGCCTAATACTTTATCTAAATTTTCCATGTGAATTTCAATGTTGTCGGATGCCAGCAGAATGTCATCAATGTAGCGCACCGTCATCTCCTTAACTTCCTAAGTTAGATTCTGATCCAGGGCTCGGATTAAAGCACAGCACGCTGTTTTGACTCCGAAGGGCATTCGGACGAAGCAAAACGTTTGGTTATGGAATAAGAAGCCAGTTAGAAGCTGTGACTTCTCATCCAATTCAATATGGTGGAACGAACTCGTCAGGTCTACTGATGAATAGATGCTCTTGTTCTTATAGCCTTTTAGTACGTCTCTAATAATTGGTGCTCTGTCATACTCAGGAAAAATGAGTCTCATGTTGAGATTTCTGGCATCTAAACAAAGTCTAATAGATCCATTTGGTTTTGTGACTGCCAAAATCGCATTTAGATAAGGTGTAGGTGTCTTCCTTATCACTCCAGCTTGTAACATCTCATCTATAATGACCTTGACTTGACCACGATATTTTTCCGGAATTGGGTAAAATCTACTTTTGAAAGGTGACCAATCCTCGACTTGCATTGAATATTTGAAATTTAATATTTTCCCAGGTACTGTATCAAATACTGCTTTGTGCTTCCTTAAAATCTCTTCCAATTGTTTTCTATGTTCACCCCCAAGTTGAATGTCATTGAGCCGCTCCTATAGTAACTCTTCAAATTGTGCATCGCTGTCATCTCCTTCTGTTAATAAAGACCATATCTCCTGGGATTCACTCTCCTCGTCTAGTTCCACAACAGCTCCTTCTATGATGTTATCTTCTGCCTTTCGTGTCTCCTCTTCCGTCTCTTCCGATATTGCTTCCAATGCCCAAGAATTTACATCTCTTCCGGTAGTGATTTCATCCATATGCAATCCCACATTCTTCAGTTGACTGTATTCTTGTGCAAATCTATCACTGCTTGATAGTCACAAATGAAATTTGCACCAAGAATTATATTGAAATTCATCTTTGCCATGATAATGAATGTTTGCCCAAAAGTGTGTTCCAATATGTTCAGTTCTAAGTATGCCTGACGTTTACAAGTGACGGTGCGTTCAGGAATAACACCCCTAACTTTGAGTTGTGGTACGGGAATCACAGGCACATTCTGACTCCGTCCCAACTCTTGAACCAAGGCCTCCGATACCAGACTGATCTGCGACCCCGTATCCAAAAAACATCTTATATTAATTCCACCAATCCTCGCGTAAATAATGGGTAACTGCCTAATTTCATCGTTCCGTGGTTTCACCGTCTCCTCCAGGCAATCTTCTGGCAAAGCAATCCATTCTTGTATGTTCGCTACTATCCATCCATCTTCAACTTCCGACTGTTGCGTTTGTAGACTGTCTCCTTTATCCAAATTTAGATTTTTTTTAGCACCGCTGCGACTCCCGTCATCATTTTGTCGCCCACGCCCTTGACTTTCCTCTTGTCTCAGTAGACTTCCAGCTTCCTCAAGCGGGGCGTGGTGGCTCAGCGGTCTAGCTGTATGCCTCTCACCAAGGCGGTCTGGGTTCGATTCCCGGTCAATGCATGTGAGATTTTCGAAGTGAAATGCCATGTCCTGTGGTTCGGATTCCACGTAAAAAGGAGGTCCCGTGGCTCATAATCACAAGATTCACGGTCACGTAAAACTACAATCTTCCTTTTTCAGCTTCCTCAGTATGTGTGTCTGGATTCTTCATGTTCCCAATGGCTTTCTCCCATCGTCCTTGCTCTCCACCTTGACTAGCGTGTAATTCCTCTAGGTAATTTTGTCATTGAGCGTGCCTATCATCCCAGTCATTTCGATAATTACGTGCCTCTCCTTGATTTTGATCTCTCCTTCCTTTCCATCTTTGATTCCCATTGTAATCACCGTATCTTCCATAAGGCCTCTCATGTCTTCGATTTTCACGCCATTGTTGATACCCTCTCTGTTGATATCTATTGTTGCCTTGATATGACCTATTGTTGTAATTATTCTCGTTACGCTGGTACGGTCTGTTTTCTACCTCTTCCTGATTCCGCCTAGGTGTGGATGTGTTTGTATTTGTACCCTGCGTTTTCGTGTTTGCCTGTTTTGGTTTTATGACCTCTGTCGTATTGACTAACTCCAGTTGTCTTCCTCCTCTATAATGATTATGAGATGTAGTCTCATCTATCTGGCGTAATATCTGTTCTGCATTTAAGGCCGTACTAACGTTCGCTGCGACTAGTACTTGTTGCACGTAGACTGGTAATTGCCGCGCTATAGTCATCACCAGATCCGCTTCATTTAAAGGGTAATCAAGGTCGCGAAATTTCAGCATTTGCATGTTGAAGAAATCTGAGTATTTCGTTTGCAGGGTAGTTTGGTATTTCCTAGAGTAAAGCTCCATTCTTAAGCTCTGTTGTAATGCCGGCGACCAGTACTTGCGCAGAAACGCGAGTTTGAAATCTGCCATAGTTCCAAATGTATATTTGAAGCTTAGAAACCATGTAAGGACATTTCCTGATAAAAATCTCTCCATCATCCTTAGCCTACGTGCTTCAGGTACCCCAGTATCATTGTAATGATCTTCAATTTCTTTAATAAAGGCTTTAGGTGTCACCCCTGAATTCTCCGTGTATTTCTGCGGTTTATAATCGTTCGAGCGAATTACTTGGATAAGTTGTGTGGGCTGATGACCGTCCTGTGGCGTGGAACTCCTTTCATTATTCTTGCGAAACCCCTCCGTGTTTGTCGTTAATGGGCTCTCTGTCTGAGTCTGACTTCCTGCTGTGCTAGTCCCCTCCGGGCTATTTGAGTCGTCCTGCTTCTCTTTCATTGTTCCCGTTTTAAATATCGAGGATTGTTCTATAGACCTCAGTTCAGCTTTAATGATCCTGTCTGTTTGTTCTTTAAGCTTACTCTTAATTTCTTGCTCTAATGCTTGAAAACGAGTATGATTTTCGCCCACTGTCTTAAGGATGGTTGATCTTTCCTCTTTAGAATCGATATTCATTTTCGCCAATCTTTTCTTATTTGCTCCTTAATTGCGCTTACTTTCTCCTCAATCTGGCTTTTAGTGTCATCCTGATTGCTTTCTATCTGGCTCAACCTTTCGTCGATGGTATTCTTTAATTGATCCTGATCCGCTTCTAGGCTTTTCCATTGCTCCGCTGATTTTATTTCGAGACGGTCCATATCTTTAATTATGCCAGATATATTTTCATCTACCGTTGATAATTGTTGTTGAATGACCTTGCCGCTTTTTTCCATTTCCTTAAATCGTCCTTCCAACTTATACTGAGCTATCTTGACCTCGCTTGTACTCATAGTGCATGCTAGTTCAATTTGCTCTAATTTACCTAACACCGTTTCATCCAGAATGCTACGTTTTTGATCAAATATACTTTCCATTTTCTTAATCTGATCTAACTGTTTTTCATTGTTTTTACTAACATCTAGGGCCAGCAATACCATCTGTTGATTAGTGTGATCCTTCATCTCTGCGGTTAACGACGCTAATTGGTTCGTGTTTTTAACATTCTGCGTCTCTAACTGCGAATTTATAGTGTCATTGATTTCATTTTTAGTAATCTAGCTTGTTCCACCTGATATTCATTTTGTTCAATCCTACTGTTATTTAATTGTGTCCGCAATGATTCACTTTGTTCGGATAGTTTAATATTTAGTGATTCACTCTGTTCTGATAGCTTAGTGTTTAATGATTCACTCTGTTCAGATAGTTTAGTTTTTAGTGATTCACTCTGCTCGGACAATTTGTTTATAGTCTCACTTTGTTCAGATAGTTTTATGTTTAGTGATTCACTTTGTTCTACCATACTATTGTTTAATTGTTCAGATAATTTCGCTTTTAATGCTTCACTTTGTTCTAACATACTACTATTTATTTGTTCAGATAATTTCGCGTTTAATGATTTCGCTCTGTTCTGCCAATTTAGTGTCCAACAATTTCTGTGTCCTCCTAGCTGCATTCTCAATGATTTCTTGAATCTGTTCTACTGTTGCCATGTTATACACTTTATATGAGACATTAGGGAAATGGCATAAAGCAATGTCCCCTGACACACACATATGATCCCAATGCACATTTAATTTCTTTACCCTACTCAGTTCATTTATATTTTACATTTAATCCCACTAGTCGATTGCATCTCTGAGTGGTTCTAATTTTACTCAATTTAATTTAAACCCAAACACATATTTAGTCATGAAATTGTTATCCTGATCTGATATTAACACTGACTAATTAACAAAGTATTAATTGTCATTTAAGGCTACCAGCCTCCTAACATTTTCATGAGTTTGACTTTCTAAACAAATCTAGTTTTAACTTTAATCATTGGGCGCCCGGTATCACGTATATTACTTTTTACTTTAATTCAATAGATCAAAACGTGAACCGTATTTTACATTGCAAACTCCTGATTTTAATTTATATTTCACACAGTTGGCGGTATCCTCTTCGCCTCAATTACTTTTAATAAAACATCACTTTCCGGTGATTAAAATACTGTCATAACTGCCTCCACTTGTGGCCTGTCAGTTTTACTCAAATACGCCAACTAAATGTGTTCCAGCAGCGAACCAGCAACAAAAATACACCTTCATTGTTGCGTCAGTTTGTAAACCCAACTACGCTTACATTGACATGTGCAATTTCTTTGCCGTTACACCACAGTGAACCGCCCCACGCTTGGCGGCGCCAGTTTACCTCCTATGAACCCTTTAGTATTGCAGTGTTTATAAGCAAGAATCTTGATCAAGGGGTCGCGCTCAGTTCATAGTGTGATGTTTACGTTCGCCAAACAACTTGCTCTACTGAGGTAAGGGTCATAGGATTAAAACTATAATTAAGAAAGGAAGTGACAAGACGTAAAAAAAAACATAATTTAATGACTATTAGTGCAAATAAAATGAATATAGACAACAACAATAATAAATTTTCTCCCTGAATCTTCCCATGACAGAAATATTTATCAAAAGTTGAGGAGTCAGACGGATCTCCCCCTTATAAAAAAATGTGGATTCAAGTTCCACTAACTTGCATTGGATTTTATGTACGCGTAATGACTAACTACGAGGAATGAGTACTAGGATGACTGTTCGTTTACATCGGGTAACAGCCACGACGCTTACGAACAATCATCTCGTAAATCAACGTTTACGGATATGGGACACAACACTAATAAAACCCTTAAAAATTAATGCTGACACACAATCTAAAAACTAATATTTACAGGAATCTCCCTCGAGACCCTCCTTCAATGCAATGACGCATCTGACAAATGAGCTGCCAACCCGGCCAATTGCTCAATACACAAACAAGGAAAAGACAGCATCGCACGTGACTACACGGGTCACTAATACAGAACATAAACATGGAATGTAACCAACAACAACAAAAGCCTCACCGGCCGAGATTACTTTATATGAACAAAAATGCACGTTAAGCTAACGCTTCGGAGATTATAGTGATTCGTAGGCAACTCCCATTTATTTAAACAATTTTTACCATTGATCAGTTCTTATTCTGTATTTCAAGTAAATATACGGAGCCAACAAGCGCTCCCCTAATGACCTCGATGCAATCCTTTTCAGCCCGCCTTATGAAACAACTTCCCCCTTCCTCACTCTGTCATCGTCCAGCCCCAGTGTGTAAAAATAACATGACCAACTGACCGTTATCTCGTAGAATCAACAGCAACAAATCTCAACCACATAAACATATGGTAAGACCTTAATCGATATAGCCACATATGTCCTCGCAAGGTAACCATATGGACTTGGCACCAAGCTGACAGAAATCAGTCCACGCTGAAATTCCCACTTGTAATGACCAATAAAATACACACACACACACACACACACACACTGCTGGGAATGACATAACATTATTCACACAGGTCGGCTGAATCAGATCCTCACAAACTATTTAAAAAAATAAAACCTACGAGAGAGCTGACTGCTCCTCGCCACAATTCACATTGCTCCAACGGCAATAAACTCACTGAATCTGATCAATAATAAACATTAGAAGATTAATTTACCCTCCAATCTATTGCATGATTATACTAATTCAGTCCTACTTCTGAAACACAACATATCTCCGAGAGACGCTTCTTAATCGCACTACGTAAACATTTGCGAACACGGTCGTCCACATAGCTACGTTAATTAAAACAAACAAACAAACAAGAACTTACGACTGATAAAATATGTGCGAGCTGTTTCCATGCAAAAGGTGTGTCAGACCAAAACTAAATACACTACGTTAATCAACACAAGCAAGATATTTACAAACAAAATATGTCCCATATACCATAAGTTAATTTGTCAGATAATAAGAATATTATTCATGTACTCATCCTCAGCCAGTCACCGTCAACGAACATCTGCAGCCATTTCCCTACTTAATGCCGCTTAGCTCATCTCCCACATCTCGATGGAGTGTTGACAGTTCCAAACTTCTTCCAGGATAAGCGATGTCATCTCTCGTGCTGATGCAAAAAGTTATAGATTAATTCACACTCGATATCTGTTTACTAAATTCGCCGTTTTAGGTACTTAATTCCCCAGAACAGTCTGTTGGCGAATTGTCGATGATACTGTCCCTAAAAAAATAGTACTGTGACTATCTATCACACTGAATTTAACTCATTTGTATTAATAAAAATCGTGTCCTCATGACACGCAAAGTACAAGTGCCTACGTCCTTAGACGCACAAAATGTAATGATAATAATAACCTCCGTCCTCAGACGCACAAAAGTAATAGCCTGTGTCTTCCGACACACACAATATAATAGGCAATGTCTTCGCTCTTCACGCCACTTATAAATGAACTAGCCCTAGGTATCGATAGAGGGGGAAATTATATAAAAATTTCTCAAAATAATAGTGGTACAGGAATGAAACAAATATCACTAAACTCGTAAAATTGCGCAGGTCAAGAATATGCCCATTAATCCTAGAATCGATCGTAGAGATGTTGTCTAGCCGATCTCCCGCGTTAATGCTAGCTTTCGCGAGCCCAAGCTAGACTGGGCGCGTTCGTAAGCATTCATCTCTCATTGGTTCCACTTTTTCAATAACTTGGCGGTTTTTATCAGACCTCGGCCTCGTAGGAGTGTCCAGTATTTTCATCAGCCACTCATGTTACTGCATTATATTTTTTCTAGGCGCGAATATACAATGAACATACCATAAGCGTGTCTCACCACGCGTCCCTTCTATTTTGAGGTAGCCACCACCTGTCCTTCTGACACATAGCTAGGGTCTTTCTTTTCACAATGCTAAAGTATTTAGCCTTTTGTCAAACTGCTGCAGGTATGTCCCCGCTGTCTCCAACAAATGCTTGAAGTTTCCTTCATCTTCGTCTGGCTACTTCATGACGCTGGTGGAAATATTAATTAATTGAAGAAATAAAACATCGAATCATTTATCCATCAGAGGATAAAGGGTTCAATACCTTTATGTGAGAAGCGTCCTTTGGCCAAGCTGCAAGGCCACCAGTCCAAAGGTTTGCAGATGGCGGCCATGTATGTGTGCAAATCGATTCCCCCTATCAATTCAAACACGGTGCATCCGAAATGAACGAAATTTCGTACAGAGGTAGCACTAGCAAAGGGCACCTCAGTGTCATGTATTGTATTGCCACCTTCTTCACCATAACGGAATGGCGGCCACTCAAACGTTCAAAACGTAAAATCAAATAACGGCTAAAAAAATCATCATATCTCTACCAAATGTGGTAACATACCTTCATATGGGACGCGTTTGATGCCCAAACTACAAGGTCATCCGCCTTACCAATTCGGGATGGCGGCCGTGTGAATTATGCAAACTTTATAATCCATATCATGGGACCCACCAGTTCCGATTATCGAACCGAGAATCGTTTCAACTATTCTAAAGAACGTGGCACGTTCGATATTAAAAGTTTATCTTGTAATATTATAGTGCAGAAGTGACTTTAAAGAAGCTGAGCCGCCTCAGTTAGAAGACAAGATGGCAGCTAATATCTTGTGCCAGACATATATTTCACTAGTTTGAGTACCGGTACTGCATGCAATAGACTATAGCTTACTGATAGGAATAACATAATCTTTGTATGAAATGCTTTATGTATAAAAAGTATACTCAACTGAAGAAATCGTTTAGTCTAAATCATTATTTGCTAAGGCGTTGTATGTATTTCAACTGATATCGGTGAAATTTTGTTGACTCGTTAGGCTGCGTGGTCAAGCGTTAGCCTTTCACCCCAAATGACCGGAGTTCTAATCCTACCAGAGTTGTTTTTTTTTGCTTGTTTTTTTTAATATTTATTGTTTTGTAATTACTCGGACGTTTCAAAATTAAGCATTATATTGTTCATATTACAATGTAAAATATAGACTATATTTAATTAAAACAAAATTCGCCAGCGGATCTTCAAGAGATATCTAGCAGCAACCAGAAGAACTATCATGGCCAACTTATTGCGAAACGGCCCTTCAGCTTAAATGACTGCTTAAATTGAAAAGTTTCTTTTTATGGCCGCTAGAATGCACTCTCCCTATTAGTATTATCTTATCCACCAGATGTCATGACTGTTCTTTGTAGGACTCCACTGGTTGGCATTCTATACGCATCGAATTTGAAGTATGAAGAGTTGGTAATACGATACATTTTTATTTTAAAGCGTTCGTAACGGCCTATTGTGTGTTAGGCCTACTTGAATTGGAGACAAAACGATCTCACATAGTATGTGTGCTCTATCTGTTGGTTCTAGTTCAGGATATTAATTAATAATTTTATTGCAACCAAATTAAACTTGTGTGGAGTTAAATTTCTAGGTTAGATTTAGTTAAAACGCTCTATCATAGTTCCAACCTTCACCACTAGGTATCATTGACATCTGGTAGCGAAAGTTAGAACTACTTGAAATTGAACGGAACGTGTAGCTCACCCTCTGGGTGCCCGCTGGAAGCAACTACAGACTCTGGCGAGCCGAAAATGTCCTCGGACACTC
The DNA here is from genome assembly GCA_946902985.2 of Meconema thalassinum. Classification (NCBI taxonomy): domain Eukaryota; kingdom Metazoa; phylum Arthropoda; class Insecta; order Orthoptera; family Tettigoniidae; genus Meconema; species Meconema thalassinum. The sequence continues at coordinate 924,940,771 of OX336388.2, forward strand.
CCGGCACTAAAAGCCATACGATTATAAACAAAGCAATCGAAAATAAAGAATGAACATGTACATTAAAATTGCACTCTGGGGATTTGAATTGAATAGATTTAGATTTGATTGATAGTTACCTTTACTACAGAGCTCTAAGTGGTAGCGTTCACATGCTTGTACACATAGTCGGCATACACGCGTCACGATAGGGTCATGGAAAGATTTGTTAATGCAATTAAGGGGGCTGATGCATGCATTTTGTAAATTACTCTATATCTATGGAACCATTACAGGAATTTGAAGTAAACTTAGTACACTTATAGTACAAATGCTGGGCTTTCATTTGATGCATAACGTTTTAACATTCAGTATATACAAGTGTAATAAAATTAGCATATTAAAATATTAAAAAAATTGCGTGTTACAAAAAACATAATTTCTTGAAAACTATCAATGTGATTGTCATAAACATTTTTTCCCCTTAAAGACAACACTAAATTACCCAGGATAGACCTATATGAACTTAGTGGAAGAATAAGTTACCCTTTTATAGGTATTTCATTTGAATATTGAAGAAAATTAAGAATTTCACTTGGATTTTTAGATGCACTGAGCATATTTCTCAAAGGAATTCAATAATTGAGGTTCATCCTCTATAACATTGTTCCAACAAGGGGAATTCCAAATTTCATGCATTTTGGACCATTAGTTCTTGAGTTATTGTGTTTTTTGTGTGAAAAAATTAAACTTTTGGAAAATAGGCTCTAAACATTGTATATACATTTCCACTCACACATAACACTCAGCTGACAGTTCAAAACATACATGGATTTAAATCGTAATATCTCGGTGAAAATTGGAAATTTCGCTATCAAACTTCAGAATTAGATAAAGAAATGGTTATTCTTTCATTCGAGATCAAAAACAACAAGTAGTTCCGTGAAGAACTATACAGCCTATTTTCATATATCCTGCTCATGGTAATTATTGTCTCTATCAACATACAAAATTTCAGTTTAATTGCTGTAACAGATTCGTAGATATTGTGAAGCGTCTAAATATTTCATATGGTCGCCAGGATAGATTTTTATTTTTGTACCATTAGGCTACATTAAGATTATTGTGTACGTGAGGTATTCAAACTTCAATCGCATGATTAGAACACAAGAAGTAAAAACGAGATTTAAAACTTTCACACAGCTGCCATCTTGTGGTTGTGGAAACAATTGAAATAAAATAGATGCCAGTGGATTAACATTTGTATAAGCATATAACGTGCAAAGTTTCACTGCACTCGGATGGTTAAATCGCGAGAAACGTCCATTTAAATATTTATACATCGCGTCGCCGCCATGTTTGATTTGTGCTCACCAGGTTACTGAAAGTCCTATAGGTGAACTTATGTTCATAACTTCTATGAACATAAAACATTTCATCTTGATTGCTGTAAAAGATTCGTAGATATTGAGAACCGTCTAAATATTTCCGATGCTCGCCATTTTGGATTGTTATATGTATAGGCCATAGAGTTATGTACCATTAAAGGAAAATTCTGGCGTAGGTTCAGTACTCAAACTTTCACTTTGATCGCATGATTACGACTCAAGAAAAAAACTTAATTTTAAAATTTCGCACAGCCGCCATCTTGAGGTTATGTAAACAATTGAATTAAATTAGATGGCAGTGCATTACAATCTGCAAAATCATTTACTGTACCACATTTCACTGCGCTCAGAGAGTTAAATCACGAGAAAAGTCTATTAAAATATTTCAAATTCGCTTGGTCGCCATGTTCGTTTTGTACTTTACAGGTTTATGAAATATACATAGGTAAACTTGTATCAGTACCCTTTATCACCGTACACAATTGCATGATGATATCTGTAATAGTTTCGGAGATGTAGAATGTCAGTGAAATATTTCGCACAGCCGTCATTTTGAGGTTATGTAAACAATTGAACTAAATTAGACTCCAGTGCATTACGATGTGTATAAACATTTGCTGTACCAAGTTTCATTACGTTTGGATAGTTAAATCGCGAGAAATGTCTATTTAAAAGTCTCAATTTCGCTTGACCGCCATGTTGGTTTTGTATTCACCAGGTTTTTGAAAGTCTCATAGGTGAACTTCTAGTAGTGCCCTTTATCACCGTACACAATTTCAGGGCGATATCGGTAATAGTTTCGGAGATATTGAATGCTAGTGAAATATTTCGCACAGCCGCCATGTTGGATTGTTGAGACGTAACAAAATTTGAAGGGCACGGTCGAGGTCGCCGGGAATAGTGCTATGAACTTACCGAGTTTCATTGAAATTGCTCCAGCCGTTTAGATTTTATTAGGGACACACACACACACACACACACACACACACCTCTCTCTCTCTCACACACACACACGGACAAAAGGTGATCTCATAAGCCTATTTTTTCAAAATTGAAAAGAGGCTAAAAAATGAAAAAAAAAATCAGGTGTATCAGCCCCCTTAAGGTGGTGAAAACCACGGACTGCCAGACGTGTAGGCTATACACATGCCTCAACTGAAAGTTGGATGTTGCCCACCTCCGGTCGATTAAGTCTCCAGTTCCGTGAAGTTCTTGAGATAAGTCTACTGTACTCTTTCTTTCTTTCTTTCTTTCTTTCTTTCTTTCTTTCTTTCTTTCTTCCATCCTTTTTGATGGTAGTAGTTTTTCCGAGGTTTTGGTGTTTGGTAGAGATAAATTGTTTCCAAGGTCTTCAATCAAGAGATGATTCCATTATACTCTTGGATAAAGACAAAGAGTTATAACAACTTATAGGCTACGTTTAGGAGAAAGTAGGCTGTACGTTCTTTCTTTACTGAACACCTTGTTTAATTGGCATTCTTTGGCTGCACCTAGCGTCTGCCGTAATGACATCTTTTTAATTTTAATTTCACAAAACTATTAATATTAGTGTTTTTTATGTCCCCTACTAAATGTATTTGTTTATCACTATTATACCGGCTTCGGTGGCGTAGTCGGTAGCATGCTGAACTGCTGTTCCCAAGATCGTGGGTTCAAACCCGGCCGAAGTCGTCGGATTTCTTAAGAGCGTTAAAATCCTTCAGTATGCCTTCCTTCGGAGGGGAAGTAAAGCCGGCGGTCCCATGTCATAGATTCATGGCATGTAAAAGAACCTTCCACTAATTTAAGTTGTCTGAAGCTAAATTTCTAGGTTAGATTTCGTTGGAACGCTCGATCAAAGTTCCAACGCTCACCGCTAGGTGTCAGTGACATCTGGTAGCGAAAGTTGGAACTACTTGAAATTGAACGGAACTTGTAGCTCTCCCCATGGCTGTCCGCATTGAAGCAACTACAGCCCCTGGCGAGCCGAACATGTCCTCGGACACTCCCGGCACTAAAAGCCATGCGCTAAATAAATAAATCATACTAATATATAAAAATGAGATGGTGTGTGTCTGTCTTTCTGTCTGTCTGTTACTCAATAACGCAAGAACCACTGGTCCGATTTAAATGAAATTTTGCATGGATGTAGCTGATTTACCAGGTTTACATATAGGATACTTTTGATTACGATATTTTGCACTACTGAAAAATGGCGACTATTTTCATATTTCCATTTCAAATAAAAAGAGAACGCTATAATATAGCAACCTTTTGATGGCACTACGAGCTTTGAAATTTAATGTCCTATCCGAAAGGTCCTTATCACTTTTCGTGTATCTCCAACGGTTAGCGAGTAAAACCTACTTTTGTGACGTCACTACACCCTTTGGTTTCAAAATTTCATATTTCCATTTCAAATAAAAAGAGAACGCTAAGAAATAGCAATCTTTTGATGGTATACACGAGCTTTAGCATTTAATTTTCTATCCAAAAGGTTCTTATCACCTTTCGTGTATCTCCGACGGTTAGCGAGTAAAACCTAAATTTGTACAATAAAACACGGTCAACACCGAGCGGTGCAGTATATCTCTACATATATAAAAAAGAAAATTTGTTTTTTTTCTGAATTTCTACGGAAATTTGAGTTATTTACACGTTTCAGACTGTTATATGATAGATGCGCGCGAAAATAATGTCTTGGTCTGTCTGTCTGTCTGTTTGTTTGATTGTCTGTGGACAACTTTGTTCCCTTATAACTCGAGAACGTCTGGGTGTATCAACGTAAAATTTGGTATAGATATCCATCAGAGGCACGACACTGATCATTGATGTAACCCTTCTCCGTACATCTCATAAAAGAGGGCCTACCCCCTTAAAATACATGCTGAAATAGGAGTAGAAGAACGAGACAAAGCTCATTTTCAGCCCCTCAATGTGAGAGACAAAACTTGGGGGCCCTAAAAGCACATTTTAAGGTCCTACGTCCAACCGTTTTTGAGATATTCCCAGAAAACTAATTTAATTTAATAAACTAATGAACGAATGCAAGCCGATAACCATGGCAACAGATTCTCAGAGGTCCATCTATTGCTGTAAGACGCAATACAATTGCATTAATTACATTAGTGTGAAAGTTTGCAAACGGTTAGATGGTTATTATGGAACCAAATTAAGCTGTAAATTTCATCAATACGTAAAATGCGCTTCAGGGGGTCAAGGGGTAGTCTAGAATTTTTTCACGCGATTTACATCTGCGGGTGTGGTATGGCAGGTCTATTATATTCCTATCCCTATATTATATTATTATTATTAATATTATATTATGGCGAACAACGACGAGACAAAGCCCCTCGGTGCCAGTAATAAAACTCGAGGGTCCTCGAAAACTACATTATAAGGCTCTAAAACCAACAGTTTCTGAAACATTCCCAGAAAACTAATTTAATTTAATTTAACAAACTAATGAAGGAATGCAAATCGGTAACCATGAGAACATTATCTCAAGGGGTGGCATCCAACTTTCCATCTATTTCATTAAGAAGGAATTTATTACATTTATTAAATTTCTGTGAAAGTTTGCAAATATAAGGTTATCACGGAACCAACGTAGACTGTATAGTTCATCAATGCAATTAAGGGGGTCAAGGGGTAACCTAGGATTTTTTCATGCAATTTTCACTGCGACATATAGTACAGAAGGTCTATTATATCCCCAAACAAGAACATTATTTTCAAAAATTCCTGAATTGAATCAGCATTTTTTGCGGCTTTTAGGAATTTGGGCCATTTGAGACTAAAGAACCTGAATTTTCATGCACCACAAGCTTTTATAATTTATGATAGAGGTATTCCTGTGTATGGGGACCCAACACAACGTAGAGGGTCTGTTTTTATGTGACGTGTATTGCGTTTCATCTACAAGGCTTTCAATTCTATTTCATGTCAGGAAGTACACGTTAGGTGAATTTAGTTTGAGAGCACATTTTAACTAATCTTTTTTTTTGTCGACATACGGGTTCATCGTAAGGATGATTTTCTTTGTTACTGTGTGGTAGATATACCCATATTTGGATTTCTGGGTGATATGTTGTAGACAATAGTATTGTCTGTCTGTCTGTCTTTCTGTGTATCCTTATGTATGCCTATAACTCATGTTCGGATGCTTGGTGCATCGTAAAATTAGGTATGGTAAACATGAGTCAATACACCAATCATTTATAAAACTCTTCACCGTACATTTCATACAGTAGAAGGGTGGATATCGGGAAAAACTTCTCAAAATACATGCTAAAATAGGCGAAATATAAAAATTATCCTAGAAGGACGACCAAAGCATATGTTGCACTTCTCAATGTGAGACACAAAATTTGCGAGTCTATAAAGGGACTCCGAAAACCACAATATAAGGCCCTTAAATTAACAGTGTGTGTGATATTCCCAGAAAACTAACTTCGTTTTGAAAAATTTATGAAGGAATTACAAGCCGCTAACCATTGCAACAGTAGCTCAATTGATAATGTCTGGTGCATCTCTAAAAGCAACAGTACTTAAAAGGGACGTAACACCAATAACATTATTATTATTATTATAATGTCTGGTGTTAACACCGAACACCGTTCGAAGAACGGGTACTTCTGCTAGTAAATAAATAAATAAATAATCACTATTAGCCTATACCAAGGAATATAGCATAGGTATTCTTTCAAAAATGCATAATTTTTCTCAGCTTTATTACAGGACAATCCAAATTTAATGATCTTTAGTTTGAGACATAATAATAATAATATCGTATGGCCTCGGTGCCGGGTGCAAGCTTCGTTATTAGACACCCAGAGGGTAGCTTGCATGTCGAATTTCGTTGTTCCTTGAAGCACTATGAAAGTCAAGGAGGTTAGATATCTAAGCTTCTTGAACACTATAGCGCTTTCTAGTTGAGAAATGAGGATCTTTTTGTTGGCGGAAACTCCCGAGATAAATGTTGCCATTATGAACACGGCCTACTGAATTCACATGGGTTCTTTGACATGCCAACATCGTATGGCATGCGTGTCGTATTTTTACCGCCTTTCAAAAATTACTTACCAAGGCCAGGAGTGAACCTGCAAGCTTGGGGTTAGTAGATCGACACGTTAACCACTCACCCACCGCGGCAAGCTATTTGACACATTGTTGAGGGTGATAGGTGAGTTAAAACTCGGCTTATTGATGTTTGAATCTGTTAAAAGGACACAATTCTTAGTTATTGAGTAAAGTAATTTCAGGCTGGCTGCATTGGCTCAGCGGTAACGTTCTCGCTTGCTGCGCCCAGGGATTGTAGAATCGAATCCTAGCGGAGCCAGCTGGCATTTGAGGGTGCACATGACATAACAGAGTCCGGATCACTTGTCATGTCTCCACTGGTGCACAGTTGCACACAGTTCTGTCCAGTCTCGCTGCTTGCTCTTAGGGACTACTGTGGAGAGTTGACAATGCTGTGCCTCGAGATGGGAAAGCCCTGGTTCCATACAGACATGGAATGTAAACATAGCCACCCAGAGAGCCGGTCGTTAATGAGGAAAGTGAGAGAACTTGATGTCTTAAACAGTATGAAGGGCACAGTGAAAGAAGGAACTAAGTCACAATTAAATTATGTATAATGACTTTAACTCTCGCCCTCATCCTGAAAAAGAAAATTACGCGAGATTAATGAATGCAATTGGATAACCAGTTTCGATCGTCAAGCGATCATCATCAGATCCATTACATTTAGGGTATCAAATCTATGTCTACAAGTCTGGGTGATGGTATTTACAATATCATGTGCACTTAATTAGTTGCCGTAGTAGTTAAACTAATGCTACTGGTCAATATTTGTTAGTTAGGGTGAACCTACCTAACTTCGTGATATCAAGGATTAGCCTATAAATGAGAAATCAAAACAAATAGGCCTACTCGATCAAAAAATTTTATATTTTACGTGTACGAAACCAATATATTGTTCTACTTATCCATGACAAAGAGCATTCAAGAAATGTAAAACTATTAATGTTATACAATGATATGTGCGTAGTGAGCATGCTACTTAATTTCGTGGTAGCATACTTAATTCCGTGACACTATACACTTAAGTTCGTGATAACATTTATTTAGCATTGTTACCGCACTTTTCACTAGTTTTCAGTGTCAGTATCAATGTCACTGACACACGAACAAATTGCACATAAATACAGTAACATCAGATGAATCGCGTAGACTGACATCTTTCGTGAAACCATCACAAACAAAAGCAACACTGAATCCATGGACTTATATCCTTTCCACAACTGTAGCTCTCATTACAGGTGGCGCAGAAGTCAACATTTTTCTTGATTTTAGATTTCTGTTTTCCGTAGGATTCAGATTTCACTGTAGTCCGTTGTGTGTTGGATTTTCCGGCTTGATCAGGAACATGTGTAGTTTGATGTGTGGTGGAAGTTCCAGCCGACAGCGGCCATCCTGAATGTGTTTTCCCTCGTTTTTTCCACACTCCCTCCAGACAAATGCCAGGAGAGTACAGTACCTTATTTCATACCCATCCCACTGCTACAGTCATCACAGTTAGACAGTACCTGTCATCAGACAAATTCAACACACACACACCAAACTACACGGGGCTGATGACCAAGATGTCCCAAGCCCCTAAAGTGTATTAAAACACCTTCTGTAGCGCTTCCCGAAGGTCATCTGTTGAGCAGGTTTGTCTTCTTTTGTTCACAAAACCCGTTTTCTTAGGATTGTTGCTGTTGTCCTTCTTCACACATTTGCTTAGGGTTGGCGCCATTGTGTCCGAAATGGACACAAAACGTAAGAGTCGTTATCGTTTTGTTAAGCAATTATATCAGTAATCAGCATCATCATCATCATCATCATCTTGTACAGTTTCCAGCCCCAGGCTGGGTTTGTTTGGAACATAAGCCTCGCCACTTAGTCCTTTCGTCCCACCACCTCTCCGCTGTCACTCTAGTCCAGTCCTTGCCTCTCTTCTTGACACATTCCTCCACTCCTTTCAGCCATCTATATCTTGGTCTTCCCCTTGGTCGTTTCTTCTGCATCTGCATCTCATGTATCCTCTTGGGAATCTTCTTCTCTTCCATTCTCTTTAAGTGTCCATACCACCTCAGTCTTGATGTCTCCATCCTACCTTGCAAGGGCTCCTCTTTCACTATTGCCCTGACCTCTTCATTCCTCACCATGTCTCTTCTTGTTACTCCGATCCTACTTCGCAGGAACTTCATTTCACTTGCCTGTATTCTGCTTATGTCTCTTTTCTTCATTATTCACGTTTCTGATGCATAGGTCAGTATCGGGATATAGTAGCTTCTATATAACACTTCCTTGCTTTTTTGTGGGACATCTTTATTCCACACGAAGCTCCTTATGCTTCTCAGAAATGCTTCTGCCTGTCTGCCACGTTCCGTAATCTCTTTGTCATTTCTCCCCTTTTCCTCCACTACACTTCCCAAGTAGGCTACTCGAGACTTCCCACCTTCTTCAGCTGTCCACCTCCAAGTGTTACCCCACTCATTGGTCTGTCCCATTTCCTGGTCGTTAACAGGATCTCACATTTACTGATGTTGAACTTCCATCCGTACTCTCCCACTGTTTCTTCCCAAGCCTTCAGTTGCTCCTGAATTTCCTCCTCCTTGTTTTCCCAGACCATGAGATCATCTGCAAACACCATTGCTTTCATCTTATCTTCTCCTATCTTTCCTGCTACCCGTGTCATTACCTCGTCCATAACCACAATAAAGAGAAGGGGTGACAGTGCACTACCCTGTTTCAGGCCACTCATTTGTCTGAACCAGTCTGTTCTTTCCCCTCCAACTTTCACACAACTCACACTTCCACAATACATCTCCTTCACTCTGTTTACAGTCCCTTTGTCCACTCCCATGTTTTCCATTGCTTTCCAAACCTTCTCCCTACACACACTATCATAGGCCTTTTCTATGTCCAGGAAGGCCATCACCAGTTCCTCTCCAAATTCGTAGTGGTGTTCCTGGAGCTGTCTCACTGAACATATGAGATCCACTGTTGATCTCCCAGGTCTGAATCCATACTGCTCCTCTCTCAATTCTCTCTCCAATTTGGCTCGTATTCTACTTTCTAATATCTTTTCATACATCTTTCAGTAATAATGCATATAAATCCAACTCTGACGATTGAGATTGCAAGTATGTTCCTTAGAGAATACGGCTGCATATAAGGTTTTGAATAATTACGTCAACAACTTACCTTAACGACATTGTACTGCTCGGGTCCAAGCTGTGTGAGCTTGCGGGGTGAGGGGAAAGAGCAGGGAAGGGTCAGGCGAGAAGAGAAGGGTCTGTCAACAGCCCGCCGTATTATGTGGTATTCCTTTCTATTCCAATACTGCTATCATAGGGCCGTTGCTCAAACCACTGTGGTATTACGAATGAGCGAGTGAGTCACCGACCAATGTATTTCGTTCTGTACTATGCACGGACCGAAAAACATCATCACTCGTCAACACCACTTCTCATAGTCCGTGATGCACATTCCTCTCAGGTTCACGCAGCGTAGACTCGAGCAGTAGTACAGGAGCTGCTTAACAATCAACGGGTTTTCACGCACATACCGTTCACTCAACTGCCTGCCGTACACCCAGTGACGATTTCTGCTCATATATTTTTTCCCGTGTAACAACATTCCTGCCATCTGTTGAGGACTGTTGGAACGCGGTGTAGAACGCCTAACTTACTTCAGGATAAATATTATGTCTGGTGTAACGAAATAAAGAATGTCACGAAATAAAGTAGGTTTACCCTATATGTGAAATTTTGTTGAAATACTTAAAGTGGTGATTGACCTTCAAATTTGTTTGCTTAGTGTTAATATGTGATTGTTGTTAAATGGTCAGTTCAGAGTGGATTGTATACTTAGCTGCTTGAGTTGCATACGGTCCGGATACGAGCAATTTATTGACCTCGTCAATGCCTGCACTGAACTGGAAGGAATTTCCTGTGCTCGAGTATCTCTTATCTTCCTAGGCTTTACCCCTCCCGCATTCCTAAATGTCTGGGTTCATAGAATATTGTAACATATGTGTGCTGCCAAGTCTAGAGCTTCCTAATGTGGTGTATGTTACTGTATACTGGACTTCTTCAACGATTAAAGACCCGTTTTGCATTCTTTCCACGCGTAAGCTAAACAGCCCTATGAGCGCTGCCCAGTCTAATGAGAATGTCAATGAGAATTATGGTGGTTTCAAAAACCACAATGGGTTTGTATTTTCAAAAGTAATAATCAGTTTGTGTCTTTTCCTATTACCTATAGCCTACAATGTTTAAATCATCTTAATTTATATCTGGAGTAAAGAAACATTAGACTATATTGTATTTGGAAAGACAAACTTTCAATTTTTGACTATGTCCTGTCAAGAGGAAGTGTTCCTTGGGAAGCTCCTTTTGAGTTGTACAAATAATGTCCATATCAGTCACAGTCACACGATGAATAAATCAAAATATAGTGTGATTTCTCTTCTGATTTGCGCAAGAGTCACAGAATATTTCAATGTTTCTAATCTTCATGAACAGGTGATTGTAAAAATAATCTTTCCATCAGAACAAACATCGTCGTTTCCTTTCTTAACTTCAACTTCTGTTGTGAGGTTTGAAGCCATTTTGCAGTGTTGCCTAAGTAAACAAAAGTTTGGTGCTTTTCAGTCGGTCAACACGAATGTACCCAAATAGAGCTGGGTTATGCCCTAATCCTGAAATAAAATACATAAGATTAATAAATACACTAGGATGACCAGTTTCGATCGTCAAGCGATCATCATCAGATCCATTACACTTAGGCTTACCACACTTACCACATTTAACATACACCGACAGTTGCATTACCACACTGCAACTAAATAATTGTACATATTGTATATATTTTTCACCTGTATTCTCAAACATAGATGTTATAGCCTAAGTGTAATGGATCTTATGATGATCGCTTGACGATCGAAACTGGTCATCCTAGTGTATTTATTAATCTCATGTAATTTATTTCAGGATCAGGGCATAACCCAGCTCTATTAGGGTACATTCGTGTTGACCGACTGAAAAGCACCAAAATTTTGTTCAACGTCTGTAGTAATATTCAGAGCCCGTTCATTCCCTGATTCACTCGAAATAATCAGTTTGTGGCCGTATACTTGGACCTAACTCATTGTTCACACGACATAATGAAAATATTAAAAAATGGACATAACACTTTCTTTCCCTAGGCTATACTCTTTATAGGGACTAATAGAATTACATAAAGTTACATTATTCTATAGGTACAATAAATAACAAGATAACATATTTGCAAATAACTTGGGAGGAGCCACGTGGGCAAAACATAATTTCTAGGGAGGCTTGGTTCCAACCAAAATCACCCCTTGGTGACGCCACTGCTTGATAGGCACCAGGGTGCCGGAATTTGGTTCTGAAGAGGATATTTAGCGGCAGTATTCATAAAGACACAAGTCCCTCGCATTCAAGCGCTCTCAAATGCCAACTGACTGTACTTGGACTCAACCCAGAAACCGTGGGTACGAGAGACGAGAACCATGCCGGTGTGCCACGCAAAGATAAATGGAGATATTGTTGTTGTTGTTTGAGTCTTCAGTCTTTTGACTGGTTTGATGCAGCCCTCCCTGCCTCCCTGTCCTGAGCAAATAATTTCATCTCTACATAGCTACCACATCCTACGTCCGAGGCAATCTGTTTAACATATTCTAACCTTGGTCTACCCCTACAGTTCTTGTCCTCGACCCTTCCTTCCATAACTAAGCTTGCTATTCCTGGGCGTCTTAGTAAGAGGCGCCTAATTTCAAAACCGGACAAGTCCACTCTTCATGGGAATTGGGATGAATGTCGATTCTTAAACAGCTTTGAAAGCTGCTTGCGTCTATAATGCTTGTGAGAAACAAAACCGGACATAATCCATCTAATTTGTATCTTAAAAGTGCCGACTAACTTCAAACATGGACTTGTCCTCAATAAGATAGTTGCAGAAGCGGACTAGTCCTCCACCACCAATGAGAACGACTTAGATTGATCACGTGACAACTGTAGGTGTCATGGCTGCGGTTTTGATAACATGTTTACTGTTTTCCTACGAGTTATAAGTCCTTTTGGTTATTAATGTGAATGTTTGCGATCTGAAAATAATGAAAATGATTAATTTAGCAAGTAACACGGTTGTGGAAGTGGTTGGAGGCAGCAGAGCTCGGAGAAAGCAACGAAATCCTCAAAACTGGAAGCGTGCAATAGGGAAGAAAGAGAGGTATGTAGACAGAGTAGTAATTTTGGAATTACTTCATATTTTGAAGGGCTCATTCCAAGTGAACCATATTTTTATATAGAAAAGTATTCATATAATTGGAATTTAAGTAATGATAATGCGAGAGGAAACCATAAAATGTGTAAAGTGACTTACTAAATACCTTCAATTTTTACGACCCCTTTCCATTTCGACGGGTATGTCCTGTGTGAAATACCTTTCGTATGTTGCTAGTGACCTCTGATCTGTAATCTCACTTCATTTTTATCTTCTTTGATAGGTATATGGCGAGAAATCTACCGAAATATCCAGACTGCAATCATAGGGGCTCTGGGAAAAGACACAAAAATTGTCGTGGACTAACAATGAAGGACATACAGAGGTTCCACGCATTGTTTTATGCATCAAGTGTAAAATCAAAAGAGGATGCATTTATAGCTAAATTCTGTTCCTCTTCAAGTCCATTACGACGCAGAGTTCGATCTACGAGCCCGAAGAGACTTAAAAGTGAGGTTATAACGTATACTGTGACAGATATGTTTGGAAAGAGAGTGCACGTGTGTCGTGAAGCATTTCTTGGAATACTGTGTATAACTAAGCACAGAGTACTTGGTGTTTTCAGCCGTATAAAGAAATATGGATCTGACAATTGTGAAAGAAGAGGCGGGGATCGTCGTTCACAGTCTTATGCTCAGAAACTGGAAAGTGTGGTAAAATACAGAAGGCAGTTGAAAGGGATAGAATCCCACTATTGTCGACATAAGTCGGCAAGAGTGTACCTTGTCTCAAATCTCAACATAAAGACATTGTGGCGCATGTACAATGCATCCGTGCCTTTGGCAGTTAGGGTAAAAGAAAGTTATTTCCGGAAAGTGTTCAACACCAAATTTATCATTGGATTTGGATCTCCGGCCACTGATGAGTGTTCCAAGTGTATTCAACTGAATGCACACATTCAAAATGAGAAAGACGTTTCTAGAAAGACCAACCTGATTATACAAAAGAGAGTTCATAAACTCCAATACAGGGCATTCTACGAGTTTCTGCAAGAGGAAAGGGATGGCATGGTAACAATATCCTTTGACTGCCAGAAAAATCAGGTGCTACCCAAACTACCAGATCAGTCAGCATATTATTCCCGTCAGATAAATCTCTACAACTTCACGGTTGTTACCGGCAGTTCAAAGAGCAGTATGCCAAGATCTAAAGTGTCAATTTATACATGGACAGAAAATGAACGTCCTAAAACATCCAATGAAGTTATGTCTGCCCTGTATCATGAGCTACAAACTATTGATCTTCAAGATATAAACGTAATAAGACTATTTGCCGATGGATGCCCTGGGCAAAATAAGAATTTAACGCTATTGACAATGTTATCTAAATGGTTTATCAGTGCTCCCCTCAAGAAAATTGAGATATTCTTTCCTGTTACCGGCCACTCTTTCCTTCCACCAGACCGAGTTTTTGGACGTATAGAGAAGGAGCTGAAAAGAATAGATACTATTGTCCAACCTTCTGCGTATCATGAAGTGTTCTCGAATCATGGAACTGTCAAAGTTATAGGAAAGGACTGGACCATTTATGATTGGAAAGCTGAATGTCAGAATGTGATGAAATCTACTCAATCCCTTCCCTTCAAAATATCACACTGCAAGAGATTTGTAGTCAGGAAGACTAGGGGGAACAATATTCATATAAGGGGAGAGCAATACTACAGAACTGATCTAGGAGTGGAAGGGCACCATCACTGAAAAGAAAACAACAAGCAGTATGATCAATCCTCTTGAAGCACCCATTGGTATGAATAAACTGAAGGTAGAAAAGATTCAAGATATAGATCAGCTTTTAGAAAAACATTTTGGACAAGACTGGAAAATGCAGGATAAACTACAGTTCTATAAAGACATAGTTTCTAATGCTGGTGAAATTCCTAATGTGGACAGTGAACCAGAATTCTGTGAAGGTGATTGTCATGACATTGGTGTTTCTATCTAACATTACCTGACCCTGACCTGAATCATTGTTACTTTGTCTATGTTATAACCTATTTTTGAGTTTATCGCCTATGCAAGATAATTTTTTAGACTTTCATTTGATTTTGGTGGTTAACTCTTTTATTGGATATGCCTTTTTGATATAATCAGATATAATCAGTTTTTCAGTGTGATTTTCTTATTATTCATTAAAACTATTCAATTTGATTTAAAATGTTGAATTCAATCATTAGGCTACAACTGCTCTTTACTAGAGTTAGTTGTCAGAGTAGTTAACTATTATAACAGGTCATGTCCACGACAAGTCCAAGGCTGGGTTTCAAAACTGGACAAGTCCAGATTTATTCACTAGAAAATCATCATCTTCTGTGTCAAGAGGTAGACTACAACCCTGAAATAACTACCAAACATGATTATAAACCCCAGTACAGCAGTGTGATGTACTTCTTTCTTGATATGTATCACTCACAATTTTTTTGCGATTTCTTCAAATCTGTTTAGATGGACTTGTCCTGTTTTGAAATTAGACGCCTCGGTGTCCTACCAACCTATCTCTTCTCTTCATTAGCAGTCGCCAGAAACATCTCTCCTCTCCCACTAGTCATAATGCATCTCCGTTTGTAACCCTATCTACCCATCTGATCTTCATCATTCTTCTGTAACACCACATTTCAAATGCTTCAATTCTCCTCTTTTCTGCTGCACCAATAATCCAAGTTTCACTTCCATAGAGTGCCACGCTCCAGACAAAGACCTTCAAAAATGACTTCCTAACACCTAAATCTATATTCGTTGTCAACAGATTCCTTTTCTGTAGAAATGCTTTCCTTGCCTGAGCTAACCTACTTTTTATATCCTATTTGCTTCGTCCATCACTGGTTATTTTGCTTCCTAAGTAACAGAAGTCTCATACTTCCTTTAGTTTTTCACCTGCCAATTTGATGTCCATACAGGTTTCTGATTTATTTCGGCTGCATTCCAATAATTTTAGCCTATTTTCAATTTTGAAAAAATAGGCTTATGAGATCACCTTTTGTCCGTGTGTGTGTGCGCGCGCGTGTGTGTGTGTGTGTGAGTGTGTGTGTGTGTGTGAGGTGTGTGTGTGTGTGTCCCTAATAAAATCTAAACGGCTGGAGCGATTTCAATGAAACTCGGTAAGTTCATAGCACTATTCCCGGCGACCTCGACCGTGGCCTTCAAATTTTGTTACGTCTCACCAATCCAACATGGCGGCTGTGCGAAATATTTCACTTGCTTGCAATATCTCAGAAACTATTACCCATATCGCCCTGAAATTGTGCACGGTGATAATCGGCACTACTAGAAGTTCACCTATGAGACTTTCAAAAACCTGGTGACTACAAAACCAACATGGCGGTCAAGCGAAGTTGAGACTTTTAAATAGACTTTTCTCGCGATTTAACTATCAAAACGTAATGAAACATGGTACAGCAAATGTTTATACACATTGTAATGCACTGGAGTCTAATTTAGTTCAATTGTTTACATAACCTCAAAATGGCGGCTGTGCGAAATATTTCACTGACATTCTATATCTCCGAAACTATTACAGATATCACCCTGCAATTTCGTACGGTGATAAAGGGTACTGATACAAGTTTACATATGTATATTTCATAAACCTGTAAAGTAGAAAACGAACATGGCGACCAAGCGAATCTGAAATATTTTAATAGACTTTTCTCGTAATTTAACTCTCTGAGCGCAGTGAAATGGGGTGCAGTAAATCATTTTGCAGATTGTAATGCAATGACATCTATTTTAGTTCAATTGTTTACATAACCTCAAGATGGCGGCTGTGCGAAATTTTAAAATTAAGTTTTTATTTCTTGTGTCGTAATCATGCGATCGAAGTGAAAGTTTGAATAATGAACCTAGGCAATAATTGTCCTTGAATGGTTCATAACTCTATGGCCTATACATATAACAATCCTAAATGGCGAGCTTCCGAAATATTTAGAAGGTTCTCAATATCTATGAATCTTTTACAGCAACCAAACTGAATTTTTTATGTTCATAGAGACTATGAACATATGTTCACCTATAGGACTTTCAGTAACCTGGTGAGCACAAATCCAACATGGCGGCGACGTGAAGTATAAATATTTAAATGGACGTTTCTCGCGAATTAACTATCCGAGTGCCATGAAACGTTGCACGTTAAATGCTTATAATGTTGATCCACCGGCATCTAATTTATTTCAATTGTTTGCATAATCACAAGATGGCTGCTGTGCGTAATTTTAAAATCTCGTTTTTACTTCTTGTGTTCTAATCATGCGATTGAAGTTTGAATACCACACGTACACAATAATCTTAATGTAATAGTACAAAAATAAAAATCCAACCTGGCGACCATCTGAAATATTTAGACGGTTCTCAATATCTACAAATTTGTTACAGCAATTAAACTGAAATTTTGTATGTTGATAGAGGCAATTAACATGAGCAGGATATATGAAAATAGGCTGTATAGTTCTTCACGGAACTACTTGTTGTTTTACATTTATTAATTTTCATCATGAATTCTTTCCTCAAGACGGAGCCATTACCATTCAAAAACTCATTCAAATGCTCAGGAGTGTCGGCCAAGATGACCATGTCATCGGCACATCTCAGAGTTGAAATTATCTCTCCTTGAGTCTTCACTCCCAATTTAAATTTGTTTCCAATTTCCTTCATTGCTTGTTCAATGTAATGAATGAAAAGTATGGGCGATACGTTACATCAAAGCGAAGGCAAGCGAGAGAAATTAAGGCGGGCTGATCTGAGAATCTTCCCTTCCCGTTAGTTACAAACTTGGAGTGGACTCACGGGGCGAAGAAGCTTTTAAAAACTTTTATCTGAAAAGCGTATGAATGAATTAGCTGCATATTTGTGAAATATTTATGTTTGCTAAGAGCTGTGGCGTGTCGGCCTCATTAAGGGGGATGGCGAGTTGCATTTTTAAGGAACTTTCTGAAAGAAATACAACTTGGAGAGAAAGAAAGAAGGGATTTATTTTGTTTTTCTCTTTTTGAAATTCAGCCCTGTGGGCTTTCACGTCTGGGCTGTAGAAGCTTACATTAGCGGATATTAATCAGCATGTATATTTTAGGCATGCGGAGTGGTACACGTAAGACTAGCTTGTCAGCGTGGAGCACGTATTCTTGGGGAACTGTGCCTTAGGTCTGGCTCACTGTGTTGAGCCCAGGGCTGTCCATCCGGTGCTGGGAAGTTAGAAGCACACTTTGGCCAAAGGAAATAATAATAAAAAATAAAAATAAATTACGAGCCTTACAGCAGTCGCATATGATGTGTAACATGTGACATGTTATCTACTAAGTTATGTGTCTGTCGGGAGCGCAAATCCCTTGTTAATAGTGAACTCTATTGGTCATTGAAATAACTACTTGTAAAACTCAAGTGCCAAATCTTTTCAACAAATATGATATAATTAATATTTTCACACCAAACAACGACAACTTGAAGATGATTTATTGTAGGAATATCTTTAATGGGGTCTCCAAACCTTGAAGTAAACCGTATGCGATATACATTCCACATAGGGCTGTATATTGATCGGCAGTACCTCGAATGCTTACATTAAATAAGAATACAGCAAAAGTATGAAGATTTAATAAATCATAATTGTTTTCAGCAAATATGATATAAGTTAATGAATATTTTCACACCAAAGAACGACAATTTGTAGATGATTTATTGTAGGAATATCTTTAATGGGGCCTCCAAACCTTGAAGTAAACCGTATGTGATATACTGTGCCCGTTTAGACCGGAGTCCGCACGACCACATATGCATTTTACCAATAATCAGTCAGCACGAGAATCAAAATATCCCGGGGCGCCAGATGGGTTAAAGCAAATCGCAAAAAACGACATCAAATGAAAAAATGCTTTACTGATTTTTGGCTCAATGCAACAATAAGGATAGAAGGAGATTCAATTGGGTATAACACATCTGGTAAAATTATCTCAGTTTATTTTGAAGTTAAAATTGACTGCAAAGATGCTCAAAGCAGCATCATCCACGTGTGGCGATCCACACTCTTATTTACACAATATACAGAAATTTCCCAAACACATTTGACAATCATTTTTTGGAAACACAAGTCCAATTAATAGTCCTGTAGACTGTGTTCCAAAATTATTTATGATTAATTCCAGTTCAAAGTTAATTGTCTCTACTGGAAATATCGTAGATCACTGTTTGAATATTTACATGATATTAACACTCGTAGAATAAATGTTCATAGAATTTTTAACTTTCACTTATTTTTCCAGTTTCAAAAATATATCGTCGAAAAATATTATTATCATTGAATCAACACACATTATTTACACATATTAATAACATCTGAAAAGTATTTGACCTTGAGCATAGCATCGAAGAACTGTGCGAAGCACAACAACAATTAATTGTTCTTCTGACATTAAACATTTCGAGAAGTGACTCGATTATGAACTTCAAGTTTCTAACAAAATACATGATTTCTGAATCATCAACTTGATCACTAAATTATTGAACCATTCAACTATTCAATTTTCCACTTGGAATCATTATTATAAAAATATTTATATTTATGGCCATTTTTAGTAACTTTTACAACTTGCAATTCTTCGACAGAATGCGGAAATAAGAATTGTAGCTTCATAATAAATTCATTTAGTTCATGGCACTAGGATTGAAAATATCCTTCAAATTATTCATGGTTAAAGAATTATTTTTAATTGGTAGTGGCCCATTCTACTATTTGTGTAAGAACACAATATTCCAACAACAACGGCAAAGGTCTTCTTCCTCTGTAGAAGAATAAACTACTATCATGACAAATCCGGGTTCTAGCAAAATCAAAGTCGAAATGGAATTCGTAAACAAGGTTGAAATAAGAACTGATGGTTTCAAGAAATAACCTTCGGGTCATTCATCCGACGAAATGTGTAGTTCCAATACTCCTTCTATAAACCTGAGCCATCGAACCTGCTATTTGATTGATGCTCGAAAAAACCTCTTCATTCCTGCGACTTAACATGCGCACCTGGGAATGGCATTTCAACTACTCCACACATATAAATTTTCTTCCCAAAATTTATACAATAAATCAAGCCTCTGCTTGTTATCAACACTGGAAGATTAATAAACTTACAAGTTTATTTTATTTTACCATTCAGTTCAACCCGTGAATTTACCATACTTATGAAAATCTTTATTTCACTTTCGAGTGTATTTACGTCATGAATTTATATAAATACAAAAATATCCTATTTGATACAAATATCATTTGCTTCCCGTTTCATGCCTCTCCGTGTTATCTGAAAAATATACTTTGCTCATTGCAAATATCAACTGTTCAACTAGAACTGAAATGTTGGTTGAATGCGGGCTTGCGCTAACCACTCTCCTTCGGAAAATCTCCTGTTCCAAACTAGAAATGATTAAACTACTTTATAGGCTCTCTCTCTCAATACATATGATTATTATAAAATATAATATCCAAGAATTATTTAGAAAAATTATGAAAATTATTATTATTATTATTATTAGTGGATTATTATTATTATTATTATTATTATTATATCATTTTAAATACGTTTAATTATCATCTCATTATGTGAGAATCCACATGTTCGAACCTTCGAATATGGAAAAAGTATCCATTCCTCAACAAAAATAATTATTAACTTTTACAGTTACATCGGCTGATTACCGTGATTTCCCAAAAATATGAAATATTCAAATAAATCTTCGTTATGCTCGGTCATAGATCCTAAACTGTTCTGAGTGCTAAAAATACTCAGAATAACTCTAATAAGTCTCGCGTAAATCATTGCAAGATTTAAATACGAAGAAAAAAAAATGTGTTGGTCATCTGCAGAAAAATAGTTTGTTCCAATTAGCTAGGCATAATATAATTCAAATGTGGCTTACATTTCTTGATGGTCTTGAAGTGTAGTAAACCTGGTCTGTACCAGATTTATCCATAGACATGCCCTATTGGACAAGCACGTATAATCCTTGTATCGGCCGCCATTATATACCCACAATCCGTCTAGTCAGACATAGTGGTAGTATCTCTTGACGTTTGAATTAACTGTTGTTCCATTTTAATATGGGCTTCTATCAAAGCCATAACAGTTTGTTAAAATAGGGTCAGATCTAAGTGATCTCTTCTTAAATATGTCAGTTGTAACATAACTCACGGTAATCTTATCAGTACAAGAAAAACTCTGACAGTCTAACCAATCAACGGCTGTTCTGAAGATCGTTCCCGGGGCATGGTTTAACACCATCTACCATGCGCTAAGCAACTTGTAGTTTCCCTTGCGTAGACTAATGAACACTACCGTTATAGACTAGTCTTCAGTGTACTGATAGATCGAAGTGGTTAACTAGTTACAAATATGAAAACTGACTGAAATGGATTTAAATATCCAAGTATTATGTTATTACTGGACTGTGACAAAGTACTAATTCTAGACAAAGTCTAGCATATGTCCATGTAGAAATATAAATATTTCCACCAATGTCTGTAGAAAAATCAATCACCTCAGTGATTCCCCTCGCCGGAAACTTACTAAGTTCCACCTCGTAGCGCAGCACTTTCGTGACTATCACGACTTTGAAAAGAACTTCTGCGTAGATCCGGCAACCATGTGCCTTGGCTCAGCGTCGCAGCAACTTGCTCGGCAAGTGATTGTGTTGAAATGGGCTATCGATGCTTCGGCCAGCCGGCTTTTATTCAAAACTGCCAGGGTCACGCGTCATCACGCTGAAATCTAGAAATCATCATATCTCTGGTATCCCTGGTCCGATTTAATTGATACTAATTGCATTCTCTTTCATTTGGCCGTGCCAGTAATCTGATCCCAGTCTCAAGTCTCTACTCCATGGTTAACTATTTAATCAATAAATAGCCTCGACCTCTGCTATTACTCGCTACGTCACTTGACATGCAAGTATCGGTAAATTCTTTCCAATTGCTTCGAGAAGCAATGTAGCGCGATATTCAAATATCTCAACTTTCAAAAGCGGCTACAGCCTTTCCCTTGATTCTAGGTGTCTGAATCATGGAATACCCATTCCTAGAGTTGGGCACATCCACCCCACACCTAGCAAAAAATAAAAATTGAAAAAATTTTATTTTTCCTATCTACACATTAAATCATCTGGTTCTTGAATAATAAATCTTCAAATTCGATGCATTATAAGTTCCCACGATGTTACCAGTTCGTGTATTGGCGACTTCATAGCTTCCATTGTTGTTTACTTCCACAATACGATAGGGTCCAGCGTAAAGGCTTGCAAATTTCGAGTACACTCGATTTTGCACGTCAGAGGGTGTAGGTCTTTTCACTAAAACAAGAGTTCCTACGCGCAAGGGTCTGCGAAAACGCTTTCCTCTCACTCTGCGCTCTCTTTTCTCAGCTTGGCTCCTTAACTTGTCTAAAGCTAGAGTTTCCCTCATCTGACGACTTGGTTCAATCTCAGGTGGAATAGAGATGATTCGATCCCATAATCTTGTTGGTTTAATTCCATGATGAAGCAACATGGGAATCTGTCCAGTACTCTCATGAATTGTAGAGTTGATGGATTCGGATGCTAAAGAAAGAACATCCATCCATTTCCAATGCTCATTTGGACAATAGAGGTGGCAAAATTTTGCTATTTCATCCATCACGCGTTCTGCTGGATTGCTCTCTGGATGTCTAATAGAACAAAACAATTGTCTAATCCCAAGATTATTCATGATGGTTCGAAATTCTAAAGATGTAAATTGAGGTCCACGATCTGATAAAAGGAATTCCGGTTTGCCTGCTTCCGGAATTACGCTGTCTCTAATTCTCTTCGCACAATATTTTGCGTTTGCCTTCTGAATTGGATGTAACATGGTGTATTTGCTGAAAACATCCATAGTCACCAAAATATATCGGTTACCTCTTTTAGACTTTGGGAGAGGACCATATAAATCAGTCGCGAAGATTTCGCAAGGCTTAGAAGGAATAATAGGCCTTGGTAATTCTCTCAATAATCTGGAATTATGTTTACTCCTTTGGCATAAGTCGCATTCTCGAATAGTGTTTCTGACAGTTTGTCGCATTCGCTCCCACGAAAATTTCTCTTGAATCATGTTGACCGTCTTATCTACTCCAGCATGACCTGCGATTCGATGTGCCATCCAGATAATGGGTTTTTGCATTCGTGGAGGTATCACTACTCTCAGCTTCGTATGGTCGGGATCTGCAAACTTGTAGATTAAACCACCTAACGTCATAAAATCTCTTGAAATTCTTTCAGTTTCCACAAAATCATCATCATTTGGATCCATATCTCCCTGCAGAAAACGAAAAATGTTCCTAAGACGTCGGTCTCTCCTCTGGGATAAATGCAGCAACCTTAACCTTCTCAAGGTATCCTCATCTTCCTGCGTCAGGTTAACTTGAAAAACCTTAGATGTAGACTCCACTGCTCTACTCAATAAATCAGCTCCCACGTTCAACTTTCCAGGAGTGTGTTCAATAACTAGGTTGAATTGCTGAATAAAAAGTGACCATCAAGTTATTCTATCACTGGCAAAGTTTGTTCTCAAAATAAACTCCAATGCGTGGTGATCAGTCCTCACAATGACTGAATGTCCAATTAACATTTTCTTCCACGACTCCAATGCGAATATTACAGCAAGTGCTTCTAACTCTGTGGTGTAATAATTCCTTTCTGATGGACGAAGTTTCCTGCTAATGAACGCCAGGTAACGTCTCTTGTGGTCTTCATCTTCTTGAAGAAGAATAGCTCCAATCCCTACGGTGGATGCATCAGATTCTATGATGAAATTCTTGGTAAAGTCAGGATACTCCAATTTCACACTGTTTACCAATAACCTCTTGGCATCTTGAAATGATTGTTCACAATCCTTATCCCATTTCCATTTGTTTCCTTTCTTTAACAATTCCTGCAATGGCGCTACTGTCTTGGTGAAGTTTGGACAATGCCCTGCAAAGAATTGGCATGTCCCGAGAAAACTGCGGACATTCTTCACTCTAGTAGGTCTAGGGAAATTTGCAATTGCCTGTATCTTAGTCTCATTGGGACGGTATCCTTCTCCATCCAAAATGTGGCCCAAAAATTTTATTTCCTTCCGAAAGAACTGACATTTTCGAAGGTTTACTTTAAAGTTCGCTTTTCTCAAATCTGCGAATAACATCTGAAGATGTAACAAATGTTCCTCCTTAGTCTCAGAAGCAATTAAGATATCATCTATGTAACGAATTGCTATCTCTTTTACTTCAGGACTCAAATTTTGTTCCAGTGCTCTGATCAAAACAGATCCAGATGTTTTGACTCCAAATGGTAGACGGCGGAATACATATGTCTGCTGGTCAAACATAAATCCTGTAAACTTCTTGGAATCTTCACTAAGCCTATTGTGATGGTAGGACGAAGTGAGATCAATATTAGAGAACCAGACCTTGCCTTGGAATTTCCTTAACAGTTCCCTAATGGTTGGTGGTCTGTCATACTCTGGCAGTAATATTGAATTCAAATTTCGCGCGTCTAAACATAGTCTCAGACTTCCATCTTGCTTAGACACTACTGCTAATGGATTGACATAAGATGTAGTGTACTTTTCAATCACATTGTTGCTTTCCATCTCCTTGATAAGCACTTTTAATCTTTCTCGATGCTTTTCCGCAACCGGATACAATTTAGCATGAAAAGGTGCATCATCATTTACACGAATATGATATTCAAAATCTTTAATTTCACCAGGTTTAATATCAAAAATATCGTGATACTTTTCCAAAATTTTCCCTAGCTCTGGGGACTCCTTCTCAGTGTAGACTTCTCTTCCTTCAGCTTCATGAAAAATCAGAGACCATTGAGCATCTCCCTCGATGTCTTCATCTTCTTTTCCCTCGAAGTTAATCTCTTCGGTATTCTTGAATCTGATCGTCTCTGTCTTCATGTCTATCACTGCTTGATATTTCTGAATGAAATCTGCTCCCAATATCATGTCAAAAGCCATGTCCTTCATTACTACAAACACATGTCGGAAATCATGTCCTCCAATCGTAATACATAAGTATAATTGTGTTTTACACAGAGATATTTTATTGGGTATTATTCCTTGGATCTTAATTCCTGATACTGGAATCTCCTCTAAATTCTCTTTGAGCTTCCACAGAATATAAAGCTTCTCACTCACAAGACAAAGCATAGCCCCAGTATCAATCAAAGTATCGACAGGCATACCGAATACTTCGCATGATATGATTGGCATTCTAATTCTTGTACCCATTTCTTTCCGTTCGTCATTCTGTTGAATTAAATCATCATCCTCTGCTTGCCATTTAATAATTCTGGAAGTGAAAGTGTTCAGAATTCTATCTTCTACTGTGAATTCGAAGTTTTTTTTTCGTTACCATTCCCCGGGATTGTTGTGTTCCCGATGGACCTGGTTCATTGGGCCTCTGCTCCAAAAATTGCAAGTTATCTTGGTGTCTTGCTTCCAAATTTTTCCTCGTCTCCTTGTTGAACTCTTCATTGGACTGACGAGTATCCACATTCCCTCTGTTATTGTAGTTGTTTCTACCATAGTATCTTCTTTCCTGGTACCTTCCTTGACTATCTCGTGGCCTTCTCCATCGAGTATTGTATCGATTTCCACCATCCGGTCTCGCATAAGGCTTGTAACTGTATCTGTTACTGTACTGGTTCCATCCTCTCCTATTTGGATCTTCCCTCGGCGTCTTCTCTTCTCGCCCCTCTCAAATCTCTCGAGTCGTTTGAGAATAACTATCAGCCATAACAGCATACACAGCGTTGTTACTCTTTCCTCCCTTCTGATGAAAGAATTGAGCGTTCGTATGATCCAGCTTCTGTAATACTTCATCAAATTGTTCCATATTATACATATCAGCAGCGATCAAAGTCCTCTGGACGTCTGCTAGAAACTGACGTATCAATGCAGTAATCAATTCGTTATCTGGCATCGGCGGATCTAAATGTTGAAGTTTAGACAGCTGTCCAGAAAAGTACGTTGAGTATCGAGTAGGTTGTGACGTCGAGAATCTCTTCGAATATAACTCTGCTCTGACTTGCTGTTGGGTTTCCGGGGACCAAAACTTTTTCAATAACCCACGAGAAAACTCCTCAAAAGTGGTTAGAGTGGATCTAAAAGCTCTATACCAAAGAAACCTTCCAAAAACTTCCTTATCACTCGGATCTGTCTTTCTTTAGGGATCTTGGAATCTTTCAGGTAATCCCCTGCTTCTCTCAAAAATTCCACGGGTGTCACAGAATCTCGCCCTGAAAATTTAGAAGGCTTATCCTCTACATTCTTAAATACAGTTATGGGGTTGGATTGAAATACTGTCCTGACCTCATCCTGTCTTTGACTATCCGTTTCTCTAGCTGCTCCTAGATTTATCTGTATCTGTTCCTTTCCCCTTACATTTGGCATTTTCAACAGATGATCAGACTGTTTCTCATCCTTGATTTGAGTTTTCATAGCCTCAAGTTCCTTCTGGTTTTCTTCTGCCATTTTCTTAATTGCTTCAGTTTCTTTACAATTCTCCTTAACATCAGTGGATATCTGGTTCATAACAGTCTCATGACTTTTCAATGACCCTGTCATATCTGATATGTCCTTCTGAGTTTCTTGGATATCTTTGGCAATTACTTGGATATGGGATGACAAAGATTCCCTAATCTCCTTGATTCCCTCTTGATTCTCCAGCTTGAGTGTGTCTTTAATTTCATTGACAACTGTGGTTTTAATTTCAGTTTGCAACTCATTAATCACACCTTCTCTTATTTCTCCCATTACAAGTTCTTTGAATTGTTCCGTTAAACGTTGAACAACTAGAATTCCCATCTCATTACTCTCCTTCTCCACTCTGACTTCTAGGTCGATCATGTCTTCACCAACTTTCCTAAGACCATGTTCTATCCTATCAGCTAAGCTTTGAGATCGAAGATCGGCATCGCGAAATTTTTCGTCCATTAAACTTGCGTTAGTAGCTAATGAAGTTTCGAGCTCATGTGTTTTTTCGCATAATTTATTCATTTTAACCTCAAGTGACATTTTCAAAATTTCAGAATTCTCTTTAAATTTACTTTCCATTGAATTAAATTTACTATTTAAATTTTCTTTCAAATTACTTTTTAACCTGCCCTCTAACAAATCAGAATTTTCCTTGAGTTTATCCTCTAAACTTTCTTTCAAGTTATCTTTTAAAGAATCAGAATTTTCTTTAAGTTTATTTTCTAAAGAATCAGAATTTTCTTTAAGTTTATCATTCAAATTTTCTTTAAGTTTATTTTCTAAAGAATCAGAATTTTCTTTAAGTTTATCGTTTAAACTTTCTTTAAGTTTATTTTCTAAAGAATCAGAATTTTCTTTAAGTTTCCTTTCCAAAGCCTCAGTATTTTCTTTCATAATGGCTGCTACACGCAGTCCAGCCTCTTTGGAACTCTCCTCCAAACTCCTCATCATCCTCATCATTTCTTCCATAATTTCAATTATTATTCAAAACTTAGGGGTATACAATATTGGCAAACACAAGCTTATAACTAGAACAAGAAATATGAATAGCTAATTGGAACACTCTAATAAAATGAGATTTGTCCTAATGTTGACGTGATGGAAAAACAAAATTCTCTACTTTTACGAATTACATTTACCACAATATCACAAGAAAAATATGCAAGTTATCAAATATCCTCCACCTGGATTCTAATAATGTGTATGTCCAGTCATCGAACGTTTACTACTGAATTTACTTGACGCCCTAATGGTTAAGCCATTATCAAAAATAATCAAACCCACTCTAATCATTAATCAAGTTAAATTTTTAATTTTCCCCACTAATTGGGTTTCCTACTAATTTATTCATCCAAACCAGACATCTCTCAACTCCCAAAATATTTCTATAAAAATTATCACAATTTCAAATCTGCATGCGATTGACCATGTCTAAATCGAGCCCCACGTTCGAAGCCATTTCTCTCTCTATCTTATTTTATGTGCCCGTTTAGACCGGAGTCCGCACGACCACATATGCATTTTACCAATAATCAGTCAGCACGAGAATCAAAATATCCCGGGGCGCCAGATGGGTTAAAGCAAATCGCAAAAAACGACATCAAATGAAAAAAATGCTTTACTGATTTTTGGCTCAATGCAACAATAAGGATAGAAGGAGATTCAATTGGGTATAACACATCTGGTAAAATTATCTCAGTTTATTTTGAAGTTAAAATTGACTGCAAAGATGCTCAAAGCAGCATCATCCACGTGTGGCGATCCACACTCTTATTTACACAATATACAGAAATTTCCCAAACACATTTGACAATCATTTTTTGGAAACACAAGTCCAATTAATAGTCCTGTAGACTGTGTTCCAAAATTATTTATGATTAATTCCAGTTCAAAGTTAATTGTCTCTACTGGAAATATCGTAGATCACTGTTTGAATATTTACATGATATTAACACTCGTAGAATAAATGTTCATAGAATTTTTAACTTTCACTTATTTTTCCAGTTTCAAAAATATATCGTCGAAAAATATTATTATCATTGAATCAACACACATTATTTACACATATTAATAACATCTGAAAAGTATTTGACCTTGAGCATAGCATCGAAGAACTGTGCGAAGCACAACAACAATTAATTGTTCTTCTGACATTAAACATTTCGAGAAGTGACTCGATTATGAACTTCAAGTTTCTAACAAAATACATGATTTCTGAATCATCAACTTGATCACTAAATTATTGAACCATTCAACTATTCAATTTTCCACTTGGAATCATTATTATAAAAATATTTATATTTATGGCCATTTTTAGTAACTTTTACAACTTGCAATTCTTCGACAGAAAGCGGAAATAAGAATTGTAGCTTCATAATAAATTCATTTAGTTCATGGCACTAGGATTGAAAATATCCTTCAAATTATTCGTGGTTAAAGAATTATTTTTAATTGGCAGTGGCCCATTCTACTATTTGTGTAAGAACACAATATTCCAACAACAACGGCAAAGGTCTTCCTCTGTAGAAGAATAAACTACTATCATGACAAATCCGGGTTCTAGCAAAATCAAAGTCGAAATGGAATTCGTAAACAAGGTTGAAATAAGAACTGATGGTTTCAAGAAATAACCTTCGGGTCATTCATCCGACGAAATGTGTAGTTCCAATACTCCTTCTATAAACCTGAGCCATCGAACCTGCTATTTGATTGATGCTCGAAAAAACCTCTTCATTCCTGCGACTTAACATGCGCACCTGGGAATGGCATTTCAACTACTCCACACACATAAATTTTCTTCCCAAAATTTATACAATAAATCAAGCCTCTGCTTGTTATCAACACTGGAAGATTAATAAACTTACAAGTTTATTTTATTTTACCATTCAGTTCAACCCGTGAATTTACCATACTTAAGAAAATCTTTATTTCACTTTAGAGTGTATTTACGTCATGATTTTATATAAATACAAAAATATCCTATTTGATACAAATATCATTTGCTTCCCGTTTCATGCCTCTCCGTGTTATCTGAAAAATATACTTTGCTCATTGCAAATATCAACTGTTCAACCAGAACTGAAATGTTGGTTGAATGCGGGCTTGCGCTAACCACTCTCCTTCGGAAAATCTCCTGTTCCAAACTAGAAATGATTAAACTACTTTATAGGCTCTCTCTCAATACATATGATTATTATAAAATATAATATCCAAGAATTATTTAGAAAAATTATGAAAATTATTATTATTATTATTATTAGTGGATTATTATTATTATTATTATTAATTATATCATTTTAAATACGTTTAATTATCATCTCATTATGTGAGAATCCACATGTTCGAACCTTCGAATATGGAAAAAGTATCCATTCCTCAACAAAAATAATTATTAACTTTTACAGTTACATCGGCTGATTACCGTGATTTCCCAAAAATATGAAATATTCAAATAAATCTTCGTTATGCTCGGTCATCGATCCTAAACTGTTCTGAGTGCTAAAAATACTCAGAATAACTCTATTAAGTCTTGCGTAAATCATTGCAAGATTTAAATACGAAGAAAAAAAAATGTGTTGGTCATCTGCAGAAAAATAGTTTGTTCCAATTAGCTAGGCATAATATAATTCAAATGTGGCTTACATTTCTTGATGGTCTTGAAGTGTAGTAAACCTGGTCTGTACCAGATTTATCCATAGACATGCCCTATTGGACAAGCACGTATAATCCTTGTATCGGCCGCCATTATATACCCACAATCCGTCTAGTCAGACATAGTGGTAGTATCTCTTGACGTTTGAATTAACTGTTGTTCCATTTTAATATGGGCTTCTATCAAAGCCATAACAGTTTGTTAAAATAGGGTCAGATCTAAGTGATCTCTTCTTAAATATGTCAGTTGTAACATAACTCACGGTAATCTTATCAGTACAAGAAAAACTCTGACAGTCTAACCAATCAACGGCTGTTCTGAAGATCGTTCCCTGGGCATGGTTTAACACCATCTACCATGCGCTAAGCAACTTGTAGTTTCCCTTGCGTAGACTAATGAACACTACCGTTATAGACTAGTCTTCAGTGTACTGATAGATCGAAGTGGTTAACTAGTTACAAATATGAAAACTGACTGAAATGGATTTAAATATCCAAGTATTATGTTATTACTGGACTGTGACAAAGTACTAATTCTAGACAAAGTCTAGCATATGTCCATGTAGAAATATAAATATTTCCACCAATGTCTGTAGAAAAATCAATCACCTCAGTGATTCTCCTCGCCGGAAACTTACTAAGTTCCACCTCGTAGCGCAGCACTTTCGTGACTATCACGACTTTGAAAAGAACTTCTGCGTAGATCCGGCAACCATGTGCCTTGGCTCAGCGTCGCAGCAACTTGCTCGGCAAGTGCTTGTGTTGAAATGAGCTATCGATGCTTCGGCCAGCCGGCTTTTATTCAAAACTGCCAGGGTCACGCGTCATCACGCTGAAATCTAGAAATCATCATATCTCTGGTATCCCTGGTCCGATTTACTTGATACTAATTGCATTCTCTTTCATTTGGCCGTGCCAGTAATCTGATCCCAGTCTCAAGTCTATACTCCATGGTTAACTATTTAATCAATAAATAGCCTCGACCTCTGCTATTACTCGCTACGTCACTTGACATGCAAGTATCGGTAAATTCTTTCCAATTGCTTCGAGAAGCAATGTAGCGCGATATTCAAATATCTCAACTTTCAAAAGCGGCTACAGCCTTTCCCTTGATTCTAGGTGTCTGAATCTTGGAATACCCATTCCTAGAGTTGGGCACAATACATTCCACATAGCCGACAGTACGTCATGGTACCAATCTCTGCCACCACGCACGCACATTGTTTCCGTCCCTTTTCCAAAATCACTCCCTCAAGAAATATACAGCAACCGAGTGGAAAGATGTTACACATCAACTAGCACGCGAGTTTCAACTTACCACTGTTCGTAAGAAGGTTTGAATGAATGTCTCTCAAATACCGGTACAGGCCCTACCAAGAATTTAAGGACACATGCCTATTTCATGAATTCCACTCCTGTTCATAAACGTTTGGTCTCAGGCATGCCATACCTTAAGGGTAACTAGTAGGCTACATGTTCAGAGGAACATTTGCTGAGATATAGACCTATACATTAAACTATCATATCTCATTTCGATCTAATTAATTTTTATTTGTGTAAAAGAATACCGACAATACGTGATATTTATTCATTTTTTTATAATTGAAGAGTTCTGTGGAGTCTAATATGAAAATAACAGTCTTAAATTTGGTATGGAGAAACACAAATACCTATGGAATATTTTAAATTGTAATAATGGAACATAACAAGTTTCCATTAAAAATATTCCCAGCGGTATAGTTCTAAAGAGAACCACAGAAAAAGGTCACTACCAAACCCCCAAACTGAGAGAGAAATGCAGTGAGAAAAAAGTTGTTCCTGATCCAAACAGTGCTGGAACCTGTAGTACAGTATTGACACTACAACTTGACATGAAAGTGATCTCGCCAAGTTGAAGGGTTTCCCGCCCAACCAAGAACAACCAATGTATGTTTTATGACCTTTTTCTGCGGTTGTCTTTCGAGCTATAAATCTGGGGACATAGTCTAATGAAACCTTTTTATGTTGGGGTATTACAATGCAGAATATTCCACAGATATCTGTGTTAGTCCATAACAAAAATCATCCCTGTAATCCCCATATTAGACTGCACAGATATCTTCAAATATAAAAAATATTAATTTTTCCTATTATTTTACACAAAAAAAATCGAGCCTTACAGTAGTCGCATATGATGTGTACCATGTGACATGTTATCCTACTATATGTCTGCCGAGAGCGAAAATCCCTTGTTAGCAGTGAACTCTGTTGGTCATTGAAATAACTAAGTTACTTGTAAAACAACAGTGCCAAATCCTTCCAGCAAATATGATATATTGAATATTTTCACACTAAAGAACGACAACTTGAAGATGATTTATTGTAGGAATATCTTTAATGGGGCCTCCAAACCTTGAAGTAAACCGTATGCGATATAAATTCCACAGAGGACTGTATGTTGGCCGACAGTACCTCGAATGCTTACATTAAATAAGAATACAGCAAAAGTATGACGATTTAATAAATCATAGCCTAATTGTTTTCAGCAAATATGATATAACGAATATTTTCACACCAAAGAACGACAACTTGAAGATGATTTATTGTAGGAACATCTTTAATGGGACCTCAAAACCTTGAAGTAAACCGTATGCGATACACATTCCACATAGCCACATGGCCGACAGTACGTCGTGGTACCAATGTCTGCCACCGCGTGCGCACATTGTTTCCGTCCCTTTTACAAAATCACTCCCACAACCGAGTGGAAGGATGTTACACATCAACTAGCACGCGAGTTTCAACTTACCACTGTTCGTAAGACGGTTTGGATGAATGTCTTTCAAATACCGGTACAGTACGACAATTAAAGAAATGCACATATTTACGTAGGGCTGCTCCTGTTGATGTTGTTTGAGTCTTAAGTATTTTGACTGGTTTACTAAAGATCTCCATCCCTCCCTGTCCTGAGCTAATCGTTTCATCTCTACATAACTACCATATCTTACATCTGAGGCAATAATTTAAGATATTCTGACCTTGGTCTGCCCCTACAGTTCTTGTTCTCGACCATTCCTTCCATAACTACAGTAAGCTTGCTATTCCTGGATGTCTTATAAGTAGGCCTATGTGTCCTACCAACGTAGGCCTATCTCTTTGCATCATTATTAGTAGTAGCTTGCCACGATGGGTGAGTGGTCAACGTATCGGTCTACTAACCCCAAGCTTACAGGTTCGCTTCTAGCCGTGGTAAGTGATTTTTGAAAGGCGGCAAAAATTACGACACCATGTCGTACGATGTTGGGATGTCAAAGAACCCATTTGAATTCAGTAGGCCGTGTTCATAAAGGCAAAATTAATCTCGGGAGTTTCCACCAACACAAAGTTCCTCATTTCTCTACTAGAAAGCGCTATAGTGTTTAAGGAGCTTAGATATCTAACTTCATTGACTTTCATAGTGCTTCAAGAAACAACGAAATTCGACATGCAAGCTACCCTTTGGGTGTCAAATAACAAAGGTTGCACCCGGCATCCGAGGCCATACGATATTATTATTATTATTATTATTATTATTAGTAGTAGTAGTAGTAGTCGCCAGAAATATCTCTCCTCTCCTATGCGTCTTAATACCTCTTCATTTGTTACACTGTCTACCCATCCGATCTTCATCATTCTCCTGTAACACCACATTTCAAACGCTTCTATTCTCCTCTTTTCTGCTGCGCCTACAATCGAAGTTTCATTTTCATATAGTGCCACGCTCCAGACAAAGGCTTTCACAATGGCTTCCTAATACCTAATAGGATGTCAACAGATTTCTTTTCTGTAGAAATACTTTCTTTGCCTGAGCCAACCTGCTGTTTATATCCTCTTTTCTTCGTCCATCACTGGTTATTTGCTCCTACTTCCGTTGGCTTTTCACCTCCCAATTTGAAGGCTATATATAAGAATAGTATTATTTATTTATATATTTATTTATGTAGCGTACGGCTTTTAGTGCCGGGAGTGTCAGAGGACATGTTGGGCTCGCCAGAGGCTCTAGCTGCTTCAATGCGGACACCTATGGTGTGAGCTATAAGTTCCGTTCATTTTCAAGTAGTTCCAACTTTCGCCACCAGATATCACTGACAACTAGACAGTGATGAACGTTGGAACTATTATAGAGCGTTCGAACGAATTCAAACTTAAAAATTTAGCTTCACACAAGTTTAATTAGTGGAAGGTTCTTTTACATGCCATAAATCTATGACATGGGACCGGCGGCTTTACTTTCCCTCCAATGGAAGGCATACTGAGGAATTTTCAACGCTCTTAAGAAAATCCGATGACTTCGGTGGGTTTGAACCCGCGATCTTGGTCATAGAAGCTCAGCATTATTATTATTATTATTATTATTATTATTAAAGAAACAAACAACTGAAAGAAATTGGACTCAATAGAAAAGGAATGAAGGAAATTTGGAAAGAGAAATATATCAACTACAAAGGAAGGTAGCCAAATTTGATGTACCGTACCCTCCAAAAGGATTATTCGAAATAATAACAATAGTGATAATAATAATAATAATAATAATAATAATAATAATAATTATTATTATTATTATTATTATAACTGAGTTGTGGTCAATTGTCTGGGAAGATACTGAATACTATGACGAACAATCCCCATGGCTTGCTGAAGACAAAAGAGGATCATTTCATCAGATCAGACGAGAGATACTTACATCAGAACAAAATATGTGACAGAAACCATTAAGGGGACATCCAACTGTAAGGCACCAGGACCAGATCAAATCCACAACTTCTGGCTGAAGAAGTTCACAACGCTTCACGCGAAATTAGCAGATTGCTTCAACGCTCTACTGAGAGATCTTACTTCAATGCCTGCAGTTCTCTCACAAGGTCGAACATTCTTAATCCCTAAAAATGTTGAGGAATACGTCGCTTCCAAATATCGGCCGATCACCTGTCACTCTATCATAATT
This sequence comes from Meconema thalassinum, assembly GCA_946902985.2. NCBI lineage: Eukaryota > Metazoa > Arthropoda > Insecta > Orthoptera > Tettigoniidae > Meconema > Meconema thalassinum. The sequence continues at coordinate 924,975,595 of OX336388.2, forward strand.
TGTAGTCTGCAAATTACTTACCTCAATTGTAATAACCAAGATCAACAGTCATCTACTCAGTCAAAATCTAATGGCAGATGAACAAAAAGGCTTCTATAAAAATGCCAAAGGATGCAAAGCTCAAGTCATCATTGATGAGGTTATAACTAGACAAGGCTCAAAGAACCAAAGAAATTTGAGTATGGCATTCATAGATTATAGGAAAGCCTTTGACTCCGTACCGCATTCGTATCTCATCCAGATACTCAAAATGTATAAAGTTGACCCAAAGATCACCAGTCTGATTCAACATTCTATGGCTCAATGGTCTACAGTACTTCTTGTCTGAAAAGGGTTCCAGACACTTAAATCCAGAGTGATCAACATCAAGAGGGGAATATTTCAAGGGGATGCACTGAGCCCCCTTTGGTTCTACATGTGCCTTAAACCATGCCGCTACTGGCTCAACTCAACAGTACACCAAGAATTTTGTTACCCATCGCCACAACGACTTCGATCTAGGAGACCAGCATGTTTATTGGCCGGCCGACTCATGAGGGACAATTTTAACCTAAACCGGAGCTGCGGGAAGATTGGTCAAATTGAACATCTGGTACTAATGCTCATGAGCTAAATCCAACTCGGAAAATGATTGGATTCGACCTCCCAAGAAAAGTATGGAGTCGCCTCAACAGACTGAGAACTGGGCATGGACGCTGCAATTTCTTGCGCCATGGATTCTCCAATGTGTGAATGCAGTGAAGAGGAGCAGACCATGGACCATGTCATCCTGCGCTGCCCTCTTCATGCCTACTCCAGAATCCCCAGCGACCTGTTTCATCTTTCAGAAAGTGCTGTAGTGTGGTTGAAAAACTTGGACCTGCACTTATGAATAAATAAAACTCCACAGGATATGGGATTTGGGTGAAGAGTAGGGACACAGAATGTGGGTCCAGAACCAGTACGTGGGATCACTTATAGACACGCCCGCTATTACATAGGGAAATCGATACAAAAGATACAAATTGGAAAACTGGAAAAATGCTCCAGGTTGCAGGCTTGCGAAAGAACTAATTCAGAGATCAAACAAGAAGCATACTAAGGAACTGATGGAACTCAGCGGGGAAAAAATAAGATGGGTAGTAGGACGGCTGACGCGACACTGCCATCTTAAAAAGCACCTACATAGAATTGGAATAATACGAGATAATTTATGTAGGAAATGTAACGAAGCTTAAGAATCAGCTGAACACATACTCTTCGAATGTGAAGCGCTGGGAAGTATCATAATCTCTACATTGGGTTTACCTGGCGAAGAGAGAACATATCCGAGAAGACCCAATAAGGAGGACCTACAACTTTTTTAATAGAGCAGAAATAACTAGTTGGAAATGAAGGAAGACACATGGTAGTAAAAGATCTTTGAGGTCGAACTGTTTACAGAGACCACATGAATAAAAGAAGAAGGGTCACAGAATGTACGATAAACCGCCTCTTATGTATGCTAGTTCACAGACACGACTTCAAAAGCCGTTCAACATAACGAGCAGCTTCTCAAAATCAATAAGCATGAATTTTGGCCTGTATAAGTGAAAGGCTATACACTTACAAAGAGGGATATTAGGAAACAGTAATGGAATCAGCTTAGGTGATGATGTAGGCCCTAATTGAATGCTTAACCGAAGAACAGAGTTACAAATACTTAGGCTATATCCAGGCGACCTCGGTGGTGTAGTTGGTAGCATGCTGAGCTTTTATGCCCAAGGTCGTGGGTTCAAACCCAGTCGAAGTCTTCGGATTTTTAAGAGCGTTAAAATCCCTCAGTATGCCTTCCTTTGGAGGGGAAGTAAAGCCGGTGGTCCCATGTCATAGATTTTTGGCATGAAAAAGATCCTTCTACTAACTACACTTGTGTGAAGCCAAAATTTGTAGGTTAGAATTGATAAAGTTCTATTAGTTCCAGGTGCTGACTGCGACGCCATCTAGTAGCCAAGGCCGCAAGCTAGGTGTCGTGGACGGTAGCATTTGGTAGCGAAAGTAGGAACTACTGTACTTGAAATTATTGTCTGCAGTCTTTACTTCAATTAAAACAGATAACACGTACACTAATACAGCCATCACAATTAACACCGATTATCAGACAGATTCTACACACACCCAAAGTACACAGGGCTACATGACCGCCTTGTCGTAGCCCCTAAAATAAGGAACCAACCAACCAGACTTTATCCAACTGCGAGGAATCAGCCAAACTGAGATCAAAGACAGGTTTGGAAATAAAGTTCAAGGACCGGCTGAACACTGTGCTTAAGAACTTGCTGAACACAAGAAATAAAATCAAAGCCATTAACTCATACGCCATCCCTACCCTAGTCATATACACCGTCTAGCGACCCCCTTAATATTCATAATCAGCCCACATCTCCCACTATTTTTGGTTTTTAAACGTCCTTTTAGTATAATTATTATTCATTGGAAACGCCAGGATTGAATTCTGTTAAAACTTCAAATATAAAGAAAACAATTCCTTGAGTAATAGCTGGCCTCGCCCGTCCCAAGCAGATAGTTGGTCGAGCCCAGAGTTTGTCATAGCTCCTTGAGAGTAAAATCTTGTAGCTCACTTCAAGTGAACATATATAGCTACTTCCATAACACAGCTCGGATAGCAATTCTCAGAAAATCAGAAAATCGCCAGCAATGACTAACTTTCTTAAGAAAGGCTAGTCCTGCTCCTCGTCACAGGATTCCCTAGAAAACCAATGTGGCGCTAGTTAATTAACTTACGCCCACAGCCAGCGCCCCAATAGGCATATTGTCATTGGCTGTTGATTCTCTCCCTCCACAGCCTTACTTCCTACTGGTTATTAACTGATTAGATGTATCCCTTATTGGTGAATCTCACTCGGATGACCGAGTCTACTTCGACTGAGCTCGGCTCATCTCCCCATTTAAGCTAGTGTAATGGTCATTTTCGGCCTCTTCACAAACATACTGCTAGCTATGTAGAAAACTGTGTACGCTCTGCCAGAGGCAAGCAAGCTAGGCTTCATGTCATTGTATATATTGTAAAGTACTTGGTGTTGGTTAACCAATAAATAACTTCTTTTCAACGTCTTCATTCTTTGGAATATACTGTATAATAATTCAGACGCGAGGAGAACCTGTGTGGAATTGAAACAAGTAGAATCTCACTCAAGTATCTTAGCAACAAATATAAATGAGATAAGTTGATCATTCTTCACCTAGACAACCGGCTGGAGATCTACAAACTTATCTCCCTAACCTATTCATTTGGAGTGGTGAAATGGTCTGCAACAGACCTCGAAGGACTTGAGAAAACAGTGCGTGTGCAGATGACCAAATACAGACTTCATCATCCCAAGTCTGCTGTTCAACGCATAAAGGCTCCCACACACCGGAGCGATCGCGGTGGCGGTGGCGGTCAAATACTTCCTGCAGAATTACATAAATGCTTTCAGACAGGCAGTGATCACGCGGGCAGCGTTCAGGACAGTGCAGCATTCCACTAAGCGGTGGCGATCAGATGCAGCTTGGCGAGTTTGACAGCTGCCCGAGTCACTGTGTGCTGGCATGACAATGAGTGCGCCAACAAAGCAACCTTTGAAGAAGTGAAATTGCATAACATATTATTTGATTTGTCGCATCCTGACTATAAAAATATAGGTAATCCAGTAGATCATCAAAGCATTCCATTGGCATCCGAAAGTAAATGTAGAATCGTTCTTCATGATGTCGCAGTTGCCGATATAAAGTGTGAATTCGTCCTTGATGCTCACGAAGCAGATTCAGGTCGTGAATCAACGTTCTCTTACGTTTATTTCTGAAAATATATTATTTAATTAATATATATTTTTTGTGATTTGTAAATAAGTTACTTCTCACATCTCTCTAATTGTACCCAACACGCTCGTCTTTTATCTGGCTACACGATGGAATAAGTTTCAGGGTGCATATCCCGCTCAAACCCGTTGAAAATGGCCAACAGAAATCGCATTCGTTTGCATAAACCGCTAAATGCATATTGGCTACGGTGGCAAAGTCAGTTTAATTGTACTCTGCTGCTCCTCATCAACAACTACTGCTGCCAACGGTAACGCTTCTTCCTCCAGTTGAGATAACCGATGCATCCTTGACGTACACGATTTTCCAAACTGATCGCTGTCAAAAGACCTGTTCGCCATAATCGTCACCGCCACCGTGATCACTCCGGTGTGTGGGAGCCTTCCCTTTACCACGAAACGAAGGAGGACTTGTCAGTTTGATCCGTCTGAGCCACAAGGAAACCCTGCACTTACGGAAGTACAGTACTTCGTACGAAGATCAGGACAGAATGCATTTGTAAGGCAGACAGTGACTCCGCACTCCATTTGAACTGGACGAATTTCAGCTTACTTGAAAAGCAACTCCTCGGTCAAGTCGAAGAATGGAATGGAAAGGAGCTTCACGGTGCTCATGCACACCAGCTTGACGTAGGCCTACCGTCTACAGATAAGTGAGCGTTAAACAGATGGCTCCAATGAGGCCAATTATTTGGTGAGACAACTGGTTTCATGTTGGCTATACAAGTCAGAGTCATTCCTACAAGGAATTATAGGAGGTATCTTAAAACAGACAGAAGTTGACGATACGTGTCGTAAATGTGGCAAACAGGGTGAAACCTTAGATCACATTATCGGTGGATGTCCAACTTTGGCAAATATGGACTACCCTGAGCGCCACAATAAAGTTGCTAAGAACCTTCACATGGAGATGGCTAAAACTACAGGACTAGATGACTCCTCGCTTCCGTATTATAAGTGCCAACCAAAAGATGGATCGGACAATGGAACCCATGGGATTATACTACGACTGAGAAACCCGCACTGATAAAACCATCAAAGCCAACCGACCTGATACTCTCCTCCTTGATTGGCAGAAGAAAAAAGCTGTGATAAACGATATATCCGTACCACCCAAACAGCCTATGCCCAAAAGGTTGACAAATACACCGAAATGGCCATTGAAGTAAAACAAATGTGGAAGCTAAAGCAGGTGTAGGCTACATCCGGCCTCTCATTCAGTCTGCAACTGGAATTGTATCTCCAAGACTGGTGGACTAACTACAGGCTCTCGGAATTGCTCACAAGCTGGGACAGAACCAAAAGTCGGTGATCATGGACTCTTGCCATTAAGTGCGAAGAATGAGCTCTGAAAGTGCTTGATATTAGTCCGTATTTTCAGTCAGTATACCATTGTAAAATGAGGATTTTTTGAATCTGTTTACTAATAATAATAAGAAAAGAAGTATCATCTTTACATAGCCATGACATATGCAAGACTTGACGTTATTAATAGACTTTATAACTCATTAGTCGGGTGTTATTCAAGGTACTAACCGACGTTTCGCCTCTTTCTGAGGATTGATTTTCAAGTATAGATTACTTTACAGATGAGATGGCAATTCACTTTAATACACAATATTGATTCAGTTTTATTACTAAACTAAGTAGACCGCGTGCAATTTCTATGATTGAGTGCCCGAGTCGTCAGATTCATTACAGTATTTAAGTTTTGTTAAGTAATTATTTGTCTTGAAAATGTCTTCAACCGAAAAAAGAATAGGGTATTTTTTCAATCACCTTATCTTAATAACTACAGTAGCCAACGGACGTTTTAACACATTCCATATCATCTGTAAGCTATCGTATACGCTTAATCTCTTAATGTCCTAGCCAATAAAACAATCCATTATCTTAGCACGCGCAATAGATCTAGAAATATTGACATAGCGCAAAACCTTTCGATTGTTGCACGCAAATTTGAGCTACTACGCTCAGAAGATGGAAAGGGCATATCTTGCCGGTTTGAGAGCTAGGAGACTCCTCCATGGCCCACGGCAAGCAATATATCCAGTTGTTTGCTTCTTATAGCGCGGGGACAACAGGAAACGGAGTCCCTTCCGCCGGAAGCGTCCACTGGCCCGCGATGTCTTGGAGTGCTAACGTCGTTAGGATTCACTCCTACACGTCTCTTCGCGTGAGCTGCAGACTGCCTACTGTACAGTATCTGCGTGTGCAGAGCTGTGTCAATAAAATTACAATCTAGTCATTTACGACCTTCATTCTAAACAGGATTTTAATTTCAATTTCAATTTACTGGGTGAAAATAACTCTCTAACTAACTAAATAAATAAATAAATAAACATGTAAATAACTAATTAACTAACTAAATAAGTAAGTAAATAAATAATCGAATAAATGAATTAATATATAAGAACATAAATACATACATATATAATTATAAACATAAAAATAACTAACTAAATAAATACATGAATCAATGAATAAATAAATAACTAGCATATTTTCATATATCCTACTTATGTTAATTGCCTCTAACAACGAATAAACAAGAAGTTCCGTGACAAACTAAAGAGGCTACTTTTCTTAAAATTTAAGATTCATGCCAATGATTAATCTACAGTTAAACATTGGATCTAAGAGCGCGTAAAATCATGTTGGCAACAATGACATACATGTATTGGTCAGAAATAATCTGAAATAATATGATCTATTGTTGTGTCAATTTTGAATGAAATCCGTTAGTTAGTATAGAAGTTACATGCGTTTTAAAATTGGACCTATCAGCAGGCTTAGAATCATGTTGGCAGCACTGGCGTAGGCCTAAATTAGTTACCCCAAATTAATCTAGAATGCCAGGTACTATACGTGTGCAAAGTTTAGAGCTATTGGCTTGCATACTTTCTGATATATTGATATTAGGGTAACAAAAATTGAGACAGCACTTATTAAAAGTTGGCAGCCCTGGTTACTATTAAGAATCGGCTTAGTCATATCTGTTATGGTACACATAGCACACACGAAATTTGGTTGAAATCCATATTATAGTATAGAAGTTACATCTATTTAAAGTTGGACCTCTCAGCAGGCTTAGAATCATGTTGGTAGCACTGACGTATATAAGTTACTCCAAATTAATATTGAATGTCAGGTACTATACGTGTGCATAGTTTAAAGCTGTCGGCTTGAATACTTTCTGATATATGGGTATTTGGATGAGACCAATTGAGAGCATTTATTAAATGTTGGCACCCCTGGTGGCTCTTAAGAATACGCTCAGTTATATCTGTTTATGTACATATAGCACATACGAAATTTGGTTGAATTCCAATTGATAGTGTAGATGTTATATGCATTTAAAAATTTGACCTATCAGCAGGCTTATAATCATTTTGGCAACACTGCCACGTATGGCCTCGTGGAAATCAAACTGCAATATTATTATGTATACGTGTGCCAATTTTGAAATAGGGTCCCATTTATACCTTCCAAGATATCCAACATGGAGCTCAAATTTCAATTGCGATTTTTCAGCAGTTGATAGCACTGACATCATTTTCAAATATGGTCGTGAGATATTCATGTATAGATCTTTACTCCTACCAAATTTTGTTTCGATTGCTGCAGCCGTTTAGGAGTTGATAGGGGGACACACACACAGCCAGACAGACAGACAGAAGGTCAGACAGACAGACAGACAGACAGACAGACAGACAGACAGACAGACAGACAGACAGACAGACACACATTTGCCCGTTCTCATAAGTCTACTTTTTCCTCATTTTTGCAAAATGTGAAAAGTAGGCTAAAATTGAATACATAAGTAAATAAATATCCGAATAAATAAATGAATAAATACATAAATAAATAAATATCCAAATAAATACATGAATAAATAAATAAATAAATAAAAGAAGGAATAAATAAATAAATGAATAAATAAATAAATACACAAGTACTTCCGTGAAGAACTAAATAACCTATTTTCATATATCCTACTTTTGTTAATTGCCTCTAACAACATACAAAATTTCAGTTTGATTGCTGTAATATATTCGTGGATATTGAGAACGGTCTAAATATTTCGGTTGGTCGCCATGTTGGATTGTTATATTTGTAGGGAATTGAGTTATGTACTCTTACATGAAGATTATTTCGCAGGTGTATTATTCAAATTTCAATCGCATTATTAGGACACAAGAATTCACAACGAGATTTTAAAATTTCGCACAGCCGCCATCTTATGGTTATGAAAACAATTGAAATAAATTAGATGTCAGTGGATTAAAATTTGTACAAACATTTACCTTTACAGAAGCCTCCGTGGCTCAGGCGGCAGCACGCCGGCCTCTCACCGCTGGATCCGTGGTTCAAACCGCGGTCACTCCATGTGAGATCTGTGCTGGACAAAACGGAGGCAGACAGGTTTTTCTCCGGGTACTCCGGTTTTCCCTGTCACAATTTCATTCCAGCAACACTCTCCACTATCATTTCATTTCATCTGTCATTCATTTAATCATTGCCCCAGAGGAGTGCGTCAGGCTTCGGCAGCCGGCACAGTTCATATCCTCGCCGCTAGATGGGGGCTTCATTCATTCCATTCCTGACCCGGTCGGAGACTGGAAGCAGGCTGTGGATTTTCATTTTCATTTACCTTGACAAGATTCACTGCGCTCGGATGGTTAAATTGCAAGAAAAGTCCATTTAAATATTTGAATTTCACGTCGCCGCCATGTTGGATTTGTGCTCACCAGGTTATTTAAAGTCCCATAGATGAAGTTAAGTCAATAGCCTTGATCAACATACAAAATTAAGTTTCATTGCTCTCATAAATTAGAGAAAATTCATAAATTGAGAAACATCTAAATATTTCGGATGATCGCCATGTTGTATTTTTAGGCCATATATCAATGTACCATTAGATGAAGATTGTAGCGTATGTTCATTATTCAAACGTTGACTTCGATTGCATGATTAGGACACAAGAAATAGGAACTTAATTTGAAAATTTCGCACAGCCTCAATCTTGAGGTTTTGTAAACAATTGAATTAAATTAGATGTCAGTGCATTATAATGTGCATAAACAATTGCTGTACTATGTTTCACTGCGCTCGGATGGTTACCGGTCATTCGCATGAAAAGTCTATTTAAATGTTTCATCCTCGCTTGGCCGTCATGTTCGTTTTATACTTACAATTTTTGTGAAAGTTACACTGAAGAAAATGAAATTGCAACACCATGAAGGCATTGGTCGTTTGTGTTGATTTTCAAGATATGGAACGATGCCCTGTAGGTATGTAAACGATCAAAGTTTCAGACCCATTGGATTGTTGCTACAGGTCTCCCCACGTGATTGGTCGCGGAGGAATCAACTCCAGTATACGGACTCTGGTGTAGAGTAGTTGCCATGCAGTCTGTGCAGTGAAGTGTTCCCCGTCAAACATGCCTCGACGACAGAGAAAAGCACGCTATCAACAACTGTCGCCCTTTGAGAGGGCTCGTATAATTGGGGTGTGTGAGGCTGGATTATCGCTAAGGACTGTCGCTGCACGTGTTGGCCGACAGGCATCTACGGTACAACGTGTATGGCAGCAGTGGTCAAATGAAGGTACCCACACATGTAGACCTGGCACAGGCCCAGCGCGACAGACAACTGTGAGAGAGGATCGCCACATCATTCGGATGGCCCAGATGGAACCCCATGCAACAGCAGCGCAATTTCAAGCAGCTGTGGTACCCCACGTTACACAACAAACAGTTGGTAATCGCCTGCGTGCAGCTGGCTTACGATCCAGTGTCCCTGCAGAAGGTGTTCCATTGACCCCACAACAGCGACGTGTAAGGCTGGCCTGGTGTCGAGAACGATCGACGTGGGTCGACGAATGGCATAGGGTCGTCTTTAGTGATGAATCGCGCGTCTATCTTGCCCGCAGTGATCGCCGGAATCGTGTGCGCCGACGTACCGGGGAGAGGGGCCACCCAGACCTTATTTTCGAGAGGCACACAGGGCCAACACCAAGCATTATGGTCTGGGGAGCTCTTGGCTTTAATGTGAAATCACAATTAGTGCTTGTTGAGGGCACTATGACTGCTCGACAGTACGTTGATAGGGTACTCAATCCAGTGGTTCTCCCTATGACGGCGAACATTGCTAATGGGATGTTTGAGCAGGACAATGCCCGGGTTCACACTGCACGCATCTCCAGAGAAGCTCTCCATGACATCACAACCTTAGAATGGCCCGCCAGATCCCCGGACCTCAGTCCTATTGAGAATGTGTGGGACATGATGGGTCGACAACTGGCCAACCGTCCTCAGCCACCCACAACTCTGGAACAACTGACCCGTGCAGTGCAGCAAGCATGGGCCACAATTCCTCAGGAAGCGATCCAGGGCCTTATTGACTCCATGCCTCGCCCAATTCATCAATGTATTGCAGCTCGTGGTGGGCACATCCTGTATTGATTGTTGTCCAAACTTGCGGTCAGAGGGACCTGAAAGTGTAATCATCGAATCACAACCGAACACTCGTCCTGCATGTTCAATTGCAGCAATGTAGCACCACTCCTTCTGGGTGTTGCAATTTCCATTTTCTTCAGTGTTGTAGGCCTATATAGGTGAACTTCTGCTAGTGCCTTTTATCACCGTACGAAATTTCAGGGCGATATCAGTAGTAGATTCGGAGATACAGTATGCCGGTGTAATATTCATACTGCCGCCATGTTGGATTGGTGAGGGACAATACAATTTGAGGACGCTCGAAAGATCACTATGTCCTTACCGAGTTTCATTGAAATCGCTCCTGCCGTTTAGATTTTATTAAGTGGACACACACTCACATATGCGCACACACACGGACAAAAGGTGATCTCATAAGCCTATTTTTCATAAATGAGTTAATTGAATAAATAAATATATAAATAATAATTAAATAACATGATTTGAGAACAGGGAACGTCTACTTTTCCTTAACGGAAGGCCGCAAGAACATTTGGAATTACAATTTCTTTCAGTAAAGATAGAAAAACGGTCAGTATTTCATACTAAACGATCAATGTAAGAAGCCTGTGTCTTGGTTATGTATTATTAAATATGAGTTAGCCTATTGATTATTATATTTATTATTTAACATATTTTACATTTATTAAATCTTCAGTCTACACTTTCTCTTCACTTAATACGATTCAACAGGCTTATAGCCAAAGGGTTTGCTACCAGTTTGATTCACCAACGTCCAGTTGTATTGGACATAATGACGCAATAAATCACTCCCTAATTTTTGGTTGGTTGGTTGGTTCCTCTGTTTAGGGGTTGCGACAACGCGGTCATGAAGCCCCGTGTACTTTGTGTGTGTGTAGAATCTGTCTGAAAACCGGTGTTAATTGTGATGGATGTATTAGTGTGTGTATCTGTTTTTTAATTCAAGTAAGGACTGCAACTTTGAATTTTTCAAATAGTTCCTACTTTTGCCGCCAAACGCCACCGTCAACCACTACTAGGTCTAGTTTAGAACTAAAGCTACTAGACGCCACCGCAGTCGGCTCTTGGCAACGAACGTAGAAACTTAAGAGCGTTGTTTAGATTCCTAACCTATACAATTTAGCTTCACACAGGTGTAATTAGTGGAAGGTTCTGTAACATGCCATAAATCTATGACATGGGACAGCCGGCTTAACTTCACCTCCGAAGGAAGGCATACTGAGGGATTTTAACGCTCTTAAAAAATCCGACGGCTTCGGCCGGGTTTCAATCCGCTATCTTGGGCATAGAAACTCAGCATGCTACCAACTACGCCACCGAAGCCGCTTCTCTAATTTTTGATTAACGAATATTCGCCTACCCTTGTAAATGAACCTGGTTAGTTTCTGAGCTTTTGACAAAAACAAGCTCTTCCGAAATCAGCCCTGATAGGGTAGGCTACTGGTTTGAAGGAGAATTTCACACCACGGTGTAGCTGTTCCTGTTAAATCGCACACTAGAATGGGGAGCTGTAGTAAATCCAGATATCGCACGCTCGAATCCCAGTACTGACAGTGGCTATACTGAGTAAGTTTGGTTTCCCCCCTGTTTTTCCCACACTCCCTCCAGGCAAATGACGGGATAATATGTCATATCAAGTCCCGGTGAATCCACCTCATCCCTGTCCCTACACACACTGCTACAATAATAATAATAATAATATTTTATGGCCTCGGGTGCCGGGTGCAAGCTTTGTAATTTGACACCCAGAGGGTAGCTTCCTTGAATCACTATCACAGACAAGGAGGTCAGATATCTAAGCTCCTTGAAAACTATAGCGCTTTCCAGTAGAGAAATGAGGAACTTTGTGTTGGCGGAAACTCCCGAGATTAATTTTGCAATTATGAACACGGCCTACTGCATTCAAATGGATTCTTTGACATGCCATCACCGTATGACATTCGTGTCGTATTTTTACCGCCTTTCAAAAATCACTTACCACGGCCAGGAGCGAACCTGAAATCTTGGGGATAGTAGACCGACACGCTATCCACTCACCCACCGTGGCAAGCTACACTGCTACAGTAATCACAGAAATACAGATTAACAGTACCCCTTTCCAGCACTCAGACCAGAATTAAATTTCTGATCGAATCAAATCCCGGCCCCCGCAGTGACAACTAGGAATGCTAGCCACTGCCCAACGAGGCGGACTGGTTGGAGGAAGAAAATACAGTGGAAACACCGGGAGAAGATGCGTCAGTACCGGGAAAAAATAAATACCAGCAGTTGAACTAGTGTGGTTGCCAGTAGGCATATTCAAAAGATGAAGAAAAATAATGGTTGGTTTGTTCCTCAGTAGGCTTATAGGGGCTGCGATAACGCGGTCATGTAGCCCCGTGTACTTTGGGTGTGTGTAGAATTTGTCTGATAACCGGTGTTAATTGTGATGGCTGTATTAGTGAGTGTTATCTGTCTTTAGTTCAAGTAAGGATTGCAGATGATAATGTCAAGTAGTTCCTACTTTTGCTACCAAATGCTACTGTCAGTAGCTTGCTGACTTGGCAATTAGATGCTATCGCAGTCAGCACCTGGTGGCGAGCGTTAGAACTAATAAAGCGTTATCAATTCTAACCTACAAATTTTGGCGTCACACAAGTGTAGTTAGTGGAAGGTTCTTATTCATGCCATAAATCTATGCCACGGGACCGCCAGCTTTACTTCCCTCTGAAGGAAGGCATACTGAGGGAATTTTAACACTTAAAAAAAATGCGAACACTTCGGCCGGGTTTGAAACCGTGACCTTGGGCATACAAAATAAAAAGCATAATAATTAATTAATGTTACTGGTTTTCCGTCCCTTTTAACAACTGCGACTTTTAGAGACGCCAGGATGCCAGAATTTTGGCCCGAAGGGAATCTTTAACGCCAGTTAATCTACTGACACGGCTTCCTTGCAATTGCGCACCCTCAAATGCCAAACGGATGCGCCGGGATTCGATCCTACAACCTTGGGTACAGCAGGCGAGAACGTTACCGCTGAGCCACGCAGCCAGCCAGAAGACAAAGAAAACTGATGAATGTAATTTCGTTCTTAAAAACCTTAATATGTCAGCTCAATGTGAAGTTGTTTAATCTTGCCTCCAATAATTCATTGTTTAGCGTTTAAATCCTTCGGCATGCGTTCCTTCCTGAGGGGAAGTAAAGCCAGCAGCCCCATGTCATAGATTGAATTGAACCTACCACTAACTACACTTGTGTGAAGCCAAAATTTGTACGTTGGTTAGAATTGATAACACTATATTAGTTCTAACGCTTGCCGCCAGGTGCTGACTGCGATGGCATCTAATAGCCTAGTCCGTAAGCTAGTGACTTTAGCTTTTGGTAGCAAAAGTAGGAACTACTTGAAATTATCGTCTGCACTCCTTACTTGAATTAAAGACCTACCGCTGCATTTGGTTATATTTGGCTGGTTAGTAAAAACGCTCTATCAAGTTCCAATGTTCACCGCTAGTGTTAATGACAGTTGCATCTGGTAGCCAAAGTTAGAACTACTTGAAATTGAACTTGCTGGTAGCCCTTGGGCGGTAAATAAAAAAATGCCCAGATGATGGGCATTGGCTGTGATTCATATATCAATAATTCTTTGTTTGGAGCCCAGTCAATAACCTTGGTTGGAGTTGCGTAACTACGCGCGGGGAGGGGGAGGTGTAAGGGGGGGAGGGGGTAATCAGGGGTATCTACCCCCCCCCCCCCAGAGCCAAATAATCACTTACGTAATGCAAAGAAAAGTTCATTTTGAATAAAACCAATCTTCGGATTTATTACAAACGAAGTTTATTCGGGGAAATTTCTCTTTACTTAAGTAAAACTTTTAGTGTTACGTTAAGTTTACATAACCCTTGCTTAAGTAAAACTGTTCATTGTCTAGCTTTTGCACATTGATAGGTGCATATAAAACGTATCAAATGATATCGAGATCAAACACGAAAACGTTTAGTTTTGCTTTCATTGATTGTTTCATTTTGTCCAAGCCTCCTTTCCCCACATCAAGCAAAAAATAAAAAAATAAAAAATAAATAAGAAACAAACACAAAACCAAAAACAGAAAGTTAAATTAAAAAGCAACCACGAAACTAAATAAGTTACTTGAATCAAAAATCACGTAACAAAAAATACGAAACAAAGAAAACAATGCAAAATCAAAATTTAAAAAAAGCGAAAACAAAACAGAAACACAAAGCAAAAAGCAAACCACTAAAACAAAAGCCAAAGCAGAAAACAACAAATACGAAACCATGAAAAAGAAACAGAAAGCAAAAACAAAACAAATAAAAAAAATAAAAATTAAAACAAAATCAAACAAAAAACACAAAACAAAGTCGGAAAGAAAAATGCAAAAAACTGAAATAATCCAAAACAACAGTACGAAACAATGAACAAAAACACAGAGCAAAAACAAAAAATTAAAACAAAATCAAAATTAAAAACAAAATCGAACAAAAAACACAAAACAAATAATCAAATTCAATATCAAAAGCAAACACAAAATCAAAAGCAAACAGAAAAATCACAACAAGAAACACGAAACAAAAAATCTCGAAACAAAAACACAAAACAAAATCGCAAAGCAAAAAGCAAAAAGAAAAAAAAACATTCAAAGCAGAAAACCACAGTACGAAACCGTGATCAAAAAACACAAAGCAAAAACAAAAAATTAAAACAAAGGCAAAATTAAAAACAAAATCAAACAAAGAACACAAAATAAAATATCTAATTCAAAATCAAAAGCAAACACAAACACAAAAGCCAAACAAAAATGACAAAAAAAAACAGACAGGGACCTAAACCTAAAGCAAAACAGAAAAACTAAAATAGTTTGTGTCCTATAAAATGATCGTCATAGCTTATTAGTTCAGACTTGACTCCACTTATCCCCCTCTAGAAGCAAATCCTAGTTACGCCACTGCTCAGTCGTCAACATTCGTATATACTGTGGATGGTCCATTGGAATTATTTGAATGTGGGCAGGAAATATCGCTGAAATATAATAACTCGTGAATGCTCTGTATAATAAAACAAGGCTTGTCTATTTTGCTACACACTGTACCTGTATGATGACGATTCTCTCGCGGCGACGTTTCCGTTTGCAGGCGCCATTGTTGTGTTTGCCGGCTGCTCACACAATGGACTCCGCTGTTACTGTGGACAAGCCCCGATTTATGGACGTCCAAACCGCCCACCCAACCACCTCCCGCACAATATAAATACCAGAGTCAACACACGATGGCAAATTGCTGGATCGCTTGACGTTTCGAAAGCCAAATATACAAACACAGACATAGAGAGCCTTGCTGTTTGATCGTTCTGTATTTTAGAAGCTTGGGACTTATTAACCACCGGCCTTCAGAGGGTTGTCTAATTCTGCTCCATGACGCACGCAAGTATATGAACAATGTTTGCTTAAATAGAACTAAACCAACAGTAACACATTGCCATGGTAGACCAGTGTTGTCAATTCTTTGGCTAGAGCTGTGTGGACAAACAGCACTAGTATTGGCTTAAGCAAATGATTTGCTACATTCTTACAAAATTCTTAAGGTTTGTTTGCTCGAGCATTACAATAGGCCTATGTCTACATGGCTAGGATTTCATTTAGATAGGCTACATGCAGGACCGGATTTAAGAGTATGCCGCCTATAGGCTAAAGTTCCTTTGCCGCCCCCTCAATAGTTCATATTTGCTTAAGACATTTTTTTATACAACAAAAGGATAGAGTTAATTGGCGTTGTCATCTTTTTTAAACATAAAGTTCATTTAATTTAGATAAAACTACAAATTTAATGGCTTACATAATAAATGTTATAATAAAATTAGCTAGGCTATCTACTTTTTTTTACGTCTTTTAAGATTCGTCAAAAAATGAAATGTGTTTTGAACTTAATTAAAAAATTTGTTCTTAGAGATCAGTGATCACTATTTTACACATATTTTTATATTTTAATGATAATGGCTATCTTTTGCATAATTAAAGAACTGTGTTCAATTTGAATTAACTTGACCTACACGGTGAAATGAAATTACACAAAATGTAGTTAATTACTGGTTTATTTGTTGAAAAATATACAAACTTGTCTATAACATCTCGTGTTCAAATTTACTTAGCTTTCTTACGAGATTTATTAATGGCAAACTGGTTAATAATGTCCTCATATGAAAGTGTTTTTGTTGTATTTGCCTCAACACAAAGTAATGAAAGTGAGTTTAACCGTATTTCAGAAATACTAGTTCACAGATAATTCTTAACTCTTTTAAGGCAGGAAGAACTGTATAAGGACTAAAACATGTTTAAAAGTAACTTGTATTCTTAAATTCGTACGGAAAGTGTATTATTAACGTCCGAAATATTTCATTTTAGCTTTTGAATTAATTGCCAAACTGCCGCCCCTGAACATTTGCCGCTCTAGGCTGCAGCCTACTTAGCCTATTTAGAAATACGGCCCTGGCTACATGAAGTACCTTTGTTCCTACTTGTTGTTGCTGTTGTTTCATTTGAGGGGCTTTGACACCGTGGTAATTCAGCCTCGTATACTTGGTTAAGAGTGAAATTTTGTCTATGCACCTATGTTGTTGCATAGGCTGGATTTATGTGTGTACAGTAGAGTCCCGCTCAACCAACCTTAGCTTATCCGACACCGTGTTAAACGACACTGTCCCCTTACTAAATTGCATTCCTGGCTGTGAGGATGATACGACTAGAGATGTGAGTAAGAGGTGTGCGTAAGATCAGCTATTTGAACTAACTGACCCTGATATTGTTGATTTGCTTAATGCTAACGAAGATGAGCATGGTGAAGAAGAAGAAGAAAGAGGTATTGCAGAACAAAAGGATAAAAGATGTCTCACAGTGGAGGATGAAGTGCATTGGAAATGGCATTAACGTACGTGGAGCAACAGCCGAAGATAAACGCAACGGAGGTGTTGATTCTTCGTCGATGGTGAGATATCGCAGCAAGAAAACGTGAATCAGCAGGATAGCAGACATTGTTGACAAGTTCCTTTCTTAAGGCATTTGGAATGTTTTTATCATTTCAAATGATCTTGTCGACTTCATCGTTATGCTTAGGTCTACCGTTATGCGTCACGGTTACGGCGTGTATGACGTCATCATGTTGTTCAGTGCATATTCACTGAGTCTGAGTTTACGCCTGGGGTCTGGTGTTATGCGAACGGAGACGGCGAGTGCGTGACGTCATGCAGCCCCCGCGCAGGAAGCCTACGTTTAAGGGTAATGGAGTCTGTTGAGTCTGAGCTTACTTCTAGGGGTCTGGCGTTATGCGATACGGAGAAAGCGAGTGCGTGACGTCATGCAGCAGAGTGCAAAGAGTCCAGGGGCTTCGAGCGATGCGAGAAGCCCTCCTGAGCCTTTAGCATTTGTAGCATGCGTCATTTGAAATGATATAAAGTCTAGCCTCATTGACTGACTGTATCTTTTCTCAATACGTCATGTACAATTGTATAGATAATTCAGTAAATTGAATACAGTAAAATATGTCATTGTTGTAGCAATACAGTATAGCCTACCTACTTGTCTTAGGCCTATTTCATTTTATTCTGTATTATCCGGCATTTTTGGTGATCCGACATACTCCAGGTCCAGTTTAGGTCGGATAATCGTCACTCTACTGTATTTGTAATTATTCATGTAGGGATTGGTAAGGCCGGGGCCTTAAGTAAGGGACCTTAGCGGCATTTCTTGGAGTAGAAGTGGGAAACCACGGAAAACCATTTCCAAGAAGGCTGAAGTGGGAATCGAACCCATCTTCTCTCAGTTTTGCTCACGAGGTTGAGTGTACCCCTTTCGAACCCTTAGGCGAGAATTACATTTTTTTGGCAGAGCTGGGAATCTAACTCGCACCTCCGGGGTGACAGCCAAGAATGCTAGCCGCTACACCACGAGGTGAAATCCTGAATAGAGATATGTAATATGGCAAAACTATAATTTTAACAAGTTCAATCGGGCACCACGGCTGCGTGGCCAGTTGCGGCAAGTCTGGAGATCGGAGGTTCGAGGCCCAACGCTGACAGTGCCTATCCTCAGTGTGATTTTTTTCCCGTTTTTCCCTACACACGCTCTCCAGGCAAACGCTAAGATACATTGCTTCAAGTCCCGAGGCACCTACACCATCCCTGTCCCTAATACGGCTTCACACACTACTACAGTCATCACGGAATCTATACTAATCCCTCCCTATATTATTCTGCTAAGGTCCCATTCCAGTTTTGTACCGAAAATAAGGTCCCATTAACACCAACATACACATACGGGGTACCTACAGGTTCAGCATAACCCAATGCGTAAGCGAAACGCACTCACTTACTCTTTAAATGCCTCACAATTAAATAAATGGCTGAAAACATGTATATTTACAATGAAATAATGAAAGAATGCAACACGGTAACCATGGTAACAGAATCTCACAGGTCCATCTATTTCAGTAAGACGCAATGCAATTCCAATTACACACATCAAAAAAAGTTTTGCATCACCTCGGTTCCAAGAGTTCCGGAACCGTTAAATACAAAGGGAATAGAGATCAACACAAACAACATTTCAGCTCGTTTTATTGCTCATGAGACCCACACATTGCATGTTGTACCATCATACAGCTAGACTTTCAGCATTTGTGGTCCAGATTGCAGTACACACCACTACCTCTAATACCCAGTAGCACGTCCTCTTGCATTGATGCATGCCTGTATTCGCCGTGGCATACTATCCACAAGTTCATCAAGACACTGTTGGTCCAAATTGTCCCACTCCTCAACGACAATTCGGCGTAAATCTCTCAGAGTGGTTGGTGGGTCAAGACGTCCATAAACAGCCCTTTTCAACATATCCCAGGCATGTTCGATAGGGTTCATGTCTGGCGAACATGCTGGCCACTGTAGTCGAGCGATGTCGTTATCTTGAAGGAACGCATTCACAAGATGTGCACGATGAGGTCGAGAATTGTCGTCCATGAAGACAAATGCCTCTCCAATATTCTGCCGATATGGTTGCACTATGGGTCGGAGGATGTCATTCAGGTATCGTAAAGCCGTTTCGGAGCCTTCCATGACCACCAGTGGCGTACGTCGGCCCCACATAATGCCACCCCAAAACATCAGGGAACCACCACCTTGCTGCACTCGCTGGACAGTGTGTCTAAGACGTTCAGCCTGACCAGGGTGCCTCCAAACACGTCTCCGACGATTGTCTGGTTGAAGGCATATGCGACACTCATCGGTGAAGAGAACGTGATGCCAATTCCGTGGGGTCCATTCAGCATGTTGTTGGGCCCATCTGTACCGCGCTGCATGGTGTCGGGGTTGCAAAGCTGGACCTCGCCATGGACGTCGGGAGTGAAGTTGCGCATCATGCAGCCTATTGCGCACAGTTTGAGTTGAAACACGACGTCCTGTGGCTGAACGAAACGCATTATTCAACATGCTGGCATTGCTGTCAGGGTTCCTCCGAGCGGCAATCCGTAAGTAGCGGTCATCCACTACAGTAGTAGCCCTTGGGCGGCCTGAGCGAGGCCTGTCATCGACAGTTCCTGTATCTCTGTACCTCCTCCATGTCCGAACAACATCGCTTTGGTTCACTCTGAGACGCCTGGAAACTTCCCTTGTTGAGAGCCCTTCTTGACACAAAGTAACAATGCGGACGCGATCGAACTGCGGTATTGACCTTCTAGGCATGGTAGAACTACAGACAACATGAGCAGCGTACCTTCGTCCTGGTGGAATGACTGGAACTGATCGGCTGTCGTACCCCCTCCGTCTAATAGGCCCTGCTCATGCATGGTTGTTTACATCTTTGAGCAGTTTTAGTGACATCTATGAACAGTCAAAGGGACTGTATCTTGGATACAATATACACAGTCAACGTCTATATGCCGGAGATCTGGGAACCGAGGTGATGCAAAACTTTTTTTGATGTGTGTATTACATTACTGTGAAAGTTTCCAGACGGTTATCACTGAACCAAATTAAGCTGTAAAATTCATCAATATATACAGTATAATGTGCTTAAAGGTGTCAAGGGGCACTCTAGAAATTTTTCACGCAATTTTCACATGTGAGTGAGGTACGAAAAGTCATTTTCATCCGACTATAAAGGGTCTTCGAAAACCACATTTAAAGGTCCTTAAATTAACAGTGTCTGTGATATTCCCAGAAAACTAACTTCGCTCTGATATACCGGTACCTATGAAGGAATGACAAACCCCTAATTACTGCACCAGTAGCTGAATTGATAAAGCCTGATCATTCATACCAAGGATAAATCAGTCATAGCATTCATGATTGAAATTTTTCTAAGTGTACTCTTTACAACTAGAATATTCGCGGGTGATGCTGCGACGGGTAATGCTAGTCTATACTAATAGGCTATATAAAAATGAGATGGTGTGTGTCTGTGTGTCTGTGTATTACTCAATCACGCAAGAACCACTGGCCCGATTTACATGAAATTTTACATAGACGTAGCTGATTTACCTGGTTAAACATATAGGCTACTTTTCATTTCGATACTTTGCACTATTTAAAAGATGGTGACCATTTTAGTGACGTCACTACACCCTTTGGTTTCAAACTTTCATATTTCAATTTTAAATAAAAAGAGAACGAATCGAAGCTCATCTTGATCAACAGATGGGCGAATACCAGGCTGGTTTCCGTAAGGGCCGATCCTACCCAGAACAAATTTTCAATCTGAAGAACATCATCAGATACGAGAAAACTGGGGCGTTTGAATATATGGTCGTATTCGTGGATTTCAAAAAAGCATGCGATTCAATTGATCGAGAGTAATTATTGAATGTTCTGGAAGAGTTTGTGGTGGATGATTCATCCAAAAATTGGATTAAACAGACTCTCACCAACACAATATCTAAGGTAAAATTCAAGAATGAAATCTCAGAGCCCTTCGAGATAAAAACTGGGGTCAGACAAGGAGATGGACTTTCTCCACTTCTTTTCAATTGTATCTTAGAAAAGGTAATTCGAGAATGGAGAAAACCACTGAACAAAGAAGAAGGAAAAGAAGATCAGTTTCGATTAGGCCCCAAACACAAAGGAGTGTATGTTGACTGTCTGGCGTTCACAGACGACGTAGCCATTTTGCGAACAACACCAGTTCAGCAATCAGGAAGATAAACCATCTGGAAGAAACAGCAGAGAAAGTAGGACTACAAATTTCATTTGAGAAAACGAAATATATGACTAACATCCGTGAAGATCCAGAATGGTTGTTCACAGACCATGGAAAGATTCGAAGAGTAAGGAAGTTTAAATAACTTGGTGAAGTAATCCAAGAGAATGGGCTAGAACAAGAAGCGACCAATATCCGCATCCTGAAACTAGAGCGAGCGTTCCAACTGACCATCTACAATAAGAAGGTGCTAAGTATAGGAGCCAAACTAAGGCACTACAGCACTGTTGTCAAACTAGAAGGTTTATATGCTTCCGACACCCTGTGTATGAATCGGACAGGACAAGTCAATCAGCTACTTAAAAGAGAATGCAGACTAATACGGATGATATTGGGCAACAGATGGGTTGACGGACAGGTTCGACTGATATCAAATAAAGAAGTATACAGAAAGATGGAACCGATAACAACAGCAATTAGAAAATGAAGATTGCTGTTTTATGGACACATCTTCCGGCTCACAGAGAAAATCTGGAATTTTCTTAAACCGAAGATCTCCAAGTTGAAATGGTTCCAAGAGTGTGAGAAAGATATGAGACAGGTGGGCATTTCGGAGGATAAAATCAAAGACAGGAATAGTTTCAGAAGGATGGTGAAAAGCTATCAGGGTTTTATGGTGGAGGCGGAACCCAGAAGACGAAGAGGCCCTTTGACAGAGGAGCGGAAGAACAAGCTGATAGATGGGCTCAAGAGATACTGGCAAGATGCCAAAGCCGGCAAACGAACAAGACGGAGACACTGAAATGAGAGTGGCTGTTAACACACAGTCCATAGAGGCTCAAGTCGACAGTAAAAAAAAAAAAAAAAGAGAGAACGCTAAGAAATAGCAAACCTTTGATGGCAGATACGAGGTTTAAAATTTAATTTTCTATCCGAAAGGTGCTGATCACTTTTCGTGTATCTCCAGCAGTTAGCGAGTAAAACCTAAATTTGTGCTATAAAACAGGGTCAACGCCGAGTGGTGTAGTTGGACAGAATGTTCCATCCTTACTCTGCCTCAGCGTAGCACCTCGCCTATCCCCTGGTTTAACTGTCACCTTCACATTTTAATTTATTTATGACGCGTAGCGAAGCACGGGTACTTCAACTAGTTATAGATATTTACACAAAGTTTAACACACACCTAACTACACTGGCCTGTTGATCAAGTCACTAAAATTAATTAACAACAAAATTGATAGGGCTATTAGCTCTATTTATTCAATCATTTAGTTTCATTTCTCTGCAAGCCTGTGTGTGAAAACAAGTCATCTGCTTGATCCCCTATTAGCAGTTAGCTAAATGGTTGGTTGGTTCATCAGTTTAGGGACTGCGACAACGCGGTCATGTAGCCCCGTGTACATTGGGTGTGTGTAGAATCTGTCTGATGATCGGTGTTAATTGTGATGGTTGTATTAGTGTGTGTTATTTTTTCTTCTTTTCTTCTTTTTTTTCTTAGTGGTTTACCCTCCAGGTTGTTGGAACCCACGGACTCTGCGAGGGAACTCACCACTACCGCCTCTACGGGCAGTGTCCTAGAGCTGGGAACATCTAATCTGAATGGATACAACTGGTGAGGTGTGATTGGCACCTCGCCCAGGCGGCCTCACCTGCAAAGCGAACAGGGGCCTCATGAGGGAAGGTAAATGGATGGGCAGGATGGATAGACAAGGAAGAGGGAAGGAGGCGGCCGTGGCCTTGAAGAAGGTACCATCCCGGCATTTGCCCGAAGATGAAGTGGGAAACCACGGAAAACCACTTCGAGGGTGGCTGAGGTGGGAATCGAACCCCCTTCTACTCATTTGGAACACCCGAGGCTGAGTAGATCCCGTTCCAGTCCTCATACCACTTTTCAAATTTCGTGGCAGAGCCAGGAATCGAACCCAGGACCTCCGGGGCGGCAGCTAACCATGCTGACCGCTACGCTACGGAAGCGACTAGTGTGTGTTATCTGTTTTTAATTCAAGTAAGGGCTTCATACATTGAATTTTCAAGTAGTTCCTACTTTTGCCGCCATACGCCACCGTCAACAACTATTAGTTCAGAACTTGGTCACTAGACGCCACCGCAGTCGGTTCCTGGTGACGAACGTTGGAACCTAAGAGCGTTGTTCAAATTTAATCTATAATTTAGCTTCACAGAGGTGTAATTAGTGGAACGTTCTTTAACATGCCATAAATCTATGACATGGGACCGCCGGCGATACTTCCTCTCCGAAGGAAGGCATACTGAGGGATTTTTAACGGTCTTAAACAATCCGAGGACTTCGGTCGGGTTTGAACCCGCGATCTTTTAGGCATAGAAGCTCAGTATGCTACCAACTACCCCCACCGAAGCCACATGAGCTAATTGGAATTGGGTTTGATTTCCACATTAACCGGACCACCTTGTGGTGTGGCGAATAGCATTATTGACTGTCACCCCGGTGGGCTTGGTTCAATTACAAGCTCTGCCAAGATATGTGATTCTGGTCTGAGGGTTAGAACGGGGTCCACTTAGTCTCGTGAGGCGATACTGAGAAGAGGTGTACTCGATTCCCAACTCACCTATCGTGGAAGTGGTTTTCCGTGGTTACCCACTTCCCTCCAGTTAAATGCCGGGATGGTTCCTCACTTAAGGTCACGGCCGCCTCATTTCCAATCCTCACCTATTTTACGAATACACACCCGCCATTATAGTAGTCTAACAGTTTTTTTTAAATCGTTTAGCCTCCTACTTCAGCTTCATCCAGCTTCATTCCTCTACCGTCACAAGGACGGTGTCTGTGAGCTGAACAAACTTTACCAGGAGATACAACTGGGGATGGTGACAGGCCTATCGCCCATGTGACAGCTGAATTGGGTCTAAGGGAAGGTCAGGGAAGGGATTTGGGAAGGTTGTTGTTGTTGTTGATATTTTTAAGGGCTTGCTGACATCGTGATCATGTACCTTGTATACTTGTGTGTGAATTTGTGGTTGAGGTAGGATTTGGGTAGGAATCGGCCGTGGCCTTAAGTTAAGTATGCTTACCATCGTGGCATTTACCTGAAGTAGAAGTGAGAAACCGCAGAAAACCACTTCCTGTATGGCTAAGGTAGGAATTTAACCCTCCTCTTCTCAGTTTTGCCTCACGAGGCTGAGTGTATCCCGTTCCAATTATCGGACCAGAATTAAATTTCTTGACAGAGCCGGAAATCGAACCCGGACTTTCATGGTGTCAGCTAAGATTGCTAGCCACTACACAACGAGGCGTACATTTTGGGAAGGAAGTCGATTGTGGACCCATTTAAAGGAACCGTCCAATATTTGGCTGGTGGTGAAAATGGAAATCCACGAAAACCATTTTCTGGACGGCCGAGGTGTGATTCGAACACACGCTCTCCCGATGCCAGCGAGGCACGAGTAGCGCGTTATCACTCTTGACCACCGTAGCCGGTAATAACAGAAGTTATCAGACAAAACTCTACACACACTCAAGTACACGGGACTAAACGACCACGATGTCCAAGCCCCTCATATGAAACAAAAATACAACAACAACACAAAGATCAACAAAACAATTAAAACAGCATTACTATTTAGGTTAAGATTTCGAACTTTCATGAAAGGGCAACCTTAACAGGTAGGCCTATTATGGAAGTGAACAAGAGGATTAATAAACCGACAGTGGTGGCTATGCAAGCTAAAGTGCAGCGTTAGGTCATGGGACCAAGCTCTCGGCTGACTCGGTAGACGCGTGGGTTCGAGCCCCACTGTCGGCCGTCCTTGAAATGGTTTTACGTGATTTCCCATTTTCAACTCCAGGAAAATGCTGGTACGGTATCTTCTGACAGGCCACGGCTGCTTCCTTCCACATCCTTGCCCAGTTTCATTCACCATCATTCATTTCATCTCTCATTAACTCCTCTCATGAGGTTTGCGACAGGAAGGGCATCCGGCCGTAAAAATCATCCGCCACATAAACTTCCATCGCATCTCATCCGCGACCACGTTGTAAAACGGGAATAACAAGTAGTCCTGTTAACCCTCCGGCAGGCGCGCCCATTTTTGTAACGTGAGCAGGCGCGTGGCGCACTTTGTGCGCCATGCGGTTTTTTCATTTAAATGTTGACTTTCTGTGGATTTATATACGCATACTTATTTAGGGACGTTCTTAAGTAGGTTGTAATGTGATTGAGTTAGAAAAACGCTTCAATTATGCTAGGAAAATGCTAGGGTAACTAGGCAAATGTATTATTTACAGAATAATAATATACATTAAGGATCAGAATTTATTTTAGTTTTTAGACATCGTTACTCGGGAGAACACAACTTTCACAGAGATAGTTTATCTTAGCATGCTTCTTACAAACAAACTTCCTGCACTGACCACACATGATGGTCGTATTGACATTCTTAGATCGTCCACATGTTTGACATCTTCCTCGCTTTTTCTGGTTATATTGCACAGGTTCCTCTGCAGCTTCCGTACGGCACTTGATGAGAAATTTCTTTATATCAGCAGGTATGCTTGGCATCATAGCGCGACTGCTCATCTG
The DNA here is from genome assembly GCA_946902985.2 of Meconema thalassinum. Lineage (NCBI taxonomy): Eukaryota > Metazoa > Arthropoda > Insecta > Orthoptera > Tettigoniidae > Meconema > Meconema thalassinum. The sequence goes on from OX336388.2 coordinate 925,001,647, forward strand.
CTCTTTCATCAGTTGCAGAGCTAAATTTCGGAGGAAGACCCTCCTCCTGTCTTTAGGGTTGCCCTCATTGAACTGAAAACAATTTGAGCATTTATCCCGGCCATATTCATAACAGCATGAAAGAGAAACCAAATACCATCTCTTTGTAATCCTAGCCACTGTGTATGATGGACACATCTCATCCACCGTATCTACTCCCCCTTTAGTTGCATTATAGTCCAGAATTATGTGCGACTTGTTTGAGGCTTCGTCTATTGTCCCAGTGTCATGCATGATAGAGAGTAAAATAACAACTTTGTTTTTCTTTGTAACTTGAGATACTAGAGTTAAATCTTTTTGATACCCAAATGTTGATGATCGTACCTGTCTACCTTTCTTGGGTAGGAACTCAGCTGGCAGTTCTATCTTGTTTTTTCCAAGAGTTCCAATACAAGTTATTTTCTTTCCAAGTAGCTCCCTTGCCAGAGGTACACTTGTATATATCAGTTGTCCATGGTTAGGTTTCGGTTAGAGCCTTTGATTGGTTCCACTAATCCATGGACAATTGCAGATGGCGAATTGTTTACAGAAAAAGGGCCATCTGGCTGCTTCCCGCAGTGAACTTCGAGGTTACCGGTGTAAAATGTTTTAGCATCACAGAGGGCAAAATTTTTTAATCCGTATTTTGCCGGTTTATTGGGAATGAATGCACATCGCCCTCTAAATGGTTCCAATTTCTCGTCGACAGTAACGTACTCACTCAACCAGTAACTTGTTTTACAATTTTATCGGTAAATATATCAAGCACATACCTGACAGTAGCAAGCTTGTCTGTTTTCAACCTCTCAACTCTTGTCTCCTTGTCATCAAAGCGCATACAACGAAGAACAAAGAGGAACCTTTTAGCACTCAAGCAAGCACGTAGAATTTCAAGTCCAGTATCTGTGGTCCAGAGTTCATTGACAGTAGTGTGGCTTAGCTTCTTCATTCCCAGTAAGTACAAGACACCAAAGACAGCCATCATTTCACATCTCGTTGTTTCCTTTGCATCCCTTTCTCTAGAGTATTGAATTTCTTCTCGTTGACGCGCAATGAATAAGTTAGTGTACCTAACAATTTCGTCTACCATATCAGTGTCTATAAACAGCAAGAACGCATCAATTTCCTTTTTTACATCTCTGTACCTTAGTATTGGCATGGGCGATTTCTTTCTCAAAATATTTTTGCGTTTGGTCTTGGATGTGGTTGAGAAATCAGTTTTTCTCCATTTTGTTTCTTTGTCCTTCCCCATGAAATATGCACTAGCTACAGGCTCACTAACATCGTCATCGTCACAACTCTGTTCAGAGTCAGTCTGGTGGTCGCTGAAATTAACTACTTCATTCTCTGTATCTGAAACTTCACTCTCACTGTCTTCCTTGCTTGATTCAACGGGCTGATCATCCTGCAAGTTGATTACAAGTTCACGGATAGCCTCGTCATCAAGAATCTCCGTCCTGAAAATATTATTGCTAATATGAGCATGAAACTTACCAATTTTTCCCGATTTAACACCCAGCAAAACAGAATAAATTTGGAATAAATTAATAGAAATGCTAAGAACGTCAACCGTACATGGGCGTGCCTTAGAGCTTGTTATACGTCAAAAGAGTCATTATAAATAGGGAGAAATGTTAAATATTAATTAATGATTGTTGATACAAACTTAATAAGCGTTAAAATAATCATAGAGAATAAAAATAAAACTAAGTTATTTGGATAGTTTTACTTACATGATCAGGCGCGCGGCGCACTCAGTGCGCCAGAGGTGTGTTGTAGAGGAAATGAGTTTCTAATATGGTAACAAACACAGCTACAATAATCACGCTTTCGTTACACGACAGAAGACCCTCCAGTGAAGGAATAGGCGGGCGAACAACATGATGGTGCACATTCCCTCCACGAACCACGTGAAATATCTACCATGGCGCACTACGTGCGCCAGCGCGCCCGCCGGAGGGTTAAGAACTATACAGCCTATTTTCCTGTAACCTACTTATGTTAATTGCCACTATCAACATACAAAATTTCAGTTTGATTGCTCTAATAGATTCGTAGATATTGAGAACCGACTAAATATTTTGGATGGTCGCCATGATGGATTTCTATATATGTAGGTCCTAGAGTTATGTACTATTACATGAAGATTATTGTGTACGTGTATCATTCTAATTCATCGCATGATTAGGACACATGAAGTAAAAACGAGATTTTACATTTTCGCACAGCTGCCATCTTGTGGTTATGGAAACAATTGAAACAAATTAGATGTCAGTGGATTAACATTTGTATAAGGGTTTACTGTACCAAGTTTCACTGCACTCGGATGGTTGAATTGCAAGAAACGTCCATGTGAATATTTATACTTCGCGTCGCCGCCATGTTGGATTTCTGATCACCAGGTTATTGAAAGTCCTATAGGTGAACTTATGTTCATAGCCCCTATGAACATAAAACAATCAGTTTGATTGCTATAATAGATTCGTAGATAATCAGAGTCGTCTAAATATTTCCGATGGTCGCCCTGTTGGATTGTTATACGTATAGGCCCTAGAGTCATGTACCATTAAATGAAAAATATTGCGTAGTTTCATTATTCAAACTTTCACTTCGATCGCATGATTACGACACAAGCAATAACAACTTAATTTTAAAATTAGCACAGCCGCCATCTTGAGGTTATGTAAAGAATTAAACTAAATTAGATACCAGTGCATTACAATGTGTATAAACATTTGCTGTACCAAGTTTCATTGCGTTTGGATTATTAAATCGCGAGGAAGGTCTATTTAAAATTTTCAACTTCACTTGGCCGCCATGTTCGTTTTGTAGTTAACTGGTTTTTGAAGGGCTTGGAGATGAACTTACAGTAGTGCCCTTTATATCCATACAAAATTTTCGGGTGATACCGCTAATAGTTTCAGAGATAGAGAATGCCGGTGAAATATTTCGCTCAGCCGCCATCTTAAGGTTATGTAAACAATTGGACCAAGTTAGATGTCGGTGCATTACAACGTGTATAAACATATAATGTACCAAGTTTTATTGCGTTTGGTTGGCTAAATCGCGAGAAACGTCTATTTAATAGTCGCAACTTCACTTGGCCACCATGTTGGTTTTGTAGTTACCAGGTTTTCAAATGTCACATAGGAGAACTTCTAGTAGATCCCTTTATCACCGTACAAGAATTTCAGGGTGATATCGGTAATATATTCTGAGATATTGAATGCTAGTGAAATATTTCGCACAGCCGCCATGTTGAATTGGTGAGACGTACTAAAATTTTAAGGGCATGGTCGGGGTCGTCCGCAATAGTGCTATGAACTTACCGAGTTTCATTGAAATCACTCCAGCCGTTTAGAAGTTATTAGGGGGACACACACACAGACACACGGACAAATGTGATCTCATAAGCCTATTTTTTTCATAAATTAAAATAGTCTAATAAGGGGTAGACATACATACATACATACATACATACATACAAGAGGTTTAATAAGTAAGTCTTACACAGGGTTTTGGGAAGGAAGTCTGCTGTGGAACCATAGTTTTCAATATGTACATTGAAAATGGAATGACGGAAATTAGAGAAAAAATAGAAGTAAGGATTCAAGGAGAAATAACTTCAACTCTGAGATTTGCTGATGACATCGCCATCTTAGCTGATTCGCCAGAGGGTTTGAATGCTTTTATAAATGGTATTGACTCCGTCTTGAGGAAAGAATTAATGATGAAGATTAATTAAAGTAAAACAACAATAATGGAATGGAGTTGAAATAAATCAGAAACCCTTATTGACGTCAAATTGACTGGTAAAAAGCTAAAGGAAGTAGGAGACATCTGCTACTCAGGAAACAAAATAACTGTTGATGGACGAAGCAAAGTGGAGATTCGGCAGCCGAAAGGGTAGAAGCGGCTACGACCAACAGCTCCGTTAAAATAAATAACCATATTGAAAATGAAAATCCACAGCCTGCTTCCAGTCACCGACCGGGTCAGGAATGGAATGAATGAAGCCCCCATCTAGCGGCGAGGATATGGACTGTGCCGGCTGCCGAGGCCTGACGCACTCCTCTGGGGCAATGATTAAATGCATGACAGATGAAATGAAATGATAGTGGAGAGTGTTGCTGGAATGAAATATTGACAGGGAAAACCGGAGTACCCGGAGAAAAACCTGCCTGCCTCCGTTTTGTCCAGCACAGATCTCACATTGAGTGACCGGGATTTGAACCACGGACCCAGCGGTGAGAGGCCGGCATGCTGCCGCCTAAGCCACGGAGGCTTCAAATAACCATATTACATAATACAATTCAAGTGCAAGCTCAAATTTTATTCATTATATTAAATTGATTGCAGCTGAATGACCAAGATAAGGTTTACAAATCTACGAATCTAAACAAAACCTATTTACAGATACTAGTCTCTTCTTACACCTTCTCACATGTTGCATTGTTCCCCACAGAGCTCACACTTGCAGTCATCAGTTGGATTATGATGTCGTTTAATTTTACAAACTTTTTGTTGTTGGGTGGTTCCTTAGTTTAGGGGCTCCGACAACGCGGCCATGTAGCCCCGTGTACTTTGGGCGTGTGTAGAATGCGTCTGATTACCGGTGTTAATAGTGATGACTGTATTAGTGTGTGTTAGGCCTATCTGGATTTAATTCAAGTAAGGACTGCAGACGATGATTTCAATTAGTACCTACTTTTGCTACCAAATGCTACCGTCAACGATACCTAGCTGTGAACTTGACTACTACTACATGCCACCGCAACCAGCGCCTGGTGACGAACCTTGGAACTTAAGAGCATTAATCAAACCTATCCTACAAATTTTGCTACACACAAGTTTAGTTAGTGGAAGGTTCTTTTACATGTCATAAAATATGACATGGGACCGCCGGATTTACTTCCCCTCCGAAGGATGGCATACCGAGGGAGTTTTAACGCTCTTAAAAAATCCGACGACTTCGGCCAGGTTTGAGCCAAGGCTTCATAACTAAACATAACGAAAATGGTTGTTTGGGTAGATTATGTAACAAAATGGGTCTTGGTCACATTGTGGTCGTTACGTTTCATATCCGGAAGTCATTTGTATCGCATGGTAACGTTATTGGTCCATATAACGTTATTCTGATATTGGTTATCGTAGAAACGAAATAGTATTGTCCGACAGAAATAACGTTATTTGAATAAGTCTCTCGAAAAATATCCCCTAATACCGTTATTCGGACTAATAACGTTCTTCGGATATCGGTTATCGTAGAAACGAAATACTAGTGCCCACCTGAAATAATGTTATCGGAATACATATCTCGAAAAAAGATCTCCTAATATCGTTGTTTGGACTGATAACGTTATTCGAATATCAGTTAACCAAGGAACGAAATGGTAGTGCCCGCCTGAAATAACGTTATCGGAATACATATCTCGAAAAATATTCCCCCAAAACCGTTATTAGGACTAATAACGTTATTCGGATATTGGTTATCTCAGGAACGAAATGGTAGTGCTCACTAGAAATAACGTTATTTGAATAGATCTCTCCAAAAAATCCCCCAATACCGTTATTCGGACTAATAACGTTATTCGGATATCGGTTATCGCGGGAACGAAATGGTAGTGCTCACTATAAATAACGTTATTTGAATACATCTCTCGAACATTATTCCCCCAATACCGTTATTTGGACTAATAACGTTATTCGGATATCGGTTATCGCAGGAACGAAATGGTAGTGCTCACTAGAAATAACGTTATTTGAATACATCTATCGAAAAATATTCCCTCAATACCGTTATTCGGACTAATAACGTTATTCGCATATCGTTTATATATTACAAACGGCATCATCGATTGAGAATGGCACCATTTTGATTCATTTTGCGTTGGAGAACTCCATAGAGTAGAAAGAGTGGAAGTGTCACTTTGCGACCTACGTCGTGTTAGGTTCTGAGTTTAGCCGCGAGGTTAATAAATACTCGGAAGTGCTTACCGTGATAGGGTATTGTATTTTTAGCCTACTTTTCTCATTTTACAAAAATGAGGAAAAAGTAGACTTATGAGATCGATCTGGGCAAATGTCTGTCTGTCTGTGCATGTCCCCCCGCCCCCTTATCAACTCCTAAACGGCTGAAGCAATCAAAACCAAGTTTGGTATGAGTAAAGATTGAAATTATTGAAATTTGAGCTCCATGTTGGATATCTTGGAAGGTATGCATGGGAGATATTCCAAAATTGGCACATAATTATATAGATAATAATATTTCAGTTTAATTTCCAGGAGGCCATACATGACAGTGTTGGCAAAATGATTCTAAGCATGCTGATAGGTCAAATTTTTAAATTAATATAACTTCTACACTATCAATTGTATTTCAACCAAATTTCGTATGTAGTCTACTATGTGTACATAACCAGATATCACTATGCGTATTCTTAAGAGCAACCAGCTGCTGACAACTGTTGATAATTGCTGTCTCTAGTTTTTTACCCTTATATTAATATATCAGAATGCATGCAAGCCAACAACTCTAAACTTTGCACACGTATAGTACCTGACATTCTAGATTAATTTGGAGTAACTAATATTATGCCAATGCCGCTAACATGATTCTAAGCCTGATGATAAGTTCAATTCTAAAATGCATGTAACTTCTATACATACAAATGGATTTCGTCCAAAATTGGCACAACAATAGATCATAATATGTCAGATTATTTCTGACCAAGACATGCATGACATTGCTGCCAACATGATTTTACGCGCGCTGATAGATCCAATATCTAACTGCATGTAACGTCCATGTTATCCATTGAACTTCAACCAAATTTTGTATTAAGAGATGGAACTAAGAATATATTAAGTCACCAGGGCTTCCAACTGTAGTGCAGGTATATTTCGAACTAATTAGAAATTTTGATATTACCAACTTAATTTCGTCATTAACTTGGATAGTTCCATATAGATTAATCATTGGCATGAATCCTTAAGTTTAAGTAAAATAGGCTCCTTAGTTTGTCACGGAACTGCTTGTTGAACTTGCGAAAGTGGTCAATGTCCGGAAAAACACTCTTAAATGCGCTTTAGAAGAAAGGAACAACAGACCGACACCACTTGAAATACATAGGCCTAGGTGGATAGCAAAGGACCTGAAGCTTAATAGAGATCAAGTACTAGCGAATCAACTAGACAACGGGGAAAATTCAGTGTACATTAAATTAGTGTACACCTTACTTTATGTAAACATATTATCTCGACATGAAGGTGTGAAATCCTTCCGGCTTGTTAGCGGTAACACCACAAAGGTAACTATCAGTGCTTCAGACTCTTTAACAAAACGTGCGCGTGCGCGTGTCTGTTTAATCTCCTACGTTATTGTCGGTGGGAAATTAAATCGAAGCGAAACTTAATTCGAAGCGAAATGACGTAGCGAAATCAACGCGAAACTTAATAGCAACGCGAAATTACATTGTGCAGTTGAATAAAATTTCACTCCCGGCGCGAAAAAAAATCCTTACAATCTTTTAATTTCGCTCCCGGCGCGAAATACAATTCATTACAGACTTTTAATTTCACTCGCGGCGCAAAATAAAATTCGATACAGACTTTTAATTTCGCTTCCGGTGCGAAATAAAATTCGTTGCAGTCTTTTAATTTCACTCCTGGCACGAAATACAATTCATTACAGACTTTTAATTTTGCTCGCGGCGCATAATAAAATTCAATACAGACTTTTAATTTCGCTTCCGGTGCGAAATAAAATTCGTTACAGACTTTTAATTTCGCTCCCTGCGCGAAATAAAACTCGGTTACAGACTTTTAATTTCGCTCCCTGCGCGAAATAAAATTCGTTACAGACTTTTAATTTTGCACCCGACGTGAAATAAAATTCCCAAACTGTATTTAGTTTCGCCCTCCAATGTGAATTTAAAATGAATGGAACATTTCATTTCGTTGTTGAAATTAAAATGTATTCGTTTCGAGAGTGAAATTATGTTCGGAGCGATGTTCAAAGTCCTGACGTTGGCAGCAGTAGCAGTCTTATTACCGTTCACCGCCTGCACAATCTGCAGGGCTGCAACAGCAACGTGAGTCATTCAATGGTCATCACTCCAGTAGAGGAGAAAGTCAGTGCTATGGCATCAACATCACCATCGTCGTTGACTGCACCTCGGACTCGGACTCGTGGCTGGCCCTCCCTGACGTTCATAACGCAATGGGGCAACAAGTACCTTTGCTTGTTCTATAGCGAACAAGAAGACGAATGTGCTGTGTGGACAGACATTCAAGATAAGTGACGAACTCCAATTACAATACAAATTGTCAGTTGTAACTCTTCAGTCAGTCAACACTAATTTGCCCAATAACTGGGAGGGGTACAATGTATATACAGTAATATGTAAATAACATTATATGTATTAGTTTATGGTCACGATTATAATGCAGCAATTTTAGTGATCTTAAATCTAATACATGTAATTTTTTTTCAGGAGTGTTACTTACATCTTATATACGTTGTACCCCACCCAGTTATCGTGTAAATTAATGTTGACTGACTGAAGAGTTACAAATAACAGAAAATCGTCTGTGGTAGTACCGCGGCGTATATGGAGTTCTGTTTCGGAGGCGGGTTACTCGAACAACAGGGTTGAGGGGTCATTCCTCTCATTTCTACATTCTTTATTCTTACACTTCCGGAAATTTCGGGGGGGGGGGGCTTGGCATTCCTTACTACTTCCTTCTTACCCTCAGCGCATTTATACTGACCATGGCACGAAAGCAAACTCCTGTGCCACGTACAGTATTTCGTTTCGCACTGCAATTAGTTTTGCATCGATTTCACTATGTTATTGTGCTTAGAATTACATTTTGCTTCCATTTTAATTTTCGCGCTTACAATCAATATCATTTCGCACCCGAATATCACGCTCATGGCGAAATTAAAATGTTAACGCGTCCACAACCATTTTGTTTCGCATGCCAGACCAGATTTAATTTCAGACATGAAATGATATGTTCCATGCATTTTAAATTCACGCCGGGGGCGAAACTAAATGCTGTTTGGGAATGTTGTGTCATTAAAATAAACCGTGGCACTACATCCCATGAAAGGCCTAGGCCTACAAAGCAACCGCTGCCCAGGCATCTGCAGATATTGGTCAGCGCATCGGGTTCTCTCGGCCGTTAATCTTAGTTTTCGTGACTTTCAGACAGCTACTCTCGAGGCTGAATGCACCCCGTTCCAACCCACACGTCCGTTTCTAAAATCACTAACGGAGCCGGGAATCGAACCCGGGGCCTCCAGGTGAGAAGCAGGCACGCTATCCCCAACACCATGTGGCCAGCAATTTTTGTCATGCCAGGAGCAAAATTAACAGTCGTTAAACATGTTATTTCGCGCCGGGAGCAAAATTAAGAGACTGAAGCGGTTTTCATTTCGTGCCAGGAACGAAATGAAAAGTCTTGTATCGAATTTTATTTCAGGCCAGGAGCAGAATTAAAAGTATGTAATGAATTTTATTTCGAGCCGGGAGCGAAATTGAAAGTCTGTATTTTTTTATTTCGAACCGGAAGCGAATTTTAAAGACTAACGGTTTTTATATTACGCCAAGAGCGAAATGAAAAGTCTTTAATGAATTTTATTTCACGCCAGGAGCAAAGTTAAAAGTCTGTTACGAATTCTGTTTGTAGCCGGGAGCAAAATTAAAAGTATGTAACGGATTTTATTTCACACTGGGAGCGAAATTTAAAGTCTGGTACGAATTTTATTTCGCACCGGGAGCGAAATTAAAAGTCAGTAATGCATTTTATTTCGCGCCGGAAGCGAAATTAAAAGACTAATGAATTTATTTCGCCTCTGCAGCGAAATTAAAATTCTGTTACTAATTTTATTTTGCGCCAGGAGTGAAATTTTATTCCTTTGAACAATTTAATTTCGCGACGCTAATTTAAATTGATGATACATTTCGTTTTGCATGCCAGTCCTGCCTTGAATCGGTTTTGGTGGTGGCTCCATTTTTCACCTAAAATGTAAAACTAACTGCACTTGATGACCGTAACGCTCTCCATAAGTCGTACCTATATGTACATCGTACATGTATATGATCTACCAGAGATACTGTCCAAAAATAAATTGCCGAAAATAGAACACCTAATGAACACTGAAAATAATGGTGTTGCAGGTAAAATAAACTAAGTAAAAAGTAATTAAAGGGATCGATGAACTAAAAACAGGAAAAACAACATGGATAATTAGAAGTCGTAAGTACAAAACTGGTAACATTTCAAAGGATCACTCAGAAATATCCAGAACTGAACAATAATTCAGAACTTGCCATCATAGTCACAGTCAATCGCAACATCGGACTTGATGCTCAGGAATCCCATACCGTCTTGTAAGGGGTAAGGGCATCACTCTCTCACTTGTCTTTCGCTCCCCTTTCCTGCTGCTGCGGTGGCCTTGGTCGAGCCTGTGGCACGCCGTGGCTGCCTGATTTAAGCGTGTGTACAATCCTGTATGAAATATTACCTTATAAAAGATGCTGGAAGTGTCGTCCTTCCTGGGTTATACAGGCATTGTATCCGGTAACCATATTTTGGCTCACGCGAGTGAGTTCTGCCACTGTAATGTTTCTGATTTTGTATTTTATGTTCTTTATTGAGCACTGAGTCAGTAGGCCTAGTGGCAAATTTATTTACAACTACGTGAATCTGTGCTAGTGAAGGTGACACTTCATCAGGAAATTGCTGAACTTACCCACCGGGCCGACTCGTACTTACAATAAGTTTTACATACAAAAATACGATGTTGCAATGATAACTGTCTGAACATGTTACCATCTGAGGTTCAGACTGGCGACTGACAACACTTGCACGCTTATTGCAAGGTCAAGTTTGTACTATGCGCGCGCTTTCAATACTACAGCAGGGGGCCGTGGGGCGCCAGAAACTCGGCCAAGCCCGCTGCAGTAGCGAATAACAAAACCGCCGCTCGTCGTTCTTACTTAATATGAAAGACCCTATATGTAGACCATAGAGTTATGTACTATTAGATGACTATTATTGCGTAGGTTCATTATTCAAACGTTGACTTCTATCGCATGATTGGGACACAAGAAATAAAAAAAATATATTAAAATTTTGCACAGCTGCCATCTTGAGTGTATGTAAACAATTTAACAAAATTAGATATCAGTTCATTACAATGTATATAAACAATTGCTGTACCAAATTTTACTGCGTTCGGATGGTTAAATCGCCAGAAAAGTCTATTTAAATGTTCAAATTCACTTGGCCGCCATGTTCGTTTTGTAGTTAACAGGTTTATGAAAGTCACTTAAGTGACTTTTATCACCGTACAAAATTTCATGGTGATATCGGTGACAGTTTCAGATATATAGAATGCCAGTGAGATATTTCGCACAGCCACCATGTTGAATTGGTGAAACATAATAAGCTTTGAAGGGCACGATCGGGGTCGGCCAAAATAGTAGGCCTACTATGACCTTACCGAATTTCATTGAAATCGCTCCAGCCGCTTAGATTTTATTAGGCGGGGTGTGGGGGAAGAGGGGGGATGGGTGGGGTTGCACACCAAGGCCCGGCGTAGGTGCGTGACGTCATGTCATGTCAGTAGGTAATCTGTGTCCTTGACTCTCCCCGCCTGCCGCTAGCTACGTGTGTGAGTGAGCTGTGTATAGTATGTCGTGGTACCCTGCAAGCCAGGCAAGTGCTTTTAGGGCCATATGACCTAGGCGCACACTGTCTACGCTGGAACTCTCAGTTCAGGGGCGCGTGGCCAGCCTGTCGCGGCTGGATTTCTCGAAGTCGTTCCTCTCTTCTCTTCATATTATTATTATTATTATTATTATTAGACTATTATTATTGGCAATAAAATGTTATTGGATACCAATAGACTACGTCTCATACTGTTCCCGAGTACATTGTAGATCAATTCTCTATTATTGAATGGATTCATTTGATAGCAAAATTATGCCATTTACACTTAAGTTAGGCATACCCAAACACGATAAGTTATTAAAAAACGTTGATGTTGTTTCTTTCCCTTATTCGAAACGTACCACAAGCTTTCAATTCCATTTGAAACCTATCGTTAGCTCTAAACGACCTGTCTTGTTATGCCGATGGTTACTTCACATCTGATGGTGGGATCCAGCATAAATCTTGTATCCTTCTTACGGCCAATAACAATTATTATTCTATTGTACTTTTGCATCTAACACGAGGAAGACACGAAAACATGGATCGCGTAACATTTCTGAAATGTTACAGATGTATCTTAGATCTATGTCGGTGATTCCCTTCTTAATTTTGGTGTTTGAACGGAGCTAGGTTATCAGACACTCCACAGTGGTTGCAGCATACAGTCTCACACAAGAGCAACCTTTGCCTCCACCTATTTGTGCTTGACTACTCCCTTTCATGTGTACTTCTGGATAAGTTGTTCTCCATAAAATATGGTGATTAGACACTTTCGCAATCAACCAGCAAGTTCATTTTGTTTTTTCCATACATCCGCTTCAGGCTTAATTCTCAAGTACTCCTTTGGTTCCTAACTAGTAAATCACCGTCTTCATCGTTACCACCATCTTCATCATCATCACCGTAATGAAAACCTCATTCGTTGTACAAACACAAATTACGCACCATGTCACCTTGCCTTCCAGCAATTCTTGCACTCTCTGTATATATGTGGCACGGTGTCCCTACATGATGATTACTATACTTTGGATGTTCATTCACTGAAAATTGCGAAATTAGCTTCGAGGTTTTCCTATGCCCAGAACATAGAATGCTATGACAATCAAATGTTCCTAAATACGATGTGTGGATTATATATAAATATGCAATTGGATTAACTCACGACGGCTACTTGTAGCATTGGCCTTTGAGAATATTTTACGGAAGCTATTCTAACAACTCTACGAGGTGAGTTTCTCTCCGAGTTCCCATATGAATGTTCGAATTGCAGAATAAGAATGTAGAAAAAAAAGGAAAACTTGTGCTCACTGACCTGGTGCAAGTCCTCAAAATGAACACCCCTTTGATGACGTAGGTATCATCGATACCATTTCAGTACCTCAAACCGAAATTAAATTTCTTGGCAGGCCAGGGAATCAAACCCGGACCACCGGGGCGACAGCCAAGAATGTTAGCCGCTACACCACAAGGTGATCTCTTTCATCGTCAGCGCAATCTATTGCACGATGCCATGTAATTTCAGCACAAACTATAATAGTACACCTTTCTTCGTATTTTTGGCATTACATTGCCCCTGGTAAGTTAGAGAGATGGTTCGCATACCATAACCAAAGAGCCGAATAGTTCCAAAAACCAACAAACAACCGAAAGAAATACCGACAAGCTGGTAGAAAGACAGACAACAGATTTTGTAATTTTCAGAGCAAAATTGTTTTCCAATGAAGAGCACTCTTGGTCTCCATACTGTTGAAATAATGAAAATTGTCCTAAAACTTCAAAAGTTAGAAGTATTTCATGTCAACTAGCTTATTTTGCCGTATATCTTATGTGTAGGTAAATTCAATGAGTTATTGTTTCAGGCGATGTTGAAAATACGAAAAAAAGACATAAATTACCTCAGATTGCGACGGAATATTGTTCAGTTTAAAAACCTGATAAATTTACTAACGCACGTTTCTCGAATTCACATATCCCTGAACAGCACCAATCTAATCAGTTGGTGAATTCAGAATCTTGTTATTGAAATACTGTAGACCATAGCTTTATATTCCTAATGTAGTTTTTTTGTTCTACCCGTAATTATTTAGGTTGCTATGAGGAAGGGGATATGGTGAGAAAGTTTCCTTGTGGGAATGATATTATGGATAGATGCCCTTCATGACGTCAATCTAATGAGAGGATTTAACGACAAATGAAATTAATGAGGCAAGGTATGAAATGGTTTTGTGTGGTATTTCGAGTTTGTTGTAGTCTGACCATGCACGTTAGCGTGTGTAGCTACGTCGACTGGTTTGTGACATTATGTCAACAAATTTAAAAAATATATTTTAACACTCCTGATTCCATACCGGCCGCTGTTACTGTCACATGCATGATTACCAATATGCTTGATTCCATTTTTAGGATTATTATATCTCGCTGCACCTGCTACATCACCCAAAAAGTAGGGGCAGATGACCTCGTAGTTCCGCCCCTTAAAACAACACTAACTAACCCAACAAGTAGTTCCGTGAAGAATTATACAGCCTATTTTCACATATCCTACTTATGTTAATTGCCTCTATCAACATACAAAAGTTCAGTTTGATTGCTGTAATAGATTCGCAGATATTGAGAACCGGCTAAATATTGCGCATGGCCGCCATGTTGGATTTTTATATCTGTAGGTCTTAGAGTTATGTACTGTTACGTGAAGTGTATTGTGTACGTGTGGTATTCAAACTTCAATCGCATGATTAGGACACAAGAAGTAAAAACGAGATTTTAAAATTTCGCACAGCTGCCATCTTGTGGTTATGGAAACAAATGAAAAAATTAGATGCCAGTGGATTAACATTTGTAGAAGGATCTACTGTACCAAGTGTCACTGCACTCGGATGGTTAAATTGCGAGAAACGACCATGTGGATATTTATACTTCGCGTCGCCGCCATGTTGGATTTGTGATCACCAGGTTATTGAAAGTCCTATAGGTGAACTTATGTTCATAGCCCCAATGAAGATTAAAAAAATTAGTTTGATTGCTGTAATAGATTCGTAGATATTGAGATCCATCTAAGTATTTCGGATGGTCGCCATGTTGGATTGTTATATGTATAGGCCATAGAGTCACGTACCATTAAAGAAAAATTATTGCAAGGGTTCATTACTCAAACTCTCACTTCGATCGCATGATCACGACACAAGAAATAAAAACTTAATTTTAAAATTCGCACATTCGCCATCTTGAGGTTATGTAAACAATTGAACTAATATAGATACCAGTGCATTACAATGTGTATAAACATTTCCTGTACCAAGTTTCATTGCGTTTGGATCATTAAATCGCGAGAAAAGTCTATTTAAAATTTTCAAATTCGCTTTGCTGCCATATTTGTTTTGTAGTTAACCGGTTTTGGAAAGTCTTACAGATGAAATTCCAGCAGTGCCCTTTATCTCCGTACAAAATTTCAGGGTGATATCGCTAATAGTTTCAGAGATATAGAATGCCGGTGAAATAATTCGCACAGCCGCCTTTTTGAGGTTATGTAAACAATTGAATGAAGTTAGATGTCGGTACATTACAATGTGTATAAACATATACTGTACCAAGTTGCATTGCGTTTGGTTGGTTAAATCGTGAGAAACGTCTATTTAAAAGTCGCAACTTTGCTTGGCCACCATGTTGGTTCTGTAGTTATCAGGTTTTCAAAAATCACATTGGTGAACTTCTAGTAGTTCCCTTTATCACCGTGAAATATTCCAGGGTGATATCGGTAATAGTTTGGTAGATATCGAATGCTGGTGAAATATTTCGCACAGCCGCCATGTTGGATTGATATGATGTAACAAAATTTGAAGGGCACGGTCGGGTTAGTGTGGAATAGTGCTATGAACTTACCGAGTTTCATTGCAATCGCTTCAGTGGTTTAGAAGTTATTAGGGGGGGGGGGGGGGGGGCACACCATATCACACACACACACGCACACAGAGACAGACACACTGACAAAAGGTGATCTCATAAGCTTATTTTTTTCATAAATGAAAATAGGCTAAAACGTACGCAACTTCTTGTATCCTTGTTGCAGATCTGGTTCATGTGCGTCCAAATATCATGTTTTATACGTCTTCGGTGTGTTTCATTAAGGTGTGACTTTCCCACTATGGTATGTTTGTGCTCCCCAGGCACAAAAGACGTTATGAGCACGGCAGACCACAAGCATATGACAAAATGTTGGCTCTAGTGCGCCTAGTGTCCAGGCTCTGCGCTCAATACTAAACGTACTGCAGCACCCCGTCAAATGGACAGTGCTTGTGCGACTAAGCGCTGCAGTGCTAGTGTGATGTCGTGCTGCACTGCTCAGAAATAGGCAGAATAGGGCTGCGCTTCACCTGCTAGCACTGCTTCACCTTGCCCATTGCATGGCCCTGGTGCACACACACGGACAAAAGGTGATCTCATAAGCCTATTTTTACATAAATGGAAATAGGCTAAATACGAGATTTTAAAATTTCGCACAGGCGCCATCTTGTGGTTATGAAAACAATTCAGTTTGATTGCTGTCATTGATTAGTTGACATTGAGAATCGTCTAAATATTTCTAAATAATGTATGTGTAGACCATTGAGCTATGTACTATTAGATGACGATTATTGCGTACGGTAGGTTCATTGTTCAAACGTTGGCTACGATCGCATGATTAGGACACAAGAAATTAAAACTTAATTTTTAAATTTCTCACAGGCACCATCTTGCGGTTATGTAAACAATTGAGCTGAATAAGATATCAGTGCATTACAAGGTGTATAACATTTGCTATACCATTTGACGGCGCTCGAATGGTTTAATCGCGAAAAAAAGATCTATTTTAATGTATCAACTTCGCTTGGCCCCCATGTTCGTTTGTTACTTAACAGGAATTTTGAGAGTCCCGTCTAGTAGTTCATTTTATCACCGTACAAAATGTCAGGGTGCTATCTGTAATAGTTTCGGAGATATGGAATGCCAGTGAAATATTTCGCACAGTCGCCATGTTGGTTTGGTGAGCTGTAATAAAATTTGAAGATCACGGCCGGGGTCGGACAAAATAGTACTATGACTTTACCGAGTTTCATTGAAATCGCTCCAGCCGTTTATATTTTATTAGGGGACACACACACACATACGCACACACACGGACTAAATGTGATGTCATAAGCCTATTTTTTCATAAATGAAAATAATAAAGAAAGCTTTTCATTCGGTCTACGCGAATTTCGTGTTAACCAACTGAATAGCTTTCTTCATTAGAAATAACCATCACTGAAAAATGGCTTCTATCACTAGGCCTACTAAATGAAAATAGGATACCAAGTAAACGAAAAGCAAGAACGGGAGGTTTCATTTAGGAAAGAAATACTCTTATTGGTAACAAAGGAGTGAAAGTTTGGTGTGTAGGTTACACTCTGCCTTATATGGCAACACTGCGAGAAGGTGAGTTCGATTCCCATATTAGCTATCTTAGAGTGTTTTTCTGGGGTTTCCCACTTCCACTGCAGGAAAATGCGTGGATAGTTCCTAAGTCAAGGCCATTGCCAACTCCAAAAATAACAAAGTTTATCAGACTTCAATTACATGGGACTGATGAACAATAGGCTACGTTCCAAACCCCTATATGAAGCAACAAGAAATATTTCGAATCAACGGGATCCATCGTATTGATTTTAGGAAACATGTTTCTAACGTAGGCTACAATATGACCGCGATCGAAACGAGGAAAGTGCCTTGCCCTGTCTGATGGGGCACGCGCTCAGATTGAAATCATTATGTTGATTATTATTGATATTTCAAGAAGTAATTGGCCTGGAATTACATATGGCCCAGCATCGTCAGTTCACGGTCACCTTCCATGCTTGTCCGGGAAGCGGGCAAATAGACACTTCCATAACGTTATTGACGAGATTCTTTTCTGAAATAACGGAATCAATTTCTCCGCTTAGAATAATGTTACTGATAGCGCATAGCTGGTAAAAATCGCATGGATACCGTGTTTAGACTTATAACGTTGTTGGTGGGTTCGCATTTCAAAATAACTGAATTAATTTTTCTGTCCTGAATAACGTTATTGATAGCGTATGGCTGGTAAAATTCACTCGTATACCGTTACTAGACTTATAACGTTATTGGTGGGTTCGCATTTCTAAGTAACGGAATTATTTTTCTGCCATGAATAACGTTATTGACAGCGCAAAGCTCGTAAATATCGCTCGTATACCGTTACAAAGCTTATAACGTTATTGGTGGGTTCACATTTCTAAATAACGGAATTAATTTTTCTGCCCTGAATAACGTTATTGATAGCGTATAACAGGTTAAAATCTCTCGTATAACGTTACTAGGCTTATAACGTTATTAGTAGGTTTGCATTTTGAAATAGCCGAATCGATCACTCTGCCTGAATAACGTTATTGATGGCGCGCAGCTGGTCAAAATCGCTGTCATACCGTTACTAGACTTATAACGTTAATAACGGGAGCACATTTTAAAATAACGGAATCTTTTCCTTTGCTGGTTATAAAGTTAATAGCACAATCCAGGGAAAATTATAACCCCTTATTTCGTTGCCGCACTAAAAACGTTATTCATATACCATTTGTTTTGGGTACGGAAGCAGTAACGTAACAAAAATTAATTCGTTATTTCTGACAATTCTGTTACGTTATGAAGCCTTGGTTTGAGCCCGCGATCTTGGGTATAGAAGCTCAGCATGCTACTGACTGCGCCATTGAAGCTGCCTTTTACAAACTTTAAGATTTTCTAGGTTTGTGCCGTGTCTTGTGTGGGGTTTCGCTTAGGACACCAAGCTGGCTCATCAGCGGGCTCTTGGTGTCCACGCCCGGACCCCCACAGGAGTAGCGAACTGCGCGCTACCTCCGTTCTTACGAAGAGCACCTGCACCTCTACACAGAGAGCTAAAACCTCAAGCAGCCTTCACCTCCCTATAAAGACTTCCAAAAAGATGGCGAAACCCCACACAAGTCACGGCGCAAACCTAGAAAAATTGCTGAGTTTTTATTCACTGGCCGTGAAAGTCAATATACCACCTCTTAAGATGGAATCTGTATACTGCGTAACATGTCATTAAATGTATTAATTATATTGTGTTGTTTTGATTTGTATACACGTAAGCCTACACAATATTCATACGTAATTCACGAACCCGTATCAATAAGACAAACTAACCTGACATAATGAGATTCAAACTGCGAATTAAAATATAGCCATCAATCGTACATACTACAACATTTATGTAGTTAGATAACTGAATGATCAGGATCTGACCGCTTGAAGGTCGAAACACGTAATCCTAAAATTGTCCCATTATAATAGTTATAACTAGCCTAATAGGCGAAAGCCTTTGTCTGGAGCGTTTGAAATGCGGTGTTACAGAAGAATAATGAAGATCAGATGGGTAGATAGAGTAACAAATGAAGGGGTATTAAGGCGAGTGGGAGAGAAGAGATGTTTCTGGCGACTGCTAATGAAGAGAAGTGATAGGTTGGTAGGGCACATACTAAGACACCCAGGATTATCAACGTTATTTGTAGAAGGAAGGGTTGAGGACAAGAACTGTAGGAGTAGAACAAGGTTAGAATCTATCTCATTTATCGCATGGCTTTTAGTGCCGGGAGTGTCCGAGGACATGTTCGGCTCGCCTGAGCCTGTAGCTGTTACCAGCGGACACCCTTAGGGTGAGCTACAAGTTCCGTTCAATTTCAAGTAGTTCCAACTTTCGCTACCAGATATCAATGATACCAAGTGGTGAGCGTTGAAACTTTGATAGAGCGTTCCGACGAAATCTAACCTAACAATTTTGCTTCACACATGTTTAGTCTGTGGAATAATCTTTTACATGCCATAAATCTAAGACAAGGGACCGCCGGATTTACTTCCCAAACGAAGGAAAGCATACTGAAGAACTTTTAACTCTCTTATAAAATCCGACGACTTCGGCGAGGTTTGAACCCGCTATCCTGGGCACAGCAGTTCAGCATGCTACCAACTACACCACCGAAGCCGGTAGAATATGTTAAACATACTGCCTTGGATGTAAAGTGTGGTTCCTATGTAGAGTTGAAACGATTAGCTCAGGACAAGGAGGCGTGAAGTGCTGCATAAAACCAGTCAAAAGACTGAAGATTCAAAGAACAAGCGATGCTACACTTCCACCTTTGGCTTAAACTCGGCAGCAGAATAATGGAGAAAAGTTATTACACTGCTCACTCGCTTATTGATTCGAGAATAAAGTTTTAGTAATATTCGATACAATTAGTGTGCACAGGAGAGGCGTGACCTTAATTCAAAAGCAGCTTAGAGAAGTTCCCTGATGAGCTTCAGTTTCAGTAATGGCTTTAATCACTCCTCTTCAAAGTGTACAAAAACCTTAATATGTAAAGACTCCTCATGTTTCTCGAGCACAAAGAAGCTGATCCGATTGGCTGGTTGGTGAACAAAAAAGGAAGTCGACTCGCACAATATCAAAACTGCACTGCACGTCTTCCGCCGAGTAAGATATTTAATTTCATACTGATACTGTAGTCCTATATGGAGTAGAGATACTTTTATTAAAATATGAATAATAATAATAACAATAATAATAATGATAATCCCAGAGAAGGAAGCCTTCATGTCACGCAGTAATAAAATGGAAATGGCATACAACCTGACTAAAGACATCTACAATAAGAGATCGATATCCTTAAACGCCAAAATTAGACATTACTGCACAGTTATTCGACCAGAGGCTGTGTCTGCGGATGAGACTCTAATAATGAACAAGAAAGGTCTAATGGAAAAACTACAGGCTAAAGAAAGGAAGATTTTGAGGAAAGTCATGGGTCCCATCAAAGAAAACAGCGAGTACAGAAGGCGTCACAACCACGAATTGTACAAGCACGTGGAGAAGATCAGTGACACGATTCGAGAAAGAAGGATTGCCTTTTATAGCCACGTGACACGAATGAGCCCAGGCAGGATATCAAAACGGATATTGACGTACTTTCAAGATAAGAAAACCAAAGGGGCATGGTTTACGGAAGTTGAGAAAGATCTACGTGAAATGTAAATTTCCCCTAAAGATATCCATGAGCGTGTTCCACTTCAGGAAAAACTACGTACGCACAAAGGTTTCCACGAAAAGCCGAAGCTGAAGACAGGGACGACGTGGTCCCAAGAGAGAAAATAACAACACCGGAGAAGAATGCGGGAACACTGGGCAGTAGTTAGTGCTCGGAAGAAGAGAGAGTTGAACTGACGTGGTCCCTAGTTGGTCGAATCGAAGAATGAAGAAGAAGATTATCCCAATAATTGTATCGTGTAGGCTACTGGTGTTGTACCCAAGACTCTCCACAAGTCTATCAATATTGAATCTGCATCCGCAGAAATATATTGAACTGCAGAAGGCAGTTCTGTTAAACACCTGCCGTATTGTCAGGACGTTCCTTGGTGACAATACTCTGGTCGAACACTCAGCAAAACTCGATGATTCAGATGGAAATTTAGCTCATCCTATAATCAGTGGTTCGGAACCCTTAGAAGTATGCGGACCACTCAGCCTCAAATTGAATCATGTACGGACCTCCCCTCCCCCAATACACATTATCAGTAGTAACTCTTCCTCAATAACACTTATTTTAAAGATATTTCAATTCAAAACTTGATAGTCATCGCCGCGAATATATACTGAACCCTTGCAAAGAAGCTTATGAGACTCTATTTCGGGGGGTGTGACAGTCCATATCGTAAGTTGTTGTTAAAGTGCTTCATTAACATGCAGGGTAACATATAACAAAATAACATGCAGGAAAAAGTGAAGCCAGGGTTAAAACAAATGAATTTAATAACAAATCACCTAACTATACAAAAGAATTAACAAAACAAACTCCCAAAGGACTCCCACTGAATAATTAAAATACGCCAAAACTAGGCCAAATCTCTGGAGAGATTAAATACACGGACAAAGTGTCCCTAAGAAAAATCAACAAAGGTGACATATGTATGCGCGCGTGTCGTTCTGCATGCTTCACGATGTGTACAATCGAATGCATGATTCGTCATCATCCAGAATGAACATTCAGACGACGAATCCACATTGCTTAGAGCTAGACAGACGTGGGGAACAACTATACAACACTTAAAACTAAACCGACACTTCCTATACTTAAAATATACAACACAATAATTTCCGTGTGAAAGTGGAATCAAACTGCCGTAGCAAAAACATTACTGCCTAAAAACTTAGGACTTCTCACACAAATCAACACAAGTAAGTTAACACGTGACCAATAAAAAAAATACACATATGACCGCCGTCAAATTTACAAGTACACTACCACTACACCACACAGGTGTGACATACTAAATTACATGAATTGAGTCATAAACAAGATCAATAGGCTCACAGCCAACATTTACATTATTAACACAAATATTCTATCCATACAACATGCCATAATCCGTCACACACATGGCGAACTCCCCAATTAATTATGGTTCAAAAATAACCATCACAATGAACAGGTTTGCTATATGAAAGCTTAAAGGGGCCAGTCGGGACAACAGGACTGCCTATCAAAATACGTCACCAGGCGAGACGGGCGATTTGTGGAAATCTGCAAATCTGCCAACCCACGTGTGTATCGAAGAAGCGTGCCCCAAAGCACAATAATACGTGTGTGTGTGTCAGAACAAAATATCCCGGCATTTCCACTAGGAAATCCAAGAAATCAGCATAATAGACAAGGACAATGGTCTCCCTAGAGCACCCTGCCTTTCCATCAAAAATACAACAACAAAATATGAGGGCGGTAGGACCTCTACCCCTCTTCACGTAGAATCAACACACACACCTGACACAGTAACACACACAGAATCACACGTATGGGTTTGACAGACCCTGAAATAACAAGACATAAATATTTTCCACTTGCTGGCGCCACCGTTCCACGCCGTGACTAATTAACCTGAAATGGACTCAAAAAAATCTATCAAATTTAGAACGAAGGTGTTCTACAATTACATCTTAAATCGTTGCACTTGGCAACCCTAATATGAATAATAACCTGTTCAGCAAACATTTTACAGTAATTACCTCCCTATCCTATCACAAATATGAACTTTAATAACGCACCACTTATCGAATGTAACGGGTTTCGCATTCGCATGGATAAAAAATCACGTACACGCACCGTGCACATTAAATATGACTCCAAGAAAAACAAATATACAACAAACACTTTGGCCACGTGCCAACGTACATTTAAAATAATTAGTGCCGGTACAAAGAAAAACACAAACAAGAAAAAGACTAAAATTAACTATTTACAAAGGTTCCCCCGTCAATCTAACTACATAATTGAATACTCAATTGTTGTACATCACCATCTCAGCTTGCAGAACATTATGACATCCATCTCAGCCCATTTCCCCGATGGAAAAGTTAGCACTCCATATTCGTCTTCGTTGAAGCGCCGGACGTCATCCCAACTCCGGACCACGTGTTGGACATCTTGATGTAGTCTCCTTGGAGGAAAAGTTCAATGATTATAATTCGACCTGGCTATAATCGCTTGTGGGTTACTAAATTCGCCCACAATTAGTCCTATGCGATTAATTACGAAGACTTTCCCTAAATATCGCTCACACACGCGCAATACACCCATGAAAAATACACTTAAAAATATACATGAAATACACACTTCGAGTCCAACGCCACTGGCTCGACAAACAAGTTACAAAGACTGCCTGACTCACAGTCGCTATCTCGCTCGGTAATCTACTTCTCTGCGCTGCTTTGACCTTCGCTCGGGTGAGCGCTAATTAGAATGTTACAAGTCTTGCCCCTAAGAGCTGAAATAGTTGTCTTTCAGATAATATTACAAGTTTTCAATCACCACGCACGCTGGCGTGAATTTAGTTCACAAAGCTCACAAAGTAATTGACTTCAAATAATTAAGAGCGTTAAAAATTTGCTGCGCAAACTAGCGTGAGTTTAGCTCATCAGAGCTCACAAATAAAATAACTTCAAATATATCAGAGCGTTAAAATCGTTATGCAAACGGGCGTGAAGTTAGCTCACAGAGCTCACGAACAGAAAGACATTGAACAGCTTCACGTCGAACAATTTATTAGAAACTGACAGGGTACGGAAGAGTGGGGTGGATTTAGAAAAATTTTCCAGAGTTTTCATCTCACACAGATGGGACTAGTATCAATCTTCTTCAAATAAATCAAACGTCTCATCGCACTCGTGCGGAGATAATTCCGTTCGGCGGTTCTTTAGATAATCAATTCCGCGCGCTTTTTACCACTGACGCCTTCCATCGTGTGATATCGGCGTGGTCTCTCCCGATTGGTTGATTCAATCTCAGGTCGGTTGTAAGTAACTCGTGACTACCCCTTTGTGATTCCAATTCTGGTGCAAGTTGTTACACAATTTGGCCTTGAACTCAAGTTTACCAGGCCGTTCTTCAAGAATAGCTACAAGCTCTCCTTATGTGGCAATCATTGCGACACGCTACCTTGCCTTTATTCTAGTCAACTTCCTCAAGTACTGTCTGGGCTGCAGTAATAATAATAATAAATTATGAATGCTTATTTATCGTAGATCAATAAGGGTTCATTTATCCTCAGCAAGGTTTTGAAATTCGAAGCAAGTAATTGATTTGGATTTCAAAAACAATATCCACAGTAATAACAACAACATCTCTTTAGTACCTCGCTCAGCTGCTCGAGTGTACAGTCCAGTGACCCAATTAGTGTGCGCGCTCCCTCGCCGGATTGTCATTCATACTTCTTCGCTAGACCTCCCCCTTCTCCTCTCATGATTGCCACTCCTGTCGTCTCAGCAGCTTGTTGTTTACAAAACACAGCGCCCTCTCTCCGGCGCTCCACGTACATTTGAGTGTTGGCTCTCAAAATAAAATTTGCAATTATGATTCTGCACACATCATCTTGCTTATTCATCAAATGGTTCCCTTCTGTAATATGGTTTTATGTTGGCGCTATTAAAAAACAGATTTAGCACCAGTGCTCACTTCTTCAAGCCTGTAAGCATTGTTACCCAGATTTTTAATGACACGGAACGGGCCAATAAATTTTGCACAGAATTTGGCAAAGACTTTGTTTTTGGGGTCAGATATCGGTGGTCTGCGAACCAGCACTAACTCTTGTTCTTGTAGTTCCCGGTGAAACTTCTTTCCTCTGTATCTTCTGAGTCTTCGGTCCGCTTGGTTCCTCATGTGCTCTCTCGTTCGCTGGATTCGCAACTCGTGCGCTAATAGTGGATCCCTTGGACATGGAATAATCTTGTCCCAAGACCTCTCTGGCAACCTGTTGTGGTGTACAATTAGTGGAACTTGACCCGTCGACTCGTGCTTAGTGGTGTTCATGCACATCTCAATCTCTCCCACTTTGTCAACCCATTTATTATGATCGTTAGGAATCATTACTCTATAGTATTTGGCAACACAGCGAATCGTTCTCTCGCTCGGATTCCCACAAGGATGACGAATGCTTGAAAATATGTGTTTTATTCCTAGGCTCTCCAGACCTTGCCTAAAACATTGCTCGTGAAATAAGTACCATGGTCTGATAAAATGGATTCCGGCTTCCCAAGCATCGGAATAACTTTGTTCTGAATTCTACTGAGGACTTGTTTTGATGTCGTCTTCTGGATTGGACATAACACGACCATCTTTGAAAATACGTCGACACACACCAAAAGGTGTCGGCATCCACGCTTTCCTTTGACTAGAGGGCCAAAACAGTCAATAGCGAGCATCTCGCATGGCTTCTGAGGTAATAGTGGTCTTGAAGGTTGTTCCATAATGAAGTTGTTCGGTTTGGTGCGCTGGCATGCGTCACAAGTTCTTATCACTTCCACAATGGTGAATCGCATCTTAGGCCAAGTAAAAGTCTCCCCTATCGTAGCTTCAGTCTTATCCGTGCCGATATGTGCTAGGCTCTCGTGGACATGCCACGTCAATCCTCTCTGTAGTGATGCTGGAACTAGGATTCGCAGCTTGGTATGATGCTCATCCACGTACTTATGCAACAAGTTATTTAAGTAGTGAAATCTCGCTTCTTTAGCACGGGTTTCTCGGTATTCAGGTGAATCTGGTTGTAATTCCTTCCTATAGAACTTGATCATCATCATCATCCATGGGTCTGCTTCTTGCTCCTTCCGAATTTCCTTTAATTTCTCCAAAAACTCACGAGCTTTAGGTGTTAGTGTTATAGTGTGAACTTCCGCAGTTACTTCGTTCTCGTCTTCAGGATTCCTGCTCAAGGCATCTGGTATGACGTTCATCCTTCCAGGGCAATGCTCTATTGTAATGTCAAACTGCTGTATGTAGATGGACCAGCGCGTAACTCTCTCACTCGCCATCGTCGTCTTGAATAAAAATGTCAGTGCATGGTGGTCGGTTCTCACAATAATGGAATAGCCGTAGATCATCTTACGCCACCGTTGAAGAGAATATAAAATTGCTAGCAGCTCCAGCTCCGTCACGGTGTAGTTCCTCTCGTGCTTCCTCAATTAACGACTCGTAAATGCCAAATATGATTTCTTCTTGGGTTCTTCAGCGTCCTCTTGGTACAGCATGGCACCGATTCCAATCAATTACGCATCTGCTTGAATAATAAATCTCTTCTCAAAGTCCGGGTATCCAAGCTTCACACAATTTTCCAATAAATCTTTCGTGGCTCTAAAAGACCTGTCGCACTCCTCATTCCATGACCATTGATTTGCCTTCTTTAACATCTCTTGCATAGGTGCTACTGTTTCTGTGTATCCAGGGCAATTTTCTTTGAAGAAGCCTGTCACTCCCAAAAATGCTCTTACATGCTTGACTTTAGTTGGAGTGGGAAATTTCTTGATAGCATCAATCTTGGCTGGATTCGGTCTCACGCCCTCAACATCAATTATATGCCCCAAATATAGAATCTCGCTCTGGCAAAAATGTGATTTCTTTAGATTAATTTTGAAGTTCATGGTTCTCAAGTTATCCAGAAGTTTATTTAAGTTTATCAGGTGTTCCTCCATTGTTTCAGATGCAATTAATATGTCGTCAACATATCTCGTAGTGAAGCTCTTGACCTCCTCAGTCAGATTCCTATCGAGTGCTCTTATCAGTGCACATCCAGCAGTTTTCACGCCAAAGGGCATTCGAGACCAGATATAACTTTGGTTGTCGAATAAAAATCCCGTCAACAGTTGAGATTTTTCTTCAAGTTCAAGATGGTGGAATCTATTTGTCAAATCGACACTCGAATATATCTCCTTCCCACGGAAGCCTTTCAGAACATCTTTGATCCTAGGTGCTTGGTCAAGCTCAACTAGCAATTTACTGTTCAAAACTCGCGCGTCTAGGCATAGCCTAATTGATCCATTTGGCTTGGCAAGAGCCAATATTGCGTTCAGGTACGGGGTTGCTGCTTTCCTTATCATGCCAGATTCTAATAAATTAGTAATAATGTCCTTCACCTGAGCAAAATGTTTCTCTGGGATCGGGTACAATTTACTTTTAAATGGGGTCCAGTCTGTAACTTGCATGGCATATTGAAAATTTAAAACTTTTCCAGGTACGGTGTCAAAAGCTCCTTTATGTAATCTCAAAATTTCTTACAGTCTTCTTCAATCAGGTTCCCCTACGATGGCCTCCTTAAGTCGCTCCTGAAGTAGAATTTCAAATTTGGTTCCGCTAATTTCTTCTTCCGCCAAATGTACCCAAAGTTCCTGCGAAATATATCGGCTGTCAATTTCCACCACTGCTGTCTGGCTTACTCGCTCCTCCGTCAAGTTCTTATCTCTGATCACCCCATTAGTGCATTCTTCAATGACCCAAGTATTCACCTCTCTCTCTAGTGGACTCTCTTCCATGTTTAAACCAACGTGATCCAACCCCTCAACTTGTTTGAAACTTACAGTGTTGTTATGTAAGTCAATTACAGCATGAACATCACAGATGAAGTTGGCTCCCAAAATTATGTTATAGTTCATCTTCGGTATGACAATGAACGTTTGCGAAAAAGTGTGGTTCAATATTTCCAGGTCTAAATATGCTTGCTGTTTACAATTGATGGTCTTATCAGGAATAACCCCTCTGACTT
Organism: Meconema thalassinum; assembly: GCA_946902985.2. Lineage (NCBI taxonomy): Eukaryota > Metazoa > Arthropoda > Insecta > Orthoptera > Tettigoniidae > Meconema > Meconema thalassinum. Next base: position 925,029,520 of record OX336388.2, read on the forward strand.
TCATGAGCGGTACAGGCATAATTGGAACAGTTTGTTTTCTTCCGATTTCTTTTACCAAAACTTCAGTGACTAAGCTCACCTGGCTACCTGTGTCAATTAAACATCTCACCCTCATACCTCCAATATGTGCGTAAATAATTGGCAGTTGTCTGATGACATTTTCTCGGTCTTTCACCACTTCCTCCAGGCAATCGTCCGGAAATGCTACCCACTCTTCTATATTAGCCACTATCAGCTCTTCTCGCTCCCTGGCATCCTCCGTTTTCAGACTGTCATTTTTTAGTTCAATTGAAGTTTTTTTTATCCCAGGGCCCATTTGTGGTGTTCCGCCGGTTGTCATCGCGCCTCTCCTGTTGCCTCAATAAACTTTCTGCCCCCTCTCCTTGATGATTGTCTGGGCTCTGTCTGTTAGCCATCACACGCCCCCACTTCTCTTTTTCCGTCTCTTCGGCATTTAATTGGTCTAAGTATTTTTGTGACTCGACATACCGCTCATCCCAATTGTTGCGATAGTCTCCCCTATTTTCCTGGCGATAGTTCCTCGCATTGTTCCACCTGCCATCTCCATTTCTTTGGTAAGGTCGACCCTGTCTTTGGTTTCCCCTCCAATTGGTGTATTCCCGCTGGTACGTCCATTGATTGTGCTGGTTTTGGTTGTTTTGGTTATATCTATCGCGGTTATTCTGGAAATTTCTATTGTTTTGGTTGAACTGGTTCCGGCCATTGAAATCTTACCTTCTCGGTGTGAACTGTGTTCCTGTGGACTGAGTTTTCGTTTGGTTCCCCTGGCCATGACTATTTTGGAGTCCCTGAACCACCTCTGCCGTGTTGACACATTCCATATTTCTCCTTCCCGTCTGTGGACTCACCATACTCGTCTCGTCTAGGTGTCGGAGTAATTCTTCGGCCTGCACTGCAGTCTGAATATTTCCGGCTACTAACAGCTGTTGAATGTGCATGGGAAGTTGTTTCCCGATGGTTAGAACCATATTTTGCTCGCTAGGAGGGTCGTCAAAGTCGCGGAATTTTACCAGCTGCTGGCTAAAGAATTCCGAAAATCTGGTCGGATGCGTACTGTATTTTCGTGTATACAGGTCCATTCTTAACCCCTGTTGTAAAGAAGGGCTCCAGAACTTCTTTAGAAACGCTTCTCGGAATTGGGCCATGTCAGTGAAAGTGTATTTAAAGCTTAAAAACCAGGTTTCTCCACGAGTCTCAGCTGTTTTTCGGGGCCGATATGTTGATCGTTGAAATAATCAGTTAACTGTCGTAAAAAGGCTTTGGGAGTGGTTCCTGAGTGTTCCTTGAATTTATCGGGCTTGAAATCGTTTCCCCTAATGACTTGGATTACTTGGGCGGGTGCCAAGTTTGGTTGTGGTGTAGAAGTCTCTCCCCTGTACTCTTGGAATGCGTTGCTCGTTAATTTAGGACTTTGACTCCGGCTGTTATCCTCAGCCAACTTCAAGCCTACCGGACTCCCAATGCTTCCCTGCTTTTCCGGTATATTTTCAGCCGAAAATAATGTAGCATTCTCTAATGATCTAATTTCGTTTTTGATTATTAAATCTGAGTGCTCTTGTAATTTAGATTTTACGCCTTCCTCCAAAGCCTGCATTCTCGAGTTGTATTCCCCTAAGCGCTTTAAAATTGTCAGCCTGTCTTCTTTATTTGCGTTTGCCTGCTGTTCCCAATCTCTTCGGATCCTACTTTTCAAACTGTTAATTTTCTCTTCGTTCCTTTCCTGACTCTTCTCTAGCTGCTCCCCTATTTCTTGTATCTGCTGGTGTGTTTTGCCTAATTGTTCTTCCAGATTATCCCGATTTTTAATGAGATATTCTCCTACCTCTTCTCTTATGATCTCTTGTGTTTTAACCAATTGTTCTCCGACTTCTTCTCTTATGACCTGCTGGGTCTTAATTAATTGGTCTTCCAGATTATCCCAATTTTTAATGAGCTGTTCTCCTACCTCTTGTCTTATGACTTGCTGTGTTTTATTTAATTGGTCCTCTAAGTTTTCACGCAAGTGCCTACGTTCTGTTTCGGCCTTGACCTCAAGTTTGTCAATTTCCTTGATTAATTCAAGCACGTTGCTGTCGACTGAATTAATTTGTAGCTGCAATTTATCTTGTGTTTTCTTTATTCCCACGGTGTTATTGACACATGCTGCCTCTATCTGCTGTAGTTTACCGGCCACCATTTCGTCAAATTGTACGAGTTTGTTGTCAAACTTCGCCTCTAACTTTTTAATTTCACCCAATTGTTTGACGTTATTTTCTGCGACCTCACCTGCCAGTTTCTCTACCTCCCTAACACTTTGATTGATGTCATTTGTGATCTTTCCTAACTGTTCGGTTTGTGCTGTTTGTTTTATCGCCTGTTCCGATAGTTTGTGATTTAATTCGTGAAATTGTTTATCAGTTTCCGATAATTTGTGATTTAATTCATTTAATTGTTTATCAGTTTCCGATAGTTTGTGATTTAATTCATTTAATTGTTTATCAGTGTCCAATTTCTGGACCTCTAATTGGACCGAAATATTACCGCTCATGTCGTGTAACTGTTTTTCACAATTCTCGCTCTGAATTTCTAATTGTTCTTTTAATTGTTTTTCCGTTTTCGCGGACATCTGCTCTAATTGTTTATCATTATGCTCACGCTAAGCTTCTAATTGTTTATTTAATTGTTTACTATTGTCCTCGCTCTGAATTTTCAACTGTTCTTCCGTTTTCGCGGACATTTGGACCGACATCTGTTCCAACAATGCCTTGATCTCCTCAACACTCGCCATTGCACAATACACAAAATATAATCAGAGAAAACAGGGTCATGCACTAAGATTTCAGTCATACACACACATACATGTCATAACATTTAAATATTACTGGCTCTAATTTAACAAAATTTCAGTAACAAAATTTACTGAATAAATTACTCTTATTCCCAAACAACAAAATAACCCCTAGTGATCTGCTTTTAAATTCCTAACCAACAGAATTTACGAAGCACACCAATTAACCGAAGTTAATTAAATGTCAAATATAAGGCAACACCTTCCTGCTTTGACTGAGTTCAATAATATGCACATTTTCTAATTTTAATGCCGGGCGCCAGAACGGGTTTATAACAAATACAATATCAAATTCTAACCTTGTTCAATATCTCTAACTTTAGGAACTCAGTGATTTTACTAATGCACATGACGGTACAACATCGCCTCAATTTACTGAATTTACTTTGCCCGCTTGACCTGGCATTATTTCTCAACGAAATAAATATGAGATCAGCGTAGCAACAACAACAACAGTCCCACTTGGGCAGCCATTTTTGTTTTATGAACCCTTGCAAAGAAGCTTATGAGACTCTATTTCGGGGGGTGTAACAGTCCATATCGTAAGTTGTTGTTAAAGCGCTTCATTAACATGCAGGGTAACATATAACAACATAACATGCAGGAAAAAGTGAAGCCAGGGTTAAAACAAATGAATTTAATAACAAATCACCTAACTATACAAAAGAATTAACAAAACAAACTCCCAAAGGACTCCCACTGAATAATTAAAATACGCCAAAACTAGGCCAAATCTCTGGAGAGATTAAATACACGGACAAAGTGTCCCTAAGAAAAATCAACAAAGGTGACATATGTATGCGCGCGTGTCGTTCTGCATGCTTCACGATGTGTACAATCGAATGCATGATTCGTCATCATCCAGAATGAACATTCAGACGACGAATCCACATTGCTTAGAGCTAGACAGACGTGGGGAACAACTATACAACACTTAAAACTAAACCGACACTTCCTATACTTAAAATATACAACACAATAATTTCCGTGTGAAAGTGGAATCAAACTGCCGTAGCAAAAACATTACTGCCTAAAAACTTAGGACTTCTCACACAAATCAACACAAGTAAGTTAACACGTGACCAATAAAAAAATACACATATGACCGCCGTCAAATTTACAAGTACACTACCACTACACCACACAGGTGTGACATACTAAATTACATGAATTGAGTCATAAACAAGATCAATAGGCTCACAGCCAACATTTACATTATTAACACAAATATTCTATCCATACAACATGCCATAATCCGTCACACACATGACGAACTCCCCAATTAATTATGGTTAAAAATAACCATCACAATGAACAGGTTTGCTATATGAAAGCTTAAAGGGGCCAGTCGGGACAACAGGACTGCCTATCAAAATACGTCACCAGGCGAGACGGGCGATTTGTGGAAATCTGCATATCTGCCAACCCACGTGTGTATCGAAGAAGCGTGCCTCAAAGCACAATAATACGTGTGTGTGTGTCAGAACAAAATATCCCGGCATTTCCACTAGGAAATCCAAGAAATCAGCATAATAGACAAGGACAGCGGTCTCCCTAGAGCACCCTGCCTTTCCATCAAAACTACAACAACAACAAAATATGAGGGCGGTAGGACCTCTACCCCTCTTCACGTAGAATCAACACACACACCTGACACAGTACCACACACAGAATCACACGTATGGGTTTGACAGACCCTGAAATAACAAGACATAAATATTTTCCACTTGCTGGCGCCACCGTTCCACGCCGTGACTAATTAACCTGAAATGGACTAAAAAAAATCTATCAAATTTAGAACGAAGGTGTTCTACAATTACATCTTAATTCGTTGCACTTGGCAACCCTAATATGAATAATAACCTGTTCAGCAAACATCTTACAGTAATTACCTCCCTATCTTATCACGAATATGAACTTTAATAAAGCACCACTTATCGAATGTAACGGGTTTCGCATTCGCATGGATAAAAAATCACGTACACGCGCCGTGGACATTAAATATGACTCCAAGAAAAACAAATATACAACAAACACTTTGGCCACGTGCCAACGTACATTTAAAATAATTAGTGCCGGTACAAAGAAATACACAAACAAGAAAAAGACTAAAATTAACTTACAATGGTTCCCCCGTCAATCTAACTACATAATTGAATACTCAATTGTTGTACATCACCGTCTCAGCTTGCAGAACATTATGACATCCATCTCAGCCCATTTCCCCGATGGAAAAGTTAGCACTCCATATTCGTCTTCGTTGAAGCGCCGGACGTCATCCCAACTCCGGACCACGTGTTGGACATCTTGATGTAGTCTCCTTGGAGGAAAAGTTCAATGATTATAATTCGACCTGGCTATAATCGCATGTGGGTTAATAAATTCGCCCACAATTAGTCCTATGCGATTAATTACGAAGACTTTCCCTAAATATCGCTCACACACGCGCAATACACACATGAAAAATACACTTAAAAATATACATGAAATACACACTTCGAGTCCAACGCCACTGGCTCGACAAACAAGTTACAAAGACTGCCTGACTCACAGTCGCTATCTCGCTCGGTAATCTACTTCTCTGCGCTGCTTTGACCTTCGCTCGGGTGAGCGCTAATTAGAATGTTACAAGTCTTGCCCCTAAGAGCTGAAATAGTTGTCTTTCAGATAATATTACAAGTTTTCAATCACCACGCACGCTGGCGTGAATTTAGCTCACAAAGCTCACAAAGTAATTGACTTCAAATAATTAAGAGCGTTAAAAATTTGCTGCGCAAACTAGCGTGAGTTTAGCTCATCAGAGCTCACAAATAAAATAACTTCAAATATATCAGAGCGTTAAAATCGTTATGCAAACGGGCGTGAAGTTAGCTCACAGAGCTCACGAACAGAAAGACATCGAACAGCTTCACGTCGAACAATTTATTAGAAACTGACAGGGAACGGAAGAGTGGGGTGGATTTAGAAAAAATTTCCAGAGTTTTCATCTCACACAGATGGGACTAGTATGAATCTTCTTCAAATAAATCAAACGTCTCATCGCACTCGTGCGGAGATAATTCCGTTCGGCGGTTCTTTAGATAATCAATTCCGCGCGCTTTTTACCACTGACGCCTTCCATCGCGTGATATCGGCGTGGTCTCTCCCGATTGGTTGATTCAATCTCAGGTCGGTTGTAAGTAACTCGTGACTACCCCTTTGTGATTCCAATTCTGGTGCAAGTTGTTACACAATTTGGCCTCGAACTCAAGTTTACCAGGCCGTTCTTCAAGAATAGCTACAAGCTCTCCTTATGTGGCAATCATTGCGACACGCTACCTTGCCTTTATTCTAGTCAACTTCCTCAAGTACTGTCTGGGCTGCAGTAATAATAATAATAAAGTATGAATGCTTATTTATCGTAGATCAATAAGGGTTCAATACGGACGATTCTCATTCAACGCACATCATTTTTAGCCTACTTTCGATTTTTGCAAAAAATGAAAGTAGACTTATGAGATCAACACAGGGCGAAAAAAGTGTGTCTGTCTGTGTGTGGGTATGTGTGTGTGTGTGTGAGTGTGTGTACTCTGAATGTCTGTCCCCCCCCTATCAATTCGAACACGGTGAACGCGAATTGAACTAAATTTGGTACAAAGGTAGCACTAGCAAAGGACACCTCAGTGTCATGTTTTATATCGCCGCCATCTTGACGGAAACGTAATGGCGGCCACACAAATGTTCAAAGCTTAAATCAAATTACGACTAACCTAATCATCCGATCTCTACCAAATTTTGCAACAACATACCTTTATTAGGGGAGCATCCATTGAACAATCTAATAGGTCATCAGCTTAATAGTTTGCGGATGGCGGCCATCTTTGTGTGAAAATAGGTTCTTCCTATTAATTCGAACACGGTGAAACCGAATGGAACGAAATTTGGTACAGAGATAGCAATAGCAAAGGGCACCTCAGTGTCATGTTTTATATCGCCGCCGTCTTGACGGATACGTAATGGCGGCCACACAAATGTTCAAAGCTTAAATCAAATTACGATTAACCTAATCATCCGATCTCTACCAAATTTTGCAACAACATACCTTTATGGAGGAAGCATCCTTTGACCAAATTAATAGGTCATTGGCCAAATAGTTGCGGATGGCGACCATCTTTGTGTCAAAATCGATTCCCCCTATTAATTCAAACACGGTGAAACCGAATGGAACGGAATTTGGTACAGAGGTAGCACTAGCAAAGGGCACCTCAGTGTCATGTTTTATATCACCGCCATCTTGACGGAAACGTAATCGCGGCCACCCAAATGTTAAAAGCTAAAACGTAATTACGACCAACCTAATAATCTAGTCTCTACCAAATTTTGCAACAACAGATCTTTATGTGGGAAGCATATTCTGACCAAACTGCAAGATCATCAGCCCATTAGTTTGCAGATGGTGGCCACGTATGTGTGCAAATCGATTCCCCCTATCAATTCAAACACGGTGAAACCGAATTGAACGAAAATTGGTACAGAGGTAGCACTAGCAAAGGGCACCTCAGTGTCATGTTTTATATCGCCGCCATCCTGACGGAAACGGAATGACGGCCTCCCAAAGGTTAAAAGCATAAATTAATTTACGACCATCCTAATAATTTGATCTCTTCCAGATTTTGCTACAACATGCCTTTTTGTGGAGAGCATCTTATGACTGAATACAAGGTCATCAGGCAATAGTTTGCAAATAGCGGCCATGCATGTGTGCAAATCCATTCCCTATATCAATTCAAACACGGTGAAACTGAATTGAATGAAATTTTTTACAGAGGTAGCACTTGCAAAGGGCACCTCATATTCATGTTTAATATGCCTATAGCACGTTGTATTTCAACAAGCTACTACAACCTACATTCAATTATACTCCTTGAAAAGGACAAAGAGTTATAACAATACCCATGCATTTATGAGAAAGTAGGCTATATGTTTGCATATTAAGGCTTTCACGGCCCGGATTATTACATAAATAATTCATGCTTTTGGGCTAATGCCGTGTGTATTTTTAATTTAAACCATACGTTTCGGAGAAACCTTGCAAACCATGTTTAAGGGTAATGGCTATAATGAATCCACTATATATAGGTCCCTACATCCCAGAAGGAGGGATAGACAACCTTCTCAGAGCTCCGACGTGAGAGGAACTGCTTACCTCCCTTATATTCACAACACCACTGACCGCGTTGCTAAGATTCTCCGCAAGCACAGGATAAAAACAGTTTTCGGCACTATGACGAAAATTGGTCAACGTTTAGCATTAAACAAAGATAAATTGTCCCCAATACTACAACCTGGGGTGTATGAAGTCCCATGTACTTGCGGAAAAGTCTACATTGGACAAACAAAACGGTCCATTGCAACTCGCATCAAAGAGCATCAAAGGAACATCCGTCTAAACCAACCTGACAAATCAGCTATAGCTGAACATGCCCTGTCTTCAGGGCACGATGTATGTTTCAAGGATGCTCATGCGCTTGCCCTTGTTAAGCACAACTGGTCTAGAATTATAAGGGAGGCAGTTGAAATTCGTAAAAATCCCAATAATTTTAACAGAGACACTGGATATCAGCTAAGTGACTCTTGGCTACCAGTTATTAAGGATCTAGGGAGATAGTTCCTCTCAGTCTCTCTGTTCTTCACATATTTAAAATTGTACATTTTCCCTCTAGGGCTCAGAGCCTGGATTTGATCTCCTTTGTTCGTCACTGGAGGAGTTTCCATCTGTTTTTTCGCCGTTGACTGTATGACGTTAGGCATCGTTCAGCTACACTTCCCTTTTGTTTATGTTTCCTTATATCCATCTAACCCTCCAGCCTCCTCCCCCCCCCCCTCCTCATTCTTCGAGGAGTTTCTATATTTTCACACCGCCCCCTTTACCTTCTCGTTACTTACTACTCTGTCCGACGTTCCACCATGGTCCATACAGTAATTTCTGGCAGCTGCTCTCTGGTGACGAACAGAGGAATTTATCTATATTTTTTGTAATCTCATTGATATACTTTCTTTGGCCACATTGTTTATTTCCATTGAAAAAGGAGGCAAGGTTTCTCCGAAACGTATGGTTTAAATTAAAAATACACACGGCATTAGCCCAAAAGCTTGAATTATTTAGGCTATATGTTCTTTACTGAACATCTTGTTGAAATCCCCATTTATTGGCCACTTTTGTATACGTGCTGGTGGACCCTTTTCTCCTGCGGACCACTCCCGAGGCACTCGCGGACCACGTGATCCGCGGACCACCGGTTAAGGACCACTTCTATAAATGAAGGAGACTTGTGAAGAGTCCGGGCACGACATGGATGTACAGTAATGTGAAGTCCCTGAACAATGTAAGTTAATATATAAAAGTAACTCAGTACAGATGGTTTCTTGCTCAGGCCGAACCAGGCTGTAACACAACATATAGGCCTAGTCAGTATTTGCCGTGATAACGACGTCAAAAATGATAATAATATGTATCTACATGTGGAGAAAATAACGGACACCATACGCGAAAGAAGACTCTTCGTTTATGGCCATTTAACACGAATGAGCTCTGGAAGATTGTCCAATGGGATCTGTGCCTACTTTGTGGGCAATAATACCAAAGAGATCTGGTTTACAGCGGTGGTGAAAGACCTACTAGAACTGGGGATATCACAAGAGGACATCTTGGAACGTGACTCTTCGGAGAAGAATCTAGGGGAAATAGAGAATTTTCAGCCAAAATCCATACGGTATTGAAAACCGGCAAGAAGTGGACCGAAGAACGAAAAGAAGCTCACAGAAGAAGAATGCGCGAACACTGGGCCAATAGAAGGAGGAAAAAGGCAGTTGAAATAACGTGGTCCATAGGAGACTGAAACGATTATAAATATTATTAATATTATTAATAATAATAATAATAATAATTAACTAATAAGTAAGTTATGTTTATTGAACGCATATTTATGGTAATGGTTAATCCGAATTGACTGTTGATAAATTAATTTATTTTATGGCATCCGTCTTGTCAATACCAACAAGAAGTTCTGTGACGAACTAAAGAGCCCACTTTTCTTAACATTTAAGAATCATGCCAATGATTAATCTATATTATGGATCTATCTAGAATAATGATGAAATTAAGTTGGTAATATCGAAATTTCTAATTAGTTCAAAATACTGTAGACCTGGCATAACGTAGCCTAATAGAGAACTACAGTTGGCAGTTCCATCTCTTAAGGTACAGAATACAAAATGTGGTTGAAGTCCAATGGATAGCATGGAGGTTACATGCAGTTAAACATTGGATCTAACAGCGCGCGTAAAATCATGTTGGCAACAATGACATACATGTATTGGTCAGAAATAATCTGAAATAATATGACCTATTGTTGTGTCAAAGTTTACAGCTATTGGCTTGCATACTTTCTGATATATTGATATTAGGGTAACAAAAATAGAGCAGTATTTATTAACAGTTGGCAGCCCTGGTTACTCTTAAGAATCGGCATAGTCATATCTGTTATGGTACACCTAGTGCACACAAAATTTGGTTGAAATCCAAATTATAGTATAGAAGTTACATGTATTTTAAATTGGACCTCTCAGTAGGCTTAGAATCTTGTTGGTAGCACTGACGTATATAACTTACTCCAAATTAATATAGAATATCAGGTACTATACGTGTGCATAATTTAAAGCTGTCGGCTTGCATACTTTCTGATATATGGGTATTTGGATTTAAAAAATTGAGAGCATTTATTAACAGTTGGCAGCCCTGGTGGCTCTTAAGAATATGCTCGGTAATATATGTTTATGTACACATAGCACATACGAAATTTAGTTGAAATCCAATTGGTAGTGTAGAAGTTATATGCATTTAAAGTTTGGACCTATCAGCAGGCTTATAATCATTTTGGCAACACTGACATGAATGGCCTCCTGGAAATATAACTGCAATATTATTATCTATACGTGTGCCAATTTTGAAAAAGCTCCCATTCATACCTTCCGAGATATCCAACATGGAGCTCAAAGTTCATTTGCGATTTTTCAGCAGTTGGTAGCACTGACATCATTTTCAAATATGGACGTGAGATATTCAGGTATAGATCTTTACTCCTACCAAATTTTGTTTCGATTGCTGCAGCCGTTTAGGAGTTGATAGGGGGACACACACACACACACACACACACACACACACAGCCAGACAGACAGACAGACAGAAGGACAGACAGACAGACAGACAGACAGAAGGATAGACAGACAGACAGACAGACACACATCTGCCCGATCTCATAAGTCTACTTTTTCCTCATTTTTGCAAAATGTGAAAAGTAGGCTAAAAATTATGATTTCTTATTGACGTACATGTTTCTGTATAAAAATGATACCTTCTTCACCATCAGACTGTATGAACTAGGTAAACATTAAGAAAATGGATATCTTTACAATAAATTTTAAACAAAAAGTACCAAATGCTTAAATAAAAGTTCTCAAATACTTAATGGTTGTTGTATCTAGACTGTGGTGAAATTATTACCATCGACAGAGGGAATTGAGATTTCTACGTTCAACATCTGCCAAAGCCTGAAAATTATTTGCTGGCTTAATCTCGTTTTATTTGTTGTTCGAATAGCTTCAAAGAAATATTTATATGCTTCACAAAGGACTTCATCATTCTGTGTTGTTATATGAACGATTCCTTGTGTTAGAAGTTTCATTCGTATTAGGTAATACTCTTGTGTCGAGCAGATAGTATATGTATCAGTGTTGAAAATAGTCTAATCCTGAAGAAGGTATCATTGTAAATAGAACAAGAAGTTCCGTGACGAACTAAAGAGCCTACTTTTCTCGAAATGTAAGATTCATTCCAATGATTAATCTATATGGACCTAATTAGAATAATGACGAAATTGAGTTGGTAATAACGAAATTTCTTATTAGTTCGAAATATAACTGGCATAATGTAGCCTAATAGAGAACTACAGTTGGCAGTCCTGGTGACTGAATATATTCTTATTTCCATCTCTTAAGGCACAGAATACAAAATTTGGCTGAAGTCCAATGGATAGCATGGACGTTACATGCAGTTAAACATTGGATACAACAGCGCGCGTAAAATCATGTTGGCAACAATGTCATGCATGTATTGGTCAGAAATAATCTGAACTATTATGATCTATTGTTGGGCCAATTTTGGATGAAATCCATTTATTTGTATAGAAGTTACATGTATTTTAAAATTGGACCAATCAGCAGGCTTAGAATCATATTGGAAGCACTGACGTATATTAATTACTCCATATTAATCTAGAATGTAAGGTGCTATACGTGTGCAAAATTTAGTGCTGTTGGCTTGAATACTTTCTGATATACTGATATTAGGGTAAACAAGAAGTTCCGTGAAGAACTATACAGCCTACTTTTCATGCCAAAGATTATTCTACAGTATATGAACTAATCAACAATAATGACGAAATTAAGTTGGTAATGTCGAAATATCTAATTAGTTCAAAATATACCTGGTATAATGTAGCCTCATAGAGCACTACAGTTGGCAGCCCTGGTGACTGAATATATTCTTAGTTCCATCTCTTTAGCTACAGAATACAAAATTTGATTGAAGACCAATGGACGTTACATGCAGTTAGACACTGGATCTATCAGCACGCGTAAAAGCATGTTGCCAACAATACCATGCGTGTGCTGGTCAGAAATAATCTGAAATATTATGATATCTTGTTGTGCCAATTTTGGATGAAAACCATTTGTTAGTATAGAAGTTACATGTATTTTAAAATTGGACATATCAGCAGGCATAGAATCATGTTGGCAGCACTGCCTCATATTAATTACTCCAAATTAATCTAGAATGTCAGGTGCTATACGTGTGCAAAGTATAGAGCTGTTGGCTTGCATACTTTCTGATATATTGATATAAGGCTAAAAATATAGAAAACATTTATTAACAGTTGGCAGCCCTGATTGCTCTTAACAATATTTATAGTCATATCTGTTATGGTACACAGAGCACATACGAAATTTGGTTGAAATCCAACTGATAGTATAGAAGTTAGATGTATTTAAACATTGGTATTATCAGCAGGTTTATAATCATGTTGGTAGAAATGACGTATATAAGTTACTCCAAATTAATCTAAAATGTCAGAATATACGTGTGCATAGTTTAAATCTGTTGGCTTGCATTCTTTCTGATAAATTGGTATTTGGATAAAAAAATATAGAGAGCAATTATTAACAGTTGGCAGCCCTGGTGGCTCGTAAGAATAAGCTCAGTCATATCTGTTTATGTACAGATATTACATACAAAATTTGGTTGAAATCCAATTGATAGTGTAGAAGTTATATGAATTTAAACATTGGACCTATCAGAAGGCTTAACATTATTTTGGCAACACTGTCATGGTTGGCCTCCTGGAAATTAAACTGAAATAATATTATCTACATGTGTGCCAATTTTGGAATAGCTCCCATGCATACCTTGCAAGATATCCAACATTGAGCTCAAATTTCTAGTGCGTTTTTCCAGCAGTTGGTAGCACTGACATCATTTTCAAATATGGACGTGAGATATTCCGGAGCACATCTTTACTCATACTAAATTTGGTTTTGATTGCTGCAGCCGTTTAGGAGTTGATAGGGGGACACACAGACACAGCCAGACAGACAGACAGAAGGACAGACAGACAGACAGACAGACAGACAGACAGACACACACACATTTTCCCGGATTGATCTCATAAGTCTACTTATTCCTCATTTTTGCAAAATGTGAAAAGTAGGCTAAAAATAGAAACAACATTTATCAACAGTTGGCAGCCCTGGTTGCTCTTAAGAATATGCATAATCATATGTGTTATACTACACATAATGAAAATCCACAGCCTGCTTCCAGTCTCCGACCGGGTCAGGAATGGAATGAATGAAGCCCTCCATCTAACGGCAAGGATATGAACTGTGCCGGCTGCCGAGGCCTGACGCACTCCTCTGGGGCAATGATTAAATGAATGACAGATGAAATGAAATGATAGTGGAGAGTGTTGCTGGAATGAAATGTTGACAGGGAAAACCGGAGTACCCGGAGAAAAACCTGTCTGCCTCCGTTTTGTCCAGCACAGATCTCACATGGAGTGACCGGGATTTGAACCACGGACCCAGCAGTGAGAGGCCGGCGTGCTGCCGCCTAAGCCACGGAGGCTTATACTACACATAGCACATACGAAATTTGGTTGAAATCCAATTGATAGTATAGAAGTTACATGTATTTACAATTGGTCATATCAGCAGGCTTAGAATCATGTTGGTAGTACTGAGGTCCATTAGTTACTCCAAATTAATCTAGAATGTCGGGTACTATACGTGAGCATAGTTTAAAGCTGTCGGCTTGCATACTCTCCGATATATGGGTATTTGGCTAAAATAATTTGAGAGCATTTATAACAGTTGGCAGCCTTGGTAGCTCTTAAGAATATGCTCAGTCATATCTGTTTATGTACCCATAGCACATACGAAATTTGGTTGAAATCCAATTGATACACGCGAAGTTATATGCATTAAAAATTTGGACTTATCAGCAGGCATATAATCATTTTGGCAACACTGCCAAGTATGGGCTCCTGGAAATTAAACTGCAATATTATTATCTATACGTGTGCCAATTTTGAAATAGCTCCCATTCATAGCTTCCAAGATATCCAACATGGAGCTCAAATTTCAATTGCGATTTTTCAGCTGTTGGTAGCACTGACATCATTTTCAAATATGGCCGTGAGATAGTCAGGTATAGATCTTTACTCGTACAAAAGTTTGTTTCTATTGCTGCAGCCATATAGGAGTTGATAGGGGGACACACACACACACAGCCAGACAGACCGACATACAGAAGGACAGACAGACAGACAGACAGACAGGCAGACACACATTTGCCCGATCTCATAAGTCTACTTTTTCCTCATTTTTGCAAAATGTGAAAAGTAGGCTAAAAATGTACGTAAATAAACATCTTTTTAGCCTGCTTTCGATTTTTGCAAAGAATGAAAGTAGTCTTATGAGATTTTTACGGGCCAAACCTTCTCAGTCTGTCTACGAGTATGTGTGTGAGTGTGTGTGTAATTGTGAATATCTGTCCACCCCCTATCAATTCCAACATGTCGAAAACAAATTGAACCAAATTTGGTACAGAGGTAGCACTAGCTAAGGACATCTCAGTGTTTTATATCGCCGCCATCTTGACGAAAATGGAATGGCAGCCACCGAAATGTTTAAAGCTTAAATCAAAGTACATCTAACCTAACCATCTGATCTCTATCGAATTTTGCAACAATATACCTTCATGTGGGAAGCGTATTTTGCCCACACTACAAGGTCAGCATCCAAATAGTTTGAAGATGGCGGCCATGTATGTGTGCAAATCGATCCCGCTTATCAATTAGAACACGACGAAACCACATCAAACCAACTTTGGTACAGAGGTAGCATTCGCAAAGGACAACTCATTGTTATGTTGTAGGCTATATTGCCGCCATCATAACGAAAAAGAAATGTCACCCACCCAAATGTTCTGAGCTCAAATCAAATTACGACTAACGTAATCAACCGATCTTTACCAAATGTTTCAATAATATGCCTTAATGTGGGAAGCGTCTTTTGCCCAAACTTCAAGGTCATCAGCCAAATAGTTTCAAGATGGCGAATGTATGAATCATGCAAGTATTATAACCTAACTGTAACTTACGATTCAACAAGACCTGGCCTCAACAATTCAGTTTATCATACATAGAGAGGTTTAAACTGTCCTCAAGGAGATGACCGGTAGGATATTAGCATAAGTTATTGTAATAGAATATGTAACCGTAGAAGTGACTGTCAGGCTGACCGTGCCATACCGTGCTGAGCCATGCCGTCCCGTTGAGTCAAAATGGAGGCTACAATTTGCTCGCTAGTCCATATTTCAGTAACTTCGTAAGTTTATATCCTTTTAGGAATGTACTGAACAAAATAATACACATTTAGTATCGAATGGTTTATAAAAATTGCAGAAAACTCTAATGAAATCGTTCATTACATGACAAAATATGTTATGCAGATATGCTAAACCAGTTGTTAACTCCGTGCTAGTAATGGGCGTGTGTAGCGTGGTGGTAGCGTTCTAGACTCATAGTCTAGAGGTCCGTGGATAAAATCCAAGTATGTTCAATTGCTTTTACTTGATTCTTTTTGCATTTATTGATTTTTAACCACTCACACGTTATAATGTTAAGCATATATAGTGTGTATTTACAATCGAAATTAATTATATATATACTTATAACACCACATATTTCAACACTCGACTACAGTGATTAAAATTCGTGTTCCTTGATCCGCGGTAGAGTCTATTGTTGTTGTCGTCCTTTTATACGAGGAAAAGGATTTGGGTAGCAAGCTGTTATTGTTGTGTGTTTCATTTGAGATATATGGATATATAAATGTTATTTAGCCCCGTGTACTTGGGTGGGTGTTGAATTTTTTCTGATAATCTGTGTTATTGTGATGGCTGTATTAGTGTGTGCATATACTGTATAGGCTAATTCAGGTGAGGACTCAAACAATCAACGTATAATATCCGTATAGCACGTTGTATTTCAACAAGCTACTAAAACCAACATTCAATTATACTCCTTGAAAGGGACTAAGAGTTATAACTATACATTTAGGAGAAAGCAGGCTATATGTTCTTTACTGAACATCTTGTTTAGTATTGCCAAGGCGATGAAAGTCTACAGCATGTGGCGGATGGGGTTTTATGGCCGGATGGCCTTCCTGACACCAACTTCATGAGAGGAGTTAATGAGAGATAAAATGAATGAAGATGAATGAAACTGGGAAAGGATGTGGAAGCTAGCGACTGTGGCCTGTTGAAAATGGGAAAACCATGGAAAACCATTTCAAGCACGCCCAGCGGTGGGGTTCAAACCTACGTCTACCGAGTCTGCAGGTAGCTTGGCCCCTTGACCTAACGCTGCGCTTTAGTGAGCGTAGCCACAGCAGTTGGTAATAATAATTAAAAAAACTAAATTCATTCTTTTACTTTCATTTGAGCCTGTTTTGCCTTTAAGCATCCAGTCTAGGCTGCAAGACGCTGTTTGCAAACGAGTTATCCTCCATCCCTATTAGCAGTTAGAACTGAAGCTCGCTCTACATGTAATAGGCCTCGACATCGTTGTCTGCATATAATTATTCTTAACACTTATCGGCTTCGGTGCCGTAGTTGGTAGCATGCTGAGATTCTATGCCCAAGATCGCGGGTTTAAAACCCGGCCGAAATCGTCGGATTTTTAAGAGCGTTAAAAATTCCTCAGTATGCCTTCCTTCGGAGGGGAAGTAAAGCCGGCGGTCCCATGTCATATATATATGGCATGAACAATAACCTTCCACTAACTACACTTGTGGAAGCTAAAATTTGTAGGTTAGTTTGATAACGCTATATTAATTCCAACGTTCGCTGCCAGGGGCTGACTGCGATTGCATTTAGCAGCCACGTCCGCAGCTAGGTGCCGTGGACGGTAGTATTTGGTAGCAAAAGTAAGAACTACTTGAAAACTTAATCGTCTGCAGTCCTTCTCCCTGAATCACTGATAACACACACTAAAACAGCTATCACAATTAACACCGGTTATCAGACAAATTCTACACATACCCAAAGTACACGGGGCTACATGATCGCGTTGTCGCAGCCCCTAAACTAAGGAACCAACCAACCCATTCTTAACACTAGGGCTGAGATATGTTTTATAAAATGGCGGCTCATGAAATGATGCGAGAAAATTTCCACCAGAATGCGTTCTAGCCGATATCACGTAGGCTATATTGTATTTTCGAAGTGAAATATCACGTCCTGTGGTTCGGATTGCATGCAAAGATATAGGTCCAGTGGCCCATGATTTCAAGATTAACGGTTACATAAAACTACAAGATTTC
Organism: Meconema thalassinum; assembly: GCA_946902985.2. Lineage (NCBI taxonomy): Eukaryota > Metazoa > Arthropoda > Insecta > Orthoptera > Tettigoniidae > Meconema > Meconema thalassinum. The sequence continues at coordinate 925,047,350 of OX336388.2, forward strand.
TTCCATTACCTTCCTCTGTTAGTGTTAAAAGTTATTCCTGGAAAGGATATGAAAATAGTTCTATAGGGGGTAGTGAGGGATACTGCGAGGGGGACACGCTTCATCCACTTAAGGGGGCGCATACACCGTCGGATATCAAAATTTTAGTTCCTTTTAAACATTTAAATGAAAAAAAATACCATTCTCAATATATATGTTGAGACCGCTAGTCGAGTCAACAACCACGATGACTTTCCTAACATCACATAAGTCGAATAAAATTACCGTGAGGATCGGGTGAACTTCCTAATAGGCTAAGCGGCACGAGACACTGTAGTCCACGGGGATCGTGGTACATGGTGACGATGGTCATAGACTGCCTAAGGAAAGGTTCACCTCAAAAACTAGACTGAGAAATTAAACATCCAGACTTAAGTAAAACACCGTGAAAATTTATTAAAATTCACAAGCCCCTAGCCTAGTTCGGAGGGTTATGATCGGCTAGTCCGCAAACTAATAAACAAAAGAAAATAAAGAGCAGGTCCCTACCTGAGAAGTTACTGAAAGACCCTCGCGAAAGATCTATCTCACAATAATAAAGCAACAACAGCAACACTAGGAAAATGGTACGACGCAAGTCCCTAGTTCAAGTTACAAGATTAAGCTAATATCAGAATTTACATTTAACAGGGTAGCAAAACAAATCTAAGTTAGGATGGTACCATCTCCACATTTACATTTAACGGTAATCATCTAACTAAGTCCTAACAGTTAATAACAATATTTACGGCGATGACGTCCGTAACAGAAAACAATTACAACAAATCTAAGTGTACAGCCATGAAAAACATTTAATTATCCTTAATAACTACGTGCTATCAGCACACAATAAGGTAACATGTAGGATTTACACACTTGTACATCATAAAAAAGTAATGAAATAGACACAAATCATTATTACATTCCTGCCTACACTTTGCTTTACTCTTTGTAAGCCATAGGCATCTAATGTGTGTAATTACGGTGACGAATACGTAGTTGAGACCACGTCTGACATCGCATGGCCTGAGCTCCACAAGCAACGAACTCTAGGTTCGCGCATGCTTCAGGTCGCTTCAAAAGTGTCAACTGTCCTAGTCATTTCCACACAAGGAAATTACCTTCAACTGCACGGCTATGTCAACAGTTCCAAAATGCAACAGAACAAAGTTAGATAGAAAGAATTCATTAGTTAGCTTTTGTTTTACCAAAGTTATGCGTTTTATTATTAAGATGTTGGTTTAGGTTTATCGTTGGTTTATGGCGAATAATACTGACAATAGCTCGGGCACGGAGTGTCTACACTGAGATCATTCTCCACCAAAAAGCCTCGACTCAACAGTCGGAATAAGATCAACGAGCAATAACAACTCGGACACACAATAACACGGGTTACCAGCGGCGCAAAGCTCGCATTCAATAACTCTGGGATTGGCCTGTCCACAACAGTTACCTTCGAATAACATCTAGTCAACGGGAACCCTTCCGGACCAGGTAATCACAAGTACCTTCATACAATAATTTTCTGCATTTAACAGGGTCGCCTGCAACTCACTATAGAAAACCTGACCTAATTGTACACGTCAAGACGGTACACGCAAGAAGTGGGCTCAACTAACAAAAAGCAATCTATAAAACATGTGATCTGAGTCAGGGTTGAAAACTGGGTTACATAAGCTAAGTTGCAATGAAAGAAAGAGCGAATACAATGGCATTCTGTCTCTTGTTAAAGTCGTTCTGTCTCACAAACAAATGAAGCGTGCTCTCAAGGGCACTGAATTACAAAACCAGTTTATGTCACCAGCAGGCTACCACATTCCTGCGTTCGGTCGACACAAAACACACATTATTCAAGGCCGGCGATTTAATCAAAATAAAACTATACATCTGGCCTGTTCATAAAAAACTTTACCATAGGTTATGAACCTCTAAAGAGTCCGTGTATAAAAACACGCAATAAATCTGAATAGAATAATATAATTCCGTCTTTCTACCAAAGACGTCTAAACGATAGTAATCTTACAATTACTGGAGCTCTTTGCTCTCAAAATACAATTCAGTAGTTGCTAGTACAACATCAAATAAAAACGTGTCTTACATGACACAAGCAAAATGATAATTGTGGCGCAGATTCACACAAGGATCTGCTTAATGATACGTTGGGAACCGAGTTCGATGCTAGGCAACGAAACATTCCTTCTAGTCGTTAGGTTCACACTTGACCAAGAATAGCTTCTGACCTTATACAAAATGAAAATATAATGCATTTACAAAACTGGCAATTACAGTCGATTGCCGAACTGATGCGACTGTTCTAACGAAAGTCAGGGGTGTATCAAAACTGGCTGCAAAGAATGCAGTTAAAGAAATAACCATGACATCTGATTGTCATAACTAAAATCAGCAAAGACTTGAAAAATCACCCCAAACAGGGTTGGACAAAATAGCCTCGAATGACTACGGTCACATTTAGCAAAAGATAGGCTTTGACGTTCTACGACGTTCATCAAGCTGCACCAGGGTTAACCAAAATGTTAGACCCAAGGTTGTCTCACTATACTGAAATAAATGACATTAAATTAAACTAGATACAATCCCTACCTAGAAAAATGGCTGACACAGAGTGTGGTTGATTCACAAACTACATTAAATCTAATAAACCACCAGAACTAGAACAAGAGAAGGGATGTCTAAAAACTCACGACATGGAGAAGCTATCACTCAGCTCTCTATTCAATAACCAGGGTTGTACAAATTCCTCTCTGGATCTCTGGAACGGTATTATCCTCATCAGGATTCCCATCTGGACTCCTCCAAAGACCTGGGTTCGATTCGTCCCTGTCGACAACTCCGTGAATATGCTGGATATGCCTGGAAATGGCATCTTGGATTCCATCCTTCTCGTCCTCGGTTCTGCAAGCTTCACCATCATGCTAGTTCTCGTAGAAACATCACCCTCATACCAGGATGGTATTAGCCCATGATGACTGATTCAAACGTGGTGTGGAATAGTCTGGTCACGTTGACGGTGAAATAAATTATGAAATTCTTTCTTTCACTTTCCAAAACTATAATGTTCGTCGTAAGTATTGTAGGCTTTGATAGTAATTGATAACACAGCCTTAATTTCGTGGATGTGAATAGATACATGAGCTAGCACTGCTTTATGATTCTGCACGTGCTGATGACGCTACTTTTCTATCATGCAGCATCGGTAAATTGTACGCCGTTTTGGAAATAAAAACTTCACTCTGGCAATCCAAATATGTTACACAATTATAATCACACTTATTTCAAGTACTGTAGTTGCAACACATTTACCTGTATATTTTCCACAAGGCAATTGGCCCTCCACAAACACGTGGGTACTAAAATGTGGTGTTCTGGTAAAATTATATAATTCACTAATACTTGCCAATAATTATCTTCAATATGTTTCGGTGGCTCACTGTGCATAAATACCAGTATCTTACAATATGCCAGTGCACGATGGCACCTGATAACCAATTCAACGCTAACAAGCGGATATTCTTCTATGTCTTACAGGACAAATGCTATTACACGCCTATACTGGGCGGATTCTCCAGACGTAGTGCAAGTAACTCACTATAATTCTTACTTATAACTTGTATCGTTTATTCGTGCTCGATGGCAACTAATTGTAATTTCCTCGCTAAACAGCGGATATTTCCTACGTCGTACAAGACGGATATGATTCCACGCCTACACAGGGCGGATTCTCCAGACATAGTGCAAGGCACTGGGTGTCTCAAGGAAGTAGGTCGTCAAACCGAAGTCGTTGAGCGACTACTTACGTTCCTATTTGCGTATCTGCAAGGGTATTACCTTACCTTAAGCTAAAATAACATTCTCAAAAATGTTTTAATAATGCAGCATGACGAAATGGAATATTCTGAGTCTTGTGAAAGAATAAAATTAATTAATAAGACCTCAGATAAATAATTAGCAGTTCTCACCAAAGTCAAAAGTGCGATTCAACGCTACTTCAAAGAGTATCGCGTGAGCTCTCAGCTCCACGTGGCTACCTGGGTGTGTTCAAAGGTACAACATCCCATCATAAATGTTCTGTCATAAAAAAAAATATCACATGAACCATAGCTCAGCGGGTTCAACTGCCTCTCCGTCGTTTCAAATGTTGGGACGACATTTTTATTTGACTTGAAATTCATTCAAGAGTGATATTTTTTTAGATTGGCTGCATTAAAGGTTCCAATGCGCTCTCCTGTCCTGATGTCTTCTACTACATAACTTCCATTGTTCAAAGGCTGTCGGATACGACTAGGGCCATAATATAAGGATAGAAATTTCCCATACATGCGGTCTATAGGACTTGAAATTCCGGGTCTCCTTATGAGGATAAGGTCTCCCTCAACTAGTGGTTCTCTAAATCTCTGGCGTCTAGTTCTTTTCAAGCGCTTGGCAGCTTGTCTGTCCATAGTTTCCCTTGCAGCTAAAAGTCTGCTGGCATGTGATGGTTGTAAACAAGGTGGATTTACAATCACACGGTCCCATATTCTCAGCGGCATCTGGTTCAAATGCAAGACCATAGGTATTTGACCAGTGCTCTCATGGACTGTTGAATTAATACACTTTGCCATAGTGACTAGGACTTCAGTCCATCGCCAGTGTTCTTCTTGACAATATAATCGACAGAATTTTGCGATAATAGACATCACGCATTCTGCTGGGTTGCTCTCTGGATGACGAATAGATGATAGAACATGACCTATTTCAAGCTCATTCATAGCATTGGTAAATTCTGCTGAGGTGTACTGTGATCCGTGATCAGTCAACAGGAATTGTGGCTTTCCTGCCTCCGGTATCACTTGACGTCTAATCCTCTGAATAATCTGATGTGCAGTGGCTTTTTGAATCGGATGAAGCATCGTATATTTCGTGAACACATCAATAGTTACAACGATGTATCGATTCCCACGAAGAGCCTTAGGTATTGGGCCATACAGGTCCTGTGCGTATAACTCTCTAGGTTGAGTAGGGAGTATTGGTCTAGGTTGTTCCTTCAACAAGTGTGACGTGTACTTGTTCCACTGGCAAGCGTCGCAAGCACGTAAACACTGTCTAACGGTGGCTCCTAACCCTTTCCATGTAAAAGATTCCTTGATGGTTGCAATGGTTTTGTCTGTTCCACCATGACCAATGGATAGATGAACCATAAGAATAACAGATTCTTGGTATCTCCTAGGAATAACTGCACGCAGTTGAGTGCGGTCCTCGTCCACAAACTTGTATAATACACAATGATAAATCAAGTAATTATCTGCAACAGCAGCGATTCTCGCATAATGAGCATCCTGTGGATCCATTCTTCGTTCCAGGAAACGGATAATGTGCCTGAGTTCCTCCTCACGTCGCTGTCCTTCAGGTAGATGACGAAGTCGGCGAAGGTGTTCCTCGCATTCTCCCTCGATGTCTATGGCATTAACAGTAGCTTCAGGATTACGGCTGAGGATGTCGGCCAACACATTCTCTCTGCCTGGTCGATAAACTATTTCCAAATCGAACTGTTGGAGAAACAGCGTCCAACGTGTGATCCTGTCGCTTGCCAGTCTTGTTCTTAAGATGAAGGTCAGTGCATGGTGATCGGTCCTCACAATAATCCTCTGGCCTAACAGAAGTTTCTGCCAGTATTCAAGTGCGTAAACTATTGCAAGTGCTTCTATCTCGGTCGTGAAGTAGTGAGATTCATGTGCTCTTAAACGTCGGCTTAAGAAAGCGATGTAATGACGTTTCTTCTCATCATCCTCCTGCAGTAAAATGGCTCCTATACCAATGGCAGATGCATCAGTTTCTAGAATAAAGTTCCGGGAATAATCTGGATATTCTAACTGAATTGAGCCCACTAGCATCGGTTTAGCTCTCCTGAAAGCTATCTCGCATTCATCATTTCAGTTCCACCTGCAGTTCTTTTTCAGTAATCCTTGCAGAGGTGCGACAGTATCGGAATACTTTTCACAATGAGCAGCAAAGAATTGGAGAATTCCTAAGAATTGTCTCACGTGTTTCACACGGGTTGGCGTTGGAAATGCAGCAACAGTTCTAATCTTTGCCGGATTTGGTCTGTATCCTTCTCCATTGATTATGTGTCCTACGAATTTCACTTCTTTCTGAAAGAATCGACACTTGTCAAATTTGACCTTAAAATTCGTCTGTCGAAGATTCTCAAAAACAAGGCGCAATGTCTTTAAATGCTCTTCTTCTGTTTCTGAAGCTATGATTATGTCATCCACATAACATATTACTCTCTGCTTTACTTCAGGGGTCAGCTTGGCATCAAGTGCTCTGATTAATGCGGCTCCGGCATTTTTCAATCCAAAGGGTAGTTTTCGAAAGACATAAGTAGTCTGATCAAACAGGAATCCAGTATAATTCTGAGTATGCTCAGATAATCTGAAATGGTAATAAGACTGAACCAAGTCCAATGATGAAAATATCCTTTTTCCTTTGAACTTCCTGAGAATGTCCCTAATCTTGGGCGGTCTGTCGTGCTCAGGAGCTAGGCGTTCATTCAAGGCTCTGGCATCGAGACAAAGTCTCAAGCTTCCATCTACCTTAACCACAGGCGTTATGGGATTCAAGATAGGAGTCGGTGATTTCTTGATTGTGCCTGCTCCTTCCATCTCATGGATCTTCTTAGCAGCTTCTTCACGATGTTTCTCGGCAATCGGGTAAATTTTCTTCTGGAATGGGGAATCATCCAGTAGCACAAGGTCGTATTCGTAGTCTAATATCTCACCAGGTGTGGTGTCGAATATGTCCCCGTATTCGTTCAATATTATATCAAGATTCTCTCGTGTGGGTGCTGATAATGATTCTGCCTCATCGTCGGCATCGAGTGTCTCGTCAATTTCCTTGCCATTCAAGTTTTCGACTACGTCGACTTCGGTTAGGAATTCCGGTTCTTCTTTAACTAGGTTCATCTGAATGGGTTCGTTCGGCTTGAACTCTACCGTGTTACGGCCCATGTCAATGATACCATCATATTTTCTAACGAAGTCTGCGCCTAGTATGGCGTCATGATGCATGCCCTTCATTACAAGAAATTCGTGCAAATACACGTGATTTGAAATCTTCAGAGTACAAAGAATCTGGATTTTGCACGTCACAACCCGGTCATGTATGACACCTCTGACTCTTACAGCTGAAACAGGCAGCTCTGTCACCTCAGAGTTCGCCTTTAATCTGGCATGGCAATTGGCGGAAATGACACTAATCATTGCCCCAGTATCAATGAGAATGACTACGTTGACTTCGTTCAAAGTGGCTACTATCTTGGGCAGACGGGTAAACTCATAATTGTGGTTCGTCGTTCGTCGTTCGTCCAACAAGTCTTCTTGGACTGGCTCCCAGAGTAATATGGTAGCAGTTACTCGGTGCTCAACCTGACAAGAATCTGTTAATTTTTCGGCGTTTTTTTAATTATCCTGGCGAGAAGTACTGGGCTGGTTGTGCTCCGTCTCCTGCGCCAAATTTCTATTTTCCCTCGAAGTTGGGTTCCGTTCTCCCTCTTCTTGGATTTGCATCTCTCTTAGTTGTTGGAGGTACTCACGGCTCTCCCGTGCTTTTCCTTTCCAATCTCTGTCTGGCTGGTATCTAGGGTCTCGATCTCGGTTATATCCTCTAGCGTATCGATAGTCCCTTCGGATACTTCCGTGCTGTTGGTTTCTTCCGTTATTCCCGCAGTGGTAATTTTCGTGACGTTGGTTATCATTCGTCCCTCGGTCGAATCTCCGATTCCAATGACTACGACGGTCATCTTGTTGATCTCGAGCATATGGAGCGTTGTTCCATTCCCTCCTACGATAGTTGTAGTTATTATCACGATGCCCAGAACTCTCTTGTGTTTGCGTTTGTTGCGGAGTTTGGCTTACTTTATCGACAGTGGTCAATTTTATGTGTCTTTCCTCGCGCCTGTCAGCCTTCTGCTGACGATGTGTCGGGAACTGTTCCCTGTTCGCATCCAAGCGTCGCAGAATCTGGTCACATTGTTGAAACGTGGATGCCCCTGCAGCGATCAACACACGTTGTACGTCCGCAGGGTACTGCCAAACAATGGTGTTAACTAAATCTTGTTCAGACAACGGAGGCTGAAGACAACGAAGCTTCGCAAGCTGTATAGCGAAGTAGTTCGCATAACGAGTAGGCGTATTCGAGCTGTATCTACGAGTATACATTTCAGCTCGGATGCTCTGCTGAATGTCACTCGACCAATACGTCCTTAGTAATGCTTCCTTGAAGTCCTGGTAACCTGTAAACGAGTATCTAAATGCTCTAAACCAGGTACTGGCCTGCCCCTCAAGCAAACGTTCTATGACTCTGAGTTCCCTCTCTGGAGTTACCATCGTATCTCTCAGATAGCTTTCGACATTGGCTAGAAATTCCACTGGAGTAACACCACTTCCAGTTCCGGAGAAGCGAGCTGGTTGCTCCTCTCTCGAACGTATTATCGTCACATTTCCCTGCGTATGCGCGGGTCTAAATGTGTTCTGCGTGTAGTCATGCGTAGGTGTATTTATCTCATTATTAGGTTGACTTGGTGCTGGTCGAAAAGGATGGGCGTTAAAGTTCAAAACCTGGCTCGGCGCTGAACCAGTGAATTGTAATGGTTGTGGTTCTGTAGGTGCGCTGGGCTGAAAATGAGTTGGCATCATTCCTTCAGATTGAGGAACGGGTGTTTCCTGAGATTCTCCCATTTGTGAGTGTAAGTGTCTCTCCCTAGGAATCGTTTCGAGTCTGTCAAGACGTCTTTCTATGCCTTCAAGTCCTTGAATAGTTCTGGCCGCGATTTTGTTGCCCAAGTCATTCAATTGTAATTCGATTCTATCGACCTTTCCCTTGAGGTTCGCGTCTACCTCGCGTATGGCCGTTCTGAGGTTATGGCTAAGGTCTAACCTTTCGTTTACTGTGACCTCCTCAAATCGCTTTTGTAAAGAATTGATCTCTGCCTCGACTCTTGACATGTTGTCTTTGACCTCGGCTACCTTAGCCTCTACTATGGTCTTATGTTCGTTGAGGTCCCCCCTTAATAACATGAGGTCAATGTTATGTTCCTCATGATGAACATTCACTGTTTCGCGTAGGCTTGCTACGGTTTCCGTTAGTTCAGAAATGTTTCTCCTGTTAACGTTCAGTTCGTCTCTGACCTCTAACATGCCGTCAACGATCGTCCTAACATTGTTGTTCACAGCATTCGCAGCTCCTCTCATGAGAACTAATCCGATATTCATGGTTGTCATATCCTTTTTTACAGTGTCCATGAATCCCTCGACGTGCGTCAATCGAGTCCCGAATTCTTCCCGAGTGTGTTCCAGGTCAGCTTTCATGTCTATCTGGACTCTATTTATGGTGGTTTGAATTTGAGCCGTGTGCTCCTCTAGTCGGTTTTGCACATCCTCCCTAGCTCTATTCATTTGGTCTGTTAGGCAATCTACACGCTGGTTAGCCTCCTGATGGTGTCGGATGACATCAACCCTAACTGCCGCTAAACCCGCCGCGAGATCATTTCTGGCTTCGACCCTAAATGCGTCCATATCAGCCCTGACTTGGGTTAAATCAGTCCTGACATTATTAACAGATTGAGTATTTATCTCTAAATCTAGTCTAACATTGTGAACGTCCTGTCTTACTTGGTCTACATGACCACTAACATTGTTTATAGATTGTGTGTTTACCTCTAAATCTAGTCTAACATTGTTTATAGATTGGGTGTTTACCTCTAAATCTAGTCTAACATGGTCTACATGAGCACTAACATTGTGAACTTCCTGTCTTACATCGTTGACAGCCCGAGTGTTCTGACCTAAGTCAGCAGTAATCTGTTGGAGATTAGCATTCACACCTGCCATCATCTCTCCAAACACGCGACGAATCGTTTCCTCATCCATTTGACAAGAAATATATATGAGAAAGTGAGGGATCAATCTCTACTAGAACTTACAGCTATGATTAGTTACTTGGTGGTATAAAGCTTGTTTCATTTATATAAATATCACGAGTACAGCTGGAGTATGCAAACTAAGTGCTTCTGCATTTACAAAGACAACGACGAGCAAAGCAAAGTATTACATTTACTCAGGATGAGGCATCATCAAAGAAAACCCTATCCATCATTTATCCAACACTAAAGCCTCACCCCATGGACTTCTATCAAACATGAATGCCATGCGGTCAATTGATCTGCAGTACGACTTTCTAAGTTCGTCCCAGTCCTGTCAATTTACCATTAATCAACATTAAGATCCTCCAAAGTAACATGGTACTGACGGTCACCACGTTAACGTCAGCACATGAGTTGGGCGCCATTTTATGAGACCGTTAGTCGAGTCAACAACCACGATGACTTTCCTAACATCCCATAAGTCGAATAAAATTACCGTGAGGGTCGGGTGAACTTCCTAATAGGCTAAGCGGCACGAGACACTGTAGTCCACGGAGATCGTGGTACATGGTGACGATGGTCATAGACTGCCTAAGGAAAGGTTCACCTCAAAAACTAGACTGAGAAATTAAACATCCAGACTTAAGTAAAACACCGTGAAAATTTATTAAAATTCACAAGCCCCTAGCCTAGTTCGGAGGGTTATGATCGGCTAGTCCGCAAACTAATAAACAAAAGAAAATAAAGAGCAGGTCCCTACCTGAGAAGCTACTGAAAAACCCTCGCGAAAGATCTATCTCACAATAATAAAGCAACAACAGCAACACTAGGAAAATGGTACGACGCAAGTCCCTAGTTCAAGTTACAAGATTAAGCTAATATCAGAATTTACATTTAACAGGGTAGCAAAACAAATCTAAGTTAGGATGATACCATCTCCACATTTACATTTAACGGTAATCATCTAACTAAGTCCTAACAGTTAATAACAAAATTTACGGCGATGACGTCCGTAACAGAAAACAATTACAACAAATCTAAGTGTACAGCCATGAAAAACATTTAATTATCCTTAATAACTACGTGCTATCAGCACACAATAAGGTAACATGTAGGATTTACACACTTGTACATCATAAATAAGTAATGAAATAGACACAAATCATTATTACATTCCTGCCTACACCTTGGTTTACTCTTTGTAAGCCATGGGCATCTAATGTGTGTAATTACGGTGACGAATACGTAGTTGAGACCACGTCTGACATCGCATGGCCTGAGCTCCACAAGCTACGAACTCTAGGTTCGCGCATGCTTCAGGTCGCTACAAAAGTGTCAACTGTCCTAGTCATTTCCACACAAGGAAATTACCTTCAACTGCACGGCTATGTCAACAGTTCCAAAATGCAACAGAACAAAGTTAGATAGAAAGAATTCATTAGTTAGCTTTTGTTTTACCAAAGTTATACGTTTTATTATTCAGATGTTGGTTTAGGTTTATCGTTGGTTTATGGCGAATAATACTGACAATAGCTCGGGCACGGAGTGTCTACACTGAGATCATTCTCCACCAAAAAGCCTCGACTCAACAGTCGGCATAAGATCAACGAGCAATAACAACTCGGACACACAATAACACGGGTTACCAGCGGCGCAAAGCTCGCATTCAATAACTCTGGGATAGGCCTGTCCACAACAGTTACCTTCGAATAACATCTAGTCAACGGGAACCCTCCCGGACAAGGTAATCACAAGTACCTTCATACAATAAATTCCTGCATTTAACAGGGTCGCCTGCAACTCACTATAGAAAACCTGACCTAATTGTACACGTCAAGACGGTACACGCAAGAAGTGGGCTCAACTAACAAAAGGCAATCTATAAAACATGTGATCTGAGACAGGGTTGAAAACTGGGTTACATAAGCTAAGTTGCAATGAAAGAAAGAGCGAATACAATGGCATTCTGTCTCTTGTTAAAGTCGTTCTGTCTCACAAACAAATGAAGCGTGCTCTCAAGGGCACTGGATTACAAAACCAGTTTATGTCACCAGCAGGCTACCACATTCCTGCGTTCGGTCGACACAAAACACACATTATTCAAGGCCGGCGATTTAATCAAAATAAAACTATACATCTGGCCTGTTCATAAAAAACTTTACCATAGGTTATGAACGTCTAAAGAGTCCGTGTATAAAAACACGCAATAAATCTGAATAGAATAATATAATTCTGTCTTTCTACCATAGACGTCTAAATGATAGTAATCTTACAATTACTGGAGCTCTTTGCTCTCAAAATACAATTCAGTAGTTGCTAGTACAACATCAAATAAAAACGTGTCTTACATGACACAAGCAAAATGATAATTGTGGCGCAGATTCACACAAGGATCTGCTTAATGATACGTTGGGAACCGAGTTCGATGCTAGGCAACGAAACATTCCTTCTAGTCGTTAGGTTCACACTTGACCAAGAATAGCTTCTGACCTTATACAAAATGAAAATATAATGCATTTACAAAACTGGCAATTACAGTCGATTGCCGAACTGATGCGACTGTTCTAACGAAAGTCAGGGGTGTATCAAAACTGGCTGCAAAGAATGCAGTTAAAGAAATAACCATGACATCTGATTGTCATAACTAAAATCAGCAAAGACTTGAAAAATCACCCCAAACAGGGTTGGACAAAATAGCCTCGAATGACTACGGTCACATTTAGCAAAAGATAGGCTTTGACGTTCTACGACGTTCATCAAGCTGCACCAGGGTTAACCAAAATGTTAGACCCAAGGTTGTCTCACTATACTGAAATAAATGACATTAAATTAAACTAGATACAATCCCTACCTAGAAAAATGGCTGACACAGAGTGTGGTTGATTCACAAACTACATTAAATCTAATATATCACCAGAACTAGAACAAGAGAAGGGATGTCTAAAAACTCACGACATGGAGAAGCTATCACTCAGCTCTCTATTCAATAACCAGGGTTGTACAAATTCCTCTCTGGATCTCTGGAACGGTATTATCCTCATCAGGATTCCCATCTGGACTTCTCCAAAGACCAGGGTTCGATTCGTCCCTGTCGACAACTCCGTGAATATGCTGGATATGCCTGGAAATGGCATCTTGGATTCCATCCTTCTCGTCCTCGGTTCTGCAAGCTTCACCATCATGCTAGTTCTCGTAGAAACATTCAAACGTGGTGTGGAATAGTCTGGTCACGTTGACGGTGAAATAAATTATGAAATTCATTCTTTCACTTTCCAAAAATATAATGTTCGTCGTAAGTATTGTAGGCTTTGATAGTAATTGATAACACAGCCTTAATTTCGTGGATGTGAATAGATACATGAGCTAGCACTGCTCTATGATTCTGCACGCGCTGATGACGCTACTTTTCTATCATGCAGCATCGGTAAAATGTACGTCGTTTTGGAAATAAAAACTTCACTCTGGCAATCCAAATATGTTACACAATTATAATCACACTTATTTGAAGTAGTTGCAACACATTTACCTGTATACTTTCCACAAGGCATTTGGCCCTCCACAAACTCGTGGGTACTAAAATGTGGTGTTCTGGTAAAATTATATAATTCACTAATACTTGCCAATAATTATCTTCAATATGTTTCGGTGGCTCACTGTGCATAAATACCAGTATCTTACAATATGCCAGTGCACGATGGCACCTGATAACTAATTCAACGCTAACAAGCGGATATTCTTCTATGTCTTACAGGACAAATGCTATTACACGCCTATACTGGGCGGATTCTCCAGACGTAGTGCATGTAACTCACTATAATTCTTACTTATAACTTGTATCGTTGTTTATTCGTGCTCGATGGCAACTAATTGTAATTTCCTCGCTAAACAGCGGATATTTCCTACGTCGTACAAGACGGATATGATTCCACGCCTACACAGGGCGGATTCTCCAGACGTAGTGCAAGGCACTGGGTGTCTCAAGGAAGTAGGTCGTCAAACCGAAGTCGTTGAGCGACTACTTACGTTCCTATTTGCGTATCTGCAAGGGTATTACCTTACCTTAAGCTAAAATAACATTCTCAAAAATGTTTTAATAATGCAGCATGACGAAATGGAATATTCTGAGTCTTGTGAAAGAATAAAATTAATTAATAAGACCTCAGATAAATAATTAGCAGTTCTCACCAAAGTCAAAAGTGCGATTCAACGCTACTTCAAAGAGTATCGCGTGAGCTCTCAGCTCCACGTGGCTTCCTGGGTGTGTTCAAAGGTACAACATCCCATCATAAATGTTCTGTCAAAAAAAAAAAAAAATATCACATGAACCATAGCTCAGCGGGTTCAATGTTAAGCTTTATATCTAAATTCAGCGTCTCGGCAGAGATACAGCGTATTAGTTGAGACCATGCGCCTATCTCTCAATGGAGTGTTTCAAAACTGTTTACCCGATTTTTTTTGGTAGAAAGAACAGATTATCTCGTGAACTATGTGATGAAACTGGATGATACTCGGCAGATACATTCCAACCTATGATCCCTGGATGATGACCCTCATTCATGAATATATCTTAAAAATAATTAAGATATACTTGGAAAATTAAACAAATAGGCTAACTGTTCATATTTGAAAGAAATTGAATATTGTAAAAACTATATAGTCTACTATTTACAATATAACATTCATGGTGTTCATCCTCGGTATTTATGCGTTTACTTTACATAAAAAACAAGATGTTCAGTAAAGAACATATAGCCTACTTTCTCCAAAATGCATGGGTATTGTTATAACTCTTTGTCCTTTTCAAGGAGTATAATTGAATGTTGGTTGTAGTAGCTTGTTGAAATACAACGGGCTATAGGCATATTAAATATGAATATGAGGTGCCCTTTGCTAGTGCAACCTACGTAAAAAATTTCATTCAATTCGGTTTAACCGTGTTTGAATTGATATGGGGAATGGATTTGCACACATACATGGCCGCTATTTGCAAACTATTGGGCTGATGACCTTGTAGTCAGTCATAAGATGCTTTCCACAAAAAGGCATGTTGTTGCAAAATCTGGTAGAGATCAAATTATTAGGATGGTCGTAATTTGATTTAAGCTTTTAACATTTGGGTGGCCGTCATTCCGTTTCCGTCAAGATGGCGGCGATATAAAACATGACACTGAGGTGCCCTTTGCTAGTGCTACCTCTGTACCAAATTTCGTTCAATTCGGTTTCACCGTGTTTGAATTGATAGGGGGAATCGATATGCACACATACTTGGCCACCATCTGCAAACTATTGGGTTGATGATCTTGCAGTTTGGTCAGAATATGCTTCCCACATAAAGGTATGTTGTTGCAAAATTTGGTAGAGACTAGATTATTAGGTTGGTCGTAATTACATTTCAGCTTTTAACATTTGGGTGGCCGCGATTACGTTTCCGTCAAGATGGCGGTGATATAAAACATGACACTGAGGTGCCCTTTGCTAGTGCTACCTCTGTACCAAATTTCGTTCCATTCGGTTTCACCGTGTTCGAATTGATAGGGGGAATCGGTGTTAACACAATGATGGCCGCCATCCGCAAAATATTAGGCTAATAACCTATTAGTTTGGTCAAAGGATGCTCCCTCCATAAAGGTATATTGTTGCAAAATTTGGTAGAGATCGGATGATTAGGTTAATCGTAATTTGATTTAAGCTTTGAACATTTGTGTGGCCGCCATTACGTTTCCGTCAAGATGGCCTCGATATAAAACATGACACTGAGGTGCCCTTTGCTAGTGCTACCTCTGTACCAAATTTCGTTCCATTCGGTTTCACCGTGTTCGAATTGATAGGGGGAATCGATTTTCACTCAAAGATGGCCGCCATCCGCAAAATATTAGGCTAATAACCTATTAGTTTGGTCAGAGGATGCTCCCTCCATAAAAGTATATTGTTGCAAAATTTGGTAGAGATCGGATGATTAGGTTAATCGTAATTTGATTTAAGCTTTGAACATTTGTGTGGCCGCCATTACGTTTCCGTCAAGATGGCCCCGATATAAAACATGACACTGAGGTGCCCTTTGCTAGTGCTACCTCTGTACAAAATTTCGTTTCATTCGGTTTCACCGTGTTCGATTTAATAGAGGGAATCGATTTTGACACAAAGATGGCCGCCATCCGCAAACTATTAGGCTAATGATCTATTAGATTGGTCAATGGATGCTCCCTCCATAAAGGTATGTTGTTTCAACATTTGGTAGAGATCGGATGATTAGGTTAGTCGTAATTTGATTTAAGCTTTGAACATTTGTGTGGCCGCCATTACGTTTCCGTCAAGATTGCGGCGATATAAAACATGACACTGAGCCAAATTTCGTACAATTCGCGTTCACCGTGTTCGAATTGATAGGGGGGGACAGACATTCAGAGTACACACACTCACACACACACAGACTCACCGACACACACACATACACACACAAAGACAGACACACGTTTTTTTCGCCGTGTGTTGATCTCATAAGTCTACTTTCATTTTTTGCAAAATCGAAAATAGGCTAAAAATCATTCCATTCAGACTGGTATTTCTTGTTGAATCGTGTTCTTTTTTTTTTTGTGATTCTCGGAGTTCAAAAAATCACGATTATAATCCTTTCAATAAATCACGAAATACTTTATAATACTGTTCCTCTCTTTAAATTAGATGAAAGCTCAGTTTTCATAATTCTATGTTACTTATTAGTGAAGATGTGATATGAATCGTAACTGTATGCGAACATTCCCACTGACGTTGTATGATCCCCCTTAATTCGCATTATTGTAATAGGAATATTTCTGAACACGACTCCTACTGAACACTGGCATGGCGGATTCACTATCTCCCAGGAGGATCGTTCAGAATATATCCTCATCATTAGATATTTCTATAGACCTACAAGAAGTTTCACTGCAATAATTCGCGTCCTCCTGATTTAATATGCACACACTTTTAATGACCGAAGCCTTGAGTGCATAGTTGATCCCCGTTGAGTAATAACCATGCATGTGCACAGAGTTTATTGTCTGCCAGTATTCTGTAATGAAGATTAATTTACAGAGGAAATCTCAACCCCTTCCTTGCAGAGTCACCCTCCGTCTCCCCGCTACTTATATTCAATTCCCCTCATAAAAGTCTGTCTTCTTTTTCTTGGCGACTTTTCTTGTTCTCCCCCACCGGTTTCTTGTACCGCACCTTGGCTGGCATCCCTGTCTAATTAGTTGAAACTCATGCTAAGTATCTGGGGCCTCATTATCGGAACAATGGGTCTAATTAATGGCTGGTGGGGAGATGTAGGCCAGAAATAGGAATCTTCACACATTCTGTCCATAGTTAAAACAATTCACCTTGAAACACCGTACTGGGTGGGGGTGGAATTCAGGTTTATCTCCACCGTATTTAGTGAGAAGTATGTAATATTAACAAGAAGTTCCGTGACGAACTAAAGAGCCTACTTTTCATGCCAAAGATTATTCTACAGTATATGAACCTATCCAGAATAATGACGAAATTAAGTTGGTAATATCGAAATGTATAATGAGTTCGAAATATTCCTGGTATAATATAGCCTAATAGAGCACTACAGTTGGCAGCCCTGGTGACTGAATATATTCTTAGTTCCATCTCTTAAGGTACAGAATACAAAATTTGGTTGAAGTCCAATGGACGTTACATGCAGTTAGACATTGGATCTATCAGCACGCGTAAAAGCTGTTGGCAACAATGTCATGCGTGTGCTGGTTAGAAATAATCGGAAATATTATGATATCTTGTGCCAATTTTGGATGTAATCCATTTGATAGTATAGAAGTTACATGTATTTTAAAATTGGACCTATCAGCAAGCATAGACTCATGTTGGTAGCACTGACTTATATTAATTACTCCAAATTAATCTAGAGTGTCAGGTGCTACAAGTGTGCAAAGTATAGAGCTGTTGGCTTGCATATTTTCTGATATATTGATATTAGGGTTAAAAAATATAGACAGCATTTATTAACAGTTGGCAGCCCTGATTCCTCATAAGACTACTTATAGTCATATCTGTTATGTTACACATAGCACATACGAAATTTGTTTGAAATCCAACTGATAGTATAGAAGTTACATGTATTTAAAAACTGGTCCGATCAGCAGGCTTAGAATCATGTTGGTAGAACTGAAGTACATAAGTTACTCCAAATTAATCTAAAATGTCAGGTACTATACGTGTGCATAGTTTAAAGCTGTCGGCTTGCATACCTCCAGATATATTGGTATTTGGATGAAGAAACTAGAGAGAGAGATTATTAACAGTTGGCAGCCCTGGTGGCTATTAAGAATACACTCAGTCATATCTGTTTATGTACACATATTACATACAAAATTTGGTTGAAATCCAATTAATAGTGTAGAAGTTATATGCATTTAAAAATTGGAGATATCAGAAGGCTTAAAATTATTTTGGCAACACTGTCATATATGGCCTCCTGGAAATTAAACTGAAATAGTAGGCCTATTATCTACATGTGTGCCAATTTTGGAATAGCTCCCATGCATACCTTCCATGATATCCAACATGGAGTTCAAATTTCTAGTGCGTTTTTTCAGCAGCTGGTAGCACTGACATCATTTTCAAGTATGGGCTTGAGATATTCTGGTATACATCTTTACTCATACTAAATTTGGTTTCGATTGCTACAGCTGTTTAGGAGTTGATCGGGGGGGGACACTCACACAGCCAGCCAGCCAGAAGGACAGAAGGACAGACAGACAAACAGACAGGCAGACACACATTTTCCCGGATCGATCTCATAAGTCTGCGTTTTCATCATTTTTGCAAAATGAGAAAAGTAAGCTAACAAATCTCACAGATGTATTTAGTGAAGGTCTCCTGGATAGAGAACTAACGTTTACTCCCCATATACCGGTACTGAAAATGATAGCTGACTCAAACAAGACACTGAGATATGTTATCAGGAATCCAAACCATTTAAAACATAAGCACGTGTATCCACCTGTACAACACACTTGTCAGACCGAAACTAGAATATACTAGCACTACATGGAGTCCTAGATACAAGACATATAGGTTACCTCAATGATTGAAAACACACAAAAGAAATTCCTAAAATATCTACATTTTAAAAGAACTGCCAACTTTTATCACTTGATACCAAACCAGGAACTGCTAATAAATTCTCATGTAGACAGTTATGAAATATGAAGAAAAATTGATGCTATGCAATTCCTATTCAAAATTATAAACTAAAAGCTCAATTCACTGGCCGTGAAAGCCAATATACCATCTTTTTGGAAGTCTTCATAGGGAGGTTTAGGCTGCTTGAGATTTTAGTTCTCGCAGTCAAGTAGTGCAGTTTCACTCTATATAAAGGTAGGTAGCGCGCAGTTCGTTACTCCTGTGGGGGTCCAGGCGGGGACACCAAGAACCCGCCGATGACCCAGCTTGGTGTCCTAGGCGAAACCCCACACAAGACACGGCACAAACCTAGAAGAATTGCTGAGTTTTAATTCAATTGATGTTTCCGAATTCCTTTTTCTCTTAAATTTCCATGTGCCATGCATCAATTCATGGCACAATATCACATTTGAAATAGTGTATATAAATTACTATAACAATTCAAGTGTGTATTACGCTTACAAAAGAGGTCATTGAATATAAATGTTCTTCATGGCCACCGCAGTATAATCAAATGTGATGTGCTAAAATTATATAATTTGTTAAACAGAAGAGGTGAACATCACTGCGCTGTAGGCGACAAAATATATTATCCCCGTTCACTTGTTCATAAACCACGCCGAGATCTGATTTCTACATCTGATCAAGTGATAACATCCAGTCGTACTCCGAGATTGTAAGTTGAGTACAGTTATGAATAATGCGTATAGAAAAAGATACTTGTGAAAGCTGTGAAAGGATCGAGTGAGCTGTGAACATCATTTGAATCACGACATTAAAATTAATATTATAATGTTTGAAGAAATAGGCAATAGATGAAATTGAGTTCGAAATTTACCGTACAATATTTGGACAGAATTTTTGTGGCAATATAAAATACTTGGAACAACCTGGAAGAAGGAAAGAAAGAAAGAAAGAAGGTGAAGCTGATAGGCTACAGAACTAAGGAGCTGGAAATGCTACACCGCACAGCACAGAACTTGTTCTATAACAGGATTGGTTGCGCTACAGAACCGAACTTACATCGTTACTGCTCTTCTTATTGTTGAGGACATCTCACGCTATTGTGGTGTTATGTCGTTGTTTGAGTCTTCAGTCTCTTGACTGGTTTGATACAGCTCTCCATGCCTCCCTGTCCTGAGCTAATCGTTTCATCTCTACATAGTTACCACACCCTACATCCGAGGCAATCTGTTTAATATATTCTAACCTTGGTCTACCCCTACAGTTCTTGTCCTCGACCCTTCATTCCATAACTAAGCTTGCTATTCCTGGGTGTCTTAGTATGTGTCCTACCAACCTATCTCTTCTCATCATTAGCAGTCGCCAGAAACATCTCTCCTCTCCCACTAGTCTTAATACCTCTTCGTTGGCAACCCTATCTACCCATCTGACGTTCATCATTCTCCTGTAACACCACATTTCAAACGCCTCAATTTTCTTCTTTTCTGCTGCACCAATAGTCCAAGTTTCACTTCCATACAGTGCCACGCTCCAGACAAAGGCTTTTCAAAAATGACTTCCTAATACCTAAATCTATATTCGATGTCATCAGTTTCCTTTCCTGTAGAAATGCTTTCCTTGCCTGAGCCAACCTACCTTATCCTCCTTGCTTCGTGCATCACTGGTTATTTTGCTTCCTAAGTAATACAAGTGTCCTACTTCCTTCAGCTTTTCACCTGCCAATTTGATGTCCATAGAGGTTTCTGATTTCTTTCGGCTGCATTCCAATATTTTTGTTTTACATTTATTAATTTCCATCATGAATTCTTTTCCCAAACGGAGTCCATACCATTCAAATACTCTTTCAAATCCTCAGGCGTGTCGGCAAATCTCAGAGTTGAAATTATTTCTCCTTGAATCTTCACTCCCACTTTAATTTTTTCTCCAATTTCCTTCATTGCTTATTCAATGTAAAGATTGGAAAGTATGGGTGATAGGCTAATGACGTATTAGATTGGTCAAAGGATGCTCCCTCCATAAAGGTATGTTGTTGCAAAATTTGGTAGAGATCGGATGATTAGGTTAATCGTAATTTGATTTAAGCTTTGAACATTTGTGTGCCCGCCATTACGTTTCCGTCAAGATGGCCCCGATATAAAACATGACACTGAGATGCCCTTTGCTAGTGCTACCTCTGTACCAAATTTCGTTCCATTCGGTTTCACCGTGTTTGAATTAATAGGGGGAATTGATTTTCACACAAAGATGGCCGCCATCCGCAAACTATTAGGCTAATGACCAATTAGTTTTGTCAAAGGATGCTCCCTCCATAAAGGTATGTTGTTAAAAATTTGGTAGAGATCGGATGATTAGGTTAATCGTAATTTGATTTAAGCTTTGAACATTTGTGTGGCCGCCATTACGTTTCCGTCAAGATGGCGGCAATATAAAACATGACACTGAGGTGCCATTTTTTAGTACTACCTCTGTACCAAATTTCGTTCCATTCGGTTGCACCGTGTTCGAATTAATAGGGGGAATCGATTTTCACACAAAGATGGCCGCCATCCGCAAAGTATTACGCTGATGGCCTACTGGTTTGGTCAAAGGATGCTCCCCCCATAAAGGTATGTTGTTGCAAAATTTGGTAGAGATCGGATGATTAAGTTAGTCGTAATTTGATTTAAGCTTTGAACATTTGTGGGGCCGCCATTACGTTTCCGTCAAGATGGCGGCGATATAAAACATGACACTGAGGTGTCCTTTGCTAGTGCTACCTTTGTACCAAATTTCGTTCAATTCGCATTCACCCTGTTCGAATTGATAGGGGGGGACAGACATTCAGAGTACACACACTCACACACACACACACAGACTCACACACACACACAGACTCACACACACACATACACACACACATACACACACACACACACAGACTCACACACACACATACACACACACAGACAGACACACTTTTTTCGCCCTGTGTTGATCTCATAAGTCTACTTTCATTTTTTGCAAAAATCGAAAGTAGGCTAAAAATACGAGCCTTACAGTTGTCGCATATGATGTGTAACATCTAACTTAGAAGAAACCTCACGTGAAATTGTTGATATACCGGTATTTTATAGTATTATTGGCACAAATATTAATCTATTGTAAAAGGGAGTGTTTTACAGATATTGTAGTTTACAATACGGAACTCATTTTATTAGATGAGTTGTAGCTTCCACCAGCACTAGCCTAAATAAAGAATACGATATGGATCAACTAGATTAAGACGCGATACCCCTCATAACCTTAAATTCCTTATAAACAGGTCCTCTTGATTCACAGACCAATACGTAATTTCAAATGGATTCTGTTAAAATGAGTCATATTGATATGATAAATATCGTTTAAAATGATAATCTGGCAGCAAAAATATCTACCCCGCCGCGGATTCGAACCCCAGAGCTCTAGATTCACAGTCATACGCAATTACCCCTCGGCTATTTCGACTACGCAATTATCGTGCACAAGATGGTGACTTATTTCCACGTCCCAATAATACTGCATTACGGAATTAAGTTTTACTTATATTTTGCTTGTTGCGATAATGTTCCTGAGTGACATTGAGTTTAAAATGCCTTATGCCAATGCAATGGCGACTACTTACAATGTTTGATATTAAGGCATTTTACCATTTAAATACTGATACGAAGACTTCGAACATGTACCATGTCATTTGTTTAAATCACTTGACACCTGAGTTCGCATGAGCGTTTTCCGTTCAGTATGTCATATACATTCCACATGGCTGAGAGTGCGTCATGGTATCAATTTTCGACACCGCGCGCTGATTGTTTCTCTTACCAGTGCCAGCTGGATCGATCGATCGAGTTGGCAGTGCGTCTTATACTTCCATTCGATCCACCACTGCCAGCTAGGACACACTTCCATTCGATCGATCGAGTGGGCAGTGCATACTTCCGTTGTCCGCCACTGCCAGCTAGTACACTTCCGTTTGATCGATCGAGCGGGCAGTGCATACTTCCGTTGTCCAACACTGCCAGCTAGTACACTTCCGTTTGATCGATCGATCGGGCAGTGCATACTTCCGTTTGATCCACCACTGCCAGCTCGATCGTTCCGATCCACTTCCGTCCCAAATTTTCGAAATCACTCCCACAAAACCATCCAACAACCGAACGGAAAGATGTTACACATCAATAATTTTACGACATGATCCTTATTCACAAGTGGATTAAACGAGTTTGACAACTGGACGACTCAGATGTGCTTCATTTGCTGTCTAGATACTTTTCTGTTAATGAATTACCAATAGAAGCAGAAGTACATGTTCTGCTGGGGAGCCTCAGGGACCTGTACTACCAGGGCTGTCTTAGCGCATCCCTTCCTCTACCAAGCCGGGTGGGTAATTTATGTCTCCTTGCCGCGCCCGTTTGAAGTGGAAATGTACACTTTGACAAGGCAAGATATGTATTCCTTCCTGCCGTGAATTATGGACGACTCGGTTCGTGTCTTGCGAACATTTCACATTCTCCATAATTCAGGCTTATTCTCCGGGGCAGCCTGCGTCCGGCCCCTTCTCATTGCAGTGGCTGCATTACTGTGAGTCAGCATATTTGCAAAATATTGTCATCTTCTTCCTCTTCTCTTTCTCCTTCTCAACCTTATACTTACTCTGCGCTTTCTTCTTTCCCGCCTTCTTCTTAGTCTCCTCTTTCTTCGAACTCTTCTTCATCTCGTTTTCCTCCTTTTCCTCCACTATCATATTCTCCACCTTCTTTTTCCTCTCCTCTTTCTTCTTCGCCATCTTCTTCCTCTCCTCCTTTTTCTTCATCTTCTCCTTGTGCTTCATCCTCTCTTCTTTCTTATTCTCCACTTTCTTCTTCCTCTCCTCTTTCTTCTTCTCACCAACTTCTTCCTCTCCTCTTTCTTCTTTCCAGCCTTCTTCTTATTCTCATATTTCTTGTACTCTTCTTCTTCTTCTCCACCCTTATCTTCTTCCTTTCCTCTATCTTATTCTCCACCTTCTTCTTCCACTCCTCTTTCTTCTTTCTTCTTATTCTCCTCTTTCTTCTTTCCCGCCTTCTTCTTACTCTCCTCTTTCTTCGTACTAGCGGCTTGGGTGGCGTAGTTGGTTGCATGCTGAACTGCTGTGCCCAAAATCGCGGGATCAAGCCCAGCCGAAGTCGTCCGATTTTTTTTAAGAGCATTCAAATCCTTCAGTATGACTTTCTTCGGAGGGGAAGTAAAGTCGGCGGTCCCATGTCATTGATTTATGGCCTGTAAAAGATCCTTCCACTAACCAAACTTGTGTGAAGCTAAATTTCTAATTTAGATTTCGTTGAAACGCTCTATCAACGTTCCAACGTTCACCACGAGGCGTCAATGACATCTGGTAGTGAAAGTTGGAACTACTTGAAATTGAACGGAACTTGTAGCTGACCCCATTGGTGTCCACTTGAAGCACCTTCAGCCTCTAGGGCCCGAACATGTCCTCGGACACTCCCGGCACTAAAAGCCATACGCTAAATAAATAAATAAATAAATAAATAAATAAATAAATAAATAAATAAATAAGTAAATAAATAAATAAATAAATAAATAAATAATCTTCGTACTCATTTTCTTCTCCTCCATTTTCATCTTCCTCTCCTCTATCTTATTCTCCACCTTATTCTTCCTCTCCTCCTTCTTCTCCGCCTTCTTCTTCCTCTCCTCCATTTCTTTTTCTTCTTCTCCGCCTTCTTCTTCTTCCTCTCCTCCTTTTTCTTATACATTTTCTCTTTCTTCTTCACCCTCTCCTCTTTCTTATTCTCCACCTTCTTCTTTCTCTCCTCCTTCCTTTTCTTCTTCTCCTTCTTGTTGTTCTTCTTCTTCTGCTTCTCCTCCATATTCTTCTTTTTCTACTTTATAATCTCCTTTCTCTTCTTCCTCTCATCCTCCTTGTTCGCTGTGGACAGTATCAGTGGTAACAGGAGCACAAGAACAGATATCGCTTCGCGCCAATAACCAGCTAAGTCATTTAATCCACACTAAGAACAGGGATCTAGACTGCGAGAAATGTGTGAGAAAAAGCCAGACGGACGAAGACCAGACCAAAAAAGAGACTGTCAGTCAGAAAGACTGGACTTTATATCATTTTAAACGCTACAAATGTTGAAAAATGCTAGAAAGGCTGGAGGCTTCTCACTTCGCTCGAAGCCAAAGACTCTTGACATGTTAGAAAATGATCTGCATAATACTTATCTTGCTTATCTTGTTTCAAATTACTCGCGAACGGCAAGTGCAAACCAAGGGCAAAGCAATGTGAAGCGCGCGGGATGCCGTCACGCACACCAGAGCACGCGGGGACGTGCCCCTTCCATCCAGTCTAAAAACACATATAGTGGGCGATGTATTGAAGATAGAGATATGCTCTCGCGGACTTTTTTGTAGAACTTTTCATGCTGACCAATTCTTACGCTCATAGTATATTGATATTTTTAACGTTTTGCCCAGCGTAAGCTTAAGAAACGTACGGACGTAAAGTTTGTTTTCGACTTTTTCACTGAAATCGTTACTGCTTGGCTTCCTTTGATCATACATCAATTATTTTCTACAGAATCTTTCCTCGAGATATCCTTTACAGAATGGTGAAAACCGCAATAAAATCCATCCAGTGGTTCTCGAGATTACCCTTGACATCCAAGAATCGGGGATTTTTGTCTTATACTAACGAAGTAGAGATTGTCGGGGAACACGTGAACCAAGCAGTACCATGACGTCACACACCTCAGTGCATTTGGGTATATTTCGTCCCGTCACCGTAACGTAACGCCAGACCCCAGCGTAACGACGAAGTCGACAAGATCATTTAAAATGATAAAATAAATGGAGAGACCAGATAGCCGAGGACATCCAGCTACTGGGGACGCGAGAGGAAGATGCCAAGGTCAGAACGAGGTGGAGGAGGCTGCATGACGAGGCCAAGAACCGACTGCGGTTTGTGGAGCCAGGAGAGTAAGTAAGTAAGTTACGAACACCAACCTGACCATTTACTAACCACTACACATTATACAAGCAAATCTGCAGGTCAATAGCTACCAACATCATAACCAAAATCACACAGAACTAACAATGTTAGCTAGTTGCGCAAGTTTGCAAAAAACTTCTGTAACTAAATAAGCGAGCCTCCGTGGCTTAGGCGGCAGCACGCCGTCCTCTCACCGCCGGGTCCATGGTTCAAATCCCGGTCACTCCAGGTGAGATTTGTGCTGGACAATAGCGGAGGCAGACAGGTTTTTCTCTGGGTACTCCGGTTTTCCCTGTCAAAGATTTCATTCCAGCACACTCTCCACTATAATTTCATTTCATCTGTCATTCATTTAATCATTGCCTCCGAGGAGTGCGACGGGCTTCGACAGCCGGCCTCTGTACTAATGGTTCCGTTATATTTCGGTGGTGTAGTTGGTAGCATGCTGAACTGCTGTACCCAAGACGTGGGGTTCAAACCCGGCCGAAGTCGTCGGATTTTTTAAGAGCGTTAAAATCCTTCAGTATGTCTCCATTCAGAAGGGGAGTAAAGCCGGCGGTCCCATGTCAGAGATTTATGGCATGTAAAAGATCCTTCCACTAACTACGCTTGTGTGAAGCTAAATTTCTAGGTTAGATTTCGTTGAAACGCTGTGTCAAAATTCCAACGTTCGCCACTAGCTGTAAGTGACATCTACTAGTGGAAGTTGGTACTACTTGAAATTGAACGGAGTTTGCAGCTCACCCCATGAGTGTCCGCTTTGAGCAGCTACAGCCTCTGGCAAGCCGAACATGTCCTGGGACACTCGTGGCACTAAAAGTCATACGCTAAATAAATAAATAAATAATAATAATGATAATGATAATTGTTGTTTTAAGGTGTAATAAATACATATCTTACATTATCTAAGCCTAGGTGAACAGCATCTGATGATGATCGCTTGACGATCGAAACTGGTTATCCATGTGAATTAGCTTGCCACGGTGGGTGAGTGGTTATCGTGTTGCACTGCGAACCCCAAGCTTGCAGGTTCGCTTCTGGCCGTGGTAAGTGATTTTTGAAAGGCGACAAAAATCACGACAGGAATGTCATACGTTGTTGGCATGTTCAAGAACCCATTGGAATTCAGTAGGCCGTATTCATAATGGCAAAATTAATCTCGAGATTTTCCGCCAACACAAAAGTTCCTCCTTTCTCTACTAGAAAGCGCTCTAGTGTCAAGGAGCTTAGATATCTAACCTCCTAGACTTTCATAGCGCTCCAACGAACAATAACAAAATTGACATGCTAGCTGCCCTCCGGGGGCCAAATAACAAAGCTTGCACCCAGCACCCAAGGCCATACGATATTATTATTATTATTATTATTATTATTATTATTATTATTATTATTATTATTATTATCCAAGTGAATTTATTAATCGCATGTAATTTTCTAAGGGTTATATCTTTGGTCGATTGAAATGCATGATGCATTACATTTTGTTTACATAAGAGGGCTCCGGTCCTTCATGAAGCCGCTGAGTAATATTATTGACCACTATCAAACGCAAGATCAGAGATTGCTTTGCCAGATTAGGGAACCTTACAAACAGCTGCTAAGTGTTACTTGGAGAGTTTCTTGGCAGGACTTACGTAGTGAAGGAGACCAAGTTGGTTGCGGTTTGCCATAAAGTAGCTAGTACACCTTCAGGTGGCACATTGGCAGCCGCCTCTTACTTCATGAGCCCTCGCAGTCTGACCTCAACGCTGGGCATCTTTATCGCAGAGAGAATGTACGACGGAGTGGAACCAAGGAGTACAGATTATCGTGTTAACCTCCTTAGTCAAGTTTAGCAAAGGCCCACTCGCAGATTTAAGATCGCACGTACAGTGAAATCAGCCTTCCTTCAAAAACACAAAGAAAACTATAAATAAACACAAGATCATGCATGCGATATTTTCCAGGTGAAATGCCATGCCCTGTGGTTCGGATTCCGATTAAAATGCAGGACCTGTAGTTGATTATTTCGGGATTAACGGTCCTGTTAAACGATAAGTTTCCTTTCTTTTTTCCACACGACGACGTATAAAGGAGTAATTCATGATCTCATACTTTTTGGTCATAGATTCTTGAAATCCGTCAATTTCTTTTCCTAAATGAGGCGAAAGAGCTTTTAGTTTTTTGATTTTTAGGAATAATCTCATTGGATTTATAACGTCTCGTATGGCCGGAAACGGTCATGTTACTTTGGGTATAATTTATAGTCCTTGTGCCGCGTGTGGTATGGATGATTTTTGGCATTTTATGCCGGTTGAGGTAGTATCGGATGTTTTTTCTCCTTTCGTTTTGTATATTTATTTTATTCTTCATTAATAAAATTGTCATTGTTATTTATTTATTCGTGTCAGAAGTACAAACAATAAGACATAAACATCAAAACATGAAATAAGCTATAAATAAACACAAGATCATACAATTTCAAACAGATCCTGCCCAATACTTATAAGGAAAAGGATGGTGAGGCTTTATTTTTGAAATTATTGTTTTCATCGCCATTTGTAAGTAGATAGATTAGACAAGTAGAAATTTTAATCTAACAGATTAGTAGGCCTACATGAGATATGAAACTTTCTTTATTAAGTAAGTTACCCTGTTTCGAAAGACTCTCCCTTAATTAGCCAAGCCATTGTAATCTGCTAGATATTGTAATTACTGTGCTTTTTTAGATTCGAAATATCATTTTTTAATGTAGAAGTTGCCTACAGTTGCTATCCTGGGATATTGCACAGGTTATCACGGAGATTCAACGCCCAGAACTTCAATGAAACAACAACTGGCCTCAACTGAACATCGCACAACTTCGGTGTACCGTGTAACCCTCTCGAGTAATGTACAGAGCAATGGTGCATAAAGAAGTAGGCTACTGCAATCACCTTCTAGGAAGAGTGGGATTCAAACCAACTTTAGTACTCACCGCTGACATCAACCATCAACCATTGGAGACCCGTAAATCGATCGCGGGATCACTGGATCGTTGGTAGCTAATGCACTTCTGCCTAATCCGGGAGAGAATGATGGTCAGCTAGACGGGATACTATTCGTATTATTATTAACCCTAAAAGCCAACATAGGAAAATGAAAGTACATGGTACTGACCCGTGAAGAGAAATTTAAATGTTAATGGGAAAGTATTTGAAAACGTCAACAACTTTAAGAACTTGGGAACGAGGATCACGGAGGATAACAACACCATGGCCGAAATTAGGGAGAGAATTGCACAAGGATATCGCTGCTATTTTTGCCTCCTAATAATGCTCAAGTCACGTACAATATCCCGTAAGATCAAGAAGAGAGTCTATCGAACAGTAATTAGACCAGTGGTGACTTATGGTCGTGAGACACGGGTACTTACTAAAAGGGGAGAAGAATTGTTGGACATATGGGAACATAAAATTCTTAGGAAATTCTATGGACCAGTCCAAGAAAATGGAACTTGGCGAACAAGATACAACGAAGAATTATATTACTTGTATGGGGAACCCCGAATACCAACAGAAATTAGAAGGGGTAGATTCCAATGGGCCGGATATCTAGAGAGAATGGTGGTGAAACGAGCAGCACATCAATTATTTCATAGGCATCCTGAAGGAAGAAGACGACTAGGCCGCCCACGTAAGAGATGGTTGGATGAAGTGGACGATGATGTACGACAAATGGGAATTCGTGGATGGAGACGACTGGCCCACGATCGTAAAGCATGGAATTATGTGATTGGGACGGCCGGGCTCTCCATGAGCTGTTGCGCCGATGGATGGATATATCCAAGAAGGAGACAATGAAGAAAGGAAGTAAGGAAGGAAGGAAGGAAGGAAGGAGCCTAATTGTATTGTAATATCCCGTGTGGCGAATACACAAATGATACACTGCACTAGAATGGAATCAAGTTATGCCAACTAAGCTGTAGCGTCCGTTCTCGTACCAAGCTCCCCTCTTTTATTATCCTCTACATGCACTTAATCTCCTATCGGTTTCTTCTTCCTATCATCCCTCATCACTCTGTTCCTCCTAATTCCCTACCTTTATTACCTATTTTGCTCGTCTATCTGCTTATCAGAATTAATCCCCTCCCTTCTTTTGCCTCATTGTCCGTCTTTAATTATTTGTAATTCTTTCTACAGACGACTCAAACTTATCTTTGTTCAACTTCTTGGTATTTCATTTCTTCTTCCACTACTTGTCAATTTCACCTTCTTTTCTTCTCCTTATTGTCTACATCTTCTACTTTCTTTCTTTCTTTCTTTCTTTCTTTCTGTTTTGCTGCTCTTTCACTATCCTTTCTTCATCTTTCTTTCTGTCTTTCTATTGTCAATTTCACCTTCATTTCTTCTCCTTATTGTCTACATCTTCTATTTTCATACTTTCTTTCTTTCTTTCTTTCTTTCTTTCTGTTTTGCTCCTCTTTCACTATCATTTCCTCATCTTTATTTCTGTCTTTCTATTTTCACTCTCCATTCTTCCTCTTTCTTTCTTTCTTTCTTTCTTTCTTTCTTTCTTTCTTTCTTTATTTATTTCCTTCTTTCCATTTTACACACTCCTTTTTTCTACTTTAAGTCTTATTGCTTCTGCTTTCATTCTTTCTCTCTCTCTTTCTTTCATTCACTTTCTTTTCTTCTACATACTTTCAGTCTCTTTTCTTCCTTTATCAATGTTCTTTCTTTCTTTCTTTCTTTCTTTCTTTCTTTCCTTGTTTCCTTCTTTCTGTCTTTCGCTCTCTTTTCTTCCTCTATCATTTTGTCTTTTTGTATTTCTTTTACTCTCTTTTGTTCTACTTTCTTATTTCAGTCTCTATTCTTCGTCTTTCTTTCTTTCTTTCTTTCTTTCTTTCTTTCGTTCTTTCTTTCTTTCTTTCTTTCCTTGCTATCTTTACTGTTTAATTCACTTTTCCCTGTTGATATCGGCGGGTGACTGCAGGTGACCATCATTACGCACACTATATCATGCTCCTCTAGTTAAGGGAGAGATTCACACACCACGGCGGCGCCCGCTCGGCTTGTAGCATTATATATGAGCGTTATTACTCGCAGCCAAGTATGCAGACGACAGACTAAACTTACAGCCCCCTCTAAAAACACCAACACGAGTAGTCGTGGGCTCAACTTTTTAATTAAGGCGCGGGAATGAGTTAAAGAAGCATTCCATGCATTGTTGTGCTTCGCCCTTCCCCACTGCCCCTTCCTTGCACACAGCAGCACATACACTGAGAAACAGTGCGGCCACCCCAGAAAAATAATATTGCGGACCACTGCATTCAACTCGCAGTGAATATCAATGGACAACTCTCAAATAATTAAAACACAATGGAAATAATTCAGTTTTTCTAGATTTTTGTCCGTTTGTCTTTGTGGATGTCAGATTCTAAGCTTTGTTGTTGATGTTGTTAATTCATTTAGGACAGGACTGCCCAAACTACGGCCCGCGGGCCGGATATGTCCCGCGAGCCCATTTTGTCCGGCCCGCTCCGTGTCGCCAATACTTTGAAACAAGTTCCAGTCGTCGCACTAAACTAAATTATCATGAACTTTATTTCATAATTTGATTATTAATTGTGTCAAATGAACATAAATACTCACTGTCATTCATGCTATGGGAGTGTATAGAATATCATCGTACTTTAATTTATAAAACATATTTAAATTTATTTATGTTCGACCCTCACTATTATGTGTCAGAAAACGGTGTCATAATGATGGTCATTATAACACTTATTTTCATTATGATACAGTTTCTCCAGCCAATCAGAGCTCGTTCATTGACCAATTAGGTAACGATGCCTTCGCGCATGCGCTCAAAATCCAACATGTCGGACATAAACACAACATCGAACTATAATAAATAAATTACCGACATGGAATACGCACCGTCCATATGTTCGCGTAAATAAACTGGCGAATATGAGACAAGAAATAGCACTGTACCTTAAAATCACCAACGCTAATTTCTACACAGCGCATTCAAACGACTCCGGTGACAATATTACTGAGGGACGGCAGATGTAAACATATGGCTTGCGTATGGCATTGCAAGCACACAGAGCGCATGCGTCGGTCGTTCAAAGATCTTGAAAGACAGAGAGATGTTTCGCGCTCGCTCTCCGATAACAAAATTCTTGTGGCTGACTCTCAACAGATATTTATGAATATTTATGTAAAAACATATGATAAGATAATAATTATCGTCGAACATAAACAGTCGTATGCAACTCGCCTATAATGGTAATTAAGACACTCGTATGGAAATTATAAAACTCGCATACGCTCGTTTTATAAAAAATACTCGTGTCTTAATTATAGCCATTATAGGCTCGTTGCATAATGTACTATTTTAGTGTTTTATTTTTTTATCCACTACAAATAAATATAGAAAATGGCAACAATATTA
Source organism: Meconema thalassinum (assembly GCA_946902985.2). NCBI lineage: Eukaryota > Metazoa > Arthropoda > Insecta > Orthoptera > Tettigoniidae > Meconema > Meconema thalassinum. The sequence continues at coordinate 925,079,866 of OX336388.2, forward strand.
AGAAAATTAAGCTCAGACAGCCACAAAACTCACCATATTGCACCTGTATTTTAAAACAAAATCCATACCCCTCAAACCCCCCGGAGTGTCATTGGCCCGCAAGGTCCCCCAACCATTTACAATGTGACCCTTAGTTAAAAAAAGGTTGGGCACCCCTGATTTAGGGTATGTGCGACACCCTGGTCATGTAGCCCCATACACTTCGGCTTGTGTGGAATTTACCGGATAACCTGTATATTGTGAAGACTGTACTAGTCTGTGTATTTGAAATTGAGATTAGGTTTTGGGTAGGAGGTGGCTGTGGCCTGAATACGGGTACCACACCGGCATTTGCCTGGAGTAAAGGGGACAGCCACGGGAAACCTCTACTAACAAGGGGAGTATACGATGCATGGGTCTCCGATTCGAACCATCTCACCGGTAGTATTCGATCCAGCGATCCCGCGCTTACGAAGCAGAGCTCTTACCGCTGCACCACGCACTCGTTGGCCTCTTGCTAGCGTACGACGCACATAGACGCCGCACTGTAATTGCAATTAATTAATTTTTCGGAAACGGCTGAGAAGCGCACTTTACAACTTGCACCTCGTACACACCTGGTCATGCCCTACACGTGTACTGACGATGGTTCGAATCGGTGACCCATGCATCGTATCCTCCCCTTGTAGGATGGATGAGATGAAAATCTAACACGCCTCTTCTCAGTGCTGCCGGAAGTCAACGCTGACTCCCACGGTGACAGTCAAGAGTGCTAGCCACTATGCCACGAGGTGGTCATTTCTATGCTTGCTCAAGGTGAAGTTGAAATCGGTTGGATGGAATTCAATAAAACTACACGGGGCTGTTTGATACGATGTCCCAAACCCTAGAAGAAACACTGTCCTAAAATTAAGTATGCAGAACGCGTCTGCATTGATATTCAAATGAAAGTAGGAATATCGCACAAATATTAGGTCAACGGAGCGCAAATTAATGACGTATTCTGAATCCTGTTAATTGCCCAATTTAGCAACCCTCGTTATGGTTTAAATGTCACTACTTACTGTTTATTCTTTCTTTATAATACCCCTTAAGAATACTGTGCACTCTTGAACATGTAAACTATGTATATTGTCAGGCATTTTCTAGTTTAGTGGTAAGGCTATAGCTAAGATTCTTGTAACGTGAAGCATGTATCTTATTCTGATAACCACATGATAGATATTTTGATGTTAGACCATCTAGGTAATTAATACAAATTTTAACAAAATAGATTTCAGAAAAAAACCACATTGGTTTATTCAGGATCACTTATCTGAGTTGTTTTCCAACAAAATAATCTCTAGGTTTTTATCACACACAGAGAAGAGATAACTTCATAATGTTAACCTATTTAATTCATTTTTATTGGAATAGAATCCAAGAAAAAATATTCCAACCAATTTACTTATTTTATTTCTAAATAATTGAATCGGTCGGAGCTGTAAAGCATTGAGTCAATAAAGGTCATTTTTCAAAGAATTAGTATTTTGAAGTATTGACCCAAGGGCCTTGGAGCGGCATAGGAAAGAATTATGTCTGCCTTCTGTTTAAGCCAGAAACCACTGTTACATGTAGTGCGATCAGAGGAGAAATGCATTAAGTCAATGTCTTGCTGCCTTTCAGCGCCGTACTCCGTACTTAATGTTGGCAAAACTGCAAGATTACAGTGTTACAGTGCTATTGTAAATTACATTTGTACAGGGTTTAGGTGGTTTCTATGTTACAAATTCATTTTAAAATAAAATGTAATGTGAAATATTCATTCTGAATGGCTTTATGGCGCATTAAACAGACCACGGAGCTGAAGAGAATTAAGTCACGTTTCCAAAATTGATTTGAAAAATATGTTGATTAAATTAAAATTAATATTCCATTACCACAAATATAACCTTAATAGTTGTTTCAAAACATGGATGACTAATATAGAGTGTTTGTTAAGTTCTGATCTGTCAATGATGTTTTATCTGTCTCCTGAAAAGTAGAGAAAACTAACTTAGGATACTTTTCAGCTGCAGCCGATTCAATAGTGGACAATAATTCTTTTCTTATTTTGATAATATCTGATGAAAATTGTTATAGGTTAACATTATATAGTTCACTACTCACTGTATGTGAAAAACTTTGAAAGTATTTGATTGAAAATCAACTGAGATAAATGTTTCTGAATAAATCAATGTGTTTCTTTATCTGAAACTACCTTTGTTACAATGTGTATTAATTATTTAGATTTTCTAACCAATCATCAACATATGGTTATCATCCAGTTCACAATAAGTTACTTCTTGCATGTTGCAAGAATCATAGCCAGAGTCCACTCACAAAACGAGATAATGCTTAGCATAATGATGCCCTATAATGTCCAATATTCACATGCTCAAGAGTACACAGTATCCTTAACACACGAAGTGCACATTGCAGATACCGGTATGCAAACATATTTCTTCTTTATTAAATACTCTAGACCAGCCACGTCAATCTGTTCCCGTCGCGTGTGTGTGCTCGCTGTAGGACAGCCTTGTTTTCTAAGATGAAATTACTTACTTAAATGCCGCTCCTCAAGGATTACTAAAATGTAACGATTACCACACTGCAACGATTACAAATATGTAACGGTTACTTAAATGTAACGATTACTACAATGTAAAAATTACTACAATGTAACGGTTATTAAAATGCAACGAATACTACAATGTAACGTTTACTAAAATGGGACGATTTTAAAATGTAGCTGTTATTAAAATGTAACGATTACTTCAATGTAACCGTTATTAGAATGTAACGATTACTAAAATGTAACGGTTACTAACATGGAACGATTACTACAATGTAACGATTACAATTTCATTTCCAGAAGTAAATTACGTGTAAAAGTTACATTTTCCAAACAGTAACGACTACAAGTAAATGCCGCAAAAAGTGATTGTTACTGTATCCGACTACTTTTGCTCAATTACTTCCCATTACTGATTATGATGGATTGATCCAGTAAGAATGACAGTTTGTTGGAACGAATAGAAGGCTTCCCTTTGTGTGAATTGGCAGTCGAAATGAACACGAGGTTCCTTATTTCCCTAAGATGCAAGAGCGGGCACTTTGGCGAATGAAGGAATCTTACGCATTGGCTATCAGCTCAATCTCGGTAATCGACTCCAAGAGTGGATAAATGTGGGGAAGGAGCGTTTGATCTCTGATTTCAAAACGAACGTGAATATCTAAAAGTGCAGAGTGCCTGGAGATGTTGCCTGGTAAATAATGAAGAAGATGCTTGTAAGATCTTCATCTCCATCAGAAATAAATAATTCCATTTGAATTTTTTCTTAACGGTTTGTAACTAACAAAATAATCTAACTTATTTATTGCCCAATACAATCATTTTATTGACAGGAAGTGATCATCAGCTAATATGTATGGCCCCATGGCTAAGTGGTTAACATGTATTTATGCCCAAGATTAGGCCGGAAAGAGAACCACATCTTAACAGTACCAGCCGCACCTTTTTGGATTAGTCACAGCTATTTTGTGGGCAGCATTGTTGTGATAGGTAGTGCACTTTTTTTTAATCTTGTATAGGCTATTATATGGTTGATGTAATTTACACGATCTGATGATGTTCGCTAGTGAAACGAAACTTGTAAATCCTATGATCTTTGAAAATGACATGGAAATTTAAACATGGTTATCTTTTATGGCCGGGGGTCTATCTGTGATTAGCGTGGACAAACAGCCGACACGGTGGTTACCATGGCAGCAAGTGTTCGCCATCTACATCTATCCATTCTACTGTAGTTCAGTAGAGACATCTATATTATACCCGTCAAGGTTCCTAGGATGCGACTCTAGCTCGGGGTAATGGTCTGTTCGGTGTGGCTCTAACTTAATTTAAACACCCTAGGGATATCATCAAGGATCACAGGAGGCTTAACTTAAAATCAGTATGTCAGAGAACTCCTAATATAAAATAATTTATTCACAAAAACAGCATCTCCCACTTGCATCCATCCACAGACAATAAAACAACAAAATATACTCCCTTAAATTATTCTGAACACAAGATAAGATTCTAATCAACAAATCAAATTGTAAAATATAAATGATAATCACACTGGCTGAAACCAGGAAAAGAAAAATAATCTAATTCACTGCAGTCCACTGCTTCAAGTTCAAAAATAAAATGTCAACAGACTTAATTCATCAAACTATGGTCTGAATAGCCCAGCCATTCTGTCAAAAAAATGCGCACTCATGTTTACAATTACAAAATTGGTTTTTGGGGTTCGGACAGGCTTTCTCGTACAATCATCCTTCTTTCTCACAAGAGTCCCATGATGAAGGCAATAGGCTTATTCTAGGCCACATGCATATGTGCATGTTCTAGCTTATAAAACAATTAACTCACTCAGAGCTATAACTCTGCTAATTACGGTAAAACAAAACAAGTCAAAATACATGAAGCATCAAATAAACACACTTCGGTGGCCGGTGCCCCGTGACTTTTAATAAACAAACAACTATAATGAATGCACTCAAAATGATATTAGATGACATCGATTCCTGAAGCGGTAATACGAGAAACAAACCCTGGGATGTTCGACTACCTTCCCTCACAAAAGAAAACAATACCATTCAAAGTGGTTTTCCGACCTTGTGACAGACACCCTCACACCATAATAAACCAGCTGGGCAAGCAACGACCTTCGCTGCTCCTTTCAGAATTCAGACGGCTGACCACAATCCTTATACCTGCTTTCCGTATGACTGCCTTGGGCTCGAGCTGTACAGTTACCTTTCCGACGGAGTTATAGTGCACTCTCATCAGACCATGAATTCAATCATTTCACTTACCAATTATATCATCGTAGATTAGCGGGAATTTCGCCTCCGCCATTAATTCACTTACCATTTATATCATCGTAGATTCGCGGGAATTTTGCCTCCGCCATTAATTCACTTACCATTTATATCATCGTAGAACACGGGAATACCACCTCCGTCTTTAATTTCAGCTCAACCAAGGATCAACTCTCAACCTTTTCTGAATATTATATTGTCATCCAGCCATTCTATCTTACCTTTCTTTACCTTGGTGTGGTCCTCAATACCTTACTTACTGTTTACCTAAATGCAGTGTCACTACTGGTCTTTGTCACAATGTCAAGCTATCTCCCCCATACTAGCTTTTACGTTATGGTCGTGCGTAAGCACTATCAACCTAATTATTCCCTTAAATGTGCATTCCGCAAAGTTACTGAAACCCTCAAACAAAACAAAATTAAAGAAGATTTGATGCTCATATACGAATCTTACCTTATAAAAAACACACAAAATCATAAATGACAAATATACACAAATTTACACAAAACATGCCTGCTGTGCCCAAAATACCTATTTTATCATAATTACTTATGATCAAGATAAACTTATCCGACTCCCATGATGGGATGCGCTATGGCAAACATGCTCCATGCAATATCTACTTATCTCGTATACATCATGATGGTGATGATCAGGTCCTTGATATCAGCCTTCTGGATCAATTGGTTCATCTTGCAAGGAGGAAAATTTTACACACGGTTTCCAACAAAAAACAAATCACCAAAGCAAAGGTCCACTGTGAATTATTATTATTATTATTACAATGCACGGTTCTCGCGTGTGTAGCTCCTACTTCCTAAAGCTATCATCAACCTACTCAATTCAGCTGATAGTTCATAGCTTTCTATCTCACTGACTTTGATGCTAATAGCACGTGTGGCTATCTCTACCATATACCTGTTTCGTACTGTCAACGGTATGCACACTCGCGGTACTGTTCCGATTCACACTCGCGAATACTTAACGATATTCAAATGTCCCAAGATAGAACTGCTTATCCTTATAAAATTTTCTTAATTTCAGAACAAGGCGAGCGTGGGCTCGCGCCTCTGCGGTGCTCAAAGTAGAACTTTAAAACTTGTAAAATTTGTTACTTTCAGAACGCGACGGGCATGGGCTCGCGCCTCTGCAGTGCCCAAAGTAGAACTAATGTACTTATAAAAATTTTGTTAATTTCAGAACGCGACGAGCGTGGGCTCGCGCCTCTGCAGTGCCAAAGTAGAACTGTAGAACTTGTAAAATTTTGTTAATTTCAGAACGCGACGAGCATGGGCTCGCGCCTCTGCAGTGCCCAAAGTAGAACTGTTTTCACTGCGTGTCCAGCTATTATTTATATGATTTGTCGAAGAAGTACTCGGAGTGGGGAGCTTTTAGAATTTTATTCTATAATAACACTCGCATGAATATGTAAATTAGCTCATCCGAACGTCCTCATTTTCAATGTCCCAAGGCTTCTTTTAATCCAAAATCCGATCGCTGGATCCTTAGATAATGAGCTCCGTAATTCCCTTCATTGTTCCTTAATTTCGGCGGGATTTGGTTGCGTCTCGTGTCCCTCGCTGCTATTGGTAGTTTCAAATCCGCCCCCTAATTTCGTTTTACTTCTGGCAAAAATCACAGAATGACTCAATTTAAATTTTGAAAATACTTCTGAGAGGCTGGGATTGTCCCCTATACGATGGTGTAATTCCTGTTTCTGCATTTTAATTACTGCCCCAATTTCTCTCAAATGGGCGGGGTTTATCTAGTAAGTGATCGTTGAAATTTTCGTATCTACCCGCTTGGTTGAATGACCGTTTCGCGTTGTCTAAGCCCATGTGGTTACCAGATGCTTGCCGATCTCCTCCTTTCTCTAATGTCCGCGCTCGGTGAAAGTTGTAGAAAAAGCACGTAGGGGTCTCTCCTTTGTTGTCTTATGGTCTACAGGCAACGTCTTTCTCACATCAGATTTAAAACGTGAATAAAATCTTGTTGAAATAAATATATAGAATTTATGCAATCACAGATGTATAAAGGTTACAATATGTTGCTATAAGAACATCATCTTACCATTAATAAATGTAAGTACGCCTGTCGGCCACGAGATAGTAGTTGTACTAAGAGGCGTTCAAGAAGTCTTTTTTTTCTGGTGTCTCTGAGTGTCATTTAAAATTCAAAAACTCAGTGCTACCAACAAAGTATCCATAATAGGTTACTAAATTCACATTTCTTCAAACGAATTGTTAGGGCTTCATAATGCCCAAATTCTACAAAATTTGGTTTTTGTGGCATATTAATCTAAGGACCTTTAGCCTTCAAACGGGACATCACATCTTATTCCCGAGGCTACTTCCCTTATACTTTCCCAAAATCGGGGGTCTAAGCCCACCAAAGTACATTTTCATTTTTATGTCTATTAGACGATAGATACAAGTAGTTCCGTGAAGAATTATATAGCCTATTTTCATATATCCTACTTATGCTAATTGCCTCTATCAACATACAAAAAATCAGTTTGATTGCTGTAGTAGATTCATAGATATTGAGAACCATCTAAATATTTCGGATGGCCGCCTTGTTGGATGTTTTATATGTGAGCCATATAGTTATACATTCTTACATAAAGCTTATTGTGTAGGTGTGTTATTCAAACTTCAATCGCATGATTAGGACACAAGAAATAAAAACGAGATTTTAAATTTTCGCACAGCCACCATCTTGTGGTTATGAAAACAATTGAAATAAATTAGATGCCAGTGGATTACAATTTGTGCACTTGGGTGGTTAAATCGTGAGGAATGTTTATTTAAATATTTAAAATTCGCGTTGCCGCCATCTTGAGGTTATGTAATCAATCGAACTACCAAGTTTCACTGCGTTCAGGTGGTTAAAATGCGAGAAAAGTCTATTTCAATGTTTCAACTTCGCTTCGCCGCCATGCTCGTTTTGTAGTTAACAAGTTTTTGAAAGTCACATATGTGAACTTATAATAGTGCCCGTAATCATCCTACAAAATTTTAGGTTGAATTACAGTATAGAATTCCGGTGAGAAATTTCGCACAGCCGCCATGTTGAATTGGTGAACGTAATGAAATTTGATTGGCACGGTCGGAATCGGTCATAATAGTATTATGACCTTACGGAGTTTCATTGAAATCGCTCCAGCTTTTTGGATTTTATTAGGGGGGTACACACTCATGCACACACACATGCACACACACACACGGACAAAAGGTGATCTTAAATGCCTATTTTAATGAATGAAAATAGGCTACATATACTTTTAAGAAAGGGGTAGCGTTAGAATCAAAGGCAAAAGGACGTGGTACAAAAACAAATGAATTCTAGTGCATCAAATGGAAGAAGAGGAATCTTATGGTAATGGCATGTTCTAAAAACCGAATAAATATTTGAATGCAATTTTTCGCTAAAATATTTTCTAGATAAGAATTTTCCCTTTTCTTAGTGAACATTTCAACATACAAGGCTTTCGTGGTTTCCCATTTCCACCCCGAAGCAAGTGTCGGGACGGTTCCTTTCAATAGGTTCACGGCCGATTTCCTTTTAACATCCCTGCTCCGACCCGTCCTAAAAATAAAATAAATGGCATTGACGGCTTAGCCCTGTTTCCTTAACGGTTTACCCAGCGTAAGCTTAAAAGGCGCACGGACGACAGGTCCCAGACGCAATTCAGAAAAGCCGAGGTGAACAGCGAAACTCCAAACACATATACTCTTCTCTGAAGTCTTCTCGACACGACTTGACAGTTTGATGCTTGCTGAAGCTGGGGTGATAGGCTAGCCCATAACCTCACGCCGAAGCGTAGTAATTTAAATTTCCACTGAATGGAGATTGTTGAAAGAAATGAGAACGTAAAAACACTTAGTGGGCGATGTATTAAAGAAAGAGACGCGGACGTTTTCAAGAACTTTTCATGCTGAACAATTCTTACACTCTTATATTTTTAGCGATTTACCAAGCGTAGTCAATGCTTAAATGGCACACAGATGGCAGGTTTTTCTTCGACTCGACACACTAAATCGTTACTGCTCGGCTTCCTTTGGTCATAAATGAATGTTTTTCGACAGAACCTTCCTCGCAAAATCCTTTCCAGATTGATGGAAACTGCATCAAAATCCATCCAGTGGTTCTCGAGATTATTTGTTACATCCAGGAATCTGGGACTAGAGCTAAGCGTCCCCTTAAAATGTTTTAGTGAAGTCAAGAGTTCATCGATTTAATACATCAAAAATGGCGGGTCATGGCACAGGCACCATCTTGAGCTCATAAATTTGGCTAGAGAGTGTTTTGATATTGGAGGCTTGCCCTGCTTAAGGTAGACGATCATGGTCTTACTACATAAAATATAGCTTGAAATCTAAGTATTTCACGATTTCATCTTAATCACAAATCACAGGTCTTCTACGGTCGTCAGCGTGAAAGATCTGCACCAGGCCTCATCAGAGGTCATACGTAATTTTTATTATTACCGTAGTTTTGAACAAGTTTACATGTCAAATTAGTATTACAGCTAGATTTTTGTTTTCGGATGTGGAGTGGTTCAATAACGTTAACATATTGCCTCAGTGTTATCGTAACTAACCTCGAAACATCTAGAGTATGACAGGAAGTGGAGTGATCTTTCTCATGACTGCTCCTCTACATCGAACCAAAACCACATATCTCATATTATAACATCACACCACGCCTCTGTCACAAAACATACTGTGCGTTAACACGCTGAGCTAAACTAGTCGGTGCATTCTGGTCATTATGAACACGATTACATTTATTTATTTTCCAGTTCGGTTATTACTGGTTTCTTTTTATTTGTATTATCCGCTATGAATGGAGAGTGGAGTGGGTTTAAGGGGGCTTGCTCTGTTAATATTTCAGTCTTGAAACAGTAAATGTTTTTTACTGAGATAAAGAATGCACCCTTTTAAATTAAACAACGCACTGAAGGAAGGTGGTTTTAAACCCAAAGTTAATATTAGGTCATTTATTACCACGGCATGCCTTACAAATGAGGTGGAAATTGAATTCTAGCGCGCCAGTAAGGCGAGGATGATACCAGTAATATGTTTGAATAGCTGTTATCGCCATTGGCTTGTGCTGCGCCGTCTTGAATAACGAAGCATTCGCGCACAGTGGTCGTGTCGCAGTCAGTTTGTCATCGCACGAGGCTGTTGTCGCCGACCAGACAAGGGGACACGGAACTATCTCACACAGGAATAAACCAAGTCTGGAATAATAGAGTACAACCCCCCCCCCCCCTACTCCTCACACATCTCGCCATAAATCGTGCACCTTTATAAAAAACAAACACAGAAGGGTTGCGAAAAGGCTAGCCGGAAAAATGTCATTTTTGTGTGGCAATAAATAAGTAACATATCGGTTTTAAAAGTTGGGAGAAACAACTGAACGTCAAAAGTCGATTATCCTCCCAGAAGTCGATTTTAAAATAGCTTCGCAACATACAAATGTATTTTTATTTTGTGAAAGGCCGCAATATTTTTGTGAGACTACATTTCCTATCAGTTGAAGAGTGAAAGAGATATAGCGGTAAAGAGAGACAAACGCAGGCGAAGGGAAAAGCTTACTGCCAAAAGAATGAATGCTATTTCCTCTGCCTAGAGTCTTTGTCATCGTTAATAATTGAAAGAGTGTCACTTCAAAAGAGTGAGAATGGAAAGGAGATACCATACCTCCAGATTTATAAAATAATGAAAAACTTTTCCCCATCCTCTCATTCACGTCCGCCCTGCCTCATAGGTCTTCGATGTCGCATACGTCATGAAGACAGCATGCTTTTTATTTACTCTTTTATACCGTTCAAAAACACACACTCGCACTCTTCTCTTCTCCTTATTTCCGGTCTCTTCAACTCTCACACACAAGCGTTGGAATGCACAGTAGCAGTATATTTTTTTGACTGGTCCAATAAGTTTAACACGGACGTGCGAGTGTGAGAGCACATTCCTCAGGCTGCAAGAGGGTTTTCACGCGAGGCGAGACCTACCTGAGAACTGCGACCACCAGTTGACAGCTTAGTAATTAATTCCAAAAAAGAGCTGAAAATTGAGAAAACTCATTAAACTACTGTGCTTGTGCGTGAGGATAATAAAAGGAAAAGCAAGCATACAGAGAGAGAGGGAAAGAGAATAAGTTACGGACAACACAGGACACAAATAAAAACTGTCGCGTAATTTAAAATCCTAGGACGTCAAGTATTTCTCCCCACTAATGCTTGTTTACTGTGGAAGTATGGCTGCTTCTTGCCATGTTTCATTGCTGTATTAGCTAGCATCCCATTCGGTCTCCGCGTGGTCCATATAAATACTGCGTACATTTGAGAGAGAAGCTAGCATTCAGAAAGGTGTAAAGCAAGGCTGCAACTTATTACTCATACTTTTCAATCTATGCATTGAACAAGCAATGAAGGAAATTAGGGACAAATTTAAAGTAGGAGTAACCTCAAGAAGAAATAATTTCAACTCTGACATTTGCTGATGACACAACAGAGGATTTGAATTCGTTTTTAAATGGTATGGACTCCGTCTTGAGGAAGGAATGCATGATGAAAGTGAATAAATGCAAAACAAAAATACAGGAATGCAGCCGAAATAATTCCGAAACCCTTATTGACGTCAAATTGTCAGATATTAATAATAATAATAATAATATCGGGTGCCGGGTGCAAACTTTGTTATTTGACTCTCAGAGAGCAGCTTGCATGTCAAATTTTGTAGTTCCTTGGAACGCTGAAAGTCAAGGAGATTAGGTAGACCTATCTAAGCTCCTTTACCCAATAGCGCTTTCTAGTAGAGAATGGAGGAAGTTTGTGTTAGCGGAAAAACCTGAGATTAATCTTGCCATTTTGAACACGGCCTACCGAATTCAAATGGGTTCTTTAACATGCCAACAACGTATGACACGAGAGTCGTGATTTTTTTCGCCTTTCAAATATCTCTTACCACGGCCAGGAGCAAACCTGCAAGCTTGGGGTTGGTTGTCCGACACGATAACCACTCACCCACCGTGGCAAGCTTATTGTCAGATGAAACGTTAAAGGAAGTAGGAGACCTCTACTTCTTAGAAGCAAAATATCCAGTGATGGACGCAGCAAAGAGGATATAAAAAGTAGGTTGGCTGAGGCAAGAAAAGCATTTCTACAAAAAATGAATATTTTAACATCAAATATAGAATTAGAAAGTCATTTTCGAATGCCTTTGTCTGGAATGGAAGTGAAACATTGGGGGCAGATGACCTCACTGTTCTGCGCCTTTTAAACAACAATCATCATTATGATGATAAGAAGTCACATAAAACAAGGAGAATTTTTAAAACTAAACAATTAGACCTTGCTAGAAAATCCAAGAAACCCTAGTTTACACACAAATACTTATCTTATCTTGTCAAAAATACTATCTTAGTGTGAAACGAAGGATCGCCCACCAATCATCATTGAAGACTATTTTATCTGGACTCGTAATCTAAATATTATCACAAGCAATGATTTAGATGCAAAAGATTGATGAGATAAGCTTTAGAAGCAACCGCTAAAGGTAGCTCCAGAGTGAATACATTAAATGGACCCTGCATCAGCAGCAGAATCTTAAGCCAAGGCTCCTTTGATATAATCCCGACGCGCCTTGGCTCGGCTTAAGCACACAATAACCTCGCTTTGAGCTGGCATGGACCACTCAGCCCGATTATAAGCTGGCTCTGGCCGGCAAAAAGCCGTGGTCAAAGGTAAATGAGACGCTAGATGGATCTTAAGAAGATACACAGCACTTCCATCTTCGACTGGGAGTGAGGAAATTGATACGTCAAAGATACGAGAGTACATTCTAGACTAGGGATCGTACTCATCGTCAATAAATGAACGCAATATTAACAGCAGCTTTATAGTTGTAAGAGCCCATTGTAATAGGCTACCTTCTAATGATGATAACCATGATGATGATTATAACGAAGCTGATTCTTACTATGATAATGCTGATAATGCTGGCAGATATGCCAGATGACAAATGTAGGAGATGCCATCGCGAATCGGAGACCATCCAGCATATCACAGGGGGCTGTACAACAATTTCATCTACGTACAACTTGAAGAGGCATGACCAAGTAGCCAAGATAATCCACCTGAACCTGGCAAAGAAGCACTCCGTAAGTAATAATGTTCTGACTTACTATCAATACATTCCTGAAGCTGTTCTGGAGAAATCCAACATGTCGAACAGGAATTACATGTTTTAAAAGTTGACATTGTAAAGGATATCCAATCCCAAATGTTTGCATAAATAAGCTGGGGAACAGGGGAAAATAAATAGCACTGCACCTTAATGTCCCCAACTCCAATTTCTACACAGGACATTGCTTGCGAACGATTTCAGTGACTATTTTAGTGAATGCTTGTGTTGACATAACCACGTCATGGAGACAGCAAACATATGGCATTATATCCACGGAAATAAATAACCCAGCACTTCTTCTTCTTCTTCTTCTTCTTCTTCCTAGCGTTGTCCCGCTGGTGCAGGGTCCGCTTTTTTGGTCATTGACCTCCATTTTGTCCGGTTTCGTGCGTCAGCTGGATTTAGGCCGGTAACCTTCAAGTCACCATTTATTGTGTCTTGCCAACGCTGCTTCGGTCGTCCTCTAGGGCGCAGGCCTTCAACCTCAAAATGAAGGACGGTGTTAGTAACTGTATCAGGCTCTGCACGCAGGCCATGGCCATACCATCGGAGCCGTCTCTCCCTCATCTTGTCCACAATTGGGGCAACACCCATTTGCTCCCGAATTGTGCCGTTTCTGACATGGTCAATAAGGGAGATGCCCATTGTCCAACGGAGCATTCTCATTTCCATGGCGTGCAGGCGACGTTCTGAAATTTTGTCGGATGGTCGACATTCAACTCCAATTTCAAAGCTTTGGAATTTGTTATTGGGGAGAGTGCAAGTTTCCAGAATTCAGCAGGGAGGTTGTCTGGCCCAGTAAAGGGATTCTTTTGCGAAACTTATCCGCCAGATGTCATTAGCCATGGCTGTTCAATGTGTGGGACTCCATGATTTGCCTTCCGTTGACATTCTATACGCATCGAGTTTGAAGAATAACTAGTTGATAATACGATACATTTTAATTTTAAAGCGTTTGTTACGGCCTATTGTGTGTTATTTGACCAAAAAACAAAATGATCCACCATAGTACATGTGCGCTATCTGTTGGTGCTAGTTCAGGATAAACATTGTTTCCAAGTTTTGGAATTTGTTATTGGGTAGAGTGCAAATGCTGAGTCCACACAATTCCCAGTGCATGCACTTGTCAAGTGATAGAATCTCGACATATATTTATGAATATTTATGTTCGACGATGTCGAAATATAAGCATTATATGTCAGAAAACTGTATCATAATGAGGTTCATTATATCACTATTTTTCATTATGAAACAATTTCTCCCACCAATCAGAGCTCATGAAACTGTTGTGTGACCAATTAGGTAAGGATACCTTCGCGGATGCGCTCAAAATCCAACATATTTCTGTGTTGGCAAGTAAAGTGAATGGTCTCTGCTTTCGGAGTGCCTTGGCCCACGCATGCGCTCTGTTCAGTCAGCAAAGCCAGCGCGCCCTGTTCACTAACTGAATTAACTGAATTCCAGAGATATTTATGAATATTTGTGTTAAAACATATAATAAAGTTATAATTATCGTCGAACATAAACAGTCGTATGCAACTCGCCTATAATGGTAATTAAGACACTCATATGCAAATTATAAAAATCGCTTCGCTCGTTTTATAAACATACTCGTGCCTTAATTATTTCCATTTTAGGCATGTTGCATAATGCACTATTATGTTTGACGATGTCGAAATGTAAATATTATATGTCAGAAAACTGTATCATAATGAGGGTCATTATAACACTATTTTTCATTGTGGAACAGTTTCTCCCTCCAATCAGAGCTCAAGAAACAGTTGTGTGATCAATTACCTAAGGATAGCATCGCACCTGCGCTGACTTCCACGGCCTTCTCTTTTAAATTTCACTGCGTGGGCTTCTAGTGTCAAAGTGGGGTATTCCAGGAGGCCATGGTATTCTCTGCGTCCCATGCGCTCTGTTCAGTACATTAAATTGACGAAATCTCGACAGATATTTATGAATATTTTTGTTCGAACATAAAATAGTTATAATTGTAGTTGAACATAAACAGTCGCATGCAACTCGCCTATAATGGTAATTAAGACACGGGTATGTTTATAATTTATTATTTCCATACGAGTTGCCATTATAGGCTCGTTGCATAATGTACTATTATTACATTATTATTATTATTATTATTATTATTATTATTGATGCCTTCATTGTGGTGAAGGACCTCTTGGCCCTCTCTTACACTTAATCACACACAACGCAACTAACAAGTAAATGTTCATGTATGTGATTCTTAATCTACGAAACTTAAATACCGGTACTAGAAATAAACTAAACTATAAAAATTACATCAGGGACAAAACAATTTATGAAGGTTTCAGAAAGTTTTACTATTTTCATTCACTCACACATTCATACACGAATTGTTCAAGTTGGCTACGAATTCTAAAGGAAATTTTTACATGCACGTTTGAAAATTGTTAGGGATATACAATTTCTTACAACACGAGGACAATTATTCCAAATTCTAGTTCCCGACACGAGGAAAGTGTTACTGAAAGCAGAAGAATGATTTAGAGGAATTGCAATTATGGATCCAGACCATAGGTAATTTTGCAGGTTATTTTTCCCTTTATCCATTAATTGGATTGATATTGTGTGACTGATTGAAACATTTATAATACTTAGAGACTCATTACATTTTGAAACCTGTTTTAGCTTGAAATAGTACATTATGCAACGAGCCTATAATGGCTAAGCTCATTTTATAATTTCCATACGAGTATCTTAATTAACATTATAGGCGAGTTGCATACGACTGTTTATGTTCGACGGTAATTATAACTATTTTAAGTTCGAACATAAATATTCATAAATATCTGTCGAGATTTCGCCAGTCTTATGTGCTGAACAGAGCGCATGGGACGCAGACAATGCCTTGCATTTGACCATGGCCTCCTCGATTACCCTACTATGACACTAGGCCACGCAGTGCAATTTAAATAGAAGGCCTTGGAACTCAGCCCTGGTGTGATGCTATCCTTATCTAATTGGTCAAACAACTCTTTCTTGAGCTCTGATTGGTGGGAGAAACTGTTTCATAATGAAAAATAGTGTTATAATGAGCCTCATTATAGTACAGTTTTCTGACATAGAATAGTCAGGGTCGAACATAAAGACTTTTATGAATATGTACTTATTTTTCCGAAATAAAATGACCGAATTCACAGTATTCTCTTGTATGTGAAACAAAACGCATCAAACTATCAAAAACTGTACAAACAAGATTGGACTAATGGAACTATTGGAACTTTACAGGCTCAGAAAGCAAACCCGATTCTTTGAAATTGATAATCACGCAACATTTAGGAAGGATAATCATATTAAACACAATGGTGCTTAGTTCAGTAATATAAATGGCAAAACAGTTGATATAAATGCCAGGCTGGCGCAGGTTTAACATGGATCAAAAGCTCTGTTTGTCACCACCAAAATGAAGATACACAACACTGTTATCTGCCCAGTGGATTAGAGACATCTGCACAGCAAGGAAAAAGGAAAGTGACAATTTGAATGTCCAGGAATAAAGGGTAATGAGGGAGCTCTGGGAATAATCCTGGAAAATAACAAGAGTGGAGAATTTGAACACACACACCGATTTATGAAGTCATCTGTCTAACCATACAGTGGATCCAGTCAATCATCCAGTGACAGGTGGAGGAACCCTCTTACATTGTTATATCACAATTCATTTTCTGTTAATGAATCAGGCTTATCCTCGTGAAGCTTACCACGGTGGGTGAGTGGTTATCGTGTCGGATTACCAGCCCCAAGCTTGCAGGGTCGTTCCTGGCCATGTTAAGTGATTTTGAAAGCCGACAAAAATCACGACATGCATATCATACGTTCTTGACATGTTAAAGAACCCATTTTAATTCAGTAGGCCGTGTTCATTATGGCAAAATAAATTTCGGGATTTTCCGCCAACACAATAGTTCCTCCATTCTCTACTAGAAAGCACTATAGTGTCATGGAGCTTAGATATCTGACCTCCTTGACTTTCATAGCGTTCCAAGGAGTGATAAAATTTGACTTGAAAGCTGTCTTGTGGGCGTCAAATAAAGCTTGCACTCTGCACCCGAGGCCATACGATATTATTATTTATCCTCGTGAAGGGTATTTAATAACTTTATTTAGTTTTAGTTTAGTTTCAACACAGCTAAAACCCAGAAACAAATCATGAATTAGGTAACATAATATCGAATTATACACAAAATGATCAAGCAAATATGTTTAACTTTTCTTTAAATGGTATGGTTTATGTCATAACTCTGCCTTCTAAACATGCTTAGAAAGATTGTAGAAAGCTGACAGTCAAACGATGGCTGCAGGAAAGAACGGGTTATGTCCACTTCAATATTTTATTTGTTTAAGTTATGTGAATGAGAGGTTTTTTCTGGTCCTAAACAATACCTCCAGTGGTTTTGGAAACAATGGCGTCCAAGTACACGGAGAAAACAAGAAATATTCCCACTTCTTCTCCTCTGCTTCATTACTTTTCTTCATGATCCATTTCTTCTCCTCTACCTCCTACTTTTTCTTCATGTTCCACCCGTCCTCATTCCCCTCCTTCTTTATGTTCTACTTCTTCTTCTTCTTGAACTCCTTCTTCTTGTTGCACTTCTTCTCCTCTACTTCCTTCGTTTTGTTCTAGTTCTTCCCCTCCACCTCTTTATTGTACAACTTCTTCCCTCGTCTTCCTTTTTCCCCTCTCGACCACCGTGGCCGGTTTGTACATTTAAGATTATGGTATTTGTCTGATAACCAGTGTTATTGATTTCGCTGTTTTATATTGTATAATGGGCATTCAAAAAGAAACGAGCCGGGGGCTATAAAATGAAAACCGCTAAACAGTTCGTAATGCCCTAGCATTTGGACGACGCGACGGTGCGCTGTGGTACAAAACTCGCTGCTAGAGGGACACGACAGAGTGAGCAAGCACACAGGTCGACCATCCATTGCACTCAGTCGTGCGGAAACCAGTGACATGGAGACTTTAACCCTTTATGTTCGACACAGGCGAAATGTAAATATTATATGTCAGAAAACTGTACTATAATGAGGCTCATTATAGTACAAGTTTTCATTATGATACAGTTTCTCCCTCCAATCAGGGCTCAAGAAACGGTTGAGTGACCAATTAGGTGAGGATAGCATCGCACCTGCGCTCACTTCCATCGCCCCCTATTTTAAATTTCACTGCGTGGCGAGTGTCATAGTGAGGTATTCCAGGAGGCCATGGCCAAATACAAGGTATTCTCTGCCTCCCATGCGCTCTGTTCTGTACATAATACTGGTGAAATCTGGACAGATATTTATGAATACTTATGTTCGAACATAAAATAGTTATAACTATCGTCGAATATAAACAGTCGTATGCAACTCGCCTATAATGGTAATTAAGACACTCGCTACGCTCGTTTTACAAAGATACTCGTGTCTTAATTATTGCCATTATAGGCTCATTGGATAATGTACTATTAGAGGTTGGTGGTGAATATATTAACCACCTACCATGAGGACATTTTATGTTGTCAAAGATGTTGATGGTTGAATCTTTCAGCCGTATATCAACGAAAACTCTTTTGGAAGTTTTAAAATTTCTAAAAAGAATCTACCACTACAATTGGTAGTGTAGGCCTATAGCCAAAATGTGTAGGCTATTTGGTTAGAAACGCTCTATCAATTTCCAACGTTCGCCACTGGGTGTCAATGACAGTGGCATCTGGTAGTCAAAGTTGGAACTACTTGAAATTGAGCTTGTTGGGGAGCCTACGGGCTTTCTACTGAAATGCTCAGTATGGCCATTGGCTACAATTCAAATATAATAATACAATTTCTAAAAACAAAATATTACTTCTTTGTCTCCTTGACTTAAGATGATTGATACAAATTTTAATACAAAAAGTAAAAAGTAAAAAAGTAGAATTTTATAATGTATGCTTGTAAAATTATATAAAATGTAATTCATATAAATACAATTAAACTACCTTCAATATTAATCTACGCTATAAAGGGGTGTAGTGCGGTTCCTGACTGCGAATGGAGTGCGGGGAGCGGAAACTCATCCGTGGCAAGGGTTAAGACCTGGCACAAGTGATTCAGGGAAGGACGGATGTCATTGGCCGATGATGCACGATCTTGAACACCACTCCGCATTACCGATGACATTGTCCATCAGTACGTTCGTAACTGGTTCACTACGCAACCCCAGAAATTTTACGAGACGGCCATTCTCCTCCTTGCGTCACAGTGTGACAAGTTCCTTAACAGTGCTGGGCAATATTTTAAAAGAATGTTATAGGTTTTCATTTTATAGCCTCCAATTCATTTCTTTTTGAATGGTCCTCACATTAGCGTCTAGGATTTAGCTAAGTTAGTTGTTTAAAATAACCCCTCCAGAATTTGACTGGTGGGAGTGTGGAAAATCTTGGGGAAAACCATACTCAGGATGGGCATTATCAGCGTTGGGATTCATATCAGAGTCCCTTGGACGTAGAGCTCTCCATTACAGTAGTGAAGAGTGAATACCATGCTCGGGTATGCTCCGTTCCCTCAAGCTCGTCAGCTGATCGCGATTTAGTGACGGGTATCGCAGTATCACACTGTATTTAGTTATTGAGAGGTTGCTGACAATACCACATACTGCAGTAACAGTTTGTAGGCGATATAATTGATAAATGTTCGACGTGCCTCAGAATAGTGACGATACCAGCGAGGGGAGGAGTTATAGGGGGCTGCGACACGGGAGCCGAACAATGCGGGAAGCCATACAAATAAATAAATAAATAAACATTCATCTATATTTCTGCAAAATTTGGAGTTTTATAAAAGGAAGAAGAACACACTTGCTGTTTTGTAAATAATGAAACAGACGTAGCTCACAATACAATGGTTCTTAATTTGTTTCAATTTCAATCGTGTTGAAAAGATTGAATGAATTCAAACAAGTAGTTCCGTGAAGAACTATACAGCCTATTTTCATATATCCTACTCACCTTAATTGCCTCTATCAACATACAATATTTCAGTTTGATTGTTGAGATAGATTCGTAGATATTGAGAACCGTCTAAATATTTCAGATGGTCGCCAGTTTGGATTTTTATTTATGCACTATTACATGAAGATTATTCTGTACGTGTGGTATTCAGACTTCAATCGCATGATTAGGACGCAAGAAGTAAAACCGAGATTTAGAAATTTCGCTCAGCTGCCATGTTGTTGTTATGAAAACAATTGAGATAAATTAGATGCCAGTGAATTAACATTTATATAAGCATTAAACGTGCAAAGTTTCACTACACTCGGATGGTTAAATCGTGAGAAACGTCCATTTAAATATTTATATTTCGCGTCACCGCCATGTTGGATTTGTGCTCACCAGATCACTGAAAGTCATATAGGTGAACTTATGTTCATAGCCTCTATGAACATAAAGTAAATTCAGTCTGATTGCTGTAAAAGATTCGTAGATATTGAGAACCGTCAAATTATTTCGGAAGCTCGCCATTTTGGATTGTTATATGTATAGGCCATAGAGATATGTACCATTTAAGGAAAATTATTGCGTAGGTTCATTATTCAAACTTTCACTTCGATCACATGATTACGACACAATAAATAAAAAAACTTAATTTTAACATTTCGCACAGATCGCCATCTTGATGTTATGTTAACAATTGAAGTAAATTAGATGCCAGTGCATTACAATATGTATAACTGTACCACATTTCACTGCGCTCGGATGGTAAAATCACGAGAAAAGTCTATTCTAATGTTTCAAATTCGCTTGGCAGCCATGTTCGTTTTGTACTTTACAGGTTTTTGAAAGTTACACAGATAAACTTGTAACAGTGCCCTTTACCATCGTACAAAATTTCAGGGTGATATCTGTAATAGTTTCGGAGATACTGAATGCTGGTGAAATATTTCGCACAGCCGCCATGTTGGATTGGTGAGACACAATAAAATGTGAAGGGCACGGTCGGGGTCGGCCAGAATGGTGCTATGATTTTACTGAGTTTCATTGAAATCGCTCCATTCGTTTAGAACTTATTAGGGGACACACACAGACACACACACACTATCACACACACACACGCACACACAGACAGACACACGGACGAAAGGTGATCTCATAAGCCCATTTTTTCATAAAATTAAAATAGGCTAAAAATAAACAATTCGATGGTCTTGGCAACTACGAGCATTACTCATATTTAATACTTTTTCTTTTCCATCCATCTTCTTCTTCTTCTTCTCCTTCCACTTGTTCATATATACCTCATTCATTTTCTTCGCGTTCCACTTCTTCCCGTCCTCTTCTTTTTGATCCACTTCTTTTCCTCCACTTCCTTCTTGTTAAAATTCTTAATCACGTCCTCTTCTTTCCCCTTTTGTGTTACACTTTATTTCCTCTATCCTCTCCTCCTTCTTAATGTACCAATTCTTATTTTCTTTCTCCTACTTGTTTATCATTTTGTTCCTCAACTTCAACTCCGCCTTTTACGAGATCCACATCCTCTTCTTCGTCTTCTTCGTGTTCCACTTCTTATTCTCTTGTCTCATTCTCCTTGTTTCTCTGGTTTTTAAGTCTCCTTCTGGCTCCACTTCTTCTTCACCTTATCCATCTTGTTACTCTGATTCTCCTCCTTGTTCCTGGTCTCTTTCTCCTTCTTCTTGTCGTACCCTTAATCTTCTATTTTCTTCTCCTCGCTCCCCTACCCATCAGCGTAGCCCTGGTGTTAAATCACTCCAGGTAAATGCTTGGATAGTATTTTATTTCATGTCCTGGGCCACCTCCCTTACTCCCATCCATAATATAGCTACAAAGACTACCACAGTAATCAAACAAACTCAGGTTATCACGCACGTTCAACGTGCAACCAAGTACATGGAGCTTATGACCAAGTTGTCCCAAGTCCATAGAATAATAGTACATTATGCAACAAACCTATAATGGCAATAATTTAGAAACGAGTATGTTTATAAACCTCGCTTCGCTCGTTTTATAATTTCTAAACAAGTGTCATAATTACCATTATAGGTGAGTTGCATACGACTGTTTATGTTCGACGATAATTATAACTATTTTATGTTCGAACATAAATATTCATATATATCTGTCGAGATTTCGCCAGTTTGATGTACTGAACAGAGCGCATGGGACGCAAGGAATACCTTGAATTCGACCATGGCCTCCTGGAATACCCCACTATGACACTAGCGACGCAGTGAAATTTAAAATAGGAGGCCGTGGAAGTCAGCGCAGGTGCGATGCTATCCTTACCTAATTGGTCACACAACTGTTTCTTGAGCTCTGAATGGTGGGAGAAACCGTATCATAATAAAAACCTGTATTATAATGAGCCTCATTATAGTACAGTTTTCTGAGATATAATATTTTCATTTCGCTATGGTCAAACATAATAGTACATTATGCAACGAGCCTATAATGGCTATAATTAAGACACGAGTATTTGTTTATAAAACGAGCGTATGCGAGTTTTATAATTTCCATACGAGTGTCTTAATTACCATTATAGGCGAGTTGCATACGACTGTTTATGTTCGACGATAATTATAACTTTATTATATGTTTTAACATAAATATTCATAAATATCTGTTGAGAGTCAGCTGCTGGAATTTTGTGATCGCAGAGCGAGCGTTGGGTGTTATACCTTCGTCTTTCAAGCGCTTTGAACGGCCGACGCATGCGCTCTGTGGGCTTGCAATGCCATATGCAGCCATATGTTTACATCAGCCGTCCCTCAGTAATATTGTCACCGCAGTCATTTGAAGACAATGCGCTGTGTAGAAATTAGTGTTAGTGATTTTAAGGTACTGTGCTATTTCTTGTCTCATATTCGCCAGTTTATTTACGCGAACATATGGACGGTGGGTATTCCATGTCGGTAATTTATTATAGTTCGATGTTGTGTTTATGTCCGACATGTTGGATTTTGAGCGCATGCGCGAAATTATCGTTACCTAATTGGTCAATGAACGAGCTCTGATTGGCTGGAGAAACTGTATCGTAATGAAAAACGGTGTTATAATGACCATCATTATGATACAGTTTTCAAACACATAATAGTGAGGGTCGAACATAAATTAACAATAAACAACAGCAGTATCTATACAATATAGCTTTGGAGCTATTAGGTCGAATGCATCTTAAAAGAACCGACGTTTAGATACAACTACTTGTCCCTTTATCAAGAAAGAAAGAAAGAAAGAAAGAAAGAAAGAAAGAGTAAACAATGGCATAGCCTCCATAGATAAATTGTATAAGATAGGAAGCAAGTCGAAACAAATAGTTACTCCATGACCTCCTGAGACCAACAAGATATTGGTAATGAAACTATAGAGGGCAGCCATGATTTACTCAATGGATAACCATCACCTCCATTAAAGTTTTGTGGTAAAGTAACAAGAAGTTCCGTAACGAACTAAAGAGCCTACTTTTCTTAAAATTAAGATTCATGCCAATAATTAATCTACAGTATATGAACCTATCTAGAATAATGACGAAATTAAGTTGGTAATATCGAAATGCTTAATTAGTTAGAAATATACCTGGTATAATGTAGCCTAATAGAGTACTACAGTTGGCAGCCCTGGTGACAATATATTCTTAGTTCCATCTCTTAAGGTACAGAATACAGAATTTGGTTGAAGTCCAATGGACGTTACATGCAGTTAGACATTGGATCTATCAGCACGCGTAAAAGCATGTTGGCAAAAATGTCATGCATGTGCTGGTCAGAAATGATCTGAAATATTATGATATCTTGTTGTGCCAATTTTGGATGAAATCCATTTGTTAGTATAGAAGTTACATGTATTTTAAAATTGGACATATCAGCAGGCAAAGAATCATGATGGCAGCACTGAATTATATGAATTACTCCAAATTAATCTAAAATGTCAGGTACTATACGTGTGCATAGTTTAAAGCTGTCGACTTGCATACTTTCTGATAAATTGGTATTTGGATAAAAAATAGAGAGAGCAATTATTAACAGTTGGCAGCCCTGGTGGATCTTAAGAATACGGTCAGTAATATGTGCTTATGTACACATATTACATACACAATTTGGTTGAAATCCAATTGATAGTGTAGAAGTTATATGCATTTAAAAATTGGACATATCAGAGGGCTTAAAATTATTTTGGCAACACTGTCATGTATGGCCTCCTGGAAATTAAACTGAAATAGTATTATCTACATGTGTGCAAATTTTGGAATAGCTCCCATGCATAGGTTCCATGATATCCAACATGGAGCTCAAATTTCTAGAGCGTTTTTAGCCTACTTTCGATTTTTGCAAAAATGAAAGTAGACTTATGAGATCACTACAGGGCCAAAATATGTGTGTCTGTCTGTGTGTGTGTATGTGTGTGTGTGTGAGTCTGTGTGTGTGTGTGTGTGTGTGTGTGTGAGTGTGTGTACTCTGAATGTCTGCCCCCCCCCTAGCAATTCGAACACCGTTAAACCGAATTGAACGAAATTTGGTACAGAGGTAGAACAAGCAAAGGGCACCTCAGTGTCATGTTTTATATCGCCGCCATCTTTACTAAAACTGAATGGCGGCCACTCAAACGTTCAAAACGTAAAATCAAATAACGACTAACCAAATCATCCGATCTCTAACAAATTTGGTAACAACATACCTTCATATAGGACGCGTCTTGTGACCAAAGTACAACGTAATCCGCCATACCATTTCAGGATGGCGACCGTGCGAATTATGCAAACTTTATAATCCATATCATAGGACCCACCAGTTCCGATTATCGAGCCGAGAATCGTTTTAACTGTTCTAAAGGAAGAGGCACGTTCGAAATTAAAAGTTTATTTGTAATACTATAGTGCAGACGTGATTTTAAAAAGCTGATCCGACTCAGTAATAAGACAAGATGGCAGCGGATATCTTGTGCCTGACTTATATTTCACTAATTTGAGTATTGCATGCAATATAGCGTACTGATACAAAATAAATAAACTTTGTATGAAATGCTTTATATATAAATAATATACTCCACTGATGAAATCGTTTAGTATAAATCATTATTTGCTAACAAGTTCTATGTAAGTCATTTTATATAGAACGATATTCGTTGGCACAATTTGCTCAGTGGTAAAGCGTTGGCTTATCGCTCAAATGCCTATGGTCCAAACGCGATCAGAGGTAGGTTTTTTGCTTGAAATTTTATATATTTATTGTTTTGTAATGACTCAGACGTTTTAAAATTAAGCGTTATATTGTGCATATTATGGTGAAAATATATATTTAATTAAAACATAATTCGCCAGCAGATTTGCTCGAGACATCTAGCAGCCAAAAAGGTAACTGCACGCCGACTTACTTATTAACTTCCAGATTGTATTGAAAAGTTTCTTCTTATGGCCGCTAGAATGCACTCGCTCTGTTAGGATTATATTTTTCGATACTTCTCCACTAGATGTCACGACTGGTCTACGTGGGACTCCATTGATTACTACACCATTGGCATTCTATGCGCATCGAATTTGAAGAATGGCAAGATGATACTACGATGCATATTTACTTTTTATTTAAAGGGTTTGTAACTGCCTATTTTGCGTTATTTGAAAATGTTATTTGAAGTAAAGAACAAAACGATTTCACATAGTAACTGAATTCTAGCCGTTGGTGCTAGTTCAGTTTATTAATTAATACTTTTATTTCAGGCAAATAGCAATCGAAAATATCCACATAGTTTGTATACACACGTCTCTGTAGGGTCATGGAAAGATTTGTTAATTCAATTAGGTTGTGAAAGCCATGCACGTGTAAAGACATGCCTCAACTCAAAGTTGGATGTTGCTCACGGCAGGTCGATTATGTAATAATAATAATAATAATAATAATAATAATAATAATAATAATAATAATAATAATAATAATAATAATGTTATTGGTTTTACGTCCCTTTTAACTACTGCTGCTTTTAGAGACGCCGGGGTGCCGGAATGTTGGCCCGAAGGGGATCTTTAACGTGCCAGTAAATGTACTGACACGGCTCCATCGCATTTGTGCACCCTCAAATTCCTGCTGACTGCGCCAGGATACGAACCTGCAACCTAGGGCCCAGCAAGCGAGAACGTTACCGCTGAGCCACGCAGCCAGTCTGGTCGATTATGTCTCCAGATCCATAACATTCTTGAGATACTTCTTATCTATCTTTCTTCAATGATGGTAGCAGTTTTTATCTAGGTTGTGGCGTTTGGTAGAGGTAAATAGTTTCTAAGGTCTTCAACCAAGAAATGATTCTATTATACTGTTTGATAATAACAACGAGTTATAACTTACTATACTCATACATTTAGGAGAAAGTAGGATATACTGTATGTTCTTTACTGAACATCTTGTTTCAGCAGATGATAGCACTGACATCATTTTCAAATACGGGCTTGAGATATTCCGGTATACATCTTTACTCTTACTAAATTTGGTTCCGATCGCTGCTGCCGTTTAGGAGTTGATAGGGGGGGGGGGGAGAGGGGGAGAGACACACACACACATAGCCAGACAGACACACATTTTTCCCGGATCGATCTCATAAGTCTACTTTTTCCTCATATTTGCAAAATGTGAAAAGTAGGCTAAAAACCCTTGAGAAAATCATGGCTGCCCTCTATCGTTTCATTACCAACATCTTCTTGGTCTCAGGTGGTCATGGAGTAACTATTTGTTTCGCCATTGCTTCCTATCTTACACCATTTATCTATGGAGACTATACCATTGTTTACTCATTCTTTCTTGACAAACGTTGATAAAGGGACAAGCAAAAATGAGGAAAAAGTAGACTTATGAGATCGGGCAAATGTGTGTCTGTCTGTCCTTCTGTCCGTCTGTCCTTCTGTCTGTGTGTGTGTCCCCCCCCCTATCAACTCCTAAACGGCTGCAATCGATACAAAATTTGCTAGGAGTAAAGATCCATACCTGAATATCTCACGGCCATATTTGAAAATGATGTCGGTGCTACCAACTGCTGAAAAATTGCAATTGAAATTTGAGCTCCATGTTGGATATCTTGGAAGGTATGAATGGGAGCTATTTCAAATTTTGCACACGTATAGATAATAATATTGCAGTTTAATTTCCAGGAGGCCATACATTGCAGTGTTGCCAAAATGAATGTAAGCCTGCTGATAGGTCCAATTTTAAATGCATATAACTTCTATACTATTAATTGGATTTCAACCAAATTTTGTATGTAATATGTGTACATAAACAGATATGACTGAGCGTATTCGTAAGAGCCACCAGGGCTGCCAACTGTTAATAAATGTTCTCTCTATTCTTTTATCCAAATACCAATATATCAGAAAGTATGCAAGCCGATAGCTTTAAACTATGCACACGTATAGTACCTGGCATTCTAGATTAATTTGGAGTAACTTATGTACATCAGTGCCACCAACATGATTCTAAGACTGCTGATAGGACCAATTTTTAAATACATGTAACTTCAATAATATCAATTGGATTTCAACCCAATTTACTATGTGCTATGTGTACCATAACAGATATGACTATGCTTATTCTTAAGAGCAACCAGGGCTGCCAACTATTAATAAATGCTGTCTCTATTTTTTTTTACCCAAATATTAATATATCAGAAAGTATGTAAGCCAACAGCTTTAAACTTTGCACAAGTATAGTACCTAAAATTCTAGATTAATTATGAGAAACTAATATACATCAGTGCTGCCAACATGACTCTAAGCCTGTTGATAGGTCCAATTTTAAAATACATGTCACTTCTATACTAACAAATGGATTTCATCCAAAATTGGCACAACAAGAGATCATAATATTTCAGATTATTTCTGACCAACGCATGCATGACATTGTTGCCAACATGATTTTACGCGCTCTGATAGATCCAATGTATAACTGCATGTAACGTCCATGCTATCCATTTGACTTCAACCAAATATTGTATTCTGTATCTTAAGAGATGGAACTAACAATATATTCAGTCACCAGGGCTGCCAACTGTAGTGTTCTATTAGGCTACATGTTTATTTCGAACTAATTAGAAATGTCGATATTACCAACTTAATTTCGCTATTTTTCTAGATAGGTCTATATAGATTGGCATGAATCTTACATTTTAAGAAAAGTAGGCTCTTTAGTTCGTTACGGTAATTCTTGTTTTTAGTTCCACTCGATCTAATAGCTCCAAAGCAATTGGTAGACAAAATTCATGCAACAGTATAACAGCAATATCTCTTCCTCCACCTCCTCGTACCTCTTTTAATTCTTCTTCTCCTTCTTCTTCTCTTCTTTCTTGAACCCACTCACTGACTCGAGAAACTCTGTAGTAATGTATATTTCCCATAGCTATGACTCTTCATCACATGTCCAAGCCAATAGAGAAATATGTAGCATTCCTACCATGTCAATTTATATTTGAAGCACAGAGTTGAGCACATGATCGTCGTCAGGATTCGAACCTGAATCTATAAGTCTATTGTTTATATCCTGAAAATGTGCCTACACTGGAGATCTAATTTGCACGTATGAATTAGTGTGTCATGTACAGTACTTTGTAATGTAGGGAGCCGAGTCCGTAGATTTACTGGCACGTTAAAGATACCCTCGGGGCAAAATTCCGGCACCCTGGTGTCTCTAAAAGGCAAAGTATTTAAAAGGGACGTAAACCAATAACATTATTATTATTACTTTGTAATGTCACCATAAGTTGGGACTTGTGAGCACCGGTTCCAATTCCGGTCATTTAGGACAGCCAGCCGGTGACCACCTCGTGGGGTAGCAGCTAGCGTTCTTGGCAGTCGCCCCGGAGGCCCGGCTCTGCCAAGAAATTTAATTTTGGGATACACTCAGCCTCGTAAGGCAAATCTGAGAAGAGGTGGGTTCGATTCCCACCTCAGCCATCCTGGAAGTGGCTTCCCGTGGTTCTATGTTTCCAAGCGCACCTTGAAATAATGCTATAACTACCATAACATTTCAAGCTATGTCTACCATAATATTACGGGTAGAAATGCAAAACCTTTACCTGTCAGCGCTTAGTTTGAATGGCTTATGGTCCACGCGTGGCGGGGAATGTTCCACGGTCTTTGATAGTTGTAGACCCACCTCATTCAATAACATACATCTTATCTAGGTTGGCAACACCCCACATAAACACATCGCACTGACTCCGCACATTACATATAAACAGGGGGGAGGAAGGGAAAAACCAGTGTCGTTGAGATAACAGCCCATCTCAGTCGACCACACCTGGAGTAACAGTGAACAGGAAAACTGCGCGTAGCTCCAGCAAGGAAGACAACCAGATAAGTAGTAGCCTGTAATATTACAGTTTAACCATAGTTGATTTTTAGCCTACTTTTCACATTTTGCAAAAATGAGGAAAAAGTAGACTTATGAGATCGATCCGGGAAAATGTCTGTCTGCCTGTCTGTCTGTCTGTGTGTGTGTCCCCCTATCAACTTCTAAACGGCTGCAGCAATCGAAACCAAATTTGGTATGAGTAAAGATCTATACCGGTACATCTCAATGTCACACTTGAAAATGATGTCAGTGCTACCAACTGCTGAAAAATCGCCATTGAAATTTGAGCTCCATGTTGGATATCGTGGAATGTATACATGGGAACTATTCCATAATTGGCACACATAGAGATAATAATACTTCAGTTTAGTTTTCAGGAGGCCATACATGACAGTGTTGCCAAAATGATTCTAAGCCTACTGATAGGTCCCATTTTTAAATTCATATAACTTCTACAATATCAATTGGATTTCAACCAAATTTCGTATGTACTATGTGTACGTAAACAGATATGACTGAGCGCATTATGAAGAGCCACCAGGGCTGCCAACTGTCAATAAATGCTTTCTCTATTTTTTTTATCCAAATACCAATATATCAGAAATTATGAT
This sequence comes from Meconema thalassinum, assembly GCA_946902985.2. Taxonomy (NCBI): domain Eukaryota; kingdom Metazoa; phylum Arthropoda; class Insecta; order Orthoptera; family Tettigoniidae; genus Meconema; species Meconema thalassinum. Next base: position 925,109,898 of record OX336388.2, read on the forward strand.
AGCCAACAGCTTTAAACCTTGCACACGTATAGTGCCTGACATTCCCCATTAATTTGGAGCAACTAATGTATGTCAGTGCTACCAATATGATTCTAAGCCTGCTGATAGGACCAATTTTTAAATACATGTAACTTCTATACTATCAATTGGATTTCAACCAAATTTGGTATGTGCTATGTGTACCATAACACATATGACTATGCGTATTCTTAAGAGCAATCAGGGCTGCCAACTTTTAAGAAATGCTGTTTATATTTTTACCCTAATATCAATATATCAGAAAGTATGCAAGCCAACAGCTCTAAACTTTGCGCACGTATGGTACCTGACATTCTAGATTAATTTGGAGTAACTAATATACGTCAGTGCTGCCAAAATGATTCTAGCCTGCTGATAGGTCCAATTTTAAAATACCAGTAACTTCTATACCAACAAATGGATTTCATCCAAAATTGGCACAACAATAGATCATAATATTTCAGATTATTTCTGACCAACGCATGCATGACATTGCTGCCCAACATGATTTTTCGCGTGCTGATAGATCCAATGTCTAACTGCATGTAACATCTATGCTATCCATTGGACTTCAACCAAATTTTGTATTCTGTACCTTAACGGATGGAACTAAGAATATATTTTGTCAGCAAGGCTGCCAACTGTATTGCTCTATTAGGCTACATTATGTCAGGTATATTTCGAACTAATTGGAAATTTCGATATTACCAACTTAATTTCGTCATTATTATAGATAGGTCCGTATTGATTAATCATTGGCATGAATCTTAAATTTAAGAAAAGTAGGCTCTTTAGTTCGTCACGGAACTTCTTATTTTACAACCATATAATCACTCCAAATATACAAACTCCGGATATCTATCACCATTTAGCATTTCACCTAACATCATATATACTGCATTTAGCATACACCGACAGTTGCAGTACCAATACTGCAAATAAATAATTGAACATATTGTAAATATTTTCACTTGTATTTTAAAACAGAGATTTTATGGCCTAAGTGTAATGGATCTGATGATGATCACTTGATGATCGAAACTGGTCATCCTAGTGTATTTATTAATCTCATGATTGTAATTTATTTCAGGATTAGGGCATAACCCAGCTCTTTTGGGTACGTTCGTGTTGACCGACTGAAAAGCACTAAACTTTTGTTTTCTGTCATTAAGTACAAATTGTTCACATCTCTCCGCGCTTTCTCATCTGGGAAATAGTAGCCTATGTGCCCGTATGGCTACTAATATCCCACCCTCCCTGCTCACAACAGGGTGCGAGCTCCTATGACACCTGGCTCTTGAAACAGACTGTACCAGAAGGGGTTGGCCTCTGTTTCTGTTTCTTCTCTCGGGACCCACTCACTGACTCGAGAAACTCCGGAGTAATTAAACAGCTAAGGTCTGGAGTAATATATTTCTTAGTTGAAAGCTTGAAGGGTGGGGGTCAAGATGGGTGATGAAGTAGGTCCCACACACACACCGTTATTAAATTGTGGCTTTCCTCAGGGGAAGACGCCTTCGCCACTTGTCTTGGGAGGGCCCCATTGTTCTAACTTATGGACAGTGCGGCAATTAGCGTGCGGCTCAAAGCGAAGTGCAGCTTTTAAGGCGCGAGCTTACCATATTACCTTGCGGGGGGAGTGTAAAGTCGGAAAACTCCTTGTCACTGAACACATTTCTTTCTGAGGGAATGTTGCTTCCCTCAGCCAAGTTATTTAAATCCAAACGTAATTCTAGGTTTTTGTCGTGTCCATCGCGAGGATTCATCATGGTGTACCAAGTTAGGCTCATAAACAGACTTTTGGTACGCTCTGTCTGGGTCCATCCATTAGGATAGTAAATCTTGCAGTACGCCATATATTAGAACAGCACTGAATAATACCCTAACAGCCATTTCTGTGTTGTTAGCTTTTCTAATTTGCTTTTCCTGGAACTCCTTGAAATTATCAATCGTAGCTTTATGGTGTTGAAGCTTGGAACTTGTCGGTAGCTACAGAAAAGAAGATTCGAGCTTTTGAAATGTGGATATACCGGCGGATTCTTAAAATCTCGTGGACAGAACATGTGAGTAATGCCGAGGTTCTTCAGCGTGTGAGCAGCCAACCTGAGCTGTTAAACACAATTAAGAAGAGGAAATTGGAATACTTGGTACACATGATGAGGAATCCAAAATACTGTCTGCTCCAAGTATACTTCAGGGTAAAATTGAAGGTCAGCGTGGACAGGAAAGGAGACGAATAACTTGGATGGATAATTTAAGAACGTGGTTTGGGTTGTATTCCACGGAACTCTTCAGGATTGCACAGGTGGTAGCCAACGTCCGTATCGGATAACGTAGAGGAAGAAGAATAAGAAGAAGAAGAAGAAGAAGAAGAAGATGATGAAGTTGAAGATTTTCTTCGTTAGTCGACTCACGCTCATTGTCATGAGGTGTCCATAAGACTTAATTCTTTCCTTCAGTATGGTACCCGTGATTTGATATGCCTCTGTATAAATCGCCCTTACTCTCTTCCGCCATGTACCATTTTGGGTCCCTCCTCAAGATTTTTCTTTCTGTCTTTCTTTCTTTCTTTCTTTCTTTCTTTCTTTCTTCTCTATCTCCTCCATTTCCCCTTTCTTGTTCAGTATCAGACATTCTGAGCTATAGAGTCCCTCTGGCTTGACAACTATGATGATGATGATGATGATGATGATAATTGTTGTTATAAGGGGGCTAACATCTAGGTTATTGGCCACTAATTGTTTGTCTGATCGTGAAAATGAAACTACAACTAAAACTAACTAGCCTACAACACGTACGGGCTAGAAGAAGATAAGGACAAAATAAAGGAACACGGGAAATAAGGGAAAGAAAAGACAGGAGGAACGGAAATGCCCTCAACCTTCGAAGAATGAGAATTGAGGGACTTGGAAGGAAGGAGAGCCATGAAAGGCAGAGACGAAAGAAGGGAAGGTCCGCCCCAAATGCAATGGGATAGGGGGAAAACCGGACCCAGCACAGGAATCCCTCGTGGTCCCAACTCCCGAACTCACCAGCCGTGAGCCCTTGAGGGTGTAGCACTATCCAAGGTGCACCATAAGTAGTGGGGCTACAAACACCCTGCCTCCTTGAGGGCCTTGTGCAGAAGGCAGGAGATATCATGAAAAGAAATGGAAGGCTGACCCCTCGAGGAATGAGGGTATTAGGAAAGATGAGACAAGGGCCAATTAAGTCGGGAACGGAAGAGACTCCCTAGGACTCGGATACCCTAATACCGTCGGGGTCGGAAGAGAACAAGAGTTGACCAAGAAAAGCCGACAGGAATGAGAACTGAAAGGAGCCTGGCATCGGTAAATTGAAGCAATGCCGGGCTCAGCTGGGGTCCCATGGTCGCCAACCCACGTCCCACGAGTTGTGAGCCCCTGGGGGGGATTGACAACTATGGTATAGTGTCTTATTTTGCCCTGTATTATTATTATAATTCACGTGCCATGAATGGCCCCCCGAACTTGGCGATCACCATGGCAAGGGTGTTTCTGCCTTCCCCTAGCCTCAACAATAATTCTCCAGCAGACTGAATCCCTGACCACTCCTAAAGCCAGGGCATTTGTCTTCTGCCACGTCCTCGTCGGCCATCTATTTTGCCTTGCATTATTAGTTGAAGTAGGCAAAGCTGATAATTTGGATTCTCTGAGTACATGGCCTAAAGAGGCAGATTTTGATATTTAATGTCAGACAAAAGTCTAAGACTGCCGTGGTGGCCGAGAGCGCTGGCGCACTACCTCGGTCGAACATCAATTCCCCTCGATTTTCCTTAATTCCACTCGGTCCTCCAAGGGACCCAAAAATGAGTTCCTCAACTCCGCTCAGGCATTGGCAAGGGGTTGGCCACGGTAACTAGAAAACAATGCATAAAATTTGTAGAAAAAAATGACTTCAGAGAGCTTGAATGATGGCGTGGTGGTGTTCGCAAGACATTGTTGTGCCATTGGTCAACCGCTCTGATGTCAAGTCTGCTCATTCGTTAAATCAGGTATAAAGTGTTTGGCACATTAGAACTTATAGGCTATAGTAGAAAATACTAGTGATTTAAAATTAATCATAATATTCTTTTAAATAAATCTGCCAAGTTTTCTATTTTTTTCTACAAATTTTATGCATTGTTTTTAACATGTGCATAATTAAATGTTTGTATGTTTTTAACCTAGTCAGACATTATAAAATTAAATTTAGATAAGAATAGGTGTATAATTTGTACCTAAAACAAGTAGTTCCGTGAAGAACTATACAGCCTATTTTCATATATCCTGCTCATGTTAATTGCCTCTATCAACATACAAAATTTCAGTTTAATTGCTGTAACAGATTCGTAGATATTGAGAACCGTCTAAATATTTCAGATGGTCGCCAGGTTGGATTTTTATTTTTGTACTATTACATTAAGATTATTGTGTACGTGTGGTATTCAAACTTCAATCGCATGATTAGAACACAAGAAGTAAAGACGAGATTTTAAAATTACGCACAGCAGCCATCTTGTGATTATGCAAACAATTGAAATAAATCAGATGCCAGTGGATCAACATTTGTATAAGCATTTAACGTGCAACGTTTCACAGCACTCGGATAGTTAATTCGCGAGAATCGTCCATTTAAATATTTATACTTCGCGTCGCCGCCATGTTGGATTTGTGCTCACCAGGTTAATGAAAGTCCTATAGGTGAACATATGTTCATAGTCTCTATGAACATAAAAAAATCAGTTTGGTTGCTGTAAAATATTCATAGATATTGAGAACTGTCTAAATATTTCGGAAGCTCGCCATTTAGGATTGTTATATGTATAGGCCATAGAATTATGAACCATTCAAGGACAATTATTGCCTAGGTTCATTATTCAAACTTTCACTTCGATCGCATGATTACGACACAAGAAATTAAAACTTAATTTAAAAATTTCGCACAGCCGCCATATTGAGGTTATGAAAACAATTGATTTAAATTAGATGGCAGTGCATTACAATCTGCAAAATCATTTACTGTACCACATTTCACTGCGCTCAGAGAGTTAAATCACGAGAAAAGTCTATTAAAATATGTCAAATTCGCTTGGTCGCCATGTTCGTTTTTTACTTTACAAGTTTATGAAATATACATAGATAAACTTGTACCAGTACCCTTTATCACCATACAAAATTGCAGGGTAATATCTGTAATAGTTTCGGAGATATAGAATGTCAGTGAAATATTTCACACATCCGCCATTTTGAGGTTATGTAAACAATTGAACTAAATTAGACTCCAGTGCATTACTATGTGTATAAACACTTGCTGTACCTAGTTTCATTACGTTTGGATGGTTAAATCGTGAGAAAAGTCTATTTAAAAGTCTCAACTTCGCTTGGTCGCCATGTTCGTTTTCTACTTTACAAGTTTATGAAATATACATAGGTAAACTTGTATCAGTACCCTTTATCACCGTACTAAATTGCAGTGTGATATCTGTAATTGTTTCGGAGATATAGAATGTCAGTGAAATATTTCGCACAGCCGCCATTTTGAATTTATGTAAACAATTTAACTAAATTAGACTCCAGTACATTACAATGTGTATAAACATTTGCTGTACCAAGTTTCATTACGTGTGGATAGTTAAATCGCGAGAAAAGTCTTTTTAAAAGTCTCAACTTCGCTTGACCGCCATGTTGGTTTTGTAGTCACCAGGTTTTTGAAAGTCTCATAGGTGAACTTCTAGTAGTACCCTTTATCACCGTACACAATTTCAGGGCGATATCGGTAATAGTTTCGGAGATATTGAATGCTAGTGAAATATTTCGCACAGCCGCCATTTTGCATTGGTGAGACGTAACAAAATTTGAAGGGTACGGTCGAGGTCGCCGGGAATAGTGCTATGAACATACCGAGTTTCATTGAAATCGCTCCAGCCGTTTAGATTTTATTAGGGGGAGACACACACACGAATCACACACACACACACACACACACACGCACACACACACGGACAAAAGGTGATCTCATAAGCCTATTTTTTCAAAATTGAAAATAGGCTAAAAATACTTTCGATATTAGCTGCGGATGCTGAAAATACTGTTTTCCAGTCTAGAACGAAAAAATCAGCTGCATTCGCACTCAACAAATTAGTTATGAATTCGAACTCTTATAGAGCTAGGCTTGTTTACCGTAACAGCTATTCGGATTTAAGATATCGTCTGCACACCACTTTTTCTATGCAATCATCTCGTCTGTTCTTATCAGTTTACAAGCGATAAGAAATTGTTAAATGAGGAGTAGACTAAGTAACAACAAAAAAGTTAAACAATTCTACTATATGTTTTGAAATTAGCTGTTCACTTATTTTAGTAAACTTAAAAATGTAAACACTGAAGCAGTGGTTATTGTACTGCTGAAATATAACTGAACACGGTTGGTTATTTTGAGAAGTTATCATTATTAGTAGTTATATTAGTTATATTAGAAGCATTGATTATAATCAATGGTTTAAGTGAGCATGGAAGACTTGTGTCGTTCTAAGAATGCATAAGGATTAGGAGACCGCGACCGAGCGCAGTTGAGGGACTCCTCTGGTGACTACCTGGAGTGTCGAGTAGAATTGGCTGGCTACCTGACTCAGGTACCCGAGTGGAATTGATGCCCGCCCACTACCACTTACCTCGCTGGTATCGGGAGGGCGTGGTTTCTCATTTTCCTCACCAGGAAAATGCCAGGATGAACAGGTCTACGGCCAACATCCTTCCCACTCGCTACTCTGACCTTTCCCTTATTAGAGCCAAGTTAGCGGTCGCTTCCCAACCTTACGTAAGTTCTAGGTTTCTAGCCATTCTTTGACGGAGCTTCAGGTTTAAGTTGTCATTATTGAAGCAGGATGACATGTCTCTATACACACTGTCTGCTATTTCCATGTGACTTCTGATTTTATAGTCGGGTTCTAAACTCCCTAGATATTTAAAATCGCGAACACGCTCGACTGAGACTCAGAGTAGCTTGGTCATGATTTTGGCGATTATAAACGATAAATTTCGTCTTATTGTATTTAAGTTAATATGGAGTCCAAATTCTTCAGATGTTGTGCTGATGTTCGTTAGTTCTAAAAAAATCAACAACTAATAAGTCAGTAACTAAACAATTCAACTTCTTAATGAAATGCCTCAATGTTTTAGGTTGTGCTAATTATAGTAGGTAGGCAGAATCTTGAGGTCATTTGCTACTAGTCAATGCTAGAGATGTGTGACCTATTTATAATGTGGGATACTTTGATCCTAAGTTGGGATCCATAAAACTTGTGGATTAATTTCGGATATGAGAAATTAAGATTTAGTAGAATATTTCAAACTCTTGAGGAAGACCACAAATATCGTGTGGGACAAGTATTTCCTTATTAGCTGCTAACATCTATAAGACACTCTGTCGTTGTAATAAATATGACCTCGACAAAGTGGCAGACCATCAACCACGGACCGAGCTATCAAGTGGTGATCCATACAAGAACTTGGTTATTGGTGACTGGCGAGAACTGAGAAGACAGAAACGTTGCTGAAGAAAAATGTGAAGGAATCATGATAAAATAGTTGATGAACGTAATATTGAGCTTGGAATAAACAAGAGTTATATCCCAGAGGGGAAGAGGAGAAGAGAAGAGCAGAGCAGGATGTTTAATTAAAGCCTGAGGCCAGCTGATAGATTGAGTTCCAATACGTGGAGAAGAAGAGGGAAAGAGAAGAGCTCGCCTCGCTTGCCCAGCCTCCTACACGGCTCCTTGCGGTGTCAATCCAACAACAGCATAATAGTTCCTTAGCCACGTTCATTGCTTAAGTTCTCTAAATGTTTGCAAGTAACAAATGCATTTATTGGAATTAAAGAGGGAAGAACGAAGAAGGGAGATAAGTATGAAGAGGAAAACATAAACGGAGAACGATTAAAAGATGTGAAAGAAGAGCAAATAGATGACGAACAGGAGGAAGAAGGAATGCAATTAGGTAAGTAAAAATTCAGACTTTCACGACCGGCGTTGAAATAGGAATCTCTGTTTCGAAACAGAAGAGCAGCCCTGTCCTTGATGCATTACTTTTTTGTGGTACGCCGTTGCTATGGTAGTCTCTATGTGTGGGTTGTTGACTATTTAAAAATATTCTGTTTACAGGTTTTACCTCGCTTAATGTAACCTGTGAACATGCTGAACGCAGTCTTCAGCGAAACGTCAGGACGACAAAATGTCCTTACAACACGGCCTATAAGCCTGCGAAACAGCAATTAAGTAAATTGATGAACGATGAATGAAGAAACGGAAATAGATAAATAAATATATAAATGAAGAGTGAACGAAAGAAATGATTAAATAAAAAGCAAAGGAAACAAGGAAGGAAGAACGGACGGAAGAAATAAATAAATAAATAAATAAATAAATAAAGAAAGAAAGATAGATAGAAAGAAAGGAAAGAAGGAATGAGATGAAGGAAACATGGGAGGAAGGAAGGAAAGAAGGAAATATGGAAGGAAGGGAGGAAGGAAGGATGGATGGAAGGAAAGAATCAAGGAAGGAAACAAGGAAGAAAGGAAGGACACAAGGAAGAAAGGAAGGGAACAAGGAAGAAAGGAAGGAAGTACATTTATTCCACTTACGGTGTCTCTACTGTAATAATAATGTTATTGGTAAGCTATTACGTTCCATCAGCGTTTGTACTTGGGTTTCAGTCAGATGTATCAAGTGAATGTATGACATATAGTTTGAATATTCGACTATTACGAATATTTGCCAATCCAAAATTATAATAATTATTATTCAAAGTAATGGTATATTCGAATATTCAAAGAATTTGAATGTTTTAACATTGCGGATGCCAGAATACTTCGGTTGTTTGAATAGTTCGAAGTACTGGAGAATTTCGATTAATCAATTATTAAAATAAATCAAACTGTTAAACTATTTGAATTATTCGAAGATAATAAGTACACAAATATTACAGCCATTTGTGTAAAGAAATATGTCCAATGGACGGGCAGGAGAGAGTACAAGGGGTCGGATGGGGGTTAAGACCTTCCCCATTCAGCCTGATAGATCATCATTCAAAACAAGCTTCACTTGTTATTTCTTTCCTCCTTTATAGCCTATTTTCAATTTTGAAACAAGATGTTCAGTAAAGAACATATAGCCTACTTTCTCCTAAATGCATAGGTATTGTTATAACTCTTTGTCCTTTTCAAGGAGTATGATTGAATGTTGGTTGTAGTAGCTTGTTGAAATACAACGTGCTATAGGGATATTAAACATGAATATGAGGTGCCCTTTGCTAGTGCTACCTCTGTACCAAATTTCGTTCAAATCGGTTTCACCGTGTTTGAATTGATAGGGGGAATCGATTTGCACACATACTTGGCCACCATCTGCAAACTAATGGGCTGATGATCTTGCAGTTTGGTCAGAATATGCTTCCCACATATGTTGTTGCAAAATTTGGTAGAGACTAGATTATTAGGTTGGTCGTAATTACATTTTAGCTTTTAACATTTGGGTGGCCGCGATTACGTTTCCGTCATGATGGCGGTGATATAAAACATGACACTGAGGTGCCCTTTGCTAGTGCTACCTCTGTACCAAATTTCGTTCCATTCGGTTTCACCTTGTTCGAATTGATAGGGGGAATCGTTTTTCACACAAAGATGGCCGCCATCCACAAAATATTGGGCTAATGACCTATTAGTTTGGTCAAAGAATGCTCCCTCCATAAAGGTATGTTGTTGCAAAATTTGGTAGAGATCGGATGATTAGGTTAATCGTAATTTGATTTAAGCTTTGAACATTTGTGTGGCCGCCATTACGTTTCTTTCAAGATGGCGGCGATATAAAACATGACACTGAGGTGCTCTTTGCTAGTGCTACCTCTGTACCAAATTCCGTTTCATTCGGTTTCACCGTGTTCGAATTAATAGGGGGAATCGATTTTGACACAAAGATGGTCGCCATCCAAAAAATATTAGGCTAATAACCTATTAGTTTGGTCAAAGGATGCTCCCTCCATAAAGGTATATTGTTGCAAAATTTGGTAGAGATCGGATGATTAGGTTAATCGTAATTTGATTTAAGCTTTGAACATTCGTGTGGCCGCCATTACGTTTCAGTCAAGATGGCGGCGATATAAAACATGACACTGAGGTGCCCTTTGCTAGTGCTACCTCTGTACCAAATTTCGTTCAATTCGGTTCCACCGTGTTCGAATTAATAGGGGGAATCAATTTTGACATAAAGATGGCCGCCATCCGCAAACTATTATGCTAATAACCTATTAGATTGGTCAAAGGATGCTCCCTCCATAAAGGAATGTTGTTGCAAAGTTTGGTAGAGATCGAATGGTTATGTTAGTCGTAATTTAACTTAAGCTTTGAACATTTGTGTGGCCGCCATTACGTTTCTGTCAATATGGCGGCGATATAAAATATGACACTGAAATGCCCTTTGCTAGTGCTACCTCTGTACCAAATTTCGTTCCATTCGGTTTCACCGTGTTTGAAATAATAGGGAGAATTTATTTTTACACAAAGATGGCCGCCATCCGCAAACTATTAGGCTAATGACCTATTCATTTGGTCAAAGGATGCTTCCTCTATAAAGGTATGTTGTTGCAAAATTTGGTAGAGATCGGATGATGAAGTTAATCGTAATTTGATTTAAGCTTTGAACATTTGTGTGGCCGCCATTACGTTTCTGTCAAGATGGCTGCGATATAAAACATGACACTGAGGTGCCTTTTGTTAGTACTACCTCTGTACCAAATTTCGTTCCATTCGGTTGCACCGTGTTCGAATTAATAGGGGGAATCGATTTTCACACAAAGATGGCCGCCATCCGCAAACTATTACGCTGATGACCTATTAGTTTGGTCAAAGGATGCTCCCCCCGTAATGGTATGTTGTTGCAAAATTTGGTAGAGATCGGATGATTAGGTTAGTCGTAATTTGATTTAAGCTTTGAACATTTGTGTGGCCGCCATTACGTTTCTGTCAAGATGGCGGCGATATAAAACATGGCACTGAGGTGCCTTTTGTTAGTACTACCTCTGTACCAAATTTCATTCCATTAGTTTGCACCGTGTTCGAATTAATAGGGGGAATCGATTTCCACACAAAGATGGCCGCCATCCGCAAACTATTACGCTGGTGGCCTATTGGTTTTGTCAAAGGATGTTCCCCCCATAAAGGTATGTTGTTGCAAAATTTGGTAGAGATCGGATGATTAGGTTAGTCGTAATTTGATTTAAGCTTTGAATATTTGTGTGGCTGCCATTGCGTTTCCGTCAAGATGGCGGCGATATAAAACATGACACTGAGGTGTCCTTTGCTAATGCTACCTTTGTACCAAATTTCGTTCAATTCGCATTCACCGTGTTCGAATTGATAGGGGGGACAGACATTCAGAGTACACACACTCACACACACACACACACACACACACAGACAGACACACACACACACACACACACACAGACTCACACACACACAGACACACACACACACATACACACACACAGACAGACACACTTTTTTCGCCCTGTGTTGATCTCATAAGTCTACTTTCATTTTTTGCAAAAATCGAAAGTAGGCTAAAAATAGGCTTATGAGATCACCTTGTATCCGTGTGTGTGAGCGTGTGTGTGTGTGTGTGTGTGAGAGAGAGGTGTGTGTCTCCCCCTAATAACTTCTAAACGACTGGAGCAATTTCAATGAAACTCGGTAAGTTCATAGCACTATTCTGGCCAACCCCGACCGTGCCCTTGAAAGTTTGTTATGTCTCACCAATCCAACATGGGGGCTGTGCGAAATATTTCACCAGCATTCAATATCTCCGAAACTATTCCCGATACCACCCTGGATTTTTTTACGGTGATAAAGGGAACTACTAGAAGTTCACCTATGTGACTTTTGAAAAACTGGTAACTAGAAAACCAACATGGCGGCCATGCGAATTTGCGACCTTTAAATAGACGTTTCTCGCGATTTAACCAACCAAACGCAATAAAACATGGTACAGTATATGTTTATACACATTGTAATGCACCGATATCTAACTTCGTTCAATTGTTTACATAACCACAAGATGGCGGATGTGCGAAATATTTCCCCGGCATTCTATATCTCTGAAACTATTGGCGGTATCACCCTGAAATTTTGTACGGAGATAAAGGGCACTACTGGATGTTCAAAAACCGGCTAACTACGAAACGAACATGGCGGCCGAGCGAATTTGAAAATTTTAAATAGACCTTTCTTGCGATTTAATGTTCCAAACGCAATGAAATCTGGCACAGGAAATGTTTATACATATTGTAATGCACTGGTATCTAATTTAGTTCAATTGTTTACATAACCTCAAGATGGCGGCTGTGCGAATTTTAAAATTAAGTTTTTATATCTTGTGTCGTAGTGATGCGATCGAAGTAAAAGTTTGAATAATGAACATTCGCAATAATTTTCCTTTAATGGTACATGACTCTATGGCCTATACATTTAACAATCCGACATGGCGACCATCCGAAATATTTAGACGGCTCTGAATATCTACGAATCTATTATAGCAATCAAACTGATTTTTTAGCCTATTTTCAATTTTGAAAAAATAGGCTTATGAGATCACCTTTTGTCCGTGTGTGTGTGCGTGCGTGTGTGTGTGTGTGATTCGTGTGTGTGTCCCCCCCTAATAAAATCTAAACGGCAGGAGCGATTTCAATGAAACTCGGAAAGTTCATAGCACTATTTCCGGCGACCTCGACCGTGCCCTTCAGATTTTGTTACGACTCACCAATCCAACATGGCGGCTGTGCGAAATATGTCACCAGCATTCAATATCTCCGAAACTATTACCGATATTACCCTGACATTTTCTAATGTGATAGAGGGAACTACTATAAGTTCACTTATGTGACTTTTGAAAACCTGGTAACTACAAAACCAACATGGAGGCCAAGCGAATTTGCGACTTTTAAATAGACGTTTCTCGCCAATTGACCAACCAAACGCAATGAAACTTGGTACAGTATATGTTTATATACATTGTAATGCACCGACATCTAACTTCGTTCAATTGTTCACATAATCACAAGATGGTGGATGTGCGAAATATTTCACCGGCATTCTATATCTCTGAAACTATTAGCGGTATCTCACTAAAATTTTGTACGGAGATAAAAGGCACTACTGGAAGTCCATCTATAAGACTTTCAAAAACCGGTTAACTACAAAACGAACATGGCGGCCAAGCGAATTTGAAAATTTTAAATAGACCTTTCTCGCGATTTAATGTTCCAAGCACACTGAAACCTGGTACAGGAAATATTTATACACATTGTAATCCACTGGTATCTAATTTAGTTCAATTGTTTACATAACCTCAAGATGGCGGCAGTGCGAATTTTAAAATTAAGTTTTTATTTCTTGTGATGTAGTCATGCGATCGAAGTGAAAGTTTGAATAATGAACCTACGCAATAATTTTCCTTTAATGGTACATGACTCTATGGCCTATACATTTAACAATCCAACATGGCGACCATCCGAAATATTTAGACGATACTGAATATCTACGAATCTATTTTAGCAATCAAACTGCATTTTTTAATGTTCATAGGGGCTATGAACTTTAGTTCACCTATAGGACTTTAAATAACCTGGTGATCACAAATCCAACATGGCGGTGACGCGAATTATAAATATTCACATGGACGTTTCTCGCAATTTAACCATCTGCATGCAGTGAAACTTGGTACTGTAAATCCTTATACGAATGTTAATCCACTGGCATCTAATTTATTTCAATTGTTTCCATAACCTCAAGATGGCAGCTGTGCAAAATTTTAAAATCTCCTTGTTTTTTCTTGTATTCTAATTATGCGATTGAAGTTTGAATACTACACGTTCACAATAATATGCATGTAACAGTACATAACTCTAGGACCTACATATATAAAATCCAACATGGCGACCATCCGAAATATTTAGTCGGTTCTCAATACCTACGAATTGCAATCAAACAGAAATTGTGTATGTTGACAGTGGCAATTAACATAAGTAGGATGTATGAAAATAGGCTGTATAGTTCTTCACGGAACTACTTGTTTAAATGTTCATAGGAGCTATGCACTTAAGTTCACCTATAGGAGTTTAAATAACCTGGTGATCACAAATCCAATATGGTGGCGACGCGAAGTATAAATATTCACATGGACGTTTCTCGCAATTTAACCACCCGAGTGCAGTGAAACGTGGTACAGTAAATCCTTATACGAATGTTAATCCACTGGCATCCAATTTATTTCAATTGTTTCCATAACCACAAGATGGCAGCTGAGCGAAATTTTAAAATCTCCTTGTTACTTCTTTTGTCCTAATCATGCGATTGAAGTTTGAATGCTACACGTACACAATAATCTTCATGTGACAGTAAATAACTCTAGGACCTACTGTACATATATAAAATCCAACATGGCGACCATCCGAAATATTTAGCCGGTTCTCAATATCTACGAATCTATTACAGCACTGAAACTGACATTTTGTATGTAGATAGAGGCAGTTACATAAGTAGAATATATGAAAATAGGCTGTATAGTTCTTCACGAAACTACTTGTTTTCTTTATTTTGCCCTTTAGGCTTTCTTTTCCGTTTGTTTCTATGTGTATTACAATTATTCGAACAATCGATTATTGGCTGAATAATCGGGTAATAGTATTATCGTATGGCGTCGGGTGCCGGGTGCAAGTTTTTTTATTTGACGCTCAGAGGGCAGCTTGCATTACGAATTTTTGTCGTTCCTTGGAGCGCTATGAAAGTCAAGGAGGTGAGATATATAAGCTCCTTGACACTACAGCAGTTTTTAGTAGAGAAAGGACGAACATTTTGTTGGTGAAAAATCCTGAGATTAAATTTGCCATTATGAACACGGCCTACTGAATTCAACAGGGTTCTTTAACATGCTAATATTTCGAAATTCGAATGTTCGAATACGTAGGAAATTCGAATCATTTGAATATTCGAATGTGCAAATAAGTCGATTCAAACATTCGTATTCGATTATGTACAGCCTTAGAAAGAAGAAATGGCTGGAGAAAGAATGTTTAGTTTTTAAAGTTGTCTTCATGAATGTTATATTTTTCACTGTAAACAAAATAAAGATGTTTCGTTATTGGTAACCTACCTGGAAGTTTCATTTAAAGTAGGGCAGAATTATTTGAATGTCCTGTGCTTTGGAAGAACTTGGTCGATACTATCACAGAAATAATTTGAAGCCAAATCCAGCCAAAATGCAAGTTTGTGCTTTCCACTTGCGAAACAAAGAAGCAAAGAGGACACTGAACATTAAGTGGCAAGGTGAAACAATCCTTCATTGTTTTACACCAAAATATCTTGGTGTCACTCTCGATCGAACTCTGTCTTTCAAGCAACATTGCTTGAACACCAAAAGTAAAGTATCTGCTCCAAATAACATACTAAGATGCCTAACAGGAAGGACATGGGGTGCTCACCCCACTACTCTCAGAACTTCAGCCCTTGGACTGAGTTTCTCAGGTGCTGAATATGCAGCACCAGTTTGGCTTTCTTCTCCATATTCCAAAGAGTTGGGTATAGCTCTGAATGAGACTTCCAGGATTGTATCTGGGTGTCTTAGACCAACACCACTTCAGAAGATCTACCCTCTTATAGGAATTTCTCCACCTCATGTCCGAAGAATGGTAGCAGCAGCATCAGAGAAGAAACGGCGAGAACCCGATTCTAGGCATCCACTATTCGGCCAACAACCAGCCCGACAGAGAACAGATTTTTGAGGGGAGTAACAGCCCTCGAAGGCTCACAAGAAGCTGCCCGTGTGAAGATATGGAAGACAGAGATCACAGACCCAACTATTCCTCTATCAGAAAAAATGGCACCTTGTCACAACTTGCCATATGGAATTTGGAAATCATTGAACAGGCTGAGGACGGGGGTTTCACGCTGCAAGAACAATCTCAAGAAATGGAACATGCTCGTCAACAATGATGGGTTCTGTGACTGCAGCATGTTACAAGATCCAGAACACCTGTTGATCTGCCCCTTGATGGAGGACATATGCTCAAAATACGATATTTTGGCTGCAAATGCTAATGCTATAACTGTTGCTACTTACTGGCAAAATCTAATTTGATTCGGACACGGAAAATAAATAAATACCCGTTTCATAGATAATGAAAGAGCGTTTGATAGGGTAAAGCTCATCAGAATACTTCAGCAAACTGGAATTGATAGTATAAATAATTGAAAAGCTCTATTGGCATCAAAAAGTTGTGGTGAGTGTTGATGATGGAAGGGACATCACACTCTAATGAAATGAGACAAGGGTTTCGTCAAGACTGTGTTTTGTCCCTATTGTTATTTAACATCTATTCGGAAGCTGTCTTTAAATAAGTAGCAGTTATAGAAGTGGGAATCAAGGTTAATGGAGAACCAATAAGCTCGCAGCGATATGCAGATGGCACAGTAAATCTTGCCAGTAGTATTGAAGACCTAAAACTATACTTAGACAAACGCAATATAACTGGAGAAGAAATGACTCTCAATGCAAACAAGAAGAGAAAGAGAAGAATTGCTGTTGTTTTAAAGGGCGGAACAGCGAGGTCATCTGCCCCAGAGAAAGAGAAGTAATGATGCCCAACAAATTCAACACGTTGATAAGTGTAAATATCTTGATTGTTGGATATCGGAGTCTTTAAACCGAGATCTGGAAATTATGACACGTATAGGAATAACTAGGTGAACATTCAAGAAAATGAGAACATTTCTACGTGATGGCCCCTTAATTGTAAAACGTAGACAGCGCATGGCTGAATGTTATGTTTTATCGGCTTTGCTTTATGAAGTTGAAGATTGGATTTTAAAAGCAACCACAATTAAAAAACTGGAAGGTATGGAAACGTGGTTTCATAGTAGAATGCTCAGAGTATCTCTGACAGTGTCCTGTAAATCGCGGCCAGCATGGTCTCTACCTGGAGTATTTGTGGCTGATACGGATGAAACCATTGGACTGGAAGAAACTATTGGTCGCTACTTGGTTAGATGAATGTCTGGATGAAACCATTGGTCTGCACGAAATCATTGGTCGCTACTTGATTAGACGACTGTCTGGATAAACCATTGGTCTGTACGAATCCATTGGCTGCTACTTGGTTAGATGACTGGACGAAACCATCGGTATGGACAAAATCATTGGTCGCTACACTTGGTTAGATGATTGTCTCGACGAAACCATTGGTCTGGACGAAACCATTGGTTGCTACTTGGTTGATGACTGTCTGGACGAAACCATTGGTATGGACAAAATCATTGGTCGCTACTTGGTTAGATGACTGTCTCGACGAAACCATTGATTGGTCTGGACTAAACCATTGGTCGCTACTTAGTTAGATGACTGTCTGGATGAAATCATTGGTCGCTACTTAGTTAGACGGCGGTCTGGACGAAACCATTGGTCTGCACGAAATCATTGGACGCTAGTTTATTAGACGACTTTTTGGATGAAACCATTGGTCTGGACGAAATCATTGGTTACTTCTTGGTTAGATGACTGTCTGGACGAAAATTACTAATTGCACTACAAGGAAGGGGGTCTGGGGCATAAAACCCAGGTTAGGTTTGTTTTGTATGAAGAACAGTATTGTCACGAGGACAATTTCTACACTGGGCGCGATTTACGCACATTTCTCAGTGGGCGGTATTTTCCTGGGCGCGATTTTCGCACAACCATCTTGGACAAAACATGTCACTAATGAACAGGTATGGCCGAGAACAAATTCTAAACGGGAACTTCTGACAACCATCAAATGCAGAATTATTTTATGTCTGGGACATGTGATACGTGGTGAAAGATGTGCAATATTACTCATTCTAAATTACAAAATAGAAGGGCTGTAAAGACTAGGCAGGAGGCGAACATCAAGTCTCAAAAACATTGAAGACTGCACTCACATAAGAGCCATCGAACAACTCTACCGTGTTGCTGAAGACAGGAAAACACTCTCCATATTGATCGCCATTGTCGGAAGACTGGACAGGAGACGTAGAAGAAGAATAAGAAGTAGCAGAAGAGGAAGAAGAAGAATATATTCTTGAAGAAGAACGTCAATGGTCACATTAAATGAGAAATTAAGGGGTTACAGCCGAAAACTCATAAATATTTATATTTCAAAAAAATTACCACTTAAGTTTAGAAACATCTATGTCACAGAAATCCTTACTTTAAATCTCCGTGGCGAATGGAGTATTTCAGAAGATTTCAATAACTTATGTTTCTCCATACACTTTCTGAATGATTTACTTTGTTCATCGTTCATCTGCCCGAATAAATATTCTGCTTTTATGTGGTCTGAAAAACATCCCATTTCTACCACACTTTCGAGGATATTTGTTTTAAAAATTAAAGGTAAGTTAACAAAAAATTGAACGACCAATAAAAACCAATTGCATCATGTAAAATATTTTTTCTTGCTATACAAACCACCCAAAGATACTGTATGAACACACAGGCCATAATTCAATAAAATCCTTCAGGTAATTTTAGAAATATTGAATATTTTGGGAAATTTACGCTTGCTAGTGTGAGGAGCACCTTATGTGAATGTCGGGGCGTGGTGGCTCAGCGGTCTAGCTGTATGCCTCTCACCAAGGCGGTCCGGGTTCGATTCCCGGTCAATGCATGTGAGATTTTCGAAGTGAAATGCCATGTCCTGTGGTTCGGATTCCACGTAAAAAGGAGGTCCCGTGGCTCATAATCACAAGATTCACGGTCACGTAAAAACTACAATCTTCCTTATGTGAATGTAGGAAGAATAAAAAGAGAAAAGTATCAGTAAAACGTAGACAACGGAGAAAATCTAATACGAACAGCTGCAAACAATGGAAATCATTCAGGAATAGAGGGGAGAAACATTCGTTATTGAAATCTCTTGAAATATTCCATTATCCACGGTGATTTAAAGTAAGCATTTCTCTCACCAGTCTGCTGCCGCAAGCCCCGCATGATGGATGTTACGTTAACTACCATTTCATTTCTCGATTACGTCTCCCGTTTCGCTCCTCGGAATAAATGGTCTCCAAAATATTATACACTCTTTAGGGTGTTATATATCTTCATATCTGATCATTCCTGGAGTTCAGTTTCTTCCTAAGAGGAATGCCAATGAGTACTTTACAACAAATAACGAAATCGCTCAACATATAAATTGAACGCACTAGGATTTGATGGGGTTTGAAATATTCAATTAGGGGGTTTAAATAGTTTTAGTGCAGCTCTCCCATCGATATTGATAATATGATGTACTATTTAGCACAGAACTACATCTCATTGGTGTCATGTGAGCAATTGTGCTGGTGGGCCAGAGGGTGTGAGGTTGAATGATGAGCTACTTGTAGTTGGGTGAATAATAATGGAAAATTTGATTAATTATTAAATATGAATAGCAGTCAAATGGCCATAGCTGGGTATTTTTCATTGAACGCACGAGGGCTCCCAACAAGTTCAATTTCAAGTAGTTCAACTTTGATTACCAGATGCTACTGTCACTAACACCCAGCGGCGAACCCTGGAACTTGATAGAGCGTTTCTAAGACGCCCAGTATAACCTAGAAATTTTCCTACACTCTACCAATTGCAGTGGTAGGTTCTTTTACGTGCGATAAATGTATGACATGGGCCCACCGGCTTTACTTCCCATCCGAAGGAAGGCTTACTGAAGGATTCTAAAAATCCGACAACTTCGGCCGGGTTTGAACTCACGATCTTGGGCATAGCAGTTCAGCAAGCAATCGACTACGCCCCCGATCCGTTGAATAATCAACTCACTTAATAGGGATGTATAGAACTAGCACCGATAGAGCGCACTGCTGTTGTACTGGGTAAGCGCAAGGCGCTCTTCATTTGTCTCCTGTGTTCTCATTCCGCTAATATCCACGAATTTAAGTTGTTTAAATTGCTATTTTCGTGACTATGCCGAGCTATTGCAGTGTTCCTCTTTGAAAAAATCAGGGAAATCCGATTTCGTGTCACCAATGTTCACAAAATAAAGAAATGAGGAAGAAATGGTTACATGCTATTAGAAGGAAACATTTCGGTGAAGAAAATCTGACCGAAAATATTAAAGTGTGTTCCCATCGTTTTCAACTCGATGACTTCACGAAAACTGTGTTGGGCAAGTGTGATTTACAAAGGGAAATAATTCCTACCTATAAACTGAATAGACATATCGATAACAACCACTGAATTTATGTGTTTGTATTTGAAGGTGAGAGAGAAAGATTAAAATCGGGCACTGTTCCATCGCTTTTTCCGTGGACCACGAACACAACAAAACTAAGGAAGAGGCTATACACAAGAAAATTGCCAGTTTACCACGATAAGCCTACAATATCGGAATCTGTATAAATTATCTCCATTGAAGTACGGTACGGGAAGAAATCGTCAATATACAGGAAGAAGTGAATGTAACATTTGTGACTCCCATTTTCAAAGGCATCAATACTCGGACAAATACTTCAAGAATAAATGTCACAACATTAACAGTCAAAAACGTATTATGGTTGGTTTCTTGAAATCAGAATTAATCGTCAACTTACATCTGCCCGACGGAGAATGTGGTACCGGTAGTGACTGACTTCTACATTCTTGAGTCATAGGCCTAAGTTAGCCAGATGAATGGAAACAGTTCATGGCCTTAAAACAGGGATTCTCAAACTTTTTAAATACTGTACCCCTAAGTCGTTTCCATGGGGTACGGAAACAATTTGTATTAAGAAATTGACAAATTACAAAAGAACCAAACGTTGCGATGCATTTTGAGGTAAACAATACCGGTATCAACTTTCTTTGATTATGTTTACCTTAAAACAAGACCGTTTCATGTACGCTATCAACCAAAACAATACACGAAACGAAGTCTATAATCAAGGGGAGCCAATGAATATTTAAATCTCTATTTATAAAAGGAAGATTATAGTTTTACGTGACCGTTAATCTAGAGATCATAAGGCAAAGAGGACTTCCTCTTTACGTGGAATCCGAACAGGACAAGGCATTTCACTTTGAAAATCTCACATGCATTGACCGGGAAATCTCTATTTATGATTTAAGTCTTATGGAGATATAGGCTATTCATCAATATAGGCCTACAATACTCAAGCATGCTGACTCCTATTCATAATTTGAATAATAAAGCGTGTTAGAATTTTGTTATTACCGCTGTAGCCTACTAATTCTTCCCTCCTCCCACTAGTTTTAGCGCCTCTAGTCCGTAGCTCATTTTACAGCTGTTTAACGCTTAAACGCTGAAAATCGTTCATAATATATTAGAGGATATACCTATAGAATTAATTAATATAGTCTTGGAGTAAAATTAGAGAAGATATAATTTACTTTAGCCTAGAAAACTCGGTCACAATCTATACATTCCTCGTAGCTGACTGGGGGAAACATAGGACGATCGCCTTGCGCTTACCCAGTACTACACGAGCGCTATCAGGCGCGAACTTTCTCAGGCTACATCCCTATTAGTAATTTACAAAAGTGTATCATTTCTTGCATGTTGGGGTATACATTATAATTAGAATATTCTATATATTATCAATAATGATCTCAACAAGCTTCATTACAAGGCTTAATTCCTCTTCACATCTCTATTGACAAATGCGAGCACTGTACTTTAAATTCATTAGAGCTTTCGTAGTTTGTAAAATAGAAGACGATCGAGAATGAGAAAGAGAAGAAAAATAAATTGAGTAGAAGGAGGAAGAGGTGAAGTAGGAGATGAAGTAGGAAGACGGAGGGAAATATTTGAAGGAGATAGAAAATGAAGAAGAGGGCATGGAGGCAAAGACACAGGAGGAGGAGTATGGGAAGAAGGAGGAGGGGCTGAACAAAGACGAAGAGGAGGTATAAGGAATATAAGGAGAAAGAGGAAGAAATATGAAAAGGATGTTTGTAGTTTTACGTGACCTTTAATCTTTCGATCATGAGCCACGGGACCTCCTTCTTACGTGGAATTCGAACCACAAAACATTGACATTTCACGTAGAAAATTGCACATGCATTAACCGAGGATTAAACCCCTGCCATCCTTGGTGTGAGGCCTCACTACGCCTTCAGAATCCTCGAAGTTGGAGGGACAAGGACCTGGAGAAGGAGGAGAATAAGAAGGAGAAGAGGAAGAAAAGATGAGGAAATAGGAAGAGGAGGTAAATGAAATTAAGATGGGGGAGGGACAATAAGAATGAAGAGAAGGAGAAAGAGAAGGGGGATGAAGATAAGGGGAAGGGCAGAATAAGAATGACGAGGAAGAGGAAGAGTAGGGGGATGAAGATTTGGAGGGAGGAGGAGAGTATTATGAAAGACAACGAAGAGGAAGTGAAGAAGGATGAAGATTAGGAGGGAAGGGAGAGTAAGAAAGACGGGGAAGAGGAATAGTAGGAGGATGAAGATTAGGATGGGGGAAAAGTAAGAAATTCGGGGAAGATGAAGATTAGGAGGAGAGGGAGAGTAGGAAAGACGGGGAAGAGGAAGAGTAGAAAGATGGAGATAAGGAGGGGAAGGGAGAGTAAGAACAACTGGGAAAAGGAATAGTAGGAAGATGAGGATTAGGAGGGGAAGGAGAGTAAGAAAGATGAGGAAGAGGAAGAGTAGGAGGATGAAGATTAGCAGGAGGAGGAGGGGGAGAGTAAGAAAGACGGGAAAGAGGAAGAGTAGGAGGATGAAGATTAGGAGGGGGAGGGAGAGTAAGATGGACGGGGAAGAGGAAGAGTAGGAGGATGAAGATTAGGAGGGGAGGGAGAGTAAGAAAGACGGGGAAGAGGAAGAGTAGGAAGATGAAGATTAGGGGGGGAGGGAGAGTAAGAAAGACGTGGAAGAGGAAGAGTAGGAAGATGAAGATTAGGAGGGGAGGGAGAGTAAGAAAGACGGGGAAGAGGAAGAGTAGGAAGATGAAGATTAGGAGGGGAGGGAGAGTAAGAAAGACGGGGAAGAGGAAGAGTAGGAGGATGAAGATTAGGAGGGGGAGGGAGGGTAAGAATGACGGGGAAGAGGAAGAGTAGGAAGATGAAGATTAGGAGGGGGAGAGAGAGTAAGAAAGATGGGGAAGAGTAGGAGGATAAAGATTAAGAGGAGGACGGAGAGTAAGAAAGATGGGGAAGAGGAAGAGTATGATGATGCAGATTAGGAACAGAGGGAGAGTAAGAAAGACGAGGAAGAGGAAGAGTAGAAAGATGGAGATATGAAGGGGGTGGGAGAGTAAGAAAGATGGGAAAGAGGAAGAGTAGGAGGATGAAGATTAGGAGGAGAGGGAGAGTAGGAAAGACGGGGAAGAGTAGGACGATGAAGATTGGAAAGGGAGGGAGAGTACGACCGGGAAGAGGAAGAGTAAGAAGATGACGATGAGGAGAGGAGGGAGAGTAAGAAAGAATAGGAAGAGTTACCCGAATTGATCGCTAGTTGAAGAACTGTATGTTATTTGCAGGCTGCGGGGTCTTAGTATATAAACAGTGCTATCAGATTAGTATCACACGGAATTGAGATGACGCACGCTCTATGAACACTGCCAGCTTGTCCACAACGGACGACGAACCATGCGATCAGTCCATTTATCCACCTTCGTCACTTCATCGGTACACCCGAAGGTCACAGGAGGAGCTTCCACGTGCCCTATATTATGGTGCGTTCTAACTTCATTGCACACGTACTAAGACCCCGCAGCCTGGTTATTAGAGGCAGCTGGTTCGAATTCAACAGTAAGCTAAGCTTATTACCCCACCGCGTAGCCCGTGCGCGGCAAATCGATCTCCACAAACACGATGGAAAGCTGCAGCAAGTCCGGAAATCGGAGGTTCGTATCCTGGAGCAGACAGCAGTTATCTTGAGATGTGATTTTTCCCGGGATTTAAAACACTCCCTTCAGGCAAATGCCGGGCGAGTGCCTCCTTTCACGTCCCTGGACAGAATCACACGTCATCAGACAAATTGAACACACACCCAAGTAAACGGGGGCTGATGACCAACATGAATGAACAACAATAACAAACTTCCTTGTGGTAGTTCGAAGCCTTTGTCTTACGAGAATAGCCCGGTATAAAACATCAATGATTACGATAATCCTGAACTTATGCAGATATACTGTTGAGACGCATGCGCGCCGCGTTGTCTTGTCTTGAAGCCTCTTTCCTCCTCTCTGCCTGGTCCGTAGAGCGTGCGCTTGAAATGGCAACTTCAATGGAAGATTTAATTAAACCCCGGTCTGATTTATTGTCGCCGTCTCCCCATTCCCTTCCAACCCCCTACTAACCCCTCCTCCTCAAACCTCACGCCGGGCTTGGGTTAGTCTGGGCAATTGCCTTGACCTTATGGGACCCGCATTACACACTGATTTCCTTCCGACTTGAACCTATGGGACTACCGTGGAGCAAGCGTGTACGATCAATCCTGCGACAAAAACATGCCCGGGAATGCTTCACAATACCAAGAATGTTTCTACTAAGAGAAAATTATAAAAGTGATATTTTTAGTCAATAAATAATAATAATTAATATTATTGTAGATCCCCCGGAGGCTTACACCTTGTGGGACGTGGGTTGGCAACCACGGGGCCCCAGCTGAGTTTGGCATTACTTCCACTTACTTGTGCCGGGCTCCTCTCTATTATCTTTCCGGTCAACCTCCCTTGGTCAACTCTTGTTCTTTTCCGACCCCGACGGTATTAGGGTGTCTTGAGGACTAGTTAGTCATTTCCTTTCACGCCTTAATTGGCCCTTGTCTCATTTTTCCTGATTGCTCATTCTTCGAGGGGTCAGACACTGCCATCGTAATGTCCAGGCCGCAAGGTTCCTGTAGTGACGTCACGCTTAGGGCCGGTACAGCCGCCGCAGCAAGTCAGAAGGCTCCATTCACACGCAGTCACTCCAAAGCGAATATAAATTCATATTTATAGGAAAATTTTAATACTATTTGGAGTTCACTGGCAGTTAGATAAGTTACCACTAAATAGGCCTAATTATCGCTTCGCTAGTTCGAATCCTGCCGTTGTAGCGGGCATTTTACGAGTGAACAAAATGGTACATCATCTGTGAACTTACTAGGACGTTGACGCATACAGACAGGGCAAAATTGCAGCATTTTGACCTCCTGTAAATGTTATATCAATAAAAAGAGGCATTGAAACAGTTACTCAAGATGTACCACAACGTCGATAAATCGCATATGGCTAAACTCGGGATTGAAGGAAGGAAATATTCGAATATTTCAATACACAAAACAATTTGCAGGAACAGTTTGTTAATAAAATAAATCTAAGTACCCACAGAAATATTACATAGACAGGTACACTTTTCTGTGCCTACTGCCAGAAAAACCCTCGAACTGAGCTTAAGTTATAACATTCGAGAAAACTACAGAATCTCTCTTTCAAGGATAAGATACCAAATTATGTTCATATCTAATTCTGTATTTTATTTTCATTTCTTTTAGATAACCAGCCCCCACCACCCCTTCTTGAACACTCTGCCCCCCAAAATCATTATATACGGTAGCAACAGAAATATTCATTTCTAGACCTTGTTTATCAGAAATAAATCAACAGAGAAGGTAACTTCCTTTCTGGATCTCACGCACATAAACTGCTAGTATCCTTACTCACCAGTAAAACAGAATAACATTACAAAAATATTAGCTATTCACTTCTGGACTTGCATGAGAAAAAAGGCTACGTAAGAAATCTGCCATTCTTGACAGTCAGTAAAACAAAGGTATGAAAATTATTCATTCTCTCTAAACAATACCAGCAAAATCCAGATATAAAAATATACTTTTGAATTTTTGTATATTTATGCTCTAACCAAAGTAATTGGGGCCAAAAACCACTGCTACTTTAATGAGGATCTTCTTCAAATAAGTATCTCTTGTACAATATAACCTTTATCCCCCTTGGCCTGTCAGAAAAATGGTTAAATTTCAAAAGGTCAATGTCACTTTACTGAGGATTCCAGAAAAAAACTAATGCTATCACTGTTGTCCAACTTCATTTCTTCTCACAAAAATGAATGACGTTCACAAAACAGGATATTCTTGGAATGAACATAATTAAGTATAAAAACACTAAGTGCCCCTCGGCCTCCTGTCAGAAAAATAAGGTTCAAGACCCACTTCTTCCCATAAATTTGTATGTACCAATTCACTGCGGTACTACTTGACCAGCAGAAAAATGTTAATCGTTAATTTCAGTAGTTAAAAAAAGTTTTACTTAAAATTTTATACAAAGGAATATCTCTCCAAAAGTTTTACCGCATATCCTAATCTAAGTGTCATAATTTCAGTCAGTATTGAGCTACTGTTGTGATACCAGCACTAGAGTTTAACCTCTTATGGAGTAAGCTACAGTACAGAAAAATTAATAACTAATGTAGCCTATCTATCTACTATAGGCCTACATGTCTATATACATTCAAGGCTATTCAACAGATCACATTCTAAACTACCTACTCGTGGCTCATGCTGCACAACGTAACCTATCTTTAACTGCAATCAATGCACAGGCCATTCTTGTGTTCCCTGTAATGCGCAAATCTTTTCTAGGAATTTTAAGTTTCCATTGCTTTCTTAAATTTTCGTCGGCTGGGAAGAAAAAACAAGGCAGATAACCTAATCACCTCCATCATACTAGATGCTTTCGCAACCGGTAACACAACTTTTTGGCATGCCAGGGACCTGGGCAGGAATAATTGTTACAATGAACAAATAGCATATTGTATTACCATCCAAAAAGCCTGCATTAGTCGAAAATAAGCGATGCAAAGTTTCTAACTGAACCACAACATGCAACATGCCTGCAACATTTTATAGTTGGGCCTATAGGCTAATAACCTACCTAAAAAATGAACATTTGCTTCAGGAAACAAACGGAATAATCCTCATTCTGGATGACGTAAGTAGTAGCGTTCTTACGTATTGCTTTTCACTCGGGCACTAATTAAAATGTATAAACAGCACACAACAAACGAGACATATTTAAGCAAATGGCCGTTACATCTCCGACTCTGTCGATCAGCTGATCACGTGGTAATGGCCGCTGCCTGACGGCCTGGACATTACGATGGCAGTGGGTCAGACCTCTTTTGTTCTCTCCATATCTTCAGCCTTCACCAACAAGGGCTCACAGCTGGTGGGTTCGGGAGTTGGCGACCCTGAGGACATCCTGAGCTGGTTCCGGTTCCCCCCCCCCCCTTTTTTTCCATTGCCTCTGGGGTGGACCCCCTTTCCTATCTGCCTTTCATGAGTCTCCTTCCTTCCAGTTCTTTTCCTCCTGTCCTTTATTTGCCTTTTTCTCCTTTTGTTTTCCATTCCTTCTTCTAGTATGTAAGTGTGTAGTTGGTTTTAGTTTTAAGTGTGGCTTTAGTTATAGATAAAATTACATTCTCATCTTTCACTATCACCTAAACCATTAGGGGCCGATAACCTTGATTTTAGGCCCCTTAAAACAGCAATTATCATCATCATCATCATCATCATCATCATATTCTTGTAGAACCAATTTCAGCCACATTATGACCTTCCTTAGCAAAAGAATGAACATGTTAAAGATACACAGACAACCAACTCAATGTTGAAAACATCCTATTACATTTTCATCCGATTGCCGACTCAAACCCGGTTCATCACTGTATCTAATTGTTGGTGCGTTTTTCTTTGTTTTCTCCAGTCTCCCAAACGTAAAGGACACACTAAACGTTTCTTACGAGGTGCTGGAATGATGACAGGCGGTGGACGGATGATTGTTCACCGGAAACTCAACCATATCCGGTGCATTAAATTAGCAGTTTGCCGTTTCTTCTACTATGAGCGCTAGTGTGAGTCAAAGCAGATTTTCACTTAAGCCTTTACAAAAACTTCCTGAGGGCAGGCGCGGATCTAGAGTTTGGTTTTGGGGGGGGGGTTCAGAGAATCGATCTAGAGTTTGGCTGGCGGGGGGGGGGGGGGGGGGCAGAGAATCGAAATTGTTAAGAAAAATTGTATCACTAAGAACGCAATCACAAAATAACCAAACGTACAAAACTAGACCAATTTTTTTGCAAGCTTCATGGATAGAAATTTGATGCGTTTAGCGCACCAAAAATATTCGTACAAATTTCAACGGCGTGTTTTGCGACTTTTACATCGAGCTTCGAGAAAAGTATCAAGGTACGTTACAATTTCGGCAAGTCAAGTTGGTACCGACAAAGGGAGAAAGTCACAGCTTAAATTGCCAACCAAGCTTGCAGTTTGGACATCGGCAAAAATTTTTGCTGCGAAAAAAGCCCCAAATTCCTATCCGTGCATTGCTGCACATTCATCGTGACATCACTATAAACTTCGATTCGGTAATCACAAGGTTTGCTAAACAAAATAGACGAGTTGATTTTATTGTATAAATAATCGTTTTTATATAAGAGGTTTGAAGTTGTCAATATGTACAGTTGTAACAGAATATAATAATTCCAATAACGATATTTCAGTATTGAATTAAAAAAACTGTTTTTCAGTTAAAATTCGTGATTTGTCTGGTAATTGTGTTTTCGTTTTTTGCGTTTGAAAATTAATTGGTCTCCGTTTGGAGGGGGGTCATGACCCCCGTGACCCCCCTCCCCCCTTGAATACGCGCCTGCCTGAGGGTATTGAATCAAGGATTACATTAAAGAAATAATTATGTAAATAAGTTGACTTAATTTGTCTAGGATTTGAATAAAAATGAAAACGAGTAAACAAACAAGCGATTTTTAGGACGGAAGTGATTTTCAAAATTTGTTTCATTAGTTTGATACGGCTCTTCAACACTCACAATTTTAAACCTTTCTGGGCCCTTTAGCCCTTCAACATTTGACACAACTGGGGAAATTGCTTAATTTTATGTTTTTGCTAAAAATCAATTGTATCAGCCAAATACACATGCCTACGATCGCACCCTTAAAATTTTACTCGTAGAAAGAAGAACGACATTTGGAACGATTTTTATTCAACTGACGCAATGTTTACGGACTGGATGACGCAAAATTATGAATTAAGACATTTAATGACACGTTTTGCAGTAAACGGATTCCATCATAAAGTTTGTAAAATTTAACGATATCATAGGCCTAATCCAAGTGAAGACTGCAAGAGCGAACTCTGTAGGGAACAATGCGACAGAGGGAAAGTGTAAGAAGAGACTGGTATATATCTGTAAATAGGTTTTGTTTAGATTCAGAGATCTTTCAAACACTATTATGGCCATTCGACGGCAAAAAAAATAAAATAAAAAATAAATTAAAAAAAGATCCCCTTTCAGGTGAAATTCCTTCACCCCAGCGACTCTAAAAGCCGCAGCAGTTAAAAGGGACGTAGAACAATAACCTTGTTATTATGAAAGGTAGCGATTCTTGCGCATATTGTTGCTGTATCAGTTTAATCTTGGCATCTATCTTCTAGTTTAAAGACAATAACCTATGTATCGTCATTTTATCGCTGTATATGTGTCTAATATTTTAGATGAGATAGTGACTGCCATTGGCCATTACATTTCAGAAAGCAGTAATTCTATTATTTCCTCACTTATAAAGCTCTTCATACATTTTCAGCCACATCTTTATCGGACCTTAAATAGTCTTTCAAGTAACCCGTTTATCAAGGATCGCCCGCCATACCTTGGACGGGCACGGCAAGGAAAACACTTCCTCGGTTTTGCATTTTACGAAGGGTGAAAGTGTTAAAAGTGTTTTTAGGAGCTTTTCTCATAAGCTCTTCATTAGGCGGGGGTAATTAAGATTGCCGATACGAGACTCAGGGGTGACGTAACCCTGGGAGAGGGGGAGAAGACGTACGGCTATGAGAGATAACACGACGCCAAGATTAGCTACACAAGAAACGAGCACTACACCCGTCTTTTTTTGAAATTCTTTTCCTCTGCAAACGGAATGAAGAAATGAGCCCACTTCTTGTATTTAACTCCCATGCTGTGTTGTGTGTTAAGGGGATGCTAGGGGCAGAACGAGATCCTTTTTTTAACTTGCACGCCTATCGATGAGGGAGCAGAAAAAAAGGGTCTAAAAGAGTAGGCTTGAAGGGGAAATGATTTGCTCCAATCGATCGGACGTCCAACAGACGAGGGTTTATATTCTTTTTTTTCCACCCTCAATTGTTACTTCCCTTCCAGTTTAACCCCTATTCACTCCATTTTTTCCCATCTCCTCAATTTGTAATTAGACTCCTTTATCGGGCGTCCTATTTAATAGAAGGAAATGTAGATTTCTTTCATCCCCTCGTACCGCCGTAATAGCGTTAGTAAAGCTTTAAGTTTGCCTAACGTATCGCAGTTTCAGCAATTAACACACAGTTTTTCATTCCCCTTCCCCTTGTGGTATTCTATACACGGCTGTCTCCTGCCGATTGACATTTTGAGGGTATTTTGATAATGTCAGGTGTCCCTCAGGGTAGTGTGATTGGGCCCCGGATAATTCTGGCAATTATTAACAACATACCGAATGGGATTCGAAGTGACTGCCGATTGTTTGCGGATGATTGTAATATATCGAAAAATTCAAAGCTCACAAGGCAACGCTCAGTTACAAACTGACCTCAACCTATATGGGCGGTTGACAACAAAATGAAGATAAACACGAATAATAATAGTCTCATGAGAATAGAGAGTGAGCTGGAGATGGTAAAAAGGAAGGTTGCTAGATTTATGTTCAACGATTTTAATCCTAGTAGTGTAACTCGAATGATAGAAAAACTAGGGTGGGAATCTCTGGTAGATGGGACGAAATCCGGACTAATCAGTACGCTATGTTTAACACACAAATCGGCTAGCATGCTGAACTGCTGTGCCCAAGATAGCGGGTTCAAACCGGGCCGAAGTCTTCGGATTTTTAAGAGCGTTAAAATCCTTCAGAATGCCTTCATTCGGAGGGGAAATAAAACCGGTGGTCCCATGTCATAGATTTATGGCATGTAAAGGATCCTTCCACAGACTAAACTTGTGTCAACTTAATTTCTAGGTTATATTTCGTTGGAACGTCCTATCAAAGTTCCAACGTTCACCACAAGGTAACAGTGACATCTGGTAGCGAAAGTTGGAACTACTTGAAATTGAACGGAACTTGTAGCTCACCTTATGGGTGTCCGCTTGAAGCAGCTACAGCTTCTGGCAAGCCGAACATGTCCTCTGACACTCCCTGCACTAAAAGCCATACGATGAATAATATATAAATAAATAAATAATCGATTAGCATACGGAGATGTAAACAAACATCTGGAAAATTCCACCTACTTGAGCTGGGAAGATCATCCGTATAAAGTTCAGGGCCGACCGCAGCATAGCATTTATGGGAAATATTCTTTCATTAACCGTGGTATTGTTAATTAATTACAAACGCGCACAAATTGTGCAAATTATAAAGATACAACAAATGGTTCATTGAAATTGACAAAGATTTGACAAACGCCAGAATTCAGACAGACACAATACCAAATAGATCACTCTTCAGAGAAGCTATTCAAAAGGCAGAAATTCAAGAAAGAAAGAAAGAAAGAAAGAAAGAAAGAAAGAAAGAAAGAAACAAACAAACAAACAAACAAACAAACAAAAAACTCGCAGAAAGTGGACTCAAGAGGAGAAAGATCGACACTCTAGAAGGATGAAGGAAACAAAGGAAATTGAATACAATGGAAAATAGCCAAAGTTGATTCATCGTAGGCCTGCCCTCCAAATGGGTTATTCGAAAGAAGAAGAAAGAAGAATATACAACAAAGGATATAGGAACATGCCCATTCTTCAATTTGTGCAAAAGTCTATAATTGATTTCCGACGTTTTTTGAAGTGAAGCACATGATATCTGTCACATTTTTATCGCAAAGCTCTCAGTCGCACATCTGGTTGGGGTCTAGGTAAACTTTCGTCTTGCACAACTTGTGGTGGTAGACATATACAGCCATGACAGAGATCCTGGTTACTTCAGTTCAGCCTCAGTTTGTCATAGCTTCTGTCGTGTACAACTCCATCCAGATATATCCTTCTAGGGGAAATAAACTAGATGTTAGTCCCGTAAAAAATAATTATGATGATCATCATCATCATCATCATCATCATATCTTCTCTTTTGTGCACTCTTTCGTCTATTGATCTCCTACATGCTGCTCAGACAACCACTTTGGATGTATGTCTACAGGCCACTCAGACGACCACTTTGGATGTATGTCTACAGGCTGCTCAGACAACCACTTTGGATGTATTCATACAGGCTGCTCAGACAACCACTTAGGATGTATGTCTACAGGCCACTCAGACGACCACTTTGGATGTATGTCTACAGGCTGCTCAGACAACCACTTTGGATGTATGTCTACAGGCCACTCAGACGACCACTTTGGATGTATGTCTACAGGCTGCTCAGACAACCACTTTGGATGTATGTCTACAGGCCACTCAGACGACCACTTCGGATGTATGTCTACAGGCTGCTCAGACAACCACTTTGGATGTATGCCTACAGGCTGCTCAGAAAACCACTTTGGATGTATGTCTACAGGCTGCTCAGACAACCACTTTGGATGTATGTCTACAGGATGCTCAGACAACCACTTTGGATGTATGTCTACAGGCTGCTCAGACAACCACTTTGGATGTATGTCTACAGGCTGCTCAGACAACCACTTTGGATGTATGTCTACAGGCCACTCAGACGACCACTTTGGATGTATGTCTACAGGCTGCTCAGACAACCACTTTGGATGTATGCCTACAGGCTGCTCAGAAAACCACTTTGGATGTATGTCTACAGGCTGCTCAGACAACCACTTTGGATGTATGTCTACAGGCTGCTCAAACAACCACTTTGGATGTATGTCTACAGGCTGCTCAGACAACCACTTTGGATGTATGTCTACAGGCTGCTCAGACAACCACTTTGGATGTATGTCTACAGGCTGCTCAGACAACCACTTTGGATGTATGTCTACAGGCTGCTCAACCAACCACTTTGGATGTATGTCTACAGGCTGCTCAGACAACCACTTTGGATGTATGTCTACAGGCTGCTCAGACAACCACTTTGGATGTATGCCTAGAGGCGGCTCATGTCGCCTCCGTTGCGTAGTGGTCAGAGTGCTTACCTGCCACACCGGAGGTCCGCGGTTTGATTCCAGGCTCTGCCACCAAATTTGAAAAGTGGAATGAGCACTGGAACGGGGTTTACTCAGCCTCGGGTGGTCCAAATGAGTAGGGGTGTTCCATTCTTACCTCAGCCATCCTCGAAGTGGTTTTTCGTGGTTTCCCACTTCCTCTTCTGGCAAATGCCGGGATGGTAGCTACAGTAAAGCCAAGGCCGCCACCTTCCCACTTCCTTGCCTAACCCTCCCCCCTTGTATGTATAGGTTAAGTTTTTTCTTTCTTCATTTATTCTATTGTATTTAACCGCCCTCTGAATGAAGAGAGCTGCATAAAGAGGCTTTGTAGCCTCAGTGGCCTGTATAAGAGAAACAATAAATTCAAATTCAAAATTCAAATTCAAATTCTTTCCATCCCTTCATTAGGCCCCTGTTCGCCTTGCAGGTGAGGCTGCCTGGGCGTAGTTCTGGTCACACACCCCAGTGGTATCCCCGACTCAGAGTCTCAAGTTCCAGGACACTGCCCTCAGTAGTGGTAGACGTGGGATCCCTCGCTTAGTCCGTGGGAAATGCCAACCCTGGAGGGTAAAACGATAGCGAAAAAATCCCATATTATTCCTATGTAATTTTGAATGCTTTGAATTTGATTAGCTTTTATAAAAGCAATTATCTCTAAACAAGTTTTCAGATTATGTAAGAATGAAAGTTACAATAAGGCTACACACTAAACTGGCTTCTAATATTTCATTACACATTTCCTTACATCGCTGCAGAATATTGCGTTCTCGTTCACAGCAGCCTTATTGTCGGCTTACGATTAATATTATGAACACAGCGTTCTTCACTGCTGTCTGTGTATTTAACCAGAAGTCTGTATTGTACCTCTGATTTCTAATCCTTTGTGCTCCTGTTTTCTCCTTGCCTTTTGTTATCATAATGAGCCTACAAGCAGGGGGCTGCAAGAAACTCGATAGCGGGCGTGTTTTGTGGGGGAGAAAGGCTCTTTGGCTGCCAGAGAAACACGACACGACTTTGTTGATGAATTGAACTTTAGCAACCAAGTAGGCCTATACTATCCAGGCGGCCGACTCTCTACACTTAAGGAGCTACTGAACTTGGTGCACTGCCACTGTGTTTTCTGACAGTTGACTTATGAATGCTAGTAAGAAATAAAGATTAGACTCATCTTGCCACATCTGATTCGAATATCTTCATTGTCCGCTATTTCCTTATATTATTATTATTATTATTATTATTATTATTATTATTATTATTATTGTTATTAATTTAATTTAATATTAGGACCTGTTAATGATAATGGTACTTACAGAAGAAGACATAACAATGAATTATTTGAACATATAGAAGATTTGGTGAGTGTGATGAGAAAAAGGAGAATGTCTTTCTTTAGACTTTCATATCGAATCCACTCATCAATATCTTAAAAAAAATCATATTGTAAATGGTCGATGCAAGTTAAAAAGGACCTAACAGAAGCTCGAATCAATCAAGCTCTGGTTTGGGATAGGAACCCGTTCAGTATACCCGGATCGTTCACTCGTCCGTGACATTGTTGACATTCTTATTTTGGAAAGAGGAGTTCTTAGTTGAAGAGGTTGAAGGAATGGATGATTTGAATAACGCGCGGAGGAGACTCAAGAGTGCTGAGGGAAGCATACATCGCAGGAGCGAGTGACGCGAGATTATGACGTGGAGCCTGAATACGTCATGAGAAATAATTTTTTAGAATTACCTTAAGGAGAAGAGATGGACGCTAGGAAATTAGCACACTTTTCTGGCTATAACAAGAGGAGGATTTTGAGCTATCAAGCATTAAAATCGGTCCAGTAGAAGCCGAGATACGAGATGGAATGTTCTCGAACAATTCCTCGCTGAACTATAAAAGGCCACGTTGCTGAGCAGAGAGTCATCATATCTTCAGAGCATTTGCTCATGTTCGGATCTACGCTACGTGAAAGTGACAGTATACACGCCGAATTTCTGACGGTCGGAGGACTTAGTCGCCGTACCAGTGGTCAGCACGACTTAGTTTTTGTTCAAGTGAACGAACTTAACTTTTGGCAGCGAATGGACTTAGAATATTCACTGACTTTCAGGTCACTTATTCTATAGTCAGGTGATGGTAGTGTCGAAACCATTCACAGAAGTTAGCCTACAGAACGATGTATTTCTTTTGGTGACTATACATCAGGCACTTCGAATTCAGCAGGAGAAGTTTATTTCATTTTGTTCGTTTATGCAGCTAATAGGTGTTCCTATCTTAGCGTGCAAACGAAACCGCATTGTTGGAATATGAGATTTATTCTCGAATCTACAGGAGTACTGTACCAGTCTATGACTGAGCAACTTTTTGTCATGTTACACGGTACTAGTGATAACGGGAGTTATTTCGAACGGATGACTGCGAACATCATCATGCACCGCTAAAACTACTCGTAGGACTGGAAGGACATGGAGACGAACGTGGTATTTGGATACGGCAGATGGCCATGGGAAGACACTGTGGGAATAGTGTACACCGCAGGACACGCCCGTCATCTACATCAAGAATGAAGTAAGACAACCATTTCATGTACTATCCACTAACCAGTAGTGTTAGAGAATTCCATATTATTGAACAGTCACGATCAGAAATCAACACACATTTTTCACCATAGCTAGATATTAGCTAGATCTTCGATTGTATTTGTCTGGATGACAAATGGAACTGCTGTCTGACAATTTATTTTTCGATCTAAGATTTTTGTTAGGACAGGCATTAGTTCATGTTTCGACATGAAATATTTCAATTATTCCAAGGGATATAAATATTTTTCGTTAATTCTGATTATGAGAACAGAAGTAATTGAGGCTTGGATTATTTAAATAATTTGATTTATTTAATAATAATAATAGAGTGTGAAGTGAATAAGTTAATAATAATATGATAATAATAATCAAGTGTGAAGTGAATAAGTTAATAATATTTATAAATAACAACAACGCTATTTAAAGTTATAAATAATTAGGGAGTGATAATACCGAACATTAGGAATTAAATTAAATTTTGTTAATTGTTTATTGTGATTAAATAATTAATGCATTAAATAAAAATTAATAGGAGACGTTGATAATAATAATTCTCAGATGAGACTTATATATTTATTTATTTAAAAGAATAGGGCGATAATAATCATTTGACATTGATGATGCTTAAATATTTTTTGTGGTGATAATAATAATTTGTGGACGAATTTAATTAGTTGGAAGGAATTAAATTAAATAAATTTGTTTGGAAGTTTAAATAAATTTAAATGAGTTTATGGATGAAGAGAATGAAGTATTAGATTTTTGAGCTCAGAATTATTTTTTTCAAAAGCACTTAAAAAAAAGAAAGAAAAGGAAATATTCGGATAAAAAAAGAAGGGAACGGCAGGTATTTAATGTATCAAATAGGGAGAATTTATGTAAATGGGAGGCAAGGAGATATTGACCAGAATTTATTTAATTGGTAAAATAATACTGAAGAACCACAGTCTAGTAATTGACAGAATATTACAAGAAAAAATATGAAAAAAAATATAATAGTAATAATATGTGATGCTGTGTGCAGAATATTCTGGTGATGATTTTAATGTGCGTTAGGCGACACTTAAAGTTGCGGAGGCCTAGGGGGTCATCCAAAAGTGGGTTTTATTCCCGTAGTTGTGGGCACAGAAGGATGTGCGGATGTTTGAAGGAGCCTGAGGGCTATATTTGTAAAAGAAGGGTTAGGCGATATGGACCGCCCCATATTCTTGTCAGATTTCTTTATTCTGTTAATCCAAATATTTTTTTTTGGATCAACTCAAAATTCAAATGGAATGCCTAAATAAATAATTGAAGAACTGGATTTAGATTTGTTGAACCTGACCGAGGAGAAAAAAATACAAGATGAAAAGTGCAAATGAATTAAAATAAATAATTAATGATTTTTATTTTTGAATAACAATAAAAATAATAACATTGAAAATGAACAAATAAAATATTCATCATGTGAGAGGTTGAGAAAACTTTTTATAAATAAAGTGAAGGGAAAGTTTGAAATTAATTAATTAATAATAATAATACTTTTTTTTTTTTGATTCAACTTTTGTGAGATTATACGAAAAGTTTGGTGATAGAAAATTTTGTTAACATAAAAATTTGGTGAAGAGTTAGATGATTTAATCCGCTGATGGTGGATAGAAATAACATTGTTTACAACAATTTTTGTGTAATGTTAATAACATATGAGAATAATTTAAAATCGTTTATGACATTTAAACAAATGAAAGTGATAAAAGAAGAAAGTTGAATTTTCAAAATATTATGAAAGTTTTTGAACAAATTTTGTTTTTTTGAATTTGAAAATCTTTATGAACAATTATTAACATTCGACTTTATGTCAGTCGAGTATTGATATTGTTATGAAACAACGAATCAGTGATATGATAATTTTCCAAATAAGTTTAATTTTGGAATAACACCGAATGAATCAAGTGACTATTTATTTTGAGAAATTTTTGCTACGAATATTTGATAAAATCAAATTGCAATCTTTGTAAAGTGAACTACGAACGTGTAAATAGTAGGGATCACTCAGAACTCTTTATTGAACAGTGATTACCGAGTGTAAATATTCATTTTGAATTTTTTTATGGATATCAGAATGGACTAATTAATTTTTTTCTGATTATCACATCTAAGACAATTCTAATAATATTATAGGGACCGTTGATTTCTTATGTGTGATGTGTTTTTATCTTTGCTGAGGGTTTTTACCAGTTGAATCATATTTTTTATTTATAAATAAATTGAGAATTTCAAGGAATGTGCTAGTTCGAAAATAATTTCTCACCTTACCTTACTTGTGAATTACCGAGATCAGGGATGCCAGATTAGACCCAAGTATTCACCTAGACAGACCCAGGGATATATTTTCTCGTGCTGATCTGATTTCGGTATTTTACAAAATATGGTCGTTGGATCTCGGTCCAAACGGGCACATCAGAAAGGCGGTTAAATCAACCAGTAATCTACACCCTTTACCATCTGTGATGCCTCGCCCTCACTGCAAGTGGACGGAAGAAATCAGAGCAGAACATTCGTCAAGAATGAAGATCTACTGGCAGACAAGAAAACAAGCATTACGGTGATCATATGAGTGAAGAACATCGTGGTCCATTGATGGCCGAAACGTCAAAAAAAAAGTAAATATTCTTGATATTACACTATTGTGATATATCTCACGAATCTGACGGCAAATCGAGGGCAGATTATCTGTGAGAGATATTAATTATTTTTTACAACTCATATGTTGTTGTTTGAGTCTTCAGCCTTTTGAATGTTTTGATGCAGCTCTCCACGCCTCCCTGTTCTGAGCTAATCGTTTCATCTCTGCATAGTTACCACACCCTACATCCGAGGCAATCTGTTGAACATATTCTAACCTTGTTCTACCCCTACAGTTCTTGTCCTCGACCTTTCCTTCCATAACTAAGCTTGCTATTCCTGGGTGTCTTAGTATGTTTCCTACCAACCTATCTATCTCTTCTCATCATTAGCAGTCGCCAGAAACATCTCTCCTCTCCCACTTGTCTTAATACCACAACATATATACGGATTGTATTTCAATAGATGAGTGCATGCAATAGATATGTTTTTAAATACAAATTATATATATTTAAATTACAACTATTATTGGTTTGTTTTAATATTCTTATATAATAATAATAATATACTGCTCAAAAAAATTTAAAGCACCACTTTTTTCAAATGCCACCAAATTTTGAAAAGTTGACCTACAAGCTCGAAATCTCAGTATGACGTTTGCCCTGACGCCTACCAACAAGGCTTCATAACGTAACAGAATTGTCAGAAATAACGAATTAAATTTTGTTACGTTACTGCTTCCGTACCCAAAACAAATGGTATATGAATAACGTTTTTAGTGCGGCAACGAAATAAGGGGTTATAATTTTCCCTGGTTTGTGCTATTAACGTTATAACCAGCAGAGGAAAAGATTCCGTTATTTTAAGATGCGCTCCCGTTGTTAACGTTATAAGTCTAGTAACGGTATGACCGCGATTTTCACCCGCTGCGCGCCATCAATAACGTTATTCAGGCAGAGTGATCGATTCAGTTATTTCAAAATGCAAACCTACTAATAACGTTATAAGCCCAGTAACGGTATACGAGAGATTTTAACCTGTTATACGCTATCAATAACGTTATTCAGGGCAGAAAAATTAATTCCGTTATTTAGAAATGTGAACCCACCAATAACGTTATAAGCTTTGTAACGGTATACGAGCGATATTTACGAGCTTTGCGCTGTCAATAACGTTATTCATGGCAGAAAAATTATTCCGTGATTTAGAAACGCAAACCCACCAACAACGTTATAAGTCTAATAACGGTATCCATGCGATTTTTACCAGCTATGCGCTATTAGTAACATTATTCTAAGCGGAGAAATTGATTCCGTTATTTCAGAAAAGAATCTCGTCAATAACGTTATGGAAGTGTCTATTTGCCCGCTTCCCGGACAAGCATGGGAGGTGACCGTGAACTGACGATGCTGGGCCATATGTAATTCCAGGCCAATTATTTATTCAAACATAGTATAATTACTTCTTGAAATATCAATAATAATCAACATAATGATTTCAATCTGAGCGCGTGCCCCATCAGACAGGGCAAGGCACCTGGCTCGTTTCGATCGCGGTCATATTGTAGCCTAAGTTAGAAACATGTTTCCTAAAATCAATACGATGGATCCCATTGATTCGAAATATTTCTTGTTGCTTCATATAGGGGTTTGGAACATAGCCTATTGTTCATCAGTCCCATGTAGTTGAAGTCTGATAAACTTTGTTATTTTTTGGAGTTGGCAATGGCCTTGACTTAGGAACTATCCACGCATTTTCCTGGAGTGGAAGTGGGAAACCCCAGAAAAACACTCTAAGATAGCTAAGATGGGAATCGAACTCACCTTCTCGCAGTGTTGCCATATAAGGCAAAGTGTAACCTACACACCAAACTTTCACTCCTTTGTGACCAATAAGAGTATTTCTTTCCTAAATGAAACCTCCCGTTCTTGCTTTTCGTTTACTTGGTATCCTATTTACATTTAGTAGTGATAGAAGCCATTTTTCAGTGATGGTTATTTCTAATGAAGAAAGCTATTCAGTCGGTCAACACGAAATTCGCGTCCACCGAATGAAATGCTTTCTTTATTATTTTAATTTATGAAAAAATAGGCTTATGACATCACATTTAGTCCGTGTGTGTGCGTATGTGTGTGTGTCCCCTAATAAAATATAAACGGCTGGAGCGATTTCAATGAAACTCGGTAAAGTCATAGTACTATTTTGTCCGACCCCGACCGTGATCTTCAAATTTTATTACAGCTCACCAATCCAACATGGCGACTGTGCGAAATATTTCACTGGCATTCCATATCTCCGAAACTATTACAGATATCACCCTGACATTTTGTACGGTGATAAAATGAACTACTATATCGGACTCTCAAAATTCCTGTTAAGTAGCAAACGAACATGGGGGCCAAGGGAAGTTGATACATTAAAATAGATCTTTTTTTTATCGCGATTAAACCATTCGAGCGCCGTCAAATGGTATAGCAAATGTTATACACCTTGTAATGCACTGATATCTTATTCAACTCAATTGTTTACACAATCGCAAGATGGTGCCTGTGTGAAATTTAAAAATTACGTTTTAATTTCTTGTGTCCTAATCATGCGATCGTAGCCAACGTTTGAAAAATGAACCTACCGTACGCAATAATCGTCATCTAATAGTACATAGCTCAATGGTCTACACATATTTATAAATATTTAGACGATTCTCAATGTCAACTAATCAATGACAGCAATCAAACTGAATTGTTTTCATAACCACAAGATGGCGCCTGTGCGAAATTTTAAAATCTCGTATTAAGCCTATTTCCATTTATGAAAAAATAGGCTTATGAGATCACCTTTTGTCCGTGTGTGTGCACCAGGGCCGTGCAATGGGCAAGGTGAAGCAGTGCTAGCAGGTGAAGCGCAGCCCTATTCTGCCTATTTCTGAGCAGTGCAGCACGACATCACACTAGCACTGCAGCGCTTAGTCGCACAAGCACTGTCCATTTGACGGGGTGCTGCAGTACGTTTAGTACTGAACGCAGAGCCTGGACACTAGGCGCACTGGAGCCAACATTTTGTCTTATGCTTGTGGTCTGCCGTGCTCATAACGTCTTTTGTGCCTGGGGAGCACAAACATACCATAGTGGGAAAGTCACTCCTTAAAGAAACACACCGAAGACGTATGAAACATGATATTTGGACGTACATGAACCAGATCTGCAACAAGGATACAACAAGTTGCATACTTTTTAGCCTATTTTCATTTATGAAAAAATAAGCTTATGAGATCACCTTTTGTCGGTGTGTCTGTCTGTGTGTGCGCGTGTGTGTGATATGGTGTGTGCCCCCTCCCTAATAACTTCTAAACCGCTGGAACGATTGCAATGAAACTCGGTAAGTTCATAGCACTATTCCACACCACCCCGAACGTGCCCTTCAAATTTTGTTACATCCCACCAATCCAACATGGCGGCTGTGCGAAATATTTTACCAGCATTCGATATCTACGAAACTATTACCGATATCACCCTGGAATATTTCACGGTGATAAAGGGAACTATTAGAAGTTCACCAATGTGATTTTTGAAAACCTGATAACTACAGAACCAACATGGCGGCCAAGCAAAGTTGCGACTTTTAAATAGACGTTTCCCACGATTTAACCAACCAAACGCAATTCAACTTGGTACAGTATATGTTTATACACATTGTAATGTACAGACATCTAACTTCATTCAATTGTTTACATAACCTCAAGAAGGCGGCTGTGCGAAATATTTCACCGGCATTCTATATCTCTGAAACTATTAGCGATATCACCCTGAAATTTTGTACGGAGATAAAGGGCACTACTGGAATTTCATCTATAAGACTTTAAAAATCCGGTTAACTAAAAAACGAATATGGCAGCCAAGCGAATTTGAAAATTTTAAATAGACCTTTCTCGTGATTTAATTATCCAAACGCAATGAAACTTGGTACAGGAAATGTTTATACACATTGTAATGCACTGGTATCTATATTAGTTCAATTGTTTACATAACCTCAAGATGGCGAATGTGCGAATTTTAAAATAAAGTTTTTATTTCTTGTGTCGTAATCATGCGATC
Source organism: Meconema thalassinum (assembly GCA_946902985.2). Lineage (NCBI taxonomy): Eukaryota > Metazoa > Arthropoda > Insecta > Orthoptera > Tettigoniidae > Meconema > Meconema thalassinum. The sequence continues at coordinate 925,152,375 of OX336388.2, forward strand.
GAAGTGAGAGTTTGAGTAATGAACCCTTGAAATAATTTTCCTTTAATGGTACGTGACTCTATGGCCTGTCATATAACAATCCAACATGGCGACCATCCGAAATATTTAGATGGATCTCAATATCTACGAATCTATTACAGCAATCAAACTAAATTTTTTAATCTTCATTTGGGCTGAGAGCATACGTTCACCTATAGGACTTTCAATAACCTGGTGATCACAAATCCAACATGGCGGCGACGCGAAGTATACATATTCACATGGTCGTTTCTCGCAGTTTGACCATCCGAGTGCAGTGACCCTTGGTACAGTAAATCCTTCTACAAATGTTGATCCACTGGCATCTAATTTTTTCATTTGTTTCCATAACCACAAGATGGCAGCTGTGCGAAATTTTAAAATCTCGTTATTACTTCGTGTCCTAATCATGCGATTGAAGTTTGAATACTACACGTACACAATACACTTCACGTAACAGTACATAACTCTAAGACCTACAGATAAAAAATCCAACATGGCGAACATGCGCAATATTTAGCCGGTTCTCAATATCTGCGAATCTATTACAGCAATCAAACTGAACTTTTGTATGTTGATAGAGGCAATTAACATAAGTAGGATATATGAAAATAGGCTGTATAATTCTTCGCGGAATTACTTGTTGGGTTAGTTATTGTTGTTTTATGGAGCGGAACTACGAGGTCATCTGCCCCTACTTTTTGGGTGATGTAGCAGGTGCAGCGAGATATAATAATCCTAAAAATAGAATCAAGCATATTGGTAATCATGCATGTGACAGTAACAGGGGCCGGTATGGAATCAGGAGTGTTAAAATATATTTTTTAAATTTGTTGACATACTGTCACAAACCAGCCGACGTAGCTACACACGCTAACGTGCATGGTCAGACTACACCGAACTCGAAATACCACACACAAACATTTCATACCTTGCCTCATTAATTTAATTTGTCATTAAATCCTCTCATTAGATTGATGTCATGAAGGGCATCTATCCGTAATATCATTCCCACAAGGAAACTGTCTCACCATATCCCCTTCCTCATAGCAACCTAAATAATTACGGGTAGAACAACAAACTACATTAGGACTATAAAGCTATGGTCTACAGTATTTCAATAACAAGATTCTGAATTCACCAACTGATTAGATTGGTGCTGTTCAGGGATATGTGAATTCGAGAAACGTGCGTTAGTAAATTTATCAGGTTTTTAAACTGAACAATATTCCGTCGCAATCTGAGGTAATTTATGACTTTTATTCGTATTTTCAATATCGCCTGAAACAATAACTCATGGAATTTACCTACACATAAGGTATACGGCAAAATAAGCAAGTTGACATGAAATCCTTCTATCTTTTGAAGTTTTAGGACAATTTTCATTATTTCAATAGTATGGAGACCAAGAGTGCTCTTCATCGTAAAACAATTTTGCTCTGAAAATTACAAAATCTGTTGTCTGTCTTTCTACCAGCTTGTCGGTATTTCTTTCGGTTGTTTGTTGGTTTTTGGAACTATTCGGCTCTTTGGTTATGGTATGCGAACCATCTCTCTAACTTACCAGGGGCACTGTAATGCCAAAAATACGAAGAAAGGTGTACTATTATAGTTCGTGCTGAAATTACATGGCATAGTGCAATAGATTGCGCTGACAATGAAAGAGATCACCTTGTGGTGTAGCGGCTAACAAAGTCAAGGTTTGATTCCCTGGCCTGCCAAGAAATTTAATTTCGGTTTGAGGTACTGAAATGGTATCGATGATACCTAAGTCATCAAAGGGGTGTTCATTTTGAGGACTTGCACCAGGTCAGTGAGCACAAGTTTTCCTTTTTTTTTTTCTACATTCTTATTCTGCAATTCGATCATTCATATGGGAACACGGAGAGAAACTCACCTCGTAGAGTTGTTACAATAGCTTCCGTAAAATATTCTCAAAGGCCAATGCTACAAGTAGCTGTCGTGAGTTAATCCAATTGCAAATTTATATGTAATCCACACATCGTATTTAAGAACATTTGATTTTCAGAGCATTCTATGTTCTGGGCATAGGAAAACCTCGAAGCTAATTTCGCAATTTTCAGTGAATGAACATCCAAAGTATAGTAATCATCATGTAGGGACACCGTGCCACATATATACAGAGAGTGCAAGGATTGCTTGAAGGCAATGTGACTTGGTGCGTAATTTGTGTTTGTACAACGAATGAGGTTTTCATTACGGTAATGATGATGAAGATGGTGGTAACGATGAAGACAGTGATTTACTAGTTAGGAACCAAAGGAATACTTGAGAATTGAGCCTGAAGCGGATGTATGGAAAAAACAAAATGAACTTGCTGGTTGATTGCGAAAGTGTCTAATCACCATATTTTATGAACAACTTATCCAGAAGTACACATGAAAGGGAGTAGTCAAGCACAAATAGGTGGAGTCAAAGGTTGCTCTTGTGTGAGACTGTATGCTGCAACCACTCTAGAGTGTCTGATAACCTAGCTCCGTTCAAACACCAAAATTAAGAAGGGAATCACCGACATAGATTTAAGATGCATCTGTAACATTTCAGAAATGTTACGCGATCCATGTTTTCGTGTCTTCCTCGTGTTAAAAGCAAAAGTACAATAGAATAATAATTGTTATTGGCCGTAAGAAGGATACAAGATTTATGCTGGACCCCACCATCAGATGTGAAGTAACCATCGGCATAACAAGACAGGTCGTTTAGAGCTAACGATAGGCTTCAAAGAGAATTGAAAGCTTGTGGTACGTTTCGAATAAGGGAAAGAAACAACATCAACATTTTTTAATAACTTATCGTGTTTGGGTATGCCTAACTTAAGTGTAAATGGCATAATTTTGCTATCATATGAATCCATTCAATAATAGAGAATTGATCTACAATGTACTCGGGAACAGTATGAGACGTAGTCTATTGGTATCCAATAACATTTTATTGCCAATAATAATAGTCTAATAATAATAATAATAATAATAATAATATGAAGAGAAGAGAAGAACGACTTCGAGAAATCCAGCCGCGACAGGCCGGCCACGCGCCCCTGAACTGAGAGTTCCAGCGTAGACAGAGTGCGCCTGGGTCATATGGCCCTAAAAGCACTAGCCTGGCTTGCAAGGTACCACGACATACTATACAAAGCTCACTCGCACACGTAGCTAGCGGCAGGCGGGGAGAGTCAAGGACACAGATTACCTACTGACATGACATGACATGACGTCACGCACCTACGCCAGGCCTTGGTGTGCATCCCCACCCCTCCCCCCTCTTCCTCCACACCCCACCTAATAAAATCTAAGCGGCTGGAGCGATTTCAATGAAATTCGGTAAGGTCATAGTAGGCCTACTATTTTGGCCGACCCCGATCGTGCCCTTCAAAGCTTATTATGTTTCACCAATTCAACATGGTGGCTGTGCGAAATATCTCTGGCATTCTATATCTCCGAAACTGTCACCGATATCACCCTGAAATTTTGTACGGTGATAAAAGTCACTTAAGTGACTTTCATAAACCTGTTAACTACAAAACGAACATGGCGGCCAAGCGAATTTGAACATTTAAATAGACTTTTCTGGCGATTTAACCATCCGAACGTAGTGAAATTTGGTACAGCAATTGTTTATATACAGTGTAATGAACTGATATCTAATTTTGTTAAATTGTTTACATACACTCAAGATGGCAGCTGTGCAAAATTTTTAAATTATTTTTTTATTTCTTGTGTCCCAATCATGCGATAGAAGTCAACGTTTGAATAATGAACCTACGCAATAATAGTCATCTAATAGTACATAACTCTATGGCCTACATATAGGGTCTTTCATATTAAGTAAGAACGACGAGCGGCGGTTTTGTTATTCGCTACTGCAGCGGGCTTGGCCGAGTTTCTGGCGCCCCACGGCCCCCTGCTGTAGTATTGAAAGCGCGCGCATAGTACAAACTTGACCTTGCAATAAGCGTGCAGGTGTTGTCAGTCGCCAGTCTGAACCTCAGATGGTAACATGTTCAGACAGTTATCATTGCAACATCGTATTTTTGCATGTAAAACTTATTTTAAGTACGAGTCCGGTGGGTAAGTTCAGCAATTTCCTGATGAAGTGTCACCTTCACTAGCACAGAATCACGTAATTGTAAATAAGTTTTATACTAGGTCTACTGACTCAGTGCTCATTAAAGAATATAAAATACAAAATCAGAAACATTACAGTGGCAGAACTCATTCGCGTGAGCCAAAATGTGGTTACCGGATACAATGCCTGTATAACCCAGGAAGGACGACACTTCCAGCATCTTTTATAAGGTAATATTTCATACAGGATTGTACACACGCTTAAAGCAGGCGGCCACGGCGCGCCACAAGCTCGACCAAGGCCACCGCAGCAGCAGGAAAGGGGAGCGAAAGTAAAGTGAGAGAGTGATGACCTTACCCCTTACCTGACGGTATGGGATTCCTGAGCATCTAGTCCGATGTTGCGATTGACTGTGACTGTGATGGCTAGTTCTGAATTATTGTTCAGTTCTGGATATTTCTGAGTGATCCTTTGAAATTTTACCAGTTTGTACTTACGACTTCTAATTTTCCATGTTGTTTTTCCTGTTTTTAGTTCATCGATCCCTTTAATTACTTTTTACTTAGTTTATTTTACCTGAAACACCATTATTTTTAGTGTTCGTTAGGTGTTCTATTTTCGGCAATTTATTTTTGGACAGTATCTCTGGTAGATCATATACATGTACGATGTACATATAGGTACGACTGATGGAGAGCATTACGGTCATCAAGTGCAGTTAGTTTTACATTTTAGGTGAAAAATGGAGCCACCACCAAAACCGATTCAAGGCAGGACTGGCATGCAAAACGAAATGTATCATCAATTTAAATTAGCGTCGCGAAATTAAATTGTTCAATGGAATAAAATTTCACTCCTGGCGCAAAATAAAATTGGTAACAGAATTTTAATTTCGCTGCAGAGGCGAAATAAATTCATTAGTCTTTTAATTTCGCTTCCGGCGCGAAATAAAATGCATTACTGACTTTTAATTTCGCTCCCGGTGCGAAATAAAATTCGTACCAGACTTTAAATTTCGCTCCCAGCGTGAAATAAAATCCGTTACTGACTTTTAATTTCGCTCCCGGCTACAAACAGAATTCTTAACAGACTTTTAACATTGCTCCTGATGAGAAATAAAAATCATTAAAGACTTTTCATTTCGCCCTTGGCGTGAAATAAAAACCGTTAGTCTTTTAAATTCGCTTCCGGCGCGAAATAAAAAAAATACAGACTTTCAATTTCACTCCGGGCACGAAATAAAATTCGTTACAGACTTCCAATTTCGCTCCCGGCTCGAAATAAAATTCATTACAGACTTTTGATTTTGTTCCTGGCCTGAAATAAAATTCGATACAAGACTTTTCATTTCGCTCCTGGCACGAAATGAAAACCGCTTCAGTCTCTTAATTTTGCTCAAGGCGCGAAATAATATCTTTAACGACTGTTAATTTTGTTCCTGGTATGACAAAAATTGCTAGCCCCATGGTGTTGGGGATAGCGTGCCTGCTTCTCACCTGGAGGCCCCGGGTTCGATTCCTTGGCTCCGTTAGTGATTTTAGAAACGGACGTGTGGGTTGGAACGGGGTGCACTCAGCCTCGAGAGTAGCTGTCTGAAAGTCGCGAAAACCAAGATTAACGGCCGAGGGAACCCGATGCGCTGACCAATATCTGCAGATGCCTGGGCAGCGGTCGCTTGGTAGGCCTAGGCTTTTCATGGGATGTAGTGCCATGCTTTATTTTAATGACACAAAATTCCCAAACAGCATTTAGTTTCGCCCCCGGCGTGATTTTAAAATGCATGGAATATATCATTTCATGTCTGAAATTAAATCTGGTCTGGCATGCGAAACAAAATGGTTGTGGACGCGTTAACACTTTAATTTTGCCATGAGCGTGATATTCGGGGGCGAAATGATATTGATTGTAAGCGCGAAAATTAAAATGGAAGCACAATGTAATTCTAAGCACAATAACATAGTGAAAGGCGAAGCAAAACTAATTGCAGTGCGAAACTAAATCCTGTACGTGGCACAGGGGTTTGACTTTCGTGCCATGGTCAGTATAAATGAGCTGAGGGTAAGAAGGAAGTAGTAAGGAATGCCAAGCCCCCCCCCCCCCTCGAAATTTCCGGAAGTGTAAGGATAAAGAATGTAGAAATGAGAGGAATGACCCATCAACCCTGTTGTTCGAGTAACCCGCCTCCGAAACAGAACTCCATATACGCTGCGGTACTACCACAGACGATTTTCGGTTATTTGTAAATCTTCAGTCAGTCAACATTAATTTACCCGATAACTGGGTGGGGTACAACGTATATAAGATGTAAGTAACACTCCTGAAAAAAAAAATACATGAATTAGATTTAAGATCACTAAAATTGCTGCATTATAATCGTGACCATAAACTAATACATATAATGTTATTTACATATTACTGTATATACATTGTACCCCTCCCAGTTATTGGGCAAATTAGTGTTGACTGACTGAAGAGTTACAACTGACAATTTGTATTGTAATTGGAGTTCGTCACTTATCTTGAATGTCTGTCCACACAGCACATTCGTCTTCTTGTTCGCTATAGAACAAGTAAAGGTACTTGTTGCCCCATTGCGTTATGAACGTCAGGGAGGGCCAGCCACGAGTCCGAGGTGCAGTCAACGACGATGGTGATGTTGATGCCATAGCACTGACTTTCTCCTCTACTGGAGTGATGACCATTGAATGACTCACGTTGCTGTTGCAGCCCTGCAGATTGGGCAGGCGGTGAACGGTAATAAGACTGCTACTGCTGCCAACGTCAGGACTTTGAACATCGCTCCGAACATAATTTCACTCTCGAAACGAATACATTATAATTTCAACAACGAAATGAAATGTTCCATTCATTTTAAATTCACATCGGAGGGCGAAACTAAATACCATTTGGGAATTTTATTTCACGCCGGGTGCGAAATTAAAAGTCTGTAACGAATTTTATTTCGCGCAGGGAGCGAAATTAAAAGTCTGTAACCGAGTTTTATTTTGCGCCGGGAGCGAAATTAAAAGTCTGTAACGAATTTCATTTCGCACCGGAAGCGAAATTAAAAGTCTGTATTGAATTTTATTTTGCGCCGCGAGTAAAATTAAAAGACTGTAATGAATTGTATTTCGTGCCGGGAATGAAATTAAAAGACTGCAACGAATTTTATTTCGCACCGGAAGCGAAATTAAAAGTCTGTATCGAATTTTATTTTGCGTCGCGAGTGAAATTAAAAGTCTGTAATGAATTGTATTTCGCGTCGGGAGCGAAATTAAAGGGTTGTAACGATTTTATTTTCGCGCCGTGAGTGAAATTTTATTCAATTGTACAATGTAATATCGCGTTGCTATTAACTTTCGCGTTGATTTCGCTATGTAATTTCGCTTCTAATTAAGTGTCGCTTTGATTTAATTTCCCGCCGACAATCACTGTCATTTCGCTCCCGAGTATCGCGCTCACGTCGAAATTCAAATATATTCGCCCCCACAGCCATACATTTCGTTTCACATGCCAGCCCTGATTCAAGGGCATACCACTAAATCCCAGGGGGAATTGCGACTACCATTGACCAAAATATTATGTGTACTCGAGTTTGAAGGTTGTTTGTGAAGTAACCAATAGACCTACATAAAATCCAATAACATCATCATTTTCGTCGTTCTGTTTTACGTTAGTTCATGTTGGTTTGGATTTTTTAAAATATATTTTAATATTTCTTATCGCAGTTGGAACACAAAAAGTGCCCGTTTTTAAGCGTATTTCAACCATGCGTCACATTTAAGAATTATTATCTCACAAACCCGTCAACAGATCGAATCCAAATTTTAACACAATATACATTGGAATGTTGTATAACAGGTTCATTAATTTTAAAATTTTGTATGGCCAAGAAAGAAAGTTGTTATCATTTTGGTAAGGTAACGTTTTCTCGGCTCGGGTTGGTTTGAAAATGTAGTTCTTGGTCGCGTTGTAATCCTAATACATCAAAAAGGTATGCTGTATGATTGTGAAATACGTAAATTAATTCACTTATTAATAAAATATTTATTGCGGCCAATGGCCATAGATAGGAACAACATTATAACATTGTGAACAATAATGAATCAATCGTATACCTAGGTAACACCAGAGACTTGTGTTCATCGAGTCCGTTCACCCATTCCACTGCACTACACTTTGATCAAGACAACATAATCAGTCCTCGTCTAAACAAAACTGAATGAGTGATACTAGTCTTCTACTGCATTCCATGGCGTGATATATATCGCACTGATTGTTGCATAATCGGCAAACACACTCCTGGCTGGGCTGATGGAAGGACTTCCTAGTGCAGATGCGATGGTGGAAGCCATGGATCGCAAATCTGGTCACTAGGTGCCTCAGCTCATACTCTGGTCGCATCCATTCTTTATATAACATTGCATCTGTTACGAAGAATCTTTCTGGGATGGAGTCTCTCTTCCTGCAAAGTTCGCTTAACAGGTCTACGCATGCGTGTGTGGATGGTAGGTGCATTAGCAGTCGAAGGTCTTCTACCAGAAATGTTTCTCTGGCTAAAGCATACACATATCGTGAAAGAGCGAATTTTGATACCCCCAATACCCCTTTCAAATACCTTGATTTCAAACTTTCAATGTCTTTTAATTGTCTGATTGATAGATAAGTCCATATGACCTCTAGCCCGTACGTGAGTGATGGGAGTACTTTGACTCTGAAAAGTTCCATAGCTGAATTCACTGACATTCTTTGTAAATGTCTAATGTCGCTTATATTTCTAAGTGCTGCTGCAAGTCTCTCCTTTATATGAACCATAAAGGAAGTCCCTGTGACTTGCATAGTAATTCCAAGGTACTTAAATTGTTTTTTCGGTGTTAGTATGTGTTCCCCGCAAACAATGTAGTCATCCTTCCTCAGCCTTCCTCCATTTCTGAATATCATTAATTCAGTCTTCCGAGCATTCATCCTTAGTTCATTCTCCTCCGCCCATTTCTCAACAAGATCTATTCCCTTCTGTAGTTCCTCTATATTATCGGAGGCCAGGGCCATGTCATCTGCATAAATATATATATTTACTTTCTGTGTTACCTCCTTTAATTTGAAGACAACATCGTGGGTCATGATATTGAAGAGTAACGGACTTAGCGGGTCTCCTTGCAGTACTCCGATTCTGGTCAATCCAGTCCGAGTGTGCGATACCATCATGGATCTGAACTTGATTGTCCGCCAGAATGTTCGATATCAGTCTTGTCATGTCAGAACGTCCTAGTAAGTTTTCTAATTTTATGACAAGTTTCCTTCTATTGACTGTGTCGAAGGCTTTGGTGTAGTCGATAAAAATTACATATTTCTTCCCGTGAGCTTCAAGCGTGTCCTGTATGTCCTTTAAGAGACATTCTGCAGCCAATAGAGTAGATCTGCCCTTCCGAAATCCAAATTTTTCTTCTGGAAGCAGGTGGTCTACACATGCATCTATTCTCCGAGTCAGAAGCTTGGTAAGCAATTTGCATGCAACCGATTCCAATGCCACACCCCTATATGATTCAGGTTTACTGACATCGCCTTTACCCTTGTATAGCAGTTTGATTATGGACTTACGCCAAGTACTGGGGATGGTTCCAATCTCTAAGCACTTATTCACTAACTCTGCCCATACGTTTTCCACGAAGTGTAGCGAAATCTTCAAATGTTCATTACAGAGTCCATCTACACTTATTTTATATCGGTTTGTATTTGTATGGGAAATTAAGACATGGTTCACCAGTTGGCCGCTCCTGTAAAAGCTGTACAGCGTTGCCAAGATGGGCTCCATCACGCGTCTAGGCACGCTTCGCTCGGAAGTAATGGGCTCCATATCAGCAATGCTGTACAGAATATCCCGGAGCGTCTAGCTGGTGAACCATGTCTTAGTTCCCCGTATAAATACAAACCGATATAAAATAAGTGAATTAATTTACGTATTTCACAGTCATACAACATAACTTTTTGATGTATAAGGATTACAACGCAACCAAGAACTACATTTTACAACGACCCCGAGCCTAGAAATAGTTACCTTACAAAAATGATAACAAAATTCGTTCTTGAACACACAAAATGTTGAAATTAATAAACCTGTTATACAACATTCCACTGTATATTGTGCTAAAATTTGGATTCGATCTGATGACGGGTTTGTGAGATAATAATTATTAACTGTAACGCATGGTTGAAACACGCTTAAAAACGGTCACCTTTTGTGTTTCAACTGCGATAAAAAATTAAAATATAGGCTAAATAAAAAATTCCAAACCTACATGAACTAACGTAAAATAGAACGACGAAAATGATTATGTTAGTGGATTTTATATAGGTCTATTGGTTACTTCACAAACAACCTTAAAACTCGAGTGCACATAATATTTTGGTCGACAGTAAGTACTGTACTAAGAAAAGGAAGCCAGGCCCTAAGAAAAACCTCTTCACATACATAAGATTTTTTCCCTGGTTTATATTTGAAATTACACTTGCATTAGAGAATGTGTAAAGTACTGAGCAGTTTTGATTTCACTTTAAATTTATTTGTACAAGTTGGATGACTGATCGTCACCCCACAATCTGCACGCTACTTGGCTGAACAGCGGTTGCTTGGTAGAACTAGGCCCTTCAACGGCTGTCGCTCCACGGGTTTAGTCTTTTTTTGAACTTCTAATATATAAGTGTAAGAGTACAAGACCACGAACTATTCAGTGACAACTTTTTTCAGAGAAGAGAGTTCGAATTGAAACGGAAACAATGCGTTGTGTGGAAAAGTAAGACGCAGCCATTGTGAAAATGGAAAATTGGTCTCCATAGATACTGACGACAGTCAACCGCATGTTCTCTAGGTGCAAGCGTCCTGCATAAATATCCACTTCCTTTGTACGCTCACAGAAAACGAAGAAAAGTCCCAGCAGAGCTTGTGTATTGGCGTATTGAACGAAATAAAAGGTAAGGAACTGAAACAATGTTTTGTACAGCAGATGTTTATTGCCATTCAGAAATTCCTTCTTATTTTATGATGTTTTTCCTAGGAAACTGTCATCAGTCCAACATCTCTCATTGACTAGTTCACCTGTCAATCAACCTACCATTGTGGTTGCATCTGAAGTTCAGTTGTGTCTTGTGTTTCGCAGGGTTTTCCACACTCCCTCCAGGTAAATGCCGAGATAGTACCTTACTTGAAGACTCAGGGCACCTGCCCCATCCCTGGCTCTAATATAGTAACACACATAGTCAACTACATGGGACTGATGACCAAGATGTCCCAAGCCCCTACAATGTATTATTATGAACAAGAACAAGAATGTTTGAGGAAGTAAGAAAGTATCTGTATAAGCACATTGTGTCAACGTTACATAAGCGTGACATTACTATAATTTTATTGCTCAGATATTGTTCCACGCCTAGGCACTTGTACATGTAACTCGCCGAACTACAATATTCGTCAACTCGGCGTGTTCATCATTTTCCTTGCGCTAGAGATCTTGTATAGCCGCGCCGCTACTCCTACCACCCTTTTCTAAACAATTCCCAAACTAATGCCGACGATTCCATTCACCCGATTTTATTTATGAAAAATGCATTGGAATCAGGAAATAAATCTCCGTTTCCGTATTACCAGTTTTTTTTTCATTTTTAAGCAGAAATATAAAAAACTGCTAGTAACGTCTTTGTTTTTCACATTTTGGAAAATGCATTGAATTGATATCAATTCTATTGCACTCTAGTATACATAGTGGTTTTGACATCGCAAATACGAGCTTCCATTCAAGAGAAATTGCCTCACTTTGGTGCTGCTACGTGGTGTCAGAATTACAAACTAAAAATCTGGACATTTAGTCTTAATAGTATCTGGCTGCTGCACAGACTTCTGTGTTGCCTGCTAGTGTGACCCTTCCCCGTGCTGTCCGATCGTGACGTCACAGTTCCCTCTTCATTGCTATGTAAAGTAGTCAGGGATGTTTCAGCTACGTTATCTGATGGTTGAGTTACTTCCGCAATGCTATATGTGTTTGTAGAATGGGGCCTGTTATGAAAGGCCTCTGATATGGCTGGATATTCAGGGGAAGGTACTGCAGTTTCCATGTCGGTAGTGTTGCTTAGCTTACTACTCCCATCTGACTCGCCCAGCACCGTGCTGTAGGTTTGTTGTCTGACATGAATACCGGGCGATTCCTTCTGTTCGGACGGTCTATTTGTAAGTGGGAGGTTTCTTTACAATAAAAGCAATACTTAGCTTGTCCTTCATATGTTAACAGAACTTTACAATCATTGACCGTCAAATATGATGGAATGGGGTATTTAAGTTCAATTGTTACAATACGTATGCCATTACTTACAGCATAAAATTCGTATACTTCATTACAGCACTCGTTCCGTATGTCCTTGAGAACTCCATGCGTAGGAAGCACGGGGGAGAGCCTTTCATTGTTGACTTCGGGAGGAGATTAAACAGACACGCACACGTTTTGTTAAAGAGTCTGAAGCAGTGATAGTTATCTTTGTGGTATTACCGCTAGCTAGCCGGAAGGATTTCACACCTTCATGTCGAGATAATATGTTTTCATAAAGTAAGGTGTACACTAATTTAATGTACACTGAATTTTCCCCGTTGTCTAGTTGATTCGCTAGTACTTGATCTCTATTAAGCTTCAGGTCGTTTGCTATCCACCTAGGCCTATGTATTTCAAGTGGTGTCGGTCTGTTGTTCCTTTCTTCAAAAGCGCATTTAAGAGTGTTTTCCGGACATTCGACACTTTCGCAAGTTCAACAAGCAGTTCCGTGACAAACTAAGGAGCCTATTTTTCTTAAACTTAAAGATTCATGCCAATGTTTAATCTATATGGAACTATCTAAGTTAATGACGAAATTAAGTTGGTAATATCAAAATTTCTAATTAATTCGAAATATACCTGCACTACAGTTGGAAGCCCTGGTGACTTAATATATTCTTAGTTCCATCTCTTAAGGTACAGAATACAAAATTTGATTGAAGTTCAATGGATAACGTGGACGTTACATGCAGTTAGATATTGGATCTATCAGTGCGCGTAAAATCATGTTGGCAGCAATGTCATGCATGTCTTGGTCAGAAATAATCTGACATATTATGATCTATTGTTGTGCCAATTTTGGACGAAATCCATTTGTATGTATAGAAGTTACATGCATTTTAGAATTAAACTTATCATCAGGCTTAGAATCATGTCAGCGGCATTGGCATAATATTAGTTACTCCAAATTAATCTAGAATGTCAGGTACTATACGTGTGCAAAGTTTAGAGTTGTTGGCTTGCATGCATTCTGATATATTAATATAAGGGTAAAAAAGTAGAGACAGCAATTATCAACAGTTGTCAGCAGCTGGTTGCTCTTAGGAATACGCATAGTGATATCTGGTTATGTACACATAGTAGACTACATACGAAATTTGGTTGAAATCCAATTGATAGTGTAGAAGTTCTATTAATTTAAAAATTTGACCTATCAGCATGCTTAGAATCATTTTGCCAACACTTTCATGTATGGCCTCCTGGAAATTAAACTGAAATATTATTGTCTATATACACTGACCGGCAAAAAAAAAGTGGAACACTTCAATTTTTTATGTAATTTCTTAATTTATTCCACTAAAATGTATCGGTTTTCCAATATTTGCATTATTCATGTAAATGTTCGATGGTTGGCTACAGAAAATACTGAAACATGTTTTACAACACGCTTTAACTCACAAATTTCGTTACATTTCACAAATCTAACAGTTTTCTATTTTTTTACTAATGTTCCTTTGGGCTGTTTTTATGCCAAACAAAGCAGTGTTAATTTTTGCACTGCACTGTACCGGAACACTGGTCACTAAAAACGAGTGTTTCCACCCTTAGCGTCCATGACAGCTTGTTAGGCTCATCGAAGATTAGGGGTAATTGGTGGTAATAAACCACCCTAAGAAATGTCAATTTCTATTCACGGATGTTTCAGATGTGTGTCCTAATGCGTGAAAAGCATTTAAAATGTGATTACATCTTTTTCATGGCTAATTTTATACTTTTTAAATTACTGTTCCACTTTATTTGCCGGTCAGTGTAATTATGTGCCAATTTTGGAATAGCTCCCATGCATACCTTCAAGATATCCAACATGGAGCTCAAATTTCAATTGCGGTTTTTCAGCAGTTGGTAGCACTGACTTCATTTTCATGGCCTTGAGATATTCAGATATAGATCTTTACTCATACCAAATTTGGTTTTGATTGCTTCAGCCGTTTAGGAGTTGATAAGGGGGGGGGGACATGCACAGACAGAGAGACAGACAGACAGACATTTGTCCAGATCGGTCTCATTAGTCTACTTTTTCTTCATTTTTGCAAAATGTGAAAAGTAGGCTAAAAATACAATACCCTATCACGGTAAGCACTTCTGAGTATTTATTAACCTCGCGGCTAAACTCAGAACCTAACACGACGTAGGTCGCAAAGTGACACTTCCACTCTTTCTACTCTATGGAGTTCTCCAACGCAAAATGTATCAAAATGGTGCCATTCTCAATCGATGATGCCGTTTGTAATATATAAACGATATGCGAATAACGTTATTAGTCCGAATAACGGTATTGAGGGAATATTTATCGATAGATATATTCAAATAACGTTATTTCTAGTGAGCACTACCATTTCGTTCCTGCGATAACCGGTATCCGAATAACGTTATTAGTCCGAATAACGGTATTGGGGGAATAATGTTCGAGAGATGTATTCAAATAACGTTATTTATAGTGAGCACTACCATTTCGTTCCCGCGATAACCGATATCCGAATAACGTTATTAGTCCGAATAACGGTATTGGGGGATTTTTTTTGAGAGATCTATTCAAATAACGTTATTTCTAGTGAGCACTACCATTTCGTTCCTGAGATAACCAATATCCGAATAACGTTATTAATCCTAATAACGGTATTGGAGGAATGTTTTTCGAGATATGTATTCCGATAACGTTATTTCAGGCGGGCACTACCATTTCGTTCCTTAGTTAACTGATATTCGATTAACGTTATCAGTCCAAATAACGATATTAGGAGATTTTTTTCGAGTAATGTATTCCGATAACGTTATTTCAGGTGGGCACTAGTATTTCGTTTCTACGATAACCGATATCCGAAGAACGTTATTAGTCCGAATAACGGTATTCGGGGATATTTTTCGAGAGACTTATTCATATAACGTTATTTCTGTCAGACAATACTATTCCGTTTCTACGATAACCAATATCAGAATAACTTTATATGGTCCAATAACGTTACCATGCGATACAAATGACTTCCGGATATGAAACGTAACGACCACAATGTGACCAAGACCCATTTTGTTACATAATCTACCCAAACAACCATTTTCGTTATGTTAAGTTATGAAGCCTTGCCTACCAAGCATATGCTTCAGCACAACTCCCCAACTTGAGTAGTTTCGGGGTAGCACCCCGAAAACCAGCCCATTTTCGAAAACCGCAAATTGAAGTTTGCGAAAAACGCTGCAGGACTTGTCGCAGGTTGCTAAAGCAGTCGAAAATGAATGAGTCTTGCTCTTAAAGGTTCCACAAACACGTTGAAATCGTTACATTTGACGTTTGGGCATTTTCAACCCCCTTCATCATCCCCTAAACATGGACTACCATTGGGGGCGTCTGAGAAGGTACCGGGTGTGTTTAACCACCTGAAAACCTGTACACCGTCCTCAGTTACTGATTGCAGTAAGTTCTTAAGGCCTCCGGCAATGTCCACACCCCCTAACACCCTCAACTGGCATGGGACCAAACCACCCCTTCTCGATTCGCCCCTAAGGAAGGTTTTAATCGAGATGTTTATCAGTGCTGCTAATGGGGGGGTCTTCCCCTAACGTTTCAAAAAAGGAACTGTGCCTTTGTCACCACCCCTTCCCCTGCAACCCCCGTTTGTATGATTTTTCGAATCAGGCCCTTTTTAAGGGCTGAAACGACGTCTTAATAGCTGAAAGGGCTGTAAATGTCCTTAGAAGGAGTGGTGACACGAAATCAACCCCTTCCAACCGATGATTGACATTCCGTCCCCCAAATTCGAAATTTTTGCACCCCCAACCCTCTCTGTCTGGACGCGTAATGCGTCATGGCAGAGTTTTCAGAGTTGGATGAAAATGAAGCTTATGGCCTGCAATGGAGCCCATAACAGCAGGCTGGATAGAAATTCATCGGTAGGTTGGGAAACGGGACCAACATTTTTCCAAAAAGTGTACAGCCTACAGTAAGTACGCCCATGCATAGGCAACCCACATCACGTCCGTGCGTGTGGGTTGCCTATGATCGGCAATAGGTTACAAAGTTTGGCAATGAGAGAAAAATGACGTGATGTGGGCTGCCTATGCATTGGTGTACTTACTAGAGGCTGTTAACTTTTTTGAAAACTTTTTGGTCCCGTTTCCCACCCTACCGATGAATTTCCATCCAACCTGCTGTTTTGGGCTCCATTTCAGGCCATAAGCTTCATTTTGATCCAACTCTGAAATCTCTGCCATGACGCGTTACGCGTCCAGACAGGGAGGGTTGAGGGTGCAAAAATGTCAACTTTGGGGGATGGAATGTCAATCAAACATCGGAAGGGGTTGATTTCGTGTCACCACTACTTCTAAGGTCCTTTACAGCCCTTTCAGCGATTAAGACCTCATTTCAGCCCTTAAAAAGGGCCTGATTCGAAAAATCTTCAAACAGGGGTTGCAGGGGAAGGGGTGGCGACACAGGCGCAGGTCCTCTTTTGAAACGTTAGGGGAAGACCCCCCCATTAGCAGCACTGATAAAAATCTCGATTTAAACCTTCCTTAGGGGTGAATCAAGACGGGGTGGTTTGGTCCCTTGCCAGTTGAGGGTGTTAGGAGGGGTGAACATTGCCGGAGGCCTTAAGAACTTACTGCAATCAGCAACTGAGGACGGTGTGCAGGTTTTCAGGTGGTTAAACACATCCGGTACCTTCTCAGGCGCCCCCAATGGTAGTCCATGTTTAGGGGATGATGAAGGGGGTTGAAAATGTCCAAACGTCAAATGTAACGATTTCAACGTGTTCGTGGAACCTTAAGAGCAAGACTCATTCATTTTCGACTGCTTTGGCAACCTGCGACAAGTCCTACAGCGTTTTTCGCAAACTTCAATTTACGGTTTTCAAAAATGGGCTGGTTTTGGGGGAGCTATCCCGAAACTACACAAGTTGGGGAGTTGTGCTGAAGCATGTGATTGGTAGGCGTCGGGGCAAACGTCATACTGAGATTTCGACCTTGTGCAGTCAACTTTCCAAATTTGGTGGCCATTGAAAAAAGTGGTGCTTTAATTTTTTTGAGCAGTATAATAATAATAATAATACTGAAAAAATCCACAGCCTGCTTCCAGTCTCCGACCGGGTGAGGAATGGAATGAATGAAGCCCCCACTACTACTACTACTAATACTACTACTACTACTAATAATAATAATAATAGTTGTCCATAGAACTGTAGCCATCTTTTCCTAAATTTCTCTGTGATGGTGTCTGTGTTTCCGTAGAGTTCTTTATTGTTACTATTATTATTATTATTATTATTAGATTGCCTTGAATTAAAAAATCCTATGACATATATAACATTATAACAACCAAATTTAAGGAAATCTACCAAAAAGCATCTTACATAACCACTCGTAAACACAGAAAAAGCAAACAATGGTTCACTTATGACCTAAAAATACAATGAAAGGAAAGAGACAGACTTTACAAATCAATGCTCAGAAACAAGGATAATATTACAATAAACAAGTAGTTCCGTAAAGAACTATACAGCCTATTTTCATATATCCTGCTCATGTTAATTTCTTCTAACAACATACAAAATTTCAGTTTAATTGCTGTAGATTCGTAGATATTGAGAACCGTCTAAATATTTCAGATTGTCGCCAGGTTGGATTTTTATTTTTGTACTATTACATTAAGATTATTGTGTACGTGTGGTATTCAAACTTCAATCGCATGATTAGAACACAAGAAGTAAAAACGAGATTTAAAAATTACGCAGAGCAGCCATCTTGTGATTATGCAAACAATTGAAATAAATTAGATGCCAGTGGATCAACATTTGTATAAGCATTTAACGTGCTACGTTTCACAGCACTCGGATAGTTAATTCGCGAGAATTGTCCATTTAAATATTTATACTTCGCGTCGCCGCCATGTTTGATTTGTGCTCACCAGGTTAATGAAAGTCCTATAGGTGAACATATGTTCATAGTCTCTGTGAACATACAAAAATTCAGTTTGGTTGCTGT
Organism: Meconema thalassinum; assembly: GCA_946902985.2. Taxonomy (NCBI): domain Eukaryota; kingdom Metazoa; phylum Arthropoda; class Insecta; order Orthoptera; family Tettigoniidae; genus Meconema; species Meconema thalassinum. The sequence goes on from OX336388.2 coordinate 925,170,806, forward strand.
AAAAGATTCATAGATATTGAGAACCGTCTAAATATTTCGGAAGCTCGCCATTTAGGATTGTTATATGTATAGGCCATAGAATTATGTACCATTTGAGGACAATTATTGCCTAGGTTCATTATTCAAACTTTCACTTCGATCGCATGATTACGACACAAGAAATAAAAACGTAATTTAAAAATTTCGCACAGCCGCCATATTGAGGTTATGTAAACAATTGATTTAAACTAGATGGCAGTGCATTACAATCTGCAAAATCATTTACTGTACCACATTTCACTGCGCTCAGAGAGTTAAATCACGAGAAAAGTCTATTAAAATATTTCAAATTCGCTTGGTCGCCATGTTCGTTTTTTACTTTACAAGTTTATGAAGTATACATAGATAAACTTGTACCAGTACCCTTTATCACCGTACAAAATTGCAGGGTAATATCTGTAACAGTTTCGGAGATATAGAATGTCAGTGAAATATTTCGCACAGCTGCCATTTTGAGGTTATGTAAACAATCGAACTAAATTAGACTCCAGTGCATTACTATGTGTATAAACACTTGCTGTACCTAGTTTCATTACGTTTGGATGGTTAAATCGTGAGAAAAGTCTATTTAAAAGTCTCAACTTCGCTTGGTCGCCATGTTCGTTTTCTACTTTACAAGTTTATGAAATATACATAGGTAAACTTGTATCAGTACCCTTTATCACCGTACTAAATTGCAGGGTGATATCTGTAATAGTTTCGGAGATATAGAATGTCAGTGAAATATTTCGCACAGCCGCCATTTTGAAGTTATGTAAACAATTGAACTAAATTAGACTCCAGTGCATTACAATGTGTATAGACATTTGCTGTACCAAGTTTCATTACGTGTGGATAGTTAAATCGCGAGAAAAGTCTATTTAAAAGTCTCAACTTCGCTTGACCGCCATGTTGGTTTTGTAGTCACCAGGTTTTTGAAAGTCTCATAGGTGAACTTCTAGTAGTACCCTTTATCACCGTACACAATTTCAGGGCGATATCGGTAATAGTTTCGGAGATATTGAATGCTAGTGAAATATTTCGCACAGCCGCCATTTTGCATTGGTGAGACGTAACAAAATTTGAAGGGCACGGTCGAGGTCGCCGGGAATAGTGCTATGAACATACCGAGTTTCATTGAAATCGCTCCAGCCGTTTAGATTTTATTAGGGGGGGACACACACACGAATCACACACACACACACACACACACACACACACACACACACACACACACACACACGGACAAAAGGTGATCTCATAAGCCTATTTTTTTCAAAATTGAAAATAGGCTAAAAATAAGATAAATAGTTCCACAAACGATAATAAAGGAATGTGGAAAGTCATTAATGATATAACAGGTCGGAAAACACAAACTGTCAATGAAGTCATAAACAAACATTTAAGATTACAAAATACTAACGAAGTGATAGTCAATAAATTCATCAATACCTTTAGTGAAAAAATAAACAGCCTAGCTCATAACTGTAGTATCAACATATGGCAATCAAATAGAAACACATTAATGAATTCCTTTACATTACTTGAAACTGATGAATATGAAATAGAAAATATAATTAAGGAATTAAAAACGGACAAATCGCCTGGGGCAGACAATATACGCTTGAAAGACATAAAGGCAACATCCAACAAAACTATACCAATCATAACACATCTCAAAAACAAGATATTAGAATCAGGCATAATACCAAAATATCTGAAATACACAATTATTAAACCAATATATAAGAATGGCGATCACTTAGACTTTGGCAACTACAGACCAATACGCATTTTATCAATCCTACACAAAATAATGGAAAAATGCTTGGATAAGATATTGAAGAATTTCCTAAATAAATATCATATTTTAAAGGGACACCTATACGGTGACATTCTATATTGATTTGGAGTATACGTCAGTGCTACCAAAATGTTTGTAAGCCTGCTAAGAAGTCCAACTTTAAATACATGTAACTTCTATACTATCATTTGGATTTCAACCTAATTTCGTGTGTGCTATGTGTACCGTAACAGATATGACTATGTGTATTCTTAAGAGCAACCAGGGCTGCCAACTGTTAATAAATGCTGTCTCTATTTTTGTTACCCTAATATCAATATATCAGAAAGTATGCAAGCCAATAGCTCTAAACTTTGCACGCGTATAGTACATGGCAATCTGGATTAATTTGGAGTAACTAATATAGACCTACGCCAGTGCTGCCAACATGATTCTAAGCCTGCTGATAGGTCCAATTTTAAAATGCATGTAACTTCTATACTAACTAATGGATTTCATTCAAAATTGACACAACAATAGATCATATTATTTAAGATTATTTCTGACCAATGCATGTATGTCATTGTTGCCAACATGATTTTACGCGCGCTGTTAGATCCAATGTTTAACTGCATGTAACGTCCATGTTATCCATTGGACTTCAACCAAATTTTGTATTCTGTACCTTAAGAGATGGAACTAAGAATATATTCAGTCACCAGGGCTGCAACTGTAGTTCTCTATTAGGCTACATTATGCCAGGTATACAGTATTTCGAACTAATTAGAAATTTCGATATTACCAACTAAATTTCGTCATTAATCTAGATAGATCCTTATAGATTAATTAATCATTGGCATGGATCTTAAATTCTTAGAAAAGTATGCTCTTTAGTTCGTCACGGAACTTCTTGTTTGTTTCTGATTTTATTTCTGAATTGATTTCTGTCCTTAATATCGTCTCCAGAGATTTTGAATCGTTCCGGGTCCTCCTGTGTTTCCCTCATCCAACTGGTCTTTAATTTACTTGTATGAATGAAGTTGAAAATGTTATTAGTGAGTCTCTTTTCATCCATCCTCCGCAGGTGTGCATAGAACTGTAGGCAACTTTTCCTAAATTTCTCTGTAAAAGTGTCGGTGTTTCCGTAGAGTTCCTTTGTAGGTCGTCTGATCCATGTTCCGTCTCGGAGAACAACTAAGTATTGTTTCAGTTTCAATTATTGCAAGTAGTCGGTGTTAATATACTGAATTCCTACGTTGTTTGGAGTGTTTGCTGATGAAATTGTAAAATGTTGGGGTATATTATAAAGTATGGTTTAAACGCCGTTGCTCAAATCCAGTATGTCATAGTGTTGTGTTTTTTTTTTGCACTTCGAATAGGAAGAAAATAGGAGGGGATAAGGACAAAGAGTTATAACTTTACCCATACATTTAGGAGAAAGTAGGCTATATGTTCTTTACTGAACAACTTGTTCTCTTTATGTATGATCACTGCCATTGGAATGCAGCCGAAATAAATCAGAATCCTCTATGGACATCAAATTGGCAGGTGAAAAACTAAAGGAAGTAGGAGACTTCTGCTACTTAGGAAGCAAAATAACCAGTGATGGACGAAGCAAAGAGGATATAAAAAGTAGGTTAGCTCAGGGAAGGAAAGCATTTCTACAAAAGAGGAATCTGTTGACATCGAATATAGATTTAGGTATAAGGAAGTCATTTTTGAAGGCCTTTGTCTGGAGCGTGGCACTCTATGGAAGTGAAACTCGGACTATTGGTGCAGCAGAAAAGAGGAGAATTGAAGCATTTGAAATGTGGTGTTACGGGAGAATGATGAAGATCAAATGGGTAGATAGGATTACAAACGAAGAGGTATTAAGACTAGTGGGAGAGGAGATGTTCTGGCGACTGCTAATGAAGATAACAGATTTATTTATTTAATCGTATGGTGAATTATATACAAAATTTACATCATACAACATTATCCACATTCTGCAACCAAGTTATGACATTTGCAGTGACATGCAAGAGTTCAGCAGGGTTCCCAGGGAACGAGAACAGAGGGCAGCGTCGGAGCAGATGATCCATTGTCTGCTCCTCTTGATCACAGTCGCACATTGCTGAATTGATCCAACCCCATCTGTGTTGAAAGAATTTACAGCAGCCATGGCCGGTTCTGAATCTGTTAAGACGGCACCACAGTTTCCTTGGGAGGTCAGAACCTTTCAGTTCCTTTGTAGGATCAAGAGAATGGGCACTTGTCCCCGCTGTTTTAGTTGACCACTCGTTTCTCCAATTTTGGTTTAAATTAAACCCATCCACATACAGTATTTCTGCAGTAACACATGCTGGCCTCCTAGACCGTAGTCGCTGGTGTGAGGGATGCCAAAATTCATGGTATAGTGGTAAAGTAGGTGAAGCCCTGATCTTCTTAGCCTCTCTCAACAATGCTTGTTTCCTTCTTAGATGAGGTGGAGGAATGTGGCTCAGCACAGGCAGCCAAAGAGAACAGATAGGTTGGCAGGACACTTACTAAGACACTCAGGAATAGCAAGCTTAGTTATGGAAGGAAGGGTCGAGGGCAAGAACTGTAGGGGTAGACCAAGGATAGAATATGTTAAACAGATTGCCTCAGATGTAGGGTGTGGTAGCTATGTAGAGATGAAACGATTAGCTCAGGACAGGAGGACATGGAGAGCTGCACCAAACCAGTCAAAAGACTGAAGACTCAAACAACACCCACAAAGAGGGAGAAATTGGAGAGGACAATGATGACAGTTGTCTTCATTGAAATTTTTTCTACGAATCGATATTGCCATGTGCCGGATCCGTAGTGTTGGGATAGCGCATCTGGCTGCACTCGGAGGCCCCAGTTCGATTCCTGATTCCCACAAGTACTTTAGAAACTGACGTGGAGGCTGGATCGGTGCGCACTCAGCCTTGCGAGGAGTATTGCGTTGCTTTCTATCAGTGAAAAAGTGCCCCCGGTCAGGAAAACCAAGATTAATGGCCGAGTGGGATCCGACGCGTTGATGATGCGTCATTTCACAATGTCTGGAGGTAAAATATATGGGCAGCTGTAGGTTGGTAGATCAAGGGTTGTACCATGCTTATTATTGCAAATTTTTGCTCTATAGGTTAACGTTTTACATGGAATTTCTTGGAATGGAACCTGGACCTCTGGGGTGGCAAACAAGAATGATTGCGCGTTGTGGTCATATCACTAGGGTGTGTAAACTATCGTAGCATTTATTGCTATCTATTAGACAAGATCTACTCTCAAAAGAATTGGTGATTCAATTGAACGATCAGGGCGAGTCTTTGACAGTGATACGATGTCAGCACTTTCTGGTCCCTGTGATCTCAAATATGGATACAAATCAATACATGATGTGCACACCACAAGCTGCAATACAGTGCTGAATTAGTTAGTTATTGTTGTTTTAAGGAGCGGAACTGCGAGGTCATCTGCCCCTACAGTGCTGAATTATTCGATGCATGGAGTCAATATGGTCCTGGTTCACGTCTTGTGGAGTTGGCCAGTTGTCGACCCTCAACACTCAATAGAAATGAGGTCAGGAGATCTGGAGAGCCATAGGCTAGTACTATTCTAATGTTGTGGATTGCTTCCTTGGAGGTGCATGTAGTCCGAAGGCTGGCATTATCCTACTGAAAAAGTGACAGTCCGTCTGAAAGACTAGACTTTGTATCATTTTGAATGCTACAAATGCTGAAAAATGCTAGAAAGGCTGGAGGTTTCTCGCTTCGCTCGAAGACTCTTGACATGTTAGAAAATTATCTGCATAATACTTATCTTGCTTTATAACACTTTACCTTGTCTCAAATTACTCGCGAACGGCAAGTGCAAACCAAGGGCAAAGCAAGGTCAAGCACGCGGAGGGAGATGGCTGGATGACGTTCCCCTTCCATCCAGTCTAAAATCACTTATAGTGGGCGATGTATTGAAGATAGAGATATGCTCTCGCGGAGATATTTGTAGAACTTTTCATGCTGACCAATTCTTACGCTCATGGAATATTGATATGTTTAACGGTTTGCCCAGCGTAAGCTTAAGCAGCGCACGGATGTCAAGTTTGTTTTCGATTTTTTCACTAAAATCGTTACTGCTTGGCTTCCTTTGATCATACATAAATTATTTTCTACAGAATCTTTCCTCGAGACATCCTTTACAGAAGGGTGTAAACCGCATCAAAATCCATCCAGTGGTTCTCGAGATTACCCGTTACATCCAAGAATCGGGGATTTTTGTCTTGTATTAACGAAGTAGAGATTGTCGGGGAACACATGCACCAAGCGGTACTATGACGTCACACACCTCAGTGCATCTAGGTTAATTTCGTCCCGTCACCGTAACGTAACGCCAGACCCCAGCGTAACGACGAAGTCGACAAAATCATTTAAAATGATAACATCCCATTTGAATGGTCGTAACTACTGCTTCAATCCGTATATAAACAATTAATTGGGGCTGAAAATATTCTTACATACCTACATGACATCGTTCAATCTATTGAACATCAACACAGACAACTCATTGTTTCATGGTGTTGAAATTTGGGCTTGCATATTTTTTATTGAAACATTTGCGAGTGGTTTCGCCTTTTATTGTCACGGAACAATTGAATGGTGTGAACCGTGGGTGGCTCGCGATCCTCAGATCCTGGAGCGATCAAGAACGCCTCGCGTCTGCCGTCTCGGTTTTATATCGGCTGGGTCGTAACTCGAGGCGGGCGGCCGTTATCATAGCCGGCAACCTAATTGACACCGAACATATTGGCTGCCAACAAGACTCGGTTTACCGAGGGGAGAAAAAACGTAGCGCCATTTTGCAGATTTACGATACGATACGGGTTCACACTCAAAATATCCCAGTCTCGGAGTAAAGTCGTAAAGGTTTGATATAGAATTCAGAAATACACCACTCTGCCTTTTGTATCTCAGCTTTATGGGCTTGTGTTCTGTAATCCTCACGTTATTATTACACTGCGATCACAGATGAGGTTATGTGTGTTACCTCGCTCTGAGGGTTGTTAAATTCGTTATTGGCAGACTCCGAAAGTTTATTTACTTTCTGTTACTCGTGCTGGAAGCAATAAGTTGAAAATACGCAGAAAAACAATTAAGGAAACGGAATCTTTGTTTTGAGATATTGATGGAATATTCTCTGTGATGGCCGAGCAATTTGATTTCCGTGAGTCTTCTAGGTTTAGGCTGTGCTTGTTGAGGGGTTTGCCCATGTGCACCGAGTTTGACTAATCAGCATGCTTTTAATTCATCCTGCCTGGACCCTGCTAGGATAGTGAACCTTGCACTATATTATTGGAAACACATCTCTCAGATTAAGCCCTTGGGTTGACCCATGTGAATACTCCAAATGTAGGTATCTCGAACGCGTGAGACGTATTTATTTAATTAATTTTTTTTATTTACTAGCAACTCGCTCTGGCTTCGCACAGTATCTTCAACGGTTTACCCATCGTAAACTTAAAAATGGCATGGATGGCAGGTCCCAGAAGCAATTCAAACTCCAACCACATATAGGCTACTCTTCTCTGAAGTCTTAACTCGACATGACCCTACAAATTGATGCTGGCTGAAGCTAGGGTAAACTCGTAAACTCGCTCTGAAGTTAGTAATTTAAATTTCCACTGAATGGAGATTGTTGGAAAAAATGAAAACGTAAAAACACTTGTATTGGGAGATGTATTGAATATAGAGATATGCTGTCCCGGACTTTTATTTGCAGAATTTTTCGTGTTGTATAATTCTTACACTCATAGTGTATATAGGGTGCTTCAAAAAAATGTATACACACTTTGAACTTCCATAGAAAATTTATTTACCGTTCTACAAAGTTAAATTTCAGGAAATTAGAAAGCTGAAAGTCCAATATAAATGAAACATAAATAACAAATGTTAATACTGTTCAAATTGGCGACCTGCAGCATCAATACAATTCTGAGTACGAGTCACCACTGATTCTGTACATCGTATCAAAACGTCCAATGAGATTTCTCTACACACGGCTTGAATCTCATTCCAAAGAATGTCTAGGTTACGTGGTTTACGTTTGTACACCTCATCTTTTACTGTGCCCCATAAGAAGAAATCCAGTGATGTAAGGTCTGGAGAGCGTGCTGGAAACTCGATTGGCCCCCTGCATCCTATCCACTGGCCCGGCAAATTTTGATCCAGGTAAGCTCGTACGTCCCTGTGATAGTGCGGCGGGGCACCATCTTGTTGAAAATAAAAATTATCATTACCTTATAATGCACGAATGGCGGGAAATATGGAATCAGCAAGCATTGTTAGGTAAGTTATACCAGTTACAGTGCCTTCAAATCGAAAAGGTCCAATGAGTCCCCTTGAAGACAAACCGCACCACACATTTACACCAGGCAAATTTACAGCTTTTTCAATTGTAATGTGAGGATTTTCTTCACCCCAGTAAACACAATTGTGCCTATTGACAGTTCCATTAAGTTTGAATTGGGCTTCATCCGACCAAATGATGCTACCCATAAATCCCGGCTCACGTATCACCTTCTCCTGAACCCATTCACAAAATTGCAACCTTCGATCTGGATCGTCATCACTTAGCTGTTGCACCAGCCTTGGAATGTAAACACGATACTTGCCTCTCTTCAGAATGCGTAGCACGCTGCTAGCACTTACATCACTTTCACGTGCCCCTTGCCTTGAAGATTTGTTAGGAGAGCGTTGAAACAGTTCCAAGACTGCCGTTGATGACTCATCACTTGTAGCTGTTCGAGGTCGACCTGAATGACCTTTATGCACATCACACACTGTTCCATGAACTTCGAATTTGTCTCGTATGCGTGTAATTGTTAATCTTGAAGGTGGTTCTGTATCATACTCCCTTCTCCACTGTCTTTGAACTTCATTTACATTCTCAAACTTCCAGTACCTCTTAATAACCTGCTTATGTTCTTCAAAACTCAAACGTACGTCCGCCATGTTGATATTACAAATTCCAACTGACAATATAATATAGAGGGACGATTATGCTGCCACCTGGCGAAGAAATATAACATTAGCCTTGTAGAGCGGGAAAACTACGATAGTTTAAAGTGTGTATACATTTTTTTGAAGCACCCTGTATATAGGTTAAGGCGTAAGGTGAAAAGGTGCACGGATAGCAGGATTTTCTTCGACTCGATTCACTGAAATCGTTACTGCTCGGCTTCCTTAGGTCATAAATGTTGTTCTAGATCTAGAGAAACCTTCCTCGAGAAATCATTTACAGAATGGTGAAATCCGCATCAAAACCCAACCAGTGGTTCTCGAGATTACCCATTACATCCAAGAATCGGGGACTTTGTTTTATACCAATTAGAGATATTTTATTTATTTATTCATGGAAATGTATTATTTTTCAGTCGGTCAACATGATTGTACCCAATTGCACAGATTGTACTGCGCGGGGTCTAGAGCGGTGCGGGGAAAGTATCGAATACTTCCCTACTGAGAACATTGACGCACGTGACAGTAGGTTCCCACAATCAGACATAGACACGCTCAACGTGGAAAATGTTTTATGCTGCGGTAGTATACCAGGGGAGTGGGATGGGGAACTGCAGAGCTAAGTGCCGGGATCTGTCATCGTTGGTTCCCTAATCCTGAAAAACGTTAACATAAGATTAATAAATACACTTGGATGATCAGTTTTGACCGTCAAGCGATCATCATCAGATCTTTTACGCATAGGTTACTAAACTAAGATTTTTGTTGTTGTTGAGTAACTGATAGTGGTGATTGACCTACAGGTTTGTTTGCTTACAAGTAGCCTATCAGGTAAGACAGGTGGAAACCTATCTTGAAACTTTGTGGACGCAATTGTTGTACTGTAAGAGGACAACTTGTGGAAAATCAGCCGCCAGATTGAACTGCAAGGCTCAAAAATCGTATCTGACATCCTGGTACGCAGGCATGACGGCTGGTGGAGCTGGACATCCCTGAGGCATTCGGAGTAGTAGCGAGGCGGGGCGTACGAGTATATGCTGACTGGAGCGTGCGGCTGCTTTCCACCGGTCTTGAGTGCCTGGGCCGTCAGGGCTGTCTATTCGAACATGTACGGTACTCGCTACTTCCCATTGATTTATATGAGAGATTCGCCACATGATTTCGGAGCCTTGCAGTTCAATATGGCAGCTGATTTTTCCGCACGTCATCCTCTTATAGTACAAAGTTTCAAGATTGGTTTCGACCTGTCTTACCTCGGTCTTCCCTTGTTAGTGTGATAATGTGATTGTTATTAAATGGTCGGGTTATTGTGGATTGTGCACTTAGCTGTTTGAGCGATGTGTAGTCCGTTTTCGTGCAGCTGTCGTCCCCCGCTGTCTGCACAAAACAGGATTTATTAATTAATTAAATTAATTAATTGTTTGTTTGTTATTTGTTTATTTATTTTTTGATTTTGTTAAATTTTATTTATTGTCTGCAACAGAACAAAATTAAAATTACTGTACACTGACCAATATTACACAGAAGAGTAACAGTTATATCGTGAATATTACATAACACATCTAATAATATTACAGTACATACAGTAATACATACAATACTGAAGATAATAACTGGATAAATATAAAATAAAGCTAAAGATACATTATATAGAAACAAATCACAAATATTTGATAAGTAACCAAACAGGAAACTACTCAAAGTTAAAATAAACTTATGGATTTATTTTTCTTCTCAATTTAACATAAGTATTTGGTAATAACTTAGTCAGCCGAAGCACTAGATAAATTTAGAGTAAACTTAAATTAAAATAGGATTAAATTCGGAAATATTTGGTGATTAATCAGACTAATTAATTTTTGATAAAATTAGACTTAAAATAAATGAAGATAAAATTCAGGAAGTTTGGTGATAAATGAAACAAAATACTAGATGAAGTAGCACTGAAATTAAGTAAAAGAAAATAACACAGGTCTACACGATTATTCCTTTCTTGGTTTTGACTCTTATATTACATGTACATTGTTCATCTGAATTCATAAGTGCCATTTCTTTTGTCCTGCCACATAGCATTTTTAGCCTACTTTTCACATTTTGCAAAAAATGAGGAAAACGTAGACTTATGAGATCGGGCAAATGTGTGTCTGTCTGTCTGTCCTTCTGTCTATCTGTCTGTCCGTCTGTCTGTCTGTCAGTCTGTGTGTGTGTGTGTCCCCCCCCCCCCCCTATCAGCTCCTAAACGGCTGCAGCAATCGAAACAAAATTTGGTAGCAGTAAAGATCTATACCTGAATATCTCACGGCCTTATTTGAAAATGATGTCAGTGCTACCAACTGCTGAAAAATCGAAATTGAAATTTGAGCTCCATGTTGGATGTATGAACGGGAGCTATTTCAAAATTGGCACACGTATAGATAATAATATTGCAGTTTAATTTCCAGGAGGCCATAGATGGCAGTGTTGCCAAAATGATTATATGGCTGCTGATAGGTCTAAATTTTAAATGCATATAACTTTTACACTATCAATTGGATTTCAACCAAATTTCGTATGTGCTATGTGTACATAACCAGATATGACTGAGCGCATCCTTAAGAGCCACCAGGGCTGCCAACTGTTAATAAATGCTCTCAGTTTTTAAAATCCAAATACCCATATATCAGAAAGTATGCAAGCCGACAGCTTTAAACTATGCACACGTATAGTACCTGATGTAACTTATATACGTCACTGCTACCAACATGATTCTAAGCCTGCTGAGAAGTCTAACTATAAATACATGTAACTTCTATACTATTATTTGGATTTCAACCAAATTTCGTGTGTGCTATGAGTACCATAACAGATGTGAATATGCCGTTTCTTAAGAGTAATCAGGGCTGCCAACAGTTAATAAATACTGTCTCTATTTTTGTTACCCTAATATCAATATATCAGAAAGTATGCAAGCCAATAGCTCTAAATTTTGCTCACGTATACAGTAGTACCTGGTATTCTAGATTAATAATTTGTAGTTAGTAATATAAGCCTACGCCAGAGCTGCCAACATGATTCTAAGCCTGATGATAGGTCCAATTTTAAAATGCATGTAACTTATATACTAACTAATGGATTTCATTCAAAATTGACACAACAATAGATCATATTATTTCAGATTATTGCTGACCAATACATGTATGTCGTTGTTGCCAACATGATTTTACGCGCGCTGTTTGATCCAATGTTTAACTGCATGTAACATTCATGCTATCCATTGGACTTCAACCAAATTTTGTATTCTGTACCTTAAGAGATGGAACTAAGGATATATTCAGTCGCCAGGGCTGCCAACTGTAGTTCTCTATTAGGCTACATTATGCCAGGTACTACATTATTTCGAACTAATTAGAAATTTCGATGTTACCAACTAAATTTCGTCATTATTCTAGATAGGTCCATATAGATTAATCATTGGCATGCATCTTACATTTTAAGAAAAGTAGGCTCTTTAGTTCGTCACGGAACTTCTTGTTTATAATTGCAATAATTTTGATTAACAAGATATTGCAAAACTTCACAATATCTCTATTGTTTACTGATAAAACGTGATGATCCTACGACAGTGAACAAGAGAAAAAGCAGTATGAGAAGGTTTGCAACAAGCGGCAACGGTTCCATTGACTTATTCTTACAAGTGAACACAAACTGGTCGTTCCTTTGATATGTATTTGTTTCAATATGTATTAAGTTAATTAGTTTATTATTTTCATGTACTAAACTCTGCCTGCTATAAAGAAACAATACAATACAGAATTTCAAGTTTACGCATCTTGCAATGATTTCTTTAATATGTCGTTTTTTTAATAGCGTGATATGATACAGGAAGATAGAAGACATTTCCGTAATTCATACACTTTCAATATACAAAATCAGTTATAGAATTAAAAAAAAGGTCTCCAAAAATTTATTTTATATACCTGTGTAATTGACTTCATAAATACATGGTGAATTTCATTTGATATTCACTTTTGTGTAAGAGGTCTAGATTTGGCAAAAGAAAACAGAATATAGAGATAATAGCAACTCCAGAGAATTCACAATTTACTTGTCAACGATTGGTACGAATGCTTAAGTTTTTACAAAACACATTCTCTGAAATGTGAAGGTCCTTGTGGGAAAGTGTCTGAGGAACTTGTGACGACGCTTATGCACACGTGTTTACAAACTTGGAATTCCTAGGAGGCACAGAAAACTGCTCCAGTTCCTTGAGGGATGACTCCCCTTTCTTTCTTCCTCCCCGCCCCACTGTGGCAACAGCTGGGCCCCTGCTACACGCATGGCCGAATCATCAATATAACGGGGAACCCCCTCTGTGACGTGAGGTGATTCCTTGAGACCACTCTCTCCCCTCCCAGCCACGTCTTCATCAAGCAACAGCCGGCGTGGCGCGACGGAACTAAGATAAATTATTGCCTGTTCGTAGCAATAAGCTAGGCCATAATTAACAGCACAACAATAGCAACCTCACAAAAGTTACAATCTGCCATTTATTTATTTATTTATTTATTTATTTATGTTTGTTGATGTCGAAATGTAAATATTATATGTCAGAAATCTGTATCATAATGAGGGTCATTATAACACTATTTTTCATTATGAAACAGTTTCTCCTACCAATCACAGCTCAAGAAACAGTTGTGTGACAAATTAGGTGAGGATAGCATCGCATCTGCGATGACTTCCACGGCCTCCTATTTTAAATTTCACTGCGTGGCTAGTGTCATAGTGGGGTATTTGAGGTGGCCATGGTCAAATACAAGGTATTCTCTGCGTCACATGCGCTCTGCTCAGTACATAAAACTGTCGAAATCTCGACAGATATTTATGAATATTTATGTTTGAACATAAAATAGTTACAATTATCGTCGTACATAATGTACTATTATGTTCGACCATGCCAAAATATAAATATTATATGCCGGAAAACTCCATCTTAAAGAGGCTCATTCTAGTTCAAGTTTCATTATGATACAGGTTCTCCACCAATCAGAGCTCAAGATTGCCATTACGATACTGCTGTTTGACCAATCAGGTAAGGATAGCATCGCACCTGCGCTAACTTCCACGACCTCCTATTTTAAATTTCACTGCGTGGCTAGTGTCATAGTGGGGTATTCGAGGAGGCCGTGGTCGAATAGAAGGTTTTCTTCTCGTCCCAAGCGCTCTGTTCAGCAAACGAAACTGACGGAATTTCGACAGATATTTATGAATATGTATGTTCGAACATAAGATAAAGTTATAATTATCGTCGAACATAAACAGTCGTATGCAACTCGCCTATTATGGTAATTAAGGCACGAGTATGTTTATAAAATGAGCGAAGCGAGTTTCATAATTTCCATACAATGGCTTCTTGCACAATGTTCTATTATTTATTTATTTATTTATTTATTTATTTATTTATTTTTATCATCGAATTTGGCCAACTATGGACCGCAAGGAACTCAAGACTTATTGGCTTTCTTTCTCTTCTCTTCCTAGAACTTCTTCATCCTGTCATTTCTTTGTTTTCTCTCCTCCTCGGAAATGATCCGTTTGGATCTGCTGATTGGTGGTTTCTCCTGAAATGGTTTTACTCCGTCAACTCGACTGCGGAACTCTCTTCTATCGTGGGCCATTGGAGGAGTAATTCCAACTTCCGCTGCATCCCTCTTCACCTCATCAACCCATTTAGATGTGACCTTTAACCCCATGATGTAGCTGAAGATCCTTTTGGTAAGCCTGCCTTCATCCATTCGTAGTAAATGTCCGTAGAACTTTAAGTCTCCGCTTCTTCATTACGTTTGTGATCTTTTCAGTACTAGAAAAGTTCTTCATTTTTGCTCTTCTTCGATGTCCCATCAGTAGTCTTCTGTGGTCCAAGTATTTTTCTCAGAATCTTCCTTTCTTTCTTTCTTTCTTTCTTTCTTTCTTTCTTTCTTTCTTTCTTTCTTTCTATCTTTCTGTTCTAGTACTTGAAGTTCTCCCTTTTTACTTAAAATAAGGCACTCTGAAGCGTACAATCCTTCAGGTTATACTACCAATTTGTAGATTTGTAGTGCCTGATTTTGGCGTTGTATAATAACGCTCGTTTGTTGTATTTATTACGTGTTAGTTTGTAGGCCAGGTCCAGTTTTCTGGTTCTTCCGTTGATTGCTTCCTTACCCAGTCCGTTGGGTTGGATCCATTCCCCCTGGTATTTAAACTTCTATTTATTTATTTATTTATTTATTTATTTCCAGGAACATACGAAATTCTGGAAATGACGCCAAGAATTATCTTCCTAAAAGTTTGATAGGTTACCTGTCTTTGTCTCCATGTAGTCACTAAGGGGAATGTTTCAAAGCTTCGTGATATAATTATAGCATGAGGTTGTGGTTAGCTTAATATTTTACTTGCATTGGCTTCCTTCCCTTTGACCCTATGTTGTGTTTTATTGTCCAAGGTGGTATTTAATGCGAACCATTATAAGTTGCCTCCACCTTTACTATTCCTGGAATGTTTGCTCAGCAATTCCAACCCCTCTGGTATTTCTACGCACCTTTAATCTTTTGAAACGCGAAACAAGAACCTTTATCTAGTTATATAAGGACTGGAACCTTTTAACCGACCTGTAATTAAACACCACGGCACCTACATGATTTACCTCATTACAGTTGTGGGAAGTCGCCAGTAATACCTAGAATCACATTTTAAACTTCTTAGTTCCCAGACATTAACTGAAATACGTGCAGTACAAAATACGACAATTTATGTCCATGGTTTCAGAGTAATAAGCGAAAATATTTGCCCTATTAGCAAATTGTGTAAATCAGTATTGATAGAATAATTTTAACTCTTATGTTATAATTTTATAGGTCATCAGTTCTAGAAGGTATGTCTATATGAGATATACATAAAGATAAAGACAATTACAAGAATAAACAACATAGTTAACAATCAGGACTGAATGACCATAATAAAGGAATAAGGACTTGATGCTCTAAGTTGGAATATAGCTTATCAGTTCCTGAAGGTTTGTCTACATACGATATACATCTCCGTTACAAAGAAATAATGACTGTTATTAAAGATCAAAGAAATATCAATCCCATTTCATGAATATTTAATACAGAGAAATAACAAGATGTTCAGTAAAGAACATATAGCCTACTTTCTCCTAAATGCATGGATATTGTTATAACTCTTTGTCCTTTTCAAGGAGTATAATTGAATGTTGGTTGTAGTAGCTTGTTGAAATACAACGCTCTATACAAATATTAACAAGTAGTTCCGTGAAGAACTATACAGCCTATTTTCATATAGCCCACTTATTGCAACTATCAACATACACAATTTCAGTTTGATTGCTGTAATAGATTCGTAGATATTGAGAACCGACTAAATAATTCGGATGGTCGCCATGTTGGATTTTATATATGTAGGTCCTAGAGTTATGTACTGTTACATGCAGATTATTGTGTACGTGTAGTATTCAAACTTCAATCGCATAATTAGGACACTAGAAGTTACAAGGAGATTTTAAAATTTCGCACAGCTGCCATCTTTAGGTTATGGAAACAATTGAAATAAATTAGATGCTAGTGGAATACCATTCGTATAAGGATTTACTGTACCAAGTTTCACAGCTCTCGGATGGTTAAATTGCGATAAACGTCCATGTGATTATTTATACTTCGCGTCGCCGCCATGTTGGATTTGTGATCACCAGGTTATTTAAAGTCCTATAAGTGAACTTGAGTTCATAGCCCCTATGAACAATAAAAAATTCAGTTTGATTGCTACAATAGATTCGTAGATATTGAGAGCCGTCTAAATATATCGGATGGTCGCCATGTTGGATTGTTAAATGTATAGGCCATAGAGTCATGTACCATTATAGGAAAATTTTTGGGTAGGTTCATTATTCAAACTTTCACTTCGATCGCATGACTACATCACAAGAAATAAAAACTTAATTTTAAAATTCGCACAGCCGCCATCTTGAGGTTATGTAAACAATTGAACAAAATTAGATACCAGTGCATTACAATGTGTATAAATATTTCCTGTACCAGATTTCAGTGCGTTTGGAGCATTAAATCGCGAGAAAGGTCTATTTCAAATTTTCTAATTCGCTTGGCCGCCATGATTGTTTTGTATATAACCGGTTTTTTAAAGTCGTATAAATGGACTTCCAGTAGTGCCCTTTATCTCCGTACAAAACTTCAGGGAGATAGCGCTAATAGTTTCAGAGATACAGAATGCCGGTGAAATATTTCGCACATCCGCCATCTTGTGGTTATGTAAACAAATGAACGAAGTTATGTGTCGGTGCATTACAATGTATATAAACATATACTGTACCAAGTTTCATTGCGTTTGGTTGGATAAATCGCGAGAAACGTCTATTTAAACGTCGCAAATTCGCTTGGCCACCATGTTGGTTTTGTAGTTACCAGGTTTTCAAAGATCACATAAGTGAACTTATAGTAGTTCCCTTTATCACCATACATGATGTCAGGGTAATATCGGTAATCGTTTCGGAGATATTGAATGCTGGTGAAATATTTCGCACAGCTGCCATGTTGGATTGGTGAGTCGTAACAAAATTTGAAGGGCACGGTCGAGGTCGCCCGGAATAGTGCTATGAACTTACCGAGTTTCATTGAAATCGCTCCAGCCGTTTAGATTTTATTAGGGGGTTACACACACACGAATCACACACACACACACACACACACACACACGCACACACACACGGACAAAAGGTGATCTCATAAGCCTATTTTTTCAAAATTGAAAATAGGCTAAAAATGAATATGAGGTGCCCTTTGCTAGTGCTACCTCTGTAAAAATTTAATTCAATTCGGTTTCACCGTGTTTGAATTGATATAGGGAATCGATTTGCACACATACATGGCCGCTATCAGCAAACTATTGGGCTGATGACCTTGTAGTTCAATCAAAAGATGCTTCCCACAAAAAGGTATGTTGTTGCAAAATTTGGTAGACATCATATGATTAGGTTGGTCGTAATTTGATTTAAGCTTTCAACATTTGGGTGGCCGCCATACCGTTTCCGTCAAGATAGTGGCAATGAAAAACATGACACTGAGGTGCACAATGCTAGGGCTAACTCTATACCAAATTTCGTTCAATTCGGTTTTACTGTGTTTGAATTGATAGGGGGAATCAATTTGCACATATACATGGCCGCCATATGCAAACTATTGGACTGATTACCTTGTAGGTTGGTCAAAGAACGCTTGGCACATAAAGGTATGTTGTTGTAAAATTTGGTAGAAATCAGATGATTAGATTTGTCGTAATTTGATTTAATCTTTTTACATTTGGGTGGCCACCATTATGTTTCCGTCAAGATGGCGGCAATAAAACATGACACTGAGGTGCCCTTTGCTAGTGCTAACACTGTACCAAATTTCGTTCAATTCGGTTTCACCGTGTTTGAAAAGATAGGGGGAATCTATTTGCACAAATTCAGGGCCACCATCCGCTAATTATTGGGCTGATGACCTTGTAGTTTCGTCAAAAGATTCTTTATACATAACGGTATAATGTTACAATATTTGGTAGAGATCATATGATTAGGTTGGTCGTAATTTGAATTAAGCTTTTAACGTTTGGGTGGCCGCCATTACGTTTCCGACAAGATGGCGGCGATATAAAATATGGCACTGAGGTTTTCTTTGCTAATAATTCCTCCGTACCAAATTTCGGTCAATTCTGTTTTACCGTGTTTGAATTGCTAGGGGGAATCCATTTGCACACATACAAGGCCGCCATCTGCAAACTATTGGGCTGATAACCTTGTAGTTTAGTTTAAAGACGCTCGCCATATAAATATATGTTGTTGAAAAATATGGTAGAGATCGGATGATTGGGTTAGTCGTAATTTGTTTTAAGTTTTGAACATTTGGGTGGCCGCCATTACGTTTCCGTCCGTCAAGATGGCGGCAATATAAAACATGACGCTGAGGTGCCCTTTGCTCGTTCTACCTCTGTACCAAATTTCGTTCAATTCGGTTACACCGTGTTCGAATTGATAAGGGGGGGGGGGGGGCAGACATTCAGATTACACACACACACAATTTTTGGCCCTGTGTAGATCTCATATGTCTACTTTCATATTTTGCAAAAATTGAAAGTAGGCTGAAAATACACATCTGAATCATTAACGTCTGAACAAATCAAAGGTATACAAATGCATTCATGACTAAAACAACCGTGTTAAAAAAGGAGACTTTTACTATTTATTTTCAAGAAGAGGTTTACCAAATGAAGAACATTATTACTATTCTGTGACACATAGCCTAGGCCTATAGATATTTCAAAGGATTAAAATTTTACTAGTTATTTGGAGAATATATTTACCAAACGATGACTATTATTACTATTAAGTGACACATATAATACCTATAATACGGATTTTTCAAAGATACAGTATTTTCAAAGGATTATGTTTTAATGTTTTTCTTAATTTAATTCCTAATTCTTACTTGTATGGATATCCATTTCTTAGATTAGTCTACTGAGGATAAGTTCAATTTGTGTGCAGTAGAAGAAACCAACGAGTTTTGAAACATGTACATATAGTCTCTAAAATATAGACAATTAAGTGTTTTTAAGTATTGGATTGGCGAATATTATAACATAAGTGTTTTAATGGTTTTATTGATCATGTAAATTGTGTAGCCTATACATTGTACCCCGCCCAGCCATTGGGCAAATTCGTGTTGACCGACTGAAGAGTTACAACTGACAGTTCAATGACCATTGCAAAAATATTCATAATATGTACATAATCTATGGTAGATTGTTGTAAGGCTGGCAACACTTTGAGTAGGAGAGTAGCGTGTGATTCTGAAAATTGGGATGAAGATAATTCAGTTGCTAACCTCATTAAAAACAACTACGTTGTGCCTCCAGTAACACTGAATTCAATCACCATTCCCGTAATAAAAAAGCAAGGAACCTTGGGTTAACCTTAACTCTAACTCTGGACAGGGCCCCACATATAAGAAATACATGTGAAAAGATGTACGCTTCCCGTGACCCACTAATGCTCTATAAGGACATTCATAAATATCTTTTGAAATTCTGTCACTTTCATTTACTGAACAGAGCGCATGGGACGCGAAGGATATCTTGTATTCGACTACGGCCTCCTCGAATACCCCGCTATAACACTAGACACGCAGTGAAATTAAAAATAGGAGGCCGTAGAAGTTAGCTCAGGTGTGATGCTATCCTTACCTGATTGGTCAAACAGCTGTCGTAATGGAATTCTTGAGCTCTGATTGATGGAGAACTTGTATCATACTGAAACTTGAATTATAATGAGCCTCTCGAAGATGCCACCAGACATTAAGATTAAACTCATCCAAACACTAATGCTACCAATTCTAGACTACTGTGACATCGTTCTCGTTGACGCGACTCATGGACAAAACAATGAATCACCAACAAGCATTGAACTCTTGTCTTCGGTTTGCTTTCAATCTAAGATGCGATGCCCACATAACCCCAAGGTACCGTACTCTTTCTTGGCTTAAATCTGATGAACGCCGTAAATTTCACTTGCTGACATCCATCTGTCGATTTCTGCAAGAAAACACCCCCACGTACATGTCATCAAAATTTAGTTACTTGTCCTCTTATCATAACGGAAGCACTCGATCTGACTCTTCCCTCGCCATCCCCATCAACCACTCATCAATGTTCAACCGCTCCTTTGCTGTAGCTGGGTCTCGACTATGGAATTCAACTCCTGCCGATGTCAGAAATTCTATAACAATAAGGAAATTTAAGACTGCATGCCGAGATTACCTGTTGAATATTGATAATTACCCCGTGTGAATGATGATGGATGATAGAACGTATGACTGAGCTAGGATTATATCTAGGATATTATAGAAAGATATGTGACATCGTGAAATTATTATTGTGATTATTTTTATTGTTATAATTATCATTATTCATGTGCCTTTTTCATTAACATTAGTATTATCATAATTAATTTACTCCTTATTTATTATCATATTAATGTTTTTTTTCCAAAATTGTCTCATATATACTGGTACCATATTACGTGATTAAGTGTAAGAGAGGGCCATGAGCCTTAACTTAGCCTCTACTGAAGACATAAAATAAATAAATAAATAAATCCTATTAATGATTCCAGATTTTGTTTTATAATTAGTATTATCCTTTGCAAGATTTAGGCGTGGTTGACCTGATCGGTAGATTATAAGTGGGAAAGTATACTTTAGTATCGTTCTTTGACTTATTTATTATTATTGAAATAATCTCACTAAGGAGCGTTTATTGCTAGTCCTTCTCCGATGCTCTCTTACGTTTCCAATATCACTTGATCTCGGCTGATATTAATTCCCTTCTCTCATGTGAGACAGGTTTCCTACATTTAGGCACATTGGGTGTAGAGGACAAAGAGATAACCATCACCCAAAATTGGAACGATCTTGGACAAAGTTATTTTAGTCTTCATAGAGTCACAGTCTTATCGATTTTAACGAAGGAAAATCGTCTCTTTGTAAGTCTGTTGTTGTCCATTACTGGAAGGTGCTCGTAGAACTTCAGCCACCTACGTCACATGCTGGTATTGGCCGGTTCCAACCGTCAATACTGTTCGGAGTTTGGTTTC
This sequence comes from Meconema thalassinum, assembly GCA_946902985.2. Lineage (NCBI taxonomy): Eukaryota > Metazoa > Arthropoda > Insecta > Orthoptera > Tettigoniidae > Meconema > Meconema thalassinum. Next base: position 925,192,290 of record OX336388.2, read on the forward strand.
AGTCGGTTGGTTCCATCTGGGAGCAATCCCGGCACATGAGTTTTCTTGGGGACACGTCTTTCGACTTTCTCCAGATCATCCATGGCGCCTTTCCTGTTCATCAGGAGGATCTCTGCGGCGTAAAAGAACTGTGGCCTCAAAAGAGTTTTGTAATGACAGATTTTGTATTGGTTGCGAGACAGTTGGTAGGCTGTGTTGAGTCGACTTATTTATTTATTAGCCAACTTAAAAAAAACTGGTATGATTATTAACACAATGAAATTGTTTTTAAACAAAGGTTTGGTGCTCTTCAGTCGGCCATCACGTATGTATCCAAAAGAGTTGGGTTATATCCTAATCCTGAAAGAAATTACATGAGATTGATAAATACACTAGTGTGTTTTTTACTAAGGCAACACTGAAAAATGGCTTCAAAACCCATAATGAAATTGTTTTTCTTGTGTACAAAACTAATTTGCCGTATGATACCGAGAATAATGTAGTCGGTCTATCTGAAATATTACAAACCAAATTTAAACTTATCTGATTCCTTTAGGAATTATTTGCTACAACATTTCTTATAACATACGTGGGAAAGGAGCAATAAAATACTAACTAATTATGTGCCAGAATATGGCATTGGTTTATCGACACCTCCCAGAACCGGTTCAATAGAATGGAAGTAAGAGATTTGTGTATAAATTAACAACATACTATCTCCGCATTTGCCTGGAGTAGAATTGAAACACCAGGCGAAACCACTCACAGGATAGTTGTGGTCAGAATCTAAGTAAACCTCTTCTCAGTTTTGCCTAACAAGAGTACCTCGTTCCAGCCCTAAGACCTAAATTAATTTTCTTGGCAGAGTCGGGAATCGAACCCAGGTGTCCGCGGCGACAGACGAGAATGTTAGCCACTACGCAGTGAAATAATACTAATGTTGTAGGTATTTACGCCACTGAGGCTTTTAAAGACGTCGGGGTAGCGGAATTTCGCCCAGAAAAGGATCTTCAACGTTGCAGTAAATGCACTGACGCGGCTCCCTCGCCTTCAAATTACAACTGACTGTGTCAGGATTTGATCCTGCAAACTTGGGAACAGCAGGCGAGAACGTTACCGCTGCACCACCTAGCCAGTCACTACGAAGTGAGGCAGATGGCGTTGAGGGAACTCTTACTTCCTTCAGCAAGGAAGTACTATGTGATTGATAGTGCAAGGTTCGCTATCCTAGCGGGGTCCGGGCAGGGTGAACCGAGAGCCCGCTGATGAGCGTGACTTGATGCACCTACATGAAACCCTGCTACAGAAACTACAAAACCTCAGTAGTTTTGTTTGAGTGTCATTTCTTATCCATGAAAGCGAATATATTAATTACCTTATTGGTTTTAATGTTGAAAACGTTTTTTAAATCACACAAAGATCACTCAGGGTCCAGTTTAGAAAAAACGTAAAGATAAGCTATTTTGACAATTGTGTCAATCGTTGAAAAGCTAGAAGACCCAGAAAAATGTCAAGGTTTTGAAAATTACTTCCAGCTTGAATGATATTTAAAAAATCTAAAAAGCGCTTGTTTTTAAAATGGAAATTGTTCTACAGATTTAAATGGAATTAAAGTTTGATTGTTTTAATCTATTCTTGGAATCATTATCTTCAATTTGTGGAAAGCAGATTTTTTAATTCCTCAAAACGGAAGTGGAAATTTCAATATCTATTTGACAATGTATGGGTCAACGTTGGCACTCGTAGTGATAGATTTAGAGAACAACATATGACAAAGGATGAGGCCTAACGTTTGGTGTCCATGACTTGTCAGTTTAGTATGTGTCACCATGCCACCAACACGTAAGAGGCGGTTGGTTGATACACAAACTATTCAAAAGTGGAATAATATCATTAACAAGTAGTTCCGCGAAGAACAATACAGCCTATTTTCATATATCCTACTTATGTTAATTGCCACTATCAACATACAACATTTAAGTTTGACTGCTGTAATAATTTCGTAGATATTGTGAACCGACAAAATATTGCGGATGGTCGCCCTGTTGGATTTTTATATATGTAGGTCTTAGAGTTATGTACTGTTACATGAAGATTATTGTATACGTGTGGTATTCAAACGTCAATCGCATGATTAGAACAAGAAGTAAAAACGAGATTTTAAAATATCGCACAGCTGCCATCTTGTGGTTATGGAAACAATTGAAAAAAAAATTAGATGCCAGTGGATTATCATGTGTGTAAGGATTTACTGTACCAAGTGTCACGGCACTCGGATGGTTAAATTGCGAGAAATGACCATGTGAATATATATACTTCGCGTCGCAGCCATGTTGGATTTGTGATCACCAGGTTATTGAAAGTCCTATAGGTGAATTTATGTTCATAGCCCCTATGAACATAAAAACATTCAGTTTGATTGCTCTAATAGATTCGTAGATATTGATAACTGTTTAAATATTTCGGATAGTCGCCATGTTGGATTGTTATATGTATAGGACATAGATTCATGTACCATTAAAGGAAAATTATTGCGTAGGTTCATTATTCAAACTTTCACTTCGATCACATGATTACGACACAAGAAATAAAAAATTAATTTTAAAATTCCCACAGCCGCCATCTTGAGGTTATGTAAAAAATTGAACTAAATTAGATACCAGTGCATTACAATGTGTATAAACATTTGCTGCACCAAGTTTCATTGCATTTGGATCATTTAATCGCGAGAAAGGTCTATTTAAATTTATCAAATTTGCTTGGCCGCCATATTCGTTTTGTAGTTAACTGGTTTTGAAAGTCTTATTAGATGAACTTACAGTAGTGGTCTTTATCTCCGTACAAAATTTCACGGTGATATCGCTAATAGTTTCAGAGATATGGAATGCCGGTGAAATATTTCGCACAGCCGCCATCTTGAGGTTATGTAAACAATTGAACGAAGTTGGATGTCGGTGCATCACAATATGTATAAATATATACAGTACCATGTTTTATTGCGTTTGGTTGCTTAAATTGCGAGAAACGTCTATCTAAAAGTCGCAAATTCGCTAGGCCGCCATGTTGGATTTGTAGTTACCAGGTTTTCAAAATTCACATAGGTGAACTTCTAGTAGTTCCCTTTATCACCGTAAAATATTCCAGGGTGATATCCGTGATAGTTTCGGAGATATTGAATGCTGGCGAAATAATTCGCACAGCCGCCTTGTTGGATTGGTGAGACGTAACAACATTTGAAGGGCACGGTCGGGGTCGCCTGGAATAGTACTATGAACTTCCCGAGTTTTATTGAAATCGCTCTACCCATTTGGAAGTTATTCTGGGGGACACGCACCATCACACACACCATCACACACACACGAGCACACACAGACAGACACACGGACAAAAGGTGATCTCATAAGTCTCATTTTTCATAAATGAAAATAGGCTAAAATCAACGACGAACATGGAACGAGTCGGCTACAAGATGAAGACGTAATCATTGAACGATCAATAACTACTTCAAAGAAAATTACTTCAAAGAAACACAAACCTCGCTAACAGAAGACGAAGACAGACGATACTCGTATGTTTTCCTTTAACCCTTTATAGGTCCTTGGGATAATATCTTCCCACGATGTATTTATAGAACGGTGTTAGGGAGAGAATATTCCCACCCCTTTCATTTGAAGCAGTTCCACATGCATCCGCAAGCTAGATGCAGAGAAATATTGAAAGCCCATTAATTTAATGTATACTGTCATCAGAAACCAAAGGTGGGAAACATATATCCCAGTGGTCTCCACAGTGCACGTGCTCGCCAGTTCGGTTGTGTTGAGTGAAAGCAATGCATTGTTTTACAGAAGAATATGTTTTTATTGAAGATAAGAGATTTGTAAACGTTGGTATATAACTGAAATACAATGTTAATAATGGTTTTGGTCACTTGAGTAAATATATTTCAGCTAGAATGGAAATAATAATCCTGCTCAGGGTGTTTGTCATAGAATAGAAGAATTTTAAAATAATTTTCTGTGTTTTTAGTAAATACTATTTTGAAATTATTCAATTATATTCGAATACACTAACTTTTAACATTCCAAACTCATTTTTAGCCTACTTTCGATTTTTGCAAAAAATGAAAGTAGACTTATGAGATCAACACAGGGCGAAAAAAGTGTGTCTGTCTGTGTGTGTGTGTGTGTGTGTATGTGTGTGTGTGAGTCTGTGTGTGTGTGTATGTGTGTGTGTGAGTCTGTGTGTGTGTGTGTGAGTGTGTGTACTCTGAATGTCTGTCCCCCCCTATCAATTCGAACACGGTGAATGCGAATTGAACGAAATTTGGTACAAAGGTAGCACTAGCAAAGGACACCTCAGTGTCATGTTTTATATCGCCGCCATCTTTACTAAAACTGAATGGCGGCCACTCAAACGTTCAAAACGTAAAATCAAATAACGACTAACCAAATCATCCAATCTCTACCAAATTTGGTAACAACATACCTTCGTATAGGATGCGTCTTGTGACCAAACTACAAGGTCGTCCGCCATACCATTTCAGGATGGCGGCCGTGCGAATTATGCAAACTTTATAATCCATATCATGGGACCCACCAGTTCCGATTATCGAGCCGAGAATCGTTTTAACTGTTCTAAAGGAAGAGGCACGTACGAAATTAAAAGTTTATTTTGTAATACTATAGTGCAGACGTGATTTTAAAAAGCTCAGCTGATTCATTAATAAGACAAGATGGCAGCGGATATCTTGTGCCTGACTTATATTTCACTAATTTGAGTATTCCATGCAATATAGCGTACTGAAACAAAATAAATAAACTTTGTATGAAATGCTTTATATATAAATAATATACTTCAGTGATGAAATCGTTTAGTATAAATCATTATTTGCTAACAAGTTCTATGTAAGTCATTTTATATGGATCAATGTTCGTTGGCGCAAATGGCTCAGTGGTAAAGCGTTAGTCTGTCATTCATATGCCTATGGTTCAAACCCCATAAGAGATATGTTTTTTGCTTGACATTTTACATATTTGTTGCTTTGTAATGACTCAGACGTTTTAAAATTAAGCGTTATATTGTGCATATTACGGTGCAAAACATATACTTAGTTAAAACATAATTCGCCAGCAGATTTAATCGAGACATCTTGCTGACAAAAAGGTAACAGATTTTATTGAAAAGTTTCTTCTTCTGGCCGCTAGAATGCACTCGCTCTGTTAGGATTATATTGTTCGATATTTCACAACTAGATATCACGACTAGTTTTTATATTTATTGTTTCTTGAGTACTGAGACGTTATAAAATAAAGCTTTATATGGTGCTTTTTGCAATGGAAATTATATATTAAAAAAAACGACATTCTCCACTGGAGTGACATCTTCCAGCCTTCAGTTGTACTATGCAGAAACTATAGATTCGAGCAGCGCTCTATACCGGCCAGTTAGTGAACCCAGTCTTAACGACTGCTAGGAGTAATAAGACAGTAACATTCGTTTATTCCTTGTGCACAGAGGCGTTGTTGATAATCTCAAAACTTGCAATATGGATGATTTGGAGATGGATTATTTTCTTATCCCGTGTATTTAAGATTAGCCTATAAATTAACGGGTTGCGAAGTTACTTCACTTAGTTCTATATCATTCGTACACGACACAGAACAACAACGTGACGTCAGTTTCTGATCTGCTCTGATTGGCTATTACATTGCTGCAGTCGGGTAGTTGGCAGTCAAGGATAAAATTCTCGACTGCCAACTGCCAGATACCAACTGCAACTTCATGTTGTGTATGGTGCCTATAGTATACACGGAGTCGATCGCGACTGCCGACCGAGGACTACCAACTACGGACTGCCGACTGCGCATTGTAGATGGGCCTTATTAGAGCAACGAAGTTTCAATTATTGTAAGTAGTCGGTGTTTGGAGTGTTTGCTGATGAAATTGCAAAATGCTGGGGTAAATTATAAACTATGGTTTGAACGCCACTGTTCAAATCCTGTGTGCCAATTTGCACTTCAAATAGGAAGAAATTAGGAGATGATAAGGACAGAGAGTTATAACTATACCCATACATTTCGGAGAAAGTAGGCTATATGTTCTTTCCCGAACATCTTGTTATATTTTTTTGTGCAGTTTTCGGCAAGGATGGTATGGTCACTGACCTTGTGTTGCGTGGGAGTTACGGGTTTTTCTTAAATTATAGAGCGTGATGGGTGTTTTGTACATTATATCCCGTTAAATAAACCTCATTATTGAAAGATAAACACAGTATCATCATAATTTGGAGGAGGGAAATTAATACCCCATTGTTCATTTAAGAAAACATACTGACTGGTATGGGCAGTGGCATAATAATTTCCCACCCCATATTTCATAAAATAGAATCCACACCCATCAAATTGTGGCATAAACCTACTCAACTATCACACTCAATTACAAATGTGAAGAAAAAAAAGTCTTTTGCCCTATCAAGGGTTAAACAATATTATGGACCATATGTTTCGTCGTATGTAAGTTAGTTCACTAAATCTATTACTACGAGCGCTAGTGTTGACACATACATGGTCAAATCAAACTCGAAATATCTTCTTCCGTTTTGACTGACAAGTCATGTACACCAACAGTTAGACCACATCCTCAGTCGTATATAGTTCACTAAATTGATGTATAGTTTATTAGTTCTTTTCTTTTTTGTTATACTAAAATATTAATTCACAAGTCATAAGTTCCTAGTCTAGAACTGTGAATTCTGCTATTAGCTATTTAGTTCGTCACATCAGTGTTATATCCTGGGGACCAAGGAGCTGCAACGAGGCAGTGCAAGTTGGCCTGCCGAGTGGGAAGCATCTTGTGCGTCGCAAATTAATTAATTAGTCGCCGAGGAAGAGACGGGCTGAGCAAGATCAGCGAATAATTCATAGAAGGAGGCCCACTGCTTTGTTAGCGCAGACTGCGGGAGAACTCCAAGACGACCACAAACGATCATCCCCGAGCTGAAGTGAAACATCTTTCCTTATCTGGTTCAGTTGTGCAACGAGAGTCCATCACTGGAACAAAGCGTCGGGAAGAATAACTGATTTACGAATATATCAAGGTCTTTTTCCAAAAACAGTCCTAGGCCATAAGACCAAGCTATCTGAGTACGCGGTCGACGTGAGTTCGAATCCCATCATCGGCCGATCTTAAAATGATTTTCCGTGGTTTGCCATTTTCAAACCCTGGCAAATACTGGGACAGTAATTTCTAATAGACCAGGGTCGATCTCATTGCCTATTTTTTAGCCTATTTTCATTTATGAAACAAGATGTTCGGGAAAGAACATATAGCCTACTTTCTCCTAAATGTATGGGTATAGTTATAACTCTCTGTCCTTATCATCTCCTAATTTCTTCCTATTTGAAGTGAAAATTGGCAGACAGGATTTGAACAGTGGCGTTCAAACCATAGTTTATAATTTACCCCAGCATTTTGCAATTTCATCAGCAAACACTCCAAACACCGACTACTTACAATAATTGAAACTTCGTTGCTCTAATAAGGCCCATCTACAATGCGCAGTCGGCAGTCCGTAGTTGGTAGTCCTCGGTCGGCAGTCGCGATTGACTCCGTGTATACTATAGGCACCATACACAACATGAAGTTGCAGTTGGTAGCTGGCAGTTGGCAGTCGCGAATTTTATCCTTGACTGCCAACTACCCGACTGCAGCAATGTAATAGCCAATCAGAGCAGATCAGAAACTGACGTCACGTTGTTGTTCTGTGTCGTATACGAATGATACAGGACTAAGTGAAGTATCTTCGCAACCCGTTAATTTATAGGCTAATCTTAAATACACGGTATAACAAATTAATCCATCTCCAAATCATCCATATTGCAAGTTTTGAGGTTATCAACAACGCCTCTGTGCACAAGGAATAAACGAATGTTACTGTATTATTACTCCTAGCAGTCGTTAAGACTGGGTTCACTAACTGGCCGATATAGAGCGCTGCTCGAATCTATAGTTTCTGCATAGTACAACTGAAGGATGGTAGATGTCACTCCGGTGGAGAATGTCTTTTTTTTAAATATATAATTTCCATTGCAAAAAGCACCATATAAAGCTTTATTTTATAACGTCTCAGTACTCAAGAAACAATGAATATAAAAAAAATCAAGCAAAAAAGTTGTACTCTGATAGGATTTGAACCCCGGCCAGCCACATGAGAGACGGAAGCTCTAACCACACAGCCAATCGTACACTCATAACTCACGCGTTATCGATCAAATACATATAACGTACTGTATTAGCAAATAATCACTTGGACAGAAGATTTCTTCACTGGAGTGTATTTCAAACCGAGTTCATTTCATATTAAGTTCATATAATTTTTATCAGTAGGTTATATTGCATGCAACATACTGAAATTAGTAAAATGTAGGTCAGAACGAGAGATCAGCTGCCATCTTGTCAAATAGCCGAGACGATTCAGATTTTTAAAGTCACTTCTAGATTATAATATTACAATATAAACTTTTAATTTCGAACGAACCACTTCGCTTAGAACAGATTAAACGATTCTTGGTTCGATGTGCACAAGGAATAAACGAATGTTACTGTATGATTACTCCTAGCAGTCGTTAAGACTGGGTTCACTAACTGGCCGGTATAGAGCGCTGCTCGAATCTATAGTTTCTGCATAGTACAACTGAAGGATGGTAGATGTCACTCCGGTGGAGAATGTCGTTTTTTTAATATATAATTTCCATTGCAAAACGCACCATATAACGCTTTATTTTATAACGTCTCAGTACTCAAGAAACAATAAATATAAAAAAATCAAGCAAAAAAGTTCTACTCTGAGAGGATTTGAACCCCGGCCAGCCACATGAGAGACGGGAGCTCTAACCACACAGCCAATCGTACACTCATAACTCACGCGTTATCGATTAAATACATATAACGTACTGTATTAGCAAATAATCACTTGGACAGAAGATTTCTTCACTGGAGTATATTTCAAACCGAGTTCATTTCATATTAGTAAAATATAGGTCAGAACGAGAGATCAGCTGCCATCTTGTCAAATAGCCGAGACGATTCAGATTTTTAAAGTCACTTCTAGATTATAATATTACAATATAAACTTTTAATTTCGAACGAACCACGTTGCTTGGATCAGATTAAACGATTCTTGGTTCGATAATCGGAACTGGTGGGTCCCATGTTATGGATTATAAATTTTGCATAACTCACACGGCCGCCATCCTGAAATGGTACGTTTGATGACCTTGTAGTTTGGGCACAAGACGCGTCCCATATGAAGGTAGGTTGTTACCAAATTTGGTAAAGATCCGATGATTAGTTTCGTCGTAATGCATTATTAAGTTTTGACCATTCGATTGGCTGCCATTACCTTTTGGTAAAGATGGCGGCAATATAAAACATGACACTGAGGTTCCCTTTGCCAGTGCTACCTCTGTACCAAATTTCGTTCAATTCGGTTTAACCGTGTTCGAATTGATAGGGGGGGGACAGACATTCAGACTACACACACACACACACACACACACACACACACACACACACAGACACACACAGACAGACACACTTTCTTTTCGCCCTGTAGTGATCTCATAAGTCTACTTTCATTTTTTGCAAAAATCGAAAGTAGGCTAAAAACGAACATGGCGGCCAAGCAAATTTGAAACATTTAAATAGACTTTTGTCGCAATTTCACCATCCGAGTGCAGTGAAACATGTTACAGCAAATGTTTATACATATTGTAATTCACTGTCAACTGATTTAGTTCAACTGTTTACATAACCTCAAGATGGTGACTGTGCGAAATATTAAAATGAATTTTTTATTTTTTGTGTACTAATCATGCGATCTAAGTCAATGTTTGAATAATGAACCTACGCAATAATCGTCGACAAAGAGTACATAATACTATGACCTACATCCGAAATATTTAGACGGTTCTCAATATCTACTAATCTATAACAGTAATCAGACTGAAATTTTGCATGTTGATAAAGGCTATGAACATAAGTTCACCTTCAATAACCTGGTGACCACAAATACAACATGGCGGCGACGCGAAATTTAAATATTAATAGGACATTTCTCGCGATTAAAGCATCCGAGCGCAGTGAAACTTGGTTCGGTAAACGCTCATACAAATTTCAATCCACTGACATCTACATTATTTCAATTGTTTTCTTGACCAAAGTTTGAATAATACTCTTACGCAATAATCTTCATATAATAGTACATAACTTTATGGCCTAAATATATAAAAATCCAACATGGCGACCATCCGAAATATTCAGACGGTTCTCAATATCTACGAATCTATTACAGCAATCAAACTGAAATTTTGTATATTGATAGAAGCAATTAACATGAGTGGGCTATATGGAAATGGGCTGTTTAGTTCTTCACGGAACTACTTGTTATTAATTCTCATCAACTTACTCCTCTCATTAGTTTGGTTCCAGGAAACGCTTCCGGAACATCCAAGCATCCACGGTAGACACTCGACGCTAAGATTCTGCACGATACCTGCTATCGTCGAGAAATGTATTATACATAATTCGCACATGGCGAAGTAAATAATTTTCAAATTCAGTTCATTTTCAAATCAATTTCTCATCTGATCCTGTACTAGTAGGCTAGATGAAATGGAACATAGCCTATTCGAGTGGCTTAATGAAGAGTCATTAAACCTTTATAAATTCTCGTGACCTCCATGTACTTATACAATTATCACCAGGGGTAGGATTTTAATGCCCTGTAAAATATTGAAAAGACACTTTAAAACACATGTACCGTATGAAATAAAATTTTTAAAAAATAGCCTACACATTTTCAAGAAAGTGCTCTTTAAATGCTCGAAATATTCCCACAATATTCCCTTCAAACTGCAACAATTAATTTTAATAATTTTTGTTTTTTTAATAAAACTCAAAATTACGTACTATAAATCAATGTTATTTTGCAAACAACCAGTTAATTTCAATACGTTGCACAAGTATTATAGTGTTATTCAATACACAATTGCTTTGATTCACAACACCATAATTCTTTACACTGTGCAGCATTCCCTTTCCATTCAGAAGACATTCTCAAACACAGTTTAATAGGTTATGGAATCTCGACGATGAAATGGAGCTACCAGATACGGGCCCATTATCGGTCCTTGTCTGTTTTTCTTTAATCTAGTTTTAAAATCAAGGAAAGATCGCTTACTAAAGAATGAAACGTAAATACCGAAAACAAGCCTTTACTCTTAAAAACATTATATAAAAACAAGATGTTCAGTAAAGAACATATAGCCTACAATCTCCTAAGTGCATGGGTGTTGGTATAACTCTTTGTCCTTTTCAAAGAGTATAATTGAATGTTGGTTGTAGTAGCTTGTTGAAATACAACGTGCTATGCGGATATTAAACATGGATATGAGGTGCCCTTTTCTAGTGCTACTTCTTCAAAAAATTTCATTCAATTCGGTTTCACCATGTTTGAATAGATATGGGGAATCGTTCTGCACACATACTTGGCCGCTAACTGCAAACTATTTTTCTGATGACCTTGTAGTTCAGTCAAAAGATGCTTCCCACAAAAAGGTATGTTGTTGCAAAATTTGCTAGAGATCAAAGTATTAGTTTGGTCGTAATTTGATTTAAGCTTTTAACATTTGGGTGGCCGCCATTCCGTTACCTTCAAGATGGCGGTGATATAAAACATGACACTGAGGTGCCCTTGCTAGTGCTACCTCAGTACCAAATTTCGTTCAATTCGGTTTCACCATGTTTGAATTGATATGGGGAATCGTTCTGCACAAATACTTGGCCGCTATCTGCAAAATATTTTTCTGATGACCTTGTAGTTCGGTCAAATGATGCTTACCACGAATAGGTATGTTGTTGCAAAATTTTGTAGAGATCAAATTATTAGGTTGGTCGTAATTTGATTTAAGCTTTTTACATTTGGGTGGCCACCATTACGTTACCGCCAAGATGGCGGCGATATAAAACATGACACTGAGGTGCCCTTGCTAGTGCTACCTCAGTACCAAATTTCGTTCAATTCGGTTTCACCATGTTTGAAAAGATAGGGGGAATTGATTTGCACACATACATGGCCGCCATCTGCAGACAATTGGGCTGATGACCTTGTAGTTTTGTCAAAAGACATTCGCCATATAGGTATATGTTGTTGCAAAATTTGGTAGAGATAGGATGATTATGTTAGTCGTAATTTGATTTAAGCTTTGAACATTTGGGTGGCCGCCATTAGGTTTCCGTCAAGATGGTGGCGACATAAAACATGACACTGAGGTGTCCTTTGCTAGTTCTACCTATGTAGCTAATTTCGTTCAATTCTGTTTCACCGTGTTCAAGTTGATAGGGGGGGGGGGTACAGACATTCAGAGTACATACACTCACACACACACACACACACACACACACACACACACACAGACAAACAGACAGACACACAATTTGTGGCCCTGTGTAGATCTCATAAGTCTACTTTCATTTTATGCAAAAATCTAATGTAGGCTAATGAATGTTTCTTGTTTAGATATGTTTGATGCTTTTCAGTTGGTCAACAAGATTGTATCTAATTGAGATGGGCTATTCCCTAATCCTGATAAAAATATATGAGGTCCAAGTTTATTTTATAATCTCATGTATTTTTTTCTTAAAAAAATCATGTTTTTTTTTAAATCTCATGTTTTTTTCAGGATTAGGGAACAACCCATCTCATTTGGGTACAATCGTGTTGACCGACTGAAAAGCATCAAACGTTTTTTTTTACAAAGGCAACACTGAAAATTGCTTATAACACCATAATGTTTCTTGTTTGTTATTTTGTCCCCGATGCGTTCATATACCATTCATCCGATTGCGACAAATCTTTTTTCTGAAATAGTCAATCCATTTCACAATAGTTGGCGCACGAGTAGTTTCAACAAATGAGTATTACCGCGTGAATCCTTTCAACAAATGAACTTTGGTTAGTTGTCGTGGGCACGCCCGTGAAAGTTTGTGAATTAGTAAAACCATTTTACAATAGGTGGCACGCGTGTAGTTTCAACAAATGAGATTTGGCGCGTGAATAACAAACGAACTTTGGTTTGTTGCAGTATACATTCCCATGAATGTTTCTGAAGTAGTAAGACCAATTTACAATAGGTGGCACGCGAGTCGTTTCAAAAATGACTGTATTTCACACAGTTTAGCGGCAGTTTATGTGTTTTCGTTGTATGAGTGCACACGTTTGACAAAATTGAATTGAATCAAACGTATACAGCGAAATTTCAGTTCATGTGTGATATAATTTGCTTAAGTAATTTACATTGGCCACCTATGCCTCTAAGAGGTTAGTTAATTTACATACAGTTCTTAATTATTTACTCTCATTTCACTACACGGGTTTTCTTTGATTGTCATTGCAACGCATGCTGGGTAATGCTAGTAAATAATAAAATAAACCTTACTAATGTTTAAAAGTACAACAAATTCAATAAAACCCTAAAAATGCCATATGGCGCAATATTAAAAAAATGAATTAACGCCCTAATAATACCCTAGCCACAGGTAATATAATACAGTTTGAAATGACACGAAAATAACAATGTCTGCCCAAATCCTTATTGACAGAATTTAATGAAATAGGAAAAGATACCTTAAGTCAATAACATATAATATTTGGGTACACTGTACCGAATTCGGGTATATTATGATCCTTCTTCAGCAGACAGCAGATACGAATGAAGATGTAATATTACATAATTATAAGTGTATATAAAGTATGTGTTCAGAAAATATTTCCGAAACGTTAACTATAAAAAATGAAAATAAATTAAGGGATACAGTAGTCGCATATGATGTGTAACATCTGACATGTTATCCTCTATGAAATTGAGATGAAATGTATGTGAAGTCATCTGACATGTTATCCCACTCGTATACTACCCAGCTTGGATATTCTTAAAATGTTAATTTACGCTCCGTTTCCATACTGGCACTATGACGAATGTATAGATTGAATTGGAGATATGCTACTGTCACACTTCTTTGAACAAACATCACAACACATATTATATTGTAAATTAAGAGGAGGAATGAAACCATAGCCTCTATCCTATCTATAGACTACTAGAAATAATGTTCAATACAATCAAATTTCCCAACTCCTGCTTGGTGCAAACCATTGTAGTTAAAATTAGATAAATCGTAATTTCATCTAGATTCTGTTAAAATGACGCATAATGTTATGATAGATATCGTTTAAATCGATAATCCGGTAGCAAAAATAATTGCCGGAACTGGAGTTCAACCTGAGACTTCATGATTCGCAGACCAAGATGCAATCCACGCAGCCAATACAACCACATAGATTTAGAGTACAAGACAGGTACTCATTTTCACGTGCCGGTATTAATATGGAAGTATTTTTTTATGCTCCATTAATATTTTGCTGTTTTTTCGATAATGTTCCTGCGTGGAATTGAGTTTTAAATTAGTTATGAATACGCCTACTTGACAGTAAAGGGAATTCCTATAGTGGTCCGTGAAAGGCTACCTCAGTTCACGTATAAAACATCGATATATATATTACATCGATCGCAGCATTACCGCAATGTGGGTTAATATCTGAATAGCCATTGTGAAGAAACATAATACCGGCTTTGCCGACTAGTTACAATGTTCCATATTAAAGAATATCATCGTTTAAATACTAGCGGCTTCGGTGGTGTAGTCGGTAGCATGCTGAACTGCTGTGCCCAAGATAGCGGGTTCAAACCCGGCCGAAGTTGTAGGATTTTTTAAGAGCGTTAAAAATCCTTTAGTATGCCTTCTTTCGGAGGGGAAGTAAATCCGGTGGTCCCATGTCATAGATTTTTGGCATATAAAAGATCCTTCCACAGACTAAACATGTGTGAAGCTATATTGTTAGGTTAAATTTCGTCGGAACGCTCTATGAAAGTTGCAACGTTCACCACTAGGTATCATTGATATCTGGTAGCGAAAGTTGGAACTACTTGAAATTGAACGGAAATTGTAGCTCACCCTAAGGATGTCCGCTGGAAGCAGCTACAGACTCCGGCGAGCCGAACATGTCCTCGGACACTCCTGGCACTAAAAGCCATACGATAAATAAATAAATAAATAAATTTAAATACTGGTACGAAGACTTTTATCATGTGGTTTGCATTTCAATCAGTTGACACTAGAGTTCGCATGAGCGTTTACCGTTCAGTATGAAAGTGTTGAGCAAAGTTACTCGGGGAGCAGATGCCCATCACTTTTATCCAGCGATTGAAAAAAAAAAGACTCTTAATAAATCATAAATGTTTTCAGCAAATATGATATAATGAATATTTTTTACACCAAAGAACGACAACTTGAAGATGATTTATTGTAGAAATATCTGTAATGGCGCCTCCAAACCTTGAAGTAATCCGTATGTGATAAATATTCCACATGGCACCACTGCCAGCTGGATCGATATCTCCTGGTACTTCCGTCCAATCCACTTCCGTCCCATTTTTCAAAATCACTCCCACAAAAATATCCAGCAACCGAGTGAAATATGTTACACATCAAAAATACGCTAAACAATTAAAAATCAGATGTGTTACAACTTTCTTCAACTTAATGATGAAAGAACAAATTCTTCATGACACAGCCCTTAGTGGAGGTGTCAATCATATGTAACTGATGTAGTGGTTCATTGAATTCTTTTTCGAGGTTGGGATGAATCATGATCTTATGCTTACGTAGGAATAAAAGGCTTTATGACATGGTATAATGTTAACAGTCCAAGAAAGTAGAGAAGCTATACCTTCTTTTATAAAATTATATATAATTATATGTGTGTTGCCAAGTCTATAACATCATAATCCTGTATTCTTGACTTCTTCAACTACTAAATGCCATTTTCATTCTCGCCACGCGTAAGCAAAAAATTCCTCTCAGTGCTGCCAATTAGAATGTCCCGGAACCTTTAATACTTCCATTAATACTGGACTTGGTTTATTGAAAATATGGTACGAAGTACATCCTGATCCAGCGACATGTTTCCCTATGTTGCTCCCTTTTCTAGCTTGGGTGCGACGTTATGTTTTTTTCTCAGTTCTAACGGGGTGTGTTTTCTAGTAGTGAGAAAAGGGATGAATTTTCCATGAAAGTGTGTTTGTTTGAATCACTAGGATTGTTTATTTTAGTAATCTCTATTACTTCATTCATGTCAAGAGCTCTTCCTTTCGCTCCTAAATGAACAAACAACAGTGATAGTCGACTAGTTAGTCCCACTAGTTCCTTCTCTTATCACCACCATCTAGTATAATTGGGCCGTTCCTTCTTGACCGGTACATATTATGTGTGCAGTTGTGTTGTCTCCACGCACAGTGAGTCTTCATACCTTTGTGATCAATGCAAACAAAGTACGCAATGTGTCCTCGACAGCCCATGTGCATATTCAGTGGTCTCAGTGTTCTACTTTGGCTAGGGAAACTAGGACTGAATTTTGCTACTTTTACATTTATTATCGGAATGAGTTGAAATTTAAACTGCATAATTAGAATAGGAACACTAAGTCACATTCCAAATTTAAAAACAATCGGATGAAATGTAATTGATTTTTTACTAATCATATTATTAAAATATACCGTGTGATCAAAATGCTCCACGAGCATTAGAAATTACGTAAAACGCTTCATTTTTTCATTACATATACATTAAACTATTATAAATATTATGACATTGAGACATTTCAGGAAAGTGATACATGTATACTGTCAGATTAATTTTTCTTGATGTGCCATCATGTTGTTATATGAATTTTGATAATTTTTCATACGGTTTTGAATTTTTTGGTCAGTAATTTACAAAGTGACTGGAGATATTGCAATGTTACCTTACAGCACATGTATTTCTGAGTGTCCAGTATTTTTTTGTAAGATTGGTGAATATCTCATGCACATAGAGCATTTTGATTACCTAAAAATGTTGTTTGTAGATAAAAGCATTTTTATAAAATCGCATGCTATATTAACCAGTTTGTCTCACCTAATGAAACTTTTTTGGAAAAAATCTGAAAAATACAATGTTTTGTTGTAGAGATAAAGAGCATAGAGACCTTTCTTTTGAGTTAACATGCGACTTTCTTGGATTTCTAATTTTAAAAATATAGTCTTCTTTCATATGCTTTGCCTTCCATTTTCTTCTTACGCAGAGGAGATTTTAAAATGCCGCTGAGACTTTAAAAACGGTGGTGCATGAAAACTGTTTTACTGAAATGATCCGCAGGTGTCCATAAGGTGTATATATATATATATATATGGGAAAAACAAAGATACAGTTATTTTGCCATTTTTGCCTAAAAACTCAGTCCTAGTGTCCCTGAAGAATTCTCACGTGCTTACGACCAGCCACGAATGGTCGTCCCGGTCCGTCTATACTTCCCGCTCTTAATTTCTAAAGACCTGTGTCATTTAGTTCTTGTGAAAATGTTGTATCTGAGCTTCGCATCTGACCTGTCATGCTCTACATGGGGCCTAGGCTCTAAGCTCGTGTCTAAGGAGCACTTTTAATGACGTCCTTACAAAAAGCCGTATCCGGCTCGGTTTCTATAACGATACGTCTGGTGTTGTACCACGTCTTTCCTTTTTAAAAGCTAAGTTTTAATTAGTCTTTGCTGTAGGAAGGGTGTGGCTGATGTGTGTGCTGCCTACCTCCCAGGGAGCGGGTGAGCTGCGCTCAAAGGAAACCCTTCCTCTGACCCAAGACTCAACTCGTAATGCCGATATTAATATACGACTTTGTTGAAGCCTGGAGAATTCTCTGTGCTGGCTGGCTGGCCCTTGCTACTCACTCCTGCTCATCCACAGCGATTGAAATCGCCACGTCAGGATTTCAGCTTCTGACGTGTGTTAGTCGTATATGACATAACACTCTTGCTTACACATTGCGTTATTACTTCAGTCAATCTTATAAGAGAATCTTTAAAACCAGGAATGTGACTCATCATCACAGCAATTTATGGTCTAACATTACAAAGCAAGCCATATGGATTTATTGAAAAGTTGATGTCTTAGGTTGCAGAGTGAATTCGAAAGTGGTCCCATACCAACTTGAGTAAACTGTGAATACGATCGGCTTCTTAACAGTTTGTCCACAACTATACTATACATAAACATAACATATCCAATTTAAACTAATTAACCATAATTTTTATAATTTGACAGGATGTGATTTAATATAATTTAATTAAATTCAATTTACTTTTATTATAATTTATTTTAAATTTAACTAAATTTGACTGATTTGACTTATTTTAATGTAATTTGATTTAATTTAATTAATTTTACTTAATTTTAATTCACTTCATATAATTTTTATTTAATGTACTTTAATTTAAATGAATTGGACTGATTTGATTTGACTCAATTTAAATTTATTCAATTTGTATTTTATTTTTCTAATTTAATTTAATTTAACTTAATTTACTGTTTTGACTTTATTTTATTTTATTCTACAAATTTAATATTTTGAAAATATGTAATGATTTTTCAGTGTTACTTTCGTAAATGAAATTTAAATGCTTTTCAGTCGGTCATCACGATTGTACAAATTGTAATAAGTGTTTTTCCCTAAACCAAAAATGAAATCACATGATCACAGGTCATCCAAATGCATTAATTAATTTCATGTATTTCTTCCAGTTTAGGAAACAACACACAATAGAATAATGCATTATTAATTATGGAACTATATTTAATTAAAACTCATATTTAATAAAATTTAATTACATTTGATTTGTCTCGATTAATCTTGATGTGATTCAATTTAGATTAATTTAATTTAATTTGACTTGATTTGACTCAATTAAATTAAATTTTACTTTATATAATTTAATTAAATTAAATTTGACTTGATTTAATTTAATTTAATTTAATTTTATGTAATGCAATTTAATTTAACTTAACTTAATTTAATTTAATTTAATTTAATTTAATTTGACTTGATTTGATTTGACATCATTTAATTTAATTTAATTTTTAATTTAATTATGGAGAGAAAAGATGAAACCCACGATTCATATGCCTAAGAAATGATGCAATGGGACAGGTTCTGCCCTAAAGAAAATTATACTTAGTGAGTAGGTCTGTTTGATTTGTTTCATTGAACTAATAATAATAATAATAATAATAATAATAATAAAACTTGATTGCAGCCAGATGGCCACATACTACTATAATATGAATAACAGAATAATCCTGAAAATTATCACAAAATCACTACGATACCATGGTCTTCCGTTAGCATACGTTAGCATAGATTAGTCTTTTCTATAATTCCACTATGCTCTTCGTCCTGTTACCACATAATGTTATATGGTATTTGTCGCATGTCTTCTCACATAAAGTACTCACACAGTCATTGTTCGGCTCATTAATGTTTACGTTTTTACAAATTTTGTGATGGAAGCCGTGTATGGCGAGTCTTGTTACCACATGCCATACCTCTAACGTAAATATATAATGATATGTCTTGCCGTTTCAGGCGTATCAGTTCAAGAACCGTCCCCATTTGCGGCGTAGATGAAAGATGAATTAATAGATCAGCAATTTGTTCTTACAAACACACATCTCACAATGCCATAGGGAATATTTTCACGCCGGCTGTGTAAGATTACACCAGGAAGGCTGCATGGGGCTCATATTGGATACGTTCATCGACAGAACCCAAATAAGACGTAAAGTAAAAGTTACTCTCTTTGTAGTGACTGTACGCGCTAATGGGACTGTACTTGTGGTGACTAGAACTGTTTGTTGGGTGCGCGACTCACACCCGTAACCTGGGAATAGAATTGATTTCTCATTAACACAAGCATTGGTCAGTTCAATGACCTATCAACCACTCGCAAAACACTGGTCCCACAGGCACTTGTTCTCAGGGGAGAAGCAATATCCTCACCTGTCTAGCCACATCATTACCTCGGCATGTCGCTGCACCACTTGGGGCGCCCTGGCCTAGTGCCGCAATAACACTTGATCTTGTAATTACACAAACAGTACCTGGTGACCGGACTGGACAAAGGAAGTGAGCACAGTACGAAAATTAACAGCAGATTTTACGATTCCATGTTTGGAGGAAGAATATCCTTTGGGGCACGTTCTTCACAGCACCTGATCGTGGTCAGGAAGAGCACAAATCAAAGTACAGTAGCAACAAAAACGAATCTATGTTTGTAATATCGGCTGTTGTTTGATTCTTCAGTCTTTTTACTGGTTTGATGTGGTTGTCCAAGCCTCCCTGTCCTGAACTAACCATTGCATCTCTATATAGCTGCCAGACCTTACATCCAAGGCAATCTGTTTAACATATTGTAACTTTGGTATACCCCTACAAAAATTCTTGTCCTCGACCCTTCCTTCCATAACCAAACTTGCTATTCCCGGGTGTATTAGTATGTGCCCTAACAACCTATCTCTTATCTTCATAAGCAGTCACCAGAAACATCTCTCCTCTCCCTCTTATCTCAACACCTCTTCAGTTGTTACTCTAACTTTGTTGGTTGGTTCCTTAGTTTAGAGGCTGCGACAACGCGCTCATGTAGCCCCGTGTACTGTACTTTGGATGTGGGTAGAATCTGTCTAATAACCGGTGTTAATTGTGATGACTGTATTTGTGTGTGTTTCTGTTTTCAATTCAAGTAAGGACTGCAGACATTGTTTTTTTTTCCAAGTAGTTCCTACTTTTGCCGCCAAAAATACCGTCAACGACTACTAGTTCAGAACCTGGTTACCAGATGACACCGCAGTCGGCTCCTAGCGACGAACGTAGGAACCTAAGAGCGTTTGTCAAATGTTTAACTATAATTTAGCTTCACACTGATGTAATTAGTGGAGGGTTCTTTAACAGGCCATAAATCTATGACATGGGACCGCCGGATTTACTTCCCCTCCGAAGGAAGGCATAAACTCAGGGATTTTTAAAGCTCTTAAAAAATCCGCAGACTTCGGCCTGGTTTGAACCCGCGATCTTGGGCATTGAAACTCAGTATGCTACCAACTACGCCACCGAAGCCGCTTACTCTAACTACCCATCTGATTTTCATAATTCTCCTGAATCACCACATTTGAAATGTTTCTATTTTCCTTTTCTCTGCTGCGCTAACAGTTCAAGTTTCACATCCATAGAGCGCCACACCTCAGCCAAAGGCTTTCAAAAATGGCTTTCTTATTTACTAAATCTACATTTGATGTCAACAGATTTCTTATCAGCAGAAATGATTTCCTTACCTGTGCCAATCTACTTTCTGTATCCTCTGTGCTTCATCCATCACTGCATATTTTGCTTCCTAACAAGCGTAGCATCTCAGGTAAGACAGGTCGAAACTTATCTTGAAACCTTGTGGACGCAATCGCTGTACTAATAAGAGGACAGCGCGAGGAAAATCAGCCGCCAGATTGAACTGCACGTCTCCGAATTCGTACCTGACATTCTGGCACGCAGGCATGACGGCTGGTGGAGCTGGACATCCCTGCAGCATTTGGAGTTGTCGCGTGGCTGGGCATATATGCTGAATGGAGCGTGCAGCTCCTTCCCACCGGCCTTTAGTGCCTGGACAGACAGCGCGTCCATTCCAACATGTACGGTACTCGCTACTTCCTATTGATTTATATGAGAGATTCGCCTCATGATTTCGGAGCCTTGCTGTTCAACCAGGCGGCTGATTTTCGGCACGTTGTCCTCTTATAGTTCAACGATTGCGTCCAAAAAGTTTCAAGATAGGTTCCGATCTGTCTTACCTTATACTTCCCTTGTAAGTAGCAGAAGCTTCCTATTTCCTTTATGATGGACGCCAGAGTGGAAAATCAAGTTCGAGGTAGGCGTCCCTCGTCATTGAATCAAAACAACATTACTCGAGTACAACACATGGTGTTAGCGGACAGGCGCATAACGGTGTCAGACGTGGGTTCCACACACTGTGTATTGGTCGTGTCTGGTCCGTCACATGCAGCATGATGTGTTGGGTAACCGATAAGGGTCCGCAAGAAGGGTGCCGAGAAACCTGACCCCGGAACACACAAGAGTGTAAGAACGGTCATCAGACTCGTTCACTTGATCCGGTACGTGCGAGAGGGAAATGAGGTCCTGTTCAGAATCATCACGGGCGATGAGACATGGATCGGGACATCACTTTCACACCAATGCTGAGGTGGAACAGGCTGTGCGACAATTCCTTGCATTGCAGGGCACAGAGTTTTACCAGAGTGTTTTCTTCAAACTGATTGCATGCTACGACAAGAGTCTCAATGTCGGTGGCGACTATTTCAAACAAGATGTTCAGTAAATAACATATAGCCTACTGTCTCCTAAATGCGCTCATTGTCCTTTTGAAGGAGTGTAATTTAATGTTGGTTCTAGTAGCTTGTTGAATAACAACGTGCTATATTATATATTGATTGAATCCTCACCTAAAATATGGACTAGCGAGCAAACAATAGCCTCCATTCTGACTCAACGGTTCAGTCCGGTCTGAACCCCGGCAGCGACCGGTTCGCTGCGCTCTGCTTCGTTGTGAGTTACGTATTCGAGTGTCTAACTTTCAAGTCTTTTCAAGTACAGTAAAAATGGCAACCAACAGTATTAGGAAAAACACTATAAAATGTGCTTTCCCCGACAAGGCCAATAAACCAGGCCCTGCAGAAATACATGAGTGGATTCAGTATACCCTAAAACTTAACGTGGACCAATTAGAAGCAATTCAACTAGACAATCTGGAAGCTGCTGTTTTCATCAAGTTCACCAGCAAACTACTGATGGAGAAGGTCCTCAACAGTACCAACGGAAAATCCCAGGTACGGAAATTTAATGGCTCTATATCTGAGGTAATTATAACTTGTGCGGATGTTGACAGCAAACTAATCCGAGTCATGAACCTTCCCATTGAACTGCCGAATGACCGGATAATGTCGTACTTTAGTAAGTACGGGAAAGTTCGTGAAATTAGAAACGAACGATGGTCAGCTACCTACCTATTCAATATTTTGAGTGGTATTCGGGCTATGCGGATTGAACTAAAAACTGCAATTTCACCCATTATTTCTATCGATGGTTACAAAGCACAGGTGGTGTATGATGGACAACCTCGATCATGCTTTTATTGTAATGCCACTGATCACTTTAGACAGGAATGCCCAGTTAGGCGCGGTGAAACTGAAAATAAAACCGGGCCTAAGCTTCTCAGTGAAATTGTAGCCAACAAGGACAGTGACATTGTCTCGCCTGCCTTATCGGCACCTTGTTCATCTAACGTCAGTATTTCTGCCGAACAACTTGCCCCACTTGATACGTCAGCTGTAGCACAAGACACGATGGACGTGTCGCCTTCTCACTTCACCGCCTTATCGCCGCAACCAGCTGGGCCATTGCCCTCCACTAGTAAACAACAACATACTCTCACATTACAACAGGAACCCCACGGGCAGCCAGCGTTGCAGGGTTTGTCTGATACTAGCCAATACACCAATGGCAGTCTAGGTAGGGCGGCCAATTCTCTAGTTCCTAAAACTGACCAGAAACCTGACACTAGCACTGCCAGCCCTGATGCGGTCACAGAAGGCGTGAACTCAGGAGACAATGCTACCAGTATGCCACCCTCAAACCAGTCCATAGTTAGTTGTGAACCACAGACCGCTGGTATACGATGGTCGGATGAAATAGAAGACGACCCCTCCAGACACATGGATACAGAAGAGACGGGGTCACGGGACCAGGAGATCATGGACAACAAGGAACTAACTCCTAAAGAACAGGCACCTTTGAAAACCTCCTCCAAAGCTAAAACAATCCGGGCGTCAAAAGGGGGAACGCACAAGCCTTATGCGGGTGTCAGGGACCCCCGACTACAAGGCGGGAAGTCGAGCGACAAGCGTTAAAGACCACCCCATCTCCATCTTGTTTATTTCGGTAAAAAGAAAAAAAAACATGTCTATCTATCTGACGATGTTGTTGACATACACGCTAATGACACTCAATGTAAATTGCATTCAAACTGCTAGTAAACAGTCGCTCTTACGCAACCTTATACGAGACCAAGATGTGGATATTGTTCTGTTGCAAGAAGTGGCTACTGAAGACCTCCTTACCATCTCTAGCTACGATAAAATAGTTAATGTCAATGAGCACAAAAGTGGTACAGCTATCTACATTAAGGACCATATACCATATGCGGATCCAGTCCAGTTAGTCAACTCACGCGGAATCAGTATCCGTATTCGAGATCTTTTGATTGTCAATATATATGCTCCCTCTGGTTCGCAGGCCAGGATACAACGCCGGCTCTTCTATACCACAGATATTCTCCCACTTCTCCATAATCATACCGGCAATATAATCCTCGGTGGGGATTTTAACGCAGTGCTATCGCCCAAAGACCAAAGTGGCCAATTTCAGGGCTGCCCTGCACTATCTGCGTTAATACAAGGGTTACGCTTAAAAGACACATGGGAACTGAAGCCGTCAGGGTCAGCCGGTTACACGTACTACTACCATAATGGTGCTTCTCGACTGGATAGAATATATGTCAGCGGGGAATTGAAAGAACACGTGAGAGAAACAGATGTATGCCCGGTGGAGTTTTCAAACCATTGTGCGTATCTGTGCAAGATTCGCCAACCAGAATTGGAAACTCGC
This sequence comes from Meconema thalassinum, assembly GCA_946902985.2. Classification (NCBI taxonomy): domain Eukaryota; kingdom Metazoa; phylum Arthropoda; class Insecta; order Orthoptera; family Tettigoniidae; genus Meconema; species Meconema thalassinum. The sequence continues at coordinate 925,216,980 of OX336388.2, forward strand.
CGTGGGAGAGGAACATGGAGGTTAAATGATTCTATTCTGACACACTTGGACATGAAAGATAGCTTTTGAATGGCATAACTGGAAACGCCACATTCACCGGTTTCAAGATACTCTTGAGTGGTGGCTGAAGTATGCGAAACCCAGAGCTGTTAGGTTATTGAAGGCCTACAGTGCCGAGAGAAGACGCCACATCCATCAGACGACAGATTTCTACTATAAATGTGTACGACAGTTATACAATGAAGACCCTACCAACCCTAATACATATCGCCGAATAAAGAAAATCCGAGTGCAGCTCCTCACGCTGCAGCGCAAAGCATTGGAAGGACTCAAACTTCAAGCACAAGATCATCAACATCTGGCATCAGAGGCACCCTCCGTTTATCATTTTATACGGGCGTGCCGCAAAGGCCGTCAGAAGTACATCAACCGCATTATGACACCTGAGGGACAAATGGTGACTAGTCATACCTTAATCACAGAAACGGTAGAGAACTTCTTTCAGTCCTTGTACACAGACGACGCCCCAGTCCCACTTCACCACCAGCATCCTTTCTTCGATGGTGTACGAGGAAGACTTTTGCACAGAGAACAAGAGTGCTTGACCCAGGACATCACCGCCGAAGAAATATATACCTCCATACGCCACAGTGCGCCAAACAAGAGTCCTGGTCCTGATGGCCTGGGAAGAGCTTTCTGCATGACGTTTTGGACCACCATTCGCGATGAACTTACAGCCGTAGTGAATGATGCTTGTCGTCCTGGACGAAATATCGACACCCTGAAAGATGGCCTGGTGGTATTAGTCCCAAAAATTACACAACCAACACAGCTCAGGGACTTTCGCCCACTGACGCTTTTAAACTTTGACTACAAGATCTTCACGAAATGTATGAAAACGAGACTTCAGGCCTTTATGGAGGAAGCCACATCTCGCCACCAATCGGGTGGGGTACCAGGCAGGTGCATTGTCAACACTACATGTGCTATTCGCGATGTCATTAGTGAGTCGCTGGTCGGCAATAAGAAGAAACTGTTATTATCACTGGATTTTGACCATGCCTTTGATAGGGTAAACCATAAATACATCCTTGCGACTCTTCAAGCAATTGGCTTCGATATGCGATTTTTGCCCTCGTGAGCAAAATTCTTCATGGTGGATCTTCAAAAGGGAGTGTAAATGGGTATTTCACACGGCCGCTCCTCATCCATCGTGGAGTCAGGCAAGGGTGTCCGATGTCCATGCTTCTTTTTGTTCTATCTCTGGAACCCCTTCTTTGTAATCTCCATACATCTTTCAATGGCACGGAGATCAGTATTTTTGCATATGCGGATGATGTCACCCTTGGGGTGGATCGAACCGTTGACATGCAGCAATTGTTCACGGACCTTGATGAGTACGGGAGATATTCTGGTGCGCGGCTGAACCGACGAAAAACAAAGGCGATGTGGATTGGGAAATTGGACCGCGTCCAAGGGGTTCTCCCGGCGTGGGTAACGATCGCCTCAGAACTCAAAATATTAGGCATATCTTTCTTGAATAGTGTACACCAAATGATTAAAAAGAACTGGGACGTTGCCCTACATTCTGTGCGTGGTGCCTTGCAACAAGTGCGGTACCGCTCCTTCCTCTTACACCAACGAACAATGTACGTGAATATGTTCAGCTTAAGCAAAATATGGTATATCAGTCAAATTCTTCCTATGCCAAGAATGGTGGGTACACGTATTATTTCCGCCGTCGGATGGTTTATTTGGCAAGGAGCTCTATTACGTCTTTCCCGCAGCACATTAACATTGCATACATCCCAGGGAGGTCTGGGACTCATCGATGTTGAAAAGAAAGCTAGAACCTTATTCCTCAAACGACACCTGCAACTGCTTACAGGCTTCGGGACCGATGAGTCACATAACTTCCTACGGAGATGGTGTAGTCCCTATGACTGCTCGAACCCACCTGCTTATTATGATATCAATCATCATGCACCTCATGTCCGATATCTGAGAGTTGAACTCAGCTACGTGCCACAAGACGTCATCAGGTCTATCTCAACGAAAAAGCTGTATCGTTCTATCATGGCACAACAGTATGTTGCCCCCAGAATTATGCAATCCGCATTGATCGTCAACTGGAATCGAGTCTGGAGGAATGTCTCCAATCGCATTCTTCCCAGCGCAGCGAAGGAAAGTTGGTATAAAGTAATCCATGACCTTATACCAACAAACAGCAGACTCCATCGCATTCACATGGTGGAGAACGCCTTATGCACTTCATGTTCCCATCAGGATACAATCCTGCACCGATTTACGCAGTGTGATCCGATTCGATCGACCTGGAACCGCTTCACCCGGGTCCTGAATAGCTTCATGAACTGTCCTACTACCTCCATCACTCCTGAATGGGTGATCCGACCAACATTTAGCCTTCAACCGCCCCAACTGAACAGTGCGGTAGTGTTACTCCTCGGTTGCTATGTGCACTGTGTGCTGAAAACTACGGGGCCATATACAGAACTCGAAATGCTGTCCGAGGTAAGTGAGTGTGTCCTCACGAGCCTTCGCTGTACTACAAGAACTCGCCTTCTAGGGGACTATGCCCAGCAGCTCACCCGCATCATGTGAGTGTTTTGTGCATTGTGATAGTGATTGAACATTGAACATTAAGTAGACTAGTATAACTGTGATAAACGCATCAATATCCATGATTGTTATTCATCTACCACCTCACAATCACCTATGTACCTTAAATATATGAAGACAATAAACAAGTTTCCTTAAAAAAAAAAAACAAAAAAAAAAAACGGGACGGCACAGCCCTGCACGATACGGCACGGTTGGCCTCAACTGTTAGTCACTGCTATGGTGTAATAATTCTATTATAGGACGTTAATATCCTACGGGTCACCTTCTTAAGGACAGTATAAACCACCCTCTGTACGATAAACGGATTTGGTGAAGCCGGGCCTTGTTGAATCGTAAGTAACGTAAGTTAGACTATAATACTTGCATGTTTCATACGTCCATCATCTTGAAACTATATTGCTGATGACCTTGTAGTTTAGACAACGGACACTTCCCACATTAAGGTATACTGTTGCAGAATTTGGTAGAGATCGGATGATTAGGTTAATCGTAATTAGATTTAAGCTTTGAACATTTGGGTGGCCACCATTACGTTTCCGTCAAGATGGCGGCGATATAAAACATGACACTGAGGTGCCCTTTGCAAGTGCTACCTCTGCACCAAAATTTGTTCAATTCGGTTTCGCCGTGTTTGAATTGATAGGAGAGGGACAGTTAGTTAGTTATTGTTGTTTTAAGGGGCGGAACTACTAGGTCATCTGCCCTTAGGAGAGGGACAGACATGCAAAGTACACACATACACACACACATACAGACACACAAACACACAATTTTTGGCCCTGTGTTGATCTAATAAGACGTATACTTTCAATTTTTGCAAAAATCAAAAATAGGCTAAAAATAGTGCAAGGTGTGTAGTTCATAATGCCATGGCGTATTTCAGTTTGCCAATAAAGGGTCCCTGGGGAAAAATATGACAAAACTGATTTTCATAACGTCCCTCGTATTAAAACGGACAGTACAATAAGCGTTTCATGATATTTATACCGAGTTGTTTTGAGGTTTTACGCGCTATTTGTACATGATGCTGTACAGTATGGCGGATGTAAGCGGCAGCAAGCTGGGTGGACTAGTTTTTGGGAGAGATTAATCGTTTACATTACTCTAAAATTAGGAGGCTAGCCCACAGCTGGTTGCGTCAATTGCGAGAATACACACTGGACCAAAACACAAACCTAGCTAGATAATGAGTAGATTTTGACTCGAATTCTCCTAAACCATGTCTGAACATGATTTGAACTGCTGTATCTGAGCTTCCATGTATCTCGCATGTGGAAAGATTCCGCTAGCGTTCTCATCTACAATTAGGTTGCTATATGTAATGAGATATGATGACTTAGGAATAGATGAACCCTGGCTATAAAGTTCGTCATACCTCGCACAGTGGTCCGGATCCGTAAAAAAGCGGTCAAAAATCGATTTTTCAACTTTCCTTTAGAAACGCCAAACCACCTTCCAAGTAAAGTATGTTAATCAGTGTACATTAATTTCACTTTTTCTTTGGAAATTGCTTCTGTGTGTCTCAGATATATTACTGCAAAAGTGATACAACTCTTCGTTTCTGAACTCCGCACTCCGTTAAGTAAACTTTGAAATATCATTCTAACTTAAAAATGAAACTCGGGGTCTTTAATACTGTATCAGTATGTAGTGCTGGGTCTGATATATGTGTTTATAGCATGATTTTCAATTTTAGATCACTTATAAGGACTCTTATACTAACTTTTATTGAGCTTTTTTTTTCAAGAAAAATAAATGTTTCTTGACCAACAAAAAAAAATGTATACATATGTATAGCATGAAACTTATACAAGTTTTAAAATGAAGACTGGAGAATATATCCTTAAAGGTTTCATCGCCAGAACACGCCAGATGCGTGATTGAGAAGGGAGAGAACATTACTGCGTGCTCTGAGGATAAACAGTCGCGTGATATAAGGGCCTGTTGAGACATTTGTTTATGCTACGCAAGGGATATCTCTAGGCCAGGAACCCAAAATAATCTTCAGTCGCGAGAAGTAACTGATTAGTGGAAGTTGAGTGTGTTGTGAAGTGTGAAAAATGAATTTCGTTGTTAGTCGCAGTGAACTTCATAACAAGATTCGAGAGAACAAAAATCAATCTCGCGCTCGCCAAGAAAAGTTTGTGGTAACATATCTCATTAACAAATTCCAATTAAATGTTGACGAGAGTGTCGAGAAAACACTATAATATAAGAACCTTTTTATTTTTGCCTTATTTTGACCGGTGGAGAAAGTGACACTTCTTAGAACATGCTTTTTTGATTAAATATTCAGACTGGTTGAAAAACGAAATTGTGATTTCAATTCCGAGCATGCCTGGCTCCGCAAAATCAGAAGATCGAGGTCGTCCTTCAGAAGAATTTGAAGAGCTAACTGAGAGAAGCAAAAGAAGAAAAATTAAAGACCTAAGGGAGAGTGCCACTTCATCAGAGCTTGCCTATGCGACCGCTATGAATTTAAGGGCGGAGGGAGACGTTTCATCAGCCAAGCTATTAAAAAAAGCTACCACGACTACACCAACAAGGGCCAAACGAATACGGGATGCATGGAGAAAAGGGGGGGGGGGTCAACGATCTACAAACATGTCATCATTCATAATTAAAGCAAAGTTATCCAAGCACCAGTATGTGACAATGAAAAAATTAGCTAATAAACAAAACCATGATTTATACCCCTATTATGCTATTTTTAATGCTAAAAAAGCTACTTATCCACAAAATGTAATAATTAAGGAAAATGAATATGAAGTGAAAATGCAAGACTTGCTGGACCACACTTCCTCCAGATTTTATCAATGTTACCAGATGTGAATGATAAGAGCTATACATTATATTGTAAATGGGGTTTTGATGGCAGCTCCGGCCATTCCCAATATAAACAAACCTGGTCAGAATCTGAAAAGAGTGACCAGAGCTTATTTATGTCATCTGTCGTGCCTCTGCGCCTCGTTGACAGTAAAACAGGTATTATTCCGTGGAAAAATCCAAGAACCTCATCTACACGATTCTGCAGGCCTATTCGAATGCAGTGGGTTCATGAAACATCGGAAATTACACGGACGGAAAGGATGTATCTAAAGGATCAAATTGAGAATTTACATAATTTGGTTATAAACAACACCGAAGTGCAGTATTCCTTAATATTGTCAATGATAGATGGAAAAATATGCAATGCTCTAGCACAGTCTTCAAGCATGAAGTGCTATATTTGTGGTGCGAAAATTTCAGAAATTGCAAATAATGGCACAAAAGCCCGTCGACAATTTACAGCTTGAATTTGGAATTTCAGTTCTGCACGCCCACATCCGATTTTTTGAAAGTCTCCTGCATATTTCATGCCGCATGGGTTTTAAAAAGTGGAAAGTGAGCGTGAAAGATGGTAATCGAGACTTATTCGAAAGAAAGAAAAAATGTGCAAGACTCATTCAGAACGAGATTAGGTCTTCTAGTTGATATTCCGAAGCCTGGATATGGAACAACCAATGATGGTCACACTGCCCGAAGGTTTTTTGAACACCCTCAAGTAGCATCCGAAATAACAGTGGTAGACTGTGAGTTAATAACTCGTTTCGGAATAATTTTAAAAGCAATTTTATCTGGTCATGAAATTGATAGTTCAGAGTTCAATTCCTACTGCAGCGAAACAGCAAGTTTATATGTACGGCTATATCCATGGTATTACATGCCTCCAACACTCCATAAAATACTTATCCATGGATCTTCCATTATAGAAGCAGCTATTTTGCCGATTGGAGAACTTTCAGAAGAGGCCTTATAGATTCTAGAAACAAAGACTTAAGAAAATATAGGGAATACCATACCAGAAAATCCTCAAGAATTTCCATTAATTTTGACTTGTTCCATAGACTATTGCTAAGCTCTGATCCGGTAATTTCAAGCACGGAAGGTCTACCGAAGAAGAAAAGATGACAGTTGCCTCAGGAGGTGTGTAATTTATTGTCTATACCCGAGGACGAGACGGAGCAGGAAGGGGAAGAAGAAGAAGTCGACTCATTCGGTTACGACAAATTTTCCTCATAGTAACATCTAATTTAAAGTTTTACACAAAAGTATTTCATTTCTTTTAACGGAAAACATTGTCCGCTTTTTTTCGAATCCGGACCACTGTGACACGGTTCGCTGTACATGGGTTTGATTTTAAGCTATGTCAAAGAAAGGTTTTTCGCAATCCGGATCTGAGTTGTGTTGTGTCTACTGTGTGGGCAGTTGTGTGAGCGCTATCATACGGATTTTTGTGTCAAAAGAACTTGGAAGAACTTTCCTCTCAATTTTATTATGCGTATTTTTCTTTTATATGACTAACTTATTAGCTGTTAGCTTAGATTTCGTCAGAACGCTCTATCAAAGTTCCAACGTTCATCACTAGGTATCATTGATATCTGGTGGCGAAAGTTGGAACTACTTGAAATTGAACGGAACTTGTAGCTCACCCTTTAGGGTGTCCGCTGGAAGCAGCTACAGACTCAGGCGAGCCGAACATGTCCTCGACACTCACGGCACTAAAAGCCATACGATAAGTAAATAAATAAACTTATTATACGAGTATTAGAATGTTTACTGATGCTTTTCGGTGGAACAATTAATCCCTTCTCAGGAACAGCAATTATTATTATTATTATTCTTATTGTTATTATTATTATTATTATACCAACAGTGGTGGCTACGCTCGCTAAAGCGCAGCATTAGGTCATGGGGCCGAGCTCTCTCTGTTGACTCGGTGGAGAAGGTCTCTCAAACGACTGATTTCTGCATACTGATCTGCAGATTATGATAGAGCCCCAGTTTATCGAGGTTGGACCTCAGCTTCTTCGGTATGATCCCAGTGGATGAGGGTGTGATAGGTAATACGGTGACGAATTCCTGTCGCAACGTCTGTCGTTATGTTCAGCCAGAGGCATGTACAGTATTTGGTCACTTTTAGAGCAAGAATAAGTTGAATATTATGCGAGTTGGGGACTGCTATGTCGGATAGTAGGGTTATCTTGTGCACTTTATCAATAAGACTAATGTATGCCCGCCTCTTTGCGTAGTGGCTAATATTCTTGGCCGTCACCGCGGAGGCCCACGTTCGAAACCCTCCCAGCCTTTGTTAGCCTGTAGTCACTCCGGTGGTGTTAATGGCACAATCCCCAGTCGCTGATAAAACCATAAGTTGGATATGTACCTTGTTCGACTTCCACAAGTGTATAATCTTAGTGACCAGTTTTGGTGTATTTGGTGACCTTCTAAACATATAGTCGTCTGGACGTTATCATTTAGTGGCAATGATATATTATTATTATTATTATTATTGCTTCTTACCATTATGCATGTAGGACCTACAAATTTGAAAGACGACGTACAGTTTTTCTAAAATGTCTCTCAACACTAACTGAGGACGAATGAGTTACAGAGACCCATGTAGCTGCTATTTGCACTGTAATGAAAAATCATTATCCATACTGTGAATTAGGGGACTAATCCACAGGGAACATGCCGATTGCGTCAATAGTGTGTGCTGCTGCATCAAATAAACAGCTTAAAATTCCTTTCATTAATTTCATTGATTTCCCGTCCTACTTGCATGGTCCATCTGATAAAGAGTGCTGTGCATAGGGTGCGTCCAATGCATCAGGGTCCTAGTTCAGTGCCTGAACTTTACTGACAAAATCAACCTCAATTGATGTAGCCTATTTCAAATATGGAATACTCCCCGGTGGCAGAAAAATCTTAACCCTTACAGTGCCAGGGAGCGATATATAGGCACTGTTTTTATAATATTTTAATTATTTCCAGCCAAGCAGTGCCATAAGCAGCGGCTTCGGTGGCGTAGTTGGTAGCATGCTGAGCTTCTATCTCCAAGATCGCGGGTTCAAACCCGGCCGAAGTCGTCGGATTTTTTAAGAGCGTTAAAATCCTTCAGTATGCCTTCCGTCGGAGGGAAAGTAAAGCCCGTGGTAAAAGTAAAAGAACCTTCCACTAATTAAACTTGTCTGAAGCTCAATTTTCAGGTTAGAAATCGTTGGAACGCTCTATAAAAGTTCCAATGTTCACCACTAGGTGTCAGTAACATCTGGTAGCGAAAGTTCGACATACTTGAAATTGAACGGAACTTGTAGCTCACCCCATGGGTGTCCGCATTGAAGCAGCTACAGCCTCTGGCGAGCCGAACATGTCCTCGGACACTCCCGGCACTAAAAGCCATACGCTAAATAAATAAATAAATAAATAAAGTGCCATCAGTGTTGTAACCAAGACAACGCGGGAATCATTATCTCTCTGGATATATCGATGTGTTTAAGTGGATTCAATAATACGTATTCGTTGAACATGCAGCAATCAGCTGACGTCCCGCGTGTGTGATCTTTTGAAGTTGTGTTTGTTTATGTTCTTGCTCGGAGCTAATTAAAATGGTGAACGAAGAGAGGAGTCCAGTTTAGTAAAAAAGTAGAGTTAAGCTATATGAACAATTGTGCCAAAAGTTGAAAAGCTGCAGGACTCGAGAAGTGCTAAATGCAATTTTGACAAGTGTGTCAAAAGTTGGAAAGCTGCAAGACTCGAGAAGTGTCAAATGCAATTTTGACAAGTGTGCCAAAAGTTGAAAAGCTACAAGACTCGAGAAGTGTCAAATGCAATTTTGACAAGTGTGCCAAAAGTTGAAAAGCTACAAGACCCGAGAAGTATCAAAATGCTATATTGACAAGTATGCCAAATGTTGAAAAAGCTACAAGACCCGAGAAGTATCAAAATGCTATTTCGACAAGTATGCCAAAAGTTGAAAAAGCTGCAAGACTCGAGAAGTATCAAAATGCTATTTCGACAAGTATGCCAAATGTTGAAAAAGCTGCAAGACTCGAGAAGTGCCAAATGCTATTTCGACAAGTATGCCAAATGTTGAAAAAGCTGCAAGACTCGAGAAGTGCCAAATGCTATTTCGACAAGTATGCCAAAAGTTGAAAAAGCTGCAAGACTCGAGAAGTATCAAAATGCTATTTCGACAAGTATGCCAAATGTTGAAAAAGCTGCAAGACTCGAGAAGTGCCAAATGCTATTTTGACAAGTGTGCCAAAAGTTGAAAAGCTACAAGACCCGAGAAGTATCAAAATGCTATATTGACAAGTATGCCAAATGTTGAAAAAGCTACAAGACCCGAGAAGTATCAAAATGCTATTTCGACAAGTATGCCAAATGTTGAAAAAGCTGCAAGACTCGAGAAGTGCCAAATGCTATTTTGACAAGTGTGCTAAAAGTTAATAAGCTAGAAGTCCCGGAAAAGGTCAAACTTTCGAAAATTATTTTCGTCTTGAATTATATTCTGAAAAGAAAATAAATAAATAAAGACGCTTGTTTTCAAAATGGAACTTATTCTACAGATTTGAATGAAATTAAAGGTTGATTGTTTTAATATTTTCTTTGATTCTTAATCTTTAATTTGTGAGATACAGATTTTGTAATATCTCAAAACGGAAGTAGATATGATTTTGATTTAGCCATATATTGGTCGACACTAGCACTCGTAATGGTAGATTTAGGGTCTAACTGTTGATGTCCATGACTTGTCAGTTTAGTGTGTGTCATCTTGCCGCCAACACGTAAGAGGCGTTTGATTAATACCCAAAATATTCAAAAGTGGAATAATAGATTTAAAAAGGCGGCTGCAGTGGCGTAGTTGGTAGCATGCTGAGCTTCAATGACCAAAGTCGCGGCTTCAAACTCGTCCGACGTCGACGGATATTTTAAGAGCGTTAAAAATTCCCTCAGTATTTTTTCCTTCGGAGGGGAAATGCAAAAGAACCTTCCACAAATTAACTTGTGTGAAGCAAAATGTGTAGGTTAAGTTCCAACGTTCGTCACCGGGTGCTGGTTGCGATGGCATCTAGCAGTAGCCAAGTTCACAGGTGTCGTGGACGGTAGCATTAGTTAGCGAATGTAGGAACTACTTAAAATTAGGTTATCGTCTGCAGTTCTTATTTGAATTAAAATCAGTCATCACAATTAACACCGGTTATCAGACAGATTCTACACACACCCAAAGTACACGGGGCTACATGACCGCGTTGTCGCAGCGCATAAACTAAGAAACCAACCAACCAAAATTGAAAAGCAGAACGTAGTAAGATTCAGCGATGAACCTGGAATGAGTCAGCAACAAGATGAAGACGTTGTAATCATTGAACGATCATCAACTATAAATTAAATTACTTCAAAGAAACGCAAACCTCGCGAACAGAAGATAAAGACAGACGATACTCGTATGGCTTCGTTCAAACAATACATGGACACCAAGTGCTGGACCACATCCTTTGTCGTATTTAGTTCACTAAATCTATCACTACAAGCGCTAGTGTTGACCTATACATGGTCAAATCAAAATCGAATTATTCACTTCCGTTTCGACCGACATGTCATGCACACCAACAGTTCGACACATCCTTTGTCATATGTACTTCACAAAAGCTATCACTACGAACACTAGTGTTGACCCATACGATACTGGGTCAAATTAAAATGGAAATATCTACTTCTGTTTTGACTAACAAGTCATGCACACCAACAGTTAGACCACGTCCTTTGCCGTATGTTCTTCACTTAATATATCACTACGAGCGCTAATGTTGACCCATACTTGGTCAAATTAGAATCGAAATATCTACCGGTACTTCCGTTTTCAATGACAAGTCATGAACACCAACTGTTAGACCACATACGTTGTCGTATCTACTTCACTAAATTGAAGTAAACTTTATTATTTCATTTATTTTTTGTTCCCAAGTCTTTATTTCAACATTAAGTTCCTATCCAGATGGACTAGATCTGTGAATTTTTAATGAAGTAATTGAAGCAGAGTTATTATTTAGTATCTAATACGTCTAAAATGTGTTTTATTTTATCTTAATAGTGTAGATAGGGGATAATTTCTATCAAAAATTTGTAACGTTCACTAAACTTAGATTGGCTTCATAACATAATCATTTTAATAGCTAGTCAACGAAAAGGCTAATCTAGATCTTTCAAGCTTTTTTATTTCGATTTTTAACTGTCTCGTTTAACGATAAACACAATTAATACAAAATCAATAAATTTGTAAAAAGAAAGGAAAAGATGATTTGATGATTCTTCGTAAGTCTCCAAGATTCCATGTTGTCAATACGGAAAGCGGAATATAAGAATCAAAGAAAATTACAAAAAAAAAGATAATAATAATAATAATAATAATAATTTGACTTTCAAGAAACAAGACGGAAGTCTCGCACTCACTAACCAAGAAAACTGTGAAGAACCAGCACGTTATTTTTCTGACCTCCTCAATTGTCCTGAACCACCTGAGAGATTTATACACACAGTCCCAGAACACATACGACCCGAAGCCAAACCACCAACGCAAGAAGAAATCCATCACCACATCAAAAAACTCAAGAACGGAAAGACATCAGGAGAAGACGGAATCATCGCAGAACTATTGAAAAATCTAGGACCACGATCACTACAGGAAATCACACAGATCATTCAGGATATTTGGCGAAGTAAAAAACTACCGGACGAACGGAAATGCGCACTCATCCACCCACTCCACAAGAAAGGAGATAAATCTGATGTAAATAACTACAGAGGAATTTCCCTCTTACCCATCGCTTATAAAATCCCCTCCGCCTGTCTTTTACAACGCACGCAAGAACAACTCGAGCCACTCATCGGTGAATATCAGGCTGGCTTCAGACCAAACAGATCAGCCGTCGAACAAATCTTCAATCTGAAATCCACCTTGAAACTTCGAGCCACACGAAATCTCCCAACTATCTGTACATTTGTCGACTTTCAGAAGGCTTATGACTCCATTGATCGAAAATCTCTTTTTAATGTACTCGAAGAAAACCATCTCGATCCGAAGACGAGACGACTCATCCAACAAACCTTAACCGACACAATTTCCAAGGTCAAATTCATTGGAGAGATCTCCCAACCTTTTCCCATTAAAAGTGGTGTTCGGCAGGGTGATGGACTTTCTCCATTGCTGTTCAACATCGTTCTCGATAAGGTCATCAAAGAATGGGAAAAAGAGTTAAAAAGTCGCAACATATGGAAACCTGTCGTGTTAGGAAGACAGAAGGATAATATCAATGTAACATGCTTAGCCTTTGCTGATGATTTGGCAATCCTCTCCGGAGATGAACGAACGGCAATTCACCAGATTGAAGTCCTCAAAGAATGTGCTGGGAAAGTAGGGTTGCAAATCACCTTCACAAAAAATCAATTCATGGCTACAAAACACATTGAAACCCAAACTTTGGTAACAAAATACGGTTCAATCAACAAGGTTAATCATTTCAAATACTTAGGTGAAATTATTGAACCTACAGGCACAGAAAGAATAGCACAAAGAACACGTGAACTCAAAATGCGGAAAGCATATGGGAAAACTGCAAACATCTACAACACAAAAAAAAGTCCTCTCGGAAGGCGGAGGTAGATTTCACCGGACAATCTTGGGGATAGGCGAAAATAGGCAGAATATGCAGGTTTTCGTAGAAGGATCAGAGCTCATTTATTGCGAGAAGATATTTTATAATTGGAGCTTAATTAACTTTGTTTTTCGTCATTTTATGCTTATTTTAAACATTTTATTGTCTTATGGGAACGGTAACCTTCTTGTCATTTGGGGTCCATTTTTATACTTGTGGTCACACTGTCCTTATGCAAGGTTTCGACACTGATGTGTAACTATGTAACGGTCTGTGACTTCTTCACGCAAAATTATATCTCCCGCGGAGATTTTGGTTGGTTCCTCAGTGTAGGGACTGCGACAACGCGGTCATGTAACCCCGTGAACTTTGGGATGGCTGTATTAGTCTGTAATTCAGGTAAGGACTGCAGACGGTCAATTTCAAGCACTAGTTCCTAATATTGCTACCAGGTACTACCGTCAACGACACCTAGCTGTGGACTTGGCTACTAGATGCCACCGCAACCAGCAACTCGCAACGAACGTAGGAACTTCCCCTCCAAAGGAAAGCATACTGAGGGATTTTTAGCGCTCTTAGAAAATCCGACGACTTCGGCCGGCTTTGAACTCGCGACCTTGGGCATAGACATTCAGCATGCTAACAGTTACGTCACCGAAGCCTCTTCACACTTAGACAGATGGATATCTGAATCTGATCTCGTGCAAATGCGTTGTCTTGGCAACGTCTGATGGCTCATCCCTCATCAATTTAGTAGTGTTGCCATAGCAACCACTGATAGCTCTTGGCATTTTCTTATAATTCCGAAATCATTTTTCTCATCCCTTGGCATAATGGTGGGTCATATCAAAAATTCTTTCAGACAAATGTTTTAGGTAATTATTAGGGGAATATTGTCTATTTTGTACGGTTTTGATATTGTGCCTATTAAGAGAGATATGATTAATGTTTCCCGAAAAACCCACTTTTTCCCACCCCTTTGGTCAATGGTTGGTGCTATAAAAAAACTCTTCAAACATAAATTTTTGGACTTGATCCGACACATAGTATGAACGTTGAACGGATTCGATATTTAACATATGAACAGAGTTATAGCAATATTTCACTTTTTAGAAAAAAAAAACATTTTCACCCCCTTCGACCGATTTAGCCCAGTAACGAACTCGACCGAGATTTTATAGGTATACATATTCAGTAAAACATTCAAAGTGATTGGTGCAAAATTACGGCAGTTATCGTGTCCACAAGAAACTGATATACATATATGTACACACATACATAAATTATATATAAACTTTTGAACTGACGGTGGTTTTGGGGTCTGGGGGATGTGAAACGCGAAGATATGTCGAAATTTTCCGGAAGTCGAAACATGGTACCCATTGCAATATTTAGCTTTCTAATGAAATCTGCCTCTGGTTGGTTCCTCAGTTTAGGGGCTGCGACAACGCGGTCATCTAACCCTGTGTACTTTGGGTGAGTGTAGAATCTGTCTGATAAACGGTGTGAATTCTAATGGCTGTATTAGTCTTAATTCAGGTAAGGACTGCAGACGGTCAATTTCAAGCAGTAGTTCCTAATGTTGCTGCCAGGTACTACCGTCAACGACACCTAGCTGTGAACTTGGCTACTAGATGCCACCGCAACCAGCAAATCGCAACGAACGTTGGAACTTCCCATCCAAAGGAAAGCATACTGAGGGATTTTAGCGCTCTTAGAAAATCCGACGACTTCGGCCGGCTTTGATACCGAGACCTTGGGCATAGACATTCAGCAAGCTACCAGTTACGTCACCGATGCCGCTTCCCACTTACTCAGATGGAAATACTGAATCTGATCTCGTGCAAGTGCGTTGTCATGGCAACGTCTGATGGCTCATCCCTCATCAATTTAGTAGTGTTGCCATGCCAACCTCTGATAGCTCTTGGCATTTTCTTACAATTCCGAAATCATTTTTCTCATCCCTTGGCGTAATGGTGGGTCATATCAAAAATTCTTTCATATAAAAGTTTTAGGTAATTATTAGGGGAATATTTTCCATTTCGTACGGTTTTGATATTGTGCCTATTAAGAGAGATATGATTAATGTTTCCCGAAAAACCCACTTTTTCCCACCCCTTTGGTCAATGCTTTGTTGCTATAAAAAAATTCTTCAAACATAAATTTTTGGGCTTTATCCGACACATAGTATGAACGTTGAACGGATTCGATATTTCTCATATTAAGAGAGTTATAGCAAGAAAAGAGTTTAGTGCTTTTCAGTCGGTCAACACGAATGTACCCAAAAGAGATGGGTTATGCCCTAATCCTGATACGGAACACATTCAGCCGTGTGTGAACATATGTGTGACGCAGGGCATAGCTTTACCAACATAGAGTCGGACCTTAAAATAATCCATCACGAATCGAAAGGCAGAGCTCTTGACATAAAGGAAGCAATCGAGATACACCTAGCCAAACGAAACAATCCCAACAATCTAAATGAACACACGTTCATGGAGAGCTCACCCCTCTTCACGCTACTAAAAAACACACCCTGTCGGAAACAAAACACAATTTAGCGACACAGCCAAGCTAGATAAAAAAGGGGGGAAATTAGGGGGTTTTTAATAGGTAAATGTTATCTGGATCAGGTGTACGATGTACTTTTCTTCTGCAATAAACCAAGGCCCATATTAGAGGCAGTATTAAAGGTGCCGGGACGTCCTCATAAGACCGTCAACGCTTAGTTCGAATGGGTTATGCTCCACGCGTGGCGAGGACAAATCCACGGTCTTTAATAGTTGTAGATCCACCTCATTCAATAACATACATCTTATCTAGGTTGGCAACACCTCACATAAACACATCGCGATCACTCCCCACAGCACGTAGGGACAGGGGGGGAAGGCAGGGAAAAACCAGTCGTTAAGATAACCACCGCAGTCGACCGAACAGCGAGTTCAAGTGAGCACGGAAACTGCGAATAGCTATAGTACGGAAGACAATCAGATAAGTAGTTAGCCTAAAATTTTATAGTTTAACCATAGTTTACAACCATATAATCTCTCTAAAGTACAATCTCCGGATAGCCATCACCATTTAGCATTTCACCTAACATATATACTGCATTTAGCATACACTGACAGTTGCAGTACCAATACTGCAACTAAATGAAAATGAAAATCCGCAGCCTGCTTCCAGTCTCCGACCGGGTCAGGAATGGAATGAATGAAGCCCCTATCTAGCGGCGAGGATATGAACTGTGCCGGCTGCCGAGGCCTGACGCACTCCTCTGGGACTGCAACTAAATAATTGTACATATTGTAAATATTTTCACCTGTATTTCAAACATAGATTTTATAGCCTAAGTGTATTGGATCTGATGATGATCGCTTGACGATCGAAACTGGTCATCCTAGTGTTTTATTAATCTCATGTAATTTATTTCAGGATTAGGGCATAACCTATCTCTTTTGGGTACATTCGTGTTGACCGACTGAAAAGCACTAAACTCTTGTTTACTAAGGCAACACTGAAAATATGGCTTCAAACACCACAAAGAGTTATAGCAATATTTCACTTTTTCGAAAAAAGCCCCCCATCTTCACCCCCTTTGACCGATTTAGCCCAGTAACGAACTCGACCGAGATTTTATAGGTATACATATTCGGTAAAAAATTCTAAGTGATTGGTGCAAAATTACGGCAGTTATTGTGTCCACAAGAAACTGATATACATATATATATATATATATACATACATAAATTATATATAAACTTTTGAACTGACGGTGGTTTTGGGGTCTGGGGGATGTGAAACGCGAAGATATGTCGAAATTTTCCGGAAGTCGAAACATGGGACCCATTGCAATAGTTAGCTTTCTAATGAAATCTACCTAAATGCATGAGCATTAACACTAAAATTCGACATTACGCGACGGTCAACAAAACCGAAAAACTCTACGCCAGTGAGACCTTAAACCTCAATTATAAAGGGGATCTTGAAAACATCAAGAAAGCTGAAAGGAAAATCATCCGAAAAATTCTTGGCCCAAGACTTACAGATGAAGGATATCGTTTACAATCGCACATGATCACAGAAAAATATTCAAATATTGAAACCGATTTCCGTAAACGACGCTTGAAATTTTATGGACACATTATGAGGCTAGATGACAACCGATTAACAAAGAAAATATTGATATACTCACAAAAATTAAAGACGACAACGGTTTGGATTAAACAAGTCCAAACTGATCTCAATAACGCCATCATCACACCCACAGATATCGAAGACCGCAAAACTTTCAGACATAAGATCTACACTTGGGAAGCTGCATCAGAAGATAAGCCCAGCAGACCTAGGGGAAAATGGACTGACGAATATCGAGCTAAACATAGCGACATGATGAAAGAATTCTGGAAGGACAAGAAAAATAACAGCAACAGATCATAACTTGCTTTATGTGATCCTGTATGGGTCGAAACATACTAAATAAATAAATAAATAATAATAATAAAGAAAATGAAAATCCACAGCCTGCTTCCAGTCGACCGACCGGGTCAGGGAATGGAATGAATGAGGCCCCCATCTAGCGGCGAGGATATGAACTGTGCCGGCTGCCGAAGCCAGTCGCACTCCCCTGGGACAATGATTAAATGAATGACAGATGAAATGGAGTGGAGAGTGTTGCTGGAATGAAATTGTGACAGGGAAACCCGGAGTACCCGGAGAAAAACCTGTCTGCCTCCGGTTTGTAAAACACTAATCTCACATGGAGTGACCGGGATTTGAAACACGGACCCAGCGGTGAGAGGCCAGTGTGCTGCCGCCTAAGCCATTTATTCACTCACTCAGAAGACTTCTATGGTCCACGAAGATTCCGCACCGATCTCACAAAATGCCTCCACTGAACTCTGTTTTGCCAGTTGTCCACATTCAGATGTCAACAAAGTTTGGAGATATCATTTTTTCCAGAAACTTCGTGGTCTTCCTACTGGCCATTTTCCTCTTGGTTCTTCTCTAAAGATTTGTGTGACCATCCTATCATCTCCCATCCTTAGTAAATGACCATTATATTGAAGTCTTCTGGAGTTAATGATGTTGAGTATTGGTGCTTGCAGTAATAGTGAGTGCATATCTTTATTTGATCTTTCATTCCAGCTTTGAGATGCGGAGTCAAAAATGGTTCAAACATTTCCTATACACTTTGTTTTCGAAAACATCCAAATGGTATTCTTCCTGTTGTGTTAAACTCCTTGGTTCTGCACCATAATTTAGAACTGGCCTAGTGATGGTATTGTAGGCCTAGATTTTCAGTTTTGTATTTCTCGTCAAATATTTGGATCCCACTTAAAACTGCAGAGATTAGTACACTTTGGTAGCATTCTGTATTCTAACTTTAATTTCCACTTCTCTACGATTTTGTTCTTTTTGGCATTGTTAACTAGTTTTAAGATTTAATATCAATCACGCTGAGAAAGATATCATTGAAATACCGAAACATGTACGATTAATAATGTAATTAAACGTTTCTTTAGTGTTTGACTAGGCGGTTTTAATAAGATAATACTATCAGTCAACACGCTTATTAATTATTACCATTGTCATAATGGTCAATGTTTACGCATTTTATCAATAATCATGACTCCTAAGAATTTGACATGTTCAACCCGCTCAAAACTATGCTTGCCAATAAGAAGAGATAATAATAATAATAATAATAATAATAATAATAATAATAATAATAATAGGGACTGATGACCTCGTAGTTCCGCCCCGTAGAACAACAATAACTAACTAATTAACTACTACTACTACTACTACTAATAATAATAATAATAACAATTTCATCTACGTATCACTTGAAGAGGCATGACCAAGTAGCCAAGATAATCCACCTGAACCTGGCAAAGAAGCGCTTCTTAAGTAATAATGTTCTGCCTTACTATGGATACATTCCTGATGCTGTTCTGGAGAACGATACACACGAGTTACTCTGCGACAAGTCAGTGATCACGGATAGACCTATATCGGCAAACAGGCCAGACATTATTCTTATTGATAAAGTGCAGAAGAAAACTCATCTAATAGACATCGCAGTCCCTAATTCTCATAATATCCAGCACAGTTATGTTGAGAAAGTGACGAAATACGTGCCTCTGGCTGAAGAGATACGACGGCTGTGGCGATAGGAATTTGTCACTGTATTACCTATCATAATCTCTTCCACAGGGATCATACCGAAGACGCTGAAGGCCAACCTTGATAAATTGGGGCTCCAGCATAATCTGCATACCAATATGCAGAAAGCAGTTATTTTAGAGACTGCTCCTTAGTTCGTTCGTTCCTCAACCTACCAACATAGAGAACTCCACTCCATTTTGCAACAAATGCCGATGAAATGGTGAATTATTGTACTCAACGATATGGAGAACATATGAGTATAATAATAATGATATCATAACAGCAAAGAAAAGGGTCAAGGAACACCAAATGATCGCAAAGAAGACAGGACTACAAATATCGTTTGAAAAGACTGAGCTTATAGGCAGAATCAAAGAGGTCCGTCATCAGTTGCAGCTGGGGGAGGGCAAGATTAAGAGAGTTAGAAGCTGTAAGCAAAAGAAAACATGAGAACGGTTCAGAAAGAGAAGCTAAGATAAATGTAAATGGCTTACCAATTGACGAAGGACACTTACAACACGAGAGTGCTATCCTACGGGGCTAATCTAAGACAGCTAGACACTGCCGTCAAACCCGAATGTCTGTATGCAGCAGAAACGTTGGCCATGATTGGGAAAGGTGGGCTTGAAAATTTCAGGAAGAAAGAGAGGAAAATGCTTAGGAAAATCCTGAGCCCAAAGATAAAAGATGGAGAGAGAAGACTTAGACCAGACAAAGAATTGTACCACGAAACTGAAGATGTGGTTAAACTGATGAAGAAGATGAGATAACAGTTCTATGGACACCTCCTGAGAATGGATGGCAACAGAATGACAAAAAGAATTTTCGAATTTTTCAGGAAGAGAAAGACAGAGCTCAAATGATTTCGAGAAGTGAGAACGGACTTAGACAAGATAGGGGTACAAGAAGACGACATAGCAGATAGGGAGACTTTTAGACTACTAATTAAGGAGTACAGAGGTTTCCAGGAGACGGGGGAGGAGCCAGTGACAAAGAAAAGAACCTCCACAGAAGAACAGAAGAGGGAAGTAGGAGAAGGGATGAGAAGATACTGGCTGAGAGTCAAGGCAGAGAAGGCAAAACATAATGTAAATACTGTCCAGCGTGGTCCAGAGAAGGTCAAGACAAAACTAAATAATAATAATAATAATAATAATAATAATAATAATGGGAACAAAGAACAGATGTATTGAAATAAACTGCCTAGCATTTGCAGATGATTTTGCCATACGTTCTGAAAATCTGGCAAACGCAACAATATAGGTCAATTTCTTAAAAGAGGTAGCCAACAAAACAGGTTTATGAATTCCTGTAGAAAAAACAAATTTATGATAAACATAAAAAATGCTCCAGAAAACCGAATGACAGAAATTGGTCAAATAAAGAGGGTAAGGAATCTCAAATGTTCGGGGGAAATTATTCAAGAAAATGGTTTGGAAAAATCTTTTGTAGAGGAAAGAATACGAACGATGAAAGAAGTGAATGGCATAACTAGGAATACCTACAACAAAAAGTGTTTGTCTAAAGATCTTATAATACAGCACTACAACACCGGAGTCAAACCGGAATGCCTGTATGCGGGTGAATGTACTGAACTACAAATTGGATAAATTAGAGGTAGTAGAAAGAAGAATTATACGCAGAATACTCGGTCCTTTAAAAACTGCAGAATTCTGGAAAATAGGAAGTAATGACGAAATATATCGAAAAAAAGAAAACATATCAGAAACAATACGGAAGAGGAGAATGCTATTTTTTGGACATTTGTACAGTATGGTTAACAGTAGGTTAACCAAGCAGATCTTCACATTCCTGTGGAACAAGAAGTCACCAACAACCTGGGCACAAGAAGGAAATAATATCAGAGAAGAAGATACATCACAGAGAGATATTTTTAGGCAAAAAGTGCTAAAATGGAAGGATTCCAAGGATGGAAGGGAAAGAAAACTGGCTCGAAATGGTCTGAAGTAAAAGAAGAGGAAACATAGTGAGATGATGAAGGAATACTGGAGGAAGAGGAAGGAACAGTAATGGACATAGCATTGAAATTTGCTCGTGGTCCCTTCTGTAGATGTCCGAAACGATAATAATAATAATAATAATAATGGCAGAAATGGAACTCTCAGAAGAACGAGGTTA
The DNA here is from genome assembly GCA_946902985.2 of Meconema thalassinum. Lineage (NCBI taxonomy): Eukaryota > Metazoa > Arthropoda > Insecta > Orthoptera > Tettigoniidae > Meconema > Meconema thalassinum. Next base: position 925,238,411 of record OX336388.2, read on the forward strand.
ACAGGGCAAACTTTCTTGATAAAAGAAAACAAGCTGCGAAGATCATCCGGGGGGTGAAACGTACATTCGACAAAACACAGCTGCTGCAAATTGATCAAGACTTTGAGAGGAACAAAATCCGGAACTTCTATAGAACCTTTAAACGCAGTCTTAGCAATTATAACCTGCCAAGCCTACATTTCAAAACCACCAATGGTAAAGTTGCTCATAATGATAAAGTCAACTGTCAAATTCTAGCGAATTATTTTGGGGCACATCTCAACTGTGAAGCTCCAAAGTCCACTTTTACTTTTGAAGACATCGTCAAAGTTCATCCAGATTCATTACCACCTACAAAGGAAGAAATCAAACAATTATTCAATCGCTGAAGGACTACAAGGCACCAGGCGAAGACTCTATAATCGCCGAACTTTGGAAATATGCTGGTGACAAGACGCTAGATAAACTATTGGAAATTATCTGCGAAATTTGGAAAACAGAGAGACTCCCCAACGGCTGGACTTCTGCCTTGATTCACCCCCTTCATAAGAAAGGAGATAAAACAGACGTAAATAACTACCGTGGCATTTCCCTCCTTCTGATAACCTATAAGATTCTATCGAAATCTCTTCTTACCAGAGCAGAGAAACAACTAGATCTACAACTGGGAGAATATCAAGCCGGTTTCCGGAAAGGGCGATCATGCGTCGAACAGATTATAAACCTCAAATCTACCCTCTCCTATTTGAAGATCAGGAATAAGAAATTTGTGGTGACCTTCGTAGACTTTAAGAAGGCCTATGATTCTATTGATCGCAACACCCTGATCCGAATCCTAAAAGAATTTGGCCTGGACAACAAAACCAGAGCGATCATCCAACAATCGCTGACCAACACCACCTCGAAGGTGAAGTTTAGGGGCGAAATATCAGATACCTTTGTAATCAAGACAGGAGTAAGGCAAGGAGATGGTCTCTCACCAATACTCTTCAACTGTGTCCTCGAGAAGGTTATCCGTGAGTGGCGTAAAGAACTCAATAAACAAGGAGTTGCAAGTGGAGTCAGACTGGGTTACAGAAGCCGGAACATCACAATTGACTGTCAAGTCTTTGCCGATGATCTTGCAATCATTTCTGATTCATTAGAGACAGCCACAGAACAGATTAATCAGCTTAGTGCACAAGCAGCGAAGGCAGGACTCCAGATCTCCTTTGAGAAGACTGTGTTCATAACTAATATCGTACCGGCGCCCAAACACTTTGCTGTGGAACAAGGAAAAATTAAGCGAGTTTCAAAGTTTAAGTACTTGGGAGAAATTATAACACCTAATGTATCAGAGAAAGAAGCATTCACATCACGCATGAGCAAAATGAAAATGGCCTACCATTTAACTAAGGACATCTATAAGAAAAGATCAATATCCTTCAACGCAAAACTAAAACATTACTGCAGTGTCATCCGTCCGGAGGTCTTGTATGCTTCTGAATGCCTCACGATGAACAAAAAAGGCTTGGTCGAAAAACTGCAGGCCAAAGAAAGGAAAATTTTGAGAACTATATACTCATGTGGAGAATATAAGTGACGTCATCCGGAAGAGAAGGATAACATTTTTTGGACATGTGAAACGAATGAGCCCAGCGAGACTGACCAACCGCAACATAACTTACTTTCAGGAAAGGAAAACAAAATGGGCCTGGTTCATTGAACTGGATAAAGATCTGAAAGAAGTGGGGATATCACCAACAGACATTCAGGAGCGCGCCCCACTCAAAAGGAAACTTCAAGCTTGCAAAGGTTTCCAAGAAAAACCGAAGCTGAAAACGGGAAAGATTTGGACCCAAGAACGGAAGAAGTCCACCGAGAACGAATGTGGGCGTACTGGGCAAACATCAAAGCCAGTAGAAGACAGTTGGAATGACGCGGTCCATAGATGGCCTATACGAAATGAATGAATGAATAATAATGGGAGATGCAGAGATGGGCTGGAAAAGAACTTCATGGCAGATTCTACAACCAGTGCAATGACAAGAATATTGACAAACAGCATTCGAACACATGGTTGTCAAGGGGAGAGCTGTTTCCAGAAACGGAGGGATTTAACCAGGCGATACAAGACAAAGTTATCACCACAAAAGGTTATAGGAAACACATCCTGAAAGATCAGACTGTTATAGATGACGAATGCAGGAAGTTCAATACCGGCCCAGAAACCATAGAGCATATTACCAGCAGCTGCAGAATTCTAGTGCCAACATCTTACACTGAGAGGCATAACGATGTTGCCAAAGTCATTCATCAAGAACTCGCCCTAACCCGATCTCTCATACACGACAGGACGCCTTATTACAAATACTCTCCAGAAAGTATGCTGGAAAACGAAGATTACAAGCTGTATTGGGATCGCACTATTCAAACAGACAAAACAACTCCTCATAATAGACCAGACATAACTTTAACTGATAAGAAGAACCATCACACGTACTTGATTGACATATCTGTTCCGAATGACCATAATATCCACCATAAATACAGAGAGAAGATTGAAAAATATACTCCTCTAGCTATGGAGGGTGCTAGAATCTGGAGAGGAAAAAATGTGACGATTCTTCCTTTCCTCCTTTCTCCCACTGGCCTGACACCTAAATCCTTTTCAGTGAATCTAGCCACACTAAATCTTCCCATATTCACCCATACTATTGCACAAAAGGCTGGAATTCTGAAAACCTGCAGCATCGTTAGAGGGTTTTTGAATACACATTAGGATTTTTCTTTGGACCCTCTTGTGAAAAAGAGACGTGGAAGATAAGAAGAGAAAAGAGAATTAACTGTCAAACTTCTATGTTATACCGTATAGTCCGAAAATGTATGCTATAGGCCTAAGTGTTACTTGACTCATTTTCTTGTACGTAATGTACCGATATGAGTCATGTTACCGACTGTACGTTGAGTAAATAAAGATAATAATAATAATAATAATTAAAAATTATTAATAGCCTAATGTAATAAACAAAAATATTTCTTCGTTCTTTTATTTTGCTCAACATACAAATGTAAATACTAAATTTATAAGACCTACAGTTATCCTGCTAGACATGTTAAAATTCTATAAAGAAATCATTTTGTCCCCCACTAAACCACGCAACTTTTATTATACTTTTTCACGTCCTCCAGCCCTTCCTGACTTGGAGAATCGCGTTTCATGTAGCATAGTCATTCCCCTACCTACCCTGTATAATCTTGTATCAAATCATTCGCTTGAAACAATAAATGTAAACTCCTTTACCCTGATCTCTTGTTTGAGTAACTCAATCGCTCTCCACGCATCTGGAAACTATTGCATTAAGGGTAGTTATCACCTTAGCGATGGTTCGTTGACTTCTCGAGGGGGATTGCGGCCTAAAATTGATTCATTATCGCAGTGAATGTGATCGATGGCTGGAAGTAAAATAGTTACTCCCACACAAACACAGAAAGATTGGTGAATGATGCAGTCTACTCACTCGCTCGCTGTGAGGATATTGCAGCATGCAGCATTTTATCTAGAGTTACTGTAAGTGTGTGTGTATGTCTACCCCTGATTGAATGATCATGTGGCCTCTGGAGAGGCCTAGTGCAGGTCTTTCTAGTTGACGCCCGAGGGCGACCTGCGCATCGTAATGAGGATGAAGTGATGATGAAGACGGCACATACACCCAGTCCCCGAGCCACGGGAATTAACCCCAGAAGATTAAAATCCCTGATGGCTTGGCCGGGAATCGAACCTGGGGCACTTCGGGCCAAAGCCTAGAGCGCTAACTATTTAGCCACGGAGCCGGACGTCTTATTATTCCCGTTTCCAACCAGCTCGCGGATGAGATGTGATGAATTTCTATAGGGCGAATGTTTTTTTACGGCTGGATGCCCTTCCTGACGCCAACCTCATTAGAGGACTTAATGAGAGATTAAATGAATGAAGATGAATTAAACTGGGCAAAGATGTGGAAGGAAGCGGCCGTGGCCTGTTATAAGGTACCGCCCCAGCATTTGCCTGGGTTGGAAAATGGGGGAACCATGGAAAACCATTTCAAGGCCGGCCGACGGTGAGGCTCGAACCCACGTCTACCGAGTCCACAGAGAGCTCAGCCCCATGGCCTAGCGCTGCGCATTAGCGAGCGTAGCTACCGCTGTCGGTTAGAGTTACTGTAAGTAAGGTAGTTGTTATTGTTGATTCTTTAGGAGTTATGCAACATCGTGGTCATGTAGCCGAGTGTAGCCTACTTGGGTATGTGAAGAACTTGTGTGATAACCTGTGTTACTGTGATGCCTGTACTGGGGGAACGTGATGGCGGAGTGGCTTAGCTGTTTGTCTTTCACCCGGACGGCTGGGATTCGAATCCCAGTGACAGTAGGGTGGAATTTTCAACTGAAAAAACACGTGGTGTCAGGAAGGGCATCCGGCCTTAAATCCCCGGCCAAAACCAAAATGAGCCTGGTTGGCTCCGGCGATCCCAATAATTGGTAAAAGCCGAAGAAAGTTACTGTGATGCCTGTACTAGTGTGTGTGAGACCACCTCGTGATGTACAGTAGCGGCTAGCATTCTTGCCTGTCACTTTAGAGATCCGGGATAGATTCGCGGTTCTGCCAAGAAAATTAATTCCAGTTTGAGGGCTGGAACGGGGTACACTTAGCCTCTTTAGACAAACTGAGAAGAGGAGGGTTCGACTCCTACCCCACCCATTCTGGAAGTGATTTTCCGTGGTTTCCCACTTCTACTCCCGGCAAATACCGGAATGGATCCTAACTTAAGCCCACGGCCGCCTCCTTCCCAATCCTCACCTGAATTACAAATACACACAATAATACAGAAAATACAGTAATTATAATATCGTATGGCCTCAGGTGCTGTGTGCAAGCTTTGTTATTTGACACCCAGAGGGCAGCTTGCATGTCAAATTTAGTCGTTCCTTGGGACGCTATGAAAGTCAAGGAGGCTATATATTTAAGCTCCTTGACACAATAGCGCTTTCTTCTTCTTCTTCTGCGCGAATGGGTCTCCTAGGACCACGCGGAATCAACACTTCTTGGCCTTGATGTTTGCCCAATAACTCTTCATGGGCAACGATTGAGCGAGTCTTCGTTGCTGAGACCAGACGTGTCTGGTAGGTCTTCTCTCTTCTGCCTCAAAACCCCGTGTATGAGTAATTTTCCTAATTTCCTCTCGATCCTTGAGATTGGGAAAACCTAATTCAGCCAAGTCCATTTCCGCCTGTTTGTACCAATTGGACCTTGTTGCCTTTTTCTGCAAAAAAGGATAGATTTTATTTTGTTAACCTAGTTGGGTCCATTCTGTCCAAATGTCCCATGAATTGGATCCTTCTCATACGGATTGTGTCTGTGATTTTAGTAATTTTAAAATAGATGTCAGCATTAGGTTTCGGAAGGCGAATTCCATCTTTAATTCTTGGTCCCAACATTTTTCGCATGAATTTGCGTTCCTTAATCTCCAATTGATTTTTTAGTGTTTTATGTTGTAGATTAAGTGTCTCGGCTGCATAAAGGGCTGCAGGCAAGACTAATGTTTTATAATGATGATTTTTACAATTCCAAGAGAGGCATTTTTGTTATTAACTTGTTTTGTCAAATGGAAAGCTGTTTCCATTTTCTGCAGTCTTGCTTCTATAGCTTTTCTTTCGTTGCCAGTTTCATTGATCCATTCACCTAAATACTTGAAGTCTTTCTCTCGGGAGACCTGACAATTGCCGATGTGGAGTGTATTCCGAGCAGTTTTAATATCCGGAAAGGAGGAACTTTTGTGTTAGCGGAAAATCCCTAGATTAATTTTGCCATTATGAACACGGCCTACTGATTTCAAATGGGTTCTTTAACATGCCTACAACGCATGACATGCATGCCGTGATGTTTGTTATCTTACAAAAATCACTTAGCACGGCCAGGGGCGAACCTGCAAGCTTGGGGTTATAAATCCGACACGATAACTAATCACCCACCGTGGCAAGCAACACAACAATGAATCAACAACAAAAACAACAACAACAACAACAAATACCAAACTCTCAACATCCGCCATGGAATTTCATCGAATCTCATCCCTTGACTCAGTTGGAAACGGGAATAATAAGGGGTAGACATGCACTGTGTGGTGTATTACACAGGCGCTACTTCTGACGCAAGACTGCATGAATGACATCGTATACAAGCTTGTTCAATCCTCATTTATTTCCATTAATTAAGAATGGTTATCGATATCAGTTCCAGGCCTATAATCAATTAAACAAACAAACAAACAAGATGCTTGTATATATTGGTTAGGTTTTAATTACGGAAAATAATTTGAGCATGCATCAGAATTACAATTCATGTCCAGTCCTGTGTTGTGTTGTGTGTTTGATGGAAAGTTGCACCATAATGAACAACTGTTGCTTTCTTATTTTAATTAATTGGTCGTGTAAATATGGCGACTAGTAAAAAAAAAATTCCCTTGTTAACGACAGCTCGGCCTCAAATTGCAGATAAATAGAGCAGGTCTCACATCAGAGCAGAGCGTAGCATACCACAGTCTGCGAGTTGATGCCCAATTTGTCATCTGTCTGCAGTGCAATGGGGAATTTCCTCACTGCACCCATTAACTGGCAACTGATTGGAATACACAGTGTGAAATGAAACAGGTCCAACCCCAACTGCACGGGGAGGAAGGGTAAAAACAAATGTAGCAACAGCTAGATTCGTATGAGGTGCGGTGTGAATCACTGTGATCAGAAAACGATGTCAGAACTGACAAAGTATACAGGGTTTTCCGGAATTCATATTAAACACTTGTAGGAGTTGTAGAGAACAGGCTTTTAAAACTTCGGGAGTAGTATAGATCGCGATACCTTACACTACAAAATTCACTCAGGCACAAAATGGCGGTACCCATGACGTTATGGACGACACAAAAGGTTTAAATAATGCATGCATGTTAAAATGCAAATGTTAATAACGCTGTATATTCACATACAACCTTAAAAATTGGGCTTAAGCCCAAGACACCCTTGCTTATAATAAAAGCAGTAATTTTTGGCCAGACCTTCGGTTTCATCCTGACAGTCGTCTAACCTAGTAGCGACCAATGGTTTCGCTCAGACCGTCGTCTAACCTAGCAGTGGCCAATGGTTCGTCCAGACAGTCGTCTAACCCAGTATCGACCAATGGTTTCGCTCAGACCGTCGTCTGTCCTAGTAGCGGCCAATGGCTTCGTCCAGACAATTTATCGTCTAACCTAGTAGCGACTAATGGTTTCACCTACACCGTTGTTTAACCTAGTAGCGGCCAATGGTTTCGTCCAGACAATCGTCTAACCAAGAAGTGACTAATGGTTTCAGACAATCGTCTAACCTAGTAGTGACCAATGGTTTTGCTTAGACCGTCTTCTAACCTAGTAGCGGCCAATGGTTTCGTCCAGACAGTCATCTAACCTAGTAGCGAACAACGGTTTAGCTCAGACCTTCGTCTAACCTAGTAGCGACCAATGGTTTCGCCCAGACCGTCGTTTAACCTAATAGCGAAAAATGGTTTCACCCAGACCATCGTCTATCCTAGTAGCGACCAATGGTTTAGATCAGATCGTCGTCTAACCCAGTAGCGACCAATGGTTTAGATCAGATCGTCGTCTAACCCAGTAGCGACCAATGGTTTCGCTCAGACCATCGTCTAACCACCTAGTATCTGCCAATGGTTTCCTCCTGATTGACGTCTAACCAAGTAGCGACCAATGGTTTAGCCCAGACAGTCGTCTAACCTAGTAGCGACCAATGGTTTTACGCAGACTGTCGTCTAAGCAAGTAGCTACCAATGTTTTTGATCATCATGACCTTCGAAGAGTACAGTAGAACTTTTCACTTAAATTGACGAACTAAAATTAATTAAGGAACATTCGTAACTCACAACCAAACCTCACACTTTAACACATGTGACTGTATCGGCATTTAACGACGCACTGTTTGAAACCTCACACAGGTGACCAATATGGCGGCAATTCAAGCTACATCAAACAAACGAACATCAACGTCCATACATCATCCGTGATGATAAATGGCACTACTATACGTTCATCTTTGTGACTTTCATAAGCCCGTTAAGTACAAAACGAACATGGCAGCCAACCGAAGTTGAAACATTTAAATAGACGTCTCTCACGATTTAACAATCCAAGCGTAGTGAAACTTGGTATAGCAAATGTTTATACACATTGTAATAGACTGGCATCTAATTTAGTTCAATTGTTTTTATAACCTCAAGATGGCAGCTGTGCGAAAGTTTAAAATTAAGTTTTTATTTATTGTGTCCTAATCGTGCGATCAACGTGAACGTTAGATTAATGAACCTGTGCATTAATCTGCTTCTAATGGTACACAACTCTACTGTATGGCCTACACATATAACAATCCAACATGGCAATCATCTGAAATGTTTAGACGGTTCTCAATATCTACGAATCTATTACAGCAATCAAACTGAAATTCTGTATGTTGGTAGAGGCTATTAACTTAAGTTCACCTATGCGACTTTTAATAACCTGGTGATCACAAAATCAACATGGCGGCGACGCGAAATTTTTTTTTTTTTTTTTTTCACGACTTATCATTCGAGCACTGTGAAGCTTGGCACGGTATATCTTCATACATGCCTTAATACACTGACATTTTTAAGAGGCTTCGGTGGCGTAGGTGGTAGCATGCTGAGCTTCTATGCCCAAGATCGCGGGTTCAAACCCAGCCGAAGCAGTCGGATTTTTAAGAGCGTTAAAAATCCCTCAGTATGCCTTCCTTCGGAGGGGAAGTAAAGCCGGCGGTCCCATGTCATAGATTTATGGCATGTTAAGAACCTTCCACTAATTATACCTGTGTGAAGCTAAATTGTATAGGTTAAGAATGTAAACAACGCTCTTAGGTGGCGTCTAGTAGCTAAGTTCTGAACTAGGCATAGTAGTCGATGACGGTGGCGTTTGGCGGCAAAAGTAGGAACTATTTGAAAAATTCAAAGTTGCAGTCTTTACTTGAATTAAAAAACAGATACACATACTAATACAGCCATCAAAATGAACACCGGTTATCAAACAGATTCTACACACACCCAAAGTACACGGGGTGGCTACATGACCACAGCCCCTTAACTGAGGAACCAACCAGCCAACCATACCGAAGTTTAATTTAATGGAATTTTTTGAGCTGTGTACTTTTTAAAAATCTTCTTGTGTCCTAAGTACCAGTAGGATTTATGAAAATATACTATTTTAGTTATTCACGGAACTACTTGATTCGTGTTTGATTTCATTAACATTTGATACGTTATTTGCATATTTGCACTTATCAATGTACAAATGTTCGAAAATTAACATTTTTGTTGATATTAACTTTTTAAGTTCAGTTTTCTTCACGAAATAACCTGACCTTTTCTAGTCCCCGACATTTTAAAATAGTACATTATGCAACGAGCCTATAATGGCAATAATTAAGACACGAGTATGTTTATAAAACGAGCGTAAGCGAGTTTTATAATTTCCATACGAGTGTCTTAATTATCATTATAGGCGAGTTGCATACGACTGTTTATGTTCGACGATAATTATAACTTTATTATTATGTTTTAACATAAATATTCATAAATATCTGTGGGATTCAGTTAGTGAACAGGGCGCGCTGGCTTTGCTGACTGAACAGAGCGCATGCGTGGGTGAAGGCACTCCGAAAGCAGAGACTATTCACTTTGCTTTCCAAAACAGAACACCTATTGTTTACAGCCTGCCGTCCAGCATTATAGCATTCACTAATATTGTCACTGAAGTCGTTTGAAAGCAATGCACTGTGTAGAAATTTGAGTTTATTTACGCGAACATATACACCACTTTCTATGTCGGTAATTTATATATACATGTTGGATTTTGAGCGCATGTGCGAAGGTATCCTTACCTAATTGGTCACACAACTGTTTCTTGAGCTCTGATTGGTGGGAGAAACTGTTTCATAATGAAAAATAGTGTTATAATGAGCCTCATTATGATACAGTTTTCCGACATATAATGTTTACATTTTGACATCGTCGAACATAAATATATTAACTACATTTTTCAACTACCACTGTTTAACTTATAACAACAATACGACTTAACACAACATTATTCACTTTACACAATGACACTTACACTCCGCTACTAACAATTGGGGTGTATTTGTACGGGGATGAGGAGAGATTGTGAAACACCCATCTCACTGTCACGCCTCTGCCTAACTGAACAGCTGACCATTTTGCTCACTCAGTAGGCTAAGTGTTAAGTTAGGGTAACTCTAAAACATTTACACAAATGAAAATAAATGCTTGAAAATTAGCTTGCTTTCCACCTTACAAAAACACATACAACAAGAAGGCGATTTCTATTAGGTCTAAACTATGACACTATCAAACAGTAATTCAACCAGAGTGTCTGTATGCTTCGGAATGCCTAGGACTAACAACTAAAAAAGAAATTGAAGATATTGAAAAGAGGGAACGAAACATTTTTAGAAATATTCTCGGACCACAGAAATGTGCTTTTTTTTTTTTTTTTTTTAGCGTATGGCTTTTTTAGTGCCGGGAGTGTCCGAGGACATGTTCGGCTCGCCAGTTTTGTAGCTGCTTCGAGACGGACACCCAATGGGTGAGCTACAAGTACCGTTTGGGAGGAATGTTGGATGGGAGGGTCGAGGAGTTGGAAGGTAGCGGCTGTGGCCTATAGTTAGGGACCAACCCCGGCATTTGCCTGGAAGGAAGATGGGAAACCACAGAAGACCATCTTCAAGGTTGCCGGCGGGGGGATTCGAACCTCCTCGCCTCCCGGATGTGAGCGACTGCCAACAGTCACGCCGCAACGACCTCGGCTAACTCACCCGGTAGAAATGTGCTGACACATACCGATTAAGCAGTAAGTTAACAAAGAAGTATATAAAACATGCAGCAGAATCTCAGATACCATACGAAAACGAAAGGCTAAATTCTTTGGACATGTTTCAAGAATGCCTGACGATACTCACTAAGAAAATTTGTAACCACTTCAACAAGACCAATAGAAAAGGCAACTCTTATGAAAAATATTCCTCTCGGCACGCCGGAAGGCGGAGGTAGATTTCACCGGGCAAACTAGGGGATAGGCTATAATAGGCAAAATATGCAGGTTTTCGTAGGAGGATCAGACCTCATTTATTGCAAGAAAGTATTTTGCAATTCGAGGTTAATTAACTTTTTATTTCCTTTTTGTATGCATATTTTTATCCCTTTATTGTCTTATGGGGTGGGAAACCTTCTTGTCATTTGGGGTTCATTTTTAGCCTATTTTCAATTTCATCTGACTAAGTGTGAAGCGGCTTCGGTGACGTAACTGGTAGCATGCTGAACTTCTGTGCCCAAGGCCGCGGTTTCAAAGGGACCCCGAAAACCACATTTTAAGGCCCTAAAACCAACAGTTTTTGAGATATCCCCAGAAAATTAATTTCATTTAATACAATAATGAAAGGAAGCTAGCCGGTAACCATGGCAACAGGAATTCACAGGTCCATCTATTGCTGTAATATAAGACGCAAAACAATTCCATTTATTACATTACTGAGATAGTTTGCAAACGGCTAGAAGGTTATAACGGAACCAAACTAAGCTGTAAAATTCATCAATGCATATAATGCGCTTAAGGGGGTCAAGGGCTACTGTAGCATTTTTCCACGCGATTTACACGTGCTGGTGTGCTACGGAAGGTCAATTATATCCCTATCCCTATATTGTTATATTATTATTATAATAATAATAATAATTATTATTATTACACTACGGAAAGGAAGACCCAAGAGGACTGGAAAAAGGGAATAATTGTCCCGATCTTCAAGAAAGGTAGTAGAACAGAATGCAGGAACTACCGGGGAATAAAACTGATGAGTTATTGTGCAAAGATGTTTGAGAAAGTTTTGGAAAGGAGAATTAGGACAAGGATAGAAGGAGGGATGAGGGAAGAACAACATGGCTTCAGAGCAGGAAGATCCACAGTGGATTTGATTTTTGCTGTAAGGCAGTTACAAGAACAGCACTGTGAGTATGGAACAGATCTACTGATGGCCTTCTTGGACATTGAGAAAGCATATGACAGTGTATGCAGAAACAAGGTATGGAAGTCCCTGGAGGATAGAGGAGTAGAAAAATGGACTATAAGGAGGATAAAGGAGATGTACAAGGGAAGCGTGAGCTGTGTGAAAGTGGGAGGAGAGAGATCGGACTTGGTGGAACAGAGAAACGGCCTGAAACAAGGAAGTGCACTGGCACCGTTACTTTTCATTGTGGTGATGGATGACATAATGACCCGAGTGGCACAAGTAATTGGGGAAGGAAAGATGAAAGAAATGGTGTTAGCGGATGATTTGATGATTTGGGGAAACAAGGAGGAGGAGGTGCAGGAACAGTTGGACGTGTGGGAAGGAATAATACAAGGATATGGGATGAAATTTAGCATAAATAAGAGTGAGATGGTGATCACAACAAGGAAGAAGGAAAGAACCACAACGGGAATAACAATTGGTGGGGAACAGCTGAAGAAAGTGGCGAGTTTCAGGTATATGGGAAGCCTGATACAAGATAATGGAAGAAACTATAGAGAAAAAATGAGCGGGTGAGACAGGCAGAAGCATTCCGGAGGAGTGTGAGAAGCATGTTATGGAGCAAGGATGTCCCTCAGAACAGAAAAAAGATCATATATCGGACGTACTATGCCCCTATCCTGACGTATGCCTCGGAGACCTGGGCTATGAAAGGAAGGGAGAAGAGCAAAATACAGGCCAGTGAGATGAGGTTCTTGAGAAGCAGTATTGGAGCTACAAAGATGGACAGAATAAGAAATGAGAGGACCAGAGAATTAATAAAGGAGGAACCATTACAGGATGGTATAGAGAAATCTAGACTTAGATGGCATGGACATGTGAAACGAATGGAGGATAAGAGGATACCCAGGAGGATACACGAGACGAAGTGGGAAGGAAAGAGACCGAGAGGAAGACCGAGAGACAGGTGGCTGAAAGGGATGAAAGAACGCGTGAAGAAGAGAGGAGAAGACTGGACAGGGGTGGAAGCTGAGAGATGGTGGGAAGACAGGAGACGTTGGAGTGGCCTGTGTTCCAAACAGACCCGGCCAACGGCTGGAAACTGTGCAAGAGGATGATCATGATGATACTACGGCCTACAATGACGAGACAAAGCTCATTTTCAGTCCCTTGGTGTCAGAAAAAAACCTCGGGGCCCCTAAACAGTCGTAAAGGGTCCCCGAAAACTACATTTTAATGCTCTAAAACCAAGAGTTTCTGAGATATTCCCAGAAAACTAATTTCATTTAATAAACTAATGTAGGAATGCAAGCCAGTAACCATGACAACAGTGTCTCAAAAAGGTACATCCAACTTTCCATCTATTTCTGCAAGAAGTAATGCCACTCCATTTATTAAATTTCTGTGAAAGTTTGCAAATGGCTATAAGGTTATCACGGAAGAAAAACTGTAAAATTCATCAATGCGCTTAAGGGGGTCAAGAGGTACCCTCCATTTTTTTCACAAGACTTAAACGTGCGATGTGTCGTACAGAAGGTCTATTATATCTTCAAACAGCAACATTATTTTCAAAAATTCCTGAATTGAAATAGTTTATATTTTATTTTATTTTTTTGCTTTTAGGAATTTGGGTCATTGGAGGCTAAAAAACCTGAATTTTCATGCACCACAAGCCTTTATAATTTATTATAGGGGTCTTCCTCCGGATGCGCACTTGACACAACAGTGAGGGTCAGTTTTTATGTGACGTGAATTGCATTTCGTCTACGAGGTTTTCAATTTTATTTTCACATCAGGAAGTACGCGTTAGGTAAATTAGTTTCAGAGCATATTTCAACTAATCAATTAACTTTGTCGACAAACAGGTTCCAAGCCCCTAACCATTGCAACAGTAGCTCAATTTATTACGTCTGGTTATTAATACCGACGACCGTTCGAAGAATGGGTACTTCTGCTAGTTTTCTTATAATTCCGAAATAATTTTTCTCATCCCTTGGCGTAATGGTGGGTCATAGGACTATCAAAAATTCTTTCAGACAAAAGTTTTAGGTAATTATTAGGGAAATATTGTCCATTTTGTACGTTTTTGATATTGTGCCTATTAAGAGAGATATGATTAATGTTTCCCGAAAAACCCACTTTTTCCCACCCCGTTGGTCAATGGTTGGTGCTATAAGGAAACTCTTCAAACATAAATTGTTGGGCTTTATCCGAGACATAGTATGAACTTTGAACGGATTCGATATTTCACATATTAAGAGAGTTATAGCAATTTTTCACTTTTTCGAAAAATGCCCCCCATTTTCACCCCCTTCGACCGATTTAGCCCAGGAACGAACTCGACTGAGATTTTATAGGTGTACATATTCGGTAAAAAATTCAATGTGATTGGTACTAAATCCACAAGAAACTGATATATATATATATATACAAGCTGTACCCGGCATGCGTTGCAATGCCTATCAAAGAAAGTGTTGGCGTTGAAATTCTGTTTCTTGAAGTGTTCTTGGATACACAACTTGTTTTAAATTTCCATTAATTGCCTCTAATCTATCGTAAAATTGATTTTCTAATGTAGTATCATTCGTGGGAGCGTGCACAACAACTTTCTAAAGTTTCATCGCAATCGGATGAATGACATATGAACGTATACGGGATTTTTTTGAACGATTCATGCGCTGTCACACATTTGTTGATTCTACTCGTACGCTACCTATTGAGAAATGGATTTACTAAGTCGAAACCCTACCCTGGCGTGTACACAATAACTCATCAAGGTCTCATCACAATCGAAGAAGGTTATATGAACGCATAGGGGATTTTGTTGAAACGCTTCGCGCGTCGTCACCCATTTGTAGCATCTTCTCTTGCACTACTTATTGTGAAATGGATTTACTAAGTCGAAACTTTTCCCTGGCGTGTACACAATAACTGATCAATGTTTCATCGCAATCGGATGAATAGTATATGAACGCATACCGGATTTTGTTTAAACGATTCGCGCCCCGTCACTCATTTGTTGAATCTACTCGTGCGCTACCTACTGTAAAATGTATTTACTACGTTAGAAACCGTCACGTAAGTGTCCACAACATCTCACCCAAGTTTCATCGCTATCGGACTAATGGGATATGAAGACATTGGGGACTGTATTGAAACGCTCCGCGTGTCGTCGTTCATTTGTCGAATCTACTCGTGGGCTACCTACTGTGAAATGTATTTACTAAGCCAGAAACCTTCCTTGCAGTGTCCATCATATTTCATCCAAGTTTCACCGCTAACGGCAGAATGGTATATGACCTTATACGGGACTTTGTTGAAACGCTAATGGGATATGAAGACATCGGGGACTGTATTGAAACGCTCCGCGTGTCATCGTTCATTTGTCGAATCTACTCGTGTGCTACCTACTGTGAATCCTTCCTTGGAGTGTCCACCATATTTCACCCAAATTTCAACGCTAACGGCAGAATGGTAGGCTATATGACCTTATACGGGACTTTGTTGAAACGCTTCGCGCGTCGTCCCTCATTTGTTGAATGTACTTGTGCGCTGCCTATTGTATAGTGGATTTACTAAGCGAGAAACCTTCCATGAAGTGTACACAACATCTCACCCAAGTTTCATAGCTATCGGACGAATGGTATATGAATGCATACGGGACTTCGTTGAAACGCTTCGCGTGTCGTCGCTCATTTGTTGATTCTACTTTTGCGCTACGTATTGTAATATGGATGTACTCAGCCAGAAACCTTCCCTGGAGTGTACACAACATCTCACCCAAGTTTCATTGCAATCGGATGAATGGTATGTGAACGTATACGGGACGTTGTCGAAACGCTTCGCGCGTCGTCGCTCATTTGTTGATTCTACTCGTGCTCTACCTATTTTTAAAGGGATTTACTAAGCCAAAAACCTTTCCTGGAGTGCACACGACATCTCAGCCTAGTTTCATCGCTATCGGACGAATGGTATATGAACGCATACGTGACTTTGTTGATATGCTTCGCGCGTCGTAGCTCATTTGTTGAATCTACTCGTGCGCTGCCTATTGTAAAGTGGATTTACTAAGCCAGAAAATTTCCCTGAAGTGTACACAACATTTTGCGCAAGTTTCATAGGTATCGGTCGAATGGTATATGAATGCATACGGGACTTTGTTGAAACGCTTTGCGTGTCGTCGCTCATTTGTTGAATCTACTCGTGCGCTATCTACTGTGAAATGTATTCACTAATTTTGAAACCTTCACGTAAGTGTATACAACATCTCACCCAAGTTTCATCGCTATCGGACGAATGGTATATGAACACATACGGGACTTGGCTGAAACGCTTCGCGCATCGTCGCACATTTGTTGAATCTACGCGTGCGCTACCTATTGTAAAATGGATTTACTAAGTCAGAAACCTTCCTTGGAGTGTACTCAACATCTCACCCAAGTTTCATCGCAATCGGATGAATGGTATATGAACGCATAGGAGACATACACACCCACAGACAGACAGACAAACTCGTAAGATTGATTTATATATATACAAGCTGTACCCGGCATGCGTTGCAATGCCAATCAAAGAAAGTGTTGGCGTTGAAATTCTGTTTCTTGAAGAGCTTTTGGATACACAACATGTTAACTGCCTGTAAGCTATCGTAAAATGGATTTTCTAATTTAGAACCATTCGTGGAAGCGTGCACAACAACTTTCAAAAGTTTCATCGCTGTCACTCATTTGTTGAATCTACTCGTACGCTACCTATTGTGAAATGGATTTACTAAGTCGAAACCCTTCCCTGACGTGTACACAATAACTCATCAATGATTCATCGCAATCGGATGAATGGTGTATGCACGTATATGGGGTTTTGTTTAAACGATTCGTGCGCTGTCACTCATTTGTTGAATCTACTCGTGCGCTACCTATTGAGAAATGTATTACTAAGTCGAAGCCCTTCCCTGGCGTGTACACAATAACTCATCAAGGTTTCATCGCAATCGAAGAATGTTATATGAACGCAATAGGTGATTTTGTTGAAACGCTTCGCGCGTCGTCACCCATTTGTTGCATCTACTCTTGCGCTACTTATTGTGAAATGGATTTACTAAGTCCCCTTCCTTGGCGGGTACACAATAACTGATCAATGTTTCATCGCAATCGGATGAATAGTATATGAACGCATACCTGATTTTGTTTAAACGATTCGCGCTCCGTCACTCATTTGTTGAATCTACTCGTGCGCTACCTACTGTAAAATGTATTTACTAAGTTAGAAACCGTCACGTAAGTGTCCACAACATCTCACCCAAGTTTCATCGCTATCGGACTAATGGGATATGAAGACATGGGGGACTGTATTGAAACGCTCCGCGTGTCGTCGTTCATTTGTCGAATCTACTCGTGTGCTACCTACTGTGAAATGTATTTACTAAGCCAGGAACCTTCCTTGGAGTGACCACCATATTTCACCCAAGTTTCACCGCTAACGGCAGAATGGTATATGACCTTATACGGGACTTTGTTGAAACGCTTCGCGCGTCGTCCCTCATTTGTTGAATCAACTTGTGCGCTGCATATTGTATTGTGGATTTACTAAGCCAGAAATTTTCCATGACGTGTACACAACATCTCACCCAAGTTTCATAGCTACGGACGAATGGTACATGAATGCATACGGGACTTGGTTGAAACGCTTCGCGTGTCGTCGCTCATTTGTTGACTCTACTCTTGCGCTACATATTGTAATATGGATGTAATCAGCCAGAAACCTTCCCTGGAGAGTACACAACATCTCACCCAAGTTTCATCGCAATCGGATGAATGGTATGTGAACGTATACGAGACGTTGTCGAAACGCTTCGCCTGTAGTCACTCATTTGTTGAATATAAACGTGCGCTTCGTATTGTAAAATGGATTTACTTAGCCAGAAACCTTTCCTGGAGTGTACACAACAATTCACCAAACATTTATCACTATCAGACGAATGGTATATGACTTTATACGGGACTTTGTTGAAACGCTTCGGGTGTCATCGCTCATTTGTTGAATCTACTGGTGCGCTACCTATTGTAAAATGTATGTACTAAGCCAGAAACCTTCCCTGGAGTGTACACAACATCTCACCCAAGTTTCATCGCTATCGGATGAATGGTATATGAAATTATATTGGACTTTGTTGAAACGCTTCGCGCGTCGTCGCTCATTTGTTGATTCTACTCGTGCTCTACCTATTTTTAAAGGGATTTACTAAGCTAGAAACCTTCCCTGGAGTGCACACAAAATCTCAGCCTAGTTTCATCGCTATCGGACGTATGGTATATGAACGCAAACGTGACTTTGTTGAAATGCTTCACGCGTCGTAGCACATTTGTTGAATCTACTCGTGCGCTGCCTATTGTAAAGTGGATGTACTAAGCCAGAAAATTTCCCTGAAGTGTACACAACATTTTACGCAAGTTCCATAGCTATCGGACGAATGGTATATGAATGCATACGGGACTTTGTTGAAACGCTTTGCGTGTCGTCGCTCATTTGTTGAATCTACTCGTGCGCTATCTACTGTGAAATGTATTCACTAATTTTGAAATCTTCACGTAAGTGTACACAATATCTCACCCAAGTTTCATCGCTATCGGACGAATGGTATATGAACACATACGGGACTTTGTTGAAATGCTTCGCGCATCGTCGCCCATTTGTTGAATCTACGCGTGCGCTACCTATTGTAAAACGGATTTACTAAGTCAGAAACCTTCGTTGGAGTGTACTCAACATCTCACCCAAGTTTCATCGCAATCGGACGAATGGTATATGAACGCAAAGGAGACATACCCACAGACAGACAAACTATCACGTAACATTGATTTTTATATATATAGATATATATTTATAGATATACATAAATTATATATAAACTTTTGAACTGACGGTGGTTTTGGGGTCTGGGGGATGAGAAACGAGAAGATATGTAGAAATTTTCCTGACGTCGAAACATGGTACCCATTGCAATAGTTAGCTTTCTAATGAAATCTCGCTAATACCAAGATGGATCTACAAGTAATGAATATCACTGATCAAGTCATCCGCAACAAAACCACTTTCAGAAATAAGTTACATTCATTTGAGGGGTAGCTAGAGCCAGAAAGTGCGACCAAGAAGAAACAAATTTGACAGCCTGATAAGAAAGAAGCGAGAATGAAGGAATACTGGCACCAAAGGAATCGGAAATCATGAAGAGTTATTTACGTGCTTCTTCGATTATCGGGATTGGTGAGTTCAGTCGCATTCAGGAGAGTAGACTGGTGTTTATAGGCAGTGTTGGCGCCAATATTTTCTTTATCCCCCGACTGTATTGGGAGCAGGAAGGTGAACGTGCTCACTAGCAAGTGGAAGAGAGTGTCGCTGCCGGGCGGGTCTTGGTGGTAATCCTACAAACACAAGTTGCAGCATTCCCACCATCAAAGGCTCGGGTTAAGGAAGCCCGCTAACACCTCCAGAGATATTAACATGCTGGCACTCATTAGGCGTCTTAGTGCGCCGAGCAGATCAAACAGAGCACGATAGCCCACTTCCAATTATAGGGCCACACTCGGAAAAAAGTCAGCGCATTTGGTGTTAATTATTATCAGATTCCAGTAGTTCTAGGTTGTTTCCGTTCCAGCCACGATGTGCTGCTTATTCTCTAGCACACATGCTCGATTACCAAGGCTGGTAGCGGTTCGATGGCGTAGTTGGCAACATGCTGAGCTTCTGTGCCCAAGATCGCGGGTTCAAACCCGGCCGAAATCGTCGGATTTTTAAGAGCGTTGAAATTCCTCAGTATGCCTTCCTTCAACGGGGACGTAAAGCCGGTGGTTTCATGTCATAGATGTATGGCATGAAAAAGAACCTTCCACTAACTACACTTGTGTGAAGCCAAAATTTGTTGGTTGGAATTGATAACGCTCTATTAGTTCCAACGTTACCGGGTGAGTTAGCCGTGGTCGTTACGGCTTGGCTGCAGGCAGTTGCTCACATCCGGGAGGCGAGGAGGTTCGAATCCCCCCGCCGGCAACCCTGAAGATGGTTTTCTGAGGTTTCCGATCTTCCTTCCAGGCAAATGACGGGGTTGGTCCCTAACTATAGGCCACAGCCGCTACCTTCTTCCAATTCCTCGTCCTTACATTTACACTATCCTCCCCAGACAACACTCCACACGCAACGGTACTTGTAGCTCACTCAATGGGTGTCCGTATAGAAGCAGCTACAAAACTCTGGCGGGCCGAACATGTCCTTGGACACTCCCGGGTAGCAAAAGTAGGAACTACTTGAAATTACTGTCTGCAGTCCTCACTTGAATTAAACAGATACACACACTAATACAGCCATCACAATTAACACCGGTTATCAGACAGATTCTACACACACCCAAAGTAGACGAGGCTACATGACCACCCCTAAGCTAAGAAACCAACCAACGAACCAACCAGCCAAAGCTGGTAACATTTTGGTAAGAAATAATTTATATTATTTTTAGACGTTGTTTCTGTTGTCAAATATTTATGAAATTAGTAAATACACGGGGTGGCCAGAGCGCCAGGAACATGTGAATCCCCGGTTCAGAAGCACCTAAAGACGAAAAAATCGTACGTTGCCTCATTTAAAGAAACCAATGGTTAATTGGCATTATTTAAACAAGACAAGTAGTTCCGTAGCGGCTTCGGTGAGGTAGTTGGCAGCATGTTGAGCTTCTATGCCCAAGACTGCAGGTTCAAACCCGGCCAAATCCCCCAGTATGCCTTCCTTCGGAGGGGAAGTAAAGCTGGCGGTACCATGTCATAGATTTATGGCATGAAAAAGAACTAAACTTGTGGAAGCTAAAATTTGCAGGTTAGTTTGATAACGCTATATTAGTTCCAACGTTCGCCGCAAGGTGCTGACTGCGATGGCATTTAATACCTACGTCCGCAGCTAGGTAGCAAAAGTAGGAACTACTTGAAAATATTAATCGTCTGCAGTTCTTCTACCTGAATCACAGATAACACACACTAATACAGCCATCACAATTAACACCGGTTATCAGAAAAATTCTACAATCACACCCAAAGTACACGGTGCTATATGACCGCGTTGTCGCAGCCCATAAACTAAGGAGCCAACAAAGGTTTATGAATGTCACATAGATATAGGCTACTTCTAGTAATACCCTTTATCACCGAACAAAATGTCATGTTGGTATCTATTACTGTTGTGGAGGTATAGAATGCCAGTCGAATAATTCGTGCGGCCGTCATGTTCCATTTGTGAAACGTCTTAAAATTTGAAAGGCACGGTCCAGGTCAGACAAAGTAGTAGTATCTACTTACCGAATTTCATTGAAATCGCCTCTGCCGTTTAGTGTTTATTAGGGACACACACACACACACACACACACACACACGGACAAAAGGTGATCTCATCAGCCTAGTGTTTATCATTTTAAATGATCTTGTCGACTTCGTCGTTACGCTGGGGTCTGGCGTTACGTTACGGTGACGGGACAAAATGTACCCAGATGCACTGAGGTGTGTGACGTCACAGTACCGCTTGGTGCATGTGTACCCCGATAATCTCTACTTCGTCGGTATAAGACAAAAATCCCCGATTCTTGGATGTCACGGGTAATCTCGAGAACACTGGATGGATTTTGATGCGGTTTTCACCATTCTGTAAAGGATATCTCGAGGAAAGATTCTGTAAAAAATAATTTATGTATGATCAAAGGAAGCCAAGCAGTAAAGATTTCTGTGAAAAAGTCGAAAACAAACTTGGCGTCCGTGCGCTTCTTAAGCTTACGCTGGGCAAACCGTTAAAAATATCAATATACTATGAGCGTAAGAATTGGTCAGCATGAAAAGTTCTACAAACATGTCAACGAGAGCATATCTCTATCTTCAATACATCGCCCACTATAAGTGTTTTTAGAGTGGATGGAAGGGGCAAGTCCCCGCGCGCTCTGGTGAGCGTGACGGCATCCCGCGTGCTTGACCTTGCTTTGCCCTTGGTTTGCACTTGACGTTCGCGATTAATTTGAAACAAGATAAGCACGATAAGTATTATGCAGATAATTTTCTAACATGTCAAGAGTCTTTGGCTTCGATCGAAGCGAGAAGCCTCCAGCATTTCTAGCGTTTTTCAGCATTTGTAGCATTTAAAATGATACAAAGTCTAGTCTTTCAGACTGACTGTCACTTTTTCATAAATGAAAGGAACGATAAGAGAAAGTTCGTGGCATTTGTGGACTTAGAAAAGGCTTTTGATAACGTTTATTTGAATAAGTTGTTTGATATATTTTTAAAGGTTTGTAATAACGTACAGGATTAGGAGGGTGATCTACAATAGGCCTACATACAAAAACCAGGCGGTAGTTTTTCGAGCCAAAGGACATGCGAGATTAGCTGGCATTTAGAATGGTATAAGGCAGGACTGTAACTTATCACCCATACTTTTCCATCTATTGAACAAGTAATGAAGGAAATGAGAGGGGAAATGTGAAGTAGGAGGAAATAATGTCAACTCGGAGATTTGCTGATCATATTATCATGTTAGGCGATTTATCAGGGGATTTGAATGGATTTTTAAACGGCATGGACTCCTTCTTGAGGAAAGAATTCACGATGAAATAGAATACATGTCATACAAGTTAATGATGATGAGAATGTTGACTACATACATTCATGAAATTTTTAGGTGCCAGATCGTGCATCCATACATATTGATCCCTTTTCAACCTAACGCCATCCCTTCCCTCTGCCCCCATAAAAGTAACAAGTTTCGATTTTTGAAAACGTGTGATAAAAGTCACAATAAGAAATATTTTTTTACAAAATACTTTTCTGAAATTCAGGTTTTTGAAAACCTAATTTCTTATTATCGAAACAATAGAACAATAAACAATGAATGGGTTGAAATTATACGAAGGTGGATCAACAAAGACTGAGACATATTTTTTTAGCCTACTTTCGATTTTTGCAAAAAATGAAGGTAGACTTATGAGATCAACACAGGGCGAAAAATTGTGTGTCTGTCTGTGTGTGTGTGAGAGAGTCTGTGTGTGCGTGTGTGGGTGTGTGAGTGTGTGTTTACTCTGAATGTCTGTCCCCCCCCCTATCAATTCGAACATGGTGAAACCGAATTGAACGAAATTTGGTACAGAGGTAGCACTGTCAAACGGCACCTTAGTGTCAGGTTTTATATCGCCGCCATCTTGACGGGCACCCAAATGTTCAAAGCTTAATCAAATGATGACAAACTTAATCATATGATCTCTACCAAATTTTTCAACAACATATATTTATATGGCGAGCGTCTTTTGACTAAACTACAAGGTCATCAGCACAATAGTTTGCATATGGCGGCCATGTATGTTTGCAAATCGATTCCCCCTATCAATTCAAACACGGTGAAACCGAATGAAACGAAATTTGGTACAGAGTTAGCACTAGCAAAGGGCACCTCAGGGTCATATTTTATATCGCCGTCATCTTGACGGAAACGCAATGACGGTCACCCAAATGTTAAAAGCTTAAATCAAATTAATACCAACCTAATTATTTGATGTCTACCAAATTTTGCAACAACATACCTTCTTGTGGGAAGCATCTTTTGACTAGACTACAAGGTCATCAGCCAAATAGTTTGCAGATAGCGGCCAAGTATGTGTGCAAATCGATTCACCATATCAATTCAAACACAGTGAAACCAAATTGAATGAAATTTTGTTCAGAGGTAGCACTTGCAAAGGGCACCTCATATTCATGTTTAATATCCGTATAACACGTTGTATTTCAACAAGCTACTACAACCAGTGGCGTACCGACGGGGGAGGGGGGGGGGGGAGTGTGTGTGTTAGGGTTTAACCCCCCCCCCCCCCAGAGATATTAGTTTACATGACTCCTTATATTGTCCCATCTATCACCAGGAAAATGTTTTGAATTGCTGCCAGTGAGGCTTCTTTAGGCTACTCCATTGTAATATATTTTTAATGTGAACACGTTCTTCACGTGGTAAATGACCTCCACTCAACTCGCAACGAGACTTCTCCAGCTTTGGTGCTAGCTACTGGTTATGGCCAGGGGTAAACACCCTTAAACTACATGTTAAACGGAGCAAGAGGGGCAGATGACCTCGCTGTTCTTCCACGTAAAGCAATAATAACTAACTACACTAGGCGAAATATCAAAATTGTCGTTTTACTGTTTAAGTGTGCGATTGGTAACTATCGTAACGCAGCTTCGTGCTGCTTTAAACGTGCATATCTGTGAACTGCCAGATCGTGAGTCGCACTTTTTTTCCGAGTTTATTTGTAATGCGTAATGGATCGATTTATTATTAAAAAACCAAGAGTAGATGTTACATGCAACACTGCCATTGCAAGTAGTTCATCTTTAAGAATTGAAAATGAACTTGAAGAATTATCGGCTACTACCAAGCCGGCTACCGACCAAATACATCGAACAGACTTAGGAGGTTATGCTGGCCAACAGGTGTGTTTACAATATGATTCATGATAATCGCTATTTCTGTAACTGATTTGCATTTCGATGCTTTACCTATTATGTTATTCCGGTATTTGTATGGCCTTGGCCTACGTATGTGTCGGTACATGTTAATTATTTCAATGTTGTGATTTAATTTTTTCTTTAGATTGATGATTATCTGAAAAATGAACTGTTGGAAAATGCCTGGACACCTGGAAGTAATTTTAATTTCCCTTTATCGGGTCCAAGGAATCTGAAATTTCAGTTGAACTGGTTATCAGAGTGGAAATGGCTAGTTTATTCTCCTTCAAAGAACGGAGCCTTTTGTAAATATTGTTCGTTGTTTTGCACCGTTGTTGGGAAACATTCTTCATCGCCAGGTAAACTAGTAAAATTTCCTTACATGAACTGGAAAAATGCAAAGGAGGATTTCAAAAAACACCAAGAAACCAAGTATCATATGGCATGTACGGAAAAGGCTGCGAACTTTCTCGCCATATATAAAGGTACAAAACCTGCTGTTGACGTAAGCTTGGATAGGGGTGTTCAATCCAACATATTATGCAACAGGGAGAAACTCATACCAATAATTAAATCTGTGATTTTCCTTGCTCGAATGGGCATTGCTTTCCGTGGTCACAGGGATTCGGGACCTGTAAATTTAGATGAGCCTCTCAAGAAAGGGGAGGGAAATTTCAGGTCTCTTCTCAAGTTTCGAGCAGAAGCTGGTGATACAATACTAAAGGAACATTTGATGACAGCATCCTTAAATGCAACATACGTAAGCCCACGGATTCAGAATGAAATTATTTCATCTTTGAATGACGCTATATTGAAAAGGTTAGTCGATCAGGTGAAAAAAGCTAAATACTTTTTTGTTCTTGCTGACGAGACCACAAACATCAGCGGTGTGCAGCAAATGTCACTATGTGTCCGTTTCGTTCAAGATAATTCCGTACATGACGAGTTTCTGCAATTTATTGCTATCAATGATGCTTCTGGGTTAGGCCTTGCGAATAGCATATTGTCTGGTTTGAAAAGTGTGGGACTGGATGCAGAATATCTCGTAGGCCAAGGTTATGATGGAGCTAGTGCCATGAGTGGATCCTACAGAGGTGCTCAGGCCATTGTACGAAAACAGTTTCCCAAAGCCCAATATGTTCACTGTAGTGCTCACTGTTTAAACCTGGCCATTTCTGAAGGGTGTAGTGTTGCAGAGATTAGGAACTGTATGGGTACAATTGAAAGAGCTTATGCCTTTTTTAGTACTTCACCAAAGAGGCAGGCTGTGTTGACAAATGAAGTTGAAAGTATGGAAGAGAAACCCCGAGTGAGTAAACTCAAGAAGTTATGTGCAACGAGATGGATTGAAAAGCACGAGTCTGTTCGTTCATTCATTGAACTTCTGAAACCGTTATTGTTGGCATTAGAAAAATAGCAGCATGGGTTGATAAGAAGGCAGCTACAGATGCGCAACTCCTTCTGTGCGCTATCAGCAAATTTGAGTTCTTGATAAGTGTATTTGTCATTCATGAAGCATTTCAAATCACACTTCCTCTCAGCAAATACCTTCAAACTGAAAATTTGGATCTCAGTCAAGCAATCAACGCCTCCATGAATGTTAAGAGATCTCTTGAAGAAATGAGGGCAGATGCAGACGCAAGGTTTTTGTGTGCATATAATTCGGTTTTAGAGTTCTGCAAAGATTTTGGAGTGCCTGTAGTTCAGCCTCGAACTGTTGTTCGACAAACGATGAGGAACAAATTTTCATCTAACGATCCGGAAGAATATTATAGGCGGGTTATTTTCATCCCATTTCTTGATGAAACTATTTCATCACTTGATGATAAATTTGTCTCCCATAAAGAAACTCTTCAGCCATTGCAAACGCTAGTTACCACAACTGAAGACGAACTATCCAACCAAAGCATAGCTGAAGTAGAAAATGTAGCTGAATTTTATGGACTTCCCCTTAATATTAGAGGTGAGCTACTTCTCTGGAAACAAACTCTGAAATCTATTGAAAAGAAGCCCAAGAGTGCTATAGATGCTTTGTCAATATGCAATAATAACATGTTTCCAGTTGTGTATAACCTGCTTGTCATCTTGGCTACCTTACCTGTCACAGGGGCCGATAACCTAGATGTTAGGCCCCTTAAAACAACAATTATCATCATCATTTTTTATTACCTGTCACAACCTGCTCGTGTGAAAGATCGTTTTCGTCCTTAAAATTCTTGAAGAACTATTTAAGGAATTCAACTAGTGAAGAACGCCTTAATGGATTAGCTTTGATGTTCATTCATGATCCTGTTCATGTTTCAATTGAGGAAGTACTGAATGACTTGTCTGTCAAACTTAGAAGGCTTGATATACGATTGAAGTAGACTTGTCTAAGTCCCTCAAAAAATTCCAGGGCAAATATCTACTTAATCAGATTCTTTGGTTTAGCCCGATTGACAATTTACACATTTCTTTTTGTCCGTTTGTATCTAGTGCAATATCTATATTGGGCTAAACTCTTCTCCGTTGATTTATTAATCTTTTATGTTTTCAATTGTGTTTGTAATATTGTTTAAAGTGCTGAAAAATATAGTTAAAATAGTTTTCATGCAAAGAGAATCATCATATATACATTCTTTCAGTAGTATAGATCCCTCCTGTGGCGCTCACAGGCGACCGATCGTGCCAAATGAGCATTCAAATGAAAGAGAATAGACATTAGCAGTGACGAATTGCACTCTAATTTCATAAATATCAATAATTTCTTTAAAAAATGACTAAAAAAATGTACGAAGTGTGAGATTTGTCGATACTGTTTCTGTAGGAAAATATGCTCCGTAATTGCTGTCCACTTCACATTTTGGACGCTGTGACGCCTGTTTCGTGTCATTTTAACATTATGAGGTCTTTCCTTCATCATTTTACATGGATTTCAGAAACAGTAAGTCAAAGGAATGAGTACTCAAATCGTATAATTTCAAAAATATCGAATAACTGGTGAGTGTTACAGCTAAGATAAATCAATGGACTCAGCACACAAATGACATTAGCACTGACGAATTCCATTCTAATTTCATAAATATCAATTTTTGTTAGAAGTGTGCGATTTGCAAATACTGGAGCTCTAACATGCTGCAATTAATTCTCTCGTTATAAACCTATCGGGGAAGGGTGGTTTATGAACATGCGAGATTTCTCGCTTGGGTCCGGTAGTGTTTATTTAACTGAGTTGTTGCTTTTTATGAATTATATTCGAATTATCATTTTTATTATAGGACATTACTATGAATGACCCCCCCCCCCCCCCCGAGAGGGAAATCCTGCGTACGCCACTGACCACAACCAACATTCAATTATACTCCTTGAAAAGGAGAAAGTAGGCTATATGTTCTTTACTGAACATCTTGTTTTTGAAACATGTTACATTTTTACTGAGTTCAAGTTATAAAAAGGGTTACGTAATTAAGAGGCTCTAAGAAGAACGAAGTAACCTTGTGGAATTACTTATATGACAATCGACTAGGTTTTTCATTAGTGAGAAAATCGTCTGATTAAGTTGCAGAAATTCTGATGTTGTTTGAGTCATCAGTCTTTTGACTGGTTTGATGCAGCCCTCCATGCTCCCTGTCCAGAGCTAATCGTTTCATCTCTACATAGCTACCACACTCTACATCCGAGGCAATCTGTTTAACATATTCTAACGTTGGTCTACCCCTACAGTTCTTGTCCTCGACCCTTCTTTCCATAGCTAAGCTTGGTATTCCTGGGTGTCTTAGTATGTGTCCTACCAACCTATCTCTTCTCTTCATTAGGAGTCGCCATAAACATCTCTCCTCTCCCACTCTTAATACCTCTGGGTTTATAGCCCTATATACCCATCTGATCTTCACCATTCTCCTGTAACACCACATTTCAAACGCTTCAGTTCTCCTCTTTTCTGCTGTACCAATAGTCCAAGTTTCACTCCCATAGAGTGCCACGCTCCAGACAAAGACTTTCAAAAATGACTTCCTAATACCTAAGTCTATATTCGATGTCAACAGATTCCCTTTCTGTAGAAATGCTTTCCTTGCCTGAGCCCACCTTTCGTCCATCACTGGTTATTTTGCTTCCTAAGTAACAGAAATCTCCTACTTCCTTTAGTTTTTCACCTGCCAATTTGATGTCAATAGAGGTTTCTGATTTAATGAATTTAATTAAACATATTAATATGGTAACTATTTACTCAGCAATTCTCTTAAAAGCACTATGCAAGAAAATACGCTGGGAGGAGCCAGAACATCGTTCCGGAAATTAGGACCTGCTCTTACTACCGCTGCTGGAAGTGGATATTTAGTAACTAAACAATAAAACAAGAGCTTACGGACTAACTAAAATCATCTACAACAAGAAATGCATCTCATGGAATGCCAAACTAAAACATTACAACACGGTAGTAAAAACAGAATGCCTGTATGCCAGCGAATGCCTCTCGATGAATTACAAGTTGGAGAAGCTAGAGATCCTAGAAAGAAGAATACTACGGAAAATCATGGGCCCAGTCCAGACTGAAACCGGCTGGAAACTTCGGAGCAACAATGAAGTCTATAAAAATGTGGAGAGAATCTCAGAGACCATGAAGAAGAGGAGGTTATCGTTTCTCGGACACTTGTACAGAATGGACAAAACTAGACTAACCAAACAGTTATTCGACTACCTGTGGAACAAGAAGACAACAACGACATGGATTAAGGAAGTTCGAAAAGATCTCGAAAATTACAACATCCAGGAAGTTTAGATGTCAAACAGGGAAACATTTCGGTACATAATTCAAAATTTGGAAGGGTTTCACGTCACAAGAACCACAAAGAAGGGAAGAGCCTGGACGGATGAGCAGAAGAAACAGCATAGCGCCCATATGAAGGAGTACTGGAGGAAGAGGAAACTTCAGGCAATGAAATTGTAGCGTGATCCGAAGTGGTCAGTTCGCAAATTTAAAAAAAAAACAATTAAATAAATAAATTAGAAGGAAAATAATTATCACTAACCCTCCAAGAAGAATTGAGGAAATTGGTAAGACTTGGAGCCCTGAAAGGCAGATGAGAGTTGAGAGTATGCTTTTAAGTCACTGGAAAGGCAAACAAATCGGACCCAGGTCAAGAATTCCTCGGAGTCAACAATTACTGGGCAAACCAGCTGTGGGTGGGTGGTTAACGTGTCGGACTACGAATCCCAAGCTTAAAGGTTCGCTCCTGGCCGTGGTAAGTGATACTATAGCGCTTTCTAGTAGAAGAACGAAGAACTTTTGTGCTGGCGGAAAATCCCGAGATTAATTTTGCCATTATGAACACAGCCTACTGAAGTCAAATGGGTTCTTTAACATGCCACCAGCGTATGATATGCATGTCGTGATTTTTTCGCCTTTCAAAGAATCAGTTACCACGGCCAGGAGCGAACCTCAAAGCTTGGGGTTGGTAGACCGACACGATAACAGCTAACCCACCATGGCAAGCTACATAAAATAAAAGGAAAGAGTTTTAATCCCTCAAAACTATGAGGGTATTTGAAAATAATCCAACTATACAGTAACTACATTACAGTAGCCTACGGAAATATGAAAGTTAGATTGGTGTGATTTAACAGCGAGTTTTTTTAAGTTATTCAACAACACACACGATTAATTTAAAATATTAATTTATAGAATCCAGGATTAGTGGTCCGCAACGTTAACGTAAATCCCTTTATAACATGAGCTACAACTCCAAATATGTTCCCGCATTATCTTGATAATATTTAATGAATAAGAGTATTTGATTACTCATGTTGTAACCGTGACATATTTCTGTATCAGAGAATACTGTCACATGGAAATAGACCACAGTATTTTTGAGTCACCCTGTCCCCGTAATTGGCCGACTTTGAACTCGGGTAATATTAATCAATTCCCACGGGAGCGTAGGCGCGCTTCAATGCTTTGTCATCTATCAGTCATCAACATAATCATGCATGTGCGGTGCCACCAGCTTTTTTCACCCCTTCTTTTTTCCCCTGTAATACTCCACTCATTACACAGAATTGTGGGTAGCTCTCATTTGCTCTTCACACTCTACCCTCCTTGTGTAAAGCAGACACCAATTTGGAACACTTTAATGAACTACATAGCGTCCGATTTATACTAGAGATTTAAAGAACGGAGCCGACTCGCTCTACAGTAGAGAGCGAAAACATTCCGCAGTTAAAAAAGTCCATGCGATTAAATCGTTTGTCTGCGATGAGACGGACCAATCAAAGCCACTGAAATACGAACGATTCAATCTCAGGGTCAATAGCGCACTTGTTCTGACCACACATGGACACCAAACGTTCTTTTGTGGACTACAAAAAATACAGCGCACCGTAATTGAGTGAGTTGAACAGTCAACAACTTCTCTCCATAGCCGTCCGTGCTAAGCTTTGATTCATGATAGCGCACAAAGCCAGCTCCGTTTGTGAATCAGTTAAGGGCTTTGTAACATCGTAGCATGTAGTATTGTATAGGCTACTTGATTTTTTTTTCTTTTTGAATTTGTTGATGTTGTTGTTGTTGTTGCTTGAGTCTTCAGTCTTTTAACAGGTTTGATGCTGCTCTCCATGCTTCCCTGTCCTGAGTTAATCGTTTCATCTCTACATAGCTGCCACACCCTACATCCGAGGCTATATGTTTAACACAGGCTGTTCCAGCCGAGCTGCTCTCCAGGGAGCAGCTGAGTACTCGCCGCTTTGTGTGAGTATACCTGCAATATGCAATACAGCTCTGCTGTAGGTGCTGCCGTGACTAAGCGGTGGATACATCAAGACTGGCAGGAAGCGCATGGACGTGTACCTTCGCCCAGTGACGTATTGGCAATCACCCCCAGTCCCTCTCCAACCGTGCTCCGAGCATTACTGCTGAGTACTCGCAAGTACGCATACTCAAACTCGTGGATTTTGAACAGCCTGATTTAACATTTTCTAACCTTGGACTCTCCCTACTGTTCTTGTCCTCGACCTTTCCTTCCATAACTAAGCTTGCTATTCCTGGGTGTCTTAGGATGTGTCCTGCCAACCTATCTCTTCTCTTCATTAGCAGTCTCCAGAAACATCTCTCCTCTCCCACTCGTCTTAATACCTCTTCGTTTGTAACCCTATCTAACTATCTGATCTTCATCATTCTCCTGTAACACCACATTTCAAACGCTTCAATTCTACTCTTCTCTGCTGCACCAAGAGTGCAAGTTTCACTTCCATAGAGTGCCACGCTCCTGACAAAGGCTTTCAAAAATGACTTGCTAGAGTTAAGTTCGTCGCTTATGAGTCCACGCTAGTGTAGCACTGTTGAGGTTATTGCTACTGCTGTTAAGTCAGTAGGTCTCGTGGTTCTTACTCCTCAAGCGTGATATCTGATTCCTATGAATGAGAACTCAGTTGGTAAGTTTTGAAGTATTTATTAATCTTTTGACAATCCAGTATACACAAAGTACTGACGCTGGACAGACAACCTGTTTAGTTGCTGCTGTGATTAGAAGAGACCAATGCTCCTCATGGCAGGGCTCCTATACAAGTCCATTCACAAGAGTGAGGGTAATGTGCGTCACAGTGGAGGGGCTCACATGTTGTTGAAATACATATCAATGGACTCTTGGTTCCAATAACAAGAGGTCCGTGAATTGAACACTCATAGGCAGTATGGTTAACATATTGATAATAACATATTGAGAAATACAGAATGATAAATACATGATGAAATATGCAGTGTCATTTCCTTGGTTCCAACAATACGAATTCTCTGAATTGATCACTCATACGAAGTGTTGGCAAATAAGTGAAGAAATTCACAGTTTTCTTCCCTTGGCTTCTAAGAATGAGAATTGACCACTCATAGATAGTGGGGTAAACACATAGATACATACAGAATGATAAATACATGAGGAAATACGGCTTGCAATTTCCTCTCTAATAATAATAATCATAATTCTTGGTTTATAATGGGGTCTGGGTCGACTCTAGACGGAATACATAACTCTAGTACCTAAATCTACAGTCGATGTCAACAGATTCCTATTTTGTAGAAATGCTTTCCTTGCCTGAGCCAACCTATTTTTTATATCCTCTTTGCTTCGTCCATCACTAGTTACTTTGCTTCCTAAGTAACAGAAGTCTCCTACTTCCTTTAGCTTTTCATCTGCCAATTTGATGTCCATAGAGGTTTCTGATTTATTTCGGCTGCATTCTAATATTTTTGTTTTACATTTATTAATTTTCATCCTGAATTGTTTCCCCAAGACGGAGTCCATACCATTCAAAAACTCATTCAAATCCTCAGGCGTGTTGGAAAAAATGACTATATCATCAGCAAATCTCAGAGTGCTGCTGTCTGGTTTCTGTATAGATTGTATATCACCTTCCTATTCCTGTATTTTATTCCAATCGTTTTCAAGATTTCAAACTATTTAGCCCAATCAACGTTATCAGAAACCTTTTCTAAGTCTAAAAATGCCATGAACGATCTCTTATCGTTCCTTATTCTACCCTCCAAAATCAGCCTAAGACTTAGTACAGCTTCCCTTGTTCCTACATTTCTCCTGAAACCAAATTGATCTTCACCAAACTCCGTTTCTATCTGGTTTTCCATCCTCTTGTAAATTATTCTAGACGAGATCTTTGAAGCATGAGTAATCAAGCTAATTGTGCGGTAATCTTCACATCTGTCAGCCCCTACATTTCTCGATATAGGGATGATAACATTCTTCTTGATATCAGAGGGTACCTCACCTGTCTCATAAATCCTACACACCAAGTGAAATAACCTGATCAGACCATCATCACCTATGCAGGGTAGCAACTCAATCGGTATATCATCTATGTCTGGTGCTTTTTTCCTACATAAGTCTTCCAATGCTCTGTCAAATTCGATCTCAATATTAAATCTCCTTTCGCATCCTCATCAATTTTCTCCTCCCTTTACATTACATGATCCTCAATCTCCTTTCCCTTATATAAACACTCTACGTAAGCTTTCCATCTCTCAACCTTTTCTTCCCTATCTGTTAGAGGCTTTCCATCTGTGTCCTTAATATTACAGTACTTAATCTTATTTTCCCCAAAAGTATTCTTAATCCTTCGATAAGCTGTGTCTACTTTACCTAATTTCAGACAATTTTCTATACCTGCACATTTCTCTCTCAACCATTCTTCTTTCGCTTCCTTGCACTTCTTGTTAACCTCATTTCTCAGACGTCAGTATTCTGCTTTCCCCTTTTCATCTCTTACGTCCCTGTGTTTCCATATTTTATCCATTAATTCTAGTATATCCTGAGTGATCCACAATTTTCTGCCTATTCTTTTTTTCCTACCAAAGTTCTCTTCTGCGGATTTTGTTATTTCATTCTTCAAAAGTGCCCATTCATCTGAAATTGAAGTTTGTTTAGGGTGTTTCATTAGTCCTTCCTTTATACTCTTCTTGAATCTTTCGTTTACATCCTTCTCTTTCAGTCTGTCTCTTGCCCACCTTTTCGGCTTTTGACTTTTCTTAAGTCTCTTCAACTTTAATCTGCATTTCATAACAATCAGATTATGGTCTGAGTTTATGTCAGCACTGGGATATGTTTTACAATCCAAACTCTGGTTTCGAAATCTCTGCTAGACCATAATGAAGTCGATTTGGTAACGTCCTGTATCTCCTGGTCTCATCCTTGTGTATATTCTTCTATTGAGGTTATTGAATACGGTGTTAGCTATGACCAACTCGTGCTCGGTGCAAAATTCCATCAGCCTGCTTCCTCGATCATTCCTTTCACCTAATCCGAAATCTCCTACTATCTTCCCTTCTCTTCCTTTTCCTACCACAGTATTCCAATCTCCCATTACTATAACATTTTCATCACCCTTGACATACCTCAGAATTTCATCTATTTCTTCGTAGACCTTTTCAACATCTTCATCATCAGCTTGACAGGTAGGCATATAGGCATCACAATAACACAGGTTACCAGACAAATTCTACACATACACAAATACACGAGGCTACATGACCATGATATCGCAAAGCCCCTAAATGATCCAACATCAACAAAGATAAATTCTAAATGGCTGGAGGGATTTTCATTAGATCTTCGTAATGATTTACTACTCCCTAGACTAATTAGTGAGCTATTGAGGTTTAAAGGGGCGGAACAACGAGGTCATCTGCCTGTTACTCTTTAGTCTAACCACGATAATGCCTTTCAAATTTTAATAAGTGTCACCAGTCCAACATGATGGCCGCGCGAAATATTTCACCGATGTTCAATACTTCCGAAACTATTGTAGCACCTAATAGGAGAGACTCTGCTAAATCTGCAATATTAAGAGATTTATGGTAAACAAGATAAGTTAAGGGGAAAGTTTTGAAAAATTCAACAAAGAAATTAAATTACTATATATTTGTGACATAAATTCTGTCCTTCAAATTTCATCAGGCGTGGGTACTCTAAATTATCTACTACTTAAAATAATACTTCCAAAGAAATTTAATTTTATTAACTTTTTAGGGATTTTTGGTTGATACTAGTCGTATTAGAGCTATACCCACCTTATCTTGTCTAAATCAACAATATCATAAGTCTAGTAATAGACTATGCTTCATTACTACTACTACTGCATCACCGACATACAGGAGAATTTATAAATACTTCACAAAAAAGAACAACCAGGTTTACCACCAGTTTTTTTTTTGTGTGTTGTGTGGCCTCCTGAGAGGCCGAGTGCAGGTCTTTCTAGTCGACGCCCGTGGGCAACCTGCGCGCCGGGATGAGAGATGGAATGGAGGAAGGTGAATGAAACTGGACAAGGATGTGGAAGGAAGTAGCCGTGGCCTGTCAGAAGGTACCGTTCCAGCATTTGCCTGGTGTTGAACAATGGGAAAACACGGGAAACCATTTCTAGAACGGCCAACGGTGGGGCTCGAACCCACGCGTCTACCGAGTGAGCAGAGAGCTTGGCCCCATGACCTAACGCTGCGCTTTAGCCAGCGTAGCCACTGCTGTCGGTACCAGGTGGTAGCACTTGTCGTTTTGAAATTCATAGCCATTTGAAATGAAATTGTTGACTCAAGAATACTGGTGAGATGTACACGTCTCTTGGCTGGGGTATCTCTTCAGAAATAGTATATTTCATGTATTGAGGGATTAGATTACCACGGAGTTGACAAGGTCTCCCAGACGACAACAACAACAACAATAACAACAGCAACATCAGACCTGTGTTGTTTGGCACCCAGTGCAATCAGATGTGCAGTAAGTCCTGAAGATTAAAAACCTTAAATCAATATTAATTTGTACCTTTTATTGTACAACAATGTGGCCTTCCTTAGCACAAATGATAATCTTATCTTATCTAATACTAGCTGTAGTACCCGGCTTCGCCCGGTGGAAAGATGATAATATTTCAGTCTCCTTAACACTCAACGTCATAAATTATATTTATTTATGTATTCATTTCTTACATTATCAAACCCAGTGACAATGTTTATACTTAAGTCACTATGGGAAGGTGCTGTAAAATAATGATCATTTTCGTGATATTTGTCTTCAGTCCGAGTCAAGATATGTCGTTAGCGGTCCCAGAATTCGTGACATCTCAGTCGTAGAAGACTTTATGTGGTGGTGATTAGAAATATAATGGACTTAAAATCTAGGTCATTTACCCCAAATGACGTTGAGGGCGTAACATCTAGGTAATTTGCCCTACTGATCAGGATGATATTGAAAATTACTATATAACTGACATATGAAACTTAGAAAATAATAGAAAAAGTTATTTTTAGGACTCACATTTCGGGAAAGACTTGATTATTTTTTGCCAAAGAGCTCCCACTTAGATCGCTATCTGGTTAAAAGTTTCGTCTTGTTAAGGTTTAAACTGTACGATAAATGTCTGAAGCAATTCCTCAAAGAGAAGCTTCCAGATTTCGCAGTCGATATATCGTTAACGTTCCTGAGCATCCAGTTGTCTTTTCTTCTGACGCAAAACATCTTCTACATAGTGATGATGAACATAGAAGCGACTACTGGCACATGTAACTTATCAACGAATGGGAATAATTGATACTTTAAAGGAATGAGAGGTCATTTGCCCTTTTGATGAGGATCACAATGAAGACTACTACTACTACTACTGAACGGGTATATCAAACTTACAAACTAATGGAAATACGCATTTTTAAAATCACAGGCTAGGTAGACTCTGGTGTTGCTTAGTAGTATAATGGACGTAACATCTAGGTCATTCGCCCCTTTGATGAGGATGATAATGAAGACGACTACTACTGAACGGGTATATCAAACTTACAAACTAATGGAAATACATATTTTTAAAATCACAGGCTAGGTAGACTCTGGAGTTGCTTAGTAGTATAATGGACGTAACATTTAGGTCATTTGGCCCTTTGATGAGGATGATAATGAAGACGATTACTACTGAACGGGTATATCAAACTTACAAAGTAAAGGAAATACACATTTTTAAAATCACAGGCTAGGTAGACTCTGGTGTTGCTTAGTAGTATAATGGACGTAACATCTAGGTCATTTGCCCCTTTGATGAGGATGATAATGAAGACGACTACTACTGAACGGATATATCAAACTTACAAACTAATGGAAATACACATTTTAAAAATCACAGGCGATGAAGACTGTGGTGTTACTTAGTAGTATAATGGACGTAACATCTAGGTCATTTGCCCTTTTGATGAGGATGGTAATGAAAACTACTGTTGAATTGACACGACAAACTTACAAACTACCGTGATAGAAAGAAATATTTCAAAATTCACAGGCGATGAAGACTTATTGTGTGTGGTGATTAGTGGTATAAAGGGTGTAACATCTAGGTCATTTGCCCTCATGATAATAATAAGGTAATGAAAAATGACTACTAAACGAACATGGTGTAATTTTAAATCTGATATAGGTAATTCAGATTACTACCTTCGATGTCTTCCAAAGTCTGAACGTTATATTCTGGCTTAGGCCTATACTCGATGCGTGTAGTGAAAGAACTTATCGAGTACTGCTCGGGTCCAAGCTGCACGTAGCTGAGAATATCGCAGATGATGACGATATATGATGACAGACGTTCGGGGGGGTTCCCGGTCCTATTCACACTGACCGGTGAATCACTCATTCTTTCGTAACACTACAGCGGTTTGAGCAAAGACCCTGTATGAACATCAGCATAGTCAGCAATAAGAGGTAACACGGCGGGGTATGGACATTTTTCTCATGTCACCTCGCGATGAATGAGCAAGCTATTCTCACCCCTGCCCCCTCTTCCCCCCTCCACCCACCAGGGTCACAACTTGTGGGACGTGGGTTTGCGACCACGGGACCCCAGCTGAGTCCGGCATTGCTTCTACTTACTGGTGCCGGGCACCTTTCAGTTCTCTTTCCTGTCAGCCTCCCTTGGTCAAACTCTTGTTCTCTTCCGACCCCGATGGTATCAGGTTATCCGAGGCCTAGCGACTCTTTCACTTTCCCGCCTTAATTGGCCCTTGTCTAATCATTCCTGATAGCCTCATTCTTTTCTTAATATCTCATATCTTCTGCTCAAGACCCTCAAGGAGGCAGGGTGTGTGTAGCCCTGGTGCATCCTGGATAGTGCTACATCCTCAAGGGCTCATGGCTGGTGAGTTCAGGAGCTGGCAACCCTGAAGGTTTCCTGAGCGGGTCCGGTTTTACCCCTTTTTTCCATTGCCTTTGGGACGGACCCTGTCCACTTTCCGGGAATGGAGTGGTCTGTCCGCAATTTCAAGCAGACAGTGTTACTCGCAGGGTACCAAAGGGTAAGTATACAAATTTTGGTTCTGATCGGTGAAACGGTGTAGATTTGGACCAAAGGGCCTAAATGCAGAGATTGGGTTGGTCTGTCCAAAATTTCAAGTGGACAGGGTTACCCGCAGGGTTGCAAAGGGTAAGTATACACATTTTGGTTCTGATCGGTAAAACGGTGTAGATTTGGACCAAAGGGCCTAAATGCAGATATTGGGTTGGTCTGTCCGAAATTTCAAGTGGACAGGGTTACCCGCAGGGTTGCAAAGGGTAAGTATACAAATTTTGGTTCGGATCGGTGAAACGGTGTAGAAGTTTTCCAAAGGGCCTAAATGCAGGAAATGGGGTGGTCTGTCCGAAATTTTAAGCGGACAGTGTTATTCACAGGGTTACATAGGGTAAGTATACACATTTTGGTTGAGATCGGTGAAACGGTGTAGATTTGGGACAAAGGACCTAAATGCAGGGAATGGGGTGGTCTGTCGGAAATTTCAAGTGGACAGGGTTACCCGCAGGGATCCGAAGGGTAAGTATACAAATTTTGGTTCAGATCGGTGAAACGGTGTGGATTTGTATACATAACAGACAGACAGACAGACAGACAAACAGACAAACATTGAGCTTTATATATATAGATATAAAAGTGAAAGTCTGTATGTATGTATGTGGGTTGGTTCCGTATACAAATGTACACCGTTCCACCAATCTCAACCATATTTTGCATACACATAGTTTAGGACCCAGAAGGAACCGCTGGCTACATGAATTTTCGATAGTCTTTCTCATTCATCTGATTTCGGTCCTTTTGTACTCGAGCAAAGGCTAATATAAAATCATAAAATATACTCATGAAGGAATGGCAAGGCAGATCATTTCCATGGCAACATAGCTCAAGTCGAGACACGGCCGACTGGATACGAGTTGCGCTCTGCACTACCGGTATAGAAAATGAGGATCTTTTCTTGAAATCCCGTTAGTTACTCAACTGCTCACACAGCACTGTCAACCGAGTATAGCACAACAAAGACTTGACACATCTACTAGATATTTGTCAAATACCACTCACTCACTCACTCACTCACTCACTCACTCAGTCATTCATCACGAAATCTCAGAAACCACCGAACGGGTTGGAATGAAATTTGGTATGCAGCTTCCACAAGGGCCGCAAACGTCCACTAAGAAAGGATTTTCGGATATTCAGGTTCTAAAGGGGTGTTAAGGGGGTAGACCTGCATTTCATTGAATAGCAATATCTCTCGATTGGTTTCATTGGGGATATGATACTCGGCATATAAACTCATCATTAAAAATAAGAAAACACGTGTCTGAGGGTTTTTCGATGTGGTGTATATTATGAGGCGAAAGGGGTGAAAAGTGGGGGTTGAAAGATTCCTAACGGAGCGTGTATCTCATAAACGACATAGGCGAGGAGTTTGAAACTCAGCGAAAAAAAAAAACAGCATAAAAATAAGTAAATAGCTGTTTCACCGTTTTTTCATAAATCCAATTTAAGGGGCCCATGGGGGTGAAATTCTGGGGGGGGGGGGGGACAGGAAAGAAAGTGTCCTAACTGATTGACTGACTGATCAACTCATCAAACTCAGGGGGGGGACTGCTTTAAAGTAAGTAAATAGCTGTTCGACAGTTTTTTTTTCATAAATCAAATTTAAGGGGTTCATGGTGAGGAGTGAAATTTTGAAAAAAGAAAAATGAAAGAAAATGTCTTGACTCTCTCAATCACTCACTCATCATCGCCCAGCCAAAATTATTGAAGTTAGAAACATGACAGTTTGGGAAAATGTTCATTGTAAGTCAAAACCGTCTACTAAGGGAGGATTTTCGGATATTCAGGTTCTAAAGGGGTCTTAAGGGGGTTAAACCTGCATTTCATTGAATAACAATATCTCCCGATTGCTTTCATTGGGGGATTTGATACACGGCATATAAACTCATCATTAAACAAGATGTTCAGTAAAGAACATATAGCCTACTTTCTCCTAAATGCATGGGTATTGTTATAACTCTTTGTCCTTTTCAAGGAGTATGATTGAATGTTGGTTGTAGTAGCTTGTTGAAATACAACGTGCTACAGGGATATTAAACATGAATATGAGGTGCCCTTTGCTAGTGCTACCTCTGTACCAAATTTCGTTCAATTCGGTTTCACCGTGTTTGAATTGATAGGGGGAATCGATTTGCACACATACTTGGCCACCATCTGCAAACTATTGGGCTGATGTTCTTGCAGTTTAGTCAGAATATGTTTCCCACATAAAGATATGGTGTTGCAAAATTTGGTAGAGACTAGATTATTAGGTTGGTCGTAATTACATTTTAGCTTTTAACATTTGGGTGGCCGCGATTACGTTTCCGTCAAGATAGCAGTGATATAAAACATGACACTGAGGTGCCCTTTGCTAGTGCTACCTCTGTACCAAATTTCGTACCATTCGGTTTCACCGTGTTCGAATTGATAAGGGGAATCGATTTTCACACAAAGATGGCCGCCATCCGCAAAATATTAGGCTGATGACCTATTAGTTTGGTCAAAGGATGCTCCCTCCATAAAGGTATGTTGTTGCTAAATTTGCTAGAGATCGGATGAATAGGCTAATCGTAATTTGATTTAAGCTTTGAACATTTGTGTGGCCGCCATTACGTTTCTGTCAATATGGCGGCGATATAAAACATGACACTGAGATGCCCTTTGCTAGTGCTATCTCTGTACCAAATTTCGTTCCATTCGGTTTCACCGTGTTTGAATTAATAGGGAGAATCGATTTTGACACAAAGATGGCCGCCATCCGTAAACTATTAGGCGAATGACCTATTAGATTGGTCAAAGGATGCTCCCTCCATAAAGGTATGTAGTTGCAAAATTTGGTAGAGATCGGATGATTAGGTTAATCGTAATTTGATTTAAGCTTTGAACATTCGTGTGGCCGCCATTACGTTTCAGTCAAGATGGTGGCGATATAAAACATGACACTGAGGTGCCCTTTGCTAGTGCTACCTCTGTACCAAATTTCGTTCCATTCGGTTCCACCGTGTTCGGATTAATAGGGGGAATCAATTTTGACATAAAGATGGCCGCCACCACAAACTATTAGGCTAATAACCTATTAGATTGGTCAAAGGATGCTCCCTCCATAAAGGTATGTAGTTGCAAAATTTGGTAGAGATCGGATGATTAGGTTAATCGTAATTTGATTTAAGCTTTGAACATTCGTGTGGCCGCCATTACGTTTCTGTCAAGATGGCGGCGATATAAAACATGACACTGAGGTGCCCTTTGCTAGTGTTACCTCTGTACCAAATTTCGTTCCATTTGGTTTCACCGTGTTTGAATTAATAGGGGGAATTGATTTTCACACAAAGATGGCCGCCATCCGCAAACTGTTACGCTGAAGACTTATTACTTTGGTCAAAGGATGCTCCCCCCATAAAGGTATGTTGTTGCAAAATTTGGTAGAGATCGGATGATTAGGTTAGTCGTAATTTGATTTAAGCTTTGAACATTTGTGTGGCCGCCATTACGTTTCCGTCAAGATGGCGGCGATATAAAACATGACACTGAGGTGTCCTTTGCTAGTGCTACCTTTGTACCAAATTTCGTTCAATTCGCATTCACCGTGTTCAAATTGATAGGGGGGACAGACATTCAGAGTACACACACTCACACACACACACACACACACACACACAGACACACAGACACACACACACACACACAGACTCACACACACACATACACACACACAGACAGACACACTTTTTTCGCCCTGTGTTGATCTCATAAGTCTACTTTCATTTTTTGCAAAAATTGAAAGTAGGCTAAAAATAAGAAGACACGTGTCTGAGGGTTTTTCGATGTGGTGTATCTTATGAGGTGAAAGGGGAGAAAGATGGGGGTTTAAGGATTCCTAACGGAGCGTGTATCTCTTTAACGACATAGGCGAGGAGTTTGAAACTAAGTGGAAAAAAATCAGCTTGAAAATAAGTAAATAGGTGTTCGACCGTTTTTATTTTCATAAATCCAATTTAAGGGGCCCATGTGAAGGGGTGAAATTCTGGTGGAGGGATGGGGGGGGGGGGGGGGAACAGGAAAGAAAGTGTCCTAACCGATTGACTCACTCACTCTTCAAACTCAGGGGGAAAAACTGCAAAAAAAATAAGTAAATATGTGTTCGACAGTTTAATTGGTTCAGAAAAAACAAGAAAAAACATGTAGTTCCGTGAAGA
Source organism: Meconema thalassinum (assembly GCA_946902985.2). Taxonomy (NCBI): domain Eukaryota; kingdom Metazoa; phylum Arthropoda; class Insecta; order Orthoptera; family Tettigoniidae; genus Meconema; species Meconema thalassinum. The sequence continues at coordinate 925,281,024 of OX336388.2, forward strand.
ACTATACAGCCTATTTTCATATATCCTACTTATATCAACTGCCACTATCGACATACAAACATACAAAATTTCATTTTGATTGCTGTAAGAGATTCGTAGATATTGAGTACCAACTAAATATTTCGGATAGTCGCCATGTTGGATTTTATATATGTAGGTCCTAGAGTTATGTAATGTTACATGAAGATTATTGTGTACGTGTAGCATTCAAACTTCAATCGCAAGATTAGGACACAAGAAGTAATAAGGAGATATTAAAATTTCGCACAGCTGCCATCTTGTGGTTATGGAAACAATTGAAATAAATTAAATGCCAGTGGATTAACATTCGTAAAAGGATTTACTGTACCAAGTTTCACTGCACTCGGATGGTTAAATTGCGAGAAACGTACATGTGAATATTTATAATTCGCGTCGCCGCCATGTTGAATTTGTGATCACCAGGTTATTTAAAGTCCTATAGGTGAACCTAAGTTCATAGCCCCTATGAAGATAAAAAAAAAACAGTTTGATTGCTATAACAGATTCGTAGATATTCAGAGTCGTCTGAATATTTCGGATGGTCGCCATGTTGGATTGTTAAATGTATAGGCCATAGAGTCATGTACCATTGAAGGCAAATTATTGCGTAGGTTCGTTATTCAAACTTTCACTTCGATCGCCCGATTACGACACAAGAAATAAAAACTTAATTTTAAAATTCGCACAGCCGCCATCTTGAGGTTATCTAAACAATTGAACTAAATTAGATACCAGTGTATTACAATGTGTATAAACATTTCCTGTACCAGATTACATTGCGTTTGGAACTTTAAATCGCGACAAAGGTCTATTTAAAATTTTCAAATTCGCTTGGCCGCCATGTTCGTTTTGTAGTTAACCGCTTTTTCAAAGTCTTATAGGTGAACTTCCAGTAGTACCCTTTATCTTCGTATAAAATTTCAGGGTAATATAGCTAATAGTTTCAGAGATATAGAATGCCGGTGAAATATTTCGCTCATCCGCCATCCTGTGGTTATATAAACAATTGAACCAAGTTAGATGTCGGTGCATTACAATGTGTATAAACATATACTGTACCAAGTTTTATTGCGTTTGGTTGGTTAAATCGCGAGAAACGTCTATTTAAATGTCGCAAATTCGCGTGGCCGCCATGTTGGTTTTGTAGTTACCAGTTTTTCAAAAGTCAGATAGGTGAACTTCTAGTACTTCCCTTTATCACTGTAATAAATTCCAGGGTGATATCGGTAATAGTTTCGGAGATATTGAATGCTGGTGAAATATTTCGCACAGCCGCCATGTTGGATTGGTGAGACATAACAAAATTTGAAGGGCACGGTCGAGGTCGCCCGGAATAGTACCATGAACTTACCGAGTTCCATTGAAATCGCTCCAGCCGTTTAAATGTTATTAGGGGGGACACACACACACCTCACACACACACACACGCACACACACACACGGACAAAAGGTGATCTCATAAGCCTATTTTTAGACTACTTTCGATTTTTGCAAAAAATGAAAGTAGACTTATGAGATCACTACAGGGCGAAAAAAGTGTGTCTGTCTGTGTTTGTGTATGTGTGTGTGTGAGTCTGTGTGTGTGTGTGAGTGTGTGTGAGTGTGTGTACTCTGAATGTCTGTCCCCCCCTATCAATTCGAACACGGTGAGAGCAAATTGAACGAAATTTGGTTCAAAGGTAGCACTAGCAAATGGCACCCCAGTGTCATGTTTTATATCGCCGCCATCTGGACGGAAACGTAATGGCGGCCACCCAAATGTTCAAAGCTTAAATCAAATTACGACTAACCTAATCATCCGATCTCTACCAAATTTTGCAACAACATACCTTTATGGAGGGAGCATCCTTTGACAAATCTAATAGGTCATTAGTCTAATAATTTGTGGATGGCGGCCATCTTTGTGTCAAAATCGATTACCCCTATTAATTCAAACACGGTGAAACCGAATGGAATGAAATTTGGTGCAGAGGTAGCACTAGCAAAGGGCACCCCAGTGTCAAGTTTTATATTGCCGCCATCTTGACGGAAACGTAATGGCGGCCACCCATATTTTCAAAGCTTAAATCAAATTACGACTAACCTAATCATCCGATCTCTACCAAATTTTGCAACACCATACCTTTATGAAGGGGGCATCCTTTGACACATCTAATAGGTCATTAGCCTAATAGTTTGCGGATGGCGGCCATCTTTGTGTCAAAATCGATTACCCCTATTAATTCGAACACTGTGAAACCGAATGGAATGAAGTTTGGTACAGAGGTAGCACTAGCAAAGGGCACCTCAGTTTCATGTTTTATATCGCCACCATCTTGAAGGAAACGTAATGGCGGCCACACAAATATTCAAAGCTTAAATCAAATTACGATTAACCTAATCATCCGATCTCTACCAAATTTTGCATCAACATACCATTATGGAGGGAGCATCCTTTGACCAAACTAATAGGTCATTAGCCTAATATTTTGCGGATGGCGGCCGTCTTTGTGTGAAAATCGATTCCCCCTATTAATTCGAACACGGTGAAACCGAATGGAACGAAATTTGGTACAGAGGTAGCACTGGAAAAGGCCACCTCAGTGTCATGTTTTATATCACCGCCATCTTGACGGAAACGTAATCGCGGCCACCCAAATGTTAAAGGCTAAAATGTAATTTCGACCAACCTAATAATCTAGTCTCTACCAAATTTTGCAACAACAAATCTTCATGTGGGAAGCATATTCTGACCAAACTGCTAGATCATCAGCCCAATAGTTTGCAGATGGTGGCCAAGTATGTGTGCAAATCGATTCCCCCTATCAATTCAAACACGGTGAAACCGAATTGAACGAAATTTGGTACAGAGGTAGCACTAGCAAAAGGCACCTCAGTGTCATGTTTTATATCGCCGCCATCTTGACGGAAACTGAATGACGGCCACCCAAATGTTAAAAGCTTAAATCAAATTTCGACCATCCTAATAATTTGATCTCTACCGGATTTTGCAACAACATGCCTTTTTGTGGAAAGTATCTTATGACTGACTACAAGGCCATCAGCCCAATAGTTTGCAAATAGCGGCCATGTATGTGTGCAAATCCATTCCCCAGATCAATTCAAACACGGTGAAACCGAATTGAATGAATTTTTTTACAGAGGTAGCACTAGCAAAGGGCACCTCATATTCATGTTTAATATCCCTATAGCACGTTGTATTTCAACAAGCTACTACAACCACCATTCAATTATACTCCTTGAAAAGGACGAAGAGTTATAACAATACCCATGCATTTAGGAGAAAGTAGGCTATATGTTCTTAACTGAACATCTTGTTTCAAAATTGAAAATAGGCTAAAAATGAAAGAATATGTCCTGACCCTCTCACTCACTCATCATCGCCCAGCCAAAAATATTGAAGTTGGAAAAATGGCATTTTGGGTATATGTTCGTTGTATGTCAAAACCGTACACTAAGGGAGGATTTTTGGATATTCAGGTTCTAAAGGGGTCTTAAGGGGGTTAAACATGCATTTCATTGAATAGCAATATCTCACGAGTGGTTTCATTTGTGGATGTGATACTCGGCATATAAACTAATCATTAGACATAAGCAGACATGTGTCTCAGGGTTTTTCGATGTGGAGTATTATTATGAGATGAAAGGGGTGAAAATTGGGGGGTTGAAAGATTCCAAACGGAGCGTGTAGGCCTATCTCTTAAACGACATAGGCGAGAAATTTGAAACTCAGCGAATAAAAATCAGCTTAAAAAATAAGTAAATCGGTGTTCAACCGTTTATTCATATATTAATTTAAGGGGCCAACCGGGTGTGGCGAAATTATGGGTGGGGGGAGGGGGGAAACGAGAGAAAGTGTCCTAACAGACTGACTAACTCACCCACTCATCAAATTCAGGGGGGGAAAAGCTTAAAAATAAGTTAATAGGGTTCAAGCGTTTTTTCATCAATCCAATTTAAGGGGCCCATGGGGAAGGGTGAAATTCTGGCAAAAATAATTGAAAGAAAATGTCCTGTCTGACTCCCTCACTCATCACGCCCAGCGAAAAGTATTAAAGTTGGAAATATGAAATTTTGGGAATATGTTCGCTGTATGTCGAAAACGTCAACTAAGGAATGATTTTTGTTTATTCGGGTTTTAAGGAGGTGTTAAGGGGGTAAACGTGCATTTCATTGAATAACGATATGTCATGAGTTGTTTCTTTGGGGATGTTATATTCGGTATATAAACTAATCATTAAAAATAATCAGACATGTCTAAGGGTTTATCGATGTGGTGTATATTAGAGGTGAAAGGGGTGAAAATTGGGGGTTGAGGGATTCTTAACGGAGCGTGTATCTCTTAAACGACATAGGCGAGAAGTTTGAAATTCGGCGAAAAAAACAGCGTAAAATATAAGTAAATAGGTGTTCAACCGTTTTTTCATAACTCCAATTTAAGGGGCCCTTGGAGAGGGGTGAAATTCTGGGGGGAAAACAGGAAAGAAAGTGTCCTAACTCACTCACTCATCAAACTCAGGGGGGAGAACAGCTCAAAAATAAGGAAATAGGTGTTCGACCGTTTTTTCAAAAATCCAATTTAAGGGGTTCATGAGATAGGTGAAATTCTGAAAAATAAATGAATGAAAATGTCCTGACTTACTCACTCATCATCGCCCAGCCAAAATTATTGAAGTTAGAAACATGACATTTTGGAGCTATGTTCGTTGTATGTCGAAAACGTCCACTAAGGAAAGATTTTCGGATATTCAGATTCTAAAGGGGTATTAAGGGGGTAGACATGCATTTAATTGAATAACAATATTTCCCGATTGGTTTCCTTGGGGATGGGATACTCGGCGTATAAACTCATCATTAAGAATAAGCAGACATATGCCTAAGGGTATATCGATATGGTGTATATTATGAGGTGAAAGGGGTGAAAATTGGGGGTTTAATGATTCCTAACGGAGCATGTATCTCTTAAACGACATAGGCGAGGAGTTTGAAACTCGGAGGAAATCAATCAGCTTAATAAATAAATAAATAAATAAATAAATAAATAAATAAATAAATAAATAAATAAATAAATAAATAAATAAATAAATAAATAAATAAATAAAATAAATAGGTGTTCGACAGTTTTTTCATAAATCCAATTTAAGGGGCCTATGGGGAGGGGTGAAATTCTGGAAGAAAAACGTCCACTAAGGAAGGATTTTTGGATGTTCACTCTCATCAACCAACCAAAACTATTAAAGTTAGAAGAATGATATTTTGGGGATATGTTTGTTGTATGTCGAAAACGTCTACTAAGGAGGGAGTTTTGGATATTCAGGTTCTAAGGGGGTATTAAGGGGTAGACTTGCATTTAATTGAATAAAAATATTTCCCAATTGGTTTCCTTGGGGATGGGATACTCGGCATATAAACTCATCATTAAGAATAAGCAGACATATGTGTAAGGGTATATCGATATGGTGTATATAATGAGGTGAATGGGGTGAAAAGTGGGGGTTGAAAGATTCATAACGGAGCATGTATCCCTTAAACGACATAGGCGAGGAGTTTGAAACTCGGAGGAAATCAATCTGCTTAAAAAATAAATGAATAATTAAAATAAATAGGTGTTCAACCGTTTTTTCATAAATCCAATTTAAGGGGCCTATGGGGAGGGGTGAAATTCTGGAAGAAAAACGTCCACTAAGGAAGGATTTTTGGATGTTCACTCTCATCGACCAACCAAAACTATTAAAGTTAGAAGAATGATATTTTGGGGATATGTTTGTTGTATGTCGAAAACGTCTACTAAGGAAGGATTTTTGGATATTCAGGTTCTAAAGGGGTGTTAACGGGGTTAAACCTGCATTTCATTGAATAACAATATGACATGACTAAAAAGAAGATGGTGTGTTGTGCCCGTTTAGACCGGAGTCCGCACGACCACATATGCGTTTACCAAGAATCAGTCAGCACGAGAGTCAAAATATCCCGGGGCGCCAGATGGGTTAAAGCTAATCGCAAAAACGACATCAAATGAAAAAAATGCTTTACTGATTTTTGGCTCAATGCAACAATAAGGATAGCAGGAGATTCAACTGGGCATAACACATCATGTAAAATTATATCATTTTATTCTGAATTTAAAATTGACTGCAAAATAAACTGCTCAAAGCAGCATCATTTGTGTGTGGGGACCCACATTTCTATTTACACAATGTACAGAAATTTTCCAACACATTGGAAAATTATCTTTGGAGACACAAGTCTGATTATCAGTCCTGTAGACTGTGTTCCAAAATTATATCCATTATTTATGATTAAATCCAGTTCAAATTTAATTGTCTTTACTGGAAATACTGTAGTTCACTGGTTGAATTTTTACATAATATTAACACTCGTAGAATAATTGTTCATAGAATTCTTAACTTTCACTTATTTTTCCAGTTTTAAAAAATATTGTCAAGAAATATTATTATCTCTGAATCAACACAAATTATGTACACATATTAATAACAACATCTGAAAAGTATCTGACCCTTGAGCATAGTATCGAAGAACTGTGCGAAGCACAACAAAATTAATTGTTCTTCAGACATTAAACGTTTCGAGAAGTGACTCGAGTATGAACTTCAAGTTCCTAACAAAATATATGATTTCTGAATCATCAACTTGATCAATAGATTGTTGGACCATTCAACTATTCGATTTTCCACTTGGAATCATTATTAAGAAAAATATTTATATTTGTGGCCATTTTAGTAACTTTCACAACTTGCAATTCTTGAACAGAATGCGGAAATAAGAATTGTAGCTTCATAATAAATTCATTTAGTTCATGACACTAGGATTGAAAACATCCTTCAAATTATTCGTGGTTATAGAATTATTTTTAATTGGCAGTGGCCCATTCTATTATTTGTGTAAGAACACAATATTCCAACAACAACGGCAAAGGTCTTCCTCTGAAGAAGAATAAAATACTATCATGACAAATCCGGGTTCTAGCAAAATCAAAGTTTTAATGGAATCCGTAAACAAGGTTGAAATAAGAACTGATGGTTTTTAAGAAATAACCTTTGGGTCATTCATACGACGCAATGTGTAGTTCCAATACTCCTTCTTTAACACTGAGTCATCGAACCTGCTATTTGATTGATGCTCAAATAAAAACCTCCTCATTCCTGCGACTTAAACATGCGCACCTGGGAATGGCATTTCAACTACTCCACACACATAAATTTTCTTCCCAAAATTTATTCAATAAATCAAGCCTCTGCTTATTATCAACACTGGAAGATTTATAAACTTACAAGTTTATTTTATTTTACCATTCAGTTCAACTCGTGAAGTTACCACACTTATGATACTCTCTATTTCACTTTCGAATGTGTATCTACGTCATGATTTTATATAAATACTAAAATATCCTAATTGTTACAAATATCATTTGCTTCCCGTTTCATGCCTCTCCGTGTTATCTGAAAAATATACTTAGCTCATTGCAAATATTAACTGTTCAACCAGAACTGTAATGTTGGTTGATTGCGGGTTTGCGCTAACCACTATCCTTCGGAAAATCACCTGTTCCAAACTAGAAATGATTAAACTACTTCATAAGCTCTCTCTCAATGAATGTGATTATTAGAAAATATAAGATCCAAGAATTATTTAGAAAAGTTATGAAAATCATTATTATTATTATTATTATTATTATTAGTTATATTATTGTAAATGTGTTTAATTATTATTTCATTATGTGAGAATCCACATGTTCGACTCTTCGAATATGGATAAAATATCCATTTCTCAACAAAAATAATTATTAACTTTTACAGTTACCTCGGCTGATAACCGTGATTATCAAAAAAATATGAAACATTCAAATAAATGCTCGTTATGCTCGGTCATCGATCCTAAACTGTTCTGAGTGCTGAAAATACTCAGAATAACTCTAATATGTCTTGCGTAAATCATTGCAAGATTTAAATACGAAGAAAAACAAATGTGTTGGTCATCTGCAGAAAATGAGTTTGTTCCAATTAGCTAGGCATAATATAAAGGTCAAATGTGGCTTACATTTCTCGTTGGTCTTGAAGCGTAGTGAACCTGGTCTGTACCAGATTTATCCAGATACATGCCCAATTGGACACGCACGTCTAATCCTTGTATCGGCCGCCATTATATACCCACAATCTGTCTAACACGACATAGTGGAAATATTTCTTGAAGTTTGAAGTAACTGCTGATCCATTTTAATATTGGCTTCAATTAAATCCATAGCAGTTCGCTTAAATGGGGTCAGATCCAAATGATCTATTCTTAAATACGTCAGTTATAACATAACTCACGGTAATCTTTTCAGTACAAGAAAACACTGACAGTCTAAATCAATCAACGGCTGTTCTGAAGATCGTTCCCTGGGCATGGTTTATCACCATCTATCATGCGCGAAGCAACTTATAGTTTCCCTTTGTCGGCTAATGAACTACACCGTGATAGACTGGCCTTCAATATACTGAAAGATCGGAGTGGTTATCAAGTTACAATTTATGAAACTGACTCATTGGATTAAAATATCCAAGTATTGAATTATTATTACTGGACTGTGACAAAGTACTTTCTAGACATAGTCTAGCATGTGTCCATATAGAAATAAAGTATTTCACCAGTGTCCGTAGAAAAATAACAATCACCTTAGTGATTCTCTCTGCCGGAAACTTACTATGTTCCACACGTATCGTAACACTTTTGTGACTATCACAATTTAAAGATATCTTCTGCGTAGATCCGGCAACCATGTGCCTTGGCTCAACGTAGCAGCTGCACCATGTCATGCAAGAGCTTGGTTCGAAGTGAGCTGATGATGCTTGGGCCGGTCGGCTTTTATTCAAAACGGTCGGGTCCACGCTGGATCACGCTGAAATCTGGAAATCCTCATATCTCCGGTGTCTCTGGTCCGATTCACTTGAGACTAAGTGCATTCTCTTTCATTTGGCCGTGCCAGTAATCTGATCCAAGTCTCAAGTCTCTACTCCATGGCTAACTATTTAATCAACAAATAGTCTCGACCTCTGCTACTACTCGCTACGTCACTTAACATGCTCTTGGCTGCACAAAGTTTCCATTCCATTCTAGAAGTAATGGAGCGCGATATTCAAATATCTCAACTTTCAAAAGCGGCTGTAGCCTTTCCCTTGATATCTAGGTGTCTGAGTCTTGGAATACCCATTCCTAGAGTTGGGCACATCCACCCCACACTTAGCAAAAATAAAAATTGGATAATTTTTATTTTTCCTATCTACACATTAAATCATCTGGTTCTTGAATAATAAATCTTCAAATTCGCTGCATTATAAGTTCCCACGATGTTACCAGTTCGTGTATTGGCGATTTCATAGCTTCCATTGTTGTTTACTTCCACAATACGATAGGGTCCAGCGTAAAGGCTTGCAAACTTCGAGTACAATCAATTTTGCACGTCAGAGGTTGTAGGTCTTTTCATTAAAACAAGAGTTCCTACGCGCAAGTGTCTGCGAAAACGCTTTCCTCTCACTCTGCGCTCTCTTTTCTCAGCTTGGCTCCTCAACTTGTCTAAACCTAGAGTTTCCCTCATCTGACGACTTGGTTCAATCTCAGGTGGAATAGAGATGATTCGATCCCATAATCTTGTTGGTTTAATTCCATGATGAAGCAACATGGGAATCTGTCCAGTACTCTCATGAATTGTAGAGTTGATGGATTCGGATGCTAATGAGAGAACATCCATCCATTTGCAATGCTCATTTGGACAATAGAGGCGGCAAAATTTTGCTATTTCAGCCATTACGCGTTCTGCTGGATTGCTTTCAGGATGTCTGATAGAACAAAACAATTGTCTAATCCCAAGATTATCCATGACGGTTCTAAATTCTAAAGATGTAAATTGGGGTCCACGATCTGATAAAAGGAATTCCGGTTCACCTGCTTCCGGAATTACGTTGTCTCTAATTCTCTTCGCACAATATTTTGCGTTTGCCTTCTGAATTGTGTGTAACATAGTGTATTTGCTGAAAACATCCATGGTCACCAGAATATATCGGTTACCTATTTTAGACTTTGGGAGAGGACCATAAAGATCAGTCGCGAAGATTTCACAAGGCTTAGAAGGAATAATAGGCCTTGGTGATTCTCTCAATAATCTAGAATTATGTTTACTCCTTTGGCATAAGTCGCATTCTCGAATAGTGTTCCTGACAGTTTGTCGCATTCGCTCCTACGAAAATTTTTCTTGTATCAAGTTGACCGTCTTATCTACTCCAGCATGACCTGCAATTCGATGTGCCATCCAGATAATGGGTTTTTGCATTCGTGGAGGTATCACTACTCTCAGCTTCGTATGGTCGGGATCTGCAAACTTGTAGACTAAACCATCTAACATCATAAAATCTCTTGAAATTCTTTCAGTTTCCACAAAATCATCATCATTTGGATCCATGTCTCCCTGTAGAAAACGAAAAATGTTTCTAAAACGTCGGTCTCTCCTCTGGGATAAATGCAACAATCTTAACCTTCTCAAGGTATCCTCATCCTCCTGCGTCAGGTTAACTTGAAAAACCTTAGATGTAGACTCCACTGCACTACTCAATAAATCGGCTCCAATGTTCAATTTTCCAAGAGTGTGTTCAATAACTAGGTTGAATTGTTGAATAAAAAGTGACCATCTAGTTATCCTATCACTGGCAAAGTTTGTTCTCAAGATAAACTCCAATGCATGGTGATCAGTCCTCACAATTACTGAATGTCCAATTAACATTTTCTTCCACGACTCCAACGCGAAGATTTCAGCAAGGGCTTCTAACTCTGTGGTGTAATAATTCCTTGGATTTTAATTCCTGATACTGGAATCTCCTCTAAATTCTCTTTGAGCTTCCACAGAATATAAAGCTTCTCGCTCACAAGACAAAGCATAGCCCCAGTATCAATTAAAGTATCGACAGGCATACCGAATACTCCGCATGATATGATTGGCATTTTAATTCTTGTACCCATTTCTTTCCGTTCGTCATTATGTTGAATTAAGGCATCATCCTCTGCTTGCCATTTAATAATCCTGGAATTGAAAGTGTTTAAAATTCTATCTTCTACAGTGAATTCGAAGTTTTTTTTCTTTTCCATTCCCCCGGGATTGTTGTGTTCCCGATGGACCTGGTTCATTGGGCTTCTGTTCCAAGAACTGCAAGTTTTCTTGGTGTCTTTCTTCCAAGTTCTTCCTCGTCTCCTTATTGAACTCTTCATTGGACTGACGAGTGCTCACATTCCCTCTGTTATTGTAGTTATTGTTTCTACCATAGTACCTTCTTTCCTGGTACCTTCCTTGATTATCCCTTGGCCTTCTCCATCGAGTATTATATCGATATCCACCATCCGGTCTCGCATAAGGCTTGTAACTGTATCTGTTATTGTTCTCATTCCATCCTCTTTTATCGGGCTCTTCCCTCGGCGTTTTCTCTTCTCGCCCCTCTCGAATCTCTTGAGGTGTTTGGGAACAACTGTTGGCCATAACAGCGCACACAGCGTTGTTATTCTTTCCTCCCTTCTGATGGAAGAATTGAGCGTTCGTGTGATCAAGTTTCTGCAATACCTCGTCAAATTGCTCCATATTATAAATGTCAGCAGCGATCAAAGTTCTTTGGACGTCTGCTGGAAACTGACGTATTAATGCGGTAATTAATTCATTATCTGGCATCGGCGGATCTAAATGTTGTAGTTTAGAAAGCTGTCCAGAAAAGTACGTAGAGTATCGAGTAGGTTGTGACGTCGAGAATCTCTTTGAATATAATTCTGCTCTGACTTGCTGTTGGGTTGCGGGGACCAAAACTTTTTTAATAACCCACGTGAAAACTCCTCAAAATTGGTGAGAGTGGACCTAAAAGCTCTAAACCAAAGAAGTGCGGGACCTTCCAAAAATTTCCCTATCACTCGGATCTGTCTTTCCTTAGGGATTTTGGAATCTTTAAGGTAATCACCTGCTTCTCTCAAGAATTCTACGGGTGTCACAGAATCTCGCCCTGAAAATTTAGAAGGCTTATCCTCTACATTCTTGAATACAGTTATGGGGTTAGATTGAAATACTGTCCTGACCTCATCCTGTCTTTGACTATCAGTTTCTCTAGCTGCTCCTAGGTTTATCTGTATCTGTTCTTCTCCCCTTATACTTGGCATTTTCAACAGATGGTCAGACTGTTTCTCGTCCTTGATTTGGGTTTTCATAGCCTCAATTTCCTTATGGTTTTCTTCTGCCATTTTTCTAATTTCTTCGGTTTCCTTACAGTTCTCCTTGACATCAGTGGATATCTGGTTCATAACAGCCTCGTGACTTTTCAACGACCCTGTCACATCTGATATGTCCTTCTGAGTTGCTTGAATATCTTTGGAAATTACTTGAATATGGGATGACAAAGATTCCCTAATTTCCTTGACTCCCTCTTGGTTCTCCAGCTTCAGTGTGTCTTTAATCTCATCGATAACTGTGGTTTTAATTTCAGTTTGTAATTCATTAATCACACCTTCTCTTATTTCTCCCACTATGAGTTCTTTGAATTGTTCTGTCAAACGTTGAACAACTAGAGTTGCCATCTCATTGCTCTCTTTCTTCACTCTGATTTGTAGGTTGATCATGTCTTCACCAACTTTCCTAAGACCATGTTCTATCCTATCAGCTAAGCTTTGGGATCTTAGATCGGCATCGCGAAATTTATCGTCCATTAAACTTGCGTTAGTGGCTAATGAAGTTTCGAGCTCATATGTTTTTTCGCATAATTTAGTCATTTTACTCTCAAGTGACATTTTCAAGATTTCAGAATTCTCTTTAAATTTATTTTCCATAGAATTAAATTTACTATTTAAATTTTCTTTCAAGTTATCTTTTAACCTGCTTTCTAACAAATCGGAACTTTCTTTCAAGTTATTTTCTAAAGAATCAGAATTTGCTTTAAGTTTCTTTTCCAAAGCCTCTGTATTTTCTTTCATAATGGCTGCTACACGCAGTCCAGCTTCTTTGGAACTCTCTTCCAAACTCCTCATCATCCTCATCATCTCTTCCATAATTTTCAATTATTATTCAAAACTTAGGGGTATACATGTTGGCAGACACAAGATTATAATTAGAACAAGAAATATGAATAGCTAATTGGAACACTCTAATAAAATGAGATTTGTCCTAATGTCGACGTGATGGAAAAACAAAATTCTCTACTTTTACGAATTACACTTACCACAATATCACAAGAAAAATATGCAAGTTCTCAAATATCCTCCACCTGGATTCTAATAATGCGTATGTCCAGTCATCGAACGTTTACTACTGAATTTACTTGACGCCCTAATGGTTAAGCCATTATCAAAAATAATCAAACCCATTCTAATTATTAACCCAGTTAAATTTTTAATTTTCCCCACTAATTGGGTTTCCTACTAATTTATTCATCCAAACCAGACATCTCTCAACTCCCAAAATATCTATATAAAAATTATCACAATTTAAATCGGCATGCGATTGACCGTGTCTAACTCGAGCCCCACGTTCGAAGCCATTTCTCTCTCTATCTTATTTTATGTGCCCATTTAGACCGGAGTCCGCACGTCCACATATGCGTTTTACCAAGAATCAGTCAGCACGAGAGTCAAAATATCCCGGGGCGCCAGATGGGTTAAAGCTAATCGCAAAAACGACATCATATGAAAAAAAATGCTTTACTGATTTTTGGCTCAATGCAACAATGAGGATAGAAGGAGATTCAACTGGGCATAACACATCGTGTAAAATTATCTCATTTTATTCTGAATTTAAAATTGACTGCAAAATAAAATGCTCAAAGCAGCATCATTTATGTGTGGCGACCCACATTTCTATTTACACAATGTACAGAAATTTTCCAACACATTGGACAATTATCTTTGGAGACACAAGTCTGATTATCAGTCCTGTAGACTGTGTTCCAAAATTATATCCATTATTTATGATTAAATCCAGTTCAAATTTAATTGTCTTTACTGGAAATACTGTAGATCACTGGTTGAATTTTTACATAATATTAACACTCTTAGAATAATTGTTCATAGAATTTTTAACTTTCACTTATTTTTCCAGTTTCAAAAAATATTGTCAAAAAATATTATTATCTCTGTATCAACACAAATTATGTACACATATTAATAACAACATCTGAAAAGTATCTGACCATTGAGCATAGTATCGAAGAACTGTGCGAAGCACAACAAAATTAATTGTTCTTCTGACATTAAACGTTTCGAGAAGTGACTCGATTATGAACTTCAAGTTCCTAACAAAATATATGATTTCTGAATCATCAACTTGATCAATAGATTGTTGGACCATTCAACTATTCGATTTTCCACTTGGAATCATTATTAAGAAAAATATTTATATTTGTGGCCATTTTAGTAACTTTTACAACTATCAATTCTTGAACAGAGTGCGGAAATAAGAATTGTAGCTACATAATAAATTCATTTAGTTCATGACACTAGGATTGAAAACATCCTTCAAATTATTCGTGGTTATAGAATTATTTTTAATTGGCAGTGGCCCATTCTATTATTTGTGTAAGAACACAATATTCCAACAACAACGGCAAATGTCTTCCTCTGAAGAAGAATAAAATACTATCATGACAAATCCGGGTTCTAGCAAAATCAAAGTCTTAATGGAATCCGTAAACAAGGTTTAAATAAGAACTGATGGTTTTTAAGAAATAACCTTTGGGTCATTCATACGACGCAATGTGTAGTTCCAATACTCCTTCTTTAACACTGAGTCATCGAACCTGCAATTTGATTGATGCTCAAATAAAAACCTCCTCATTCCTGCGACTTAAACATGCGCACCTGGGAATGGCATTTCAACTACTCCACACACATAAATTTTCTTCCCAAAATTTATTCAATAAATCAAGCCTCTGCTTATTATCAACACTGGAAGATTTATAAACTTACAAGTTTATTTTATTTTACCATTCAGTTCAACTCGTGAAGTTACCACACTTAAGATACTCTCTATTTCACTTTCGAATGTGTATCTACGTCATGATTTTATATAAATACTAAAATATCCTAATTGTTACAAATATCATTTGCTTCCCGTTTCATGCCTCTCCGTGTTATCTGAAAAATATACTTTGCTCATTGCAAATATTAACTGTTCAACCAGAACTGTAATGTTGGTTGATTGCGGGTTTGCGCTAACCACTATCCTTCGGAAAATCACCTGTTCCAAACTAGAAATGATTAAACTACTTCATAAGCTCTCTCTCAATGAATGTGATTATTAGAAAATATAAGATCCAAGAATTATTTAGAAAAGTTATGAAAATCATTATTATTATTATTATTATTATTATTAGTTATATTATTGTAAATGTGTTTAATTATTATTTCATTATGTGAGAATCCACATGTTCGACTCTTCGAATATGGATAAAATATCCATTTCTCAACAAAAATAATTATTAACTTTTACAGTTACCTCGGCTGATAACCGTGATTATCAAAAAAATATGAAACATTCAAATAAATGCTCGTTATGCTCGGTCATCGATCCTAAACTGTTCTGAGTGCTGAAAATACTCAGAATAACTCTAATATGTCTTGCGTAAATCATTGCAAGATTTAAATACGAAGAAAAACAAATGTGTTGGTCATCTGCAGGAAATGAGTTTGTTCCAATTAGCTAGGCATAATATAAAAGTCAAATGTGGCTTACATTTCTCGTTGGTCTTGAAGCGTAGTGAACCTGGTCTGTACCAGATTTATCCAGATACATGCCCTATTGGACACGCACGTCTAATCCTTGTATCGGCCGCCATTATATACCCACAATCTGTCTAACACGACATAGTGGAAATATTTCTTGAAGTTTGAAGTAACTGCTGATCCATTTTAATATTGGCTTCAATTAAATCCATAGCAGTTCGCTTAAATGGGGTCAGATCCAAATGATCTATTCTCAAATACGTCAGTTATAACATAACTCACGGTAATCTTTTCAGTACAAGAAAACACTGACAGTCTAAATCAATCAACGGCTGTTCTGAAGATCGTTCCCTGGGCATGGTTTATCACCATCTATCATGCGCGAAGCAACTTATAGTTTCCCTTTGTCGGCTAATGAACAACGCCGTGATAGAGTGGCCTTCAATATACTGAAAGATCGGAGTGGTTATCAAGTTACACTTTATGAAACTGACTCATTGGATTAAAATATCCAAGTATTGAATTATTATTACTGGACTGTGACAAAGTACTTTCTAGACATAGTCTAGCATGTGTCCATATAGAAATAAAGTATTTCACCAGTGTCCGTAGAAAAATAACAATCACCTTAGTGATTCCCTCTGCCGGAAACTTACTATGTTCCACACGTATCGTAACACTTTTGTGACTATCACAATTTAAAGATATCTTCAGCGTAGATCAGGCAACCATGTGCCTTGGCTCAACGTAGCAGCAGCACCTTGTCATGCAAGAGCTTGGTTCGAAGTGAGCTGATGATGCTTGGGCCGGTCGGCTTTTATTCAAGACGGTCGGGTCCACGCTGGATCACGCTGAAAACTGGAAATCCTCATATCTCCGGTGTCTCTGGTCCGATTCACTTGAGACTAAGTGCATTCTCTTTCATTTGGCCGTGCCAGTAATCTGATCCAAGTCTCAAGTCTCTACTCTATGGCTAACTATTGAATCAACAAATAGTCTCGACCTCTGCTACTACTCGCTACGTCACTTAACATGCTCTTGGCTGCACAAAGTTTCCATTCCATTCTAGAAGTAATGGAGCGCGATATTCAAATATCTCAACTTTCAAAAGCGGCTGTAGCCTTTCCCTTGATATCTAGGTGTCTGAATCTTGGAATACCCATTCCTAGAGTTGGGCACATCCACCCCACACTTAGCAAAAATAAAAATTGGATAATTTTTATTTTTCCTATCTACACATTAAATCATCTGGTTCTTGAATAATAAATCTTCAAATTCGCTGCATTATAAGTTCCCACGATGTTACCAGTTCGTGTATTGGCGATTTCATAGCTTCCTTTGTTGTTTACTTCCACAATACGATAGGGTCCAGCATAAAGGCTTGCAAACTTCGAGTACACTCGATTTTGCACGTCAGAGGGTGTAGGTCTTTTCACTAAAACAAGAGTTCCTACGCGCAAGGGTCTGCGAAAACGCTTTCCTCTCACTCTGCGCTCTCTTTTCTCAGCTTGGCTCCTCAACTTGTCTAAACGTAGAGTTTCCCTCATCTGACGACTTGGTTCAATCTCAGGTGGAATAGAGATGATTCGATCCCATAATCTTGTTGGTTTAATTCCATGATGAAGCAACATGGGAATCTGTCCAGTACTCTCATGAATTGTAGAGTTGATGGATTCGGGTGCTAATGAGAGAACATCCATCCATTTGCAATGCTCATTTGGACAATAGAGGCGGCAAAATTTTGCTATTTCAGCCATTACGCGTTCTGCTGGATTGCTTTCAGGATGTCTGATAGAACAAAACAATTGTCTAATCCCAAGATTATCCATGACGGTTCTAAATTCTAAAGATGTAAATTGGGGTCCACGATCTGATAAAAGGAATTCCGGTTCGCCTGCTTCCGGAATTACGTTGTCTCTAATTCTCTTCGCACAATATTTTGCGTTCGCCTTCTGAATTGGGTGTAACATAGTGTATTTGCTGAAAACATAAATGGTCACCAGAATATATCAGTTACCTCTTTTAGACTGGCGGTCCGGGTTCGATTCCCGGTCAATGCATGTGAGATTTTCGATGTGAAATGCCATGTTCTGTGGTTCGGATTCCACGTAAAAAGGAGGTCCCGTGGCTCATAATCACAAGATTCACGGTCACGTAAAACTACAATCTTCCTTCCTTTTCTTTTAGACTTTGGGAGAGGACCATAAAGATCAGTCGCGAAGATTTCACAAGGCTTAGAAGGAATAATAGGCCTTGGTAATTCTCTCAATAATCTAGAATTATGTTTACTCCTTTGGCATAAGTCGCATTCTCGAATAGTGTTCCTGACAGTTTGTCGCATTCGCTCCCACCAAAATTTTTCGTGTATCAAGTTGACCGTCTTATCTACTCCAGCAAGACCTGCAATTCGATGTGCCATCCAGATAATGGGTTTTTGCATTCGTGGAGGTATCACTTCTCTCAGCTTCGTATGGTCGGGATCTGCAAACTTGTAGACTAAACCATCTAACATCATAAAATCTCTTGAAATTCTTTCAGTTTCCATAAAATCATCATCATTTGGATCCATGTCTCCCCGTAGAAAACGAAAAATGTTTCTAAAACGTCGGTCTCTCCTCTGGGATAAATGCAACAATCTTAACCTTCTCAAGGTATCCTCATCCTCCTGCGTCAGGTTAACTTGAAAAACCTTAGATGTAGACTCCACTGCTCTACTCAATAAATCGGCTCCAATGTTCAATTTTCCAAGAGTGTGTTCAATAACTAGGTTGAATTGTTGAATAGAAAGTGACCACCTAGTTATCCTATCACTGGTGGAAAGGGGTAATGCTGCACCCTTTTAGGGATTTCGAAAAGATGTAAGGTTTCGGACACAGGGATTGAATCTTGGGTGATGGAAGAGACCAAAGATTAGAATTTGCCTTTGCGTTTATTAAAGTTTTTTAAACAGCATATAAAGTTACTCCTAATAAATATAGTTTTAAGAATTAACAAGAAGAATAATAAAATGCAAATTCGCAAGTTTCTCCAGGAAACGAAAAAGGTTAACAAAATTCCCTTATGAGGGATTAAAAATTTATATTGTTCATAAAAAGAGAGACATAATTATAAATACCTAAACGAGGAACTCTTAATGATTAACCATGATGAATATGATACCACCTTTCAATGAGGTGAAAATACATAACCCTTTCTATAGGCCAGCAAACCCTTGGCTGGAAACAGTTGGTTGGTCCGCAAGGGGCTGATGCTTTGAAGTAGCAGTTCTGTTTGCCCGCACAGGGCTGATGATCGTGGTTAATGCGCCCACACTCCGGAGGCGCTGGTTCAGAGCCAAGGTTTTGGCGATGTTCAGTCGTGATGACGAGAGTTGACCAGCAGTGAGATGTTTCTTGGTATTAACATCTCCGCTGGTTCGAGAAGTTGTCTTTTCATTAGGCAGACTTGAACTGAGTACAGCGTTTGTAGAAAATGCCCAGCCGCCAGCTGGAGCAAAGGTTGGCCTGGAGACTAACTCCGTGTTGACGTGACGCAGGGCCTTCGGCAAGACCGTGGCACCAGAGGGTAATGACCCCCGGCAAGCTTGTAGTAGCAAGTGAGTGAAGATGGAGAGTCAACACATAGGCCGATGGACCTAAGGTTATATAGCGGTAGTGACGTCAGCGCGCCGAATCTTCCAGAATGAAGGAGGGGTGAAAAAGCAGCCAATCAAAGCACAGCCCCATGCACATTGCGAGCGTTGCCGCTGGGGAGAGCACAGTACCTCATGAGAAAGTGTGACGATATGGTGCGTCTAGAAAGACACTTCAGAAAAAAAAGGTAAGTTGACATGAATAATACAGAAAAACAATTAAACTGAAACACCAATAAAATAAATAAATCAGAACACCGCGTTCAGACTGCAATTAACGAAAATAAAAATAATGGGGCAGAAAAATTGAACGTGTGTTTCACACCGTAAGGGAAACATAGCCTACAAAAAAAAACATTCGCAAAAGCGAACATGCTGGGAGGGGCGAGAAAAAATTGCAGTAAAAAGCGCAGAAGTTAGGCCTCGCGTGGCAAAGGAGCAATCATAGTGATTGGCCTAAGAAAATGACCAGCAGAAGTCTGCAGTTTTACCACGCGAACCCTACCATCTCTGCCAGGAAAGCACTCAACAACCCTACCCAAATTCCAGACAAGAGGAGGACTAGGGTCTTTCAAAAGCACCAAGTCCCCCACCTGAAGGTTAGAGCAGGAAACAAGCCATTTATCACGCTGCTGAAGCAAACCGAGGTATTCCAACCTCCAGCGGCGCCAAAAATTATTGCGCAAACTTTCAATTTTGCGCCAAGAAATGGCTAAAGAAGATTGAGAATTAGAATATAACAAAGGGGGAGAGGCAGTCAAATGACCACCGATAAGAAAATGGCCTGGCGTTAATGGCAGAAGATCTGAAGGATCATTAGATAAGGGTGATAAAGGACGAGAATTAATTATGCCCTCAATAAAAATGATTAAGGAATTAAACTCTTCATGAGAAAGGGGGGTGTGGCCACAAACACGTCTAAGGTGCTTCTTGGTGAGTTTCACACAAGACTCCCACCGCCCACCTTGATGAGGTGCATTCATTCATTCATTTCCGTGTCCGATCATTTCCAGAATGTAGCAACTCCGATGGCCTTGTTGTTTGCCTCGATCAGGTCCTGGGTAGTGCAGGGTTGTTCTAGTAGTGGACAAATGAGCAGGTGGGCTGGGTCTTGTGTTGCTCCACACCCGAAGGACGTGTCTCCATCAGCTGGAAGGATACCCCATTTCTGCATGTTGGTCTTGCAACGAGGGACGCCTACCCTGAGACGATTAAGTGATTTCCAAACAGGGTAAGGCAGGACATTTCCTGGGGCTAGCTCTTCCTTAACAGGGATATCCGGCGGCAGCTTGCTCTTCCACCTGGAGATGCGGTTAGATTCCGATGTTCCCTCCAGTGGTTGAGTCCTGGCGATGAAACTCTTTCTTGATTTCAGTCGACGGACAACAGCCTGATGATTATGCAGTGGATGACGGGGATCATTAATCTGCTTCGCCCTCTCTGCATCAGCAGCAACAGCCCTTCTGATAGTTGGGGGAGCTATCCCAACAATCGGGTAGAGTTTGTCGACTGGAGTAGGCTTCATACATCCCGACAAGATTCGTATGGTCTCGTTGATGGCAATGTCAATCTGCTTGGTGTGACTGGATGCACTCCACACAGGTGAAGCGTACTCTGCAGCAGACATGCACAAAGCAAGAGCAGAAGTTCTTAGGACGTGAGGACTTGCCCCCCAGGTGGTGGCTGTGAGCTTCCTCAAAATATTGTTCCGTGAACTAACTTTCAGCCTGGTCTTATGGCAATGTTTCTTGAAGGACAGTGTTCGGTGAAGAGTAACACCTAGATACACGGGTGTTGGACAATGTTGGAGTTGTTTGCCTTGCCATGTAACATCCAGTTCCCGCCGAGCTTCTCTATTCCTTAAGTGAAATGCACATACTTGAGTCTTGTTGGGATTTGGCTTAAGATGATTGGCTTCATAGTAAGATCCAAGGGTATCTAGCGCAGAAGTCAACTTTCCCTCCACCTCTTCAAATGTTTTTCTTTGGGCAGCCACTGCAGTATCATCAGCATAGATGAAAAGCCTAGAATGTTCTGGTATGGGCTGATCGTTAGTGTAAATATTAAATAGCACAGGAGCGAGTACACTGCCTTGAGGTAAGCCGTTCTTTTGTATGCGCCATCTGCTCTTTTTACCATGAAGAAAGACTTGGAACCTTCTATTCTGCAGGAGAGTGCCAATACGGGATGTTAGTTGGTAGTCGTTGGAGGTCTGGTACACTTTCCTCAGCAACTTTCTGTGGTTGATAGTGTCGTAAGCAGCTGTTAGATCGACAAAGGCAACTCCAGTTATCTCACCTTGTTCATACCCATCCTCGATGTATTGAGTGAGGTTCAGTATCTGACTGCAACATGACTTTCCAGATCGAAACCCAGCTTGTTGGGGAATGAACTTATCTTCAAGGATGCCGCTAATTCGGTTCAGGATAAGGCGCTCGAAGATCTTGAAACAGTGACATAATAAGGATATTGGGCGAAAGTTTTTAGGATAGTTTGGCTCCTTACCAGTCTTAAGCAGTGCAACCACTCGGGCTTTCCTCCAGAGCCTGGGGATATAAAGCTTAGATACACACTCATTAATCATCGTAAGCAGCCATTGTAGGGTGGTCTGGCCGAACTTTTTGATCTGTTCTACTCTGATGTCATCGATGCCAGCAGCTTTATTCAATTTCAACGTGGAGATGGCAGATTCTAGTTCATTCAAGGTGAAAGGTTCTCGTAGGTTATGGTTCTCATGTCCTGAAGTTCGTTCCAGTTGCTCCCGTGAGCTCCGACCTTTAGTCTTCCAGTTCATGAGTAATTGGGTTGCAATCTGGTCTGCTGTTATTGTGGTGAAGTTTCTAGATGTCGTTGGGTCACCGCTGAGGTTTTTCAGGAGATAAGGGGGGATGAAGTGCCACTTGAAATTTCTCTGGTGAGCACAATCAGTAATCCTTTCCAGCGCTGAATTTTGAGTAAGAGCTCTCTTAATTTGCTCAGAAGCTCCGATAAAATTTTTAGCATTGTCTGAGAATACTTCTGAAGGAAGACCTCTGCGAGCAGAAAATCTGGCAAAAGCTGCCAAAAAGTAAGCAGTAGAGGCGTTGGTAACTAGTTCTAAGTGAACTGCTCCGGTGACCATACATACAAACAGCGAAATATAGAGTTTTCCAGAAATACATTTTTTGGCCTCAGGAGAATTTCTTCTGTAAACAAAAGGCCCGGAATAATCCACCCCCGTAAAGGCAAAGGGTCTAGCAGGCGCAGATCTAAAGTTGGGAAGATCACCCATGAGCTGAGTGGTAATTTTAGGGTTGGATTTAAAACATGGAATGCACTTCCGGATAACAGAGGTAACTTCATGGACTCCGTTTATGGGCCAATACCTTTCACGAATGACAGAAAGTAATGTACGAGTTCCAGCATGAAGATGCTGGTAATGATACTGACGAATAATTAAGGAAGTGACATGATGCTTTGAGGGAAGAATAATTGGATGTTTTTTATCCTCAGAAAGATCAGCCAAAGATAAACGTCCTCCTACTCTTAGTAAACCATCAGTATCCAAAAAAGGGGCGAGTGAGGAAAGCCTACTCGATTTCTTAAGGGATTGACCTTGGGACAACACCAGGCATTCTTCAGAGAATATTTCTTGTTGAGTAAGCCATAAGATTTTTGTAGTGGCTAAACCTAATTCAGAAAGGGTTAAATATGGCTTAGGAAAAAGGGGTTGTTCTACCACAAAATATTTCCATCGAAGGAGATAAGCCATAACCCTCACCAATTTATGGAAAGAGGAATATCGCTGCAAGAGAAGGGGAGAGTCAGAAACGAGAAGAGAAGATCCAGTAATCTTACCAGCATCCGGCAAGTCTGATAACTCCGGAAGAGGAAAATTTGGCCAAGCGGAGGGTTCTTGCAGAAGCCAACGGGGACCGTGCCAATATAATGTCAGGTTAGCCAACATAAGAGGGGAACATCCCCGAGAAATGACATCTGCAGGGTTCTCCTTGCCAGATACATGATGCCATTGTTCAAGGTTAGACAATTGTTGAATTTTAGACACTCTATTAGCTACAAACACCTGCCAATGCGAGGGAGGTTTGGCAATCCATGCCAACGTGATGGCTGAGTCACTCCAAAAGTAAGTTTCAATAAATCGGATTTTCAAAGATTGACGGATTTTGACCGATAATTCAACCGCCAGAAGAGCAGCACAAAGTTCCAGTCGTGGCAAGGATAAAGATTTAAGAGGGGCTACCTTTGACTTAGCGCAAATTAAATTGGAAAAGAAATATGACTGGACAAAATTACGGCAAACAATATACGCACAACATCCATAAGCTTTCAATGAGCTATCGGCAAATATGTGAAGTTCATATCCTCCACAGGAGGGAAAGGGAATAATCACTCGCGGGATAATAACATTAGAGAGATCTTCCAAACTATTTCTATAAGAAATCCAATTTTTTTGCAACTCTGAAGGAACTGGTTCATCCCAACCAGTTTTCAAGGACCAAAGGTCTTCCATGAAAAGCTTTGCTGTGACGATGATTGGCGCCAAAAATTGGAGAGGATCAAATATCTTTGCAATCTCAGACAAAATTTGCCGCTTAGTTTGCGGTTTGATGTCACTGAGATTAATTTTGAAAAAGAAAAAATCCTTTTGAGGACTCCAATAGATGCCTAGAGTTTTGATGGAATTACTTTCCTGAAGAAGCTCTACTGAGTCGTTATAGACTGAAGTTAATGGAAATTTAGAAAGAAATTCTTCCGAATTAGAGTTCCACTTGCACAAGGAAAATCCGCCTCCCAAAAGCAAAGCTGTCAAATCTTTAGAGACCTGCAGTGCTTCAGATACTGACTCAAATGAATGAAGAAAATCGTCAACGTAAAATGATGATTTTAACACTTCAGAAGCCTTAGGAGAATACAACGGGCCATCCTGTTCAGCAAGTAATTTCAACGTACGTATGGCTAAAAAAGCAGAGGGCTTTAGTCCATAGGTTAATGTTTTTAGCCGAAAAATCTTGACAGGTTTAGTAGGCTCGTCGCGCCAAAGAATTCTCTGAAGGTCGCGCTGTAGTTGATCGACTAAAATCTGCCTATACATCTGCTTGATATCAGATATCACTGCGATAGGGAACAAGCGAAAATTCATCAAAACAGAAGAAATGTCAGATTGAATTGGAGGGCCTGATAATAATGTGTCATTCAGAGAAGTTCCATTGGCATCCAATGCAGAGCCATTAAAGACCACTCTTATGTTTTCCTTTAAAATCTCATTCTTCCAAACTGGATGATGATTGAGGTAAATGACTTCAGATGGGGTATAAGAAGCATCATCTTTCTTGGTAACAACCTCCATGTGATCGAGTGCCTCATATTCCTCCATAAATGTGGAGTATTGAGTTTTAACAACAGGGTCACGTTTAAATTTGCTTTCCACAGCATAGAGTGCTCTAAGAGCCCTAGGGTGTGTTTCAAATAAAAGAGGTGGATTATCCACTCGGGGCATTGTTACGACAAATCTACCCTCTGAATTGCGTTTGGTTGTTTCGCGAAACAGTTTTTCACACATTTCATTTTCAACTGAGGAAGGTGAAACTGAATCTATAGTTTCGATTTTCCAAAATCTTTCTAAGTTGTAATCGAGACTTGTATTGACAAAATGACATTGTGAGAAATTTTGAAATGACTTACGAGGGACCTGACCCGTTACTAACCAACCTAGCTTGGTATGATGAACAAACACTCCTGGTGATATTTTAACCTTAGAGCTAAGGAGACATTGCCAAAATACTTGGGCACTGAGAAGTATGTCTACTGGAGCGCTCGTATTAAATGTTGGATCTGCCAACTGAATGTTATGAGGAAATTGCCAATTTCTAATTTCAAAAGAAGTACTAGGGGTATTACTGCCAATAGTATCAATGGCAAGACAATTCAACTGAAATGTTGTGTTACAATTAACAGCATCTTTGATGTGAACACGAACAAAATGCAAAGATTTAACATTGCTATTGTTAATACCGGTAACCTGAATTAATGTAGGTTGCTTGGGAAGACCAAGTTTCTTAATGAGACGCTCACTTATGAAGTCATGGGTGGCGGCATTATCCAATAAGGCACGTGCTTCAAGCCATCTACCAGAGGAATCTTGAACTTTTAATAACACGGTTGATAGTAGCACCTGGGAACTACGAATAGAGCTAGAGCTCTGAGTATAAGATTGCGCATTGGCTCCTGGGGATGTATCTTTAGAACATCCAGGGGAAGGAGCCTGACGTGGCTTTTCAAACCTATGAAGCAAGGTATGATGTTGAGCCTTGCAATGGGAGCAAGTATTTTTAGATACGCAATCAGGCACCATATGCCTAGCTGACAGACAGTTGTAGCAATATCTTTTTTGAGCTATTAATTTGCGTCTTTCGTCGGTAGAAAGGGCTTTAAAGGCAACGCAGGAATATAACCTGTGAGGCGCTTTGCAGAGAATACAATCTGTTGAATTATGTTGAACAGTAAAGACAGCAGATTTGTTTATTTTAGTACCGACTGGCTTCACATTAGATTTGTTATCTGCACTTCCTGACATATGACAGGCTACGGATGATAAAACCTGACATCTATTATTTATAAACGTAAGCAATGAGCCATAGGTATATGAAGTGTCATTTGTTAGTTCCCTCTCCCATGCCTTTAAGGTTGATGAATCAAATTTAGAAGTAACCAAGTGAACTAAGAATAGATCCCAATGCTCGACCGGTTGATTCAACCGTGCCAATGCTCTGACGTGTAGTTGGACCGTGTCACTTGAGGCTCGCAGTGTTGACAGGTTGTCAGCTCGCAATGCGGGCAGGTTAAATAAGGCTTGAATATGCCTCTGTAGGCATAATTTTTCGTTGCCATAACGGCCTTTAAGAAGCTCTATAGCGATGTTATAGTTTTCTCCTGTTAAGGGGAGTTCTCTTATAAGTTGAAGGGGTGGTCCCTGCAAAATGGATTTTAAGTAATGAAATTTCTGAATTTCTGGGAGTGTGGCATTATCATGTACTAATGAACTGAACAATTCAAAGAATGATTGCCACATCTCTTCCTTTCCTGAAAAATGCGGAATTTCAATTTTAGGTAGCAATGGTTTGATACCATTCCCATGGTCGCTAATTCTTCCTTGAGTTTCCTCTACCTTCAACGCCAGGGTCAAAGTTCTAACTAATGCCACAGCCTGAGCGTGTGTATCAAAGTAATTACTCTCTACTTCTTCCCTATCTGATTGATGTTCTGGATTTTTGATTTCAATTTCAAGTTGCACGAGATCATATTTCTCGTACGCCTGTTCAAAAGCTTTTAAACGCTGAGATATAATATCAAGGTTTTGTTCCTCTTTCGGTAGAGTAGCTAAATATTTTTGAAAACGGGTGAGTTGACCTTTGTAGGCCGCCCGAGAGTTTAACAGTTTATCATCTATTATTACTGGCATGGCTGGAAAGTTGAAATAACTCACTTACCAAAGCTGCTTGCGGCACCAGACAGACCTGCTTTCCAGAAAGAAACCAGTTGTGTAATATGCTGGGATTGTTTCCGCTTTCCCGCAGATCTCCTGCGCTAGCCACGATATACTGAAATGTATAAGACAAATTTAGATTGCACAAGTTTTTTTTTTAGAATATAATTTGTGGTCTCAGAATGAAGGTTCTGGGTTCGATCCCGGGTTTCGGCACCATGGAAAGGGGTAATGCTGCACCCTTTTAGGGATTTCGAAAAGATGTAAGGTTTCGGACACAGGGATTGAATCTTGGGTGATGGAAGAGACCAAAGATTAGAATTTGCCTTTGCGTTTATTAAAGTTTTTTAAACAGCATATAAAGTTACTCCTAATAAATATAGTTTTAAGAATTAACAAGAAGAATAATAAAATGCAAATTCGCAAGTTTCTCCAGGAAACGAAAAAGGTTAACAAAATTCCCTTATGAGGGATTAAAAATTTATATTGTTCATAAAAAGAGAGACATAATTATAAATACCTAAACGAGGAACTCTTAATGATTAACCATGATGAATATGATACCACCTTTCAATGAGGTGAAAATACATAACCCTTTCTATAGGCCAGCAAACCCTTGGCTGGAAACAGTTGGTTGGTCCGCAAGGGGCTGATGCTTTGAAGTAGCAGTTCTGTTTGCCCGCACAGGGCTGATGATCGTAGTTAATGCGCCCACACTCCGGAGGCGCTGGTTCAGAGCCAAGGTTTTGGCGATGTTCAGTCGTGATGACGAGAGTTGACCAGCAGTGAGATGTTTCTTGGTATTAACATCTCCGCTGGTTCGAGAAGTTGTCTTTTCATTAGGCAGACTTGAACTGAGTACAGCGTTTGTAGAAAATGCCCAGCCACCAGCTGGAGCAAAGGTTGGCCTGGAGCCTAACTCCGTGTTGACGTGACGCAGGGCCTTCGGCAAGACCGTGACACCAGAGGGTAATGACCCCCGGCAAGCTTGTAGTAGCAAGTGAGTGAAGATGGAGAGTCAACACATAGGCCGATGGACCTAAGGTTATATAGCGGTAGTGACGTCAGCGCGCCGAATCTTCCAGAATGAAGGAGGGGTGAAAAAGCAGCCAATCAAAGCACAGCCCCATGCACATTGCGAGCGTTGCCGCTGGGGAGAGCACAGTACCTCATGAGAAAGTGTGACGATATGGTGCGTCTAGAAAGACACTTCAGAAAAAAAAGGTAAGTTGACATGAATAATACAGAAAAACAATTAAACTGAAACACCAATAAAATAAATAAATCAGAACACCGCGTTCAGACTGCAATTAACGAAAATAAAAATAATGGGCCAGAAAAATTGAACGTGTGTTTCACACCGTAAGGGAAACATAGCCTACAAAAAAAAACATTCGCAAAAGCGAACAACTGGCAAAGTTTGTTCTCAAGATAAACTCCAATGCATGGTGATCAGTCCTCACAATTACTGAATGTCCAATTAACATTTTCTTCCACGACTCCAACGCGAAGATTACAGCAAGGGCTTCTAACTCTGTGGTGTAATAATTCCTTGGATTTTAATTCCTGATACTGGAATCTCCTCTAAATTCTCTTTGAGCTTCCACAGAATATAAAGCTTCTCGCTCACAAGGCAAAGCATAGCCCCAGTATCAATTAAAGTATCGACAGGCATACCGAATACTTCGCATGATATGATTGGCATTTTAATTCTTGTACCCATTTCTTTCAGTTCGTCATTATGTTGAATTAAGTCATCATCCTCTGCTTGCCATTTAATAATCCTGGAAGTGAAAGTGTTTAAAATTCTATCTTCTACTGTGAATTCGATTTTTTTTTCTTTTCCATTCCCCCGGGATTGTTGTGTTCCCGATGGACCTGGTTCATTGGGCTTCTGTTCCAAGAACTGCAAGTTTTCTTGGTGTCTTTCTTCCAAGTTCTTCCTCGTCTCCTTATTGAACTCTTCATTGGACTGACGAGTGCTCACATTCCCTCTGTTATTGTAGTTATTGTTTCTACCATAGTACCTTCTTTCCTGGTACCTTCCTTGATTATCCCTCGGCCTTCTCCATCGAGTATTATATCGATATCCACTTTCCGGTCTCGCATAAGGCTTGTAACTGTATCTGTTATTGTTCTGATTCCGTCCTCTTTTATCGGGCTCTTACCTCGGCGTTTTCTCTTCTCGCCCCTCTCGAATCTCTCGAGGTGTTTGGGAATAACTGTCGGCCATAACAGCGTACACAGCGTTGTTATTCTTTCCTCCCTTCTGATGGAAGAATTGAGCGTTCGTGTGATCAAGTTTCTGCAATACCTCGTCAAATTGTTCCATATTATAAATGTCAGCAGCGATCAAAGTTCTTTGGACGTCTGCTGGAAACTGACGTATTAATGCGGTAATTAATTCATTATCTGGCATCGGCGGATCTAAATGTTGTAGTTTAGAAAGCTGTCCAGAAAAGTACGTAGAGTATCGAGTAGGTTGTGACGTCGAGAATCTCTTTGAATATAATTCTGCTCTGACTTGCTGTTGGGTTTCGGGGGACCAAAACTTTTTTAATAACCCACGTGAAAACTCCTCAAAATAGGTGAGAGTGGACCTAAAAGCTCTAAACCAAAGAAGTGCGGGACCTTCCAAAAATTTCCCTATCACTCGGATCTGTCTTTCCTTAGGGATTTTGGAATATTTTAGGTATTCACCTGCTTCTCTCAAGAATTCTACGGGTGTCACAGAATCTCGCCCTGAAAATTTAGAAGGCTTATCCTCTACATTCTTGAATACAGTTATGGGGTTGGATTGAAATACTGTCCTGACCTCATCCTGTCTTTGACTATCAGTTTCTCTAGCTGCTCCTAGGTTTATCTGTATCTGTTCTTCTCCCCTTATACTTGGCATTTTCAACAGATGGTCAGACTGTTTCTCGTCCTTGATTTGGGTTTTCATAGCCTCAATTTCCTTATGGTTTTCTTCTGCCATTTTTCTAATTTCTTCGGTTTCCTTACAGTTCTCCTTGACATCAGTGGATATCTGGTTCATAACAGCCTCGTGACTTTTCAACGACCCTGTCACATCTGATATGTCCTTCTGAGTTGCTTGAATATCTTTGGAAATTACTTGAATATGGGATGACAAAGATTCCCTAATTTCCTTGACTCCCTCTTGGTTCTCCAGCTTGAGTGTGTCTTTAATCTCATCGATAACTGTGGTTTTAATTTCAGTTTGTAATTCATTAATCACACCTTCTCTTATTTCTCCCACTATGAGTTCTTTGAATTGTTCTGTCAAACGTTGAACAACTAGAGTTGCCATCTCATTGCTCTCTTTCTTCACTCTGATTTGTAGGTTGATCATGTCTTCACCAACTTTCCTAAGACCATGTTCTATCCTATCAGCTAAGCTTTGGGATCTTAGATCGGCATCGCGAAATTTATCGTCCATTAAACTTGCGTTAGTGGCTAATGAAGTTTCGAGCTCATGTGTTTTTTCGCATAATTTAGTCATTTAATCTCAAGTGACATTTTCAAGATTTCGGAATTCTCTTTAAATTTATTTTCCATAGAATTAAATTTACTATTTAAATTTTCTTTCAAGTTATCTTTTAACCTGCTTTCTAACAAATCGGAACTTTCTTTCAAGTTATTTTCTAAAGAATCAGAATTTTCTTTAAGTTTCTTTTCCAAAGCCTCTGTATTTTCTTTCATAATGGCTGCTACACGCAGTCCAGCTTCTTTGGAACTCTCTTCCAAACTCCTCATCATCCTCATCATCTCTTCCATAATTTTCAATTATTATTCAAAACTTAGGGGTATACATGTTGGCAGACACAAGATTATAATTAGAACAAGAAATATGAATAGCTAATTGGAACACTCTAATAAAATGAGATTTGTCCTAATGTCGACGTGATGGAAAAACAAAATTCTCTACTTTTACGAATTACACTTACCACAATATCACAAGAAAAATATGCAAGTTCTCAAATATCCTCCACCTGGATTCTAATAATGCGTATGTCCAGTCATCGAACGTTTACTACTGAATTTACTTGACGCCCTAATGGTTAAGCCATTATCAAAAATAATCAAACCCATTCTAATTATTAACCCAGTTAAATTTTTAATTTTCCCCACTAATTGGGTTTCCTACTAATTTATTCATCCAAACCAGACATCTCTCAACTCCCAAAATATTTATATAAAAATTATCACAATTTAAATCGGCATGCGATTGACCGTGTCTAACTCGAGCCCCACGTTCGAAGCCATTTCTCTCTCTATCTTATTTTATGTGCCCGTTTAGACCGGAGTCCGCACGACCACATATGCGTTTTACCAAGAATCAGTCAGCACGAGAGTCAAAATATCCCGGGGCGCCAGATGGGTTAAAGCTAATCGCAAAAACGACATCAAATGAAAAAAATGCTTTACTGATTTTTGTCTCAATGCAACAATAAGGATAGAAGGAGATTCAACTGGGCATAACACATCATGTAAAATTATCTCATTTTATTCTGATTTAAAATTGACTGCAAAATAAAATGCTCAAAGCAGCATCATTTATGTGTGGCGACCCACATTACTATTTACACAATGTACAGAAATTTTCCAACACATTGGACAATTATCTTTGGAGACACAAGTCTGATTATCAGTCCTGTAGACTGTGTTCCAAAATTATATCCATTATTTATGATTTAATCCAGTTCAAATTTAATTGTCTTTACTGGAAATACTGTAGATCACTGGTTGAATTTTTACATAATATTAACACTCTTAGAATAATTGTTCATAGAATTTTTAACTTTCACTTATTTTTCCAGTTTCAAAAAATATTGTCAAAAAATATTATTATCTCTGTATCAACACAAATTATGTACACATATTAATAACAACATCTGAAAAGTATCTGACCATTGAGCATAGTATCGAAGAACTGTGCGAAGCACAACAAAATTAATTGTTCTTCTGACATTAAACGTTTCGAGAAGTGAGTCGATTATGAACTTCAAGTTCCTAACAAAATATATGATTTCTGAATCATCAACTTGATCAATAGATTGTTGGACCATTCAACTATTCGATTTTCCACTTGGAATCATTATTAAGAAAAATATTTATATTTGTGGCCATTTTAGTAACTTTTACAACTTGCAATTCTTGAACAGAATGCGGAAATAAGAATTGTAGCTTCATAATAAATTCATTTAGTTCATGACACTAGGATTGAAAACATCCTTCAAATTATTCGTGGTTATAGAATTATTTTTAATTGGCAGTGGTCCATTCTATTATTTGTGTAAGAACACAATATTCCAACAACAACGGCAAATGTCTTCCTCTGAAGAAGAATAAAATACTATCATGACAAATCCGGGTTCTAGCAAAATCAAAGTCTTAATGGAATCCGTAAACAAGGTTGAAATAAGAACTGATGGTTTTTAAGAAATAACCTTTGGGTCATTCATACGACGCAATGTGTAGTTCCAATACTCCTTCTTTAACACTGAGTCATCGAGCCTGCTATTTGATTGATGCTCAAATAAAAACCTCCTCATTCCTGCGACTTAAACATGCGCACCTGGGAATGGCATTTCAACTACTCCACACACATAAATTTTCTTCCCAAAATTTATACAATAAATCAAGCCTCTGCTTATTATCAACACTGGAAGATTTATAAACTTACAAGTTTATTTTATTTTACCATTCAGTTCAACTCGTGAAGTTACCACACTTATGATACTCTCTATTTCACTTTCGAATGTGTATCTACGTCATGATTTTATATAAATACAAAAATATCCTAATTGATACAAATATCATTTGCTTCCCGTTTCATGCCTCTCCGTGTTATCCGAAAAATATACTTTTCTCATTGCAAATATTAACTGTTCAACCAGAACTGTAATGTTGGTTGAATGCGGGCTTGCGCTAACCACTATCCTTCGGAAAATCACCTGTTCCAAACTAGAAATGATTAAACTACTTCATAAGCTCTCTCTCAATGAATGTGATTATTAGAAAATATAAGATCCAAGAATTATTTAGAAAAGTTATGAAAATCATTATTATTATTATTATTATTAGTGGATTATTATTATTATTATTATTGGTTATATTATTGTAAATGTGTTTAATTATTATTTCATTATGTGAGAATCCACATGTTCGACTCTTCGAATATGGATAAAATATCCATTTCTCAACAAAAATTATTATTAACTTTTACAGTTACCTCGGCTGATTACCGTGATTATCAAAAAAATATGAAACATTCAAATAAATGCTCGTTATGCTCGGTCATCGATCCTAAACTGTCCTGAGTGCTGAAAATACTCAGAATAACTCTAATATGTCTTGCGTAAATCATTGCAAGATTTAAATACGAAGAAAAACAAATGTGTTGGTCATCTGCAGAAAATGAGTTTGTTCCAATTAGCTAGGCATAATATAAAAGTCAAATGTGGCTTACAGTTCTCGTTGGTCTTGAAGCATAGTGAACCTGGTCTGTACCAGATTTATCCAGATACATGCCCTATTGGACAAGCACGTCTAATCCTTGTATCGGCCGCCATTATATACCCACAATCTGTCTAACACGACATAGTGGAAATATTTCTTGAAGTTTTAAGTAACTGCTGATCCATTTTAATATTGGCTTCAATTAAATCCATAGCAGTTCGCTTAAATGGGGTCAGATCCAAATGATCTATTCTCAAATACGTCAGTTATAACATAACTCACGGTAATCTTTTCAGTACAAGAAAACACTGACAGTCTAAATCAATCAACGGCTGTTCTGAAGATCGTTCCCTGGGCATGGTTTATCACCATCTATCATGCGCGAAGCAACTTATAGATTCCCTTTGTTGGCTAATGAACAACACCGTGATAGACTGGCCTTCAATATACTGAAAGATCGGAGTGGTTATCAAGTTACACTTTATGAAACTGACTCATTGGATTAAAATATCCAAGTATTGAATTATTATTACTGGACTGTGACAAAGTATTTTCTAGACATAGTCTAGCATGTGTCCATGTAGAAATAAAGTATTTCACCAGTGTCCGTAGAAAAATAACAATCACCTTAGTGATTCCCTCTGCCGGAAACTTACTATGTTCCACACGTATCGTAACACTTTTGTGACTATCACAATTTAAAGATATCTTCTGCGTAGATACGGCAACCATGTGCCTTGGCTCAACGTAGCAGCAGCACCTTGTCATGCAAGAGCTTGGTTCGAAGTGAGCTGATGATGCTTGGGCCGGTCGGCTTTTATTCAAAACGGTCGGGTCCACGCTGGATCACGCTGAAATCTGGAAATCCTCATATCTCCGGTGTCTCTGGTCCGATTCACCTGAGACTAAGTGCATTCTCTTTCATTTGGCCGTGCCAGTAATCTGATCCAAGTCTCAAGTCTCAACTCCATGGCTAACTATTTAATCAACAAATAGTCTCGACCTCTGCTACTACTCGCTACGTCACTTAACATGCTCTTGGCTGCACAAAGTTTCCATTCCATTCTAGAAGTAATGGAGCGCGATATTCAAATATCTCAACTTTCAAAAGCGGCTGTAGCCTTTCCCTTGATATCTAGGTGTCTGAATCTTGGAATACCCATTCCTAGAGTTGGGCACAGTGTGTCTGTGTATTACTCAATCACGCAAGTACCACTGGTCCGATTTACATGAATTTTACATGGAAGTAGCTGATTTACTGTTTAACATATAGACTACTTTTGATTTCAATACTTTGCACTATTTAAAGATGGCGACCATTTTAGTGACGTCACTACACCCTTTGGTTTCAAACTTTCATATTTCCATTTCAATTAAAAAGAGAACGCTAAGAAATAGCAAACATTTGATGGCATATACGAGGTTTAAAATTACATTTTCTATCCGAAAGGTATCTCCAACGGTTAGCGAGTAAAACCTAAATTTGTGCTATAAAACACGGTCAATGCCGAGCGGTGTAGTTGGACAAAATGTTCCATCCTTAATCTCCCTCTGCGCAGCACCTAGCCTATCCCCTGTTTTAACTGTCACCTTCACATTTTAATTTATTTATGACGCGTAGCGAAGCACGGGTACATCAGCTAGTATATATATAAAAAGGAATGTCTGTGTGTTCGTCTTTTATGCGATCATAAACCATTCATCCGATTGCGATAACATTTTGGTGAGTTGTTGTAAACACTTCCGGGATGATCATAGGCATAGTTAATCCATTTCACAATAGATAGCACGCGAGTAGTTTAAACAAATGCGTAATGGCGATGCGTTCATATACAATTCGTCCAATTTCGATCAAATTTTGGTGAGTTGTTGTGCACCGTCCCTGAAAAGTAATAGGCGCAGTAAATCCAATTTACAATAAATGGCGCGTGAGTTGCTTCAACAAAATGGCGTGCGTTTGTTTCAAGAAAGTCCCACATGCGTTCATATACCATTCATCCGATTGCTATGAAACTTTGGTGAGTTGTTGGGAACAATTCCCAAATCATTATAGGCATAGTCAATCCAATTTGCAATGGACAGCGCGCGAGTATTTTAAACAAATGAGTGTTGGCGATGCGTTCATATAGCCTACAATTCATCCGATTGCGACCAAATTTAGTGGGTTGTTTGGCACACTTCCGAGATGGCTGTAGGCATAGTTAATCCAATTAACAATAGATAGCGCACCAGTAGTTTAAACAAATGTGTGTTAGTGATGTGTTCATGTACAATTCATCCGATTGCCATCAAATTTCGGTGAGTTGTTGTGCATATGCCAGGAAATGTTATAGGCATAGAAGATCCAATTAACAATAGATGGCGCGCGAGTAACTTCAACAAAATGGCGTGCGTTTGTTTCAACAATGTCCCACATGCGTTCATATACCATTCACCCCAATTGCGATGAAACTTGGGTGAGATGTTGTATACACTCAGGGAAGGTTTCTGGCTTAGTAAATCCATTTTACAATTGGTAGCAAACGGGTAGATTAAACTAATAAGCGACAGCGCGTGAATCGTTTCAATAAAGTCCCTTATGCGATCATGTACCATTCATCCGAGTGTGATAAAACTTTGGAGAGCTGAGTACAGTCCTGCGAAGGTTCATGAATTAGTAAGTCCGTCTTTCAATGGGTGGCGCACAAGAAGATTCAACAAATGAGTGACGGCGCGAATCGCTTAATCAAAATCCCGTATGCGTTCATATACCATTTATCCGATTGCGATGAAACTTTGATGAGTTGTTGTGTACACGCCAGGAAAGGTTTTCGAGTTAGTAAATCCATTTTACAATTGGTAGCGAACGAGTATATTCTACAAATTGTTTGACGGCGATCTAATCGTTTCAGCAGTCCCGTATGCGTTCATATACCATTCATTTCATTGCGATGTAACTTTTGTTGATCACGCTCCCGTGAATGTTTCTGAGAGAGTAAATATTTTTTTATAATAGTTTAGAGGTGGTTAACGGAAAAGAAGACAATATTGGGAATCCAAAAGCACTGCAACTAACAAAGTCAAAACCCCAACACTTTCTTTGATTGGCAGGACAACGTCGCATAGACTAAATTTAAAAATGTGTATATTTTAGTGTAGGGCTATGTGTGTTTTAGCTTTTAGACGATTAAGAATTTTAAAATTTTTGTGTATGTGTTTTTTAGCTTTTAGACGATTAATGTTTTAGAAATAGTTTTGAGAACAACCTTCTTTTATGGTAAAATGTTTCATGTACTGTAAGTCTTGCTTTTCTATTCATATTATACCAGGTGAGCTAGCCGTGGTCGTTACGGCGTGGCTGCTGGCAGTCTCTCACTTCTGGGAGGCGAGGAGGTTTGAATTCCCCCGCCGGCAATCTTGAAGATGGTCTTCTGTGGTTTCCCATCTTCCTTGCATGAAAATCCCGGGGTTGGTCCCTAACTATAGGCCACAGCCGCTACCTTCCAACTCCTCGTCCTTACATTCAAAACTTTCCTCGCCAGACAACACTCCACACGCGACGGAACTTGTAGCTCACCCCATGGGTGTCCGCATAGAAGCAGCTACAAACTGGCGAGCCAAACATGTCGTCGGACACTCCCGGCACTAAAAGACATACGAAAAGAAAAAATAAAGAAAAAGATAATATTATTTGCGCTCAGGAAGGCCACAACATGTGGCCGAAACCAGTACAATAGAAAGTACAAATTATTATTGACTCAAGGGATTTAATCTCCTGGACTTATTATACTTCGTCAATAAGGGACAGGGCTAACATGGTAATTTTCATGTCACATCAGATGTGTAGGTTAAAACATAAATACATTAGAGGTAGTGAGCACATGTTAAATATTTATTTTGCAACCAGAACCGAGAGTGTGGGAGAGAATATTTCAAAGTTGGAACTAAAAGATGATGAGGCCAAATTTCAGTGGATCTCTTGAACCTTAAGATTCTTCCAGCCATATAAAGTTACCTTAACATGACCGTAACGGCGTGCACACAGGCAGCCAATTGGTTAGTGATGTGCCCTTTAATTTAGTAGACTGTGACTTGCTGTTTCGTCAACATGATATCCACTCCTCTGCACGAGTTTGCTTGCTCTTTTGCTAAGCCCCGTTAATACCTTCACTCCAGGCTGAGAGCGTTAATTAATAATTGCCGGCACTGGAGGAGAGAAGCAAGTCTCCTGATTAAACACGCAAGCACTAAGTCCAAGAGTGCTCCGTGGGGTGGATCCCTTATTGATCCGTACATCCTGCGCCCTTATATTTCATTCCTCAAGACGTGATCCATATTATTTCCTTCAATTCTTTAGGTTTTTTTTTCTGTTACAAGGTAGTATAGGTCTGTTGCCATAAATTCAGTACAGCATTCGTTGGGCCATAAGACGCTGCGGTTGGTTTAAGACCACTAGCATATTTGCAAAAAAAGAAATCTTCCTAATCTAGTAAGTTTGTTACAATTTTTTTCTTTAATATTATAAAACTAGCGGACCTGTGCGAGAACTCTCGCATAATGGGTTGTGTGCGCCCCATGTGTACAAACTATCCGCCCTGCACTAGTGCTATGCGGGCTGTAGGCGACCTTGTTCTGCAAGGGGCTATCTGGGTTGTGTGCGCCCCATGTGTACAGACTACCCACCCGGATCAAGTGCTATACGGGCTGTATGCGACACAGTTCTGCCAGGGGCTATCGTCTTTATTTGTTTAAAAACACTTTATAAGCAACTCCGTTAACTTCTCAAGAAATGCAGGATTTTTCCTGTAGTCTACTATTGAGACGATTTGGAAGATTTTGGTACAAACCGCACCTTCTAATCCTTTCTGGTTTAGGATCTTGAATTTGTGAAACATACACCTTAGCGTATTATATATTAAGATGAATTGGTAATTTATACAATCCTGCATGAACCAAAAGCATAATAATCAATCAACAGAAATGCTCTTCAGTCGATCAACACAAGGATGTCCAAATAGGTGGAAGGTGACAATTATTTTACCACCCTATTATCTGATAGAAAAGTTACATGCATTATTTATACATTAACACACTTATTTAACAAATAGTGGGTGTCTTTGTCTGGTATATTTTGATCTGATGATGCTCGCTTCATGAGCAAAACATGATATCTACCTTCATCTCCACCATTTGTAATTAACTTTTCAGTTTTAAGGTAACATCAATTAAAATTGAATACACTCATGTTGACCAACTGAAAAGCATGATTATTTATTTAGCGTATGAATTTTAGTGCCGAGAGTGTCCGATGACATGTTTGGCTTGCCAGAGGATGTAGCTGCTTCTATGCGGACACCCATGGGGTGAGCTACAATTCCGTTCAATTTCAAGTAGATCCAATGAAAATCATTATATCTCTATTACTAAGACAACACCGAACAAGTAGTTCCGTGACGGTTAAATCGCGAGAAAAGTCCATTTAAATGTTTCAAATTTGCTTAACCACCATGTTCGTTTTGTACTTAACAGGTTTATGAATGTCACATACAGCAGATGAACCTCTAGTAGTTCAATTATCACCGTACAAAATATCATAGTGCTATCTGTTACTGTTGGGGAGATATAGATTGCCAGTGAAATATTTCGCGCGGCCGCCATGTTGGATTGGTGAAACGTATTATAATTGGAAAGGCCCGGTCGAGGTCAAACGAGGTAGTAGTATGTTCTTACCGAGTTTTATTGAAATCACTTTGGCCGTTTAAATTTTATTACAGACACACATGCACACACACATAGAGAAAATGTGATCTCATAAGCCTATTTTTTCATAAAATAATGAAAATAGGCTAAAAGTGGCTTGTAATTCGACAATCATCATTTATGTTATTTCAGTAGTATGGATCCCTCCTGCGGCACTCACAAGCGACCGATCGAGAGAAATGAGCATTCAAATGAAAGAGAATAGACATTAGCAGTGACGAATTGCACTCTAATTTCACAAATATCTATAATTTCTTTAAAAAACCTTTAAAATAATGTACGTACAAAGTGTGCAATTTGCAGATAGGCCTACTGTTGCTGTAGGAAAATGCGCTCCATACTTGCTGTCCACTTCACGTTTTGGCCGCTGTACGCCAGTTTCATGTCATTTTAACATTCTGAGGTATTTCCTTTATAATTTTGCATGGATTTCAGGAACAGTCAATCAAAGAAATTAGTACTCAGATCGTATAATTTCATAAATATCGAATAACCAGTGAGTGTTAGGATGATCTAATTTTCAGGGATTGCGTTCTTAAATTAGGGAAAGTAGAACTTGGAATCCTAACTGAAATGTAAATACTGTAGTGTTCTATAATCAGTTGGTTCAAATAATTACATAACAACCTTTCTCCGTAAGTCTATCATTATAAACCTATTGGGGAAAGTGTGGTTTATGAACCAGCGAGATTCCTCGTTCGGGTCCGCCAGTGAATATTAATTCTAATAGTTTGCATATGACCTTTCA
Source organism: Meconema thalassinum (assembly GCA_946902985.2). Taxonomy (NCBI): domain Eukaryota; kingdom Metazoa; phylum Arthropoda; class Insecta; order Orthoptera; family Tettigoniidae; genus Meconema; species Meconema thalassinum. Next base: position 925,320,840 of record OX336388.2, read on the forward strand.
TCTCGCTATCAAAAATCATGAGACCCTTTTTAGAAAGATTTCATGAGAAAGCTACCTCTTGCTATAGGTACCGCACCATGTTACGACTTCTAAAGAATATCTTTGCGTTTCAAATTTCCCAGTTCTCAATGCCACTGTCATTTCAATTTTCTATTTTGTGGACACGATAACTACCGTAGTTTTGCACCAATCACTTTCAAATTTATACTTAAAATACAACTGATTAAAATATGGGTCGTGTTCGTTACTGGGCAAAATTGGACGAAAGGGGTGGGAATGATGGGCCTTTTTTGATAAAGTGAAATATCGCTTTAACTTTCTTAGTATGTGAAAAATCGAATCCATTCAAAGTTCAAAGTTCATACTATTCTCAAGATAAGAGCAAAAATAGTAGCCTTTCTCAACAAAGTGTTTTGGTAGCACCAACCATTGACCAAAGGGGTGGAGTTTTGAGAGAGAAAACTCATATCTCCCTCCATAGGGCGGTTTCTGTGGCGTAGTTGGTAGCTTGCTGAGCTTCTATGCGCAAGATCTCGGGTTCAAATCCGGTCAAATTCGTCGGATTTTTAGGAGCGTTAAAATCCCTCAGTATGCCTTCCTTCGGAGGCGAAGTAAAGCCGGCGGCCCATATCATAGATTTATGACATTTAAAGAACCATCCACTAACTAGAATTGTGTGGAGCTAAATTTGTAGGTTAGATTTGATTAACGCTCTATTAAGTTCCAACGTTCGTCGCCAGGTGCCGGTTGCGGTGGCATCTAGTAGCCAAGTTCACAACTAGATGTCGTTGACGGTAGCATTTGGTATCGAAAGTAAGAACTACTTGAAATAGATCGTCTGCAGTCATTACCTCAATTACAGATAACACACGTTAATACATCCATCACAATCAATACCGGTTATCCGACAGATTCTACACACACCCAAAGTACACGCGTTGTGGCAGCCCCTAAACTGAGGAACCAACCAACTAACCACTATCACGCATTTTCAGCTCAGTTCTATTCGGAACATAGAGGTCCAACTCCACCGAGTCAAAAAATTGTATTTTGAGTGTACTTTTTCTTCAAAATTCTCGCTGTTTACAGAATGAAACAAGTAGGCTAGTTCCGTGAAGAAATTTACAGCCTATTTTCATATATACTTCTTATGTTAATTGCCTCTATCTACATACAAAATTTCCGTTTGTTGTAATAGATTCGTAGATTGTAATAGATTGAGAACCGACGAAATATTTCGGATGGTCGCCATGTTGGATTTTATATATGTAGGTCCTAGAGTTATGTACTCTTACATGAAGATTATTGTGTACGTGTAGCATTCAAACTTAAATCGCATGATTAGGACACAAGAAGTAATAAGGAGATTTAAAAATTTCGCACAGCTGCCATCTTGTGGTTATGGAAACAATTGAAATAAATTAGAAGCCAATGGATTAATATTCTTATAAGGATTTACTGTACCAAGTTTCACTGCACTCGGATGGTTAAATTGCAAGAAACGTCCTTGTGAATATTTATAATTCGCGTCGCCGCCATGTAGGATTTGTGATCACCAGGTTATTTAAGGTCCTATAGGTGAGTTTGATTGCTATAATAGATTCGTAGATATTCAGAGCCGTCTAAATATTTCGGATGGTCGCCATGTTGAATTGTTAAATGTATAGGCCATAGAGTCATGTACCATTAAAGGAAAATTATTGCGTAGGTTCATTATTCAAACTTTCACTTCGATCGCATGGTTAACTTACTACACAAGAAATAAAAACTTAATTTTAAAATTCGCAAAGCCGCCATCTTGAGGTTATGTAAACAATTGAACTAAATTAGATATCAGTGCATTACAATGTGCATAAACATTTTCTGTACCAGATTTCATTGCGTTTGGAACATTAGATCGCGAGAAAGGTCTATTTAATATTTTCAAATTCGCTTGGCCACCATGTTCGTTTTGTAGCTAACCAGTTTTTGAAAATCTTATAGATGAACTTCCAGTAGTGTCCTTTATCTCCGTACAGAATTTCAGGGTGATACCGCGAATAGTTTCAGAGATATAGAATGCCAGTTAAATATTTCGCACATCCACCATCTTGTGGTCATGTAAACAATTGAACGAAGTTAGATGTCGTTGCATTACAATGTGTATAGACATATACTGTACCAAGTTTTATTGCGTTTGGTTGGTTAAATCGCGAGAAACGTCTATTTAAATGTCGCAAATTCGCGTGGCTGCCTTGTTGGTTTTGTAGTTACCAGTTTTTCAAATGTCACATAGGTGAACTTGTAGTAGTTCCCTTTATCACCGTAAAATATTCCAGGGTGATATCGGTAATAGTTTCGGAGATATTGAATGCTGGTGAAATATTTCGCCCAGCCGCCATGTTGGATTGGTGAGACGTAACAAAATTTAAAGGGCACGGCCGGGGTCGTCCGGAATAGTGCTATGAACTTACCGAGCTCCATTGAAATCGCTCTAGCCATTTAGAAGTTATTTTGGGGTTACACGCACCTCACACACACACACGCACACACACACACACGCACACGGACAAAAGGTGATCTCATGAGCCTATTTTTTCAAAATTGAAAATAGGCTAAAATTTACTCACTCACTCAATCCGTTGGCTTCTCTGGGACGTGACGATCCCGTGCCGCTCTCACTATCTGCCTCCATTTCCTCCTATCCAGCGCAGTATTCTGCCATCCAATAATACCCATCTGTCTGCGTCAGAGGTAACCTCATCTTGACATCTAATCCTAGGTTTCCATGGGGTCTCGGGCCTTAGATCTTCCTCTCGTACACCTGGCGAACTATTCTGTGAGCGTCCATTCTGATGACATGCCCTGCCCATTGTAGCCGTTTCGCTTTCATGACGTTCACTACCCTGGGTTGATTGGCTAACTTGTACAGCTCATGATTTGATCTGAGAACCGATCTTTGTGTTTCCTGGTCAAAAAATGGGGCCAAAAATTGTTCAATATACAGTACCTTGTTTTCGAAGACTGAAAGTTGGTGTTCCTCCCTTTTGGTCACACTCCATGCTTCGGCTCCGTATAACACTACTGGCCTGATGATCGTGTTGTATAGTTTTAGTTTTGTTTTCATGGTCAGAAGTTTGGAGGAAAGTAATTTCCACAGTGAAAAGTAAACTTTCAAATAATTTATGTTTTTTGGGCTACAGAGCAGGGATTTGATCTCTTTTGTTCGTCACTGGAGGAGATTCCATCTGATTTTTCGCCGTTGCCTCTATGACGTTAGGTATCGTACGGATATACTTCCCTTTTTTTCTGTTTCCTTATATCCATCAAACCCTCCCCCCCCCCCTTCTTGTGACATTCTCATTCTTCGAGGAGTTTCTATATTTTTCCCCGGCCCCCTTTTCCTTCCCCTTCCTTACTACTCTGTCCGCCGTTCTAATTAATATGGCACGTTTCTTTTTCTACCATGGTCCATACAGTAATTTCTGGTAGCTGCTCTCTGGTGACGAACACAGGAATTTATCTAGTTTTTTGTAATCTCATTGATATACTTTCTTTGGCCACATTGTTTAATTCCATTGAAAAAGGAGGCAATGTTCCTTGGAAACGTCTGGAGGTATTTAATTTTATTTTCACATGACATTAGCCCAAAAACCATGAATTATTTGAATAGTAATTCGGGCCGTGAAAGCCTTAATCTACATAAATGTAAACTTTGTTTGCATTCCGTAATCAGTTCGTGATAACTTAAATTAAAAGTTTGTAATTATACGCCGAATCAATACTACATAAATATATATTTTATATATTGGACATGTTTCAGCCTTACAATGAGGTCCTCTTCAGCTTAGAATAAATGAAAATCAATTAAGAATTCAAATAAAAATTATATATATATACAGGTGTCATTTATATACTTGAGTACCCTTAAGGGGCGTGTAGGGAATGGGTATAGGATCAATTTCAGATGGGGAACCTGGGGTCGGAATGGCCTCCTAACCCCAGAGAACAGGTTTGTTTCAGGCCCTCCGACCCTGTAAAGTAGTGAAGCGTGCCATGTGTTACTCTGAGATCAGGCACTCTCTATATATGCAGTCGTTTCATTCCGCCGCATGGCGATTGCCCCTGCGGCGGCGGGCCCCCTTAGACGGTTTCGCCGTCTCTTCGGGCCAACGGGTTAGGTCAGGCACTCTTTCGCTGTCAACGGTCTTGGCGCGACCACCGCTCAACGCTGCGTTAGCGGAGAGGGCTGAGAGGGCCGAGAGGATAACGGCGAGGCACGGTGCCACGGTGGTCCCGGGTTCGTTTCTCCTGGGGTGCCATTCCTTCATTTTTTCTTTTTCTTTATTTTTAGAGGTAAGGAGGGCGCGTAGTCACAGTGCGTGTTTATTCTGTGCTGATTTTTTAAAGCTATCGTTGATTCTGTAAATTAATTGCCTTTTGATTATTAGTATCAATGAGTTACGTGTCTTTCTGTAGTAGTTAAAGACGACGGAACTATTAATTGGCAAGAGGAATGCAGCTCTCGGCCAACGCAGTATTGAGTTGTGGTCGCGCAAAGACCGTTGACAGCGAAAGAGTGCCTGACCTCAGAGTAACACCATGGCGCGCTTTACTACTTTACAGGGGCGGAGGGCCTGAAACAAACCTGTTTTTTGGGGTTAGGAGGCCATTCCGACCCCAGGTTCCCTATCTCAAATTGATCCTATACCCATCTCCTACACGCCCCTTAAGGGTACTCAAGTACATAAATGACACCCTGTATACCTAAATCTAAATAAGAAGTGAAGTTGTTAAAGAATACCTGTAATAAAATGAAATAGAGTACTCAAATGGACATCCTTACAATGCAGTATTAAATAAAATAAAATTCAATATTAGTCTTAACAATAATTTTCGAAATTGGAGTTAGAAAATAAGAAATATTAATGGTAAGTGTAAATAAATATTAAGCTTTAAAATAATAGATTAAAATATACACAAAATATATAATTTATAAATCAAGTGCCAAAAATCAATAAATAATTCAGCTCAACGCTTGAACGAGTAAGCTAAATCTTCTTCAAATACGTAGTTTAAATTTGGCAAATGTGTTCGCATTCTATAATTTACATTTATCATTCTGAGGCAGCACAAGGGTTTGCATGATCGACTTTGAAGGTGCTATCGTGTTAATGACTAGCAGACACGCATGTTTGGCAACAGCTTGAAATTGAGCGCGTGTCAATAGGCCGGTATTTATGTGATAAAACACTCCCTCCTCTTGGCGCCTCTGTACGTAGTAAAATCAACCTGCGGCCGACAGATCCATAACACAAGGTAGCCCACCCTGCACTCACTCAACCCTCTCTATGGCATGTAATGACAAATTTCTAAGCGTCGAGTTGTGTGAAATAATTCGACTATAATTAACATTCCAATCGCTCCGAGTTATGTCTCTCTTGGACCAATTGCTCCCGTCTCCCCTGCCACGCCATCGATCTTGCCGTGCTTGTGTTATTGAAAGACGTTAGCACAGTATAGGGAACGCAAATCGCATTAATACTGTCACCAACACTCCAACGTGAGGCGAGTAAGGGAACGCCAGTGCTTACATATTTTTATTCACTTTTCAACGTTGTTACCCTTCAGACTCAAGACAAAATTTGAAACTCAGATTTCATTTTATTCCTGTATTTATTATTGAACATTGGCCCCAATCTATACTAATATATAAAAATGAGATGGTGTGTCTGTGTATTAATCAATAACGCAAGAACCACTGGTCCGATTTACATGAACGTTTACATGGAAGTAGCTGATTTACTTGGTTAACATATAGGCTACTTTTTATTTCGATACTTTGCACTATTTAAATATGGCGACCATTTTAGTGATGTAACTACACCCTTTGGTTTCACACTTTTATGTTTCCATTTCAAATAAAAAGAGAACGTTAAGAAAAAGCAAACTTTTGATGGCATAAACTAGGTTTAGAATTTAATTTTCTATCTACAAGGTCCTTATCACTTTTCGTGTATCTCCAACGGTTAGTGAGTAAACTCTAAATCTGTGCTATAAAACACGGTCAACGCTGATCGGTGTAGTTGGACAAAATGTTCCATCCTTACTCTCCCTCCCTGCAGCACCTTGCCTATCCGCTATTTTAACTGTCACCTTCACATATTAATTTATTTATTACGCGTAGCAAAGCACAGGTAATTCAGCTAGTAATATTTATTTGAAGACAAATGATACTTTCTTAAGAAAAGAAAATATTAAAATTCTTGGTCACAAATACCACTTGAGGTAATGCACCAAGTCCCACGTGTATTGCTCAAGCTTCTCTCCTGAATGAGTAGGTTCGAACCTCACAGTCGCTGTCCTTGAAATGGTTTTCCATAACTTATCTTTTTCAACTCTAGGTGAACCCAAAACGGTACTTTCTAATAGACCTCCACTGCTGTTTAATTCATCACTATTAATTTCACCTCAAATTGACACCTCCGATAAGCCACATAAAAGAACACATTTTATCCCAGACTGCGTAAAAATGGGGTTGTTTAGGTGTAGAAATACAGGCCAGAATTCATTTAATACCAACTGCTGCTGATAAAAATATTAAAAAGTGAGGTTGCACATGTGTGACCCTGGGTCTGAAGAGGTTATGTATTCAAATTGCACTGAATTAATTATTTCTTCAATGTCTAGCTAGCTATTAACTGCCTTCTGTGGTCTCGGGGTACGAATTCAAACTCCAGATCCAAAGGTCCTGCGTTCGATTTTCAGCTCGGTCAAAATAGGTGATGTGATGACAATGTTGATGATAGGCCAAATGATAATTCTATTTTCAGGGACCTAACATTGAAGTTATCGGCCCCAAGTGGTTATGGAGATCATGAAAAATAATAAAATGAAAAAGTTCAAATAGAGATAACTACTGAATAACTACTGTTGTTGTTGCATCATTTGAGAGAGTTGGACATCATGGTCATTTAGCCACGTATTAATACTCGGGTGTGTACAGTTTCTCTGATAACCTGTGTTATTTTTTGTCTGTATTAGTAGTAGTAGTAGTAGTGTGTGTAGACTATTTGTAATTCAGATCAGGGTTGGGAAGGAGACGGCCGTGGCCTTAAGTTAGGAACCATCCCAAATTTTGTCTATAGTATAAGTGGAAAACCATGGAAAACCACTTCCACGATGGCTCAGGTGAAAATTGAACCCACCTCTTCTCAGTTTGGCGTCACAAGGCTGAGTGTGCTCCAAACCAGTCCTCAGACCAAAACTATATTTTTTCTTGGAAGGGCCGGGAATCGAACCCGGATATCCCGGGCGACAGCCAAGAATGATAGCTGATACACCAGGAGGTGGACTGCACTTGTATAGGCCTACTGGAAGAGGAAAATGACAAAGAGAGGAATAAGGTAAACTAACGACAGGGAAAAGAAATGCCCTCAACCCTCGAAGAATGATGATTGACTTTGGAGGGAACAGGGTCAAAAAAAAATATTATTTTGGCTTTTTTAGTTACTCACAATGTAGAGAACAGGAATTTGTCAAAAACAAAGTCGATAAAAGATGAATAATGGTAAGTTTATAAGTTATAAATGACTATGTCGCCTCCGTAGCGTAGCGGTCAGCATGGTTAGCTGCCGCCCCGGAGGTCCTGGGTTCAATTCATGGCTCTGCCACGAACTATGAAAAGTGGTACGAGGACTGGAACGGGGTCTACTCAGCCTCGGATGGCCCAAATGAGTAGAGGGGGTTCGATCCCCCTCAGCCATCCTCGAAGTGGTTTTCCGTGGTTTCCCACTTCGTCTTTGGGCAAATGCTGGGATGGTACCTTCATCAAGGCCACGGACGCCTCCTTTCCTCTTCCTTGCCTTTCCATCCTAACCATCCCTTACCTTCCCTCGTGAGGCCCCTGTTCGCTTTGCAGGTGAGGCCGCCTGGGCGAGGTGCCAATCCCACCTAACCAGTTGTATCCCTTCCGATTCGATGTTCCCAGCTCTAAGACACTGCCCGTAGAGGCGGTAGTGGTGAGTTCCCTCGCTGAGTCCGTGGGTTCCACCAACCTGGAGGGAAAACGACTATATAAAAAAAACACTATGCTGCACCATGTACCCACTTATACAGAGATTTATATTTGTGCGTATAACTTCTGAGCTATTATAGATAGATATCTGAACTCACTTCTTGTCTTTCTCTGTTGAGCGCAGACTTTGTGTTGGTAACAATGACAATTTCCTGCATTGTTCATGTTACTAGTGGTTACTGATCATCCTCATAATATAATAATCACTGTGATTTTGCACTGACCTATTGAAGAAATATTGTTGAAGAGGCGGATCAGCGAGGTCATCTGCCCCAATTATTAATAATTGAATTGTTGATTTGAAGAGGGAAACATGTCTACTTATTAGCAAACAGATAATTTGAAATGTGCATTTATTTATTTATATTGTTTTATTTACTAATTTAATTATTTAGATATTTATTTGTTCATTTATTTATTTATTTATTTAAAAGCTTAAGGAAGTGGGAGAAGCAAAATAACAAGTGATGGACGAAATGATGGAAGTAATGGTGCAGGAATGTTCTAAGAATTGTCAGAGGTAATAAAATATAATGAAAAACTTAAACATCATTTTCCTCAGTTATACCCTTTTCACTACTTTGGTACCATTTGTAAGAAAACTAATAAATATGAACAGTAATAAGAAGGGACATCCCCTTAAATAATATACAGAATGAAATATAGGCCTAAATTTTTTTCGACATCATTTTGAATTAAAACATCGTACCTTAAAACAATCATATTGGCAAAAAAATTTCATATTGTCAATAATCCTTCTTATTATTGCAGATGATGATCCAAACAGTAATCCCTGGAAATTTCAATTGGCTAAACCAAACAGATTTTGAGTAAACATTTGAAGATTTAACATGGGCGAGATAGGCAGGTCTTTCTTACCTTATGTACAGTATACAATGCATATGATAATAACAGCACTAACGGACGAATGAATCAAATTGAGATATACTATTGACCTCAATTGCTTCGGTACCAATGTAACACAGATTAGCAAGTTTTACATTGCTTACTACAGTAGTTCACCGGTCAGATCTTACTGGAAGACGCCGTGGTGTGTTTCTATTCGGCAACACTCAGTACATATTTATTGAGCGGGCAAGTATAGCTAACCCCTGCATCAAATAACACTAAGATCGTGCGTGAGCCGAAATAACTTCTATGAATCGAATACCCGTATTTACATCACCTTATTCAAGCAACGGCTACAAGAACACGTGGTCATTACATCATAGGGAGTCAACATCGTGTCCTAGTGACTAGCATTCTTGGCTATCACTGCGGAGAAACAGGGTCAACTCCCGGCTCTGCAAAAAAGTTTAATTCTGGGCCCATCGCTTGAACGATGTTCATTCATCCTCGTGAGGCAAAACTGAAAAGATGTGGATCGGATTACTATATCAACAATCCTTGTGAATGGTTTTACGTGGTTTCCCCACATTTTCTCCATGTAGATGCTGGGATGGTAGCTAAATTAATGCAACAGCCACCTCATACTAAAATGAATGAAAATCCACAGCCTGCTTCCAGTCTCCGACCGGGTCAGGAATGGAATGAATGAAGCCCCCATCTAGCAGCGAGGATATGAACTGTGCCAGCTGCCGAGGCCTGACGCACTCCTCTGGGGCAATGATTAAATGAATGACAGATGAAATGAAATGATAGTGGAGAGTGTTGCTGGAACGAAATTGTGACAGGGAAAACCGGAGTACCCGGAGAAAAACCTATCTGCCTCCGTTTTGTCCAGCACAGATCTCACATGGAGTGACCGGGATTTGAACCACGGACCCAGCGGTGAGAGGCCGGCGTGCTGCCGCCTAAGCCACGGAGGCTTTTCACCTCATACTAAAATACTGGTTCCAATATTCAACATAATTTAGCACATGGCTTTTATTGCCGGTAGTGCCCGAGGACATGTTCGGCTCGCCAGAGTTTGTAGCTGTAGCTGTGCGGACACCCATGGAGTGAGCTACAAATACCGTCGCATTTGGATGAGATAAAATGAATTAAGATGAATGAAACTGGGCAAGTTTAATTTCAAGTAGTTCCAACTTTGGCTACCAGACGTCACTGACACCCAGCGGTGAACGTTGGAACTTTATAGAGCATTTCAAGCAAAATGACCTACAAATTTAGCTACACACTACCAATTGCAGTCGCCTCCGTAGCGTAGCGGTCAGCATGGTTAGCTGCCGCCCCGGAGGTCCTGGGTTCGATTCGCGGCTCTGCCACGAAATTTGAAAAGTGGTACGAGGACTGGAACGGGGTCTACTCAGCCTCGGGTGGCCCAAATGAGTAGAGGGGGTTCGATTCCCCCTCAGCCATCCTCGAAGTGGTTTTCCGTGGTTTCCCACTTCGTCTTTGGGCAAATGCCGGGATGGCACCTTCTTCAAGACCACGACCGCCTCCTTCCCTCTTCCTTGCCTATCCATCCTAACCATCCCTTACCTTCCCTCATGAGGCCCCTGTTCGCTTTGCAGGTGAGGCCGCCTGGGCGAGGTGCCAATCCCACCTCATCAGTTGTATCCCTTCCAATTCGATGTTCCCAGCTCTAGGACACTGCCCGTAGAGGCGGTAGTGGTGAGTTCCCTCGCTGAGTCCGTGGGTTCCACCAACCTGGAAGGTAAAAAACAACCAACTACCAATATTGCAGTGGTAGTTATTTTTTGTACCATAGATCTATGACATGGGCCCGGCGCATTTACTTCGCCTCCGAAGGAAGGCATACTGAAGGATTTTAACACTATTACAATCCGACGACTTCGGCTTGGTTTGAACCCACGATATTGGACATAGCAGTCCAGAATTCTACCGACTACGCCACCGTAGCCGCTACTAGCTCCAATTATGAATACACACACTAGTACAGCCTTCACAATGACACTGGTTATCAGACAAATTCTACACACAACCACGTTCATGGGACTAAATGATTATAATGACGCAAAGCCCCTAATTGCAACAACAACAACAACAACAACAACAACAACAACAACAACAACAACAACAACAACAACAACAACAACAACAACAACAACAACAACAACCTTCTGCCACCCGGGACATTCACTCATGCCAACGATTGTTCACGTGACGCGGGGGGAAAATATCTCGATTCCTACTTTCTATTTCCTTTGATGAAGATAATTAATTCAGTGATAGCTAACAGTTTAAAATTCACATTTTAATGAATCCTAATAAATGAAATGAAAATCCACAGCCTGCTTCCAGTCTTCGACCGGGTCAGGAATGGAATGAATGAAGCCCCATTCTAGCGGCGAGGATATGAAGTGTACCGGCTGCCGAAGCCTGTCGCACTCCTCTGGGGCAATGATTAAATGAATGACAGATGAAATGAAATGATAGTGGAGAGTGTTGCTGGAATGAAGTTGTGACAGGGAAAACCGGAGTACCCGGAGAAAAACCTGTCTGCCTCCGTTTTGTCCAGCATAGATCTCACATGGACTGACCGGGATTTGAACCACGGACCCAGCGGTGAGAGGCCGGCGTGCTGCCGCCTAAGCCACGGAGGCTCAATAAATTCTAATAACTTTGTTAAATTTGTTTAATTTACAGTATTTAATACAACTTTGCAAAAGATTTTCACTGTTCAGTCGGCAGCGCATGGCTCAAGTGGAGCTCTTTGTCCGGTGTCTTATGTGATAAGAAGATTCCAGACCGGCTAAAGTGTAAAGTTTATCGTTCTGTAGTCCGTCCCGTTGCTCTGTATGGAACAGAGTGCTGGCCTTGAACTAAGGAGATGGAACAGCAATTTGGTGTGATGGAGACAAAGTTGCTCAGGTGTGCATCTGGCTTGACACTCTATCTTATCAGCAATAATGACATTCGCAAGCGATATGGAGTAGCATCAATTGCTGAAAAGTTGAGGAAAGCCGTCTCTGCTGGTATGGCCATGCTGAAACAACAGTTGCACACACTGGATTGGCATTGCGGTTAGATGGGAAGAGACCAATAGGACGACCGAGACAGCGTTGGCTTGACATTCTTCATGACGATTAAAAAATTGCCCGACTTCATCCTGACATGGCACACAATCGTGTAATATGGCGACAGAGAACCAAAAAGCGGACCCTGCTAATTTGTGGGACAAATGCTAAAGAAAAGAAGAAGAAGAGTGTTCTAACCTTGATCTCCTTTATCTCCAGATTCCAATAATTAATTTTGCCACTTCGCTTTCCCGCCCCATCAGGGGCTGAAGTTTGTATTTCTTTAAATATATGGCGTGATCTAAAAGTTTCTGTATGACGGTCGTACAGTACAAAATAGGTATGCCAATCTAGCAAAATCGCCGTGAGTGTTGAAGCAATCATCCCACCAACGCATCAGGTTGAAGATCCCCGTAACCGCCCGCTGCACATCCTCGTCCTACAGGAATCATCGACCCTTCAAGACCTTTCTTAACACCTTATTGGTCAGTGGTCTGTATATTTACCACCTACAATAATGACAACTTATATTGTTAAAGATGCTGATGGTTAAATCTTTCAGCCACACATCAAAGAATTCATTTTGGAAGCGTCAATATTTTAATGCCAAATATTGTACCTAAGGTGCTTGATAAATTATTATTTTTAAATAATAACTATTATATCAAACCGTGAAAAGAATAAATTATGATAATAAAACTTAGAATTAAAATTTTAAAAATGTTTTAAAAAATAGAAATAAATCAGCTCATAAAAAATATTTGTAATTTTATAATCTTAATTTTGATATTAAAAACATAATATATAAAGATTACATTCATCTAAATAAATATAAACATTAAAGAAAACAAAATTAACAACAATTAAATAGGCTAAGATAATTCAAATGCAACTAATAAAAACAAGATGTTCAGGAAAGAACATATAGCCTACTTTCTCCTAAATGCATGGGTATTGTTATAACTCTTTGTCCTTTTCAAGGAGTATGATTGCATGTTGGTTGTAGTAGCTTGTTGAAATACAACGTGCTACAGGGATATTAAACATGAATATGAGGTGCCCTTTGCTAGTGCTACCTCTGTACCAAATTTCGTTCAATTCGGTTTCACCGTGTTTGAATTGATAGGGGGAATCGATTTGCACACATACTTGGCCACCATCTGCAAACTATTGGGCTGATGTTCTTGCAGTTTAGTCAGAATATGTTTCCCACATAAAGATATGGTGTTGCAAAATTTGGTAAAGACTAGATTATTAGGTTGGTCGTAATTAAATTTTAGCTTTCAACATTTGGATGGCCGCGATTACGTTTCCGTCAAGATAGCGGTGATATAAAACATGACACTGAGGTGCCCTTTGCTAGTGCTACCTCTGTACCAAATTTCGTTCATTCGGTTCCACCGTGTTCGAATTAATAGGGGGAATCAATTTTGACATAAAGATGGCCGCCATCCGCAAACTATTAGGGTAATGACCTATTAGATTGGTCAAAGGATGCTCCCTCCATAAAGGTATGTTGTTGCAAAGTTTGGTAGAGATCGGATGGTTATGTTAGTCGTAATTTGATTTAAGCTTTAAACATTTGTGTGGCCGCCATTACGTTTCTGTCAATATGGCGGCGATATAAATCATGACAATGAGATGCCCTTTGCTAGTGCTATCTCTGTACCAAATTTCGTTCCATTCGGTTTCACCGTGTTTGAATTAATAGGGGGAATCGATTTTGACACAAAGATGGCCGCCATCCGCAAACTATTAGGCGAATGACCTATTAGATTGGTCAAAGGATGCTCCCTCCATAAAGGTATAAATTTGCAAAATTTGGTAGAGATCGGATGGTTAGGTTAATCGTAATTTGATTTAAGCTTTGAACATTCGTGTGGCCTCCATTACGTTTCAGCCCAAGATGGCGGCGATATAAAACATGACACTGAGGTGCCCTTTGCTAGTGCTACCTCTGTACCAAATTTCGTTCCATTCGGTTCCACCGTGTTCGAATTAATAGGGGGAATCAATTTTGACATAAAGATGGCCACCATCCGCAAACTATCAGGCTAATAACCTGTTAGATTGGTCAAAGGATGCTCCCTCCATAAAGGTATGTTGTTGCAAAGTTTGGTAGAGATCGGATGGTTATGTTAGTCGTAATTTAACTTAAGCTTTGAACATTTGTGTGGCCGCCATTACGTTTCTGTCACTATGGCGGCGATATAAAACATGACACTGAGGTGCCCTTTGCTAGTGCTACCTCTGTACCAAATGTCGTTCCATTCGGTTCTACCGTGTTCGAATTACTAGGGGGAATCAATTTTGACATAAAGATGGCCGCCATCCGCAAACTATTAGGCTAATAACCTACTAGATTGGTCAAAGGATGCTCCCTCCATAAAGGTATATAGTTGCAAAATTTGGTAGAGATCGGATGATTAGGTTAATCGTAATTTGATTTAAGCTTTGAACAGTCGTGTGGCCGCCATTACGTTTCAGCCCAAGATGGCGGCGATATAAAACATGACACTGAGGCGCCCTTTGCTAGTGCTACCTCTGTACCAAATTTCGTTCCATTCGGTTCCACCGTGTTCGAATTAATAGGGGGAATCAATTTTGACATAAAGATGGCCGCCATCCGCAAACTATCAGGCTAATAACCTATTAGATTGGTCAAAGGATGCTCCCTCCATTAAGGTATGTTTTTGCAAAGTTTGGTAGAGATCGGATGGTTATGTTAGTCGTAATTTAACTTAAGCTTTGAACATTTGTGTGGCCGCCATTACGTTTCTGTCAATATGGCGGCGATATAAAACAGGACACTGAGATGCCCTTTGCTAGTGCTATCTCTGTACCAAATTTCGTTCTATTCGGTTTCACCGTGTTTCAATTAATAGGGGGAATCGATTTTGACACAAAGATGGCCGCCATCCGCAAACTATTCGGCGAATGACCTATTAGATTGGTCAAAGGATGCTCCCTCCATAAAGGTATATAGTTGCAAAATTTGGTAGAGATCGGATGATTAGGTTAATCGTAATTTGATTTAAGCTTTGAACATTCGTGTGGCCGCCATTACGTTTCAGCCCAAGATGGCGGCGATATAAAACATGACACTGAGGTTCCCTTTGCTAGTGCTACCTCTGTACCAAATTTCGTTCCATTCGGTTCCACCGTGTTCGAATTAATAGGGGGAATCAATTTTGACATAAAGATGGCCGCCATCCGCAAACTATCAGGCTAATTACCTATTAGATTGGTCAAAGGATGCTCCCTCCATAATGGTATGTTGTTGCAAAGTTTGGTAGATATCGGATGGTTATGTTAGTCGTAATTTAACTTAAGCTTTGAACATTTGTGTGGCCGCCATTACGTTTCTGTCAATATGGCGGCGATATAAAACATGACACTGAGATGCCCTTTGCTAGTGCTACCTCTGTACCAAATTTCGTTCCATTCGGTTTCACCGTGTTTGAATTAATAGGGGGAATCGATTTTGACACAAAGATGGCCGCCATCCGCAAACTATTAGGCGAATGACCTATTAGATTGGTCAAAGGATGCTCCCTCCATAAAGGTATGTAGTTGTAAAATTTGGTAGAGATCGGATGATTAGGTTAATCGTAATTTGATTTAAGCATTGAACATTCGTGTGGCCGCCATTACGTTTCAGTCAAGATGGCGGCGATATAAAACATGACGCTGAGGTGCCCTTTGCTAGTGCTACCTCTGTACCAAATGTCGTTCCATTCGGTTCCACCGTGTTTGAATTAATAGGGGGAATCAATTTTGACATAAAGATGGCCGCCATCCGCAAAGTATTAGGCTAATAACCTATTAAATTGGTCAAAGGATGCTCCCTCCATAAAGGTATGTTGTTGCAAAGTTTGGTAGAGATCGGATGGTTATTTTAGTCGTAATTTAACTTAAGCTTTGAACATTTGTGTGGCCGCCATTACGTTCCTGTCAATATGGCGGCGATATATAACATGACACTGAGATGCCCAATGCTAGTGCTACCTCTGTACCAAATTTCGTTCCATTCGGTTTCACCGTGTTTGAATTAATAGGGGGAATTGATTTTCACACAAAGATGGCCGCCATCCGCAAACTATTAGGCTAATGACCTATTCATTTGGTCAAAGGATGCTTCCTCTATAAAGGTATGTTGTTGCAAAATTTGGTAGAGATCGGATGATTAGGTTAATCGTAATTTGATTTAAGATTTGAACACTTGTGTGGCCGCCATTACGTTTCCGTCAAGATGGCGGCGATATAAAACATGACACTGAGGTGCCCCTTGCTAGTGCTACCTCTGTACCAAATTTCGTTCCATTCGGTTGCACCGTGTTCGAATTAATAGGGGGAATCGATTTTCACACAATGATGGCCGCCACCCGCAAACTATTACGCTGATGACCTATTAGTTTGGTCAAAGGATGCTGCCCGCATAAAGGTATGTTGTTGCAAAATTTGGTAGAGATCGGAGGATTAGGTTAGTCGTAATTTGATTTAAGCTTTGAACATTTGTGTGGCCGCCATTACGTTTCCGTCAAGATGGCGGCGATATAAAACATGACACTGAGGTGTCCTTTGCTAGTGCTACCTTTGTACCAAATTTCGTTCAATTCGCATTCACCGTGTTCGAATTGATAGGGGGAGACAGACATTCAGAGTACACACACTCACACACACACACACACACACACACACAGACTCACACACATACACACACACAGACAGACACACTTTCTTCGCCCTCTGTTGATCTCATAAGTCTACTTTCATTTTTTGCAAAAATCGAAAGTAGGCTAATACAATTAAAATATCTTAAAATAATATTCTGCCCTATAAAGTGTTAAGAGACCAAAGGCGTGATAATCACATGGAGAAAGATCAGAGTTATAGGTCGGTTACTCGAATCTCTCCCACGTGAGATGACGTACCTTCAGCGTTACGACCTTTGCAGTATGGGGACGAGCGTTATCATGAAGAGGCACCCCTTGTCTCTGTTTTCCCGGACGTTTTGCCTAAATTGAATGCCGTAATTTCACCGGTGTTGTGCAGTGCCGATCCTCCGTGTTGGGGACACCAGGTTCCTTGAAATCAATGAGCAATGGGCCCCACCAACAAAAGAACAGGGTGAGCATCACCTTCCAGCGGGTGGTTGTCTCTTGAACTTCTTGGGAAGAGGGAACGACGGAAGACACCACTGCATCGTCAACGCTTCCGATTCCAGTTCTCCGTGGTGGCACCAGTTTTCGTGGCCTGCAACAATGCGCTCCAGGAACGTGTCGCCTTCAACATTAAAACGCATCAGGTGCTGCAGGATAGCAGCCATCCGGTGTGCTTTTTGTTCGGCATTCAACGCCCGGAGTATCGCTGCAGAAACTCCCTCAAATGGAAACTTCTTGATCAAGCCTTATATTCCCTCCACCCCTTGTTGGGTTTTTGTATGTCTCAATAATAGGGATTATATTGTGTTGACCAACTGAAAAGTTGCGATATCAATTATCAATTAGGCAACACTGGAAAATAGCTTCAAAGCTCTGTGCACTACCCAGTTTTGCCTCACGAGGCTGAGTGGACTCTGTTCCAGTCCTAAGACCAGACTTAAATTTATTTGCAGACATGGGATTTAAACCCGGATCTCCACGTGCCAGTTGTCATATGGTAGGTTGGTACCACAGTTTAGGGGCTGCGACAACGCGGTCATGAAGCCCCGTGTACATTGGGTGTGTGTAGGATCTGTCTGATAACCGGTGTTAATTGTGATGACTGTATTAGTGAGTGTTACCTGCATTTAATTCAAGAAAGGACTGCAGACATTGGATTATCAAGTAGTTCCAACTTTTGCTTTTGCTACCAAACGCCACCGTCAACGACTAACTAGTTCTGAACTTGTTACATGGGACCACCGGTTTACTTCCCCTCCAAAGGCAGGCATACTGAGGGATTGTTAACGCTCTTAAAAATCCAACGACTTCGACCGGGTTTGAACCCGCGACCTTGGACATAGAAGCTCAGCATGCTACCATCTACGACTCCTAGCTGTGAACTTGGCTACTACTACAGTGAGTCTCTCTCACGACTCGGCCGGCCGGCGCGCCCAGCTTATCTGTCTCCCTTTGACTCATCACTCCCCGCTCGGCATAATATATCACATCGCTAACGTTATCCGTGCATGACATGAGATAACAAACTTAATAAAATAAGCTGCTACTACCTTATGACAGGAGATGTTCTAAATGTTCTCGTCCTACATCCGCACATTTCCGGCATCGTCTTAGGAAACTCCGATTCACACGCATAAGTTCGTCTTCCGTAATTGAGGCTTTATATCTCACCGGATATGTTCTTTCAGTTCGCCCAACGTGTGAGGGTTTCTTGTATACACTTTATTCTTTAAGCATCCATGTAAATAAAAGTCACAAACAGTTAAATATGGGGACCGTGACAGCCATAAGTCCGTACAAATTACACGGTATTCAAAAATTTCCTCAAATAAGTTTAATGTCTCATGAGCTGTAAACGCGGTGGCAGAGTCTTGCTGAACATATCCATTTCGAGGATTAGTGTCAGTCAGTTCGTCAAAAAATGGATTAAGTATATTATCCCTGTACTTTTGTGCATTAATTGTGCCTTGAAAAAGGATAGGCCCTATAATAATGTATCCATTCAGTGCGCACCATACTCCGACCCATTCGTTATGTTGAGGAATTTCGTATATGCGATTGGGGGGGGGGGGGGGGGGTTCTCTCCTCCAATATCTGTTGTTGTGCGTTGTCGAACCATAACCGTGTAAATGGAACCAAGCTTCGTCCGAGAAAAATATTAACATATCCGGAGAGAAATAGCCTCAATTACGAAAGACGAACATATGCGTGTGAATCGGAGTTTCCTAAGACGATGCCGGAAATGTGTGGATGTTGGAGGGGAACATTGAGAAAATCTCCTGTCATAAGGTAGTAGCAGCTTATTTTATTAATTTTAATTGTTATCTCATGTCATGCACGGATATCGTTAGCGAAGTGCTATGTTATGCCGAGAGGGGAGTGACGAGTCAACGGGAGACAGATAAGCTGGGCGCGCCGGACGGCAGAGTCGTGAGAGAGACTCACTGTAGATGCCATCGCAACCAGCGCCTGGCGACGAATGTTGGAACTTATGAGCATTAATCAAACCTAACCTACACATTTTGCTTCACACAAGTTTAGTTAGTGGAAAGTTATTTTACATGCCATAGATCTATGACATGGGCCTGGCGGCTTTTCTTCCCCTCCGAGGGAAGGCGTAACTTACTGAGGTATTTGTAACTAACGCTCTTAAAAAATCCGACGACTTCGGCCGGGTTTGAACCCGCGATCTTGGGCATAGAAGCTCAGTATGCTACCAACTACGCCACCGAAGTCACCTGTTTAAATGAATATAATGATGAGAAACAATTTACGAAGAGCTTAAGAGGCCATAAACTCGCAGCACAGACTCCAGAGAATAAGGGTTGAAGGAAGCAATATAAGCAAGGAAGAAGAGAAGGGGATCAGCGCTCGGAATACCACCTTATTGGATATCGGTTTCGGGTTTAGACTTAATGCCAGCGCGGCGTTCTGTATTTGTTTCGATAAATCGCGTGATCTTCCCGATGCTAGTTTACTGCGCAATATCCCACGCTTCCCTTTCACACACCTCTTCCACTTTAGGAATGCGCGCGTGGCAATGCGGGCGGATGAAACCCACCAATTATTTTACTATTTGTTTTTCTTGGGCTTTATTAAATTCTGTTCCACGAGTATTTATCGTTCCCTTCTCTTTAAATTCTACTTTTTGTGCCTTATAACAGCGTACGAGATCACGTTTCTCGTTTTAAATAATACCTTACTTTTCGATTTGCCATGGGATGAGCCGGATGTCGTGTGTTATAGGTTTAGTGTCTAAACTACAGGGTGTATCCGTGATGATATTACAAACTTTCAGGGGTGATGGAGGAATGAAAACTGATCAATGCGAGATAAGGAACCATAGTACGGACACGATCGAGTCGCCACTCACCTGCTTCACAAATTGACCAAAAATCTTTCTGTGGATTTTATTTTCTCTCTGTGTAAGTACCATTCATTTATTCATTCATATTCTAAAGGCTAATGCCTTGTCGATGCAACCACACTCTTATGTCGTTGGCGGTTCGTTTCATTTCCATGTACAATAATTGTCACATCCCATTCTATTCTTGTTGTCTTCCAAATACTTCGTCCTAGGCCGTCCTCTTCCTTTCTTTCCCAGCATTTTCGCTTCAAGAATGTTAACGATGAAAGTGTTGAGTCTGATGACATGTCAAATAAATTTTATTTTTCTCTTTCCCAAATCTTTCATTAATCTTCTCTCTTCATTGACTTCCCTTCAGTTTGGTTTTTCTTTCCATCCACCTCGTTCTTGCCATTTTCCACCTTATCCACTTTTCAGCAGCTTCAAGTCGATTATTTTCCAATTTACCCAGAGTCCAACTTTCACTTCCATAGAGCGGTGTCTTCCATACAAATGATTTTGCAAAGGATTTTCTCACATCTATATTCATATGTTTGCTGGATAATATGTTTTTCTTAGTCATAAATGTTTGTTTTGCCAATGCAATCCCTCCCTTCATTTACATTACGAATCTATTGTCTTCTGTGATTATAGGCTACTACCGAGACAACAAAATTGATTCACTTGTTCAATTCTCAAGTCGTCAATTTTATATTGGTTTTAAAATTAAAATCAAGACAAGAAAGCTTCCGTAATATGAGGGACGTGAGGTTGAGTCCCTATGCGCGGCGTTAGGTCATGGGACCAAGCTCTCTGCTGACTCGGTAGACGCGTGGATTCGGGCCCCACCGTCAGCCGTCCTTGAATTGGTTTTCCGTGGTTTCCCCATTTTCAACACCAGGCAAATGCTGGGACGTTACCTTCTGATTGGCCACGGCCGATTCCTTCCACATCCTTGCCCAGTTTCATTCATCTTCATCCATTCCATCTCTCATCCTGACGCGCAGATTGCCTACGGGCGTCGAATAGAAAGACCTGCACTCGGCCTCTGAGGAGGCCACACGACAACAACAACAACAAAAAACTAGATTAATAGACGCGACACCGCTCATAACTTTAAATTCCTTATAAACAGGTCCTCTTCATTCACAGACTAACAAGTAATTACATATGGATTCTGTTAAAATGAGTCATAATCATATGATAAATATCGTTTAAAATGATAATCTGGTAGCAAAAATAACTACCCCGTCCGGGATTCAAACCCAAGATCTCTAGATTCACAGTCATAAGCACTAACCCCACAGCTATTTCGACTACGCAAATTTTGTGCACAATATGGGGACTCATTTCCACGTTCCAATAATACTGAATTACGGAATTAAGTTTCATTTATATTTTGCTTGTTTCGATAATGTTCCTGCGCGAAATTGAGTTTAAAATGGCTTATGAATAGGCCTTCTTGTGAGTAAAGAGAATGTATTCAGTAATAGTTCATGAAGGCTTGCTCAATTCTCGTATAACCACAACGTTTATATTATATTGATGACTGCATTACCGTCATGTGAGTTAATATTTGAATAGCCATTGTGCAGAAACATAATATAGGCAATGCCGACTACTTACAATGTTTGATATTAATGATTTTACCATTTAAATACTGATACGAAGACTTCGAACATGTACCATGTCATTTGTTTCAATCACTTGACACCAGAGTTCGCACGAGCGTTTTCCGTTCAGTATGTCATATACATTCCACATGGCCGAGAGTACGTCATGGTACCGTATCAATTTCCGACACCGCGCGCTCATTGTTTCTCGTACCACTGCCAGCTGGGTCTTACCACTGCCCGCTGGATCGATCGATAGGGCGGGCAGTGCATACTTCCGTTTTCCACCTCTGCCAGCTAGTAGCCTACTCTTCCGATCGATCGAGCGAGCAGTGCATACTTCCGTTTTCCACCACTGCCAGCTAGTACACTTCCGTTCGATTGATCGAGCGGGCAGTGCATACTTCCGTTTTCCACCACTGCCAGCTAGTACACTTCCGTTCGATCGATCGAATGGGCAGTGCATACTTCCGTTCGATTCACCACTGCCAGCTCGATCGTTCCGATCCACTTTCGTCCCCAATTTTCAAAATCACTCCCACAAAACTATCCAGCAACCGAGCGGAAAGATGTTACACATCAAAAATCTTACATTCATACTAGTCTATACATATTTAATGGTTTGCCAAGAGTAAGCTCAAAAGTTGCACGGACGGCAGTTTTTTCTTGGAATCGATTTTTTGAAATCGTTACTGCTCGCCTTCCTTAGATCATAAATGAGTGTTTTTCTACAGAAACCTTCCTCGAGAAATCCTTTAAAGAAAGGTGAAAACCGCATCAAAATCCATTCAGTGGTTCTTTAGATTACCCGTTACATCCAAGAATCGGGGACTTTGTTTTATACTAGGCCTATGCAGAGATATAGCTTCAAATCTCGTATTACAGAAGGAAGCATCCAATAACCGTTTTTGAAATAACCGATACCTTACTTAAAATATGCGCTATTGCAAAATTGGTTTACATATCTTGTGACATTAAGACCTAACTTAGAAATTACAAGTAAAACTGAACTTTTATAAAAGTTATACACAGCAACAATCACACCATTACACTACATCAAATATCTATTATAGCTCAGCAATATGGATGAAGGACAGTTCCTCGTTCACTTTACTGTATTACGGTAGTTGACATTCTGTGGTGGCAATACCGGTATGTAAAACAAACGGAAAGATAATGTAAACGTCTATGTGTTAAATCATGAGTCGCTCACGTGACAAGAAATATATTTTTACGAGTAAAATTTTGGTGAACGAGCTGCTATACGACGACTTGAAAAATTACATTAATATTTAATTATTAACAATTATGATGAAATGAATGATTATGAAGTTCCAAACTACCACTGCCTCAGCAAAGAAAATTGAAACATACGAAGTAAAAAACTGAATATTAGTCTAATAATAGTCGAGCGCTCTACTCATGCCACTAGCTAGACAATTGCTTGCCGAGTTTGGTTAGGATTACTTACCGGTGGAGATAAGTGCTTATTTGCACTCTCATGTAATGCCATTAGTGAAATTGACGAATTATAATACAATTATCTCTTATATAAAAACAAGTGTCCTGACTGACTGACTGACTGACTGACTGACTCATCATCGCCCAGCCAAAACTATTAAAGTTAGAAACATGAAATTTTGGGGATATGTTCGTGGTAAGTCGAAAATGCGCATTAAGAAAGGATTTTTGGATATTCAGGTTCTAAAGGTGTCTTAAGGGGGTACACATGCATTTCATTGAATAGCAATATCTCCGGCTTGGTTTCATTGAGGGACGTGATACTCGGCATATAAACGTATCATTAAAAATAAGAAGACACGTGTCTGAGGGTTTTTCGATGTGGTGTATATTATGAGGTGAAAGGGGTGAAAAGTGGGGGTTGAAGGGTTCCTAACGGAGCGTGTATCTCTTAAACGACATAGGCGAGGAGTTTGAAACTCAGCGGAAAAAAATCAGCTTAAAAAAATAAGTAAATAGGTGTTTGACCGTTTTTTCATAAATCGAATTTAAGGGGCCCATGGGGAGGGGTGAAATTCTGAAAAAAGAAAATTGAAAGATACAAAGTCCTGACACACTCATCATCGCCCAGCCTAAATTATTGAAGTTAGAAACAAGACATTTTGGGGATATGATCATTATATGTCCAAACCGTCCACTAAGGGAGGTTTTTCGGATATTCAGGTTCTAAAGGGGTGTTAAGGGGGTAAGACCTGCATTTCATTGAATAACAATAACTCCGGATTGGTTTAATTTGTGGATGTGGTACTCGGCATATAAACTGATCATTAAAAATAAGAAGACACGTGTCTGAGGGTTTTTCGATGTGGTGTATATTATGAGGTGAAAGGGGTGAAAAGTGGGGGTTGAAGAATTCCTAACGGAGCGTGTATCTCCTAAACGACATAGGCGAGGAATTTGAACTCAGCGGAAAAACATCAGCCTAAAAGATAAGTAAATAGGTGTTGACCGTTATTTTTTTCATAAATCCAATTTAAGGAGCCCATGGGAAGGGGTGAAATTCGGGGGGGGGGGGGGGGCGGGGGACAGGAAAGAAAGTGTCCTAACTGATTGACTGACTCACTCACTCTTCAATCTCAGGAAGTGAAAACTGCTTAAAAACAAGTAGTTCCGTGAAGAACTATAGAGCCTATTTTCATATATCCTACTTATGTTAATTGCCACTATCAACATACACAATTTCTGTTTGATTGCTGTAATAGATTCGTAGATATTAAGAACCGACTAAATATTTCGGATGGTCGCCATGTTGGATTTTATATATGTAGGTCCTAGAGTTATGTACTGTTACATGCAGATTATTGTGAACGTGTAGTATTCAAACTTCAATCGCAAAATTAGGACACAAGAAAAAACAAGGAGATTTTAAAATTTTTCACAGCTGCCATCTTGAGGTTATGGAAACAATTGAAATAAATTAGATGCCAGTGGATTAACATTCGTATAAGGATTTACTGTACCAAGTTTCACTGCACTCAGATGGTTAAATTGCGAGAAACGTCCATGTGAATATTTATAATTCGCGTCACCGCCATGTTGGATTTGTGATCACCAGGTTATTTAAATTCCTATAGGTGAACTTAAGTTCATAGCCCCTATGAACATTAAAAAATGCAGTTTGATTGCTAAAATAGATTCGTAGATATTCAGTATCGTCTAAATATATCGGATGGTCGCCATGTTGGATTGTTAAATGTATAGGCCATAGAGTCATGTACCATTAAAGGAAAATTATTGCGTAGGTTCATTATTCAAACTTTCACTTCGATCGCATGACTACATCACAAGAAATAAAAACTTAATTTTAAAATTTGCACTGCCGCCATCTTGAGGTTATGTAAACAATTGAACTAAATTAGATACCAGTAGATTACAATGTGTATAAATATTTCCTGTACCAGGTTTCAGTGCGCTTGGAACATTAAATCGCGAGAAAGGTCTATTTAAAATTTTCAAATTCGCTTGGCCGCCATGTTCGTTTTGTAGTTAACCGGTTTTTGAAAGTCTTATAGATGGACTTCCAGTAGTGCCCTTTATCTTCGTACAAAATTTTAGGGAGATACCGCTAATAGTTTCAGAGATATAGAATGCCGTTGAAATATTTCGCTCATCCGCCATCTTGTGATTATGTAAACAATTGAACGAAGTTAGATGTCGGTGCATTACAATGTATATAAACATATACTGTACCAAGTTTCATTGCGTTTGGTTGGTCAAATCACGAGAAACGTCTATTTAAAAGTCGCAAATTCGCTTGGCCTCCATGTTGGTTTTGTAGTTACCAGGTTTTCAAAGGTCACATAAGTGAACTTATAGCAGTTCCCTCTATCACCATAGAAAATGTCAGGGTAATATCGGTAATAGTTTCGGAGATATTGAATGCTGGTGAAATATTTCGCACAGCCGCCATGTTGGATTGGTGAGTCGTAACAAAATTTGAAGGGCATGGTCGAGGTCGCCGGGAATAGTGCTATGAACTTCCCGAGTTTCATTGAAATCGCTCCTGCCGTTTAGATTTTATTAGGGGGGGACACACACACGAATCACACACACACACACGCACACACACGGACAAAAGGTGATCTCATAAGCCTATTTTTTCAAAATTGAAAATAGGCTAATAAGTAAATAAGTGTTCGACAGTTTCTTTTTCATAAATCAAATTTAAGGGGTTCATGGGGAGGGGTGAAATTCTGGAGAAAAAAATGAAAGAAAATGTCCTGACTCACTCACTCACTCACTCATCATCGCCCAGCCAAAATGATTGAAGTTAGAAACATGACAGTTTGGGGATATGTTCATTGTATGTCAAAACCGTACACTAAGGGAGGATTTTCGGATATTCAGGTTCTAGAGGGGTCTTAAGGGGGTTGAACCTGCATTTTATTGAATAACAATATATCACGAGTGGTTTCATTTGTGGATGTGATACTCGGCACATAAACTAATCATTAAAAATAAGCAGACATGTGTCTAAGGGTTTTTCGATGTGGTGTATATTATAAGGTGAAAGGGGTGAAAAGTGGGGGCTGAAGGTTTCCTAACGGAGCGTGTATCTCTTAAAAGACATAGGTGAGAAGTTTGAAACTCAGCGGAAAAAATCAGCTTAAAAATTAAGTAAATCGGTGTTCGAACGTTTTTTCATAAATTCAACTTAAGGGGCCGATGGTGTGGGGTGAAATTCTGCGAAAAAAGGAGAGAAAGTGTCCTAACTGACTGACTAACTCACTCACTCATCAAACTCAGGGGAAAAAGACAGCTTAAAAAATAAGTTAATAGGTGTTCGAGCGTTTCTTCATAAATTCAATTTAAGGGGCCCATGGGGAGGGGTAAAATTCTGGTAAAAATAATTGAGAGAAAATGACCTGATTGACTCACTCACTCATCATCGCCCAGCCAAAATTATAGAAGTTAGAAACATGAAATTTTGGGGATATGTTCATTGTATGTCGAAAACGTCCACTAAGGAAAGATTTTTGGATATTCAGCTTCTAAATGGGTGTTAAGGGGGTAAACCTGCATTTAATTGAATAACAATATCTCACGAGTGGTTTCATTTGGGGATGTGATACTTGGCATATAAACCAATCATTAAAAATAAGCTGACACATGTCTAATGATTTTTCGATGTAATGCATATTAAGAGTAAAGGGGTGAAAAGTGGGGGTTGAAGGATTCCTAACGGAGCATGCATCTCCTAAACGACATAGGCGAGGAGTTTGAAACTCAGAGGAAAACAATCAGCTTAATAATAATAAATAAATAAATAAATAAATAAATAAATACATAAATAAATAATTTAATAAATAGGTGTTCGACCGTATTTTCATAAATCCAATTTAAGGGGCTCATGGGGAGGGGTGAAATTCTGGAAGAAAAACGTCCACTATGGAAGGAATTTTGGATATTCACTCTCATCGACCAACCAAAACTATTAAAGTTAGAAGAATGATATTTTGGGATTATGTTTGTTGTGCGTCGAAAACGTCTACTAAGGAGGTATTTTTGGATATTCAAGTTCTAAAGGGGTGTGAACGGGGTTAAACCTGCATTTCATTGAAGAACAATATGACACGACTATGACGCGAGCGAAGCCGCGGGTACCTGCTAGTTATAACATAAAATACACGAGCATTCACGTAATATTTCAGCCTATTTGAGTATTTAGTTCTTTTTTATAACCTGAAATGTGCGCCAGCCTCTGCCTCTGCTATTTTTACCTGCACTTTCTACGCTATTTTATGGTTTTACAATTTTATACAATTTATTATGTAACAATTCATGCATTTCATACACTGATATGAACGCCTATAGTGTGGTAATATTTTAGCTGTTATGAAGCGCCATTTTGGTTTGAATCTTTTTTCAAAGATAGCGTGATGATCATACCTTTAAAAAGGAAATTTGATAAAACCACCTTTTATATATATAAAAAAACACTTTCATATCTTGTATAAAAGATCTTTTATCAAAGATGATTGACACATTTCTTTGATAATGTAATACCGGCCTAAGAAGGACGTGAAGTTGCTCACAGGTGACAGCTAAGAGCGGTCTGCGACCCCTAATGGCCTTTTTTTTGAATACATTTTCATTGCTGTAGGAGCCTCCACTGCCTAGGGTACCACTTGACAAAGTGGCCCTACCTAGTCCGAAAAGTTGCGCACGCATATGAATGTTGAATTACTCCGCGCCATTTTCCTTCCATCTTACAAAAAAATGGTTCTTATGACACGTTTTCATTTAGGAATAATGATGCTGGTTGATAACGATAATTTCAAAACTGTATAATGCTGATAAAAATAATGTTTTCACTACGACAATTGGTTGTGACACCGGGATATATTGTTAATAAACGGAACTGTCCCAGGTAAATCATTATAGATGGGAACCTCAGATTAATAAGAGTGTTAACACAAGCAGTAGGTATATGGACCTGATGACCTCAATGCTTCTGCTCCGTGTATGAAATACCACCACTTTAAAAAAATTTCAACCCCTCATATGTAAGAGCTCAATCTTCTGTTCTTTTATAATTCTTAAAATCTTCTCCCTTCCTTGCTAAGCTCCTTTTCCCTCATCTTGTTCCTTTATAGATTCTTCATTTCTTTCCCTGTATTTAATCTTCCTTTATCCCCACTACATTTTCTTGTTTATTATTCTTGATCGTACATAATGTTACAATGTTCTTTTATTAGGTCTCGTCTTCTCTCCCCTTCTATATTGTTCTTTCATCCCTGTCTAGTATATTTATCTTTCAATATTCTGTCTCACTCTTACACACGCGCACACACAAAGCTCACTTATGTAATTATGCAGCTTCTCGACATTTGGGTTGCCTCCCTTTCTCCTCACACAACCACATAGACCATCTCTCTCTCACTCCATGTACTTCTTTTGTTTGCATTGCTCTCTCTCTCTCACTCACTCGCATTAGTAGGGCTCAAACAGCGAAACAATGCCCCCGTATTTACATTTGATGGCGGACTCGGGGATATTAAAGATATAAATCCTTATCTAAACGCTAGGAGCGCTGTGTTCGCCAGGTTGCCTTGCATGACGCACTCCTTCAATCAGAGAACAAGCAAGGTTTTTAAACCGGTCTTTCGTGTGCAGCCATAAAAGCCGTAATCTACCCCCTCCAAGGTGCCGTAACAGCTCACACCAAGCCACTTATGTCTTCTTGGTTTAAATCACGCCCAGAAACTCGCTTCCTTTCTGACCTACGGGGAGCAATAGCGAGACGTTAGATTGCCCCCAACCAGAAACATGCACGCTACATATGACGTCAGAGAGTGGCTGTGAGAGTCATTTTGAAATAACAGGCCCATCTATTCACCCCCACAGAACTGAATACGGTAGTATATAATATTTATTTAGCGTATGGCTTTACAGATACAATGTGTAATTTTCCACAGAATAAATACACAATAGCATATCCTTACAAACATCTCTTTTGGATGTCCCCTTTTTCAACAACAGACAAAGTATTCCAAGTTATGCTATTAATTTGGTTTTACACATTTTAAAGCAACAAAACGAACATATATTGCATAAATTTATAATTAAAGATTTTTTTAGCGTATGGCTTTTAGTGCCAGGAGTGTCCGAGGACATGTTCGGCTCACCAATTTATAGCTGCTTCTAGGCGGACACCCATGGGGTGAGCTACAAGTACTGTCGCGTGTGGAGTGTTGTCTGGGGAGGAAAGTTTTAATGTAAGGACGAGGAATTGGAAGGTAGCGGCTGTGGCCTATAGTTAGGGACCAACCCCGGCATTTGCCTGGAAGGAAGATGGGAAACCACAGAAGACTATCTTCAAGGTTGCTGGCGGGGGGATTCGAACCTCCTCGCCTCCCGGATATGAGCAACTGCCTGCAGCCACGCCGTAACTACCACGGCTAACTCACCCGGTATATTTAAAGATCATTAATTCACACAAGGGCACTCCAATAAGTATAACCTCCAACTTGAAGTTTTGGCGTCTTGCTGCTTTAATAAGCCAAACAGAAGCAGCTATTTAAATTTATAAAGTTCTGACGGCGTTGTTACTGGTGGTTCATTGGTTATTCCATGTTCTTTCTTGTATCTTGACCAGAAGAGAGATAGCCTATGTCCGGTCGCCTGTTCGCTGTTCCTCACTTAGCACCACCCAGGAGTCACGAGTAAGGTACTTTCAGTTGACACCTACGGACGTGAGCAATAATGGACCTGTGTTAGGTAGTCAGCCCGAAGGCTGGTTGGATCCTCAAAAAGCACCGCCGTTACGTTATGTGAGTAGATACCCACAAAAACCCAAGGCAGCGCTATATTGAGGCGTTCTAGGCAAGAAGAGGAGGGAGGTAGTTTGCCATTGCTTTCCTCACTGAGTCAGAACAGTACTCCTAACCCTATGAGTAGTATTATAACTGGGGAATGGAGACATTTGCACTATAACGGTGAAATTGTACGCCTCATGGTGTGGAAGTTAGTAGACTATTGTTTGCTACAAACTCCGAGACCTGGGCTCGATTCCTGGCTCTGTCTAAAAATATAATGCTGGTTTGAGGTACACAAATAGAACGGTATAATTGTTATGCAAGTCACTCAAGTGATACCAAGAGCCATTCCATATGAGTCTGACTGACATTTACAATGCACCTTACCAATAGAATGTCTATATGCTGTAAACGTTGTGGTGGGGATAAATTGAAACTACCAACAGTAGAAAGCAGATAAGCAAGCAAAATTAACCTCACGACAAAGTTGAGAACATTAATATAGTAATATCAATTCCTATCTACACAGACTTAAAATTGCACGCAGCCCCGAGTGTTCCTGTAACGAAGGACCGCAAACAGTGGACCATATAATATTTCAGTGTAGTGAAGTGAATAGCGAGAGAAAAAAAAATACAGTGTTTCCATAGAAGGATACTGACCGATTCGTAAGTCTTTTTTAATAAAAAAATATATTTTAAACCATTTTCAAAAATGGTGAACTCTTTGGACTTTACAGCAATAAAAGGAGTTCAAGATCATCACCCATCAGCAAATAATGTGTAGGAAAAACTATACCGTATATTATAATTTACACAATTGTATGATATTAGTTAAGAGCATGTAGTACTACTGTATATCTATAGTGGAGCATGCAGAGAGTACAGGTTACAGGAACACTGGGCAATTACAATGACATATAAAACATGGCTTGTAAATAACAATTCTGCTAAATACTAGGTTCCAAAGTTTCTGTGACTGACTGACAAATGTCAACTCTCCACTCGTGAACGTGATTCTTTGTATATTTCCCTGAAAGTAGTTTATGAATACTGTTTTCCAGATTGAAGGAACCTTATAAATTTATAAGCATGTTAAAGGCAAAAAGTAGTGTGCAAATTCTCTGAAATTATACATTTCATACTGGGTTAGTTTTCTTTTTCTTAGTCGGTTTACCCTCCAGGGTTGGATTTTCCCTTGGACTCAGCGAGGGATCCCAGCTTGACCGCCTTCAGGGCAGTGTCCTGGAGCTTGAAACTTCGGGTCGGGGATACAACTGGGGAGGTGGGATGAGCACATCGCCCAGGCGGCCTCACCTGCCAAGCGAACAGGGGCCTTATGAGGGATGGGAAGATTGGGAGTGACAGGCAAGGAAAAGGGAAGAATGCGGCCGTTCGATGCATTTAGAACTTTGGGGAGAGCAACGGTTTTGTAAAGCCTAACATTTGCATTACGTGACATCACTCTTTCATTTTACCGGGTGAGTTAGCCGTGGGCGTTACGGCATGACTGTTGGCAGTCGCTCACATCCGGGAGGCGAGGAGGTTCGAATCCCCCCACCGGCAACCTTGAAGATGGTCTTCTGTGGTTTCCCATCTTCCTTCCAGGCAAATGCCGGGGTTGGTCCCTAACTATAGGCCACAGCCGATACCTTCCAACTCCTCGACCTTACATTCCAACTTTCCTCCCCAACGGTACTTGTAGCTCACGCATTGGGTGTCCGTCTCGAAGCAGCTACAACACTGGCGAGCCGAACATGTCCTCGGACACTCCCGGCACTATAAGCCATACGCAAAAAATAAAAAAATAAAAAAATTAAACTCTTTCATTGTAGTGATTTTACGTTCTTCTTCTTCTTCTTTCTTCGATTCGGCCAACTAGGGACCACGTCAGTTCAACTGTCTCTTCTTTCGAGCTCTAACTACCGCCCAGTGTTCCCGCATTCGTCTCCGGTGTTGTTCTTTTCTCACTTGGGACCACCCCTTCCCTGTCTTCAGCTTCCTGGAAACCTTCGTGCGTACGTAGTTTTTCCTGAAGTGGAACACGCTCCTGGATATCTTTAGGGGAAATTTCCATTTCACGTAGATCTTTCCCAACTTCCGTGAACCATGCCCCTTTGGTTTTCTTATCTTGAAAGTACGCCAATATCCGTTTTGATATCCTACCTAGGCTCATTCGTATCACGTGGCTATA
Organism: Meconema thalassinum; assembly: GCA_946902985.2. Classification (NCBI taxonomy): domain Eukaryota; kingdom Metazoa; phylum Arthropoda; class Insecta; order Orthoptera; family Tettigoniidae; genus Meconema; species Meconema thalassinum. The sequence goes on from OX336388.2 coordinate 925,352,935, forward strand.
TAAGGCAATCTTCTCCACGTGCTTGTATAATTCGTGGTTGTGACGCCTTCTCTCCTCACTGTTTTCTTTGATGGGACCCAGGATTTTCCTTAAACCTTCCTTTCTTTAGCCTCTAGTTTTTCCATTAGACCTTTCTTGTTCATTATTATTAAAAGTTCATCCAGTGTTATACGTAGCCGACAGTTACACACATCTCGAGTTGAGATATTGTTGTATGGCTACTCCCTTTAACTGAGCAACCAAGCGAGACGGAAGGGCACGTTGGTATGCTAGTTGTGCTGAAGATATATATATCCCAGGAGTCACTGTCATACAGAAAATTATGCCCATTTATTATTTGGTTCTCCTCTGAGGCGTTAGATTAAATACCAAAGATAAGTAATTGTCTTGCCCCCTCTCAGTCGGAACAACTTGAGACATTAGTTACTTGCCAGACTAGTCGGGGATTTATCAAACGTTTCTTTCAACGGAAATGACGTCACTCCATCATTTATCTGCTGCTTGGCAGGTGGAGGAGAAGCAAGGAGAAGTGAGAACTCAGTAATTTCTCATCACGACTTACTCTCTTGCCTGGCCGTCCATTGGACAGCAATTAGTGCACGAACATTCTGACGGCAGCACTGTCCGTTTGAGCGCCAAACTTTTATAATATTTTGTGGTACAGTCAATTGAGCCCATTTATCTTCGTAGTGCACCGCTGTCAAGGGGATGGACAACTTGCTCCCTTGGTCCTAGGGAAGGGGGTAGGGGGCCCCTCTTACGAACAATGTGGCAATTAGAGATGCTCACTCAAGGAACTCACGCCGTCATGAAGTTTACAAAGTTGCACCTCAACTGGCGACCTACTTCGGATCAAATTATACTACAGTATATGCGGGACATAATGTTCTTACGGCAGAGACTAAAACGGCATGCCCGATAAAAACTAATGTAATTAACCCCCCAACCCCTGGCACTAGAGCCCATGAAGGGCCTAGGCCTACCAAGCAACCGCTGTCCAGCCAGTTGGCCAGCAGATATTGGGGTGACGCGTGATCAGCGCATCGGGTCCCCTCGGCCGTTAAGCTTGGTTTTCGTGATCGGGGCGCTGCCTCAGTATCAGACAGATACTCAATTGTCCTCACGAGGCTGAGTGCACCCCGTTCCAGCCCTCACGTCAGTTTCTTAAATCCCTGACGGAGCCGGGAATCGAACCCGGGGCCTCCAGGTGAGAGGCAGGCGCACTACCCCACCACCACGGGGCCGGCACTATTTTAATTCCTCAAGGGAAATTCTCTCTACCTACTGTTGTCTTGAACAAGTATATAAACTATAGAAGTATAGAAGTGTAGAAACCTCAAACCTGCACCATGAATAATGTCCGGATATTTTGGGTTATAATCTAAATACTTTTGAGATCATTCTCACTCAGGATTGTGTGTGTTGTGTTTGAGCCTTCAGTCTTTCGAATTATTAGATGCAGGTCCCCATGCTTCCCTGTCGTGAGCTAATAATTTCATCTCTACCTAGCTACCACACCCTACATCCGACGCAATCTGTTTAACATATTCTAACCTTGGTCGACCCCTACAGTTGATATTCTCGACCCTTCCTTCTATAATTAGTTTGCTATTCCCGAGTGTCTTAGTAGGTGTCCTACCAACCTATCTCTTCTCTTCATTAGCAGTCACCAAAAACATCTCTCCTCTTCATTCGTAACCCTATCAGCCCATCTGCTCTTCATCATTCTCATGTAACACCACATTTCAAACGCTTCAATTCTCCTCTATTCTGCTGCTCCAACAGTCCAAGTTTTACTTCCATAGAGCACCACGCTCCAGACCAAGGCCTTCAAAAATGACTTCCTAATACCTAAATCTATATTCGATGCCCACAGATTCCTTTTCTTCAGAAATGTTTTCCTAGCCTGTGCTAACCTAATTTTTATATCCTCTTTACTACGTCCATCACTGGTTATTTTGCTTCTTAAGTAACAGAAGTCTGCTACTTCCTTTAGCTTTTCACCTGCCAATTCGAAACGATTGTATCAGTAGTAAAATTTTCTTTTCCGGGCTTCAATAGTTCTAAGAAAAATGGCATTTACTAAGCACTATACTGTATATGACTTACCCGGCCTGAGTTGCAATGCCAATCAAAGAAAGAAAGGTTGGTTGGTTCCTCATTTTAGGGGCTGTGACATGCGGTCATGTAGCCCCGTGTACTTTGGGTGTGTGTAGAATCTGTCTGATAACCTGTGTTAATTGTGATGGCTGTATTAGTGTGTGTTATCTGTAATTCAGGTAAGGACTGCAGACCTTCAATTTTCAAATAGTTCCTACTTTTACTACCAAATGCAACCGTCAACGACAGCTAGTTGAGAACTTGGTTACTAGATACCACCGCAGTCGGCTCCTGGCGAAGAACGTTGGAACTGAAGAGCGTTAGTCAAATGTAACCTATAACTTAGCTTCACACAAGGGTAATTAGTGAAAGGTTCTTTTACATGCCATAAATCTATGACATGGGACCGCCGTGCCGGCTTTACTTCCCCTCCGAAGGGAGGCATACTGAGGGATTTTAACGCTCTTAAAAATCCGACGACTTTGGCCGGGTTTGAACCCGCAAACTTGGGTATAGAAGCTCAGCATGCTACCAACTACGCCACCGAAGCCGTAAAAAGAAAGAAAGGGCTTGTGTTGTAATTTTGTTTATTGAAATCCTTTGGGATGCACCATATTTTTTTGTTTTTCCGTCTGGTGCATTCTTGCATAAGTCAGAAGACTTTCCGACGCATACAGCTGTGCATGTGAGAAGCATGGAGTTTACGTTCAATCCACACACTTGTGGGGATTGTCCCTGTGCTTTGTTGATGGTCATCGCATCGGAAACAGCAAGCATTAGGAAACACATAAACTGCTGCTAAATTGTACGAAATAGACACATTTGTTGAAACGACTCGCGCGCTATCTATTGTAAAATGGATTTTCTAATTAACAAACCTTCGCGGGTGTACACCCGCCAATTAATCAAAGTTCATTTGTTGGAACGGTTCATGACGACTCGTGCGCTACCTTTTATGAAATGGATTTAATAATTCAAAAGATTCGCGGGGGTGTGCATAACAACTCACAAACGTTTAGGCGGCTTCGGTGGCGTTGTTGGTAGCATGCTGAGCTTTTATGCCCAAGGTTGCGGGTTCAAACCCAGTCAAATTTGTCGGATGTTTTAAGAGCGTTAAAAATCCCTCAGTATGTCTTCCTTTGGAGGGGAAGAAAAGGTGGCGGGCCTATGTAATACATTTATGGCATGTAAAAGAACCTTCGAATAATTACACTTGTGTGAAGCAAAACTATAGGTTAGATTTGACCAAAAGTCCTTAAGTTCCAACGTTCGTCGCCAGGAGTCGACTGTGGTGGCATCTAGCAACCAAGTTCAAAACTAGACGGCTGCATTTGGTAGCAAAAGTAGGAACTACTTGAAAATGCAGTCCTCACCTAAATTACAGATAACACACTAATACAGCCATCACAATTAACACCGGTTATCAGACAGATTCTACACACACTCGAAGTACACGGGGCTACATGACCGCGCTGTCGCAGCCTCTAAATTGAGGGACCAACCAACCAACAGAAGTTTCAACGCAATCGAATACATGGTATATGAACGCATACGAGACATATAAACTACCAAGAAACATTCATTCTTATCCGTATAAAGAGGTAAAACTTTTCCGAATAATTGATATATTTTTAAGGTTTTACTGGAGAATTCTTGCCTGCTACTGCAGATTTCCGGGTTCAATTCCCAGCTGTTCCAAGCTTGTGGGAGAGTAAAGTGAAGAGGTATTTATGACCCACCTCAGACTTCCTGGAATGGATTTATCATGGATTTCCCTGCATTTACTCCAGACAAATGCTTGGATAGTGCATATCTAATTAATAGGCCAAATCACAGATACACACACTAGTTCAACTTCCTAATGATGCAGGTTATCAGATATATTCCTCACACACCCAAATACAGGAGGCTATATAATCACAATGTCAAAAGGTCCCTAAATTAATCCACAACAACAACAACAACAACAACAACGATATTAAATCGTACAGAAATAGGCAGCAAGAGGTTTCCTGCATGGTCCAACACTACAGCTTAAGGATGAGGGATAGAACACCTGCTAGGAAATCTGTCATATCGAAGTATACAGGATTAGTGGAGAAACGTCGGCAATCAGAATACTCCCGATGCGGCAAAACAGTCCTCAACACAAAAAAAGATTAGCCGTTTAAGTTACGATTTCTGGTGATGAAGCTGGAGGATATTCTTTGTTTACATGTCAATTTGCACTCTGACAGTACATAAAGATTAGGGTCAGAGAAAACCACAATCTCTTTCCTTTCTTTCTTCCTTCCTTTCTTCCTTCCATAAAATCTCTCTTTCTTTCTTTCTTTCTCTTTCTTTCTTTCTTTCTTTCGTTCTTTCTTCTTCCTTCCTTCAATTCTTCCTTTCTTTCTTCTCTTCTTTCTTCCTTCCTTCCTTCACTACTTCCTTTCTTCCTTCCATTCTTCCTTCCATAAAATCTCTTTCTTTCTTTCTTTCTTTCTTTCTTTCCTTCCTTCAATTCTTCCTTTCTTCCTTCTCTTCTTTTTCCTTCCTTCACTACTTCCTTTCTTCCTTCCTTCCTTCCTTTCTTTCTTTCTTTCTTTCTTTCTTTTTTCCTTCAATTCTCCGTTCCTTCCTTCAATTCTTTCTTCCTACCTACCCACCTTTCTTCCTTTCTTCCTTCCTTCTTTTCTTCCTTCCTTATTTCTGTTCTTTCTTCCTTATTTCTATTCTTCCTTCCTTTCGACATACTTTCTGCTAACTTACCTCGAACTTTTCTTCTTTTCTTCCTCCCTTCCGTTCTCCTACCTTCGTTCGTCCAGTCCTATTCGTTCGTCCGGTCCTTCCTCAGTTATTTCCTATATTCCTTAGTTCCTTTTCTCTTACCTTCCTCGTTTTCGTCCTTAATCCCAACTTTCCTTGTGTCTTCTTTTCTTTCTTCCTCCATATTGTCCTTTCTCCCATGTTTCTACCTTCCTTCGTTTCATCTTACCTTTCTTCTTTCCATTCTGGTTTGTTGCCTTAATTCTTCATCCGTTTTGTCCTTATTTCGTTCTTTTTTCTTTTTTCCTTTCCTTTTCTTACATCCTTTGTTCCTCCTCACCTGTATTTCGTCCTTATTTCATACAACCTACCTCCCTTCCTTCCACCCTCCCTTCCTTCCAAGCTTTCCTTTGATTTATTTCCTCTCTTCCTTCCTGTCTTTAGATACTTTTTTATTTTCCTTGCTTCGTTTCATTCATTCCGTCTTTTACAGAACGCACATTGGGTCATTGAACCTTCCCACAGAGTAAATGGTGCCCTAGAGTAAGCATGCTTGACGCCCCTGCAGTAACCTCCCATCAACCTGAAAAGTACTGAAGAGGGGGAACAAGTTCTTCGTTATGGACACGATTCCGTTTCCTTCGCTGAGAACTGTGGTTCAAGATGAATACATTTATTAGCAGGTCTTTAAGATCTATTGTTGTAAATTAATTCTCCCTCTGTCTTACCCCGCTACGCATAAAAAGCATTATTAATTACAAAGTGTGTGATAACGATGATGAAGAAGGCTGGCGCAATCTTGAGCTCTCCTTCTCGGGAGCCGACTAATGAAAAGGGCTCGGAGCTTGCTCATTAATTATCTCTGAGATGAGGGGGAGAGGGGGGATATCGGCCCCAGGTGGCGTAACCCGACACTGCTACCAAATATTGTTTACGTATCTAACAGCCTTATATGTGTTCAGGATTATCTGCGGGTACAAAATAGAGGAAATTATTTCATAACCTGAGCTTGGTTTTAGGCTAGACTGCAAAATCATATAGACACGTGTGCGTGTTCCCATCTCGGCTCATCTTTATAGAGTACATATTTCTTTTGCAGTTGAAACAGGAATGAAATATCATATATTATTATTATTTCTGATTATTATCCTTCAGGAAAGCGTGTGAACTTCAGCCAATCACAGCTTCACTTCCTTTTTCCTCTCTTCTTTTCTTCCCAAAACCTCTTCATTATTTCATTGTGCTTTTTATTACTTTCCTCTGTCCATTTCTTTCCGGATGTGTCCTTCCTTGAGGCTTGTGCAATTTTCATGTTTCTGATGTTATTTCTAAATTGTCTTCAGAGATTTTAAGTAATTCCATGTCTTCATGTACTTCTTTTATCCAACTGATCTTTAATTTACTTGCATTCACGATATTGAAAATCTTCTTAGTGAGCCTGTTCTCATCCATCCTATATGTGTGTCCATAGAACTGCAGACGTATCTTCCTAAATTTATCTATAATGGTGTCTGTCTTTTAATAAAGTTCCGTTGTTGGTCTCCTGACCCAAATTCCATTATGGAAAACAGCGCAATGGATTTTTCTAAGAAGTTTTCGTTCCTGTTTTTCAATATCGTGAATTCTCGCCATTCCTCCAATGACTGCGGTTTCTGCCACGTACAAGGCTTCAGGCAAAACAACTGTGTTGCAATGGCGCAGTTTTACATACATATATATAACGCTAATGCTTTCCAGTCGGTCGAAAAAAATTGTGCCAAATTACATTGGGAGGGAAAACAAGTATTTATATGCCCTAACATGAAGAATATTACATACGTTATTATTATCACAAAATAACACGCTTTTATGTACAAAAAGGGGGGTGGGGGGTACTTATTTGGTTGACATGTTTCGATCGTCAGGCGATCATCTTCAGATCCTGTTCACTTAGTCTTATGCACAAACAATGTTTGATTACTTAAGTTCGTATAAGCTTGTGTAACGCGTCAATCTTATTTACAGATATTATTGTTCACTTCCATGGTTCTTGCGTTAGTGTTAATGTATTTTAAGTATGTTAACCTGTGTTATTATGTGAATAAATACAGGAATGACGTCGACCCTATTTTGTTAATTAAGTACTAAATCAACCGTTCCTATTTAACCTGGTGGCAACCGTTCCTATTTAATCTGGTGGCCTACTGTATGTGTTTATAATGCCAATGTGGCGAATACACAGAAGATACACTGCACTAGAATAGAATAAGGTTGTTTAAACTTAGCTGGTATTTGAAACCTGAATCCAATATGACATCCGCTCTTGTTCATATAGTACTCAGATAAAAGGCAACTCTCAAAAATAGCTTTTATCACTTCAGTAAAACGATAAGGCGTATGTTTCACAAAACTCAAGCTCTTAACCCTTAACCACCTGTAATAAGGACAGTTTAATCTTTTAAAGAGGCTGATAGTTGAATCTTTAAGCCAAATTTTGAAGAATTTTCATGCCGAAGTGCTAGTATTTCGAAATATCAAATATTATATAAGTAACAACTTGACGTTATGTGGTGGTTAAAATTGAAAAGAAAATTAAAACTAAAAACATTAACAATTAAATTGTAAAAATAATATAGAAATATAGAAATAAAAATTACATTTATAAAAGAAATATACAAATTAAAATAATAAACATAACTATAAAATAATTATGAACATAACAGTAAAAATCAATTCGAAATTAGTTAATTATTTAATTCAATAAACCTATAAATATTTAATCCATAAGCACATGTATTGAAAATTAAAAATAAATATATAAACATTACAATTAGGGAAACAACAAACTAACAATATTAATAATTATAATAACTAAAATAAATTAAGATTAGGGAACTGGAAAAATGCGAACGAAAAATTCTCAGGAAGATCTACGGAGCAATCCACAGAAAAGGCATTTGGATGAAGAGACCTAGTACAGAACTCTATCAAAATACCAATACGATAACAAACGAAATTAGAAAACGCAGAGCTAAATTTTACACTCACATCCACAGGATGCCGCCTCCAGATTGCCAAAGAAACTTCTTGTTATCATAGCATAGAGTAAATGCGGCACAGAATGGCTTAAAGAGGTACAGAGAGACTTACAAGTTATCAGTACAGAAAATTTCGAAGACCGAACTGAGTGCCAGACCAAAATCGCGAATGTTAAGTTCGAACCAAGATCATTACGACAACCTGGAAAAAAGTGGACGGATGAGAGGAAGAGGGAGCATTCCACGAGAATGAAGAGATTTTTGGACGAGCGGAGGAGACACACCTCCAAATGACATCATGTTATCAAGTTTAATCGCTCTCCTGTAGTGGAATTTTCGCTTAGGCTCAATAAAAAAAGAAATTAAAATGTAAATACATAACAATAAAAAATAGTTTATCCCTATAAAGGGTTAAACCAGAGGGAGTTAGTAGGTGCGGTTTGCACCATAATCTTACAAATCGTGTCAAGAGCACAGCAAAAATCTTGCATTTCTTGGAAAGTCAACAGAAATGTTTTATTTTCTATAAAGTGCTTTTAAACAAATAAACAAGATGATTGCCCCTGCCAGAATTATGTCGCGTCAAGCTCACACACCAATAAAGTCGGGGGGGGGGGGTGGTTTATACACATGTGAGAGTTCTCACATGGGTCCGCTTGTACTGTATTTTATATTTGTCCTGTAAAAGCGGAATTTCGTTAATTTTATTTTGTAACAATATGGAGGGGCGGAGAGATTTTCCTAAAAAGGGAATGGGCGGCATTAGTCTTACAGACCCATAATTATGTACGCATCATTATCTGGGATTCTTAAGTAGAGAATATTATTTAACCACGATAGTTGGGACTTTGGTCCAGCAAAACTTTATATTCCGGTGGATTCTCCAAGTAAACTGCTGTTTAAAGATTTTTTGAAGGATTTCAAATGACTAAAGATTATTTATATCGGATGAATAGAAGTATACAAGATATTAGTTGACAACGTTTTACCATCCAAGAATGCTGGAGACCTGTGCTACGACCGAACAACTCCAGATGTCGTGTGTATCTTCCAAACACCTGGGTTTGACTTGCCTCGTAGGACCTGGTGGGTGCTTAATCGTATAAGAACGAAAACTGGCCGATTCTGTACACAAGTGGAGTAGAGTACCTTCTCGGAGTTGTGATTGTAGCGCCGAAAAATAGACTGTTCGCCATATGGTTCAGGAGTGTCCTCTGAGAGCTTTCACTGGCGATCCAAAGCAGTTCCGGGTATGGCTGAGAGATCTGTAGACTACATCCGTGGCCTGAATATTAGTTTGTATCTTAACTGTAAAATTTGTAATTAGTGATGTAGCCATACGCTTAACAAATCAACATCTCAGACACATTTAGGAAAAGACGATTGAAATGTTACGGGCATAACCTCAGGATGCGCAATCAGAGACATGTCATAGATTTATGGCCTGTAAAAGATCCCTCCACAGACTAAACTTGTGTGAAGCTAAATTGTTAGGTTAGATTTCGTCGGAACGCTCTATCAAAGTTCTAACGTTCACCACTAGGTATCATTGATATCTGGTAGCGAAAGTTGGAACTACTTGAAATTGAACGGAACTTGTAGCTCACCCTAAGGGTGTCCACTGGAAGATGCTACAGACTCAGGCGAGCCGAACATGTCCTCGGACACTCCCGGCACTAAAAGACATATGATAAATAAAAATAATAATAAAAAATCAGCTAAATATGTTCAATCACGCTCCTTAGTCGGGCATGATGATGAAAGAAGAAGAAATAGAATTATAGATAAAACGTTAACTTATAAAGCCTCGATCTATTATATAAGTAGATTGAGTAAAACTAAGGTAAATGCAGAAAGTAGAATTCACACAGTACGGCAAGGTTTCGTTGTACAAACAATCACTTAAAAACATAATGTTTTACAGTGTACTGTGCCAACGTTTCACCTCCTTCTAACATACACCGAAGAACACGAGGCTGATATAACGATGTCTAAAGCTCTAACTGAACTGCGACAACAGGAAGGCACTAATAACGTATATTCTACCAGTACCAGTAGATTAACAATATTTTTCTACCAAACTTTCAGTCTCTTTTTCTGGTATCGACAGAGAATGAAACTTCAGCTCTAAATAACTCATCTGTATTAAGGTGTTCATTGAGGATATTCGAAATCAATATCAGTCAAAGTTTTTTTTACACGCGCCTACAATAGCACCCTTCAAATTTTACAAAGGATGAAGAACGACATTTAGATTTCTTTTTATTCAACAGACGCAATGTTTAGGGGCGATTGGATGAAGCCAAACTATCAATCAATACATGTAATGACACGGTGGCGTAGTTGGTAGCATGCTGAGGTTCTATGCCCAATATCGCGGGATCGAACCCGGCCGAAGTCGTCGGATTTTTAAGAACATTACAAATCCCTCAGGATGCCATCCTTTTGAGGGGAAGTAAAGCCGGCGGTCCCATGTCATAGATTTATGGTATGAAATAGAACCTTCCACTAACTAGACTTGTGGAAGCTAACATTTGGAGGTTAGTTTGATAACGCTATATTAGTTCCAAAGTTTGCCACCAGTTTCTGACTGCGATGCCAATTAGTAGCTACGTCCGCAGCTAGGTGTTGTGGACGGTAGCATTTGGTAGTAAAGTAGGGACTAGTTGAAAAAAAAATCGTCTGCAGTCCTTCTAACTGAATCACAGATAACACACACTAATACAGCCATTACAATTAACACCGGTTATCTGACAAATTCTACACACACCCAAAGTACACGGGGCTACATGACCACGTTGTCGCAGCCCCTAAACTAAGGAACCAACCAACCAACATTTAATAACACGTTACGCAGTACACGGATTCCATCATAAAGTCTGTAAAGTTAAACAATTTCACAATCCAAGTGAAGACTGCAAGTGCGAACTCTGAGAGGAACAATGCGACACATTACAATGTAAGAAGGTGTAGGAAGAGTCTAGTATCTGTAAATAGGGTTTGCTTAGATTCAAAGATATTGTAAACCTTATCATGGTCATTCGAGGTTGGTGATAGTTCAACAAGAGAGTCGCAACCCCTACATTGTAATTTCCACGTGACTTCAATAAAACACAGGAGCGTATTAGGAGAAGCGCTATGTTATGAGCTGACCAAAGTTCCCTTGTTAAGAACCTATTCAATATTTCTGCCAACTCTCAGCTTGATAAAGTATAGCCTATTAAATTCACGGCGTGATTAACGGTGCAACATGCGTACCGTATTAAATTTCCTTTCGCCAACACCCTTCCACCGCAGCCTTTCAGAAACGAACTCTCGGAGTTTCATTGCCCATATGATCTGTTCCCCCATGTCCACCCTCAACCAGTTTCATTTGTTTTTGGAACTCGCTCTGCTACGTAAAGTGCAATTTATATTTTCATGATATTGATTCATTTACTCAGGGAATGTGTAAGAGAATTGTAGAGGGTTATCAAGATGAATTTTACTAATCAAAGATAGAAGGACGAAATCTAGACTATACGCTATGTTTAACACTTACATTAATTGGTTAGCATGGGGAGAACTAAACAAACGTCTGGGAAATCCCACCTGCTCGATCAGGGCAGATCACCCCTACAAAGTTAAGGGCCGACCACAGCGTACAATTTATGAGAAATATTCTTTCACTAATCGTGGTATTGATAGTTGGAACTCATTACCTGCCACAGTCTTAGAGCCTTTCCCCAAACATATTGATGTGTTTAAGACTGAAATTTTGTGTAAATACTACGATGAAATTACTATAGTTTCCGAATCGCGACTTGTGTACATTGTGTTTGACATTCTTCTTCCTCTTCGTAGTTTGGGCCTAGTGAGGACCACGCGGCTAGTATCTCCTCGTCGCTTTGTCTTTTCTCTTCTTCCAGTACTGTTTCATCATCTGACTAGGAGCCAGCTTTCTTTCCTCCGTTCATGGTGGTCTGCTGACTCCGGTGTTCTTCCTAGCTGTCAGTGATACAGGAAAAACTCCCTGTCGGATGGCTTGCCGGAATTATTGGCGGTTCAGTATAGAATTAAGTGGGATCCCTAGATGGTCTAAATCCGTCCTGACCGTAGAGATCCACTTGGTCCTAGAGGCCTTCCCTCTCCCTGCCACTGTGAAGATCTTACTGGTGAGCTGGCAAGGGATCATGCGGGTCAAATGTCCATAGAAGGCCAGGCGCCTTTTTATTATACAAGTCACTATGTCTTCTTAATGGCTGTAAAGCTCATCATTGTGCCGAATTCTGTATGTGCCTCCCTCTTCCCGTATAGGTCCTAGTATCCTCCGCAGGATCTTCCTCTCCTTGTTGGTATATCATATTATATTTCCGTGTCCCGGACACACACTCAATTCTTCCTATCCAGAACTCTGCAGCTCTTATCCCTCGGTCTGTAGCCAACATAAGGTCTTCCTGGATGCAGGTGTCATTCAGATCTTGGCACGTGAGCAGGTGTTGTGGAGTCTGGATTTCTCCAGTCACATCTTGGATCTTCTGCATAACCCCACTTTACAAGGTTGCTACGACACTTAGGCACTCCTGTTATCATCCGGATTAAGGACCTCCAGGTGGTAATAAGGCAAATGACTACCTCTGCTCAGTTCTTCTTTTGGGGTAAATCCCTCTGGTACTATTTGTTTCCAGAGTGACACACGCCGGACGTCTGGTTTGGTATGGAGGGGTACTGTTCTCTGGATCTTAGGCGAGGAATGGTCACCTTGTGGTTGAACATAGAAATTATTGTTGGTAATGTTTTGTAATTGTACAATTTGCCAAATAAAGGAAATGAATGAACATATAAACTGGAATGATGAGAAGATTTTTTTATCATTACGAAAGCATTCTTCAAACTACATTCCAGAAGGCCTTATTAATAGTGCGCTCAGGTCAATTACGTAATCAATTTGATCATAAGGATAAACTGCTCAAATAAAACAGACGATACTAGAAATACAGTGGCAACATACAGATGACTCTTCCGATATTCATCTCCATCAGTCAGACACTGTCCCAATGCTGAACAGCTCTCGTTATATCCTCCACGAAGAAGGATGCTGATTGCTTGTGAAGCAGCCATGGTCTCTCTTCTTTCGACTATGACGTATTTGGCCTTCTGATGAAATGTATGGTTAAAGCATTTCAGCACTGATTAAGTAGTTTGTGATACTATCGAAGTGTGGTTTTACCACCAACCAGCGTCCTTCTTCGCAGGGAAACTTATACAGTGTTGGTACAGGTGACAAAACAGTGCAGACTCCCTCGAACTGTCATTTAGGTTATAACAAGTAGTTCCGTGAAGAACTACACAGCCTATTTTCATATATCCCACTTATCTTAATTTCCTCTGTCAACATACAATATTTCAGTTTGATTGCCGTAATATATTCGTAGATATTGACAACCGTCAAAATATTTCGGATGGTCGCCATGTTGGATTTTTATATATGTAGGTCGTAAAGTTATGTACTATGACATGAAGATTATTGTGTAGGTGTAGTATTTATACTTCTATCGCATGATTAGGACACAAGAAATAAAATCGAGATTTTAAAATTTCGCAGAGCTACCATTTTGTGGTTATGCAAACATCTTAGATGCCAGTGCATTACAAGGTGTATAAACATTTGCTGTACCAAGTTCCATTGCGTTTGGATGGTTAAATCGCGAGAAAAGTCTATTTAAATGTTTCAACTACACTTGGCCACCATGTTCGTTTAGTAGTTAACAGGTTTTTGAAAGTCTCATAGGCAAACTTCTAGTAGTGCCCTTTATCACCATACAAAACTTCAAGGTGATATCGGTAATAGTTTCGGAGATATAGAATGCCAGTGAAATAATTCGCACAGCCGCCATGCTGGATTGGTGAGACGTAATTAAATTTGAAGGGCACGGTCGGGGTCGGCCAAAATAGTACTATAACCTTACCGAGTTTCATTGAAATCGCTCCAGCTGTTTAGAAGTATTCGGGGGACACACACACACACACATACACAGACATATGTTCACACACACAGTCAATAGGCTGAAAATGGCAGATTTAGAAATGTGGTATTATCTGATGACACACATTAAAGATCCCGATAATGCATCCATTTACAACGAGATAACTATCTAAGCGAACAAGATCACACTAGAGCATAACTAAGTAGCTACTTTTGGCCACCGTTACATAATGATTGAAGCATTATGCCTTTACTATGAGTAGTCCGTTCGCAAAGGACGTTAAGTGCAGCACAAACGAATCCAAGGAAATGCCGACAAACTTTCTATGACCAAACTATTTAAGCTAATGATATATTTTTACCCCTACAATTCATTAAAAGAAACATTTGTTATTTGGTTAAAATCAGTGAAACCTAAGGTGGGGTCTTTTCTCCCAAAACAAATATTCAAATATTGACTTAGGGGTTTTTGCACACGTTTCGTGCAGTTAGTGACTATCGCATCCGTCACGCTGAGATTCGTTAATGAAACTTCAGTTGCAGAACCTTCTACTTTTAGCCTACATTTCACATTTTTAGCCTACTTTTCACATTTTGCAAACAAGTTGTTCCGTAAAGAACTATACAGCGTATTATCATATATCCCAGTAATGTTAATTGCCTCTATCAACATAATAAATTTCAGTTTTTATTGCTGTAATGGATTCGTAGACATTGAGAACCGTCTAAATATTTCGGATGGTAGACTTTTTGGACTTTTATGTATGTAGGGCTTAGAGTTATGTACTGTTACATGAAGATTTATAGTGTACGTGTAGTATTCAAACTTCAATCACATGATGAGGACACAAGAAGTAAAAACGGCATTTTAAAATTTCGCACAGCTGCCATCTTGTGGTTATGGAAACAATTGAATAAATTAGATGCCAGTGGATTAACATTTGTATAAGGATTTACTGTACCAAGTTTCACTGCACTCGGAAGGTTAAATTGCAAGAAACATCCATGTGAATATACTTCGCGTCACCGCCATGTTGGATTTGTGATCACCAGGTTATTGAAAGTCCTATAGCTGAACTTATGTGCATAGCCCCTCTGAACATTAAAAGATCAGTTTGATTGCTATAATAAATTCGTAGATACTCATAGCCGTTTAAATATTTTGGAAGGTCGCCATGTTGGATTGTTGTATGTATAGGCCATAGGGTCATGTACCATTAAAGGAAAATTATTGCGTAGGTTCATTATTCAAACATTCACTTCGATCGCATGATTACGACACAAGAAATAAAAACTTATTATTAAAATTCGCACAGCCGCCATCTTGAGGTTATGTATAGAATTGTACTAAATTAGATTGCCTATGCATTGCAATGCGTATAAACATTTCCTGTTTCATTGCCCATGG
Organism: Meconema thalassinum; assembly: GCA_946902985.2. Classification (NCBI taxonomy): domain Eukaryota; kingdom Metazoa; phylum Arthropoda; class Insecta; order Orthoptera; family Tettigoniidae; genus Meconema; species Meconema thalassinum. The sequence continues at coordinate 925,368,173 of OX336388.2, forward strand.
ATCCTTAAATCGCGAGAGAGGGCTATTTAAATTTTCAAATTCACTTGGCCGCCATGTTCGTTTTGTAGTTAACCGGTTTTTGAAAGTCTTATAGATGAACTTCCAGTAGTTCCCTTTATCTCCGTACAAAATTTCAGGGCGATACCGCAATTAGTTTCAGAGATATAGATTTCCGGTGAAATATTTCGCACAGCCGCCATCTTGAGGTTATGTAAACAATTGAACGAAGTTAGATGTCTATGCAATACAATGAGTATAAATATTATAAACATATACTTTACCGAGTTATATTGCGTTTGGTTGGTTGAATCGCGAGAAAGTTCTATTTAAAAGTCGCAACTTTGCTTGGCTGCCATGTTGGTTTTGCAGTTACCAGATTTTCAAATGTCACATAGGTGAACTTCTAGTAGTTCCCTTTATCACCGTTAACGGTCACGTTAAACTACTAGCTTCCTTCCTTCCTTCCTTTATCACCGTAAAAAATCCAAGGTTATATCGGTAATAGATTCGGAGATATTGAATGCTGGTGCAATATTTCGCACAGCCGCCATATTGGACAGGTGAGACGTAACAAAGTTTGAAAAGCAAGGTTAGGGTCGTCCGGAATAGTGCTATGAACTTACCGAGTTTCATTTAAATCACTCCAGCCGTTTATATTTTATTAGGGACACACACGCACACACACACACACACACACACACACACACGGACAAAAGGTGATCTAATAAGCCTATTTTTAGCCTACTTTCGATTTTTGCAAAAATGAAAGTAGACTTATGAGATCAACACAGGGCGAAAAAAGTGTGTCTGTCTGTGCGTGTGTATGTGTGTGTGTGAGTCTCTCTGTGTGTGTGTGTGTGTTTGAGTCTGTGTGTGTGTGTTCGTGTGTGTGTGAGTGTGTGTACTCTGAATGTCTGTCCCCCCCCCTATCAATTCGAACACGGTGAATGCGAATTGAACGAAATTTGGTACAAAGGTAGCACTAGCAAAGGACACCTCAGTGTCATGTTTTATATCGCCGCCATCTTTACTAAAACTGAATGGCGGCCACTCAAACGTTCAAAACGTAAAATCAAATAACGACTAACCAAATCATCCGATCTCTACCAAATTTGGTAACAACATACCTTCGTATAGGATGCGTCTTGTGACCAAACTACATGGTCGTCCGCCATACCATTTCAGGATGGCGGCCGTGCGAATTATGCAAACTTTATAATCCATATCATGGGACCCACCAGATCCGATTATCGAGCCGAGAATCGTTTTAACTGTTCTAAAGGAAGAGGCACGTTCGAAATTAAAAGTTTATTTTGTAATACTATAGTGCAGACGTGATTTTAAAAAGCTGAGCCGATTCAGTAATAAGACAAGATGGCAGCGGATATCTTGTGCCTGACTTATATTTCACTAATTTGAGTATTGCATGCAATATAGCGTACTGATACAAAATAAATAAACTTTGTATGAAATGCTTTATATATAAATAATATACTCAAGTGATGAAATCGTTTAGTATAAATCATTATTTGCTAACAAGTTCTATGTAAGTCATTTTATATAGAATGATATTCGTTGACACAATTAGCTCAGTGGTAGAGCGTTAGCCTATCGCTCAAATGCCTATGGTTCAAACCCGATCAGAGCTAGGTTTTTTGCTTGAAATGTTATATGTTTATTGTTTTGTAATGACTCAGATGTTTTAAAATTAAGCGTTATATTGTGCATATTATGGTGTAAAATATATATTTAATTAAAACATAATTCGCCAGCAGATTCACTCGAGACATCTAGCTGCCAAAAAGGTAACTGCACGCCGACCTACTTATTAACTTCCAGATTTTATTGAAAAGTTTCTTCTTCTGGCCGCTAGAATGCACTCGCTCTGTTAGGATTATATTGTTCGATATTTCACCACTAGATGTCACGACTAGTCTACGTGGGGCTCCATTGATTACTATACCATTGGCATTCTATGCGCATCGAATTTGAAGAATGACAAGATGATAATACGATACATTTTTACTTTTTATTTTAAAGGGTTTGCAACATTCTATTTTGCGTTACTTGAAAATGTTATTTGAAGTAAAGAACAAAACGATTTCACATAGTAACTGAATTCAAGCCGTTGGTGTTAGTTCAGGTTATTAATTACTACTTTTATTTCAGGCAAATAGCAATCGAAAATATCCACATAGTTTGTATACACACGTCTCTGTAGGGTCATGGAAAGATTTGTTAATTCAATTAGGGTTGTGAAAGCCATGCACAACCAGACGTGTAAAGATATGCCTCAACTCAAAGTTGGATGTTGCCCACGGCAGGTCGTATATGTAATAATAATAATAATAATAATAATAATGTTATTGGTTTTACATCCCTTTTAACTACTGCTGCTTTTAGAGACACCGGGGTGCCGGAATTTTGGCCCGAAGGGGATCTTTAACGTGCCCGTAAATGTACTGACACGGCTCCCTCGCATTTGTGCACCCTCAAATGCCAGCTGACTGCGCCAGGATACGAACCTGCAACCTAGGGCCACGCAAGCGAGAACGTTACCGCTGAGCCACGCAGCCAGTCCGGTCGATTATGTCTCCAGATCCATAACATTCTTGATATACTTCTTATCTTTCTTTCTTCAATGATGGTAGCAGTTTTTATCTAGGTTGTGGCGTTTGGTAGAGGTAAATCGTTTCTAAGGTCTTCAACAAAGAATAGTTCTATTATACTCTTTGATAATAACAACGAGTTATAACTATACTCATACATTTAGGAGAACGTAGGCTATATGTTCTTTACTGAACATCTTGTTTCATACTGTGTAGGAAAATGTAGACTGATGAGATCGATGTGGGCAAGTGTATGTCTGTCTGTCTGTACTTCTGTCTGTCTGTCTCGCTGTCTGTGTGTGTGTAAAGATCTATAGCTGGATATCTCTATGCCGTATTTGAAAATGATGTCAGTGCTACCAACTGCTGAAAAATCGCAATTGAAATTTGAGCTCCATGTTGGATATCTTGGAAGATATGCATGGGAGCTATTTAAAAATTGGCACACCTATGTAACTACTATACTAGAGCCTCCGTGGCTTAGGCGGCAGCACGCCGGCCTCTCACCGCTGGGTCCGTGGTTCAAATCCCGGTCACTCCATGTGCTGGACAAAACGGAGGCAGACAGGTTTTTCTCCGGGTACTCCGGTTTTCCCTGTCAAAATTTCATTCCAGCAACACTCTCCACTATCATTTCATTTCATCTGTCATTCATTTAATCATTGCCCCAGAGGAGTGCGTCAGGCCTCGGCAGCCGGCACAGTTCATATCCTCGCCGCTGGATGGGGGCTTCATTCATTCCATTCCTGACCCGGTCGGAGACTGGACGCAGGCTGTGGATTTTTCATGCCAGGTATACTGTATTTCGAACTAATTAGAAAAATCGATATTAACAACTTAATTTCGTCATTATTTTAGATATTTCCATTTAGATTAATCATTGGTATGTGTCTTGAATTTTAAGAAAAGTAGGCTCTTTAGTTCATCACGGAACTTCTTGTTTAAATATGAGGAAAAAGTAGACTTATGAGATCGAACCGGGCAAATTTGTATCTGTCTGTCCTTCTGTCTATCTGTCTGTCTGTGTGTCTGTGTGTCCCTCCCTATCAACTCCTAAACGACTGCAGCTATCGAAACCAAATTTAGTATGAGTAGAAATCTATACTAGGATATCTCACGGCCATATTTGGAAATGGCGTCAGTGCTACCAATTGCTGAAAAATATCACTTGAAATTTAAATTTGAGGTCCATGTTGGATATCTTGAAAAAAATGCATGGTTGCTATTCAAGAATTCCCACACAGATACTGTAGATAATAATATTTCAGTTTAATTTCCAGGATGTCAAACATGACAGTGTTGCCAACATGATTCTAACTAAGCCTACTGATAGGTCAAATTTTGAAATGCATGTAGATTCTTCACTAACAATTGGATTTCATCCAAATTTCGTATGTACTATGTGTACAATAAAAAATATAACTATGCGTATTCTTAAGAGCAACCAGAGCTGTCAACTGTTAATAAATGGTCTCTCTTTTTATACTAACACCAATATATCAGAAAGTATGCAAGCCAACAGCTCTAAACTTTGCACACGTATAGTATCTGACATACTGGATTAATTTGGAATAACTGTTACATATCAGCGCTTCCAACATTATTTTAAGCCTGCCAATTTTCAAATTTCGTATGTGCTCTGTGTGCCATAGTTATTATGACTACAGGGTCTTTCATATAAAGTAAGAACGGCGAGCGGTGGTTTTGTCATTCGCTGCTGAAGCCGGCTTGGCCGAGCTTGTGACGCGCCACGGCCCCCTGCTGTAGTATTGAAAGCACGCGTTTAGTACAAACTTGACCTTGCAATAAGCGTGCAGGTGTTGTCAGTCGCCAGTTAACCTCAGCTGCTAACATGTTGAGACAGTTATCATTGCAACATCGTATTTTTGTATGTAAAATTTATTTTAATTACGATTCGGCTCGGCGGGTACGTGATGCATTTGATCAGCAATTTCTTGATGAAGTGCCACCTTCACAAGCACAGATTCACGTAATTGTAAATAACATTGACACTACTGGTTCAGTGCTCAATAAAAAACACAAAATAAACAAGATGTTCAGTAAAGAACATATAGCCTACTTTCTCCTAAATGTATGAGTATAGTTATAACTCGTTGTTATTATCAAAGAGTATAATAGAACTATTCTTTCTTGAAGACCTTAGAAACGATTTACCTCTACCAAACGTCACAACCTAGATAAAAACTGCTACCATCATTGAAGAAAGAAAGAAAGATAAGAAGTATATCAAGAATGTTATGGATCTGGAGACATAATCGACCGGACTGGCTGCGTGGCTCAGCGGTAACCTTCTCGCTTGCTGGGCCCTAGGTTGCAGGTTCGTATCCTGGCGCAGTAAGCTGGCATTTGAGGGTGCACAAATGCGAGGGAGCCGTGTCAGTACATTTACTGGCACGTTAAAGATCCCCTTCGGGCCAAAATTCCGGCACCCCGGTGTCTCTAAAAGCAGCAGTAGTTAAAAGGGATAAACCAATAACATTATTATTATTATTGCAACCACCTGCAGTAACAGAACACCGCCGCTTGGCCAGCAGCACGTCGGTAACTCGATAACCAACGCTTTGCTTCACCACTGCGACACCTGAAATGCGCGGGGCCCAACTTACCTTTGTTTGAGAGGTCCGGGTCACCTCCGCAGCAACATCACCTCCAGATGACGTGTCCCAACAGAAGAGCTCCAAAGGAGTGGAAGGAAGATGGAGAAGGGGACAACACACACAGGCTATCGTACAGACACCCCCCAAAAACCAACAGAACTGCTGCCGGTGAAATAATGCCACAACAGAAGATTAAAATTTTATAAATAAAAGGTTTAATATTAAAAATTTAAAGGAGCACCTTCACCAAAAACAGAACATGCTTGCTTGCAAACAAAGGACAAGAAAAGACTTAAATTAAAATTAAAATGTTAAACAGCCCAAAGGTTAAAATAAAAATTACATGCATAACACAATGAGAAAGGGCTTGATAATTTGCAAGGGAATGCAATAGCGATCCGGCATGCGTAGATCCATGTTAAAATATAAAGGAGCACCTTCACCAGAAACAGAAATAAAAGTTAAATTAACGAAATTAAATTGAATCGGAAAACAAATCATTAATAAGCATGATGGAGATAAACACAGGAACAATTACGAAAAACACAATGTTAAACCGACAAGGTTAAATTAAAAAAATATCTTAAGTTAACACAACACGTTTGAGTTTCGCGGTGGACGCCAAGAGACTGACTCGAGACCATCATGCATCTCTTCATAACATGGCCACAAAACAAAAGGAAACCGCATGCCTGATCGAAATTACGGCAAACAATTAATAAAAATAAATTTAAACATTAGCAGAAGGAAATGAACGGCGGAAAACGATATGTCCAAATACTATTACAACAGTGAAGGGCAACGGATCAAGAATAAATTACTATGTCAATCCCAAGATTGGCAAAAGAAAATAAATAATTAATATAAACGTAAAATAAACTAGAAATGTGTCTCCATAAGGTACTGCCCCCGTAATTGAATTATATAGAGACCACGGTGGCTATATTGGAAAAATATAATGAAAGTTATGGCTGTCATGGTTATGACGTGGGTAGTCATGACGTAAGCACGGATGACGCAAACGTTATGCCAGCAGGCTACTTGAGCTGAGATTCTCAGTGACGTCAGCATTTAGTCGAGAAAGATCCGAGATCTACGACGCAGTCGCAGGAGACGTGGAATTCTGCTGAGGAAGAAATTATGCTATTGGAGGGGAGGCTTGAACCAATGAACGATAGTTTCAAGGAAGACGGAGATTGCTGAAACTATGGTATTTTTATTACTTTTGGAATGCAGAATTGTGGAAATCCATTTGCAGTAGAGGCATTGATTTGGAATTTTGGTGAAATTTATTTTCAGTTTTTGAATTTTGAAAATCCGTCATGTATTGACGAAGTTGGAACTTCTAGCGATGACGCAGTATCACGCTATGGAAGGGATGGATACGCCCCTTAGGAAGTTCATAAAAGGCCTTGCGCAGAAGAGAGGAGCCTCTTTCTCAGCTCATTCTCCGATCATTCTCAGATCTCATTCCCAGATCATCGAAGTCTAATCGTGAAAGTTCTTATATAAATCATTTTGGTGAGACGTCGAGTGAAAGTAGTGAAAAGAGTCGTCTTTATAACACGTGGTGAAGCCACTGCATTAACGAGATTCAAGTAAAACTAGGTGAAGTTAAAACGCACCTTCGAACGCTTCTACAAGATTAGCTGTGAACAGTTAGCGGTCGTCTATAGGCTAATTCTATTGTGCAGTGCTACATGAAGTAATATAGAAAAGCTGAACAATTTCGAGCAATTATTTTGAAAGATATTGGCAGTTTTACACGACTGACAAAAGTGATTATCTCACCACCTGAGAAGCACTATTGTATCGCCAGAATTTACGCCACGGCTGACACGGCTAGTGAAATAGGGAGACTTCAGATTGCTTTTGTTACACAACACTACAGTATAATGGAGCAATTTAATATGGCAGTTTGTTCTTCTATTACTACAACCGAAGAGAAAATGGAAGGCTAAAGGACTTAATGTGATTGGGACATATTTCAACGGAGTAAGATAGCAACATGGAACTTCGCTAATTGCTATTCCACACAAGCGAACATGTGGTGAATACCATCTACACCCATGTTTCGTGATTAAAGGCTGAATACTATCGAACAGCCATGGAAATGATTTCATACTCACTGTATATGAATATTTCTTCGGAAATTTCTACAAAAACTTCATGGCGATTGTCTACTGGAACTTCAGGGATTTTTTTCAAGAGAGGTCAGGGTTATCCCGACTCACAAAGAAGATTATTGCCGGAAGGATGTCTATTCGTCTTCACGGAGCAGAGCGATTTCCGGAGAAGGAAGCAGTTCGATTCTCCGAGGGTGCTATTTCCTATTTCGAGGATGGAGCACATCTTCGAGTTGGTGAAATGGATCCATCAGCAGTCTTCTTTGGGGAATTTTCCTCTGGAACGTCAATCGGCAGATAAGGTAGTCGTGAACGTTTATTGTATTTGAGTTTCTTAGCAATGTTTGAGCAACAATTTTTCCCATATTTTTGTCCTCATGTATTTTGCCCTATTTTCTTGTTTGAGATTCCTTTTCTCAGTTCACATTGATGAGTTATGCCTTTTTCGACGATTTATTAAGACATTGTTATGTCATGGGCATAGTTAAATGATTTTGGATCAGTTGAGACTGATATTTAGATTTTTCAGTAATTTGCTTATTTTTGTAGTCACGATTTGACTGTAAGTTAATGATTTTTAATGGCAGATTTAAATTCAGACAGCGTGTCACTTTATTAAAGTAATTCTACCCCAGTTTAATTACTTTGACCAATTTTCTGTCATCATCAAGAAGGAAGAACATTTAAATGATTTTAGAGCGTTAAAATCTCTTACGTTGTCGACGATCTTGGAAATACTAGTCGTTATTCGAATTGATTGCAACACAGAAATTTATCGTCAGTTATGAACGACCATTGCATCATAGACACTTTTGTGAAAGATGAACTTTAATAATGAATTATTGAATGCATTAAAGTCAAGAACTTTTGTTAGGAGTTTTTCTCAATTAGAGATTTATATAACGATGTTTGCATTCCCCAGTCTAATTGGATTCTATTCGACTATTTTACAGTTTAGTCGCAATTTATTTGATGATAGTATTTTTATACTACAATTCTTTGAAGATGTTAATCTTAAATTTTGATAGACCAGACAGGCGTATATAAGCGTATTCACTATTAAATTTGTTTGTGATTGGCAAATTTTGACTTCATTTCGATTCATGAATGAAATCCACGAAGGTTAAATGAAAACAGTTTTGAAACAATTAATGATTATAAGAATTTTTAAGTGGAACTATGAATGTATAATCGCTAGTGCAGCGCACGTGTTGAAAGTCGCTGATGTATAATGCCCTTGAATATGAAGGAGGTTCCCACAGGAATTAATGATAAAGAATTTATTAGTGGAGGTTTTTGTAAGTTCTGTGGAAGTTTTTGATGCCATATAGATTAATATATGATGAATTTTGGGCTTAATTTTAATGCAGTTTGTGCATTATTTTGTTAGCGAAGTATTTTCCGCTGGAGTGTATTGTCATAGTTCGTTGAAAATTAATCAAGTGAATTTACTGTTATAATTAACACGAGTTTTGAAAGAATTTGAGATAAGATTTTGAATGAAGATTACCGTCACAAATAATTATTAAAACCTTTATTAAAACAGATTGTGACATAAATATGTATAACTAACCTTCATTGGTCGATTATATGGACACGATTATGAAATTACCAACCGGATGACCATGTGGTTAATGTATTTCTTAAATTAATAATCTAAATAATTTCAATGTTAATATTGTAAATAATTGCTGTAAATATTTTGACAATAATGTGGAACGAAAGTGATGTTAAAGGCGTGTTTAAAAATATTTTTATTGTCTTGGACAAATATTATAAACAATTTCTAATTGTTATAAATAATTTATGTGATTTTGTTATAAACATTTAGAGCTTATTAAACATTTGTTTGAGAACTTAACAAGTTTAAGGATTGTCATAATAATACAGTAGGATGTGAGTAAAGTATTTGAAAGATTTGCGTAAATATATATTTGAGTTGTCTTGCAGACATTTAAAGCTTGAGAGAGAGCTGTATTCTTACGTAATGTGGCATGAGAAGGGAGCCCATTTGACAAGTATGCGACAGGTTGAAGGGTAGCTCGCAGCTGTCCCAACAACTGGTTATCAGCGGGTGAGGTCGTCCACACTCTGGCCTTGCGACTATAAATACAATTGTCATGTTTATTAAAAGGAAACCAAATGCTCTATATATGTCTCGTCCTCACTTCCTTTCCAATCCAATTGTGTTATGAATATTACGTTATTTGGAGCTCGTGGGAGCTAATATGTTTTATATCATGTTGTATGATAACTTTGCAAGTCCTACAGGAGGACGTAGTCAGATTGACATGGGCTACTGATAGCCACGTTGATTTTGTTGTGTTGTTAAAATCTTACCCTTTATTTGAAATAAAGCTTTTGTACAGTTCAAAGTTCTCGTCTTCGTTCTGGTTCATTTTTAAATGTCATGGTGGAGGTTATTGTGTGAACAGACTTTAGTGATCCTGTTGTCAACTCAATCCCCGAGATAATTTTTAAGAGGTAAGTAACGGTAAGTATGAACCCCCGTCTATTTTGGTGTGTTCCACAATGATTTCCTGGTAACTTCTGTGCTCTTATCTCGATAGTATCTGTCAGTGCCATTTTCATTGATGTAGCTGAGCCGGTGCGATTGATTGTTGGCAATCCGATTGAGGGGGCGGATATCTGACAGCCTACTATCCGGGTAACCGGGGACAGTAAGATTGGCGACCCTAAAACGTGGGGCGAATTCAACAAAACTGGATTACCAGGTTGAACGCCAGTAAGATTGGCGCACCTAAAACGTTGGGGCTCGATTCAACATAACTGGATTACCAGGTTGAACGCTAGTAAGATTGGCAAACCTAACACGTGAGGATCGATTAGACTCAAATAAAGAGGTTGATTCTTTGTTAGATGTCTAGGCCAATTGTAGTATTTAAGAGTGTGATTATATAGGAATTAAATGTTGTATTGTATTAGGAAAATTACACTCAGAAAAGATCAGATCTTATACAACTTGAGAAAGGTTAAATAGGCTGGAAACTTAGGAAAATCGCCTATGATCTGGAATCTTATTTTATTTGACCGGCTTATGACATTTTAGTCATATTAAAGATAAAATTAAATTATTTGGATTGTAAATGTAAATTATTTGTGTTAGGATATTTTAAAATGAGCCAGGGAAATTTGAACATGTGCTTGAGTTTGTTTCAACATGAAGTGTCTTCGAAAGTTAATTATAAGGTAGTTATAAGTTAGATTTAAGACAGAAAATTGATCAAATTTATATATGGTGAAAAGTGTTGCTCAAATGTTGTTATTTTGCTCTATTGATGTATGTCCCTACAGCAGTCTATTTTTGAATAATATTGTAATGGCAGATGAAAGTTTGAGGATGATGTTAGAGGAGATGTCTGCTAACTTGAAAGCAAGCATGAATAGTTGTATGAAGCAGATGCTGAATGAAAGCATAAAGGAGATGGAAGTTAGGAATACTAGTCGAATGGAGGAGAATGCTAGTAATTTGAATGCAAGAATGGAGGAGAATGCTAGTAATATGTCTGCTAATATGAAGGTTCTTCATACTAGTGCTGCTAATTTGGAGGATAATATGTCGCGTTTACAGATTAATACCCTAGGAATTGAGAGTACTGTAACTGACATTCGCACAGATGTATCTAATGTGCATAAAAATGTTGATGATGTTAAATTTGATGTGTCTAAGGTACAGAAAGATCTTACAATGTTAAATCTAGATGTGGCTAATGTCCGAGGTGATATTTCTTGTGCTAGAGCCGAAGTAGTTGTTGTTAAAAATGATGTTGCGACTGTCCAAGACAAGGTCGAGGAAGTCCAAAGAGAAATTCAAAATGCTAGAACTGATGTATCCAATGTTCAGGTTGATATTAATAACATTCATTCGGATATAACTGAGGTGCAAAGCGACATAACTAAAATTCAGGTAGAAGTCAACACAGTTTTCGTAGATATTGCTAGAGTCCAAACTGATGTAAATAAAGTCAGGGAAGAGATAGAAAATTCGAAAACCCTTTGTACGCGTAATATAAGTGCATTAACGACTAGATTAGTTGATGAGTCAGTTAGAACGACAACGTCTTTAGCAGGTTTAAAGTATGATGTAGAGGTCATGAGAACCCAGGTATTAGACCATAATAGATTATTGAAAGAGGATATCGAAGTAGACATAGCAGAAATGTTAACGGCAAACGTAGCAGTATGGAAAGACGAGTGGAATAAGTCAAGTGGGGAACATGTAACCCAAATTCAGGAACGGATTGAAAGAAAACTTGCCAGTACTCAAATAGAAATTAACAATGAAGTAGTACAGATTAGGAAAGATTTAAGCGTCAGGATGGATTCGCTATCCGAAAAACAAGTTGACGATAGAACACAACTAGGACAGGATGTGCAAACATTAAAGGATCAGATTCATAAAGTTGTCTCTGATGTAAAAGAAACGACGAGCAAACTGCAGAATTTGAAGTTAGGAGAGGCTAGTTTGATGGAGAACTACAAAGAAGAGATAATCAAGAAAGTCTTAACGGAAATCACTGACAAGGATACAGAAGGCTTGGCTTGCGAAATCAATAGGAATTATGCCAGAAGATATAACCTAGATCCAGAAGAGAGAGACGTGACTCCTGAAGAACGTATATCCAGATTCAGAGAGGAGGATGACGAGAGGAATATGGAACCTGAGTGGAACTATCGAGATAGTGGGAAAAACTATCCGGATTCATATCCGATGAACGTAACGGTCATCAGGAATTTCGAAGACAAACCGCAAAAATTCAGTAACACTGATAGTTTGACGCCTATAGAGTATGTAAGGAACCTCAAAGATTATTTCATCGAAGCTCACATTCCCAGAGAGAGAGAGATGAAGATAGTGGAGAGATATTTGATTGGAGGACCCCTCGAATGGTTTCGCGCATTTAGATACACATTCAGTAACTTTGACGAGTTTGCAGAGGCATTAATCAAACGATTTTGGTCCATAGAAGCGCAGAATTCGTTAAGAGCGGAGGTGTATTCAAGAAAATACTCAGGTACTCTTCCAACACGGTACGCTGATTTCTTTACGAGTCAATTGTCCCGCTTGAAATTTTTACAACCCCCATTGTCAACGGAGCAATTAATTGATGCGATTTCTCGTATGCTGCCAGTTGAGGTGAGGAGACTAATTATTTCGTCCAACATCAGGGATTTAACCAGCATGGATGAATTACTGAGGAGATTAGACTACACAAGCCCAATGCCTAACGTGATACAGAAAGGTCAAAGGCAGGACTTCAAAGAAATCAATACTGTATATATGGACCAAGTCCAACAAACTGACAAGCCAGACGAAGAGAAAACTGACAATGTAGGTCCTCACAGGAATAATCAGTTTAGAAATAACAGATCGCAAGGTTACCGACCGTATCAACAGAGAAGAGGTTGGAACTACAATCGAGGAAACTACAATGGAAGAGGCAGATATTACAACAATAATGGTTATAACAGAAATTATAATAGGCATAACCAAAACCAAAACAGAAACCAGAATACTCAAGGTCAGGTTATGACACCCGATCAGTATCAGCAAAGAGAGAAGGAAAGCCAGCAATACCTAAAAGAATTACGGGATAAAGAAACCGAAAATCAAAAGAAAAGGCAGGATGTTGTAATCGATCCGAGTCCTTCTACGAGCCAGCAGAACTTAGAAAATAGAAATACTGGACAGAAGAGAAAGTAGAGAGGAAGGAATACATTTAACCACACACAACCCAGAGTAGAAGAGATTTATGATTAAGGAACATAGAGGAAATATCATACTAGAGTAAGCCAGTAATAATTCAATTTCGTGTTCAAGAGAGTTGAGATATTTGTAACACTGAGTTTAAAAACAATTTGCAACTGTTTTTAAAACGTGGTGAGAGGAGAATGCCCCCGTAATTGAATTATATAGAGACCACGGTGGCTATATTGGAAAAATATAATGAAAGTTATGGCTGTCATGGTTATGACGTGGGTAGTCATGACGTAAGCACGGATGACGCAAACGTTATGCCAGCAGGCTACTTGAGCTGAGATTCTCAGTGACATCAGCATTTAGTCGAGAAAGATCCGAGATCTACGACGCAGTCGCAGGAGACGTGGAATTCTGCTGAGGAAGAAATTATGCTATTGGAGGGGAGGCTTGAACCAATGAACGATAGTTTCAAGGAAGACGGAGATTGCTGAAACTATGGTATTTTTATTACTTTTGGAATGCAGAATTGTGGAAATCCATTTGCAGTAGAGGCATTGATTTGGAATTTTGGTGAAATTTATTTTCAGTTTTTGAATTTTGAAAATCCGTCATGTATTGACGAAGTTGGAACTTCTAGCGATGACGCAGTATCACGCTATGGAAGGGATGGATACGCCCCTTAGGAAGTTCATAAAAGGCCTTGCGCAGAAGAGAGGAGCCTCTTTCTCAGCTCATTCTCCGATCATTCTCAGATCTCATTCCCAGATCATCGAAGTCTAATCGTGAAAGTTCTTATATAAATCATTTTGGTGAGACGTCGAGTGAAAGTAGTGAAAAGAGTCGTCTTTATAACGCGTGGTGAAGTCACTGCATTAACGAGATTCAAGTAAAACTAGGTGAAGTTAAAACGCACCTTCGAACGCATCTACAAGATTAGCTGTGAACAGTTAGCGGTCGTCTATAAGCTAATTCTATTGTGCAGTGCTACATGAAGTAATATAGAAAAGCTGAACAATTTCGAGCAATTATTTTGAAAGATATTGGCAGTTTTACACGACTGACAAAAGTGATTATCTCACCACCTGAGAAGCACTATTGTATCGCCAGAATCTACGCCACGGCTGACACGGCTAGTGAAATAGGGAGACTTCAGATTGCTTTTGTTACACAAAACTACAGTATAATGGAGCAATTTAATATGGCAGTTTGTTCTTCTATTACTACAACCGAAGAGAAAATGGAAGGCTAAAGGACTTAATGTGATTGGGACATATTTCAACGGAGTAAGATAGCAACATGGAACTTCGCTAATTGCTATTCCACACAAGCGAACATGTGGTGAATACCATCTACACCCATGTTTCGTGATTAAAGGCTGAATACTATCGAACAGCCATGGAAATGATTTCATACTCACTGTATATGAATATTTCTTCGGAAATTTCTACAAAAACTTCATGGCGATTGTCTACTGGAACTTCAGGGATTTTTTTCAAGAGAGGTCAGGGTTATCCCGACTCACAAAGAAGATTATTGCCGGAAGGATGTCTATTCGTCTTCACGGAGCAGAGCGATTTCCGGAGAAGGAAGCAGTTCGATTCTCCGAGGGTGCTATTTCCTATTTCGAGGATGGAGCACATCTTCGAGTTGGTGAAATGGATCCATCAGCAGTCTTCTTTGGGGAATTTTCCTCTGGAACGTCAATCGGCAGATAAGGTAGTCGTGAACGTTTATTGTATTTGAGTTTCTTAGCAATGTTTGAGCAACAATTTTTCCCATATTTTTGTCCTCATGTATTTTGCCCTATTTTCTTGTTTGAGATTCCTTTTCTCAGTTCACATCGATGAGTTATGCCTTTTTCGACGATTTATTAAGACATTGTTATGTCATGGGCATAGTTAAATGATTTTGGATCAGTTGAGACTGATATTTAGATTTTTCAGTAATTTGCTTATTTTTGTAGTCACGATTTGACTGTAAGTTAATGATTTTTAATGGCAGATTTAAATTCAGACAGCGTGTCACTTTATTAAAGTAATTCTACCCCAGTTTAATTACTTTGACCAATTTTCTGTCATCATCAAGAAGGAAGAACATTTAAATGATTTTAGAGCGTTAAAATCTCTTACGTTGTCGACGATCTTGGAAATACTAGTCGTTATTCGAATTGATTGCAACACAGAAATTTATCGTCAGTTATGAACGACCATTGCATCATAGACACTTTTGTGAAAGATGAACTTTAATAATGAATTATT
This sequence comes from Meconema thalassinum, assembly GCA_946902985.2. Taxonomy (NCBI): domain Eukaryota; kingdom Metazoa; phylum Arthropoda; class Insecta; order Orthoptera; family Tettigoniidae; genus Meconema; species Meconema thalassinum. The sequence continues at coordinate 925,383,506 of OX336388.2, forward strand.
GAATGCATTAATGTCAAGAACTTTTGTTAGGAGTTTTTCTCAATTAGAGATTTATATAACGATGTTTGCATTCCCCAGTCTAATTGGATTCTATTCGACTATTTTACAGTTTAGTCGCAATTTATTTGATGATAGTATTTTTATACTACAATTCTTTGAAGATGTTAATCTTAAATTTTGATAGACCAGACAGGCGTATATAAGCGTATTCACTATTAAATTTGTTTGTGATTGGCAAATTTTGACTTCATTTCGATTCATGAATGAAATCCACGAAGGTAAAATGAAAACAGTTTTGAAACAATTAATGATTATAAGAATTTTTAAGTGGAACTATGAATGTATAATCGCTAGTGCAGCGCACGTGTTGAAAGTCGCTGATGTATAACGCCCTTGAATATGAAGGAGGTTCCCACAGGAATTAATGATAAAGAATTTATTAGTGGAGGTTTTTGTAAGTTCTGAGGAAGTTTTTGATGCCATATAGATTAATATATGATGAATTTTGGGCTTAATTTTAATGCAGTTTGTGCATTATTTTGTTAGCGAAGTATTTTCCGCTGGAGTGTATTGTCATAGTTCGTTGAAAATTAATCAAGTGAATTTACTGTTATAATTAACACGAGTTTTGAAAGAATTTGAGATAAGATTTTGAATGAAGATTACCGTCACAAATAATTATTAAAACCTTTATTAAAACAGATTGTGACATAAATATGTATAACTAACCTTCATTGGTCGATTATATGGACACGATTATGAAATTACCAACCGGATGAACATGTGGTTAATGTATTTCTTAAATTAATAATCTAAATAATTTCAATGTTAATATTGTAAATAATTGCTGTAAATATTTTGACAATAATGTGGAACGAAAGTGATGTTAAAGGCGTGTTTAAAAATATTTTTATTGTCTTGGACAAATATTATAAACTATTTCTAATTGTTATAAATAATTTATGTGATTTTGTTATAAACATTTAGAGCTTATTAAATATTTGGATGAGAACTTAACAAGTTTAAGGATTGTCATAATTATCCAGTAGGATGTGAGTAAAGTATTTGAAAGATTTGCGTAAATATATATTTGAGTTGTCTTGCAGACATTTAAAGCTTGAGAGAGAGCTGTATTCTTACGTAATGTGGCATGAGAAGGGAGCCCATTTGACAAGTATGCGACAGGTTGAAGGGTAGCTCGCAGCTGTCCCAACAACTGGTTATCAGCGGGTGAGGTCGTCCACACTCTGGCCTTGCGACTATAAATACAATTGTCATGTTTATTAAAAGGAAACCAAATGCTCTATATATGTCTCGTCCGCACTTCCTTTCCAATCCAATTGTGTTATGAATATTACGTTATTTGGAGCTCGTGGGAGCTAATATGTTTTATATCATGTTGTATGATAACTTTGCAAGTCCTACAGGAGGACGTAGTCAGATTGACATGGGCTACTGATAGCCACGTTGATTTTGTTGTGTTGTTAAAATCTTACCCTTTATTTGAAATAAAGCTTTTGTACAGTTCAAAGTTCTCGTCTTCGTTCTGGTTCATTTTTAAATGTCATGGTGGAGGTTATTGTGTGAACAGACTTTAGTGATCCTGTTGTCAACTCAATCCCCGAGATAATTTTTAAGAGGTAAGTAACGGTAAGTATGAACCCCCGTCTATTTTGGTGTGTTCCACAATGATTTCCTGGTAACTTCTGTGCTCTTATCTCGATAGTATCTGTCAGTGCCATTTTCATTGATGTAGCTGAGCCGGTGCGATTGATTGTTGGCAATCCGATTGAGGGGGCGGATATCTGACAGCCTACTATCCGGGTAAACGGGGACAGTACGAAGAAAAGATAACAAAGTTAAAATAAATCAGGAAACATAATTAAAACAGAAATAAAATTAGGCCTATAAAACAAAAGAGGAACAGAATTAAAATATTACAATAAGATGATATCGGAGCTCCATAACAATAATATAAAAAAAAAATTAACTGATAACGTACCTTATTTCCTTCTCAGTGGAGACACACTAATAATAAAATAATTAACACATAATTTTTAATTTCTGTATGGCACTACATGTGCTTCCAAAACTGGCTAACCCGGCACATGCGTCGTTTAGGTCACAATCACAGGTCTGTATCGACATGCGACCACATTTCACACGTCCACTTCACGGCGAAACGATGAAATTCACAGCCTGAAGGGAACAGGCAATTCCTTTTTCTCTTGAATACATATATTTCGTAGAGAATGGGGGCCAAAGCCCCCATTAGCGGAGACACCTTTCACGACCAGTCGGCTTGATTTCTTGTTTACAACACGATGGCTAATGGACTCCACAAAATGGCGGAGAATTTTTGCGTGTCAAATGCAGAACTGCCTTCATGTAAAATTTATTGTCCAATCAGAGATTGACACATCAAACAACAATGTCATAAATAGGAAATTAATTTGGCGGTATCATGAATATAGTGGCATTTGTTTCATGACGAAGAATGTAATTGTCTTTCAATTATGTCATGCGTATAAAGAGTTTTATAAGGCGCAGCACACACCATCTAGCGGAGCTGCAGGAACTACTTGAAGTCTTTCAAAAGTCCGACAGCAGCTACCATCTCGTGGTCACAGGCGGAACTGAGCGACGAAGCGGACATTTCAAAATGTCAAGAATTGCATCAGGGGAAATTACATGTTTGAAACGTTGGGACGGGCACTTGCACGTAACAGTCTCCCTCCCTTAAGTGTGAACACGGTTCACGAAAATGCCTAGGCATAGACAGTACTCCTTAACTTGTCGATTCACCAGAGATTTTTCCCGAAGGTAATGTTCACCAGTTAACTCCAATTGATGGATGAAACCGCATCGTTTTGGTTAGGAAGAATGCAGGGTCAGATTATCAGTGATGGGATAATTGATCACCTCACAAACCACTTAGTCAACAGCATCACTATGTCCAAAAATCTTCAGAAACGCAGAACACCAGCACCAGCAGTGCTTTCAGAGTCCAAGACACGTTAGGAAAATTTCCAACAAGTCCAAGGTAGGTCGCTTTAGACGAAATAGGAGGAAGCAACGTGCCATATATCATTCGACGCGTGGGCAGCCATTTACAAAAATATAAGTTAATCTAATTTCAAAAAAGGTTTACAGAATTACTAATTCTTACTACATTTTACAAAGAGAAACAAGGTTGAATTTAAATGAAGAAAATTTTTGACCATGCCCTAGATCCGTGCTTACAAAATTTCATTAACAAGTTTACCTTTTTACAGATTCGAAGTACATTACAAGATTACATGAGTTAGACGACTATACATTTAGAAGGAACTACGGTAGAGGACTGACCACTAAAATTCCCAAAGGGAACAGGAATACAAGGTTACCATGAGTTAGGTCTCCCACCGAGCCCAACTTACATGTTAGCACCTCCTATGAAACATCAAAATTAGGTACACTTTTACAATTTACCATTACAATGGGAACTTCCCAACATTTACATTTTGTATCCCATCAGAGTTTTTAAACCCAATTAACTTCAAAATTCCACAAGGAACAGATACCAGAAGGCTTCAATGAATTTTAGGTATACTCTACATTATACAAAATTCGTTTTACAAAATTTACGGTAGTATTTCCTCATTAGACACCTCTCCACCTCGCTTAATGTGTGATAGATGCACTCTAGAAATTTTGTTGGCCTTAGGGTTTCGAACAAGAAGAGTAACAGGGGTCAGGAATGCCTCTACATAACATGGGCCTTTAAAACGAGGGGTTAACCTGCTTGAAACTAGATTACTGACGCCCTTGGGCTCGAAATTGCGAACGTACACAACATCACCAATTTCCAAATCAGCCGGCTTGCGACAGGCATTGTGTCGCCTGGCAAGTTGGTCATGTGATACCCCAATATTCTCTTTAGCCTTGTCGAATTTCGCCCTCATATCCTCGGGCGTTAAACTGTCAGGAAGGAGATCGTGCAGGTTCCACAGGTTGGACAACGGAGAATTAGCCATAAAGGAAAACATTAACGAAAAAGGGGCAGCTTGCGTGCTCTCATGCACGGCGGTGTTGAAAGCAAAATTGAGCCAATGCAAATTAGAATCCCACTTGGAACGGTCGTCGTGGTGGAAAGCAATCAGAGCAGAACGGAGACCACGATTGACTCGCTCAGCGAGAGACGGGTTAGGAAAATAGGGAGTGGCGGTTACATGCGAAATAGCATAATTAAATAAGAATTGACGGAACTGATGAGATGCAAAGCACTTGGCATTATCTGACACCAGATACTGACATGGCCCAAAAGACGAAAAGATGGAATTAAGGCACTTTATGACGGAACTGGTCGTAGCCTGTCTGGTGGGGAAAATCCAACTAAACCGGGTGAAACCGTCAGTGCAAACAAGCGCAAATTGGTTTCCCCGACCAGAGCGAGGGAACGGTCCAACATGGTCGATAAAAAGCCTCTCCATGGGTCTAGATGCTGGTTCAGATGACAACAGGCCAACCTTAGTAGAAACCGGAGGTTTGCTAATACTGCATGCAGCACAATTCCTAATGAGCCTCCTGATGTCGCCATCCATACCTTGCCAAATAAAAAACTGTCTGATTTTAGCTCGGGTCTTGAATACTCCTAGGTGGCCACCAATAGGAGATTCATGATAGTAACGAAAGATTTCCGGAATTAGGACTGACGGGAGCACAATTTTAGGTAGGCGGTCATGACTAGACGAACAACACAATACGCCGTCCTTCAGAGAGTAGGGCTTGATCACTTCACCAGAATTGATTCGGACAATAAGGCTAGATAAGGAGGGGTCTTCTTTCTGGAATCGTCTCACATCCTCAAAAAGCACAGGGGAATTGCTAAGAACGGCATTGACACAATTTACAGCAGATACAAGGTTTACGGGTTCACATTCCTGAACATCCTCTTCAACTGTTTCCTCGTACATGCGGCTTAAAGAATCAGCTACCGCAATTTCGGACCCACGAATATGTTGGACAGTGAACTGGAACGACAGAATCCTAGTTGCCCACCTAGCAATTCTACCAGTTTTGCGGGGTTTCCCTAAGACCCAGCTCAAGGCTTGGTTATCGGTCTCAAGGAGAAACTTAGTGTGCTCAAGATACATACGGAATTTTTCTAGAGCGAACAACACAGCTAAACTCTCAAGTTCGTAAATGGAATACTTCCTCTCTGCGTCCGTTAAGGTACGAGAAGCGTATGCAATGGGTTGCCTACCCAGATCAGATTCCTGCAGTAGAACACAACCAACACCACGACCTGACGCATCAGTCTGCACAATGAACTGCTTCCCAAAATCCGGAATGGCTAACACAGGGGCGTTAGATAGCGCAAGCTTAAGATCTTCGAAGGCTGCCTGCTGAGAGGGACCCCACTCGAACTTCACAGCCTTTTTGCGTAATTGATTTAGAGGAGCAGCACGGTCGGCAAAGTTACTGATGAACTTACGAAAGAAGTTCACCATACCAACGTAACGAGCAACACCCTTGGCGTTCTTGGGTGGTTTAAAATCTCTGATGGCCTGCGTACGAGACTGGTCCACTGAGATACCAGATTCAGAAACAATATGTCCCAAGAAGGAAATTTTGGGCTTGGCAAAGGAAACCTTGGACAATTTGACGGTAAGTCCAGCGTCACGCAACCGATCAAGTACAATTTTCAGATGATCAACGTGTTCCTCGAAGGACTCGGAATAGATCACCACATCGTCAAGGTAGTGGTACACAAACTTGAATTTAATTTCTGAAAATACCTTGTCCAGAAGTCTGCTCAACACAGCGGCTCCGGTGGATAGGCCAAACGGGACACGGGCATACTCAAACAGGTTCCAGTCAGTGGAAAAAGCAGTAACATGCCTGGGTTCAGGAGAGAGGGGAATTTGGAAGTAGGAAGAATTTAAATCGAGGATCGTGAACACCATCGCGTTGCGAAACCAACTAAAACATGTGTGAAGGTCCGGCAAAGGAATGGATTGCAAAACAACCTTTTGATTAAGAGCCCTATAGTCGACCACCGGCCGAAAACCACCGCTAGGCTTTGGCACAAGAAATACAGGGGATGAGTAGGCAGAAATAGAGGGTTGGATCACACCATCTTCTAACATCCTATCGATAATCTTACGAAGCTCAGCCATCCTGGGCGGGGCAAGGCGATACGGGCTGGAACGCACCGGCACCGAATCGGTTAGCTCAATCCTGTACTCCATCAAATGGGTTACACCCAGATTGTCAGTAAATACATCGCTATACTCCTGACATGACCTCTTAATGGCATCCTTTTGAAGACTCGTTAAATTTTCCAGATCGAGATCCTCAATAGTCATAGGTTCACTAACAGAATTGACAGCAGGAGAAGATAAAACCGGGTTAAAAGATAATTTACTCTGTGGATTAAACTTAAACCATAAGTTGCGAGCACCAAAATCAAGAAGCATACCAACGTGTGAAATGAAATTAGCTCCAATGACCACAGCACAAGAAAGATTTCTGTCAACCAAAAATTTAAATTTCCAAGAAAAATTTAGAATATGAATTTTGACTGTCATACTACCCAAAATACTTAAGTTTGAACAATTTGCCGAAATAAAAGATTCATTGTTAGGCTCTAACTCAGGAAATTTGCAAACACTCTTCATAGATAAAAACCAGTCCTCACTTATAGAGGATGCGACACTACCAGAATCAAGCAACGCAGAAACGGGCTCGTCATTGACACAAATTTCAATAAACGGGGATATTCCTTTAGCCACAGGAGAAATTCCAAAATCATTACTCACTCTAACACGATTACAAGTAGATGACGAGGACACCCGCACCACAGGTTTCACACAACGTTTAGAATTAGGCTGACTTGCCACGCCATTGTTCACCGACAGGTTAGGTAGGTCAGCGACATAAGCAGAATTAGCACATGAAGATTTAGTTTTCAACGAGTTATCAAGACTATCATTGGTAGGGCGACCAGAAACTTCACAGGGTTTTCCCAAATTCTTACGGACAGAAATATCCTTGGAAGTAACACCCGAATTGGTCTCCACAACGTCCCGTCATTGGCGATACACAACCTGGTTACTCGGACACACCTTCTTGACATGCCCCACGCCACCGCACGTGTGGCACTTAATATTGGGTCTAGGGTGGAACATAACCTTAGGCGGGGGACGAGACATCAAAGAAGGAGGGGGACAAGACATCAAGGAAGGAGGAGGAACATTAGCTACACGAAGGGAATCTGCATGCTTCACAGCCATAGCGTCAATAACGACCTGTTTCAGCTCGACGAATGACGAAGGCCTGGTACACATAGTCATGCATGACCTATATTGAGGCGAAAACCCATTTACAATTGATGACACCAACTGTCGCTCAGTTAAAGGGGATGCAAATACCTGGGCATACACCTTAATGTCGCTGACATAGTCGCTAAGGGACTCGTCCAGCCTTTGGACACGATAAAAGAACTTTTGTTCGAGAGCACTAAGGGCGCTCGCAGGGACAAAAAACCACAACACTTCCCTAATAAACATGGCTAAGGACATGCGGAGGTGGATAGCTTCAACAAGCTTATCGCGCAGCATACCGGATGCAACTGGATACTAAAGTTGGAAAACCTGAATTTCCGACATCCCAAAAATCGAGGCATAGTTGCCCAACTCGACCACTTGCTTTAAAAATTGTACCACTTGGGTAACGTCATCAAGGTTGAAATGCTTTAATTTAGTTAAGAAACCAGAAATAGGATGAGGAATCGACCCATAATTAACGGTAGGCGAGAATGTAGCATTAGGAAAAGAGACATTGTTACCAGGGTAGCCCGCTCGCACACCCTCTACAGGCGACAAAACATTTATATTACTAGAGAAAGAACTGGGATGCAATGGGTTGGCAGGACCCAGGAAATCATTAGGTGACCTAACATGAGAAGAATGACCGTATGCAGGATTAAGTGGTATGGACGAGCCAGCGCCAGGCAACAGAGGAGCAGGCAAACTTCTACTGGTAATCGATCCCAAAACCTCAGACCTAGTAAACAGAGGTGATCCACGTTCAACCCCAGAAGAACTCTCCAAATTCACAAGGTTATCTCTTAAGTCAATTAAATTGAAAACACTATTGTTGTCGGCCATTTTGGAAAACACAGAATGCAGACAGCCAATATAGAAGGAAACAAATTTCAGGAATTACAAGGACAGTTTACACTTTCACAACAGTACCGCAACCAGCAATTACCAACACCAAAGATTAGGCTGACACTCGAACACCACCACCATACTACATAAAATCATGCACAATGCTGTCCAGAACTGCATACGTCACCGCCTGCTTGGCTCGGGAACAGGGAGCTAAATTACAAAAATTGGCACAAAACATCTGGCCAACAGCCTCCGACAGAGCTCCAGGACTCCCTCACACGCAGCAAGTAGGCTATCAGAACACCAAGAAATCCCATTTCCCATGCCAAGAACACATGTCAGTCACTCACCGGGCTTCATCTTCAGTGGGGATGTTGCACCCAAATAGGATAAAACTACAGCAGGAAACACCTCGCTTAGAACAGGACACTTACAGCGTACCACATGGATATCCAGAGGCAAACATGAAATAAAACAAATGACAAGGATTAGCTTTACACAACATCAAGTGCACTGGCCTGACAAAATCCCACCAACAACTGACCCATCAGCATTAGAGGGGTCCATAAAACAGCCTGTGGGTACTGGGGAGGGGATAGCTACGGAAGTGAACTCGAACGCGGTCTGCTACCACTGCAACCACCTGCAGTGACAGAACACCGCCGCTTGGCCAGCAGCACGTCGGTAACTCGATAACCAACGCTTTGCTTCACCACTGCGACACCTGAAATGCGCGGGGCCCAACTTACCTTTGTTTGAGAGGCCCGGGTCACCTCCGCAGCAACATCACCTCCAGATGACGTGTCCCAACAGAAGAGCTCCAAAGGAGTGGAAGGAAGATGGAGAAGGGGACAACACACACAGGCTATCGTACAGACACCCCCCAAAAACCAACAGAACTGCTGCCGGTGAAATAATGCCACAACAGAAGATACAAATTTTATAAATAAAAGGTTTAATATTAAAAATTTAAAGGAGCACCTTCACCAGAAACAGAACATGCTTGCTTGCAAACAAAGGACAAGAAAAGACTTAAATTAAAATTAAAATGTTAAACAGCCCAAAGGTTAAAATAAAAATTACATGCATAACACAATGAGAAAGGGCTTGATAATTTGCAAGGGAATGCAATAGCGATCCGGCAAGCGTAGATCCATGTTAAAATATAAAGGAGCACCTTCACCAGAAACAGAAATAAAAGTTAAATTAACGAAATTAAATTGAATCAGAAAACAAATCATTAATATGCATGATGGAGATAAACACAGGAACAATTACGAAAAACACAATGTTAAACCGACAAGGTTAAATAAAAAAAACATCTTAAGTTAACACAACACGTTTGAGTTTCGCGGTGGACGCCAAGAGACTGACTCGAGACCATCATGCATCTCTTCATAACATGGCAACAAAACAAAAGGAAACCGCATGCCTGATCGAAATTACGGCAAACAATTAATAAAATTAAATTTAAACATTAGCAGAAGGAAATGAACGGCGGAAAACGATATGTCCAAATACTATTACAACAGTGAAGGGCAACGGATCAAGAATAAATTACTATGTCAATCCCAAGATTGGCAAAAGAAAATAAATAATTAATATAAACGTAAAATAAACTAGAAATGTGTCTCCATAAGGTACGAAGAAAAGATAACAAAGTTAAAATAAATCAGGAAACATAATTAAAACAGAAATAAAATTAGGCCTATAAAACAAAAGAGGAACAGAATTAAAATATTACAATAAGATGATATCGGAGCTCCATAACAATAATATAAAAAAATAACTGATAACGTACCTTATTTCCTTCTCAGTGGAGACACACTAATAATAAAATAATTAACACATAATTTTTAAATTCTGTATGGCACTACATGTGCTTCCAAAACTGGCTTACCCGGCACATGCGTCGTTTAGGTCACAATCACAGGTCTGTATCGACATGCGACCACATTTCACACGTCCACTTCACGGCGAAACGATGAAATTCACAGCCTGAAGGGAACAGGCAATTCCTTTTTCTCTTGAATACATATATTTCGTAGAGAATGGGGGCCAAAGCCCCCATTAGCGGAGACACCTTTCACGACCAGTCGGCTTGATTTCTTGTTTACAACACGATGGCTAATGGACTCCACAAAATGGCGGAGAATTTTTGCGTGTCTAATGCAGAACTGCCTTCATGTAAAATTTATTGTCCAATCAGAGATTGACACATCAAACAACAATGTCATAAATAGGAAATTAATTTGGCGGTATCATGAATACAGTGGCATTTGTTTCATGACGAAGAATGCAATTGTCTTTCAATTATGTCATGCGTATAAAGAGTTTTATAAGGCGCAGCACACACCATCTAGCGGAGCTGCAGGAACTACTTGAAGTCTTTCAAAAGTCCGACAGCAGCTACCATCTCGTGGTCACAGGCGGAACTGAGCGACGAAGCGAACATTTCAAAATGTCAAGAATTGCATCAGGGGAAATTACATGTTTGAAACGGTGGGACGGGCACTTGCACGTAACAATTAATAATAATAATAATAATAATAATATTATTATTATTATTATTATTACATATACGACCTGCCGTGGGCAACATCCAACTTTGATTTGAGGCATGTCTTTACACGTCTGGTTGTGCATGGCTTTCACAACCCTAATTGAATTAACAAATCTTTCCATGACCCTACAGAGACGTATGTATACAAACTATGTGGATATTTTCGATTGCTATTTGCCTGAAATAAAAGTAGTAATTAATAACCTGAACTAACACCAACGGCTTGAATTCAGTTACTATGTGAAATCGTTTTGTTCTTTACTTCAAATAACATTTTCAAGTAACGCAAAATAGGCTGTTACAAACCCTTTAAAGTTAAAAGTAAAAATGTATCGTAGTATCATCTTGTCATTCTTCAAATTCGATGCGCATAGAATGCCAATGGTATAGTAATCAATGGAGCCCCACGTAGACTAGTCGTGACATCTAGTGGTGAAATATCGAACAATATAATCCCAACAGAGCGAGTGCATTCTAGCGGCCAGAAGAAGAAACTTTTCAATAAAATCTGGAAGTTAATAAGTAGGTCGGCGTGCAGTTACCTTTTTGACAGCTAGATGTCTCGAGTAAATCTGCTGGTGAATTATGTTTTAATTAAATATATATATTACATCATAATATGCACAATATAACGCTTAATTTTAAAACATCAGAGTCATTACAAAACAATAAACATATAACATTTCAAGCAAAAAACCTCGCTCTGATCGGGTTTGAACCATTGAACCATAGGCATTTGAGCGATAGGCTAACGCTCTACCACTGAGCTAATTGTGTCAACGAATATCGTTCTATATAAAATGACTTACATAGAACTTGTTAGCAAATAATGATTTATACTAAACGATTTCATCACTGGAGTATATTATTTATATATAAAGCATTTCATACAAAGTTTATTTTGTATCAGTACGCTATATTGCATGGAATACTCAAATTAGTGAAATATAAGTCAGGCACAAGATATCCGCTGCCATCTTGTCTTATTACTGAATCGGCTCAGCTTTTTAAAATCACGTCTGCACTATAGTATTACAAAATAAACTTTTAATTTCGAACGTGCCTCTTCCTTTAGAACAGTTAAAACGATTCTCGGCTCGATAATCGGAACTGGTGGGTCCCATGATATGGATTATAAAGTTTGCATAATTCGCACGGCCGCCATCCTGAAATGGTATGGCGGACGACCTTGTAGTTTGGTCACAAGACGCATCCTATACGAAGGTATGTTGTTACCAAATTTGGTAGTGATCGGATGATTTGGTTAGTCGTTATTTGATTTTACGTTTTGAACGTTTGAGTGGCCGCCATTCAGTTTTAGTAAAGATGGTGGCGATATAAAACATGACACTGAGGTGTCCTTTGCTAGTGCTACCTTTGTACCAAATTTCGTTCAATTCGCATTCACCGTGTTCGAATTGATAGGGGGGGACAGCCATTCAGAGTACACACACTCACACACACAGACACACACACACACACAGACTCACACACACACATTCACACACACACACAGACTCACACACACACAGACAGACACACTTTTTTCGCCCTGTGTTGATCTCATAAGTCTACTTTCATTTTTTGCAAAAATCGAAAGTAGGCTAAAAATCAGAAAAATACTGTGGCTTGACTCACTCGCGTCAGTCAAAATGTGGTTACCAGATACAATGCCTGTATAACCCAGGAAGGACGACACTTCCAGCAACTTTTATAAGGTTATATTTCATAGAGGATTGTACACACGCTTAGAGCAGGGGGCCATGGCTCACCACAAGCTCGGTCAAGGCCATCACACTAGCGGATAACAAACCCGCCGCTTGGCGTTCTTACTTTATATGAAAGACCCTGTATGTGCATTTCCCAACATCCAGCAGGGCTACCGACTGTTATGTTCTCTCCATTTATTTACCCTAATACATATAGATCAGAAAATTTGCAAGCCAACAGCTTTAAACTTTGCACTCTTATGGTACAAGACGCTCTACATTAATTTGGAGTAACGAATATATGCTAGGATTGCCAATATGATTCTAAGGCTATTGACAAGTCAAATTTTTTAATGAATGCACCTTCTATACTATCAATTCGATTTCAACCAAATGTCGGATGTATTTTGTGTACAATGACTGATATGATTCTTAAGTCATCAGGGCTGCCAGGCTGTCTCATTTTGGAGACTTGAAATAGCCTGGGCTTACCAATCATAAGACGGTTCCCATTTTCTGGGATGTGTGGTGAATTATTATTTGAAATAAAATTGTTTATTCATAATTTAGAGTATTACTTATGTCTTACACTTGGTTGGTTGGTCCCTTAGTTTAGGGGTGCGACAACAGGCGCGGATTCAAGGGGGGGGGGGGGTCACGGGGGTCATGACCCCCCCCCCCCCAAACGGAGACCAAATTTTTTGCAAACTCAAAAAACGAAAACACAATTACCAGACAAATAAAACTTAACGAATTTTAACTGAAAAACAGTTTTGTTTCATTTTATTCAATACTGAATTATCTTTATTGGAATTATTATGTTCTGTTACAACTGTACATATTTACAACTTCAAACCCCTTGTATAAAAACTATTAGTTATACAACAAAATCAACTCGTCTATTTTGTTTAGCAAACCTTGTGATTACCGAATCGATGTTTATAGTGATGTCACGATGAATGTGCAGCAATGCACGGATAGGAAACTGGGGCTTTTTTCGTACCAAACATTTTTGCCGACGTCCAAACTGCAAGCTTGGTTGGCAATTTAAGCTGTGACTTTCTCCCTTTGTCGGTACCAACTCGACTTGCCGAAACTTTAACGTACCTTGATACTTTTCTCGAAGCTCGATGTAAGAGTCGCAAAACACGCCGTTGCAATTTGTACGAATATTTTTGGTGCGCTAAACGCATCAAATTTCTATCCATGAAGCTTGCAAAAAAAATTGGTCTGGTTTTGTACGTTTGGTTATTTTGTGATTGCGTTCTTAGTGATACCATCTTTCTTAACAATTTCGATTCTCTGACCCCCCCCCCCCCCCAAGCCAAACTCTAGATCGAATCTCTGACCCCCCCCCCCCCCAAACCAAACTCTAGTTCCGCGCCTGTGCGACAACACAGTCATGTAGCCCCGTGTACTTTGGATGTGTGTAGAATCTGTCTGATAACCGGTGTTATTGTGATGGCTGTATTAGTGTGTGTTATCTGTTTTTAATTCAAGTAGGGACTGCAGACAATAATTTCAAGTGGTTTTTACTTTCGCTATCAAATGCTACCATCCACGACACCCATCTGTGAACTTGGCTATTACTAGATGCCATAGGAACCAGCGCCTGGTGACAAACGTTGGAACTTAAGAGCATTAATCAAACCTAACCCACAAATTTTGCTTCACACAAGTTTATTAATTGGTAGGTTCTTTTACATGCCATAAATCTATGACATGGACCCACCAGCTTTACTTCCCCTCCGAAGGAAGGCATACTGAGAGATTTTTAACGCTCTTAAGAAATCCGACGACTTCGGCTGGGTTTGAACCCGCGACCTTTGGCATAGGAGCTCAGCATGCTACCAACTACTCCGCTGAAGCTGCCATGTCTGACATTCTGCGACAGATTGTGGAGCTTTCTTTAACGAGCTTTGCGACAATATATAGGACTGTGGTGACGCAGCCGGTAGAGGCGCTGAGCTTCAAACTGAAAAGTAGTGGGTTTGATTCCCACCCAGGTAGTGGATTTTAGAAACATAACTACCACATTCGGAAATTCAAATTAGCCCGGGGTTCACTCAGTCCACACTAGAAATGAGTACCAGTATAATTCCTGGGAGCAAAGGAGCTGACAACTCCACCCCATCTAGTGCTGTTGTCACAAAGAGTAGAAGCCTCTTCCTTCCACTACTTTCAGAGCCTCAATGGCCTGTACGGAGTTGGCTTTACTTTGCTTTCTGCGACATGTATCCCCGTGTACTTGGGTGTGTGTGGAATTTGTGTGATAACCTGTGTTATAGTGATGGTGGTACTAGTGTGCATATTTGTTAATTGGGGGGGGGGGGATAGGACAGGGAGGGAGACGACCGTGGCCTTACGTTGTAACCATTCAGCATTTGGTTGGAGTAGAAGAGGGGAAAGCCACTTCCAGGATAGCTGAGGTTGGAATCGAACCCTACTCTTCTCAGTTCCGAATGTACCCCGTTCCAGCCCTCATACTGAATTGAAATTTCTTGCCCGGCCGAAGTCGTCGGATTTTTTTAAGAACGTTAAAATCTCTCAGTATGCCTTCCTTCGGAGGGGAAGTAAAGCCGGCGGTCCCATGTCATAGATTTTTGGCATGTTAAATAACCTTCCACTAATTACACCTGTTTGAAGCTAAATTATAGGTTAAACATTTGACAAACGCTCTTAGGTTCCGACGTTCGTCACCAGAGGCCGACTGCGATGGCATCTGGTAACCAAGTTCTAAACTAGTATTCGTTGACGGTGATGTTTGACGGCAAAAGTAGAAACTACTTAAAAAATTCAATGTCTGCAGTCCTTAATTATTTTTCTTTTTTTTAGCGTATGGCTTTTAGTGCCAGGAGGATCCGAGGACATGTTCGGCTCACCAGAGTTATTAGCCACTTCTATGCGGCCACCCATGGGGTGAGCTACAAGTAGACCATCGCGTCATGTGTGGAGTGTTGTCTGGGGAGGAAAGTGAGAATGTAAGGACTATGAATTGGAAGGTAGTGGCTGTGACGTATGGTTAGGGACCAACCCCGGCATTTGCCTGGAAGGAAGATGGGAAACCTCAGAAAACCATCTTCAAGGTTGCCGGCGGGGGGATTCGAACGTCCTCGCCTCCCGGATGTGAGCGACTGCCTGCAGCCATGCCGTAACAACCACGGCTAACTCACCCGGTCTTAATTGAATTGAAAATAGATAACACACACTAATACAGTGATCACAATTAACACCGGTTATCAGACAGATTCTACACACACTCAAAGTACACGGGGCTACATGACCGCGTTGTCGCAGCCCCTACCTAAACTGAGGAACCAACCAACCAAAATTTCTTGGCAGAAACTGGAATCGAACGCGGACCTCCGGGGCGACAGCCAAGAACGCCAGCCGCTACTCCATGAGGTGGGCTTTATTTAAGGTGGTATTTACTCGAGCTAAGCAGTTTATAGATAATATGTCATTATTGCACCCAGATCTATAATTTAAAAGTGTATATAAATAGTTGTTTTGTTTGAAATAGGGTGTTAGCTAAGTGTTAAATGATGAAAGCGCTTCTTTGGCTTCGTGTGGAATTGTGATCTCCCACCGCGGTGCACCACCACGCCACGAACATAACTCCAGCTTCCTTCGGCCATAAAGTTGTGCCGGCCAATCGAGTGGATGGCACGGGCCGGGGCGCGCTTCCGGTCATGTGCTACTTCCGGCGCGACAGGCTATCGATTGTGCACCACTCTCTGTGTACAAGCCACGCTGCGAACAATAGCTTTTAAATACAACTAACAAGAATTAAAAGCTCTTTAAAGCGTGAGCAAATCAGTGCTAGTTTCGCCGGGAGCCGGAGGATGGCGCTGACGTCTGCGCCTGGGCGCTCTTATTCATATCATTCATGCTCACGTCAATGAAAACTTGCCAGGGCTGAAGTATTAAAAAAAAATATGCCCAATACAGTACATATCAGCCGGCCCCATGATGTTGGGGTAGCGCACCTGTCTCTCACCCGGAGGCCCCGGGGTTTGAGTCCCGGCTCCCTCAGAGATTTTAGAAACTGACATGAGGGTTAGAACGGAGAGCAGTCCGAGTCGTGGGGACAATTGAGTAACTGTCTGTCAGTGAGGTAGCACCTCGGTTATGAAAAGCAAGATTATCGGCTGAGAAGACCGATACGCTGACCACAGGTTGCCCCAATATCTGCAGGCCAAATGGATTCGCAGCTGTCGCTTGGTAGGCCTAGGCCCTTCACGGGCTGTAGTGCCAGGGGTTACGGTATTATTATTACAGTACATGTCACATGCATAACTTCATAAGCAGGGTGGTTTTTTTTTCTAAACAGTAGCGTAGCAAAGATTGACAAATGGGAGTCATAGTTTGGATTAAGCACGTATTTGAGAACACATTTTATCTTCACTCGTGTAAAATACTTAAGTGTTAGAACGACCAAAACTGTTCATTTCCGAGCTTTACAGAAGTAAAAATAAAACGTATCAAATGCTATCGAACGTGTAGGTTTGCTTTCATTGACTGTCTTAATTTGCCCCCCCCCCTCCCCCCCCCCCCGCCCGTACAAAGCGAAAACAAAACGACCAAAACAGAAGCAAAAAGAAAAACAAAAGAAAAAAAGCCAAGATAAGCACACGACCAAGAGATATAACAAAAAGCCAACCCCCAAAATAAAAGCAAATGCAGATAACGAAAACAAACCTGAAAGCACAAGGCAAAAAGAAAAATAAGAGATCAAACACAAACCAAAAACACAAAGCAAATTCAAAAACAAATGTCAAAGCAGAAAACCAATATAAAACCAAAAACCAGAAAGAGAAAGCAAAATGAAAAAATTGAGAAAAAAAGCAAAAGCAAAAAACAAGCTCAAAACCAAAAACATAAAGCAAAATGCAAAATTCTAAATTAAAAGCAAAAGCAGAAAACAAACACGAAACCAAAAATCAAAAACGAAAAGCAAAAAGCAAAATTCAAAAACATCAGTAATAGCAGAAAGCAAACTCAAAGCAAAAAGCAAAATTCGAAAACCAAAGCAAAAGCAGGGAAAAACTCAAAATCAAAAACAGTATGCGAAAATAAAAATAAAATAAAGCAGTAATCAAACCGGAAACCAAAATCACAAAGCAAAAATCAATATTCAAATAAAGAGAAACGCGTAAATAATGCGAAGTTCCGTGAAATTTTAGAAAATACAGTCAAATATCAGATATAGGCCTATTATAAGGATTTGATTTGCCTCGATCTGATGATGTTCGCTTAAGAAACAAAACTTCATCCTTTGTAACTCTCTGTGCAATGTAATTAATCACATGCATTTTATTCAGGTAGGGTACCATATTTCTAGTCTTATTGGGCATAAATACAGTACCTGCTGGCCAACTGAAATATTATTAATTAATTCATAGGAATGTTGGATTATTGGTAGAGGGAGAAAGGTGTGTAATTATTGCAAGGACGGTAGCTGAAAGAGGAATACTTAACCCAGGAATAATCCGTAAAATAATTGTTTTAAATGGTATTACTCTAGAAGTCGGATTGCAGGTTGTAAGAAGCTAGTAACGAGACCCTGTGTTCTGGTGGCAAGCAAGCAAGCAGTAAGGGCGGGCTGTCGGACTGACCGCATCCTGCCGGGGGTAATTCCTTGACGTCACAAAACTCCCGGGGGGGTTCATGTAAATTTCAATTTCAATGGAGATTAGCTACGGGATTACTTTCATTAGAGAAGTTGCGACCGCGACACGAGCTACAGTAGCGCTCCTACCGGCGTGGAGTTTTACGTACAGTAAGTGTGCCTGCCGTCGACCTCGTGGAGTCACTTCCCAGTTACATGTCAACTTACTATAGATTAGCATTAAAATACATTGGGAAATATGATACTTTCAATTCACTTCGGCAAAGTAAGTGAACAAATTTTCCTTACCAGCAAAAACATCAAAATATTTTGATTTGATTTGATTTCCTCTATGAATTTATTGTATGAAGATCAACATTCCAAAGACGAACGTTATGTCAGTATAGCAATAATTATGACAAAATACATTGCATTGGAAACAGTATATTGCATACATTTCATAAATAGAAGTAGCCTACACTGAGTTTTACTCAAAGAGTAGGTATAACATTGATTGTAATAGGCGGCCTTAACGCTAAGGGCGATTTCTTCCAGGCACCCAACCCACAACAAAATATGACATTAATAGAAAACTATGCAATATTGATAACAATTTACATTCAAAACTCTATTTCTTGAAAAATCCTATATTCTTATTTATTTTTACCTGATAACATGAAAACTATTGGTCCTAAAGCGTCTTTCTAAAGCTTATATTAAAGCTACATAACTGCTCTACAACTTTATTTCTTATGCCTTTCCTCGTAGAATAAGTATTTTAGACGGTAGTTTGTTAGAAAGACTACCTTTCAACAAATCTCGAACTTTTTGAAAAAAAAAATGGCCCATTTTGGAAATGTTGTAGCCTATCTTGAGACCTTTAAGACATATAGAGCTGGAGTTGCGCTCAAATTGTCGCCAATGTTTTCTTCTTTAAATGTGCCATGGATGACTTAGCCGTTGAATGCATTTTTTAGAAGTTTTAAGCCAAACACTGAAAAATGTCTGAAAAATTCGAGGTTTTTCGAGCACCACGAAGTTAGCACAGGTCTTTGAAGCTGCAAACTTGGTTTTACACTACTGGTAGACTATCTATCCTAACTACATCCCAAAAAATCATAACCTTGCAATTTTTTGCGACTTAACGCGTTTTTTTGTGTCTACGGTGACTGGCCTAGTAGAGAAGAAACGCAAGAAAATAGAATGCCACGTAGGAGGAACTAAATTGGATCAGGTGGAGCATTTTAAGTACTTTTGCTGTGTGTCCTCTCACAAGGGAAGTATGCTATCAGGTAAGACAGGTCGAAACCTATCTTGAAACTTTGTGCACGCAATCGTTGTACTATAAGAGGACAACGTGCGGAAAATCAGCTGCCAGATTGGACTGCAAGGCTCCGAAATCATGTGGCGAATCTCTCATATAAATCAGTGGCAAGTAGCAAGTACCGTATATGCTGGAAGGGACAGCTCTGACGGCCCAAGCTCTCAAGGCCGGTGGGAAGCAGCTGCACGCTCCAGTCAGCATATACGCCCCGCCATGCGAATACGAGTGCCTCAGTGATGCCCAGCTCCGCCAGTCATCATGCCTGTGTACCAGGATGTTAGGTATGATTTCGGAGCCTTGCTGTTCAATCTGGCGGCTGATTTTCCGCACACAGTCCTCTTATAGTACAACGATTGCGTCCACAAAGTTTCAAGGTAGGCTTCGAGCTGTCTTACCTGATACTTCCCTTGTTAGGATGATAGTATGGGGAAAGACTATACAGTTTGGAGGTGTTTCCAGATGCATTTTTCAGGATGACTCCGGTCCTTGTCACAGAGCTTTGGCGGTGAGCGCGATGATTAATAATTATACCAAGCATGAAGCTTGGTTAATTATCACATATTTTTACATTTCAGGTAAAATCCTTCCTTAGACAAAATGGGGTTCAAGTATTAGAGTGGCCTGGAAATAGCCTGATCTCAATCCTATTGAACTGTTGGAAGGTTATGGGTAAAGCTATCACCAAAAAGAAGCCACGGAATAAACGGGAACTGTTGGAGTTCCTTGTACGCGTGTGGTTTCATGAACTGAGTGAGGAGTACTGTAAAAACTTAATTCTTTCAATGCCTTCACGATGCCAATCGGTGATTAAGAAGAAGGAAGGAAGATTGTAGTTTTACGTGACCGTGAATCATGTGATTATGAGCCACGGGACCTCCTTTTTCCGTGGAATCCGAACCACAGGACATGGCATTTCACTTAGAAAATCTCACATGCATTGACCGGGAATCGAACACGGACCGCCTTGGTGAGAGGCATACAGCTAGACCGCTGAGCCACCACGCCCCTCAATCGGTGATTAAGACGCGTGGTGGAGCAACAAAGTATTAAATGGCAACAGTGCATTCATATAAGGCAATTGCGTATTTATAAACACTAAAATTGGTCAGTGATATGTTTCAACATTAATATGCAGGGTTTCTTTCAACATTGGTATTCATATATAAGAAGAGCAAACTGAATAGCTGATATATCCAATTACACCCATTTTTTCAAGAGAGTGTTAAATTATAAATATACAAATAAAATTATAGAAACAAAAATGTAGATTAAAATAAAATTGATAAAATTACTGTGTATATTCATTTCTGATAGAAGTAGAGAGTTTTCAGGCCAATTTAGCTCAGTTATTCAATTATTATTATGAAAATGTTAATTATAGAAGGTGATGCAATAAATATTTCCACCACTGTAGAGTCGAGGTGCAGAAAAGCCAATGCAGAGAGCTCTCACTTGCGATCTACAGTATTCTGTAAGAAATGAGTTAGTGTAGCGACGAAACTCGCCCTACATCGCTTAGTATTTAGACCGACCTTGCTGTACGGAAATGATGATGATATTTTTTTTTTAGTCGTTCACCCTCCAGGTTGGTGGAACCCACGGACTCAGCGAGGGAACTCACCACTACCGCCTCTAAGGGCAGTGTCCTAGAGCTAGGAACATCGAAACGGAAGGGATACAACTGGTGAGGTGGGATTGGCAACTCGCCCAGGCGGCCTCACCTGCAAAGCGAACAGCGGCCTCATGAGGGAAGGTGATGTATTCTTTGGAATACACGGTAAGATAGAGTAAGCTTTTGCTTCTCTTTGCTTTAGTTCATCCCTTCCTTTTTTCGCAAACACACAGTGATCTCCTGATTTCACCTTGTTGGTATATGTCTCTCATACTACCTGTAAGTCTGTTCTAGATATATATCTTCCTTGACCTACCTAGCGTCATCTAGCAGCGAATCTCTGAAGTTCCTCAATTCCTCCCTGTACAAGAGGACTTCCTTATCAATCTAGCTACCAGATCTCGTCGCCATCGCCAGCTATCATCTCCGTGATCAAGAGAACTTCGTCTACTTTTTCACCCTCCAGGCTGCGCTAGTGATTCCTACTATCAACTCTTTGAAGACCATTTCATCAAGAAGATTTTTATAACTGTAAAGTTGGCTATTCTTATATGTATTCCTTTTGTCTCCTACCCCCACTCTTTTTCCGTTCCCTGGTCCCTCCGCGCTCCGTTGAGCGGATCTCACTTGTACGTTGGAAGTCAAACCAGTCAGTTAGAGCTTAACTAGAGCTCGCCTCCTCAACTCTAGAGGCAAACTTTTAAATTAGACGCCATGTTCGAATTTTAGAACCTACCGTCAACAGCAATATCGCCTTCTTCATGAAGCAAAGATAAGTACCGACTTCATGTTTTAACCACATTCTCATCGCTTTTAAAATGCTCAATGCTTTTATTTGGATTTTGTAAACAGTGAAAGTTGCTATGTGAAAATAACTGCTTTCTAGAGGTCTTCTTGATCAAACTTAAACTATCAAGTCTAACTTTCAATATGAAAGATTTTCTGAGATGCTATCTCACATCGAGGGATATTTCCAAAATACCCACTGTCTATATAATCTAGTTTTCCGCCAAGGGATTCTCTACCCAATTTAAACAAGTCATAATTGCTCTGGAACCTTCCAGAACCTGCACTCTATCTACCAGTTATACTGCCATGTACTTTCCACTCACATATGGGAATACTTTTTCAAACTAAGGAATCTTCCTTATGAACTGCTAATCAATATCTAATATTTCTTCCTCCGATGGGATTTTTCTGGGGCATTCAACTATAACCTACAAGTTTCTCAAGCAATAGACTCTCGCAAATCTAGTGTAACTAGTTATTTTCCACCATTGCAATAACTTTCTTTGCCATCAACGTTTTGTGCTACTACAGTGAACTCTTCAACTATATCAACAGACTATAGTGAAAACAGTGCCTGTTCAACTTTTCATCCGCGTCGCGCTTGTCCGAGTACAATAAATACGGCCATGAACACTTTTCCACCATCCCATTTGATCTTTCCCAAACCCTTTACTAACAATTTAAAATAATAAAATTGTTACTTTAGGTCTCTTTTCAATGAGGTGTCACTCGACATAAGTGCCGTCCCTTATTTACTCCATGTATAACGAATTAATGTCTGTAAAACGTCGTGTCTAGTACACGCCTTAAATTATATTGTTTCTCCCTTCTAATGAGGGAATCCAATTCTTTCTACTCAAAAGTGAGTTATCTCTAGGTTTCACGAAAGGGAAACTTGCCCCATTTTTCTCGTGATCCCTACTTAAACATAGAAGTTCATGAAACTTCCTTTCAATTGTTCTCTTCAGGTTTCACAATAAGTGACCTGCCCTATTTGTATAATCTCCTTTGTATAATCTAACCACGTAGTTCAGTATTAATACAAGAAGTTATAGAAACTTCTATTTCATTTCTTCCTGTTTTTGTTGTTGTTGCTTTCGAAGTTGTTATTATTTCTAAGATACTTATCTAGAAATCCTTAAAGTACACACCTTGTACTTGATTTATTGTTTAACTTTAATTACGTCAGTATCTTTAAATTTTTCATTTATTCATCTTAGCCATTTCAAAATCTTACAAAGATTTTAAAGCATATAAAAGGTTTAAAACCAAAAGAATTATCAATTGCCTGGCGCAAGCTTTAGATGTTTTCAGAGGTCTGTGACCCCAATTGTTTATAAAAAAATCAAAATTATATATTTGTTACAAAAACTACTTCCTTTTACATTGTTAAATAAATTAAAGATTTGTTGTTTGCTTTATAATTTCTCTAATATAACGGTTAGGCGAGATCCTGTCATCCTTGACTCTTCCTATTTAATAAAATAAATCTATTGATAGGGTTTTCACCACTTGTCGCATTTGAGCAAGAACTCTTAGTTAGTAACTTAGTAAAGTCTCTCTTAGCTTTAATAGCTAATTCTAAGTGGCCAGTAAGGCAAGCATAGCTCGCTACGCCAGCTTCCTGCTTGTGGAGATTCTATCTAACACTTATGGTTGTTTTTTCAAAATATAAGTGTTTCTCAATGTATAAACTTTTAGTCGGCGCCTTGCTGGGTAAAAGCTTAGTCATTTCTAAATGCAACTATTGGTACGCTTACCAAAATTATTCCCAAAGGTATAATTGCTTTATCCCTATCCTTCTTGGAAGCATTTGGTCGCTCTTTAGAAATTCTACAATTTCAAAAACCAAAATATCAAAGCTGATTCAAATTATTTGCACTCTTCAAATTACCTGTTTAGAAGCAAACTCCTTTGAACAGATACACAATAAATCTGTTACTCTTGGTCTTGCCAGACCACCACCCTTCCCCATAGTAGGCATATTTATGCTTGAGAGGGAATACGCTACAGCAACCTTGTTGCGAACAGCCTAAGTTCCAGCTGCGTTTCCTGTTAACTTTGCCCAGGTCCCTACCCACTTTAGGTATCGGAAAGCGGATTTGCAGTGGCAGCTGCCTTTGAGTATACTTAAAGTTAAAATTATAATTTCTGTTGGACTCTCGTCCTATTTCTCCATCCTTTTTCTCCAGTCCGAAACCCACTTCTTTTTCTTTATCATCTTCCCTTGGGGGTTAGGTTATTCCCAAGCTAATATTCTACCCAAAATTTGTTCCCAGAAACCCGGGAGAGTCCATTTATGACATTTTCTATTTGTCAAGGGTTATTTGACAATATTTTGCAAATCATTAATATCTTCTTTGAATTTTTCAGCTATAACTTCACCGTGCAAAGCCTGTGAAGTGGAAAGAGGCCGCTCCTGTCTCTTTTGGTGTGTCCCTTTCTTTCAACTTATTTGCTGCTGCCAGCCTGACAGCATTTCCAAGGTTCCACAGTTTCGTGAGTTATACTTAAATTTACCTATTTTGTCATGGCTCCTT
This sequence comes from Meconema thalassinum, assembly GCA_946902985.2. Classification (NCBI taxonomy): domain Eukaryota; kingdom Metazoa; phylum Arthropoda; class Insecta; order Orthoptera; family Tettigoniidae; genus Meconema; species Meconema thalassinum. The sequence continues at coordinate 925,407,813 of OX336388.2, forward strand.
CAGAAAAGGATGAAGAACTTACTTCTAAATGAGCATCCTATAAAGGGCAAATTACCCGATTTAGAAAATACATCAAAGAGCTAGATCCCTCAGAAGCTCAATTAGATTTGTTAAAACATCGTGTAAAGGATTTTGAACGTTCATATGAAAATTATTGTTACATCCAAACTGAAATCGAAACTTGTATGCTCAATCAAACTGAAGATCGAATCGAAGTAGAAAATCAATATTACGAAGGTATAGGTTCCGCTTTTAAAATAATATGCCAACTAGAAGAAGAACAGAAAAAGACGGTTCTGTTCTTGGTTCCCTTCACGAACAACATACCTTTTCTCGCGAGGGCACTCACAAGCCCAAACCAATTCTACCTAAGATTTATTTACCCCACTTCTCTGGAGACGAATCTACTTGGGATTCTTTTTATGAACTATTTTGTTCATTTGTTCATGACAATGAAGACATTCAAGTCATCTACAAGCTCCATTATTTGAGATCTATCCTCCGAGGTCAAGCACTGCAGTTAGTTTAAGCACTCCCATTAAGTGCCGAAAACTACCCCATTGCCTTTAACTTGTTGAAAGAAAGATACGGTAATTCACGGTTACGTATTCAACGCCATATGAAGGCTGTATTTAACTTACCTGCCTCACAGCACAATGACGTCACTAGTTTGCGTACTCTCATTGATACAACACAACTTCACGTTAAAGCTCTGTACCAATTGGATCAACCCACTGAACACTGGGACACTTTCTTAATACATTTAGTGGTTTCTAAAGTCGATGTTGCTACCCTCAAAGCTAGGGAGATTGAACTTTTCCAGAGAAGACGATTCTCTTACGAGCATTTAGTCACTTTCATAAATGCTAGATGCCAACTCTTAACTGCTTTAGCTAATCAAAGTGAACCCCCATCCCCTAGTTCTAAATTTGAATCAATGTCTCTTAAACCTAAAATCGAACGCATAGCGTCTAGTACCCAAAAACCTGGGTGCAGCTCATCTAAACTCAAGTCAAACGCCACTGGTTACCCAACTAGGTCTAGTGAACGCCGTACTGCTAGTTCTCTCGTTTTAATCACTCAAAGCTAACCCCGTCAGAGTTTAAAAGGACCATTAAAGTGCATACTTTGTAAAGATTCCCACGCGTTATATCTATGCAAATCTTTTAAAGAACTGTCAGTCGACGACAGAAGAAAATTAGTTTCCCAGAATAAACATTGCTTCAACTGCCTAGCACCCACGAATTCTGCTTCAAATTGCAAGTCCACCAGACTTTGCTTCCATTGTGAAAAAGCTCATCACACTTTACTACACCGTCATGATCAAGCAAGGTCATCGACCGCATCTACTTCTCAGAAAAGTGACAATGCTAACACTTCCAATGCTTCATCTTACATTTGAAATGCCAAGTCCATACGTAGTGCCCAAGTACTATTGTCCACTGTCCAAATCGAAGTTCAGGATAACTTTGGCAATTGGGTCCGTACACGCGGTCTTCTTGATTCAGCGGCAAATCATGATTTTGTGTCTAATTGTTTGATTAGAATACTAGGCCTACCTGTAAACCCCAATTCTATTAACGTATCGGGCATTAACAGCTCAAAATCGCAAGCTTTACAGTTTTCAAAGCTAACCATAAGAGACATTTGTCACCGAAACAACTTTCTCAAACTGAATTGTCTCATTCTCAATAGCATAGGAGAAGATACTCCAAGTCAATCTGTGGATATTTTAGGTTTAAACATTCCCTCGCATTTAAGGCTAGCCGATCCTCTGTTCAATGTACAAAACCCCATTGACATACTCTTTAGTGCCAATGTTTTCTGGAATTGCCTTCGTAAACAGGTTCGCAAGTTATCCTCAAACGTGGTTGCCAGAGACACTAATTTTGGATGGATCGTCACCGGTCAACTTCCTCATTATTCTCCCCAACCCGCATCGCAATGTTTTTTCGCTAATACTGACTTGGAACAGTTCTGGAGGCTCGAAAGCGTTGATTCTCCTAACGTGACCTCTTCAGAAAACGAATTCTGTGAGCAACTTTTTCTGTACACCATCACTCGTTCTTCTGATGGCCGGTTCATTGTTCAGATGCCAAGATTACATAATCCCCCTAAACTTATTAACTCTCAACACAAAGCTCGAAAAGCTCTCTTTGCTATCGAGAGCAAATTCAAAAAAGAACCTCTCGTTAAACAGCAGTATACTGATTTCATGGATGAGTATGAAAGCTTAGATCATATGGAAGTTGTTAGCAAATCTGATGACGAATTGCACCCCCCAATTGAAACGGTTTTCTTAAATCATCATCCCATGTGGAAAAACCCTCTTGTAAAGGATAAAATCCGACTTGTTTTCAATGGTTCATCACCTGACGTTAATGGCAACAGTCTTAACGATACTCTTTATTCTGATCCTGCTATTCAGCCAGATTTATCTGCTATACTCTTAAACTTTCGATTATTTCCCATAGCTGTTACAGCGGATATAAAACAGATGTACCGTCAAGTTTTAATACAGCCTGAACAACGAGATCTCCAAAGAATCTTGTGGCGTGACGAAATCAGCAAGCCCATTAAGGTATTTCGCTCAAAGACGGTTACTTATGGCTTAAAACCTTCCGCTTTCCTTGCCATCCGATCCCTACACTTGTTAGCCTCTCAAGATGGTCATTTATTTGATTCTATAGCTTCCGAAGCACTAACTACATCATTCTATGTTGGCGATTACTTGCAGTCCTTCCCCACTCTGGAGGAAGCTTCTTTCGTGTCTCTAGAACTTCAAGCATTGTTAAAGAATGGAGGATTCCCACTTCATAAGTGGAATTCCAACTCCCATGAGTTTCTCGCCCGGTTTCCTATTGAAGATGTAGACCCCTCCTCCGTCGAAATTTGTGGAAACTCCGAATCCATAAAAACTCTTGGAGTTCATTGGTGCACTAGAACTGACACTCTCATCTATAAAGTTTCGCTTGCAGAACAGCTCCCGAACACAAAAAGACAAATTCTCTCTGAAATTGCAAAAAATTTTGATCCGCTTCAATTCCTTGCCCCGGTTATTGTTATAGCTAAACTTTTCATGCAAGAGCTATGGTCGCTCAAATGTGAATGGGACGACACTGTTCCCCTTTCCTTTCTTAACACATGGCTCTCTTTTCGCAGCAATTTGCTTGATCTTTCCCTTGTTGAAATTCCCAGGAATTTAATTAACGCTCATCCTAATGCATCTTTTTAGCCTACTTTCGATTTTTGCAAAAAATGAAAGTAGACTTATGAGATCACTACAGGGCGAAAAAAAAGTGTGTCTGTCTGTGTGTGTGTATGTGTGTGTGAGTCTGTGTGTGTGTGTGTGAGTGTGTGTACTCTGAATGTCTTTCCCCCCTATCAATTCCAACACGGTGAGCGCAAATTCAACGAAATTTGGTACAAAGGTAGCACTAGCAAAGGACACCTCAGTTTCATGTTTTATATCGCCGCCATCTTGACGGAAACGTAATGGTGGCCACACAAATGTTCACAGATTAAATCAAATTACGACTAACCTAATCATCCGATATCTACCAAATTTTGCAACAACATACCTTTATAGGGGCAGCATCCTTTGACCAAACAAATATGTCATCAGCCTAATAGTTTGCGGATGGCGGCCATCTTTGTGTGAAAATCGATTGCCCCTATTAATTCGAAAACGGTGAACGCGAATGGAACGAAATTTGGTACAGAGGTAGTACTAGCAAAGGGCACCCCAGTGTCGTGTTTAATATTGCCGCCATCTTGACGGAAACGTAATGGCGGCCACTCAAATGTTCAAAGTTTAAATCAAATTACGACTAACCTAATCATCCGATCTCTACCAAATTTTGCAACTACATACCTTTATGGAGGGAGAATCATTTGACAAATCTTATAGGTCATTAGCCTAATTGTTTGCGGATGGCGGCCATCTTTGTGTCAAAATCGATTGCCCCTATTAATTCAAACACGGTGAAACCGAATGGAATGAAATTTGGTACAGAGGTAGCACTAGCAAAGGGCTCCTCAGTGTCATGTTTTATATCGCCGCCATCTTGACGGAAACGTAATGGCGGCCACACAAATATTCAAAGCTTAAATCAAATTACGATTAACCTAATCATCCGATCTCTACCAAATTTTGCATCAACATACCATTATGGAGGGAGCATCCTTTGACCAAACTAATAGGTCATTAGCCTAATATTTTGCGGATGGCGGCCATCTTTGTGTGAAAATCGATTCCCCCTATTAATTCGAACACGGTGAAACCGAATGGAACGAAATTTGGTACAGAGGTAGCACTAGAAAAGGCCACCTCAGTGTCATGTTTTATATCACCGCCATCTTGACGGAAGCGTAATCGCGGCCACCCAAATGTTAAAGGCTAAAATGTAATTACGACCAACCTAATAATCTAGTCTCTACCAAATTTTGCAACAACAAATCTTTATGTGGGGAGCATATTCTGACCAAACTGCTAGATCATCAGCCCAATAGTTTGCAGATGGTGGCCAAGTATGTGTGCAAATCGATTCCCCCTATCAATTCAAACACGGTGAAACCGAATTGAACGAAATTTGGTACAGAGGTAGCACTAGCAAAAGGCACCTCAGTGTCGTGTTTTATATCGCCGCCATCTTGACAGAAACGGATTGACGGCCACCCAAATGTTAAAAGCTTAAATCAAATTTCGATCATCCTAATAATTTGATCTCTACCGGATTTTGCAACAACATGCATTTTTGTGGAAAGCATCTTATTACTGACTACAAGGTCATCAGCCCAATAGTTTGCAAATAGCGGCCATGTATGTGTGCAAATCCATTCCCCAGATCAAATCAAACACGGTGAAACCGAATTGAATGAATCTTTTTACAGAGGTAGCACTAGAAAAGAGCACCTCATATTCATGTTTAATATCCCTATAGAACGTTGTATTTCAACAAGCTACTACAACCAACATTCAATTATACTCCTTGAAAAGGACAAAGATAACAATACCCATGCATTTAGGAGAAAGTAGGCTATATGTTCTTTACTGAACATCTTGTTATATATATAGATAGATGTCATCAGACACAGCACTTTGATCGGTAACATTCTTGAAGGGAAAATGCTGGGAAAGAAATTATGAGGACGCCCTAGGACGAAGTATTTGGAAGACATCAAGAATAGAATGGGATGTGACAATTACATAGAACTGAAACGAACCGGCGACGACAGAAGAGTGTGGTTGTATCGACAAGGCATTAGCCTTTACAATATGAATATGAATGAATGAATTTCTGAACAAAATTATATGACATTTTCACAGCCAACTCTAAACTTAGAAAACAAAGATTAATCGTAATTGTTCAGTTAATTTTTACAATATTTATAAATATTTCATAAACGTTTGCGCTTTTCCTTTTTTTAACTACACGTTTTTGTTTTCTTAAATTTGTTTGCTTTAATTTCTGTATTACGTTTATAGAGACGTCACAAACACCAAGTTCCGGAGCCGGAGAATTAGCTATGGAAGATTAAATCCTCTCGCCCCGGCCAGTAATCAAACTCGAGACCGTTCTGGTCAAAGCCTAGCCACGGAGTCGGGAAAACCTTTTTTAAGAAAGCCCTGGTCCACTTGCTAAAACTTCCAACAGCCCAAATCTCAGATGGTTCCTTTACTGAAGCCAAAAGCATGCATAGCTTTCTATTACAACTCCACAGTGTCATCCCCCGGTGCAATTAAAATACCCAAATAGGGTCTGGACGCATCTATATGCAGCAATGTGCCGCAATAAATGGCTTCCCTAAGGATGGCGACAAAGATTTATCGTAATTGCTCAATTCATCTTCTCGCGGATATGTCACTTAAGACCACGCGGAATCAAAGAATGTTGAGCCTTCCTCCTTGCCATAAGCACTTCATATGCATGGATTGTTGTAATTTCTGTTCCTCCGACCATGCACGTCGTGTTGGTTTCTTCTGGTCTTCCTCAAATCCCCTTGAGTGAACAATTTTCCTGATTACATTTCTATTCATCAGATCTGGCGATCCCATCTCCACTAGGTCCCTCTCCACCTGTTTGTACCACTTTGGTCTTGTACGATTGTCATGCAGAAATTTTTGGATTCGGTAAGTGAGTCTCGTAGGATTCATTCTTTCCAAATGGCCCAAAAATTGAATTCGTCTCATTCTCATGGTATCGGTAAGCTTAGAGATTTCCCTATATATTTCAGAGTTGGGTTTGGGATAGTGCATGTCATTTTTAGCCTACTTTCGATTTTTGCAAAAAATGAAAGTAGAATTATTAGATCAACACAGGGCGAAAAAAGTGTGTCTGTCAGTGTGTGTGCATGTGTGTGTGTGAGTCTCTGTGTGTGTGTGTGTGTGTGTGTGTGTGAGTGTGTGTACTCTGAATGTCTGTCCCCCCCCCTATCAAATCGAACACGGTGAATGCGAATTGAACGAAATTTGGTACAAAGGTAGCACTAGCAAAGGACACCTCAGTGTCATGTTTTATATCGCCGCTATCTTGACGGAAACGTAATGGCGGCCACACAAATGTTCAAAGCTTAAATCAAATTACGACTAACCTAATCATCCGATCTCTACGTAATTTTGCAACAACATACCTTTATGGGGGGAGCATCCTTTGACCAAACTAATAGATCATCAGCGTAATAGTTTGCGGATGGTGGCCATGTTTGTGTGAAAATCGATTCCCCCTATTAATTCGAACACGGTGCTACCGAGTGAAACGAAATTTGGTACAGAGGTAGTACTAACAAAAGGCACCTCAGTGTCATGTTTTATATCGCCGCCATCTTGACGGAAACGTAATGGCGGCCACACAAATGTTCAAAGCTTAAATCAAATTACGATTAACCTAATCATCCGATCTCTACCAAATTTTGCAACAACATACCTTTATAGAGGAAGCATCCTTTGACCAAATGAATAGGTCATTAGCCTAATAGTTTGCGGATGGCGGCCATCTTTGTGTGAAAATCAATTCCCCCTATTAATTCAAACACGGTGAAACCGAATGGAACGAAATTTGGTACAGAGGTAGCACTAGCAAAGGGCATCTCAGTGTCATGTTTTATATCACCGCCATATTGACAGAAACGTAATGGCGGCCACACAAATGTTCAAAGCTTAAGTTAAATTACGACTAACATAACCATCCGATCTCTACCAAACTTTGCAACAACATACCTTTATGGAGGGAGCATCCTTTGACCAATCTAATAGGTTATTAGCCTAATAGTTTGCGGATGGCGGCCATCTTAATGCCAAAATTGATTCCCCCTATTAATTCGAACACGGTGAAACCGAATGGAACGAAATATGGTACAGAGGTAGCACTAGCAAAGGCCACCTCAGTGTCATGTTTTATATCGCCGCCATCTTGACTGAAACGTAATGGCGCCCACACGAATGTTCAAAGCTTAAATCAAATTACGATTAACCAAATCATCCGATCTCTACCAAATTTTGCAACTACATACCTTTATGGAGGGAGCATCCTTTGACCAATCTAATCGGTCATTCGCGTAATAGTTTGCGGATGGCGGCCATCTTTGTGTCAAAATCGATTCCCCCTATTAATTCAAACACGGTGAAACCGAATGGAACAAAATTTGGTACAGAGACAGCACTAGCAAAGGGCATCTCAGTGTCATGATTTATATCGCCGCCATATTGATAGAAACGTAATGGCGGCCACACAAATGTTTAATGCTTAAATCAAATTACGACTAACATAACCATCCGATCTCTACCAAACTTTGCAACAACTTACCTTTATGGAGGGAGCATCCTTTAACCAATGTAATAGGTCATTAGCCTAATAGTTTGCGGATGGACGCCATCTTTATGTCAAAATTGATTCCCCCTATTAATTCGAACACGATGGAACCGAATGAACGAAATTTGGTACAGAGGTAGCACTAGCAAATGGCACCTCAGTGTCATGTTTTATATCGCCACCATCTTGACGGAAACGTAATGGAGGCCACACAAATGTTCAAAGCTTAAATCAAATTACGATTAGCCTAATCATCCGATCTCTAGCAAATTTAGCAACAAATTACCTTTATGGAGGGAGCATCCTTTGACCAAACTAATAGGTCATTAACCTAATATTTTGCGGATGGCGGTCATCTTTGTGTGAAAATCGATTCCCCTTATCAATTCGAACACGGTGGAACCAAATGAACGAAATTTGGTACAGAGGTAGCACTAGCAAAGGGCACCTCAGTGTCATTTTTTATATCGCCGCCATCTTGACGGAAACGTAATCGCGGCCACCCAAATGTTAAAAGCTAAAATGTAATTACTACCAACCTAATAATCTAGTCTCTACCAAATTTTGCAACACCATATCTTTATGTGGGAAACATATTCTGACCAAACTGCAAGAACATCAGCCCAATAGTTTGCAGATGGTGGCCAAGTATGTGTGCAAATCGATTCCCCCTATCAATTCAAACACGGTGAAACCGAATTGAACGAAATTTGGTACAGAGGTAGCACTAGCAAAGGGCACCTCATATTCATGTTTAATATCCCTATAGCACGTTGTATTTCAACAAGCTACTACAACCAACATTCAATCATACTCCTTGAAATGGACAAAGTGTTATAACAATACCCATGCATTTAGGAGAAAGTAGGCTATATGTTCTTTCCTGAACATCTTGTTTCCTTCATGTGTTTGCGGACAGCTCCGAAAAAGCTTACGGTTGCTGTGCATATTTGATTTATCGCGATTCATTAAATGGATCTTCAGTTTCCAACCTTGTTTGTGCGAAATCGAAGGTGGCTCCTCTTAAAACTATCACTTTGCCTAGGCTTGAATTGTGTGCTGCACTCATGGCCGCAGAAATTGTTAAGAAATTATGGGAAGTCTTAAAAGTCGAATTCTCGCAAATCTATCTCTGGAGCGATTCCATGATCACCCTTTCTTGGATCGCCAAGAACCCCGCTCATTGGCAAACTTTTGTTGCAAACAGGGTTTCCAAAATTCAAACTCTTTCTTCGGGATGTCAATGGAGGCATGTGCCCAGCGCTGACAACCCTGCCGACATCATTTCTCGTGGATGTTTACCCTCTCAATTGGCAGCTTCTCAGTTGTACTGGCATGGGCCCTCGTGGTTAATCGGAGACTCTTCATGTTGGCCTTTTGAACCTCCAGCTACAAACTTCAACTTGCCTGACGCTAAAGTATCTAAATCTAGTGCTTCGTGTCTTGTTTCCAACGTTTCTCATCCCTTGTTGTCCCTCTATTCTTCCTTTCACAAATTAATTCGAATTGTTGCCTAACTTCTCAGATGGAAATATCTTGCGGTTGACCAACCTCTTCTCCCCAAACCACACCTTACCAATCATGAATTGAATCTCGCTACCATTAAGGTTTTGCAACTAACACAGCAAGAAGCCTTTTCTTCTGAATTGTCTTTACTTTCTCCTAAAAAGGATCTTCCCAAATCCAGTCGTCTTCGTGCCTTAGCCCCGTTCCTTGATGACAATAGGTTACTCAGGGTAGGTGGTAGGCTCTCGCAATCTTTGCTTTCTGAGGACAAAAAGCATCCTGTTATTTTGCCTTCTAAACATCACGTAACTTCTTTAATCATACGTGACTTTCATTATCGTAATCTGCATGTTGGTACACCCACACTGCTTTGCCTCTTAAGGGAAAAGTACTGGATTTTAAATGGAAGTCATGAAGTTTTCTCTATAATTCACAAATGCATTCCTTGCTTCAAAGCGAAACCTAAAGTCAATACTCAATTAATGAGCGATCTGCCCTCCTTTCGCTCTCCTCCTATACGTCCATTTGCTCTAACTGGTGTGGACTATATGGGTCCGTTCCAATATCAACGCAACTCCCCTGAAGCTAAACGCAAATTGTTTGGTAAACTCTATGTTTCTCTCTTTGTTTGCATGGTTACTGGCGCGATCCATTTGGAACTAGCACCGAATGCCTCTACTTCTTACTTTTTATCAGCTGTCTCTCGCTTCGCTGTTAGGCGTGGTGTTCCTTCGGAGATGTTCTCTGATAACGCTTCCACTTTTCAAGGCGCGGTTTCCTTGTGGAAGAAAGCTCTCACATCTTCTCCTGCCATGGAACAGATTTCTAATTTTTCCTACTCAAAGGGTTTCAAATGGCGTTTTATACCTCCCTACGCTCCTCACCACGGTGGTAGGTGGGAATCCTGCGTAAAGCTCACTAAACGTCACTTAAGAAAGGTTTTAGGTAATCGTATTCTGACTTATGAAGAATTTAATGTGCTGTTTGTTCTGATTGAAGGTGTTGTTAAATCTCGCCCTTTACCTCCGCTTTCCAATGACCCTGATGACCTGCTTCCACTCACACCTGGTCACTTCCTTATAGGCACTACTCTTTCTGTCCCTCCTCCCCTTCCCAACTCTTACAGGGATTCTAATTTACCTATTGTTTGGCGTAAACTTGAAGCCCTCCGTAATTCTTTTTGGAAGAGGTGGAATTTGGAATACTCAACTTCCTTGCAACGGACACAGAAGTGGTTTCTTTCCAATCCCGACATTAAAGTGGGGGACTTGGTCCTGATTAGGGATGTTTCTCCTCCCTTGATCTGGATTTCTGGTAGAGTGACCGAGTGTTACCCTGGAAGGGATGGGAGAGTTAGGGTGGCCAAGATCTTCACCACTAATGGGTATATTATAAGACCACTTTCTTTAATTACTCCTTTACCTTTAAGTTCTTAATTTCATGTCTTTCGTTCTCTGTTGGTGTTTGCCCTCTCCCAGCTTGGTGTATTCTTTGGAATACACGGTAAGACAGAGTAAGGTTTTGCTTCTCTTTGCTTTAGTTCATCCCTTCCTTTTTTCGCAAACACCAACAGTGATCTCCTGATTTCTCTTTGTTGGTATATGTCTCTCCTATTACATGTAAGTCTGTTCTACATATATATCTTCCTTGACCTACCTAGCGTCATCTAGCAGCGAATCTCTGAAGTTCCTCAATTCTTCCCTGTACAAGAGGACTTCCTTATCAATCTAGCCACCAGATCTCATCGCCATCGCCAGATATCATCTCCGTGATCAAGAGAACTTCGTCTACTTTTCATCCTCCAGGCTGCGCTAGTGACTCCTACTATCAACTCTTTGAAGACCATTTTTTTCAAGAAGATTTTTATAACTGTAAAGTTGGCTATTCTTATATGTATTCCTTTTTGTCTCCTACCCCCACACTTTTTCCCTTCCCTGGTCCTTCCGCGCTCCGTTGAGCGTATCTCACTTGTACGTCGGAAGTCAAACCAGTCAGTTAGAGCTTAACTAGAGCTCGCCTCCTCATCTCTAGAGGCAAACTTTTAAATTTGACGCCATGTTCGAATTTTAGAACCAACCGTCAACAGCAACATCGCCTTCTTCATGAAACAAAGATAAGTACCGACGTCATGTTTTAACCTCATTCTCATCGCTTTTAAAAGGTTCAATGCTTTTATTTGGATTTTATAGACAGTCAAAGTTGCTATGTGAAAATAACTGCTTTCTAGAGATCTTCTTGATCAAACTTAAACTATCAAGTCTAACATTCAATATGAAAGATTTTCTGAGATGCTATCTCACATCGAGGGATATTTCCAAAATACCCACTGTCTATATAGTCTAGTTTTCCGCCAAGGGATTCTCTACCCAATTTAAACAAGTCATCATTGCTCTGGAACCTTCCAGAAACTGTACTCTATCTACCAGTTATACTGTCATGTACTTTGCACTCACATATGGGAATACTTTTTCAAACTAAGGAATCTTCCTTATGAACTGCTAATCAATATCTAATGTTTCTTCCTTCGTTGGAATTTTTCTGGTGCATTCAACTATAACCTACAAGTTTCTCAAGCAATAGACTCTCTCATATCTAGTGTAATTAGTTATTTTCCACCTTTGCAATAACTTTCTTTGCCATCAACGTTTTGTGCTACTACAGTGAACTTTTCAACTATATCAACAGACTATAGTGAAAACAGTGCCTGTTCAACTTTTCATCCGCGTCGCGCTTGTCCGAGTACAATAAATACGGCCATGAACACTCTTCCACAATCCCATTTGATCTTTCCCAAACCCTTTACTAACAATTTAAAATAATAAAATTGTTACATTAGGTCTCTTTTCAATGAGATGTCACTCTACATAAGTGCCGTCCCTTATTTACTCCATGTATAACGAATTAATGTCTGTAAAACTTCGTGTCTAGTACACGCCTTAAATTATATTGTTTCTCCCTTCTAATGAGGGAATCCAATTCTTTCTACTCAAAAGTGAGTTATCTCTAGGTTTCACGAAAGGGAAACTTGCCCCATTTTTCTCGTGATCCCTACTTAAACATAGGAGTTCATGAAACTTCCTTTCAATTGTTCTCTTCAGGTTTCACAATAAGTGACCTGCCCTATTTGTATAATCTCCTTTGTATAATCTAACCACGTAGTTCAGTATTAATACAAGAAGTTATAGAAACTTCTATTTCATTTCTTCCTGATTTTGTTGTTGTTGCTTTCGAAGTTGTTATTATTTCTAAGATACTTATCTAGAAATCCTTAAAGTACACACCTTGTACTTGATTTATTGTTTAACTTTAATTACGTCAGTTATCTTTAAATTTTTCATTTATTCATCTTAGCCATTTCAAAATCTTACAAATATTTTAAAGCATATAAAAGGTTTAAAACCATAAGAATTATCAATTGCCTGGCGCAAGCTTCAGATGTTTTCAGAGGTCTGTGACCCCAATTGTATATAAAAATCAAAATTATATATTTGTTACAAAAACTACTTCCTTTTACATTGTTAAATAAATTAAAGATTTGTTTTTTGCTTTATAATTTCTCTAACATAACGGTTAGGCAAGATCCTGTCATCCTTGACTCTTCCTATTTAATAAAAATAAATCTATTGATAGGGTTTTCACCACTTGTAGCATTTGAGCAAGAACTCTTAGTTAGTAACTTAGTAAAGTCTCTCTTAGCTTTAATAGCTAATTCTAACTGGCCAGTAAGGCAAGCATAGCTCGCTACGCCAGCTTCCTGCTTGTGGAGATTCTCTCTAACACTTATGGTTGGTTTTTCAAAATATAAATCTTTCTCATCGTCTAAACTTTTAGTCGGCGCCTTACTGGGTAAAAGCTTAGTCATTTCTAAATGCAACTATTGGTACACTTACCAAAATTATTCCCAAGGGTATAATTGCTTTATCCCTATCCTTCTTGGAAGCATTTGGTCGCTCTTTAGAAATTCTACAATTTCAAAAACTAAAATATCAAAGCTGATTCAAATTATTTGCACTCTTCAAATTACCTGTTTAGAAACAAACTCCTTTGAACAGATACACAATAAATCTGTTACTCTTGGTCTTGCCAGACCACCACCCTTCCCCATAGTAGGCATATTTATGCTTGAGAGGGAATACGCTACAGCAACCTTGTTGCGAACAGCCCAAGTTCCAGCTGCGTTTCCTGTTAGCTTTGCCCAGGTCCCTACCCATTTTAGGTATCGGAGAGCGGATTTGCAGTGGCAGCTGCCTTTGAGTATACTTAAAGTTAAAATTATAATTTCTATTGGTCTCTCGTCCTATTTCTACATCCTTTTTCTCCAGCCCGAAACCCACTTCTTTTTCTTTATCATCTTCCCTTGGGGGTTAGGTTATTCCCAAGCTAATAATCTACCCAGAAGGTAAGGGATGGTTAGGTTTGATTGGCAAGGAAGAGGGAAGGAGGCGGCCGTGGCCTTGAAGAAGGTACCATCCCGGCATTTGCCCGAAGACGAAGTGGGAAACCACGGAAAACCACTTCGAGGATGGCTGAGGGGGAATCGAACCCCCTCTACTCATTTGGGCCACCCGAGGCTGAGTAGACCCCGTTCCAGTCCTCGTACCACTTTTCAAATTTCGTGGCAGAGCCGGGAATCGAACCCAGGACCTCCGGAGCGGCAACTAACTATGCTGACCGCTATGCTACGGAGGCGACATTGTATTTTTAAGGGGCCTAACATCTAGGTTATCGGCCCCTAATGGTTTGGGTGATCGTGAAGATGATGAAAAATCCACAGCCTGCTTCCAGTCTCCGACCAGATCAGGAATGGAATGAATGAAGCCCCCATTTAGCGGCGAGGCGAAGCCTGTTGCACTCCTCTGGGGCAATGATGAAATGAATGCCAGATGAAATGAAATGATAGTGGAGAGTGTTGCTGGAATGAAATTTTGACCGGGAAAACCGGAGTACCCGGAGAAAAACCTGTCTGCCTCCGTTTTGTCCAGCACAGATCTCACATGGAGTGACCGGGATTTGAACCACGGACCCAGCGGTGAGAGGCCGGCATGCTGCCGCATTAGCCACGGAGGCTCCGTGAAGATGATAATAAAATGTAAACTAGAACTGAAACTAACTACTAACTTCCATACTAGAAGAAGGAATGGAAAACAAAAGGAGAATAAGGCAAATAAAGGACAGGAGGTAAAGAAATGCCCTCAACCCTCGAGGAATGCGGATTGAGGGACTTGGAAGGCAGGAAGTCCATGAAAGGCAGATAGGAAATTGAAAGAGGAGAGTGTCCGCCCCAGATGTAATGGATAAAAGGGGGAAAAACGGACCCAACTCAGGAATCCCTCGGGGTCGCCAACTCCCGAACTCACCAAGCCGTGAGCCCCTGAGGGTGTAGCAATATCCAAGGTGCACCAGAAGTGGTGGGGCTACATACACCCTGTCTCCTTGAGGGCCTTGAGCAGAAGGCAGGAAATAACATGAAAAGAAAAAGAAGGCTGACCCCTCGCAGAAGGAGGTAATCAGGAAAGATGAGACAAGGGCCAATAATGTCGGGAAAGGAAGGGACTCCCTATGCCTCGGATACCCTAATACCGTCGGGGTATGAAGAGAACAAGAGTTGACCAGGTGAGGTCGACAGGAAAGAAGACGGAGAGGAGCCCGGCACAAGTAAGTGGAAGCAATGCCGTACTCAGCTTGGCTCCTTGGTCACCAACCCACGTTCCACTAGATGTGAGCCCCTGGCGGATGTATAGAAGTGAGATTCATGATGTGTGTTACATGAGCTAGAGGTAACTGATATGGAGGTAGAACGAATGGTTGCGGGGACAAGTAGTTGGGAGCAATGACAGGAAGGTTTCATAATGAAGAGTGAAAGGCTAAGATAAAAATGAACACGCCAGATCAGGGGTTCTCAACCGCTGGGTCATGACCCCCTGGGGGGTCGCACGATATCTTGGGGGATCGCGAGATACAGAGAAAAAGTAAAAAAAAAAATATTATTGCTGTAGTTTTTTATTAAACGAAGAATACACTCACATTGTAAGTTATTAAATTTTACGTTTTTTTATTCTATTAATGAGAAACTTGAAGTTGTTTGGAATTAACCAGTTTTTGAATTAATGTTTATTAATATTAGTTACAAGTGTTTTTATGAATAAAACTTAACAATTATTGTATTTTTTAATTATTGTTTTAACGTTAAAACTTAAGGGTCGCCAAAATACTCAGCCTAAAATGGGGGTCGTAGTGTCTAAAATTTTGAGAACCCCTGCGCTAGATGAAGCTGTTCGTATGAGCCGACTCAGATAGTGGGGTCATGTGAAGAGAATGGGGGAGGAGAGATTACCTAAGAGGTTAAAATGTTTGGTTGTAGAGGGTAAGAGAAGCAAAGGTAGACCTACGTGGCGATGGTTAGATTCAGTGTTGAACGATTTCAAACTGAGAGGTGTAGAAGCAGAGAAGGCTGCAGTGCTAACTGCTAATAGGGGATCATGGAGGCGACTTGCTGGCAGACTGGACTGAGCGCTGAAAAGCAAAACTTCTCAAATGAAAATGTATGTATGTAATGTCCTTGTTTTACATTCGAAGCTCAAAATGAATGGATATTCTGATTAACGTTTGCACAAACATGCAAAAGAAACTAGGCGATTTCTCCTCAGAGGATTGCTCATGGATTGCCGATAATGGTGGGTTCGTATCCTACAACCTTGTTTCTAATAGGCAGGGTGTTACTTTTTAAACTAAACAGCTTCTCACTTGTGCTCAAAGACTTTTACCGTTTAGTGAAAGCATATTAACCTTGTTGTTGTTGTTTAATTTGAGGGGCTTGGATATCACGGTCATTCAGCCCCGTATGCCTAGATGAGTAGATTGCCACGGTGGGTGAGTGGTTATCATGTGGGTCTAATACCTAAAGCTTGCAGGATCGCTCCTGGCCATGGTAAGTGATTTTTGAAAGGCGACAAAAGTCACGACGGCCATGTCATACGATGTTGGCATGTTAGAGAACCCAGTTGAATTCTGTAGGCCGTGTTCGTAATGGAAAAATTAATTTTGGAATTTCCGCCAACACAAAAAAGTTCCTCCTCACTCTACTAGAAAGCGCTATAGTGTCGAGGAGCTTAGATATCTAACCTCCTTGACTTTCATAGCGTTCCAAGGAACAAGAAAATTCGACATGCAAGCTGCTCTCTGGTTGTCAAATAACAAAGCTTGCACCAGGCACCCGGGGCCATACGATATTATATTAATATTATTATTATTATTATTATTATTATTATTACTTAGGTGAGTGCAGAATTTTTAAGATAACCTGTTTTATAGGCTAGTGGTGTCTGTAGTAGTGTGTCTTTCATAGTTCTGGTGAGGATTAGGAAGGAGACGGCCATGGTCTTAATTTAGGAACCATCTTGGTATTGCCCCGGAGTAGAAATAAGAAACTAAGGAAAACTATTTTCAGGATGGATGAGGTGGGAACCGAACCCATATTTTCTGAGTTTTATCTCACGAGGCTGAGTGTTCCCTGTTCCAGACCTCAGACAAAAGTACTCGTAGGTAAATTTTCCAGTAGTTCGGGATCTATATCACAGCATCAGTATCTACACTATCACAGATTGGTTGGTGGAGTTAGTCTGCTTGTGGATGGGATCGTCATTTCTCAGTCTTACAATACAGTAGGTACCGTATAGATCTTTTATCGGATATTAATGCTTATATCTATAATTACTTTAAAGAATTACATTAAAAATAATGTACGAAGTGTGCTATTTGCAGATACTGTTGCTGTAGGAAAATACGCTCCATAATTGCTGTCCATTTCACATTTTGGCCACTGTAACGCTTGTTTCATGTCATTTTAACACTCTGAGGTCTTTCCTTTATCATTTTGCATGGCATTCAGAAACAGTAAATCAAAGGAATGAGTAGCCTACTCAAATCGTATAATTTCATAAATATCGATTAGTGTTATGACGATCCAATTTTCAGTGATTGCCTTCCTAAGTTAGGGAACGTAGAACTTGGAATTCTAACTGAAATGTAAATAGTGTTCTATAATCATTTGGTGGAAATAAAAACATAACAACCATTCTCCTTAAGTCTCAAATTATAAACCTATTGGGGAAAGTGTGGTTTATGAACCTGCGAGATTACTGGCAAGGGTGCGCTAGTTATTATTCTTCTCTTTTCGTTTAGGCAAGCTATTGACCACGTCATTTCAACTGCTTCCGTCTTTGGGCCTTTATTTTAGCCCAATGTTCACGCATTCGCTGCCTGTGAAACTCCTTTCTTTCTTCAGACCACTTTTTGCCGGTTTTTAATTTCGCTTTTTCTAGGAATTGGTGATGTGCTCCAAGCTCTTCCAGCAAAAGATCACGTTCCATAATGTCTGCGTGGGTGATCCCTACTTCTTGCAAATCTTTGTCTACCTATTATCATTATTATTATTATCCCTCCCTATATTATTCTGCTAAGTTCCCATTCCAGTTTTGTACCGAAAATAAGGTCCCATTAATACCAACCCACACATTAGAAGTACCTACAGGTTCAGCATAACCCAATGCGTAAGTGAATCGCACTCACTTACTCTTTAAATGCCTCAAAATTAAATAAATACCTTGAAACCTGTACATTTACAATTAAACAATGAAGGAATGCAACTCGGTAACCATTGCAAGAGAATCTCACAGGTCCATCTATTTCTGTAAGACGCAATGCAATTCCAATTATTACATTACTGTGTACGTTTCCAGACGGTTATCACTGACACAAATTAAGCTGTAAAATTCATCAATTCATACAGTATAATGCGCTTAAGGGGGTCAAGGGATACTCAATTTTTTTTCACGAAATTTTCACGTGTGAGTGTGGTACTGTACCCGATATCCGGATAGTAGGCTGTCAGATATCCGCCCCCTCAATCGGATTGCCAATAATCAATCGCACAGGCACATCTACATCAATGAAAATGGCACTGACAGATACTATCGAGATTAGAGCACAATAGTTAACAAGAAATTATTGTGGAACACACCAAAATATACGGGGGTTCATACTTACCTTTTACTTACCTCTTAAATTTATCTCGGGGACTGGGTTGTCAACTGGATCACGTAAAGTATGCCCTCACAATAACCTCCACCATGATATTTAAAATGAACCAGAACGAAGACGAGAAACTTTAAACTGCACAATAATTTATTTCACATAAAGAATGATTTTAACAAAAATAAAACAACAAAATCCACGTGGCAATCAGAAGCCATCGTCCATATAACCATGTCCTCCTGTAGGACTTGTATTCTCTACATACAATGTTTCAGCTTTCTCAAGCTCATAGCAACGTAAAAATAATAATGCATTTGGAATGGAAACGGGATTTGGGACGAGACACATATATCAATTGTTTTGCGTGTTTATATACTTCACATTTTATTTATAGCCACAAGGCTATTATGGATACGTCCTTGGCCTCAGTCATACAGTTGTCCGGGCCAGCTGCAATGCACCTGCATCGTCAAAGCGGCCTCCCCGTTCGTTCAACCCTAGCATAAGCGAGTTACCTCAGAGCTTGGCTCTCCTTTTCAAACACGTAAATGTTCACATCTCAACTGAAATATTATCACGCAAATCTTTTAAATGCTCCATTCAAACACCAGTGGAATACTCTAATAATCCCACATCATGGCTAATTGTTCAATCCACCTGCTTAATTAGCGTTGTTTAGAGTATAAAAACAAAACTCTTAATGTTAATAACAAAAGTTCATTAATTATTTATAACAATAATAAATTGTTTATAACAATGTCAAATGACAATTGAAAACTTATACACGCCTCTATTAATCCTCTTCATTTCAAATTATTATCAAAGATATTTACAAAATTATTTACAATATTAATATTGTTTATATTATTTATACAAGAAATACATTAAACCACACGTTTATCCGGTTGATAATTACTTAAATCGTGTTGATATAATCGACCAATGAAGGTTAGTTATATTTAAATGTCAAATTCAGGTTTAATAAGGTTTAATAATTATTATTAATATTTGTGACGGTAATCTCCATTCAAAATCTTTATCTCAAATTATTTAACACTCTTGTTAATTTTAACAGAATCTTCATATGAATAACTTTCAAAGAACCAGAACAATACATTCAGTGGGAAAATACTTCGCTCAAGATGCACAAAATTGCACAAAAATTGGCCCAAAATTCATCATATATATTCATATATATGGCATAAAAATCTTCCAAACCACATACCTCCACTTATATTTTCATCAACTTCATTTATAACTGTGGGAACCTCCTTCATTATTCCAGGGCATTACTCAACAGCGACTTTTACACGTCCACTGAACTAACGATTATACATCCATTGTTCCTCTTTAAAAATTCTTATATTCATCAATTGTAATAATGACTGTTATTATTTAACCTTCGTGGGTTTCATTCATGAATCTATATGAAGTAAAAATTTGCCAATCACAAATAAATTTAATAGCAAATACGATTAGACACTCCTCCCTGGTCTATCAAAATTGAGATTAATATCTTCAAAGTAACGCAGTATAAAAATACTATCTTCAATCAAAGTTCATCTAAACTGTATGAATAGTCGAATAGAATACAATTAGACTGTGGAATGCAAACATTATTGTTCCAATCTATAATTGAGAAAAACTCCTATCAAATGTTCATTACTATAGTGTATTCAATAAATCGTAATCAAAGTTCATATTTCATAAATTTGTCTATAATGCAATGATAAATGTCTATGTTGCAATCATGTTCATAAGACGACTAGTATTTCAAAGATCGTCGATATCGTAATAGATTTTAACGCTCTAAAATCATTTAATTATTCTTCTTTCTTGAGGATGACAGAAAATTGGTCAAAGTAATTTACTGAATAGAATTACTTTAATAAAATGACACGCTGTCTGAATTCAAATCTGCCATAGCAAATCGTTAACTTTACAGTCAAATCGTGACTACAAAAATATGCAAATTACTGAAAGAATCTAAATCATCAGTCTCAACTGATCCAAAATTATTTAAGTATGCCAATGACATAGCAATGTCTCAACAAATCGAAGAAAAAGGCATAAATCATCGAAGTGTACTGAGTACAGAAATATCAATCAAGAAAATGGGGCAAAATATAGGACAGAAAATATGGGAAGAATGGTTGCTCAGATATCGCTACAAGACTCAAATAATACAAGAAACATTCACGACTACCTTATCTGTTGATTGAAGTTCTAGAGGAAAGTTTTCAAAGAAAACTGCTGTTGGTTCCATTTCACCAGCGTAAAGATGTGCTCCGTCCTCGAACCTGGAATCAGCGTCCTCGGAGAATCGAACTGCTTCCTTCTCCGGAAATTGCACTGCTCCATGTATCCAAAAGACATCCTTCTGGCAAAACTCTTCTTTGTGAGCCGGGACAACCCTGGCCTCTCTTGAAAGTTCCCTGAAGTTCTAGTAGGAATTCGCCATGAAGTTAATTGTAGTTATTTCCGCAGAAATATTCATAATCGTAGAGTATGATAATATTTCCACTGTCATCTGATATAATTCAGCGATGGATTCACGATGCATGAGTGTAGTTGGATGTTCACTACATGCTCGCTTTTGTAGAAAGACGATTAACGAAGTTCCATGCGGTTATTTCACTCCAACGATATATGTCCCAATTGCATTAAAGCCTTAGCCTTCCATCTCTACTTCTGTTATAATCATTGAAAGCACTGCAAGATTATAATGTTCCATAGTAGACTGTATCGTTGTAACACCAAACGTATTCTCCAATATCACTGTTGCACTCCACGTGTCAGCCGTAGTGTATAATGTGGAATTTTAAAAGTGTTTCTCATGTGGCGAGAAAATCACTTTTGTTGGCAGCCTTAAAGTGCCAATATCTTTCGAAGTATAACTGTGAAATTGTTCAAATCTTCTACACACCTCTATGTTGTACTGCCCAATTGAATTATAATAAAGGCTGAAGTTAACTCTTGATATCTTATCTGGTGGAAACGTTAATGTGAGTGTTTCAACTTCACCTAGTTTCGAGCAGCGTAAAATGGAACTGCTCCGTGTTCGTTCGATGCGCCGGGCTTTAACCACACGCTAAATACAACTTGCTTCACTTATTCACTCGAAAATGACTCTATGACATCTGAAATATGTATGCGGTATCAGCGGTATGAGAGATATGAGACCTCCTCTATCCTGTGCACGACCTTTTATCAACTTCTTAAGGGGCGTATCCATCCCTTCCATAGCCTGTTGCTCCGTCATCGCTAGAAGTTTTAACTTTGGCTATACTTGACGGATTTTCAAATTTCAAAAACTCAAAATTAATTTCTTCAAAATTCCAAATCAATGCCATAACTGAAAATAGTTTTCCACACTTCTGCATGCCAAAAGTAATTAAATATCGTAGTTTCAGCAATCTCCGTCTTCCTTCCAAACTATCGTTCATTGGTTCGAGTCTCTCCTCCAATAGCGTAACTTCTTCCTTAGCACAATACCTTGTTTCCTGCGACTGCGTCGTAAATCTCTGATCTTTCTCGAACAAAATCATGACGTCACCAAGAATCTCAGCTCAATCAGCCTACTTGCATGAAATCTGCGTCATCCGTGCCTACGTCATGAATATCCACGTCACAACTATGACATCCGTAACTTTACTCATATTTGCCAATACAGCCATCGTGGTCTCAATATAATTCAATTTACGGGGGCAGTACGAAAGGTTTTTTTTTCACCCGACTATAAAGGGTCTCCCAAAACCACATTTAAAGGCCCTTAAATTAACAGTATCTGTGATATTCCCAGAAAACTAACTTCGTTCTGATATACATATGAAGGAATGACAAACCCCTAACCACTGCACCAGTAGTTGAATTGATAAAGTCTGATTATTTATACTAAGGATAAATCAGTCATAGCATTCACGATTGAGATTTTGCTAAGTGTACTCTTTACAACTAAAACATTCGCGGGCGAAGCCGCGACGGGTAATGCTAGTTATTATTATTATTATTATTATTATTATTATTATTATTATTATTATTATTATTATTGCCACGTAATACGTGTAATAGAGGTGACAAGTCAATCGGCAATCGGACAGTCATTCCCGAAAAACATGATATAGTGTACCCAACTAGGGTTGGTACAGGATATGAAATTCCTGATCTTTAAGATGAAAAGAGGTCCAGCTATGTGCTAGCAGTGAGGAAATAAGGAAGTAAGTCAGGCCATGACGCAGAACATTGACAGCTTTATCTGGAGATACGTGGTGCAAGCGACGTGTGAATCACGAGAGCAGTCACGCTGGGATGAATCAGACAGAGCCGATTAGCAGGGGAATCACCATTGAGTGCTAAGATTGGCATTTTTCTGGCAACATTGGAATGCGAATCAACACCGCAAAGTTTTGAAATAAGCCGTATCCGCGGAAACAACGCAAAATTACAACAATAGGCCTACGCGGATCAGAATATTCCAGGAAATTATGAATTAAGCGAGGTTAAGAATGAATAATTTAGGCCCAGGAAAAAAGTACTTAGTCAGCAGTTACGTCATTAGGCGGAGCCAAGTGATGGTAGTGGGAAGAAGATTAAAAAATCGATTTTCAGGAAACGAAATGGTAATGAGACGTTTGATATATAGGGAACATAATGATATATTTTTCAAAAACGTGCGCCGTCGTTTTCAGAAGTTAGCTCCAGGAAGAAGTCAAAAGTAGTTTATTTTTGCAAGATCCCAATAAATAGCCCAGGTTTCAACCACAGAGCATGCAGTATCCGTCAGTCAAGTGAGGCTACAGGCTGTGTCAGAAGCAGTACGCCAGAAGTAAGCGGGGAGAGCTCCACGCTGTCTGCTAAAATGCAGAAGCGCTGCATTATACTCGTCGCAGTTCAGTAAGCCCGGGGAGGCTCAGCGCAATTCCGCACAGTATATAAGTATACCGTACACAGTATTATCAAGCTGTCGGGACGGAAGTTCGTCCTCACTCTAGTAAAGACTCATCGTACTCCTGTATGGAGAAGTAACAGCAAGTAACGCAGTTCGTTACCAACCGCAAAAAATGGATCGTGTTAAGATGAATTAACAATCATCAGTATCCGCGGTAATAACAAAAAGTTGTATGTGCTTGGTAAATTAAATACGCTACGGTTGTTATCAGTGATCACTAAAGCACTTGTGCTAGATCAAAATTATTATACACTACTCGAAAACCGTGACGAAGTAAAAATTGCGCCGCGACAAATTCTAGAACAATACGCTAGAATTCAGCAGTCCAGATCAGTAGAGTCATTACGCTGGAGGTCATCGTTTCGAAATATACAGACAGGTCTCCGTGAAAGTTAAGTGAAAGACTACAGTAGTAAGGGACCGATATTGGATCGAAATCTAATAATTCAAGTAAATGAACACGGGTTAGAGACCCAAGAACAAATATAGTGAACTTTAGCGAAACTACAGTGTATCAAATAGGAACATAGCAATAAAGACATTCTCGTAGGAGAAGTAAAGGAAAACTTGTCGCAAATAAGGACAAAATACGCTCACGAAGTAAGCGGGCCATAGGTTCGATAGACCGCTACGTAAACGTAGGACAAGTAAAAATTGAAAGTCGCTAAGTTAATAAAGGACGATAATAGAAGTCAAAATAGACTATCTAAAGGACAGGGCAAAGACTAAATCCAGTGAAGAATTAGGAGCCGTTCGAGTTTGCATCACGTCCAATGCAGGGTGCGGGGATCTCATCAGGGCGTTGAACACCGATAAATTGTGCCAAGAGTCACTGAGAGGTGGTGAAAATTTATGCAGTGTAAATAAGCTACAAGATATATGTGTTTTAGTGTTAATATAGTATTTTACAAATTAGTGATGTCTTTAAATTTAAGTGAAGGTCGATTGGACCTAAGTGAGGTGTCGCTCACAATAGAAAGTGCCATGGAAGAGTACTAATTATGTCGTTAGGTGGATGAATCCTTCCCAAGGATGGATCAGAAGACGGATCACGATGGTGAGTCATGATTTTTCATTAAAATTGCAGATGTACGATGTACTGGCTCGATGGGATCGGTCGTAACTGAGGAGTTTAACGATCGAACTCATCGGGTAGTTGAATGCACTTATATAACTGAAATGCTGAAATAATAATAATGAATAATTGCGAGAAAGACCTCGTAAGATAATTATATGAAAGGGATCAGTAATGTAAAGTAATAAAAACCCAAGAAATGAATAACAAATAATAAATGATTTGGAGGAAGGAACCGAAGATAATAATTTAAATGGCTTAAAATTTTCGCCATAGTAAAAGCAGATAATGAAATAAATATGCATCGTAGTAAAGTTATTAAAATAAATAATGGAGAGGAAGAAATCTAAAATAGTTTGATCTTATAATTGAATGGTAAATAAGACAAAGGTTGAAATGAAAAACAATTGATAGTTCGAAGTGAAAATAATAAAAATAAATATTATCGAGTTGTTATGCACTAAAAATAAAGTGATAATGAAATTTGTAATAAGGAACTCAAGTAATAGACAGAACGAAATAAATTAAAATGTCTCGACGCATTGCCGTCAAATGGTCAATTTTATAAATCTTTAAAAGTAATTGGTGAATAAAAGCACGTAAAGAAATGTATTATCAGCGGCTAGCCAGCCAGAATTATGAAAATTAAATGATAGGAAGGCTGAGGTCTTACCGCTATAAATGAAATATTAATTTGAGGTATTAAATAAACCGGGAATACCCAAGCAAGAAATCGTTGTTGCCAACAGGGCCGAATAATCAATAAATGAAGCTAAGAGCTAATAAATTGTGCGTTAATCAGGATAAAAATTACTCGGGAGATGGAGAGTCTTATCGAATTATTGTGGGTGATAGATTCCGCTTTCTGTATTGTTGTTGTATGTAAACGTCGTATTGTATTGGGCAGGTTAAATTCCCATAAATTGTATTGCCATATTGAAGCGTTAAAAATAATTACATTGTAATTCGATCAGGCTGTGTTAAAATAATATTGTAGGCCAAGAATCTTCGAATGAAATATACATGTAAGACCATGAGAGAATTGTTATAATTATTATAGGGCATAAATCGTCGAAATAACGCGTTGTAAGTGAATATACATGTGAGACCATGATGCATTGTAATATCTAATTGTTGTAGGCAATAATCGTCGAATAAAATTTGCAAGTAAGACCGTAAACGGCGTTGTTATAGAATAATATTGATAGAAGGCGTCATACAAATTGTTATTAAATTAGGCATCCTCTCCGGAATAAGTTATACATTTCCTATAAAATCGAAATATAAATAATGATAATAATAGTAACCAAAAGCAGGAACAAATAACTGTTTTAGAAGTGAAACGAAAGTCTTGGTAAATCATATGGTCAGAGAGATAAACAAAGTGTAAGCGTGGTGGCTGGCCAGACGCAATAAATCAAGTAAAGTTTCACCACAGGGGCCAGGCAGCTGTGAGCACCGACCTACCGTAATGTGTGAGTGAGACAGAAAGTTAATGGGTTCTGCGGTAAAGTGAAGGTCTGTCAAAAGACTAACAATAAAAGAGCAATGCAAAATGCAACAATAAAATATATACTTTTGTTAATTGTCATGCGCCAATAAACGAAGACAACAAGAGGAACCCAAATAAAGTAGAGAAATTTTGGGACCTCCTAGATGATGAAATATCTAAAATTCCAAAATCAAATGTGGTGATATTACTTGGAGATTTCAATGCCCAAATAGGAAGAGAGAGGATTCATAGACCAATAGTGGGAGAATATGCTGCACACCAAAGAACAAACAAATGGGATGAGATTACTATTTGTAAAAACTTTCAACTTAAGTTAATGTCAACTTTCTTCAAGAAATTGCCAAGAAAAGCTAAAACATGGATTTCTCCAAATCCAATACTAGGTGAATTTCAACTGGATCATGTAGCTATATCCAAAAGAAACATGAAAGAAATTATGAATGTCAAGGTTATAAGAAGCAGAGAATTTGACTCTGATCACTATTTGTCTAACATTAAACACAAATTCTTACCCAACAGAAACCACAGAAGAGGGGAAAGAGTAAATAAATATAACACAAATAGACTTCAAATTACACAAGAAACATTGGAAAAATTTCAGAAAGAAATAAAAGTAACTCATCATGGGAAGTGGCAAGATTTATCTAAAGAAATAACCAACTCAGCTCAGAAGACGTTTGGGCTAGCCAAACCTAAGAAGAAACCTTGGTGGAATCAAATGTGTGAGGATACGTTTCAAGAGAGAACAAAACAATGGAAAAAGTGGAAAGACGGAACATTATGACCAATTCAAACAGCAAAGGAAAGACACTGCTAGAATAATAAGGGGAGTTAAAAGATCATTCAAAAAATCACAACTTACTGACCTGCAAGACAGCTTTGTTAGAAATATCTCTCGAAACTTCTATCAGACTTTTGAGTCAATTAAAGGGGTATCAAGCGCCTAGCATATGCTTTAAAGATGAAAATGGTAGACTTGGCCTAAGCAATGTTGAGAACTTTGAAATACTTGCGAAGAACTTTGATCAACTTTTAAACTGCCCTGAACCAGATCATAAGTTGGAATTCTCACAAGCAACAGAAAATCTGGAAGAAGATATACCACACAATGCTGAAGAAATTAAAGAAGCAATTAACAATCTAAACAAGTAGTTCCGTGAAGAACTATACAGCCTATTTTCATATATCCTGCTCATGTTAATTTCCTCTATCAACATACAAAATTTCAGTTTCATTGCTGTAACAGATTCGTAGATATTGAGAACCGTCTAAATATTTCAGATGGTCGCCAGGTTGGATTTTTATTTTTGTACTATTACATGAAGATTATTGTGTACGTGTGGTATTCAAACTTCAATCCCTTGATTTGAACACAAGAAGTAATAACGAGATTTTAAAATTTCGCACAGCTGCCATCTTGTGATTATGCAAACAATTGATATAAATTAGATGTCAGTGAATTAGCACTTGTATAATCATTTAACGTGCAACGTTTCACTGCACTCGGGTAGTTAATTCGCGAGAAACGTCATTTAAATATTTATACTTCGCTTCGCCGCCATAATGGATTTGTGCTCACCAGGTTACTGAAAGTCCTATAGGTGAACATATGTTCATAGCCTCTGTGAACACAAAAAATGTCAGTTTGATTGCTGTAAAAGATTCATAGACATTGAGAACCGTCTGAATATTTCGGATGCTCGCCATTTTGGATTGTTATATGTATAGGCCATAGAGTTATATACCATACAAGGACATTATTGCCTAGGTTCATTATTCAAACTTTCACTTCGATCGCATGATTACGACACAAGAAATAAAAACTTAATTTTAAAATTTCGCACAGCCGCCATCTTGAGGTTATGTAAACAATTGAACTAAATTAGATGCCAGTGCATTACAATATGTTAAATTAATTACTGTACCACATTTCACTGCGCTAAGAGAGTAAAATCACGAGAAAAGTCTACTAAAATTTTCAAATTCGCTTGGCCACCATGTTCATTTTGTACTTTACAGGTTTATGAAAGTTACATAGGTAAACTTGTATCAGTACCCTTTATCACAGTACCAAATTTCAGGGTGATATCTGTAATAGTTTCGGAGATATAGAATGTCAGTGAAATATTTCGCACAGCCGCCATTTTGAGGTTATGTAAACAATTGAACTAAATTAGACTCCAGTGCATTGCAATGTGTATACATAATTTCTGTACCAAGTTTCATTACGTTTGGATATTTAAATCGCGAGAAGAGTCTATTTAAAGTCTCAAATTCGCTTTGCCGCCATGTTGGTTTTGTAGTCACCAGGTTTTTGAAAGTCTCATAGGTGAACTTCTAGTAGTACCCTTTATCACCGTACACAATTTCAAGGCGATATCGGTAATAGTTTCGGAGATATTGAATGCTAGTGAAATATTTCGCACTGCCGCCATGTTGGATTGGTGAGTCGTAACAAGATTTGAAGGGCACGATCAAGGTCGCCGAGAATAGTGCTATGCACTTACCGAGTTTCACTGAAATCGCTCCAGCCGTTTAGATTTTATTAGGGACACACACACACACACCTCTCACTCTCTCTCACACACGCACTCACACACGGACAAAAGGTGATCTCATAAGCCTATTTTTTCAAAATTGAAAATAGGCTAAAAATATTAAAGCTAGCGGAGAAGACTCTGTAACAGCTGCACTTTTGAAATGGTCTCAATCAAAAATCATTGAAGACCTGCAGTTAATCTTTGAAGATATTTGGAGAACAGAGAGGATTCCAGAGGAATGGAAAGTGGCTCTAATACACCCATTGCATAAAAAAGGGGACAAACAAAACGTTAATAACTATAGAGACATCTCTCTTCTTCAAATTGCATACAAGGTATTTTCAAAAATATTGCTGAATAGAGTAGAAACATCACTTGACAAGCAACTGGGCGAGTATCAAGCTGGATTTCGAAAAGGTAGATCTTGTTCAGAACAAATATTTAACTTAAAATCCATAATTCGCCATAGGATACTGAATTCAAAGGACATAGTTGTGACTTTTGTAGATTTTAAAAAGTCCTTTAACTCGGTTGATAGAGAAACCATAGATAAAACAATTCGTGAATTTGGAGAGAAAACTAAATTGGCAAACCTAATACGTGAAACCCTTACTGACACGATTTCAAAAGTAAAATTTATGGGTGAGATATCAAAATCTATTAAGATAAATACAGGTATACGGCAGGGTGATGGTTTATCACCCCTTCTGTTCAACTGTGTTTTAGAGAAAATTGTAAGAATTTGGAATTTAAAGCTAAAAGAACGTAACATTTCGCCAGTAACTTTGGGGAGAAGAAACAAAGGCATTGAAATAAGTTGCCTAGCATTTGCAGACGATTTTGCTATATTGTCAGAAAACCTAACAAGTGCAACAACACAAATCAATCTCTTGGAAGAAATAGCCAACAAAACAGGTTTGAGAATCTCCGTAGAAAAAACTAAATTTATTACAAACATCAAGAACGCTTCAAAATATTTGGCAACAGATATTGGCTCAGTGGAAAAAGTAAAGAAACTCAAATATCTGGGAGAAATAATTCAAGAAAATGGTTTAGAAAAATCTTCGGTAGAAGAAAGGGTACACAAGAAGGAAAGAGCATATGGTAACACTAAGAATTTTTATAACAAAATGTGCTTATCTAAAAATCTTAAAATAAGGCACTACACTACACTTCAGTGGTGAAACCGGAATGCCTATACGCAAGTGAATGTCTGGTACTAAACTATAGATTAGATAAACTTGAAGTACTAGAAAGGAGAATCATGAGGAAAATTTTAGGCCCAGTGAAAACAGCAGAAGTATGGAAATTAAGATCTAATGATGAAATATACATGAACATAGGAAATATAACAGAAACGATAAGAAAAATGAGATTGCAATTTTTTGGACATATTTACAGAATGGATGATTCCAGATTAACAAAAAGGATATTCAAGTACCTTTGGGAGAAAAGGGCCACAACTAGCTGGATTCAAGTAGTAAAGAAAAATTTAGAAAGAAATAATATAAGTGAAGAAGAAACGGTGAACAGAGAGATCTTTAGAAAAAGGGTATTAAGTATGAAAGGATTCCAAGGAAGATTGCCAAAGAAACCTGGTGCGAAGTGGTCCGAGGACAGAAAGAAGCAGCATAGTGAACGGATGAAGGAGTACTGGAGGGAACGGAAGAGAAAACAACAAAGTGTGAAGAGTTGAAATTGGCACGTGGTCCCTAGCAGGCCTCATCGGAAAGAAGAAGAAGAAAAAGGTCATTATGTAAATTTTTTTATTAAAAGATGCAAGCTGAAATTAACTTACAAAATCACAATGCTGGGATGGAGACATTTCTCCAGAATATAAGTTTGAAGCATTTACATGACTTTTTACGGGTTTTGTCGAACACTCCTCTTGTAAGTAAAAGGATTCCTTCCTCAAAAGAATGAAAGAACGGTTTGTGGAAAATACAGTTTAAAGATGAATAAAGATCACACAAAAATAAGTAAATAAATAAAACAGTGCATGGTTATTCTGCCAAGAAAGATCATCTGATGCATGAGAATGAAACTGGTAGAACAAGGGTTCGATTCTCAGACATGGCACGTTTCTTGTACAGTATTTTAAATGTGTAAATTCTAAGGCTTTGTGGAGAATTAATAGTAAGTTCCAGAGGACTAAATAAATGATAGATAAATGAATATTATGTAACGTTAAAGAAACCCAGAAGGGTAAAGATTTGAAATGAATATAAATGTCCAAAGCCTTGGAAAGTTGTATGACTTGAGTGATAGGCGCGCTTGGTGCCTTAGTAAAATATACTGCAAGTAATTATAATTAGATTTAAGCAAGACAGAGTGGTTATAAAGTGGTTATAAAGTTCGTAAAATAATGAAATGACATTATAGTGATCTTGATAAAATTTTGCAAAGTGATTTTTAATGGCACTTGAAGAGACTATGCCAAGTGATTAGTTTTTAGTTTTGAATGGTACTTAAAGAGACTATGCCTAGTGATTGATTTCTTTTAACATATTTTGAGTAACACTTGAAGAGACTATGGCAAGTGATTGATTTTTCTTACATGTTTTTGAGTGAAAATATTTTCTTTTATCAATTAAATTTTGTAATATTTAAAATGTTGTGTTTTTCCTTAATATCCTTGTGAACCTTGAGTATTCCATATCAGATGCTTAATCAGCGGTGGAGGGAACGTACCATACCCCGAAACCGCAAGAGCAAAAGCCGAGTGCTGATTAATCATCATCCCTGTATACGGGCACATAGGGGAAGCATATAATGCGTGCTGGATATTGATACTAGGTCACATGGAAAGTCGGTCAAATTAAAGATAAAATACATATTAACGCAGTAAAGGTAGGATGACCGCAACCCGCAACCCTATATAAATTTAAGGAGATACGCCCCTATGGTATTTCTTCTTTGGCGCCCACCTTTAGGGGAGTGTTTTTTCCAGGAAAAAAACACAGAAAAACTCTAGTTTTAGGGATTTTTTTGGAAAATTTCGAAAAATTTTCAGATCACAATTTCAAAATGTCTTGCTTAAAGTTGTTGGAGTTTTTGAAGGAGGGACGTGTGGACGGGTTCGTGCGCCTGCACACCCGTTAAACACTTCACCTCAAAAAGATAGAAAGAAAGAAAGAAAGAAAGAAAGAAAGAAAGAAAGAAAGAAAGAAAGAAAGAAAGAAAGAAAGAAATGTACAAGCATGTCGGGTCGAGCCCAGATTCACCTCGTGCGTGCATGATCCATTCTGTGGGGGGGGGGGGGGTAGTAGCCCATCTTTTCTCAAATAAATTGGAAAAAGAATGGCTACAACGGAAGAGATGAAAAGTCTCTTGGAAGTTTTAAATAATAAATTTCAAGTTGAAGCAATAGACAATAAGCTTCAAGAAAAGATGGAAGTTTTAAACAATAAAAGTAGGGATGAAACTAAAAAGGACTTGGAAGGAATAAATAGTAAAATCCGAGACTCTAAAAAGGACTTGAAAATAATAAACAATAAACTCCAAGATAATATAGAAGTTCTAAAGGTTGAACTTCAAGATGATATCAGCAAGTGTAGGATTGAATGTCAACAGAATTTTGAAACAACGAACAAAAGATTAGGTGAATTAAATAGTAAAGTTGACGCCGTACAGGCAAATGTAAATGATAGTATATTACAAATACATGGAAGTATTGATAATATTAAAGATGATGTAAACCATATCTCAGGCGAGCAGGCACAGGTTGTCACGCTTAGATGAGATCGAGGTGAAAATTAACGTTATCAAAACCGAAACAAGAGAGCAAATAGATAGTAGATTCAAAGAAATAGAGAAATCGTTCGGAGACACGTTAGATCATAGACTAGAAGTAAATAAGGTCGATTTCCAGGAATTTAAGAACGATGTAACAAAGCAATTAGCGAACAATGAAACACAATGCAAAAATTCCACACAGGAATTAAAGAGGGAAATAAATGATTTATCGAAACAAATCCAAGAAAATAATGAACAAAGGAAGTTCGATAAGGATAAAATTGGTCAAAGAATAGATATGCAAGCAAAGGAAGATAGAGAGTACATAGGAATAGATATGCAAGCAAAGGAAGATAGAGAGTACATAGATCAAAGAATAGATGAACAGGATAAAGCATGGGAAACCACGGTAGGTAAACATATAGAACCCATACAGTCATTAATAAAGACACAGGGAAAAATTGTTGAGAAACAGGGGGAAAACATCAATAGGCAACAATCCCAAATTGAAGAAATTATAAATGGTATAAATCCTTTGAAAATTAGCATAGGGGAAACCAACAAGAAAGTAGAACAAATCCAGGGGGATCTGGCAAGAATAAAGAAAACCCAGGAGAAAACCCAAGGGGATATAAAATCTATAAGACAGGTTTTTAGAGAAATAGAGAAATGCGTAAAGCAAAACTTAGAAAACGCGAAAGAGGAAGTAGAAACAAGAGCTCAGGTTAATTTTAAAGAAAAAGAACAACAGATCCTCGAAACTAAAAAGGAAATAAAGGAAGAGTTTGAAATATTCAAGGAAAACTGGAAGGGAAAGCAAGAAGAGATAGGGAGAAGAACTGAGGACAATGAGGATCGAATGAATAAGATAGAACAAGATTCATTTGCCAGGATAGAGAGACTCGAAGGAAGAGAATATCAGAGCGAAACAAGAATGATTGCTATAGAAGGAATTAGTGGGGGAGATCATAAGTCAAATCGGGAAAGCACTGAGGACTTGAGAGATAAGTGGGGAGAAACGAAACCCCAAAACATATTCAAGAATTACCCAGAAGGGGAAAGTCAATTTAAAACCCCGGGGCCACCTGCATTCATGTCTACCCCTTTTAATAACAACAATAATAATGAAGTCCAGAACCAGGTGATAACTATTATTAGATCAGACTCTGATAAACCTAGAAAGTTTTCAGGAAACGTGTCTTCTCTAACGCCTTAATACTGGCTAAAGGAGGTATTTGAGTACCTAAAGGACACACGAGTTGCACCTGAGCGTCAATTAAGATCAATCGAAAAATTAATGGATGGCGATTGTTTAACATGGTTTAGAAGTTTTAGGTATACTTTCGATACCGTGGACGAATTCAAAGACGCATTCTTAAAGAGATATTGGGCATCGGACGTCCAACAAAATATAAGGCTTGATCTCTACTCCAAAAAGTATAGTACGAATACGCCCACGCGCTATTCCGAATATTTCACTGCACAGCTGTGCAAATTTAGAGAATTAGACTGCGCACCGTCAGAAAATGACTTACGTCTGGCAATAACAAAGCAGATACCGTTTGAAATACAAAGATTCCTAATCTCATCGAATGCGAAGACAGCGATTGAAGTAGAAAGCGTCTTGCGCCAATTAGACATGACTACTGCACACATGTCGCCACGACAACACAGAACAGTAGAGCATGGGCACGTGACTGAAACCCAGACGGGGAATTTGGATAGGTCAATAAACGATAAAGCAACGGGTACGGAGGAAATTAGAATGGGACAAAATAACCCAGGATATAACCCGAGAGAACAGAACACACCTTATAGAAGAAACTATAACGGGAACTATAGGGGCAACTATAAAGGAAATTATAGCCCAGGTAATAGCAAGAACAGAGGATATTATGGATCAAAACCCGGAAATCAGAGGGGATCGCCGAATGAGAGGCCATATCAGGCAAGAAAATGGAACCCAATCCACAATAGAAACAATCAGCAAAGAGATAATGACATTGATTATCAGTCTGAAATTTTATTTATTATTTACTAGCTGAAGTACCCGTGCTTCGCTACGCGTCATAAATAAATTAAAATGTGAAAGTGACAGTTAAAAGAGGGGATAGGCGAGGTGCTGCGCAGAGGGAGATTAAGGATGGAACATTTTGTCCAAATACACCGTTCGGCGTTGACCGTGTTTTATAGCACAAATTTAGGTTTTACTCGCTAACCGTTGGAGATACCTTTCGGATAGAAAATGTAATTTTAAACCTCGTATATGCCATCAAAAGTTTGCTATTTCTTAGCGTCCACTTTTTATTTGAAATGGAAATATGAAAGTTTGAAACCAAAGGGTGTAGTGACGTCACTAAAATGGTCGCCATAGTGCAAAGTATTGAAATCAAAAGTAGCCTATATGTTAACCAGGTAAATCAGCTACTTCCATGTAAAATTCATGTAAGTCGGACCAGTGGTTCTTGCGTGATTGAGTAATACACAGACACACACCATCTCATTTTTAGCCTCGCTTCGCTCGCGTCATAGTCGTGTCATATTGTTATTCAATGACATGCAGGTTTAACCCCGTTAACACCCCTTTAGAACCTGAATATCCAAAAATCCCTCCTTAGTATACATTTTCGACACACATCAAACATATCCCCTTCTTCTAACTTCAATAGTTTTGATTGGTCGATGAGAGTGAACATCCAAAAATCCTTCCTTAGTGGACGTTTTTATTCCAGAATTTCACCCCTCCCCATATGCCCCTTAAATTGGATTTATGAAAAAAACGGTCGAACATCTACTTATTTTAATTATTTATTCATTTATTAATTTTTAAGGTGATTGGAACTCGGAGAAAATCAAACTTCTCGTCTATGTCGTTTAAGAGATACACGCTCCGTTCGGAATCTTTCAACCCCCACTTTTCATCCCTTTCACCTCATAATATACACCACATCGAAAAACCATTAGACATGTGTCAGCTTATTTTAAATGATTAGTATATATGCCAAGTATCACATCCCCAAATGAAACCACTCATGAGATATTGTTATTCAATGAAATGCACGTTTACCCCCTTAACACCTCATTAGAACCTGAATATCCAAAACTCTTTCCTTAGTGGACGTTTTCGACATACCACGAACTTATCCCCAAAATTTCATGTTTCTAACTTCAATAATTTTTGCTGGGCGATGATGAGTGAGTGAGTCAGTCAGGACATTTTCTTTCATTAATATTTGAGAATTTCACCCCTCCCCAAGAACCCCTTAAATTGGATTTATGAAAAAAAACGGTCGAACACCTATTTACTTATTTAAAGCTGTTTTCCCCCTGAGTTTGATAAGTGAGTAAGTAAGTCAATCAGTTAGGACACCTTCTTTCCGGTCCCCCCCCCCCCGAATTTCACTCCTCCCCATGGGCCTCTTAAATTGGATTTATGAAGAAATGGTCGAACACCTATTTACTTATTTTTAAGCTGCTTTTTCCGCTGAATTTCAAACTTATCGCCTATGTTGAATAAGAGATACAGTACACGCTCCGTTAAGAATCCTTCAACCCCCAATTTTCTCCCCTTTCACCTCATAATATACACCATATCGATAAACCCTTAGACATATGTCTGCTTATTTTAAATGATTAGTTTGTATGCCGAATATCACATCCCCAAATGAAACAACTCGTGAGATATTGTTATTCAATGAAATGCAAGTTTAACCCCCTTAACACCCCTTCAGAACATGAATATCCAAAAATCCATCCTTAGTGGACTTTTTCGACAAACAACGAACATATCCCCAAAATTTCAAGTTTCTAACTGCAATAGGTTTGCTGGGGGATGATGAGTGAATATCCAAAAATCCTTCCTTAGTGGACTTCTTTCCCCAGAATTTCATCCCTCTCCATGAGCCCCTTAAATTGGATTATGAAAAAACGATCGAACACCTATCTACTACTTTTTCAATCTGATTTTTCTCCCTGAGATTCTTACTTTTTGCCTCTGTCTTTTAAGAGATACTTGCTCCGTTAAGAATCCTTCAACACTCACTTTTCACACATACACCTCATAATATACACCACATCGAAAAACCCTCAGACATGTGTCTTCTTATTCTTAATGATGAGTTTATATGCCTAGTATCCCATCCCAAAGGAAATCATTCGGGAGATATTGTTATTCAATTAAATGCAAGTCTACCCCCTTAACACCCCTTTAGAACCTGAATATCGAAAATTCCTTCCTTAGTGGACGTTTTCAACATACAACGAACATAGCCCCTTAATGTCATGTTTCTAACTTCAATAATTTTGGCTGGGGGATGATGAGTGAGAAAGTCAGGACATTTTCTTTCAATTATTTTTCAGAATTTCACCCCTCTCATGAACCCCTTAAATTGGATTTATGAAAAAAAAAACGGTCGAACACCTATTTACTTATTTTTGAGCTGTTCTTCCCCCCTGAGTTTGATGAGTGAGTGAGTTAGGACACTTTCTTTCCTGTTTTCCCCCCAGAATTTCACCTCTCTCCTAGGGCCCCTTAAATTGGATTTATGAAAAAACGGTCGAACACCTATTTACTTATATTTTAAGCTGTTTTTTCCCGCCGAATTTCAAACTTCTCGCCTATGTCGTTTAAGAGATACACGCTCCGTTAAGAATCCCTCAACCCCCAATTTTCACCCCTTTCACTTCGTAATATACACCTCATCGATAAACCCTTAGACATATGTCTGATTCTTTTAATGATTAGCTTATATACCGAATATCACATCCCCAAAGAAACAACTCATGAGATATCGTTATTCAATGAAATGCACGTTTACCCCCTTAACACCTCTTTAAAACCCGAATAACAAAAATCATTCATTAGTTGACGTTTTCGATATACAGCGAACATATTCCCAAAATTTCATGTTTCTAACTTTAATAGTTTTCGCTGGGCGTGACGAGTGAGTGAGTCAGACAGGACATTCTCTTTCAATTATTTTTACCAGAATATCACCCCTCCCCATGGGCCCCTTAAATTGGATTGATGAAAAAACGCTTGAACACCTATTAACTTTTTTTTAAGCTGTCTTTTTCCCCTGAGTTTGATGATTGAGTGAGTTAGTCAGTCAGTTAGGACACTTTCTCTCCTTTTCCCCCCCAGAATTTCACCCCACCCCATTGGCTCCTTAAATTAATTTATGAAAAAATGGTGGAACACCGACTTACTTATTTTTTAAGCTGATTTTTTTTCGCCGAGTTTCAAATTTATCGCCTATGTCGTTTAGGAGATAGGCCTACACGCTTCGTTAGGAATCCTTCAACCCCCAATTTTCACCCCTTTCACCTCATAATAATACACCACATCGAAAAACCCTTAGACACATGTCTGCTTATTTTTTAGCCTACTTTCGATTTTTGCAAAAAATGAAAGTAGACTTATGAGATCAACACAGGGCGAAAAAAGTGTGTCTGTCTGTGTGTGTGTATGTGTGTGTGTGAGTCTGTGTGTGTGTGTGTATGTGTGTGTGTGTGAGTCTGTGTGTGTGTGTGTGTGTCTGTGTGTGTGTGAGTGTGTGTACTCTGAATGTCTGTCCCCCCCTATCAATTCGAACACGGTGAAACCGAATTGAACGAAATTTGGTACAGAGGTAGCACTAGTAAAGGACACCTCAGTGTCATACTTTATATCGCCGCCATCTTTACCAAAACAGAATGGCGCCACTCAAATGTTCAAAACGTAAAATCAAATTACGGCTAAACTAATCATCCGATCTCTACCAAATTTGGTGACAACATACCTTTATATAGGACGCGTCTTTCACCCAAAATTCAAGGTCATCGGCCATGCCATTTCAGGATGGCGGCCGTGTGAATTATGCAACCATTTTAATAAATAGCTTAAGACCCACCAATTCCGATTATCGAGCCTAGGGGGGTTTAAGCTATCCTGAAGGTCGTGATCCGTTATTTATTATAATTTAATATTATAATATTATACAGTATGTGTGGCTTAAAAGAGCTGAGCCGTTTGTATCACACGACAAGATGGCAGCTGTCCTCATGTGCCTGTCTTATATTTCAGTAGTTTTAGTATGTTGTATGTGATATACCGTACTGATACAATAATATAAACTTTGTATGAAATGATCTTTAATGAAGATGTACTGCAGTGAAGAAATCGTTTATTTAAAGTCATTATTTGCCAACAGTTTGTATCTAATATGTCAGTTAAGAACACCTGACGTCACGGATACGGTTAGCTCTGGGCTAGCATGTTAGTCTGACACGCAGTTGACTGGGGATCGAGTACTGCTACAGTTAGTTTTTTTTTCTTGAATTCTTTTACAAATGATGTGCTCGAGCTTTTTCCACAGATACTGAATAAAATGTCATTTAGCTCAAAGGAGAAGATAAAATATACACTCGTATATTAATAAAATCACAGTCCCAGCATCGCACATAAACAGAAGACAATAGGAAAAGGAGAATAGAAGAACTAGATACACGTTGTCATTAACCACAGCCTTCTTAATGCCTCTGTACGGTGCTGTCCTCTTGTGGATTATGTGGGTAATATTGTTCCAAACATAACGCTGTGTAAATGCCTGAGCTGGCCTCCTGAAGTATGGCAATTTTGTAATACTGGTAGTTCAACTATTAGCCACGATCGCGCTCCGAATACCTTTAAACACTGCCAGCTGGATCGCCTCCCTCTTGGCTACTTTATACTGCCTACTCATTCAACACCCATAGAACACTGCCATCGTAGTACATTACGATGGCAGTGCATAGGCGTACAAGATAAAGATTAATTCACTGATAGGTCGCAGCACCACCTACTGTGATTGGGGCGGAGGATTCTTAATTTTGCAGGCTGGCTTAATATAGAGATTAACGGACGTGAATGCATTACAATAAGTTAGTAGTTTTGTTATTCAATCATCATAAAGTATATAATATTGATTTTGACACTTACTGGCTTATTATCAATATAAAAGAAAACAAACAATACATTGTGGTAGGAGTGATTGTGTTAGGGATGAGGACAAAGAGTCATAAAGATACCCATACATTTAGGAGAAAGTAGGCTATATGTTCTTTGCTGAACATCTTGTTTAATGATTAGTTTATTTGCCGAGTATCACATCCACAAATGAAACCACTCGTGAGATATTGTTATTCAATAAAATGCAGGTTTAACCCCCTTAAGACCCCTTTAGAGCCTGAATATTCAAAAATCCTCCCTTAGTGTATGGTTTTGACATACAACGAACATATCCCGAAAATGACATGTTTCCAACTTCAATATTTTTGGCTGGGCGATGATGAGTGGGTGAGTGAGTCAGGACATTTTCTTTCAATTTTTTTCTTCAGAATTTCACCCCTCCCGATGAACCCCTTAATTTGGTTTATCAAAAAACCTGTCGAACACATATAAGTTATACTTATTTTTAAGCAGTTTTTCCCCCTGAGTTTGAAGAGCGAGTGAGTCAATCGGTTAGGACACTTTCTTTCCTGTTTTTTTTTTACACAGAATTTCACCCCTCGCCATAGGCCCCTTAAATTGGATTTTTGAAAAAAAAACGGTCAAACACCTATTTACTTATTTTTATGCTGATTTTTTCCCGCTGAGTTTCAAACTCCTCGCCTATGTCGTTTATGAGATACAGGCTCCGTTAGGAATCTTTCAACCCCCACTTTTCACCCCTTTCACCTCATAATATTCACCACATCGAAAAACCCTCAGACACATGTCTTCTTACTTTTAATGATGAGTTTATATGCCGAGTATCACATCCCCCAGTGAAACCAATCGGGAGATATTGCTATTCGATGAAATGCAGGTCTACCCCCTTAACACCCCTTTAGAACCTGAATATCCAAAAATCCTTTCTTAGTGGGCGTTTGCGGCCCTTGAGTAAGCTGCATACCAAATTTCATTCCAATCCGTTGGGTGGGTTCTGAGATTTCGTGATGAATGTGTGAGTGAGTGAGTGAGTGAGTGAGTGGTATTTGACAAATATCTAGTAGATAGTGTCAAGTCTTTGTTATGCTATACTCGGTTGACAGTGCTGTGTGAGCAGTTGAGTAACTAACGGGATTTCAAGTAAAGATCCTCATTTTCTATACCGGTAGTGCAGAGCGCAATTGGCATCCAGACGGCCGTGTCTCGACTTGAGCTATGTTGCCATGGAAACTATCTGCCTTGCCATTCCTTCATGAGTATATTTTATGATTTGATTAGCCTGTTTTTGAGTGAAAAAGGGCCGAAATCAGAAGAATGAGAAAGACTATCGAAAATTCATGTAGCCAGCGGTTCCTTCTGGGTCCTAAACTATGTGTATGCAAAATACGGTTGAGATTGGTGGAACGGTGTAGATTTGTATACGGAACCAACATATATACATACATACATATATACATACATACATACATACAGACATTCACTTTTATATATTAGATTTGCCGTATGGCTTTTAGTGCCAGGAGTGTCCGAGGACATGTTCGGCTCGCCTGAGTCTGTAGCTGCTTCCAGCGAACACCTTAAAGGGTGAGCTACAAGTTCCGTTCAATTTCAAGTAGTTCCAGCTTTCACCACCAGATATCAATGATACCTAGTGGTGAACGTTGGAACTTTGATAGAGCGTTCTGACGATATCTAACCTAACAAATTTTGCTTTACACAAGTTTAGTCTGTCAAGGGATCTTTAACATGCCATAAATCTATGACATGGGACCACAGGCTTTACTTCCCCTCCGAAGGAAGGCATACTGAAGTATTTTTAACGCTCTTAAAAATCTGACGACTTCGGCCGGCTTTGAACCCGCTATCTTGGGCACAGCAGTTCAGCA
The DNA here is from genome assembly GCA_946902985.2 of Meconema thalassinum. Taxonomy (NCBI): domain Eukaryota; kingdom Metazoa; phylum Arthropoda; class Insecta; order Orthoptera; family Tettigoniidae; genus Meconema; species Meconema thalassinum. The sequence goes on from OX336388.2 coordinate 925,448,809, forward strand.
TGCTACCGACTACGCCACCGAAGCCGTAGAGTAATATCCCAGAGGTATTACGACGAAAGAGGAGATGAATACAATCAACCTCCTAAAGTGAAATGGAGCAATGCAATGGAAAAAAGAACCTCGCCAGATATTCATGATATGAGAGGAGCACAGAATTTGGAACTCCAAGAACAGAATCAGAGATCCCAGCGTGAGGATCCTGAGGGGAAAATCGCCAAAATTTGAAGGATTAGAAAGAGATGGAAATGGAGGATGGAATACTATCCAACTGGTAAATTGGATTGAGAGGCCCGAAGAACTAATAGACGAAATAATAGAAGGTCCAGTCGCTATTAAAAGAGAGTTACCAATAATATTAATAAGAATTGAGGGTACTCTAGTTCGAAGCTTGTTAGATACAGGATCAACGGTCTGCTTAGTAACTCAAGCACTAGTGAATGAGTTAGAAAGAAAGGGAAAAGTAATAAAGATACCTATATCAGTGATTAAAATCAAAGGGATAATTCCAGAAAAGAGTTTAGTTTGCAAATCTCAAGTGTTCTTAGAATTGCAAATAGGAAACTTATTGTTGTCTCAAAGCTTTTTGTTAGTTAACAAGCTACCGTACAACATAATTTTGGGCATTGATTTTATAAGAGAACATAAAGTATTGATCGACTTGTCCCAGAATTGCATTAAATTCAAAAATGAAGAACAGGACTCTGAAATTGATATCTCATCTCAGAAGGCAGAACCTAGAGAGGGCGAACAAATTTGGAACATAGAAGAGGAGAATTACTGGACTGTAACGGAAGAGGAAATACTAATTTTAGAAAGGGAATTAAGTACACTGGCCGCAGATATTGAAAAGGAAGAAGAAGTCAAATTCGAAGAATGCCTTATAGAAAAGTTAGAAGAAGCAAAGATGTCAGCAGAAGACAAAGAAATTGTGAAGAAAATAATTCTAGACAAGAGAGATGCATTCGACTATAAGCCAGGGAAAATTAAAAATTTCAAGTATGCCTTCCAAGTAAATGACTAGACGCCATTTCGCCAGAAACCTTATCCAGTAGCCGAAAATCACTTCAAACAAACCAAGGAAGTACTTCAAAAGATGATGGAAGATGGGGTAATAGAAGAAGTTGCTACGCCTTATGTAAGCCCATTGGTCGTGGTGAATAAACCAGATGGATCAGTGTGAGTATGCTTGGACGCCAGGAATTTAAACTCAAGGATAATTCCAGAAAATGATGCAGCTCCTCCAATTAAAGAAATTTTGAGAAAATTTAAAGGGAAGAAAATTACAATCATTGATTTAAGAAGTTCGTACCACCATTTGGAGTTGGAAGACAAAACAAGCCTACTAACATTATTTCAATTTGAACAACAAACTATGTGTTTTCGAGGGTTACCGTTCGGATTGAAAACGGCAGGGTCAGCGTTAATTAGAGCGTTAGACAGGAACCTCTCTGAAGATGTAAAGAAATGTACAATTAGATATGTCGATGACATTTTATTAACATCAGAATCTATGGAAGAACATTTGGGAAATTTGAATAAATTATTAAAGGATCTGGAACAAGCAAATTTTAAAGTGAACTTCAAGAAATATTTTTTTTGTCAGAGGCAAGTGACGTTTTTGGGTCACGTGATCGACCAACATGGAGTCATGCCGAACCCATGTAAATTAGATTCAATCAAAAATTTTCGAAGGCCAACCAAAGTAAAGAATGTAAGGCAGTTCTTGGGACTGATAGGGTTCTTTAACAGCCATTGTCCTGCGTACACAAGTACAGTTTCAACTTTGCAAGACTTGCTTAAGAAAGGGAGAAAGTGGAAATGGACTGTGGAATGTGAAGAAGCCTTTAAGAAGGCAAAAGATATGTTACTGCATTCCGTGATATTGGGATACCCGGATTTTAACGAAAAATTTATCATTCAGACAGATGCTTCTCAGATAGGCGTAGGAGCCATGTTGTATCAAGAAAGTAAAGAACAAACGCATCAATGAAATTATTTAGCATTCGCCTCAAGAAGATTGAAGCCCAATGAGAAGAATTACACTTAGTGAGATTGAACTTCTCGCAATATTGTACGCGCTACAATCTTGGCGTAAGATAGTGTATGGATTTCCGATTATATTACGGACAGACCATAAGGCGCTGACGTTTCTGATGAAAACGGACTTATCAAGTCAGCGGTTAATGCGATGGGCGCTATATATACAACAATATGATGTTGAAATTGACTACTGTCCTGGAAAGGAGAATATTATTCCGGACTTTTTAAGTGGGAATCCAGGCCACAGTGAGGAGGCATGTACAATTCAGATAGATACCAAAGATCAAGAAACAATTGAGGAATTAAAAATAATTGAGGAAAAACAGAAACAAGACCCTTGGATGAGGATGTTGATAAGCTACTTCGAGGGTAGTCTTGACAGAGCATCACCCGCGTTCATTGAGGCAGAAAGAATATCTACTGATTACAGTTATTTTAATGGGATCCTACACAAATTTGCAGATGCAGACCACACTCGTTTAAGAGTTATTGTGCCTGCAGACATGCAGAGAAAATTAGTTTGGCTATTGCTTAGATCATTCGGACATATAGGAGTTGACAAGACGGTTAACATGTTACAGGAACCGTTTACATGGCCACGGTTGAGAGATACAGTGAGATACACTATAAAAACTTGCGATACATGTCAGAGAATAAAGCCAAATTCTTTTCTAATGAGGCAAAAAACAATTCCACTTTTGCCGGAAAGACCATGTCAGATTTTGTCAGTGGACAACTTCGATCCACTACCAAAGGCCAGAAGAGGCAAGAGACATATCATGGTATCCATGGACGTTTTCACAAAGATGGTCGTGTTATGTCCGATACAGAAAACATCGACAAAGTAGATTGTCAAGAGGTTAAAGGAACGAGTAATCCCTGTGCTAGGCAAGCCAGAAAACCTACTTTCAGACCATGGAAGTTGTCTTACGAGTATAGAGTTTCGCCGAGAATTAGAAAATTTGGAAATTCAGCAGATCCTATGAAGCATAAGATATCCAGAGGCAAACCCCGTCGAAAGAGTGATGAGGGAGGTGCAAAAGTATTGTAAAATTTATTGTTCAGAGGAGAACTGGAAATGGATTGATATTTTGCCAACCATTGAATTCTGCATCAATAATACGGTTCACGAAGCAACAGGGGAGGTACCCGTTAGGTTGCATTTGGATAAGAAGCCAGAAAGGCCCTGGGACCAGATTCTACCAACCTTTACTGATGCTCAAGTAGGAAGGGAACTTAGAATCAGAAGGACATATGAACATTTAAAGGCACAAGCTGATAAAAGGCAGAAAAGAAATCGAAATAAAAGGTATCATAGGCCATTGGTTGAAGGAGAATTAGTACCGGTGAAGCGACCGGCGATATCAGATCCTGAAAATCGTGTATATAAAAAGTTCAGGAAGAATTATCATGGGCCATACCGAATATTTAAGGACCTTAAAAACAACGCATATAAGGTGCAACACACTGAGACTGATCACAAAATGATCATGAATGCGGCAAATTTAAAAGTTTACCATCCTCCAGAAGAATACGAGAAGGAAATCCAAGCATTGCTAAACCAAGTAGAAGTTAACATTGAGAATGAAAGTTAAAGGAGATGGAAGAAATTAAAGTGCACATGTGATCGGAAGAAAACATATGAAGAAATGAAAGAATTAATCAGACACATTGAGAAAGAAAATGGGGAATTGAGAGACAGGGGTGAGAGGCTCAGAAACCTTATGGAAAATTAAAATGAAACGGGTAAGGGCGGGCCTAACCCGATGACAAATTGATAATTTTTGTAGAAAAATAAAACTGGAAAGGAAAAAGAGCCAGAAAGGAAAGTACGGTTGAAACGGGCAAGTATAGATCATACCCAGGTGATAACGGAACTGAGAATCTGATGATGATGAATAATAATACTAAATTAATGAAACGGGCAGGGAGAGCCCTTCCCCATTCAAGAAATCAGAAGGAATAATTCAAGTAAATTCATATAAGAAGATTTTTTTGGAATTTTGATAAGTAAATCTCCTCAGCTCTTCGAAAGTTTATTTACCTTTGAAGGAGGGATTCTGTACCCAACTAGGGTTGGTACATGACATGAACTCCTGATCTTTAAGATGAAAAGAGGTCCAGCTATGAGCTAGCAGTGAGGAAATAAGGAAGTGAGTCACGCCATGACGCAGAACATTGACAGCTTTATCTGGAGATACGAGGTGCAAGCGATGTGTGAATCACGAGAGCAGTCACGCTGGGATGAATCAGCCAGAGCAGATTAGCAGGGGAATCACCATTGAGTGCTGAGATTGGCATTTTTCTGGCAACATTGCTTTGCGAATCAACACCACAAAGTTGTGAAATAAGCCGTTTTCGCGGAAACAACGCAAAATTACAACAATAGGCCTACGGGGATCAGAATAATTCAGGAAATTATGAATTAAGCGAGGTTAAGAATGAATAATTTAGGCCCAGGAAAAAAGGACTTAGTAAGCAGTTACGTCATTAGGCGGAGCCAAGTGATGGTAGTGGGAAGAAGATAAAAAAACTCAGACGCCGACGCAGCTGAGGAGCATTGTATATTTTATTTAAATTAATTAGGCGATCGATTTTCAGGAAACGAAATGGTAATGAGACGTTTGATATATAGGGAACATAATGATATATTTTTCAAAAACGTGCGCCGTCGTTTTCAGAAGTTAGCTCCAGGAAGAAGTCAAAAGTAGTTTATTTTTGCAAGTTCCCAATAAATAGCCCAGGTTTCAACCACAGAGCATGCAGTATCCGTCAGCCTAGTGAGGCTACAGGCTGTGTCAGAAGCAGTTCGCCAGAAGTAAGCGGGGAGAGGCTCCACGCTGTCTGCTAAAATGCAGAAGCGCTGCATTATACTCGTCGCAGTTCAGTAAGCCCGGGGAGGCTCAGCGCAATTCCGCACAGTATATAAGTATACCGTACACAATATTATCAAGCTGTCGGGACGGAAGTTCGTCCTCACACTAGTAAAGACTCATCGAACTCCTGTATGGAGAAGTAACAGCAAGTAACGCAGTTCGTTACCAACCGCAAAAAGTGGATCGTGTTAAGACGAATTAACAATCATCAGTATCCGCGGTAATAACAAAAAGTTGTATTTGCGAGGTAAATTAAATACGCTAGGTTGTTATCAGTGATCACTAAAGCACTTGTGCTAGATCAAAATTATTATAAGCTACTCGATAACCGTGACGAAGGAAAAATTGCGCCACGACAAATTCTAGATCAATAATAAGCTAGAATACAGCAGTGCAGATCAGTAGAGACATTACGCTGGAGGTCATCGTTTCGAAATATACAGACAGGTCTCCGTGAAAGTTAAGTGAAAGACTACAGTAGTAAGGGACCGATATTGGAACGAAATCCAATAATTCAGGTAAATGAACACGGGTTCGAGACCCAAGAATAAATATAGTGAACTTTAGCGAAAATGTATGCAGTGTAAATAAGCTACAAGATATATGTGTTTTAGTGTTAATATAGTATTTTACAAATTAGTGATGTCTTTAAATTTAAGTGAAGGTCGATTGGACCTAAGTGAGGTGTCGCTCACAATAGAAAGTGCCATGGAAGAGTACTATTTATGTCGTTAGGTGGGTGAATCCTTCCCAAGGATGGATCAGAAGACGGATCACGATGGTGAGTCATGATTTTTCATTAAAATTGCAGATGTACGATGTACTGGCTCGATGGGATCGGTCGTAACTGAGGAGTTTAACGATCGAACTCATCGGGTAGTTGAATGCACTTATATAACTGAAATGCTGAAATAATAATAATGAATAATTGCGAGAATGACCTCGTAAGATAATTATATGAAAGGGATCAGTAATGTAAAGTAATAAAAACCCAAGAAATGAATAACAAATAATAAATGATTTGGAGGAAGGAACCGAAGATAATAATTTAAATGGCTAAAAATTTTCGCCATAGTAAAAGCAGATAATGAAATAAATATGCATCGTAGTAAAGTTATTAAAATAAATAATGGAGAGGAAGAAATCTAAAATAGTTTATCTTATAACTAAATGGCAAATAAGACAAAGGTTGAAATGAAAAACAATTGAAAGTTCGAAGTGAAAATAATAAAAATAAATATTATCGAGTTGTTAAGCACTAAAAATAAAGTGATAATGAAACTTGTAATAAGGAACTCAAGTAATAAACAGAACGAAATAAATTAAAATGTCTGGACGCATTGTCGTCAAATTATCAAATTTATAAATCTTTAAAAGTAATTGGTGAATAAAAACACCTAAAGAAATGTATTATCACCGGCTAGCGAGCTAGAATTATGAAAATTAAATGATAGGAAGGCTGAAGTCTTACCGCTATAAATGAAATATTAATTTGAGATATTAAATAAACCGCGAATAACCAAGCAAGAAATCGTTGTATCCAACAGGGCCTAATAATCAATAAATGAAGCTAAAAGCTAATAAATTGTGCGTTAATCAGGATAAAAATTACTCGGGAGATGGAGAGTCTTATCGATTTATTGTGGATGAAAGATTCCCCTTTCTGTATTGTTGTTGTATGTAAACGTCGTATTGTATTGGGTAGGTTAAATTCCCATAAATTGTATTGCCATATTGAAGCGTTAAAAATAATTACATTGTAAGTCCGATCAGGCTGTGTTAAAATAATATTGTAGGCCAAGAATCGTCGAATGAAATATACATGTAAGACCATGAGAGCATTGTTATAATTATTATAGGGCATAAATCGTCGAAATAACGCGTTGTAAGTGAATATACATGCGAGACCATGAGGCATTGTAATATCTAATTGTTGTAGGCAATAATCGTCGAATAAAATTTGCAAGTAAGATCGTAAACGGTGTTGTTATAAAATAATATTGATAGAAAGCGTCATACACATTGTTATTAAATTAGGCATCCTCTCTGGAATAAGTTATAAATATCCTGTAAAATCGAAATATAAATAATGATAATAATAGTAACCAAAAGCAGGAACAAATAGCTGTTTTAGAAGTGAAACAAAAGTCTTGGTAAATCATATGGTCAGAGAGATAAACTAAGTGTAAGCGTGGTGGCTGGCCAGACGCAGTGAATCAAGAAAATTATCACCACAGGGGCCAGGTAGCTGTGAGCGCCGACCTACCGTAATGTGTGAGTGAGACAGAAAGTTAATGGGTTCTGCGGTAAAGTGAAGGTCTGTCAAAAGACTAACAATAAAAAGGCCATTATGTAAATGTTTTTATTAAAAGATGCAAGCTGAAATTAGCTTACAAAATCACAATGCTGGGATGGAGACAATTTTCCAGAATATAAGTATGAAGCATTTACATGAATTTTTACGGGTTTTGTCGATCACTCCTATTGTAAGTAAAAGGATTCCTTCCTCAAAAGAATGAAAGAACGGGTTGTGGAAAATACAGTTTAAAGGTGAATAAAGATCCCACAAGAATAAATAAAACGGTGCATGGTACGCTGCCAAGAAAGATCATCTGATGCATGAGAATGAAACTGGTAGAACAAGGGTTCGATTCTCAGACATGGCATGTTTCTTGTACAGTATTTTAAATGTGTAAAATATAAGGCTTTGTGGAGAATTAATAGTAAGGTCCAGAGGACTAAATAAATGATAGATAAATGAATATTATGTAACGGTAAAGAAACCCAGATGGGTAAAGGTTTGAATTGAATATAAATGTCCAAAGCCTTGGAAAGTTGTATGATTTGAGTGATAGGCGCGCTTGACGTCTTAGTAAAATATACTGCAAGTAATTGTAATAAGATTTAAGCAAGACAAAATGGTTACAAAGTGGTTATAAAGTTCGTAAAATAATGAAATGACATTATAGTGATCTTGATAAAATTTTGCAAAGTGATTTTAATGGCACTTGAAGAGACTATGCCAAGTGATTAATTTTTAGTTTTGAATGGTACTTAAAGAGACTATGCCTAGTGATTGATTTCTTTTAACATATTTTGAGTAACACTTGAAGAGACTATGGCAAGTGATTGATTTTTCTTACATGTTTTTGAGTGAAAATATTTTCTATTATCAATTAAATTTTGTAATATTTAAAATGTTGTGTTTTTCCTTAATATCCTTGTGAACCTTGAGTATTCCATATCAGATGCTTAATCAGCGGTGGAGGGAACGTACCATACCCCGAAACCTCAAGAGCAAATGCCGAGTGCTGATTAATCATCATCCGTATATAAGGGCACAATAGCTGTCTTAATTGCGAAGATACATTCTAACCTGTAGCCAAGCATCCAAAGGGGAAAGTGCGACTACCTGATACAGAAATGACAAGTAGAACCTGAACACTCTCCCTGCAATGTAAGAAGCCATATGCCTTATGGGATTTGTAAGGCTCTTTTTATTTAATTACTAGCAGAAGTACCCGTTCTTCGAACGGTGTTCGTTGTTAACACCAGACATTATCAATTGAGCTACTGTTGCAATGGTTAGCGGTTTGTCATTCCTTCAAGTTTTAAGAACGAAGTTAGTTTACTGGGAATATCATACACACTGTTAATTTAAGGCCCTTAAAATGTAGTTTTCGGAGACCCTTTATAGATTCCCGAATTTTGTGTCTCACATTGAGAAGCGCAACATATGCTTTAGTCGTCCTTCTAGGATAATTTTTATATTTCGCCTATTTTAGCATATATTGAGAAGTTTTTCTCTATATCCACCCTTCTACTGTATGAAAAGAACGGTGAAGAGTTTTAAAAGTGATTGGTGTATTGACTCTCATGGTTACCATACCTAATTTTACGATGCACCAAACATCCGAACACGAGGTATAGGCTTACATAAAGATACACAGAAAGACAGACAGACAATACTATTGTCTACAACATATTGCCCAGATATCCAAATATGGGTATATCTACCACACAGTATCAAATAAAATCATCCTTACGATAAACCCGTATGTCGACAAAAAAAAAAAAAAGTTAAAATGTGCTCTCAGACTAAATTCACCTAACGTGTACTTCCTGACGAGAAATACAATTGAAAGCCTTGTAGACGAAACGCAATACACGTCACATAAAAACTGACCCTCTACGTTGTGCTAGTTGCCCATACACAGGAAGACCCCTTTCATAAATTATAATGGCTTGTGGTGCATGAAAATGCAGGTTCTTTAGCCTCAAATTGCCCAAATTTCTAAAAGCCGCAAAAAATGCTGGTTCAATTCAGGAATTTTTGAAAATAATGTTGCTGTTTGGAGATATAATAGACCTTCTGTACTATATGTCGAACGTGAAAATAGCATGAAAAAATTCTAGGTTACCCCTTCACCCCCTTAATTGCATTGATGAATTATACGGTCTACGTTAGTTCCGTTATAACCTTATAGCCATTTGCAAACTTTCACAGAAGTGTAATAAATGGAGTGACATTGCTTCTTACAGAAATAGATGGAAAGTTGTATGCCACCCCTTGAGATAATGTTCTCATGGTTACCGATTTGCATTCCTTCATTAGTTTGTTAAATTAAATTAAATTAAATTAGTTTTCTGGGAATATTTTAGAAACTGTTGGATTTAGAGACTTATAATGTAGTTTTCGAGGATCCTTTAGAGCCCCCGAGTTTTGTTGCTGGCACCGAGGGGATTTGTCTTGTCGTTGTACGCCATAAATAATACTAATAATAATATAATATAGGGAGAAATTATAACACCTATTTTTATTTTATTTTTAATTCAGCCAATGGCCATGTACTTTTCTTTTCAGGACGGGTCAGGGAAGGGATATTATCAGAGAAAGAAGCATTCACATCACGCATGAGCAAAATGGAAATGGCCTACCATTTAACTAAGGGCATCTATAAGAGAAAGGTCAATATCCTTCAACGCAAAACTAAAACATTACTGCAGTGTCATCCGTCCGGAGGTCTTGCATGCTTCCGAATGCCTCACGATGAACAAAAAAGGCTTGGTCGAGAAACTGGAGGCCAAAGAAAGGAAAATTTTGAGAAAGAGAAACGAATGAGCCCAGCGAGACTGACCAACCGCAACATAACTTACTTTCAGGAGAGGAAAACAAAATAGGCCTGGTGCATTGAACTGGATAAAGATCTGAAAGAAGTGGGGATTACACCAACAGATATTCAGGAGCGCGCCCCACTCAAAGGGAAACTTCAAGCTTGTAAAGGTTTCCAAGAAAAACCGAAGCTGAAAACGGGAAAGATTTGGACCCAGGAACGGAAGAAAGTCCACCGAGAACGAATGCGGGCGTACAGGGCAAACATCAAAGCCAGTAGGAGACGGTTGGAATGACGCGGTCCATAGATGGCCTATACGAAATGAATGAATGAATGAATGAATAATATGGGTATAGGAATATAATAGACCTGCCGTTCCACACCCGCAGGTGTAAATCGCGTGAAAATATTCTAGAGTACTTGTTGATCCCCTTAAGCGCATTATACGTATTGATGAATTTTACGGCTTAATTTGGTTCCGTGATAACCTTCTAGCCGTTTGCAAACTTTCACACTAATGTAATTAATGGAATTGCATTGCGTCTTACAGCAATAGATGGACCTCTGAGAATCCGTTGGCATGGTTACTGGCTTGCATTCGTTCATTAGTTTATTAAATTAAATTAGTTTTCTGGGAATATCTCAAAAACGGTTGGTCTTCGGTCCTTAAAATGTGGTTTTCGGGGACCCGAGTTTTGTCTCTCACATTGAGGGGCTGAAAATGAGTTTTGTCTCGTCCTTCTACGCCTATTTCAGCATGTATTTTAAGGGGGTAGGCCCCCTTTTATGAGAGGTACGGAGAAGAGTTACATCAATGATTAGTTTCGTGCCTCTGATGAATATCTGTACCAAATTTTAAGTTGATACACCCAGCCGTTCTCGAGTTATAAGGGAACAAATTTGTCCACAGACAAACAAAGAAACAAACAAACAGGCAGACAGATAAAAAAAAATATTTTCGCGCGCATCCATCATAAAACAGTCTGAAACGTGTAAACAACTCAAATTTCCGTAGAAATTCAGAGAAAAACACACAAATTTTCATTTTTAGCCTATTTTCAATTTTGAAAAAATAGGCTTATGAGATCACCTTTTGTCCGTGTGTGTGTGTGTGAGGTGTGTGTGTCACTAATAAATTCTAAACGGCAGGAGCGGTTACAATGAAACTCAGTAAGTTCATAGCACTATTCCAGGCGACCCCGACCGTGCCCTTGAAATTTTGTTACGTCTTACCAATCCAACATGGCGGCTGTGCGAAATATTTCACCAGCATTAAATATCTCCGAAACTATTCCCGATATCACCGTGGATTTATTTACGGTGATAAAAGGAACTACTAGAAGTGCACCTATGTGACTTTTGAAAAACTGGTAACTACAAAACCAACATGGTGGCCTTGCGAATTTGCGACATTTAAATAGACGTTTCTCACGATTTACCCAACCAAACGCAATAAAACTTGGTACAGTATATGTTTATTCACATTGTAATGCATCGACATCTAAGTTGGTTCAATTGTTTACATAACCACAAGATGGCGGATGTGCGAAATATTTCACCGGCATTCTATATCTCTGAAACTATTAGCGGTATCACCCTGAACTTTTGTAAGGGCACTACTGGAAGTTTATCTATAAGACATTAAAAACCGGTTAACTACAAAATGAACATGGCGGCCAAGCGAATTTGAAAATTTTAAATAGACCTTTCTCGCGTTTTAATGTTCCAAACGCAATGAAATCTGGTACAGGAAATGTTTATACTCATTGTAATGCACCGGTATCTAATTTAGTTCATTTGTTTACATAATCTCAAGATGGCGGCTGTGCGAATTTCGAAAATTAAGTTTTTATTTCTTGTGTCGTAGTCATGCGATCGAAGTGAAAGTTTTAATAATGAACCTACGCAATAATTTTCCTGTAATGGTACATTAATCTATGGCCTATACATTTAACAATCCAACATGGCGACCATCCGAAATATTTAGACGGCTCTGAATATCTACGAATCTATTATAGCAATCAAACTGAATTTGTTTATGTTTATAGGGGCTATGAACTTAAGTTCACCTATAGGACTTTAAATAAGCTGGTGATCACAATTCCAACATGGCGGCGACGCGAAATATAAATAATCACATGGACGTTTCTCGCAATTTAACCATCCAAGTGCAGTGAAGCATGGTACAGTAAATCCTTATACGAATGTTAATCCACTGGCATCTAATTTATTTCAATTGTTTCCATAACCACAAGATGGCAGCTGTGCGTAATTTTATAATCTCCTTGTTACTTCTTGTGGCCTAATCATGCGATTGAAGTTTGACTGCTACACGTACACAATAATCTTCATGAAACAGTACATAACTCTAGGACCTACATATTTAAAATCCAACATGGCGACCATCCGAAATATTTAGTCGGTTCTCAATATCTACCAATCTCAGCAATCAAACTGAAATTTTGTATGTTGATAGTGGCAATTATCATAAGTAGGATATATGAAAATAGGCTGTATAGTTCTTCACGGAACTACTTGTTATATATAGAGAGATATACTGCACCGCTCGGTGTTGACCGTGTTTTATTGCACAGATTCTGGTTTTACTCGCTAACCGTTGGAGATATACGAAAAGTGATAAGGACCTTTCGGATAGAAAATTAAATGTTAAAGCTCATGTATACCATCAAAAGTTTGCTATTTCTTAGCGTTCTCTTTTTATTTGAAAAGGAAATATGAAATTTTGAAACCAAAGGGTGTAGTGACGTCACAAATGTCGGTTTTACTCGCTAACTGTTGGAGATACACGAAAAGTGTAAAGGACCTTTCGGATAGGAAATTAAATTTAAATGCTCAATTGTTCCATCAAAAGTTAGCTATTTCCTACCGTTCTCGTTTTATTTGATATGGAAGTATGAAATTTTGAAACCGAAGGGTCTAATGACGTCACTAAAATTGTCGCCATTTTTTAATTGTGTAAAATTTCGTAATCAAAAGTATCCTATATGTAAACCTGGTAAATCAGCTACATTCATGCAAAATTTCATTTAAATCGGACCAGTCGTTCTTGAGTTATTGAGTAACAGACATACAGACAGACACACACCATCTCATTTTTATATATTAGTATGATTTATTTATAATTATTATTATTTACTATTTTACCAGCAACACTTTTGTCATTTTTTACCTGATAATTTATTTTTGAGAGCAGTGACTGTTAGTGGGTGTAATTGGACGTTTGGTAGTGTTTCATAGAGCTTTAATGTCTTGTATAAATTTTAGATCTGATGATGCTCACTTGACTCATCCCTTACTTTTAGTTGGTTAGTTAGTTAGTTATTGTTGTTTTAAGGGGAGCTACGAGGTTATCTGCCCCTTGCCTTTCTTTTCTCCCTCTTCTTTTAAATTATATATAATTTTTATATATAATGTCCCAGTAATTGGGATTATATTCCGTTGACCGCCTGAAAAGTGGTAATATAAATTAATAATAAGGCACAACTGAAAACCGGCTTCAAAGCTCTGTATTAGTTACCATTCACTGGGTAGACTATATTTTATGAAGAAATAATATAGTGATTTGGCGCAAACTGCATAAAGTGTTATCAGAGTCAATGTGAGATGGCACGAGGCTCCTTCAGCATATCTTGAGCTCTTGTTCGTTGGCAAGCTTCCCTCATTGATTTCCGTTCCGACATCGTTACTAGGATACGTACCTCGAGGCGGTGTGTGTGGCATGGGTGGTGGGAGGATGGATACTACTTCATTAGCGAATAGGTATCAATTAACGTTATCACCGTCTAACACAGGAATACTTGTTATCATTAACATCGGGTTTGTCACCCAAGTATTCGATTTGAAACCTCTATGAATGTATCAGATTTTCTTTTTATTTAGCGTATGGCTTTTAGTGCCGGAAGAGTCCGAGGACATGTTCTGATCACCAGAGACTGTATCTGCTTCAAGTGGACACCCATAGGGTGAGGTACATATTCCGTTCAATTTCAAGTAGTTCGATCTTTCGCTACCAGATATCACTGAACGTTGGAACTTTTATAAGAGCGTTACAACGAAATCTAATCTAGAAATTTAGCTTCACACAAGTTTAGTTAGTGGAAGAATGATCTACAAGCCAAAAAATCTATGACATGGGATGCCGGCTTTACTTCCTCTATAAAGGAAGCCATACTGACGGATTTTACCAACAACAACGACAAATCTGACGACTTTGACAGGGTTTGAACCCTTGATCTTGGGCACAGCAGTTCAGCATGCTACCAACTACGCTACCGAAGCCGCTAATCTGTCAAAAGATTGAAAGAATATGTGAACCTACGTTTCCCTACTTTTAGAAAACATTCAACTGAATACATTTGCAGTTACTGGCTTATTTTTCAGCCCTAACGGAAGTATTTCAAAGTTATTTGTTAACTGGTGAGGGTTTTACAAAATTGAAAAAAGAAAGTTCAGGAATAAATTTTTATAACAATGATCATATCATCAATAATAATAATAATAATAATAATAATAATAATAATAATAATAATAATAATAATAATAAATATAATAATAATAATAATGGTAATGTTATGGGTTTTACGTCCCATTTAACCTCTGTGGCTTTTAGAGACGCCGAGGTGCCGGAATTTGCCCCTGAAGGGGATCCTTAACCTGCCAGTAAATCTAATAACGTGGCTCCCTCGCATTTGCGCACCCTCAAATGGCAACTGACTGCGCCAGGGTTCGATCCTGCAACCTTGGGCACTGCAGGCGAGAACGTTACCGCTGAACCCCGCAGCCATATCATCGGTTACCATCCTAAGAAATCATTTGTATGGACCATTAGCTTTGTATTTACTCTTGTTTTACGATCAATGTATCTGTGATAATACAATTATGTATATTAATTTGTGTGCATTTTCAAATGCATCAGTTATTGTAAATATGGTTGGGGGACAACTCTCGAGTACCAAAACATGAACAAAAGAAGATATGTCTTTACGTGCGGAGAATGATTCATGTTTATCGTAAGAGCTAATGCTTATCTCCACATGAAATAACACAAAGTCCCCGATTCTTGGATGCAACGGGTAATCTGGATGGATTCCGATACGGTTTCTACCATTCTCTAAATCAGGGTGGTCCAACCTTTTGTTACCCGAGGGCCAATCAAACTTTAGTATAGGAATGTGGGGGCCAGAGACAATCCAGAAAGAACTTACTACATATTTTACTCAAAAACATTTATTAAAATTTATATTGAAAGAAGTATAATATTACTAGTTTAATATACCACTTCATTTTACACTCGAGAAATCAATGTGATGATTGGCACTGCTTTCCTGATACAAGTGTATCAATGTCCACTGTAATTTCAGTAAGGCAAAGTCTCAGGCTCGATTCCAGTGAAGCACATTCAATTCTATTTCTCGTTTTTTATTTAATTTGTTTGAGAGCAGAAAAAACACTTTTTTCACACATACGTACTGCCAAACAGCGATAACACTTGCAGAGAGAATTTAAGCAGTTTAGGAAAACGTTCTTTAGAAACCAGTTTCCAAACATTTTCAGGGACATCACACTTTTTATTCTGGCTGAATGGGTCTGCCTGAGGATCACAAATTTCCATTTGAAGATCGCAGGGCACCTCACTCACTTCAATATCCATGGGGTTATTGAACAGTGCAAGTTTTGGTTTTAGGGAGTCAAAATCCTGGAACCTCTTCTGGAACTCTTTCTTGATAGCTATTATTATTTCATTGAACATACTAAAATATATGTCACTTGTTTTTTCTTTCAACTGCTGACAAGATGGGAAGTGTGCCATATTATTTGCCTTCAATGCAATTTGCATTACATCAAGTTTTTTGCCGAAGCCCTCAATATGTCCATAAAGCTGGGAGAGTATTTTGTTTTCTGCCTTGTAGTTTCAGGTTTGAAGCATTTAGATGGGATGTTAAATCTGTCAGAAAAGAGGAATTATTTAAAAACTGGATTTCTTCCAGTTTTTCTTGATACTCATGCCCAATATTTTCATTTTTGAGAAAAGCAAGAATTTCATTCCTCAACCCAAAAAACTGTCGCAAGCAATTTCCAGCACTTAGCCAACCATTCTCAGCTTCCAAATTGTCCAGGAATACAATAAATGCTCTGTGTCTTCAGGCTTTATTGCCTCCCCTTATTAAATGTACAGTATTTACAACAGTTTTCATTGGTGCACTGAGCCTTATAATTTTTTCACAGAGAGCCTCCTGGTGGATAATGCAGTGGAAAAACAAACAATTCAATCCGTTTTCTTTACACAGTCCTACTAAACCAATTTTAGGACCAACCATTGCTTTAGCTCCATCTGTTGCAATGCCATAGCACTTCACAAAACCTCCATATTTAGTAACGACATCATCCAGTGCTTTGAATATGTCAATACCTTTTTTGCTGGTTTCTAATGATCTTAATTCCAACAGTTCTTCATGAATTAAAAATTCTTCGTTTATTGTTCTGACAAAGATGTCAGCAATATCTGTGCTCTCATCTAGAGCTAGAGAGTAAAATTCATATTTTTCCAAAATGCTCTTGAGAGAACCTGAAACTTCACCAGCCGTATCATTAATTCTTGCACTAACTGTCTGATGAGACAAGGAAACTGTTTCAACATTTTTAGCCATCCTATTATCTCCGAATGAAGATGCCATTTTTACAGCACATATCTCTTAATGAGCTCACCATCCCTAAAAGACGTTTTACTTTTAGCTTCGGTGGCTCTAAACATACCTCATAAGATGCCTTCAAACCGGCAGTGTTTGATGGTTGCTGAAATATATTCTTCTGTCTTGTATAGTTTCAGCTTCAAATCATTAAAGACACATCTGGCACTTCCTTGGTATTGATCGTATTTTGATTTATGCAAGCAGGTATAGTGTCTATTGACGTTATAGTCCTTCGAAACACTTAAGACTAGAGAACAGATAACGCACTGTGGTTTTCCATTATGTTCAACAAAAAAGTAACTTCCCTGCCACTTTGACTGAAATTGTTGTTTCTCACCTTCAACACGCCGTTTATTAAGACCCGCCATATTAGGTACCGCTCTCGCAACAACGAATACAACAAACTCTCGTCGTACTATATCTCTCGAACAACCTCTCTCGTCAAAAACAACCTCTTCGAACAGCCCTGCGCCCCCTTTTATAGGGAAATCAGCCACAGCACATGAACGATCGCGAACTAATATGCAGCCAATCACTGGCAGCCAATTAGTTGTCGCTTGGAGGCGGGGCCCCTTCTCGTTCCGTACGTATTCGTGGAAAGACAATTCTGATTACTGGCGTATTTTTCGGGATCTTTCCTTTCCAGCCTGGCTCCTTGGTAACATTACTGAATGAAAGTGAAAATTAAAGTAGGCACGCCACGGATTACAACTGTCGAAGAGTGAAGGACAGCAAGAAGGGCAAGGGCCAACAAAACTGAACAGGCGGGCCGCATGTGGCCCGCGGGCCGCGGGTTGGACCACACTGCTCTAAATGATAAAGATTTCTGTAGAAATTTATGACCAAAGCAAGCTGAGCAGTAACGATTTCAGTGAATTGAGTCGAAGATCAACCTGCAGACCGTGCACCTTTTAAGCTAACGCTGGGTAAACCGTTACAAATATCTATATACTATGAGTGTAAGAATTGTTCAGCATGAAAAGTTCTACAAAAGAGGCCCTAACAGCATATCTCTATCTTTAATACCTCGCCCACTATAAGTGTTTTTACGCTTTTATTCTTTCCAACAATCTCCATTCAGTGGAAATTTAAATCACTAGTTTTGGAGCGAGTTTACGAGCTAGCAAGATCACCCCAGCTTCGGCCAGCATCGAACTATCGAGTCGTGTTGAGGTAAGACTTGCGTGAAGAGTATATGGATTTGGAGTTTCGCTGTTCACCTCGGCTTTTCTCCGTGCGTCTTTTTAGTTTACGCTGAGTAAACCGTTAAAGATACCAGGGGAAGCCGGGGTGGGCTGCTAGTATTATGTATAAATTGATGAAGATTTAAAGTGATTTATGAATTTGTACTGTTGTGTTATAATTCCCTTTATCTTTCATATAATGCTCCAGGGTGAATAACAATAAGGAACCGATACAATCAGTGACTTATTCAAAAATAAAATGTTCCGTAGATTCGTTTTCCTTCATCGCTGTGTATTTATTGTCTACTTCAAATGAAATTCAACTCCACCACTATTTCGAATCAAACTCGGCTCTGTCACTGTTGCTGCTGTTGTTGTCGTTGTTTGAGTCTTCAGCCTTTTGACAATGTTGATTCAACTCCCCACGTCTCCCTGTCCTGAGCTGATCATTTCATTTCTAAATGGCTAACACATGCTACATTTGAGGCAATCTGTTTAACATATTCTAACCTTGGTCTTAGTATTTGTCCTCCCAATCTATCTCTTCTCTTCGTTAGCAGTCGCCTGAAACATCTCCCCTTGCCACTCGTCTTAATACCTCTTCATTTGTTACTCCATATACCCATCTGATCTTCCTCATTTTCCTGTAACACCACATTTCAAATGCTTCTATACTCCTCTTTTCTGCTGCGCCAGCAGTCCAAGTTTCACTTCCATAGAGTGCCACGCTCCAGAAAAATGCTTTAAAAATTACTTCCTATTACCTAAATCTATATTCGAGGTCAACAGGTTTTCTTTTATGTATAAATGCTTTCCATGCCTGAGCCAGCCTAGTTTATTAATCCTCCTTGCTTCGTCCATCACTGGTTATTTTGCTTCTCAAATAGGAAAAGTCTCTTACTGCCATTAGCTTTTCACCTGCCAATTTGACATCAATTGGGTTTTCTGATTTCTTTCGGGTGCATTCTATTACTTAGGTTTCACATTAATTAGCGGCTTCGGTGGCGTAGTCGGTAGCATGCTGAACTTCTATGCCCTAGATCGCGGGTTCAAACCCGGCCGAAGTCGTCGGATTTTTTAAGAGCGTTAAAAATCCCTCAGTATGCCTTCCTTCGGAGGGGAAGTAAAGCCGGCGGTCCCATGTCATAGATTTATGGCATGTTAAAGATCTTTCCACTAATTACACCTGTGTGAAACTAAATTGTATAGGTTAAGAATGTAAACAACGCTCTTAGGTTGCTACGTTCGTTGCCAAGAGCCGACTGCGGTGGCGTCTGGTAGCTAGTTCTGAACTAGGTCTAGTAGTCGTTGACGGTGGCGTTTGACGGCAAAAGTAGTAACTATTTGAAAAATTCAATGTTGCAGTCCCTACTTGAATTTAAAAAAACAGATACACACACTAATACAGTCATCACAATTAACACTGGTTATCAGACAGATTCTACACACACCCAAAGTACACGGGGCTACATGACCGCGTTGTCGCAGACCCTAAACTAAGGAACCAACCAACCATCACATTTATTGATCTTCATCATGAATAATTATTTCCTCAAGACAGAATCTATACCATTTAAAAACTCATTCAAATCTTCTGGTGTGTCGGCTAAGATGACGATGTCATCAGCAAATCTCA
Source organism: Meconema thalassinum (assembly GCA_946902985.2). Classification (NCBI taxonomy): domain Eukaryota; kingdom Metazoa; phylum Arthropoda; class Insecta; order Orthoptera; family Tettigoniidae; genus Meconema; species Meconema thalassinum. The sequence continues at coordinate 925,468,369 of OX336388.2, forward strand.
GAATTTTAATATAATAATATAATATCGTATGGCTTCGGGTGTCGGCTGCATGATTTGTTATTTGACGCCCAAAGGGCAGACTGCATGTGGAATTGTGTTGTTCCTTGGCGCGCTAAGAAAGTCAAGGAGGTTGGATATCTAGGCTCCTTGCCACTATGCCACTATAGTAATTTCTAGTAGAGAATGGAGGAAATTTTTGCGTTGGCGGAAAATCCCGAGATTAATGTTGCCATTATAAACACGGCCTATTGAATTCAAATGGGTTCTTTAACATGCCAACAACGTATGACATGCGGGTCATGATTTTTGTTGCCTATCGAAAAGAAATCACTTACCATGGCGAGGAGCGAACCTGCAAGCTTGGGGTTGGTAACCCGACACGATAACCACTCACCCACCGTGGCAATCTCAGAGTTGAAATTAGGCTATTTATTCTTGAATATTTACTCGAACTTCCCACATTTTCTCTAATTTCCTTTATTGCTTGTTCAATGCACAAATTAGGAAGTATGGGTGATGAGTTGCAGGTTATCCTTACAGCTTTCTCAATATCAACTTCTCTCTCATGTCCTTCGGTTCGAGTAATTTCCGTCTGATTTTTGTATAGATTAAATATCACCCTTATATCCCTGTACTTTATACTCTGCCACTATTTCAGATCATATGTAGCCTAGCCTATAGCTCTTTATGCACGGTCATTATCAATGGATGTAGCAGTAAGCTAATGGTACATGCGTGGTAGAACACCTTCCTATAAAAATAAAAATATAATAGCTGACCAAACTTTACGCTCGACAATAAAGGGGCAATGGCTGAACTTCTACTCAACCATTTCCCTCACTTCTTCTTACCCCCCATTCTCATCCTAATCACCACTTCTCAAGAGGTACAGTAGTGTCCTAATTTAATTGAAGGAACCGCTTCAGTTACGACTCCCATCAGGGCTATTGGCAGATGCCACCTGATCCCCAAGTCTAAAGCGTCTTTAGGTCCCCCTGCTGGACAAGGGAGGTAATGAAGTTTGAGTGAAAGGCCAGTGGCTACTCCTCACAAGGAGACCTTTAGGGTGGCTGGCGACCTTTCATCGGGCATCACCCTCTGTCGTCTTGGTTTACATTCCACGCGCGCCTGGCCTGTCCAGCACGGGCTGTCGATATCACAATATAACAGTCGGTTGAAAAACCCGAGCAGGCTCAACTTCATTGAGTTCTGATGTTTATGACCTAAGACAAGTACACAATATACCAGCAAATATGCTCTGACACTAGCTGAATATGGCCTTAGAGGGAGCTGATTATGACCTTAAAACTAGCTGAATATGACATAATACTAGCTGAACATCACCTTAAAACTAGCAGAATATTACCTTAAAACTAGCTGAATATGACCTTAAAAGTTGCTGAATATGATCTAAAAATAGCTGAATATGACCTTAAACTTGTTGAATATGACTTAAAACTATCTGAACATAACCTTAAAACTAGCTCAATATGACCTTAAAACTAGCTGAACATTACCTTAAAACTAGCTGAATATTACCTTAATTCTAGATGAATATGACCTAAAACGGGGATATGACCCATGCATATCAGTGTTGTGTAGCAAGTATTGGAGTAGTACCAACATAACACACGATAATAAGCGGGCACATTTAATCCCGCAAACTGATAGAGCTACAATACCTACCGAACCCATTAAAGTGCGTGAGGTAACTCAGAGTTACCTGATTGCCCTGAGTTTATTATTTCTCGTGGGCTGGCATCTTACGTGATGTGACATCTGTACGGAAGCCTTTTCTCGGTACCAGGTCTTCTAAACCTGTTATCTGGTCACAATCATCCCAGAAATATCTATCATTATTGTGCACGTCTAGGAAAGAAAAAAATACCTGAGAGAATCTGAAATTCCACTCTTGTAGTTTGGAAGAATATCAAAGTGGTTCTCGTGCAATACTAGATAGTATATAAACTACAGCCAAAACAAGTGGAAACATCCACCGCAAGTGTTGGCACCATGATGAAATCCTACTCTATTACCTACGATGTTCTAATAGGAAAGGGCAGTTCAGAAACGTAGGTTATTTCTCGGATTTTTATCAGGCTTCAGGGACACTTAAAATGGCTCCAGCAGAACAGCAAAACAGCCAGCCTTATGAGCTAGTAGAAAATGAATAAATTATTTCCAACAATTTTCTAGAGCCTCCGTGGCTTAGGCGGCAGTACGCCGGCCTCTCACCGATGGGTTCGTGGTTCAAATCCCAGTCACTCCATGTGAAGTTTGAGCTGGACAAAGTGGAGGCAGACAGGTTTTACTCCGGGTACTCCGGTTTTCCCTGTCACATTTTCATTCCAGCAACACTCACCACTATCATTTCATTTCATCTGTCATTCATTTAATGATTGCCCCAGGGAGGTGCGACAGGCTTCGGCAGCCGGCACAGTTCATATCCCCGCCGCTTGTTGGGGGCTGCATTCATTCCATTCCCCGACCCGGTCGGTCGACTGGAAGCAGGCTGTGGATTTTCATTTTCACTTCCATCAATTTTCTAGTACAGTCCCAGTGGGCAATAGGGGCAGATTTTATAAATGTAAATATTATAGAAAGTGATTTACAGCTAAAATGAAGCTAATATACAGTATAAAATCAGTCTTCAATTATTACAAACTACAATATAAGAGTCCATAACATTCTACATCTGGGCATTTTTTCCATCATAGTCGGTTAAAATGATGGCTTTGCGGCTTGAGCAATTCCATAGGTATTCCATCTTGATATGACTGCTAGGGGAGAGAAGAGACTAAACAGCCAAGACTTGCCACAAATATCCAGGGTAGTACAGATAGGCTACAGCTGCCTAGAGTAATTAGAGCATCGGAAAATCATGCATTTTTCGCCTTCAGACACGTTCGTACTGCTGAACAATTAGAGCAGAGACTAAGTTGACGACACATTACACCATGCTTCTATTGCAGCATGCAGCCCAAAGTACCTCTATAATGTTCAGTATCGTTTGCAGGATATGCTTGCAGTGCATTAATACCATACAGAATGCAGCAGAGAAATATCGACCTTCCTGATATTTCTCTAGGGTTCATTGGAAATATGTGATCATTCTAGGTGATGCAACATGACAGCAGTATGAGCATTGTTCATGCGTTGGAGGCTGGCTGCATGAGTGTCATTTTGAAAACGTATCTGAGTGCATAAATGACATAAAGTGATTAGCATAAAAGCATCATAAACTCCACTCATTTGCGGAACTAATATCATTATCTCCAAACATATTTTGTCGGAATGCTTTAATGAAATTGGGTAGAGGAGCAGGATACTAAATATGTTGTTTATTCCCCAAATTATCCCAGAGCGTTGAAATTGAACTCCATAGCTATCACGTGAATGAATAGATGTTTAACATTATCTTCCTCTAGCATTTATTTCTTCTTCTCTGTTCGATTTTGGCCTAGTTTGGACCACGGTAAACAATTGACTTGCTGATTAGTCCTTTTTTCTGCACCCAGAAACTCTTCATCCTTTCACTGTGGATTCTCTTCCTTTCATCCGACCAGATGTTCTTGGCACTTATACTTTGCTTTTCCTGGAACCCCTTGAATGCATCAATTCTACCTCGAAACACCTCTATTCCAGAACTCATTTGGACTGACCCCAATTTCCTCCATATCCTTTCTTATTTCATCTACCCATTTTGTAGTCGCTTTTATCTTGGTGATGTAATTAAAGATCTTCTTCGTTAGTCGACTATCGCTCATTTATTTATTTATTTATTTATTCAGCTTGCCACGGTGGGTGAGTGGTCAACGTGTCGGTCTACTAACCCCAAGCTTGCAGGTTCGCTCCTGGCCGTGGTAAGTGTTTTTCTTTTTGAAAGGCGGAATTAATTACGACACCATGTCATACGATGTTGGCATGTCCAAGAGCCCATTTGAATTCAGAAGGCCGTGTTCATAATGGCAAAATTAATTACGGGATTTTCCGCCAACACAAAGTTCCTCATTTCTCTACTAGAAAGCGCTATAGTGTTCAAGGAGCTTAGATATCTAACCCCCTTGACTTTCATAGTGCTTCAAGGAACAACGAAATTCGACATGCAAACTACCCTTTGGGTGTCCAATAACAATGCTTGCACCCGAAACACAGGCCATACGAAAAATAAAAAGATGAAAAAAAATTAGCGTATGGCTTTTAGTGCCGGGAGTGGCCAAGGACATGTTCGGCTCGGCAGAGGCTGTCGCTGCTTCAAGCGAACACCCATGTGGTGAGCTACAAGTTCCGTTCAATTTCAACTAGTTCCAACTTTCGCTACTAGATGTCACTGACACCTAGTTGTGAACGTTGGAATTTTGATAGAGCGATTCAACGAAATCTTACCTAGAAATTTAGCTTCACATCTTTCAGATGCCATAAATCTATGACATGGGACCGCCGGCTTTACTTCCCCTCCGAAGGTAGCCATACTGATGGATTTTATCGCTCTTAAAAAATCCGACGACTTCGGCCGGGTTTGAACCCGCTCTTGGGCAGTATAGCACCGAAGCCACTTCCCCCGTCATTAAAATACACAAACAAGACGAAAGTACAATAGAATACACTCTATTGTCTCTGATATCGCAAGCTTTGCCATGATATAAGGCGTGATCAAAAAGTTTCCGTTTGACAGCCGCATAGTCCAGAATCGGTATGCCGATCAGGCAAAATCGCTGTGAGCATTGACCCATCCCACCGACGCACTAGGTTGAAGATCCACGGTGGTAAAACACCGCTGCGTTAAGAAGTCCGCAACCCCCTGCTGCGCAATCTCTTCCGATAGGAATCGACGACCCAGAGGCCATTTTCAAGGGCCCAAAAGCGTAATAATCCCATGGGGAGAGATCAGGTCTAAAGGACTGATGCTCAAGTGTGTCCCACTTGAGTTGACGCACCTTCTGCGTTAGGACCATTGAGGTATGGGGACGTGCGTTATCATGAAGCATCAGCACCCCTTGTCACAGTTTTCCCGGATGTATTTCCTTAATTGTACTGTGCCCACGTTTTAACTGTGGCGGTCAGCTACGGCATTACTTCCAGGAAACGTATATCAACTGCACTAAACTCACGAAAGACGCCGGCCCCGTGGTGTTGGAGTAGCGCGCCTGCCTCTCACCCGGAGGCCCCGGGTTCGATTCCCGGCTCCGTGAGGGATTTTAAACGTGAGGGCTAGAACGGGGTGCACTCATCCTTGTAAGGACAATTGAGTAGCAGTCTGACAGTGAGACAGCGCCCCGATCACGAAAACCAAGATTAACGGCGAGAGGACCCGATGCGCTGATCACGTGTCACCCCAATATCTGCAGGCCAAATGGATGGGCAGCGGTCGCTTGGTAGGCCTATGCCCTTCATGGGCTGTAGTGCCAGGGGTTATTAACGTCAGCTAATACATTTCTCAAATTAGCACACCAACAATAGTGTGGAAGCACAAATACGTGTACCGAGTGCATTATTCTAAGTCAGCCGCCAGAACTCCTGAGCCCCACATTGTGGTGTAATGTCTTATGAATAGGAGTAGGGGAGTTGATGGCTTGAATTCTCATTAATGCAACGGTCCTCACCGGCAGAGATATAATGCGAGGACTGTACGCCGAAATTTCTCCACTATTTCGCAGTGTCATTCGCCAGTGATGGAGACACCAGGTCCCTTGAAATCAATATGCCATGGGTCCGGGTAATCAAAGATCATATGCAATATATTTAATATGTTCGATCTTTGCAGACAATATTTCAAATATAGTAATAACATACTTCCAATGCTAGTTTTAAACTTACTTACATAAGATCATGTCATTCAGAAAAAGCAAGTAGTTCCGTGAAGAACTATACAGCCTATTTTCATATATCCTACTCATGTTAATTGCCTCTATCTACATACAAAATTTCAGTTTGATTGCTGTAATAGATTCGTAGATATTGAGACCCGGCTAAATATTTCGGATGGTCGCCATGTTGGATTTTATATATGTAGGTCATAGAGTTATGTACTGTTACATGAAGATTATTGTGTACGTGTAGCATTCAAACTTCAATCGCATGATTAGGACACAAGAATTAACAACGAGATTTTAAAATTTCGCACAGCTGCCATCTTGTGGTTATGGAAAAAATTGAAATAAATTACATGCCAGTGGATTAACATTCGTATAAGGATTTACTATACCTAGTTTCACTGCACTCGGATGGTTAAATTGCGAGAAACGTCCATGTGATTATTTATACTTCGCGTCGCCACCATGTTGGATTTGTGGTCACCAGGTTATTTAAAGTCCTATAGGTGAACTTAAGATCATAGCCCCTATGAACATTAAAAAGATCAGTTTGATTGCTATAATAGATTCGTAGATATTCAGAGCCGTCTGAAAATTTCGGATGGTCGCCATGTTGGATTGTTAAATGTATAGGTCAGAGTCATGTACCATTAAAGGAAATTTTTTGCGTAGGTTCATTATTCAAAATTTCACTTCGATCGCATGATTACGACACAAGAAATAAAAACTTAATTTTAAAATTCACACAGCCGCCATCTTGGGTCTATGTAAACAATTGAACTAAATTAGATACCAGTGCATTACAATGTGTATAAACATTAACTTGAGTTTGTTACATTAAATCGCGAGAAAGTTCTATTTAAAAGTTTCAAATTCGCTTGGCCGCCATATTCGTTTTGTAGTTAACCGGTTTTTGAAAGTCTTATAGACGAACTTCTAGTAGTGCCCTTTATCTCCGTACACAATTTCAGGGTGATACCGCTAATAGTTTCAGAGATATAGGATGCCGGTGAAATATTTCGCACATCCGCCATCTTGTGGTTATGTAAGCAATTGAACGAAGTTAGATGTCGGTGCATTACAATGTGTATAAACATATACTCTACCAAGTTTTATTGCGTTTGGTTGCCTTAATCGCGATAAACGTCTATTTAAAAATCACAAATTCGTGTGGCCGCCATGTTGGTTTTGTAGTTACCAGTTTTTCAAAAGTCACATAGGTGAACGAACTTCTAGTAGTTCCCTTTATCACCGTAGAACATTCCAGGGTGATATCGGGAATAGTTTCGGAGATATTGAATGCTGGTTAAATATTTCGCACAGCCGCCATGTTGGAATGGTGAGAAGTAACAAAATTTGAAGGGCACGGTCGGGTTCGCCCGAAATAGTGCAATAAACTTACCGAGTTTCATTGAAATCTCTCCAGCCGTTTAGATTTTATTAGTGGGGGGGGGGGGCACACACACACCTCACACACACACACACACACACACACGGACAAAAGGTGATCATAAGCCTACTTTTTCAAAATTGAAAATAGGCTAAAAAAACACATTTTAACAAGGGATAAAAATAATACAATAATGCAAACATAATTCGAAAATTGCTTTCTAACTCACATTAATCCCAAGTAATTTTTCATGTGTAGGGAATTACACCCATTACAAGTGGGTACAATCTCGTTGACCAATTGAAAATCATTAAAATTTCAATAAAACTTTGATTTTGCCATTTATCGTAAACAAGCCGAGGTAGCTCTTGTACTTAATTATTAACTTTTATGAGCCAACCAAAGATCAGCAAGAGAGGATTTTGGTTGGTTGGTTCCTTAGTTTAGGGGCTGCGACAAAGCGGTCATGTAGCCCCGTGTACTTTGTGTGTGTGTTTAATCTTTCTGATAACCGGTGTTAATTTTGATGGCTGTATTAATATGTGTTATCTGCTATTAATTGTAGTTTTTTTTTTTCGTTTTATTTTTCGTGTGGTCTCCTGAGAGGCCGAGTGCAGGTCTTTCTAGTCGACGCCCGTGGGCAACCTGCGCGTCGGGATGAGAGATGGAATGGATGAAGATGAATGAAACTGGGCAAGGATGTGGAAGGAAGCGGCCGTGGCCTATCAGAAGGTACTGTCCCAGCATTTGCCTGGTGTTGAAAATGGGAGACCACGGAAAACCATTTCAAGGACGGCCGACGGTGGGGCTCGAACCCACGCGTCTACCAAGTCAGCAGAGAGCTTGGTCCCATGACCTAATGCTGCGCTTTAGCCAGCGTAGCCACTGCTGTCGGTATTAATTCTAGTAAGGACTGCAGACAAAAATTTCAAATTGTTCCTACTTTTGCTGCCAAATGCTACCGTCCACGACACCTAGCTGTGAAATTCGTTACTACTAGATGCAATCGCAAGCTGCACCCAGTGACGAACATTGGAACTTAAGAGCATTAATCAAACCTAACCTAAATGTTTTGGCTTCACACAAGTGTAGTTATTGAAAGGTTCTTCTGAATGCCATACATCTATGACATGGGGCCGCCAACTTTACTTCCCCTCCGAAGGTAGGCATACTGAGGGATTTTTAACGCTCTTAAAATATCCGTCGACATTGGCTGGGTTTGAACCCGCGACCTTGGGCATAGAAGCTCAGCATGCTACCAACTACGCCATCGTAGCCACCAAGAGAGGATTTAAACAATCATAATTCGAAGTTTGAAAAATGGGATGGGCAGCAATCCTGTTACGAAATGTTGTATATGTTCGATTATTGTACAACAGAATCTGTCGATATTTTAAAAGCACGCTCGGAATGCTATGATTGGTGGGAACACTGTTGGTCAAACAGGGAGAAAGGGCTTGCCCAGATGCAAGTGACAGCTAATATTTAGATGGCGTCGAGAGGGAAACGGTGTCAGTCGTTGGCCAAGAAAGGAGAAGGGATGAAGGCCCTTTATTTTCTGACCCTTCGTCTATCACATGACACATGTACCCTCATCTTGATAACAGAAATAAATAAATCTGGGACTTAGATAATTGGTGGTAGTAACGAACTGTTTGGAACACTTCATTGGTTGGGAATGAAAAAATATGCTGAACTGGAAACAGTGGCGTAGTTACGGGAAGCCAAATAATTTAAGAAATAACGAAATTTGTAGAAATTTGTGTTTTGAAAATAATAATAATAATAATAATAACAATAATAATAATAATAATGCAGAGTGCCTTGCAATGCATCGCAAGGGACTAACAGAGAATCTGGAAGTGAAGGAAAGAAAAATTCTAAGAAAAATCTTGGGTCCGGTAAAAGAAAATGGGTAATATAGGAGACAGCACAACCCCGAACTTTACACCCACGTGGAAAAAATAACTGATACCATGAGGAAACGGAGAATTGCCTTTTACTGTCATATATCAAGAATGAACCCAGCACGATTGACAAATAGAATTTTCACCTACTTCCTCACAAAGAAAACCAAGAGAGCTTGGTTCACTGAAGTGGGCAAATATTTACAAGAAGTGGGAATTACAGGCAACGATATTTGGGAACGTGCCACCCTTAAACAAAAACTAACAACACACCGATGTTTCCAAGAAAAGCCAAAGCATCCAACTGGCAAGAAGTGGACTGCAGAAAGGAAACAACAGCATCGAGAGCTAATGCGAAAGTACTGGGAGGATGTTAAAGCTCGATGCAGCAAGAAGCAGTTGAAATGACGTGGTCCTTAGATGGCCGAATCGAAAGAAGAAGAAGAAGAAGAATTATAATATCATATGGCCTCGGGTGTCGGTTGCAAGCTTTGTTATTTGCACCCAGAGGGCAGCCTGCATGTCGAATTTTGTTGTTCCTTTGAGCACTATGAAAGTCAAAGAGGTTAGATAGTAAGCTCCTTGACACATAGGTAGTGCTTTCTAGTAGGGAAAGGAGGAACATTTGTATTGGCGGAAAATCCTGAGATTAATTTTGCCATTATTAACACGGCCTACCGAATTCAAATGCGTTCTTTAATTTACCAACAACGTATGCCATGCGTGTCGTGATATTTGTCGCCTTTCAAAAGTCACTTGCCATAGCCAGGAGCGAACCTGCAATCTTGGGGTTGGTAGTCCGACACGATAACCACTCACCCACTGATAAATGATGACTAACGACTGGATTCTATACGTTTATAATTTTAGAACATTTATCTTTACTTGTGTAAACTATTTAGGGTTAAGAAAAAGAGATGGTATATTGGCTTTCACGGCCGGTGAATTAAAACTCAGCAATTCTTCTAGGTTTGTGCCGTGTCTTGTGTGGGGTTTCGCCTAGGACACCAAGCAAGGCTCATCCGCGGGCTCTTGGTGTCCCTGCCCGGACCCCCACAGGAGTGACGAACTGCGCGCCACCTCCCTTTATATAAGGTGCAACTGCACCACTTGACTACGAGAACTAAAAGCTCAAGTAGCCTTAACCTCCCTATGAAGGCTTCCAAAAAGATGGTATATTGGCTTTCACGGCCAGTGAATTAAAACTCAGCAATTCTTCTAGGTTTGTGCCGTGTCTTGTGTGGGGTTTCGCCTAGGACACCAAGCAAGGCTCATCGGCGGGCTCTTGGTGTCCCTGCCCGGACCCCCACAGGAGTGACGAACTGCGCGCCACCTCCCTTTATATAAGGTGCAACTGCACCACTTGACTACGAGAACTAAAAGCTCAAGTAGCCTTAACCTCCCTATGAAGGCTATGCCAAAACTGTTCATTTCCGAGCTTTTGAGAGGTTCTAATAAAACGTATCAAAATGCTGTCTAAATCAAGCATGAATCGTTTAGGTTTGCTTTCATTGACTTAGTCTATCGCCCGCACAATGCAAAAAGCAAACACAAACGACCAAACAGAAAGCAAGAAAAGAAAATAGAATAGTAAAAGCAGAAGACAAATTAAAAACCAAAAACACAAAGCAAAAAGCAAAATTCAGAAACTAAAGCAAAAGCAGAAAACAAACACAAAACAAAAATCCAAAACACAAAGCAAAAGCAATATTAGAAAACAAAGGTAAAGGCAGAAAACAAAAACAAAAACCAACATAAAATTGACAGATTTTACTCTGAAGTACGTGGATAATATAAACACACTATAATTTGTATCTGGTTTTATTGGCTTAGGAAAACGACAATTAATCGTTAATTTTCAGTCGGTAAACACGTATTTATGCCCAATTATATTTGGTGAGGAATATCTGATGCTTCCTGAGAGAATATTTACCTGTTAATAATTATTGTGCAAGCTTGGGCCACCATAACTTGGACAGAAGACCAAAGAAAGACGCTCAGCGAGAGGATGAAGAGATTTTGGAAGGAAAAGAAGGCCAACACATCAGCTAAACAGGTTCAACCGTGCTCCTGAGTCGGGCATAACGATGCAAGAAGAATTATTGTGCACAGATTACAAGGATCACTTGTTTCGTTGGTCAAGCAACCGTCATCAGGACCAGGTTAATAAAATCAACCATATTATACTCAGACAACGAGCACTACCAAGCACTACAATTATGGAGAGCACTTTTCAGAAGTTGGTAGTCATGTTAATTCCAAAAATATGTTGAGTTATATATTTGCATATATAGGCCTACATTTCATTTAAGAATATTGTTTGAAATCCTCTTTATAGACGAACTTATATGAAGTTGAATATTGAACCAACACACTTGCACAGAATTACGTTGGTAGCACAGACTTTGACGATTTACCCTAAATGTGTTTAAAACATCTTCAACTTTAAAGCTTGCTAAGTTTGAAATGTGTTCCCTACACATATTCAAAAGCATTTCATCTAGGGTTGAACATTATTGAGATATTTATTGTCAATTGGTAGCCCTGTTGACTCTTATAGTAAGCACAATTGAATGGCCAAAGGCATACATTGGACGTACACAATATTAATAAATTCCATTCTTTAGTATGGAAGATACGAGCATGAGTAAAATCATGTTGGCAACTCTGCCATTTGTATGGGCTCCTGAAAATTAATTGGAAATATTATTATCTCTATGTGTGCCAATTTTTGAACAGTTCCCTGAATACCTTCTGAGATATCGAACATAGAGTCCAAATTTCAATTGTGATATTTCAGCATTTGATTGCATTGGCGTCATTTTCAAATATAGCCGTTAAGTGCACTGGTAAATATTTTTACTCCGCCAAATTTGGTTTAGATAACTGCAGCCAATTAGGAGTGTTGATAGGAGGAATACACAGACAGAAGAACAGACAGACTCACTTTTGCCCAGATTGATCCCATACGTCTACTTTTTCATAATTTTTGCATAATGTGAAAAGTAGGCTAACAATGGTCTTTTCGACCCAGTCATGAAATATATATTTAGAAATATAGAGTAGGAGGGTAAAATAATGCCCAGTCATGGTTTCTGTTCTTTCTATGAAGCTGTTGATGCCTGCGAAACCCAGTTTAGAAGGGGAACGATAATTATTGTTTTATTGTAATAAATATTTGCAAGGATTCTTCACACGACATATGGTAAAATCCCGGCATTTGTGTGGAATATTAAAAGGGAAATCATTGCTTGGAAGGCTGTCTCGGGGGTTTGGACCCACTAATCTTCCAAGTCTGAAAACTGAAGCGATCCCGGTTGGCGAGTAGATGTCTTCAGATAATGGACGATGTGATACACGCAGTTCTGTGATTTGGCTTCTTCGCTCGCTACTCGTATCTTGGCGGGCACGTGGTGGATCGATGTACGCTCTAATGACCGGCCGGCTGACGAGCGTGCTGGCGCCGGATTGAGCCAATCAGCGACCGTGACGGCCAGCGACACCTCCAACACGTGCTGCTTGCCTTCTCAGACGTACTACGGCAGCAACAGTTTGCTCGAGTCCTTGGGAGTTTAAATGGCGATTGAATATTGATTGCTTTTTGTTGTGAATTCATTTTTGGCGCTTGGGACACCTTGGTCATCACCAGCCCCGTGTAGTTGGGTGTGTGTTGAACTTGCAGATAACCTGTATTCCTGTGGTGACTAGTAGTATGTGTAGTATTTCTCCATGGCTTAAGGGATAGCGTGCTCCGGGTTCGATTCCCGGCCAAGCCATCAGGGATTTTAATCTCTTGGGATTAATTCCCGTGGCTCGGGACATGGTGTACGTGACGTTTTCATCATCACTTTATCCCCACTACGACGCGCATGTCGCCCACGGGCGTCAACTATAAAGACCTGCACTCGGCCTCTACGGAGGCCATACGATCATTTTATTTTCAGGGACAGGAATTGGGTAGGCGTCATGGGACTTGCACCAAGGTTCTATCCCGGCATTTACCTGGATGGAGTGTGGAAATAGACAGGGGAAAACCACACTGAGCATAGCCGCTCTCAGCACCAGGATTCGAACCTGTGATCTCCATTTTTTTTTCAGTTGGCCTCGTGACCGTGGTGTACGATTAAACGAGCACTATTACGCCTCAGGGTGGTTGAATTTTGAGCATGATTGCATGTGTTGCTCCTTACTGCTGAATTACCGCATATGCTGGCTTTAAATGATATGGGCCGAAGATATTGGTCACTTAAAACAATAATAATCATCATTATAATCATCGTCATTGTAGCCCCTGTGGCTTAGGCGGCAGCACGCCGGCCTCTCACCACTGAGTCCGTGGTTCAAATCCCGGCCACTCCATGTGAGATCTGTGCTGGACAAAACGGAGGCAGACAGGTTTTTCTCCGGGTACTCCGGTTTTTCCTGTCAAAATTTCATTCCAGCAACACTCTCCACTATCATTTCATTTCATCTGTCATTCATTTCATCATTGCCCCAGAGAAGTGCGTCAGGTCTCGGCAGCCGGCACAGTTCATATCCTCGCCGCTAGATGGGGGCTTCATTCATTACATTCCTGACCCGATCGGAGACTGGATGCAGGCTGTGGATTTTCATTTTCATAATCATCATCATCATTATCATTATCATAATCATCATAATCATAATTATTATAAAAATGATCAATATATCTTTATCATCATCATCATCATCATCATCATCACATCATCGTTATCACCATAATCATCATCATCATAATCATCATTATCATCTTATTCATCATTATCATAATCATAATTTTCATCTATGTCATAATAATCATTATAACCATCCTAATCATAATTGTATTATCATTATCATTATTATCGTAAGCATTATTATAATCAACATCATGAGCATCATTATAATGATCATCATTATAATCATCATCATATTTAGAGGCAGATGACCTCGTAGTTCCGCCCCTTAAAACAACAATAACTAACTGATCATCATAATCATCATTATTATAATCATTATCGTATTATCATCATCATACTCACATTACCATCATCATATTCATCATTATCATAATCACATTATCGTCATCATAAGCATCATAATCATCGTTATAATAATCATTATCATCATGCCTTTAAGTGCTTTTGAGGTAACTTGTACCCAAAGTGCTTATATACCTAATTGATTTCTCTACACATACTGTATATGGTTTCTCTCTCAACAATAACCTATAGAGAATTCCATATGGAACTACCCTGGTGCCTCATCAATATACAGCAAAGAGTAATTTAGAAATGAATTGAATTTATTAGCCAAAGATTTTCTACTAAGGACAATGAAATCCTTATGTAGCATATACAATTTATCTTATTTAAAATATAAAGAGAGAAAAACTAAATTTTGTTTCAACAATGAAGCATGACAGAGCATGCATGACTTGTTATGTACTCGATCTGGTACAATATATGTCCGTCCAATGGCTACATAAGTCGTTATGTGTAATGTATTCAGTATACTGATTCCGGTGAACCTGTTAAAGCTTTGTGAAGCACCTCCGAACGTGCATGCTCCACCAGACAAGTTGGTAGCCATGCGTGCTCTATCTTGAGTTAATCCTCTCGTTTCTTGTATCAAGTGTTAGAGTCTTGGTAGGGTAAATATTTCAATGTTTTTTCTTCTTCTTTATTAGGAATATTCTATAATACAGTAGTTTTCCTTCAACCCAAACATACAGGTGCCTACCAAAAGATTAAGACAACTAGCTTATTTTCAACAAAAGCTCGCTGGTCTTATATGTTTGATTCAAATTTTGCCAAATATTTTATGGAAATACTTTGATATAATAGGCATCTACCTGTACCAAAAACATTGTAATATGGCTTTCAGTTTTTGAGTTACAAATTTTTAATACAAGTGGAGTATCGAAGAAAATCACAATTTTCAACCACAAATTAATTTGTGGACACCAAACCAATGGGGTTACCTTATTGATTATTTTTATAAGTATTGTAGAATGTATACAAACGTTTTGGTAAATGAAAAGAAAATCCCAAAAATTTTCTTGCCATTTGGCAGTGATTTTTGTATACCTGGCTTCTCAGAATAGACGAGGGAAACTGATTCCAGGTACTCGGATTGTTGACCTTGGAACTGTCTCTATCTGTTGACACCATGCTGAGCTGTGCCTGGTGAAAGTTTGGGTCCGCTAACTCAACCCTCACAGAAGCTATTAAGCAGTGAACGCTCATCAGTCTTGGCTTCAATTCGTTACCTTTTACAAAAAGTACAAACATCACTACCAAATGGCGAGAAAATTTTTGGGATTTTTTTTCATTTACCAAAATGTTTGTATACATTCTACAATACTTATAAAAAATAATCAATAAGGTAACCCCATTGGTTTAGTGTCCACAAATTAATTTGTGGTTGAATAATGCGTTTTTCTACGATACTCCACTTGTATTAAAATTTGTAACTCAAAAACTGAAAGCCATATTACAATGTTCTTCGTACAGGTGGATATCTATTAGATCAAAGTATTTTCATAAAATATCTGGCAAAATTTGAATCAAACATATAAGACCAGCGAGCTTTTGTTGAAAATAAGATAGTGGTCTTAAACTTTTGGTAGGCACTGTGCTCTACTCCTCCACAAATTTCGGTCTTCCGCATCTTCCTCGGTTAAGCCTATATTATATGACAATTAATGTAACTGCCCTTGATCCATTTTGCAATTACTGAGAGTGGGGGGGCTTATATTTGGCCCTAGAAAGGAACGATGAATGGAGGTCTTTGTCAAAGGAATACGCACTGTCGATGTACACTATCGCTTCTAAGTGTGTTCTTTTGGTATAAGTTAGATTATGATTATTACATCAAATATAGGTTTAGGTATTAGGAAGTCACTTTTGAAAGCCATCGTCTGGAGCGTGGTCCTCTATGGAAGAGAAACATTGTCTCTTGGTGCAGCAGCAGAAAAGAGGAGAATGGAAGCGTTTGAAATGTGGTGTTACAAGAGGATGACGAAGAAGATATGGGCACTTAGAGTAACAAATAAAATAATATTTCTGTAGAACGAGAAGTGAGAAAGGAGAGATGTTTATGATGACTGATAATGAAGAGAAGAGATAGGTTGGTAATACACATACTAAGACACCCAGGAATAGCAAACTTAGTTATGGAAGTAAGGGTCGAGTGTCGAGGACAAGAACTGTAGGGGTACACCAAAGTGAGAATATGCTTAACAGATTGCCCCAGATGCAAGGTGTGATAGCCATGTTGAAATGAAACGATTAGCTCAGGACAGCTAGCATGGAGGGATGCATCAAACCAGTCAAAACACTGAAGACTCAAACAACAACATTAATAATACTATTATTTTATTACTAAAGGGGATGTCTGAAATCTAGCAAAAAATAGGCCGTCAAGCGAGCCACTTGGCTGTGTGAACAGCACGCCACTGTCTCGTGTTTAGAGTTGTTACAAGATGATAAAAGAATTACTATATTATATCCATAAGTGGATGAATGTTCACCAAAACGTGACGTTGATTCCCCTTAATGGCCGCCTCCCCTTGCGCGGCCTAATTGAGCAGAAGAAAGCGGATTGTCAAGGATTGTGTCTCGCAAGACACTGAGCGCCTTAAGCTAGGCCACCCTCCTCACCCGGCAGGAATTAGGAACATGTCCGGCAGAGAAATTAGCACCATTCTCACCAAGACCAAACTTTTCAGGGGTTGTCTTGTCGCTTTCCCCTTGAAATTCTGTACATTCCCTTCAAGAAAGACACAGAGTATCCAATTCAGAGCACCGACTTTAGTACTAACTTTGCACGTTTCGTTCGATAACAGTGACTTCGACATTTTTTTAGCTGTTAATGAGTCTCTAGATTTTCAGCAATGGGTGATTCAGAAATACTAGCATTAACCGTCACGGCTTCGCCCGCAAATATTCTAGTTGTAAAGAGTACACTTAGCAAAATCTCAATCATGAATGCTATGACTGATTTATCCTTGGTATGAATAATCAGACTTTATCAATTCAGCTACTGGTGCAGTGGTTAGGGGCTTGTCATGCCTTCATAGGTATATCAGAGCGAAGTTAGTTTTTTGGGAATATCACAGACACTGTTAATTTAAGGGCCTTTAAATGTGGTTTTCGGAGATCCTTTATAGTCGGGCGAAAAAGACCTTTCGGACCACACTCACACGTGAAAATTGCGTGAAAAATTTCTAGAGTGCCCCTTGACCCCCTTAAGTGCATTATACTGTATGTATTCATGAATTTGACGGCTTAATTTGGTTCAGTGGTACCCTTATAACTGTCTGGAAACTTTTACAGTACCGGTAATGTAATATTTGGAATTGCATTGCGTCTTACAGAAATAGATGGACCTGTGAGCTTCTGTTACCATGGTTACCGTGTTGCATTCTTTCATTATTTCATTGTAAATATACATATTTTAGTATTTATTTAATTGTGAGGCATTTAAAGAGTAAGTGAGTGCGTTTCGCTTACGCATTGGGTTATGCTGAACCTGTAGGTACCCCGTATGTGTAGGTTGGTGTTAATGGGACCTTATTTTCGGTACAAAACTGGAATGGGACCTTGGCAGAATTATATAGGGAGAGATACCAGGTGAATCAGCAGCCCCTAATAATATTGTTTTATGCAGCCCAACTAGCGTTGTTATCAGAAAGGTTGACTATTCTGCCCTGCTAAGCACAGATGTGGTAACTGACATTTTTGTCGAAACTGAGATACGGGTTCATTCATTGCTCTGCATCCTAAAGAGTCAGTTACTAGTGTAAAATACCGTATATACGTGTTTGTTTAGGAAATAAACGCTTATTTAGTCTACCGTAACTATGTTTCGGACTTGAATTACTAGGCCATTTCATTGTATCTGCAGTTTACTAAACGATTCCTTTGTATTTGCAGTAGATACGACATTTTGATTTAGTAAAGTGTACATACCATAAAATGCTTTAGCAATGTGGAGATACAATAACTTGGCGTAGTATTTATGCACTGTTTTGATCTAGTAAACTGTAGATCGCTTAAAATGCCGCCAATTGGTAATTGGTGGCAAACAGTAAGCACTGGGTTGTGACAGTGCTTGGTTGTGTTTGTGATTCGAAACATGCTAAGTTTGTCTGTGATTGCAAAACTTAAACAGGAAAGTACCTGTACAAGTCAACTCATACAGAAGCTATGTGAAGAAATAAATAATGCACATGATTTAGGAGACCAGAGCCTCCGTGGCTTAGGCGGCAGCACGCCGGCCTCTCACCGCTGGGTCCGTGGTTCAAATCCCGATCACTCCATGTGAGATTTGTGCTGAACAAAACGGAGGCAGACAGGTTCTTCTCCGGGTACTCCGGTTTTCCCTGTCACAATTTCATTCCAGCAACACTCTCCACTATAATTTCATTTCATCTGTCATTCATTTAATCATTGCCCCAGGGGAGTGCGACAGGCTTCGGCAGCCGGCACAGTTCATATCCTCGCCGATAGATGGGGGCTTCATTCATTCCATTCCTGACCCGGTCGGTTGACGGGAAGCAGGCTGTGGATTTTCATTGTCATTTAGGAGACCAAAGTAAGTGACTAATTTCAGAAGCAAATACTGTAGGTCATAACATAACTTAGTTACATATTCACCATAACTAGCCTTGGGAACTTCGGACTGCCCCTTTAAATTAGTTGATGGAATACCGTCAAAATCACAATTGTTTGTGAATCATGTTTCTATGGTGCTGGTAGTAGTTAACAGGGCTCGTCACAACAAAGGCAGGAAGAAACATTACTTCATGATCCACTAGATGATTGATAATATTTGTTTGGAATTTGATTACCTACAAAATTTTCAAAGTGGAATCTTCCCATTGCAGGATTGTCTTTTAAATGCTCATTCCGTAGAACATGTACCAGTTATTGAGTGTGAGTACATCGTTAACCAAGACAATACTTTACAACCAGTTACCTTGAAACACCAGGAAAACCCATGTTGACTGACGAATTTAATGAGGATGATCTAGGCCCAATAGTTGCTGAATTTCAAACAAGGTTCAAAGAATTAAACTTCATGAAGAGTACTGGAACCTATCACGGCAAGAACAAAAAACATTCGTCCTTGGAGCAGTCACTAAAAACCTATACAAAGACAAACAGCCGGTTGTACATCAAGAAGGAAAGACACACTACACTATACTTTGAAAGATGAGCAAGGCTATACGAAGAAAGTATGCACTCTTGGGTATTTTAGAAACAATGATAGTATTATTCAGTCATTATGCAAACAAACTGGCCTTTCCCCCAAATTCGATGGACGACGTGGTAAGACTGCTCACAATAAGATTGCCAGAACAGTTGTTAAAGAACACATTAAATCATTCAAACCTTCGATATCGCATTATCGTCGAGAGCATGAACCTAATCGATTGTATTTGCCAAGTGACTTGACTATTACCTCAATGTATGATGATTTACGAAAACAGAATCCTAGATTTGCGTGCTCGTATGATTAATACAGACAAGAAGTAGATAACATGAATATTTAATTTATTAAGTTGGGCCATGAGGAGTGCGAATTCTGTGAACATTTTAAACAGCACCCCCACTCTCTTGAAGAACCTTATGATAACTGCCAAGACTGTCAGGCATGGAAAACACATATTAATAGGGCATTCACGGCAAGAAGATACGCACAGAGAACCATCAAACGATGAAATTGTGTACAGCGTTGATATGCAGAAGGTTATAATACTCCCAAGGTTGGAAATGTTGAAAAATGTGGTTTTTGCACAACGTTTATCTGTGTATAATGAAACGTTCGCACCTGTGGGTACAAAAAGCAAGTCTCGAATAGTCGCTGTCCTCTGGCATGAAGGTATAAGGGGCAGAAAACAAGAAGACGTCGTGAGTTCATTTTTTAAATTCCTCTCTTCTAGTGAAGCACGCGATGTCAAAAAAATTGTATTGTGGATGGACAATTGTACAGCACAAAATAAAAATGGGCATTATTCACATTTTTTGTTTATATCATAAACTCAAGCCTCATCAGTGCCGATGTGATTGAGGTAAGATATTTTGAGCCTGGGCATACGTTTATGTCTGCAGATTCATTCCACCACAGTGTTGAAAAGTCGTTGAAAACGAACAAACAGTCCAATGTCTACGATTTCAATGACTTTCAAGAGGCCACCTCAATGGCTTCTAAAAAGGTCACAGTTCTCTCGATGCAGGTGGAGGACTTTTATAAATGGAAAAGTTTCATGTCGCTGAAAAAGATAAAAAGCAGTTCATCTGAACGACCATATCTTCACAACATTGTTGCAATCCAAGCAAAACGTGGCAATTTACTTTTTTTTTATACAAAGAGGGGTATCATGAGGTTCGGAAGACATTAGATTTTCTTCAACTGAAAATTATTAAAACTGGGAAGCAAGAAAGCAAGAACAACCCAGAGGCATTTCTACTCAGAGGAAAGGATCTTTACTTCAGTTATTGAAGAGAAAATCATCTGTTGTTCCTTCTAACGGACTAGAATTTTGGCATTCATTTCCTCCTAAGTGCTAATGAAGGCAGGGGGGATGCGAGTGATGACAATGATGGATAAGTGTCAGATAGCCTACACTTCAAGTTTATTTGTTTAGATGTCCTACAACCTCCTTCGTTCTTTTATATTGAGGAAATAGTTTGTAGAATTCATTTAAGTTCATAATGTTACGAAGCAAGTTACAAATTTTAACAAATCAATGTGTCCTTTAAATATTTTTCTTACTAAGATCAAAACTTCAGCGATCAGCCTACTAAAAGATTTAAGCTGACATTTCCATTAATATAACTTACCATACAACTGCTAAAATGCGATAAATTTTTACGGAAGGATGTGATTTTTTATATGTTTGTCTTTTAATTGTATTGATTGTCTAAGATCAGCCGGAAATGTCAATAAATTCTTACTGTGAAATGTAATTTTAGTTATATATGTTATGAAATCCTGCATATTTTACTAATTCAGATTATTTTAGCTAAGATTTCATGCATGAATTAATAAGTGAGGTAAGCCACAGTTGGTTAATTTTCATTTATGACAGCATTTAACTTGGATTAAGCAAACAAAATTATAGATACATTAAAAAGATACAATAAAAGCGACTCATAAGTTGTCAAAGTTTACTTAGCCATAAAGCAAGTATCTACAAATTACAAAGCAGGTTCATGGTATCTGAGCAGAAACAATATTTAAGCCTAGTAAAGTGCAGATAAAGTAAAATAGCTTAGCAAACATGAGTGTTTTCATTAACTGTTTAAGTTTTATCTGATTTCTTTGCGGGAAAATATTCTCTTATCCCATCTTAAGCTTTAAAAAGTAATTCCCCGCGAATCATAATACTAGAGAGATGCTATATAGGTTTATTTTAACAAATACACAATCTACGGCAATGATTGAAACTATAACCTTGATTTACTCCTTTCCAACCCGAATGCAGATACCACTTCTGTGCTTAGCAGGGCAGTAATTCTCTGCTTACATTCCGTATGGTGCTAATGCACTGGAAGCATATCCTGCAAACGATAATGAACACTATAATTTTTCCCTCGATGTGACTACAGACTAATTCTTAGGGAAAATTAAAAGTGTTCAGTATCGTTTGCGGAATATGCTTGCAGTGCGTTAGTACTATACGAAATAGAAGCAGAGAAATTTCGACCTTCCCTACAACAACGTTAGTTGGGCTGCATAAAACAATATTATTAGGGACGGCTGATTCACCTGGTTACATGTTACATGAAACGAAAATCCACAACCTGCTTCCAGTCTCCGACCGGGTCAGGAATGGAATGAATGAAGCCCCCATCTAGCGGCGAGGATATGAACTGTGCCGGCTGCCGAGGCCTGACGCACTCCTCTGGGGCAATGATTAAATGAATGACAGATGAAATGAAATGATAGTGGAGAGTGTTACTGGAATGAATTGTTGACAGGGAAAACCGGAGTAACCGGAGAAAAACCTGTCTGCCTCCGTTTTGTCCAGCACAGATCTCACATGGAGTGACCGGGATTTGAACCACGGACTCAGTGGTGAGAGGCCGGCGTGCTGCCGCCTAAGCCACGGAGGCTTACATGTTACATGATTGTTTGTTAATAATTTTATTTGTTTGTCCAGAATGTGTTCATAAACAATTCGTCCTAGTGCGATGAAAATTTGGTGAGTTGTTGTGCACCCTCCGGTAAAGGTTTCTGAATTAGTAAATCCATTTTACAATAAGTGGCACGCGAGTCATTTCGACACATTAGTTTTGGCACGCTTATCGTTTTAACAAGTGTACTTTGGTGAACACGGGGCTACATGACCGCGTTTTCGCAGCCCCTAAACTGAGGAACCAACCAACCTTCTTTGGTGAGTTGTTGCGTACACGCCTATGAAGGTTTCTGAATTAAAAAAGCATTCTTACGAAGGATGGCACGCAAGTCGTTTCAACAAATGAAATTTAGTCAGTTGTTGTGCAGGCTCTCGAAGGTTTCTGAAATAGTTAATCCATTTTTAGAAAGGTGGCCCATAAGTCGTTACTAAAATGAGTGTATTTTACGAGTATATAGTTTTGCGGCAGTTTATGATTGTGTTTCGAAACGTTTGCAGTTTCCGGTGCGACACGCATTTGCGTTAACCATCAACAAAGCACAAGGACAGTCCCTACGAGTTTGTGGACAACATTTTGAAAATCCATTCTTCTCTCATGGACAGCTGTTAGTGACCTGCTCACTCGTCAGAAAGCCTTATGATTTATTCATGTACGCACCAGATGGGCAAACAAAGAAATGTTGTGTATCCAAAAGCTCTTTATTAAACAAAATTACACCACGAACACTGTCTTTCTTTCTTTCTTTCTTTATTTATTAAAAGCTCATGTAGGTCTCGTTTTTAATCCAACTTCGGTTCTGAAATTCAAGAACTCCTATAAGGTGCTGGCTACTTCTCAGGGAAGTGATTATGCTCGAAATTTAATCATCATTATTATTTTCCACATTTCGTAATTCTCATTGGCAATCGATGAGACTCGTGTCGACTGCTTTAGAAATCAAATAACCTAGATAGGTTTATTTCGAAATCGATGAATCGCGTGAGTTGCCACCCGCCGTCACACGTCACACTTAGGCGTATCAATTAGATAGGCGATGGTTGTTTTCAAAATCGAAGAATTCGCATTGGCTGCTGTCCGCTTCAGTCTGTCGTACTTCGAAACGGAATAATCCAGCTCGCTGGGTTATCACCGAATTGATTTCTTTTTTCGAAACTTATTCCCCACGTTTTCCCGTCTTGTACTTATTTGGTACTGCAATGCATGCAGGATACAGATAGTTTCTTTTTTATATTTTAGCCTACTTTCGAATATTGTGAAAAATGATAATAGACTTATGAGCAGACTCCGGGGTCTTAGTACGTGTGCAATTAAGGTAGAACACACAGTACCGTGTGTGTGTGTGTGTCTGTGTGTCCCCTAATAACTTCTAAATGGCTGGAGTGATTTCAATGAAACTCGGTAGGGTCATGTTATTACGTGTCACCAATCCAACATGGCGGCTGTGCGAAATATTTCACCAGCATGCAATATTTCCTAAACTATTACCGATATCACCCTTAACTTTTGTACGGTGAAGGCCACTACTACAAGTTCATTTATGAGACTTTCAAAACCCTGGTAACTACAAAACCAAGATGGCGGCCAAACGAAGTTGAGACTTTAAAATATACTTTCTCGCTATTTATCCATTCAAACGTAATGAAACTTGGTACAGCAAATGTGTATACACATTTTAATGCACTGGCATCTAATTTAGTTCAATATTATTGTTTTCATAACCTCCAGATGATGGCTGTGCGTAATATTTCACCGGCATTCTTTATCTCCGAAACTATTACTGATATCACTTTGAAATTTTGAACAGCGATAAAGAACACTACTGAAAGTTTATATATGTAAGTTTTAAAAACTCGTAGAGTACAAAACGAACATGGCGGTCAAGCGAATTTGAAACATTTGAATAGACTCTTCTCGCGATTGATCCATCTGAGCGAAGTGAAATATGGTACAGTACATGTTTATGCATATTTTAATGTATAGGCATCTAAGTTAGTTAAATTGTTTGCATAACCTCAAGATGGCGGCGGTGCAAAATTTTAAAATTAAGTTTGTATTTCTTGTGTCTTAACCATTCGAGGGAAGTGAAGGTTTGAATAATGAACCTACGCAATAATTTTCTTTTAATGGTACATAACTCTATCGCCTATACATATAACAATCCAACATGGCGACTACCCGAAATATTTAAACTGATCTCAATATCTACGAATCTTTTACAGCAATCAAACTGATTTTGTTATTGTTCACAGAGGCTATGAACATAAGTTCACCATTAGGACTTTCAATAACCCGGAGAGCACATATCCAACATGGCGGCGACGCGAGGTATAAATATTAAAATGGACGTTTCTCGCGATTTAACCATCCGATTGCAGTGAGAACTTGGTACTGTAAATTCTTATACAAATGTTAATCCATTGGCATCTAATTTATTTCAATTGTTTTCATAACGACAAGATGGCAGCTGAGCGAAATTTTAAAATCTCTTTTTTAGCTCTTGTGTACTAATCATGCGATTGAAATTTGAATTCTACACGTACACAATAATCTTCATGTAACAGTACATAACAGTTAAATATACAGGTAGCGGCAAAAAGATCTGATGGTTTTTAAATCACAACAACACAAACATTTTAAATGATACAAACTCTTTTATTACTTATAACACCAAGGTGTACATGTCAATTAATGGAAACATGAAAGAACAATAGATTTCAACTTTTAAGATTTGAAGATAACGTCTTTCAAATGATGCCCATCTTTTGCCATGCATTCTTCCAGTCTTGCACTGAAGCTTTGCATAGCCATTAGGCTTCAACTGCTGAACAATAACCATTTTATACGGATGAAAATGCAAATCGAAACGCAATATTCGTCTCACTGTTCGATCAGACATTTGCAAAGCAGCAGCTTGTTTACGAGCCGGCCGCCGTGGACTGGTTTCCACAGCTTGTCACACCCGCTCAACATTTTCTGGTGTCCTGGCTGACCTTGGACGGCCTGTCGACGTACGTTTTAAGGCTGAACCTGTTGCTCTAAAATTACTCACCCATAACAAAATTGTGTTACGAGATGGAACGTCTCCTCTTCGACGCGCTCAGCCATACAACGACATAAACCGTCAGATCTTTTTGCCGCATGGCAAAGATGGGCATCATTTGAAAGACGTTATCTTCTAATCGTAAAAGTTAAAATCTATTGTTCTTTCATGTTTTCCATTAATTGACATGCACACCTTGCTGTTATAAGTAATACAAGAGTTCGTATCATTTAAAATGTTTGTGTTGTTGTGATTTAAAAACCGTCAGATCTTTTTGCCGCTCCCTGTATAAAAATCCAAAATGGCGACCATACACGGTTCTCAATATCTACGAATCTATTACAATCAAACTGAAATTGTGTATGTTGATAGAGGCAATTAACATAAGTAGGATATATGAAAATAGGCTGTATAGTTCTTCACGGAACTACTTGTTGTTATTGTAATCATAAGATGTAAAGTAAGAAACTTAAAAATAAACTTACTAAAGTTTCCTTTTTCGCACAAAACGTGTAAGGTACTTGCATAAAAATACACTAAAATAAACTTTGTAGACTATTCATTTATCCCTCCATAATGGATTTTTGGTGGGTCGATTTGTGTGGAACTTTATGAATTAAATTTTGTAAAAGGCCAAAAGTTGAAAAAGACTCTATATCCTCCAACAATCTCCCCCAAGAAGGCTGTCCCAATTTTGACTGTCAAAAATATGGTCACCGTAACGATAGGGCACGAGGAAGTATCTACTGCGACTTTCGGGTGTAGCTATGAACACATGTGATGTACTTCGGATAAATGAACTGATCGCATGGCACAGTACGCCGTCTGTTGTGAACAAGCTGGCAGTTCTTTGAGCGTGTGTGGTATCAACTCCAAGTGATAATAATAATAATAATAATTTCGTATGGCATCGGATGCCGGGTGCAAGCTTTGTTATTTTACTCCTAAAGGGTAGCTTGCATGTCGAATTTCGTTGTTCTTTGAAGCACTATGAAAGTCAAGGAGGTTAGATATCTAGGCTCCTTGGACACTATAGCGCTTTCTAGTAGAGAAATTAGGAACTTTGTGTTGGCGGAAACTCCCGAGATTGATTTTGCTTTTATAATAATAATAATAATAATAATAAGAATAATAATAATAATAATAATAATATCGTATGGCCTCGGATGCCGGGTGCAAGCTTTGTTAATTGCACCCAGAGGGCAGCTTGCATGTCGTATTTCGTTGTTCCTTTGAACGCTATGAAAGTCAAGGAGGTTAGATATCTAAGCTCCTTGACCCTACAGCGCTTTCTAGTAGAGAATGGAGGAACTTTGTGTTGGCGGAAAATCCCGAGATTAATTTTGCCATTGAACACGGCCTACTGAATTCAAATGGGTTCTTTAACATGCCAACAACCTATGACATCCATGTCGTGATTTTTGTCGCCTTTCAAAAATCACTTACCACGGCCAGGGGTGAACCTGCAAGCTTGGGGTTAGTAGTCCGACTCTTTGATCACTCACCCACCACTGTTTACGTACTAAAACTCCGCAGCCTGCTTATAAGATCTACACGGGTCAAATACCCGTAGTACAGTGAGATTCATTTGCTGGAGTGGGGCTGGCAACCAGCTGCTGGGCGCGCGCGCCTTCCGCCAGCTAACCGAGCTCGGGCCGCGGATAGCGCGCAGGCGAGATAACCAGGGTCATTAACGTCATTAAGACACTAAACTTTCATCAACGAGGGTGTGAAGTGTCAGCGGACAGATAAGAAGGTAACATAAACAACAGTTTCTTGCAAGATTTAATTAAAAAAGCACACATGTTTTTTTTTCTTGGGAATCTGGATGACCACACGTCACCAGTTAAAGGTTATAACTTACCTTTTAACAGATGATGCTGAAAATGTTCTCCTTCAGCTGACAGACAGTAACATTGGAAGCTACATCGTTACGGTTTCCACCTGCGCGCTATCCGCGAACCGAGCTCGGTTGTCTGGCGGAATGCGCGCGCGCCCGGCAGCCGGTCGCCGGCCCTGCTCCAGCAAATGAATCTCCCTGTACAAAGGTAGCAGTAGCAAAGGGCACCTCAGTGTCATGTTTCATATCGCCTCCATCGTCTCCAGAGTATTGAAAGATAGATTACGACTAAACTATTCACCAGATCTCTTCTAAATTTTGGAAACACAATCCTTCATGTATGGAGCGTCCTAGTCACAATCTACTAGGTCATCAGCCAAATAATTACAAGATGGCGGCCATGTGGATCATGCATGCATTATGATCCAATGAATCAATTCTCTCAGATAGTCCCATGTAAGGACCCTTTGTTAACAGCGTGATGACTATTATGAGAGTATACATTACGCGGAGCCGCCATCTTGAAATAATAAGATATAAAAATAAATATCTCTCAACACTTGATGACTGTATGTGTCAGAACTACAATGACAAAAATTACTGATGGAGGTTGAAGGTTATTTTGGATTGGTATACCCTAAGTAAAACAACAGCAGGCTAACGAATTTTAGTGCAAGATAGGACCGTATAATGTGGCCTTCTATGACTAAGGTAAAAGAACGAACTTTCCATACACTCAAGATGGTGGCTGCGCAAACTATTCGAACATTAAAATCAACAACTCATATTATAATTGCGAATTTACAACGAATCTTGGCTAAAGATGAGCATCACATAAGGGTTCGTATTTGCGTTAGTCAAAAGATTTTTTTATCGTATGGCCTCGGGTGCCGGGTGCAAGCTTTGTAATTTGACACCCAGAGGGTAGCTTGCATGTCGAATTTCGTTGTTCCTTGAATCACTATGAAAGTGAAGGAGGTTAGATAATAGATATCGAAGCTCCTTGAACACAATAGCGCTTTCTAGTAGAGAAATGAGGAACTTTGTGTTGGCGGAAACTCCCGAGATTAATTTTGCCATTATGAACACGACTTACTGAATTCAAATGGGTTCTTTGACATGCCAACATCGTATGACATGCGTATCGTATTTTTGCCGCGTTTCAAAAATCACTTAACGTGGCCAGGGGCGAACCTGCAATCTTGGAGTTTGTAGACCGACACGCTATCCACTCACCCACCTTGGCAAGATAGTCAAAAGATTATCACATTGAATATAGCGCACAATGGCCATCTCTAAATTTCAAAATATTTTAGTAACTCTCAGTATCTAAGAGCTACGACAGTGAAATTTACAAATAATACGGTTCATATGCCCAAACGGTGAATTCATACAGTCAAGATGATGACGTAATATCCAAATTAGTAACGCAGGATATATTTGCACAGTTTAGTCGAACTGCTGTAAGAGAGGAGTCAGCCTACTATATAAGAGAGAGGCCTCAGTAGCGTTGGTGATAAATTTATCACATTGAATATTGCGCGCAGCAGCCATCTTGACATTTCACAATTTACAAAATGTTACAGAGCTTCAACGATGAAATTTGCTGATGGTAGAACCTGACATTTAGATTGGTATGCCCAAAGCAAAATAACAGCGACTCCAAATGTTGAAAATGGTGACCTGGGGATGGTATTAAAACGTAACATTGATACATTCATAACGTTATTGCGAAATGAAAATGAAACTTGGTAGGAAGGAAGTACCCTACAAAGAGAATAACGCTCTGAATACAACGTGTAGTGGCCATCTTTAAAATAATGAATATGATATGCATACCTGAACAATAACGAAAATTAGTAGCAACGTAGAATCTTGTAAGGGTTTTCTACGACCATGTCCATGATGACGGCTGTGCATGTTCATAGATCATTAACTCACGATATAGTAGCACAATTGGTTGGTTAGTTGGTTCGTTCCTTAGTTTAGGGGCTGCAACAACGCATAATGTAGCCCCGTGTACTTTGGGTGTATGTAGAATCTCTCTGATAACCGGTGTTGATTGTGATGACTGTATTTGTGTGTGTTATCTATTTTTAATTCAAGTAAGGTCTGCACACGATAATTACAAGTAGTTCCTACTTTCGCTACCAAATGCTACCGTCCACGACACCCATCTGTGAACCTGGCTAATAGACCTACTAGATACCATCGCAACCAGCGCCTGGAGAAGAACGTTGGAACTTAAGAGCATTAATCAAAGCTAACCTAGAAATTTTGCTTCACACAAGTTTAGTTAGTGGAAGGTTCTTTTACATGCCATAAGTATATGACATGGGCCCGCCGGCTTTACTTCCCCTCCGAAGGAAGACTTACTGAGGGATTTTTAAAGCTGTTAAAATTCGACGACGCTGGCCGGGTTTGAACGCGCGACCTTGGGCATAGAAGCTCAGCATGCTACCAACTACCCCACCGAAGCCGCCTGGTAGCACATGCTAGATTTAGAGACAGAGGAGTACCATATAAAAGTACATCGCAAGCGGTGATCCTAACCCGCGAGGACTGGCGCAAGGGTATTTTTGGCCCGAGGATTAAATAATGATCTATATTTTCGTTTTGGTCAGCCCTTATTTCCTGTCGCTTACTGTACCTTCCTTCCTAGCCTTGAACTCCACCCTGAAAAAGAAACATGTCCATATCTTTTGGAACACTCCTTTAATTTCTATATTATTTAGGGTCGGGTTAGATTTACCCAAGGCGCCAGTCCTCGAGTGACAATTTTCGTCTTTCGTTAGTCAGGACAATCTGTAAAGAAACAAGAAGTTCCTTGACGAACTAAAGATCCTACTTTTCTTAAAATTTAAGATTCAGGCAAATGATTAATCTATATGGATCTATCTAGAATAATGACGATATTAAGTTGGTAATAATAGAGAACTACAGTTGGCAGCCCTGGTGACTGAATATATTCTTAATTCCATCTCTTAAGGTACAGAATACAAAATTTAGTTGAAGTCCAATGGATAGCCAGGACGTTACATGCAGTTAAACTTTGGATCTAACAGCGCGCGTAAAATCATGTTGGCAATAATGACATACGTGTATTGATCAGAAATAATCTGAAATAATATGATCTATTGTTATGTCAGCTTTGAATGAAATCCATTAGTTAGTATAAAGATACATGCATTTAAAAATTGTACTTATCAGCAGGCTTAGAATCATGTTGGCAGCACTGACATATATCAGTTACACCAAATTAATCTAGAATGCCAGGTACTATACGTGTGCAAAGTTTAGAGCTATTGGCTTGCATACTTTCTGATATATTGATATTAGGATAACAAAAAAATAGAGACAGTATTTATTAACAGTTGACAGCCCTGGTTACTCTTATGAATCGGCATAGTCATGTCTCTTATGGTACACATAGCACACACGAAATTTGGTTGAAATCCAAATGATAGTATAGAAGTTACAGGTATCTAAAGTTGGACCTCTCAGCAGGCTTAGAATCATGTTGGCAGCACTGACGTATATAAGTTACTCCAAATTAATTTAGAATGTCAGGTACTATACGTGTGCATAGTTTAAAGTTGTCGGCTTGCATACTTTCTGATATATGGGTATTTGGATAAAACAAATCGAGAGCATTTATTAACAGTTGGCAGCCCTGGTGGCTCTTAAGAATACGCTCAGTCATATCCACTTTTGTACTCATAGCACATACGAAATTTGGTTGAAATCCAATTGATAGTGTAGAAGTTATATGCATTTAAATTTTGGACCTATCAGCAGGCTTATAATCATTTTGGCAACACTGCCATGTATGGCCTCCTTGAAATTAAACTGCAATATTACTATCTAATCGTGTGCCAATTTTGAAATAGCTCCCATTCATACCTTCCAAGATATCCAACATTGAGCTCAAATTTCAAATGCGAATTTTCAGCAGTTGGTATTACTGACATCATTTTCAAATATGGCCATGAGATATTCAGGTATAGATCTTTACTCCTACCAAATTTTGTTTCGATTGCTGCAGTCGTTTAGGAGTTGATAGGGGGGGGGGACACACACACACAGCCAGACAGAAGGACAGACAGACAGACATACACACATTTGCCCGATCTCATAAGTCTACTTTTTCCTCATTTTTGCAAAATGTGAAAAGTAGGCTAATAAGGGGGAAAACCCATCCATTTAGGTGCAGCACAATCACACAGCTCACGTTCTTGTTCATCCATGTTTAGGGTCTATGGTCACCTTGGTCTTTAATTCCTCTGCACAAAAAATCAAGAAGTTCCGTGACGAACTAAAGAGCCTACTTTTCTTAAAATTCTAGATTCATGCCAATGATTAATTAATCTATATGGATCTATCTAGAATAATGACGACATTAAGTTGGTAATATAGAAATTTCAAATTAGTTCAAAATACTGTATACCTGGCATAATGTAGCCTAATGTAGCCTAATAGAGCACTGCAGTTGGCTGCCCTGCTGACGGAATATATTATTAATTCCGTCTCTTCAGGTACCGGTAGAGAATACAAAATTTGGTTGAAGTTTAATGGATAGCATGGACGTTACATGCAGTTAAACATTGAACCTAATAGCGCGCGTAAAACAATTTTGGCAACAATGTCATGCATGTATTGGTCAGAAATATTCTGAAATAATTGTTGTGCCAATTTTGAATGAAATCCAGTAGTTAGTATAGAAGTGACATTCATTTTACAATTGGACCTATCAGCAGGCTTAGAATCATGTTGGCAGCACTGACGTATATTAGTTACTACAAATTAATATAGAATGTCAGGTAATATACCTGTGCAAAGTTTAAAGCTGTCGGCATGCATACTTTCTGATATATTGCTATTTGGATAAAGTAAATTGAGAGCATTTATTAATAGTTGGCAACCCTGGTGGCTCTTAAGAATACGGTCAGTCATATCTGTTTATGTACGCATAGCACATACGAAATTTGGTTGAACTCCAATGGATAGTGTAAAAGTTACATGCATTTGAAAATTGGCCCTATCAGCAGGCTTATAATCATTTTGGCAACACTGCCATGTATGGCCTCCTGGAAATTAAACTGAATTATTATTATCTAGGCCTATATGTGTACCAATTTTGAAAAAGCTCCCATTCATACCTTCCAAGATATCCAACATGGAGCTCAAATTTCAATTGCGATTTTTCAGCAGTTGGTAGCACTGATATCATTTTCAAATATGGCATTGAGATATTCGGGTACAGATCGTTTTTCCTACCAAATTTTGTTTCGATTGCTGCAGCCGTTTAGGAGCCAGCCAGACAGACAGACAGTCAGACATTTGCCCGGATCGATCTCATAAGTCTACTTTTTCCTCATTTTTAGCCTACTTTCGATTTTTGCAAAAAATGAAAGTAGACTTATGAGATCAACACAGGGCGAAAAATTGTGTGTCTGTGTGTGTGTGTGTGAGTCTGTGTGTGTGTGTGTGTGTGTGTGTGTGTGTGAGTGTGTGTACTCTGAATTTCTGTCCCCCCCTATCAATTCGAACACGGTGAACCCGAATTGAACGAAATTTGGTACAAAGGTAGCACTAGCAAAGGACACCCCAGTGTCATATTTTATATCGCCGCCATCTTGACGGAAACGTAATGGCGGCCACCCAAATGTTCAAAGCTTAAATCAAATTACGACTAACCTAATCATCCGATCTCTACTAAATTTTGCAACAACATACCTTCATGAAAGGAGCATCCTCTGACCAAACTAATAGGTCATCAGCCTAATAGTTTGCGGATGGCGGCCATCTTTGTGTGAAAATCGATTCCCCCTATTAATTCGAACACGGTGAAACTCAATGGAAAGAAATTTGGTACAGAGGTAGTACTAGCAAAGGGCACCTCAGTGTCATGTTCTATATTGCCGCCATCTTGATGGAAACGTAACGGCGGCCACACAAATGTTTAAAGCTTAAATCAAATTACGACTAACCTAATCATCCGATCTCTACCAAATTTTGCAACAACATACCATCATAGAGGGAGCATCCTTTGACCAAATTAATAGGTCATTAGCCTAATAGTTTGCGGATGGCAGACATCTTTGTGTCAAAATCGATTACCCCTATTAATTCGAACACGGTGAAACCGAATGGAACGAAATTTGGTACAGAGGTAGCACTAGCAAAGGGCACCTCAGTGTCATGTTTTTAATCGCCGCCATCTTGACGGAAACGTAATGGCGGCCACACAAATGTTCAAAGTTTAAATCAATATACGACTAACAAATTCATCCGATTTCTACCAAATTTTGCAACAACATACCTTTATGGAGGGAGCATCCTTTGACCAAACTAATTCGTTATTAGCTTAATAATTTGCGGATGGCGACCATATATGTGTGAAAATCGATTCCCCCTATTAATTCGAACACGGTGAAACCGAATGGAACGAAAATTGGTACAGAGGT
Organism: Meconema thalassinum; assembly: GCA_946902985.2. NCBI lineage: Eukaryota > Metazoa > Arthropoda > Insecta > Orthoptera > Tettigoniidae > Meconema > Meconema thalassinum. The sequence continues at coordinate 925,501,974 of OX336388.2, forward strand.
AGCACTAGCAAAGGGCACCTCAGTGTCATGTTTTATATCGTCGCCATCTTGACGGAAACATAATCGCGGCCACCCAAATTTTAAAAGTTTAAATCTAATTACGACCAACCTAATAATCTAGTCTCTAACAAATTTTGCAACAACATACCTTTATGTGGGAAGCATATTCTGAACAAACTGCAAGATCATCAGCCCAATAGTTTGCAGATGGTGGCCAAGTATGTGTGCAAATCGATTCCCCCTATCAATTCAAACACGGTGAAACCGAATTGAACGAAATTTGGTACAGATGTAGCACTAGCAAAAGGCACCTCAGTGTCATGTTTTATATCGCCGCCATCTTGACGGAAACGGAATGACGGCCACCCAAATGTTAAAAGCTTAAATCAAATTACGACCATCCTAATCATTTGATCTCTACCAGATTTTGCAACAACATGCATTTTTGTGGAAAGCATCTTATGACTGACTACAAGGTCATCAGCCCGATAGATTGCAAATAGCGGCCATGTATGTGTGCAAATCCATTCCCCATATCAATTCAAACACGGTGAAACTGAATTGAATGAATTTTTTTACAGAGGTAGCACTAGCAAATTGCACCTCATATTCATGATTAATATCCCTATAGCACGTTGTATTTCAACAAGCTACTACAACCAACATTCAATCATACTCCTTGAAAAGGACAAAGGGTTATAACAATACCCATGCATTTAGGAGAAAGTAGGCTATATTTTCTTTACTGAACATCTTGTTGCAAAATGTGAAAAGTAGGCTAATGAAGATGACTGCTTTGCCGGCACTATCAAGGCCAATGAACTGTTACAAAAATTGTCATTTTTCTGCATGTTAAATTTGAAAGATGTAAATAAACCTCATTAGCCTACTTTTCAAATTTTGCAAAAATGAGGAAAAAGTAGACTTATGAGATCGGGCAAATGTGTGTCTGTCTGTCTGCATGTCCTTCTGTCTGTCTGTCCTTTTGTCTGTCGGTCCCTATCAACTCCTAAACGGCTGCAGCAATCGAAACAAAATTTGGTAGGAGTAAAGATGTATACCTGAATATCTCTCGGCCATATTTGAAAATGATGTCAGTACTACCAACTGCTGAAAAATCACAATTGAAATTTGAGCTCAATGTTGGATATCTTGGAAGGTATGAATGGGAGTTATTTCAAAATTGGCACACGTATAGATAATAATATTGCAGTTTAATTTCCAGGAGGCCATATTTAGCAGTGTTGCCAAAATGAATATAAGCCTGCCGATAGGTCCAATTTTAAAAGCATATAACATCTACACTATCAATTGGAATTAAACCAAATTTCGTATGTGCTATGTGTACATAAACAGATATGACTGAGCGCATTCTTAAGAGCCACCAGGGCTGCCAACTGTTATTAAATGCTCTCATTTAAAAAAATCCAAATACCCATATATCAGAAAGTATACAACCCGACAGCTTTAAACTATGCACACGTATAATACCTGACATTCTATATTAATTTGGAGTAACTTATATACGTCAGTGCTACCAACATGATTCTAAGCCTGCTGAGAGGTCCAACTTTAAATACATGTAACTTCTATACTATCATTTGGATTTCAACCAAATTTCGTGTGTGCTATGTGTACCATAACAGATATGACTATGCCGATTCTTAGGAGTAACGAGGGCTGCCAACTCTTAATAAATGCTGTGTCTATTTTTGTTACCCTAATATCAATATATCAGAAAGTATGCATGCCATAAGCTCTAAACTTTGCACACGTATAGTACCTGGCATTGTATATTAATTTGGAGTAACTAATATACGTCAGTGCTGCCAACATAATTCTAAGCCTGCTGATAAATCCAATTTTAAAATGCATGTAACTTCTATACTAACTATTGGATTTCATTCAAAATTGACACAAAATAGATCATATTATTTCGGATTATTTCTGACCAATACATGCATGTCATTGTTGCCAACATGATTTTACGCGCGCTGTTAATTCCAATGTTTAAATGCATGTAACGTCCATGCTATCCATTGACATTCAACCAAATTTTGTATTCTGTACCTTAAGAGATGGAACTAAGAATATATTCAGTCACCAGGGCTGCCAACTGTAGTTCTCGATTAGGCTACATTATGCCATGTATGCAGTATTTCGATCTAATTAGAAATTTCGATATTACCAACTTGATTTCGTCATTATTCTGGATAGATCCTTACAGATTGGCATGAAGCTTAAATTTTAAGAAAAGTAGGCTCTTTAGTTCGTCACGGAACTTCTTGTTTTATATTGGCAATAGTTCATAGGATGACACCAAGTGTCATTAAAATACGTATAACAACAACAACAACAACAAAAAGGGAGTCAGTCCTCGTGTTTTATTAGCCTATTTTTAGCCTATTTTCATTTATGAAAAAAAAAATAGGCTTATGAGATCAGCTTTTGTCCATGTGTCTGTGTGTGCATGTGTTTGTCCCCCCCCCCCCCTCTAATAAAATATAAACGGCTGGAGCGATTTCAATGAAACTTGGTGAGCTTAAAGCACTATTCCGGGCGACCCCGACCGTGTCCTTCAAATTTTGTTACGTCTCACCAATCCAACATGGCGGATGTGCGAAATATTTAACCAGCATTCAATATCTCCGAATCTATTATCGATAAAACCATGGAAACTTGTATGGTGATTAAGGGAACTACTAGAAGTTCACCTATGTGACATTTGAAAACCGGGCAACTACAAAACCAACATGGCGGCCAAGCGAATTTGCGACTTTAAATAGACGTTTCTCGCGATTTAACCAACCAAACGCAATGAAACTTGGTAGAGTATATCTATTATATAAAACAAAGTGTCCTGACTGACTGACTGACTGACTCATCATCGCCCAGCCAAAACTATTAAAGTTGGAAACATGAAATTTTGGGGATATGTTCGTTGTAAGTCAAAACCGCCCACTAAGAAAGGATTTTTGGATATTCAGGTTCTAAAGGGGTGTTAAGGGGGTACACATACATTTCATTGAATCGCAATATCTCCGGCTTGGTTTCATTGAGGGATGTGATAATCGGCATATGAACTTATCATTAAAAATAAGAAGACATGTGTTTGAGGGTTTTTCGATGTGGTGTATATTATGAGGTGAAAGGGGTGAAAAGTGGGGGTTGAAGGGTTCCTAACGGAGCGTGTATCTCTTAAACGACATAGGCGAGGAGTTTGAAACTCAGCGGAAAAATATCAGCTTAAAAATAAGTAAATAGGTGTTTGACCGTTTTTTCATAAATTCAATTTAAGGGGCCCATGGGGAGGGGTGCAATTCTGGGGGGGGGGGGTGGAGACAGGAAGGAAAGTGTCCTAACTGACTGACTGACAGTCTCACTCATGAAACTCAGGGGGGAAAACTGCTTAAAAATATGTAAATAGGTGTTCGACAGTTTTTTTCATAACCCCAATTTAAGGGGTTCATGGGGAGGGGTGAAATTCTGAAAAAAGAAAATTGTATGATACAAAGTCCTGACTCACTCACCATCGCCCAGCCTAAATTATTGAAGTTTTGAAACAAGACATTTTGGGGATATGATCATTGTATGTCAAAACCTTCCACTAAGGGAGGATTTTCGGATATTCAGGATCTAAAGGGGTGTTAAGGGGGTAAAACCTGCATTTAATTGAATAACAATAACTCCGGATTGGTTTCATTGGGGGATGTGATACTCGGCATATAAACTGATCATTAAAAATAAGAAGACACATGTCTGAGGGATTTTCGATGTGGTGTATATTATGAGGTGAAAGGGGCGAAACGTGGGGGTTGAAGGATTCCTAACGGAGCGTGTATCTCTTAAACGACATAGGCGAGGAGTTTGAAACTCAGCGGAAAAATATCCGCTTAAAAATAAGTAAATAGGTGTTTGACCGTTTTTTCATAAATTCAATTTAAGGGGCCCATGGGGAGGGGTGCAATTCTGGGGGGGGTGGGGGGGTGGAGACAGGAAGGAAAGTGTCCTAACTGACTGACAGTCTCACTCATGAAACTCAGGGGGGAAAACTGCTTAAAAATATGTAAATAGGTGTTCGACAGTTTTTTTCATAACCCCAATTTAAGGGGTTCATGGGGAGGGGTGAAATTCTGAAAAAAGAAAATTGAAAGATACAAAGTCCTGACTCACTCACCATCGCCCAGCCTAAATTATTGAAGTTTTGAAACAAGAAATTTTGGGGATATGCTCATTGTATGTCAAAACCGTCCACTAAGGGAGGATTTTCGGATATTCAGGTTCTAAAGGGGTGTTAAGGGGGTAAAACCTGCATTTAATTGAATAACAATAACTCCGGATTGGTTTCATTGGGGGATGTGATACTCGGCATATAAACTGATCATTAAAAATAAGAAGACACATGTCTGAGGGTTTTTCGATGTGGTGTATATTATGAGGTGAAAGGGGCGAAACGTGGGGGTTGAAGTATTCCTAACGGAGCGTGTATCTCTTAAACGACATAGGCGAACTCAGCGGAAAAACATCAGCTTAAAAGATAAGTAAATAGGTGTTGACCGTTATTTTTTCATAAATCCAATTTAAGGGGCCCATGGGAAGGGGTGCAATTCTGGGGGGAGGGGGCAAGACAGGAAGGAAAGTGTCCTAACTGATTGACTGACTCACTCACTCTTCAATCTCAGGTAGTGAAAACTGCTTAACGATAAGTTAATAAGTATTCGACAGTTTCTTTTTCATAAATCAAATTTAAGGGGTTCATGGGGAGGGGTGAAATTCTGGAGAGAAAAAAAATGAAAGAAAATATCCTGACTGACTGACTCACTCACTCACTCACTCATCATCACCCAGCCGAAATTATTGAAGTTAGAAACATGACATTTTGGGGATATGTTCGTTGTATGTCAAAACCGTACACTAAGGGAGGATTTTCGGATATCCAGGTTCTAGAGGGGTCTTAAGGGGGTTAAACCTGCATTTTATTGAATAACAATACATCACGAGTGGTTTCATTTGTGGATGTGATACTCGGCATATAAACTAATCATTAAAAATAAGCAGACAATTGTCTAAGGGTTTTTCGATGTGGTGTATATTATAAGGTGAAAGGGGTGAAAAGTGGGGGTTGAAGGATTCCTAACGGAGCGCGTATCTCTTAAACGACATAGGTGAGAAGTTTGAAACTCAGCGGAAAAAATCAGATTAAAAAATAATTAAATCGGTGTTCGAACGTTTTTTCATAAATTCAACTTAAGGGGCCGATGGGGAGGGGTGAAATTCTGGGGGGAAAAAGGAGAGAAAGTGTCCTAACTGACTGACTAACTCACTCACTGATCAAACTCAGGGGAAAAAGACAGCTTAAAAAATAAGTTAATAGGTGTTCGAGCGTTTCTTCATAAATTCAATTTAAGGGGCCCATGGGGAGGGGTAAAATTCTGGTAAAAATAATTGAAAGAAAATGACCTGATTGACTCACACACTCATCACGCCCAGCGAAAACTATTAAAGTTGGAAACATTAAAATTTGGGAATATGTTCGCTGTATGTCGAAAACGTCAACAAATGAAGGATTTTTGTTTATTCGCGTTCTGAAGAGGTGTTAAGGGGGGTAAACATGCATTTCATTGAATAAGTTGTTTCTTTGGGGATGTGATATTCGGCATATAAACTAATCATTAAAAATAAACAGACATATGTCGAAGGTTTATCGATGTGGTGTACATTATGAGGTGAAAGGGGTGAAAACTGCGGGTTGAAGGATTCTTAACGGAGCGTGTATCTCTTAAACGATATAGGCGAGAAGTTTGAAATTCAGCGGAAAAAACAGCTTAAAATATCAGTAAATAGGTGTTCGACCGTTTTTTCATAAATCCAATTTAAGGGGCCCTTGGAGAGGGGTTAAATTCTGGGAAAAAACAGGAAAGAAAGTGTCCTGACTCACTCACTCATCAAACTCAGGGGGGAAGAACAGCTTAAAAATAACTAAATAGGTGTTCGACCGGTTATTTTTTCATAAATCCAATTGAAGGGGTTCATGAGAGGGGTGAAATTCTGAAAAATAAATGAAAGAAATTGTCCTGACTTACTCACTCACTCATCATCGCCCAGCCAAAATTATTGAAGTTAGAAACATGAAAGTATGGGTTTATGTTCGTAGTATGTCGAAAACGTCCACTAAGGAAGGATTTTTGTATATTCAGGTTCTAAATGGGCATTAAGGGGATAGGCCTGCATTTAATTGAATAACAATATCTCCCTATTGGTTTCCTTGGGTGATGCGATACTCGGCATGTAAACTCATCATTAAGGATAAGAAGATACATGTCAGGGTTTTTCAACGTAGTGTATATTATGAGGTGTACGTATGAAAAGTGGGGTTGAAGGATTCCTAACGAAGCAACCATCTCTTTAAAGACAGAGACATAAAGTATGAAACTCAGGGGGGAAAATCAGCTTGAAAAATAAGTAAATAGGTGGTCGACCGGTTTTTTATAAATCCAATTTAACGGACCCATGGGGAGGGGTGGAATTCTAGGGAAAGAAGTCCACTAAGGAAGGATTTTTGGATATTCACTCATCATCCCCCAGCCAAACCTATTGCAGTTAGAAACTTGAAATTTTGGGGATATGTTCGTTGTATGTCGAAAACGTCTTCTAGGGATGGATTTTTGGATATTCATGTTCTGAAGGGGTTATTAAGGGGGCTAAACTTGCATTTCATTGACTAACAATATCTCACAGTTTATTTCATTTGGGGATGTGATATTCGGCATTAAATTATTCAATAAAAATAAGCAGACATATGTCTAAGGGTTTATCGATATGGTGTATATTATGAGCTGAAAGGGGTGAAAATTGGGGGTTGAAGGATTCTTAACGGAGCTTGTATCTCTTAAACGACATTAGCGAGAAGTTTGAAATTCAGCGGATAGAAAAGTCAGCTTAAAAATAAGTAAATAGGTGTTCGACCGTTTTTTTTTCATAAATCTCATTTAAGGGGTTCATGGGGAGGAGTGAAATTCTCTGATATAAATGAAAGATAATGTCCTGACTGACTCACTCACTCATCATCGCCCAGCCAAAATTATTGAAGTTAGAAACATGACATTTTGGGGATATGTTCGTTGTATGTCGCAAACGTCCACTAAGGAAATATTTTTGGATATTCAGATTTTAAAGGGGGTGTTAAGGGGGTAAAATTGCATTTCATTGAATAACAATATCTCACGAGTGGTTTCCTTTGGGGATGTGACACTTGGCATGTAAACTAATAATTAAAAATAAGCTGACACATGTCTAATAGTTTATCGAAGTGGTGTATATCATGAGTGAAAGGGGTGTTAAGTGGGGCTTGAAGGATTCCTAACGGAGCGTGAAACTCAGAGGAAAACAATCAGCTTAATAATAAATTAATAAATAATTAAATAAATAGGTGTTCGATCGTTTTTTTTTTCATAAATCCAATTTAAGGGGCCCATGGGGAAGGGTGAAATTCTGGAAGAAAAACGTCCACTAAGGAAGGATTTTTGGATATTCACTCTCATCGACCAACCAAAACTATTTAAGTTAGAAGAATTATATTTTGTCGAAAACGTCTACTGAGGAGGGATTTTTGGATATTCAGGATCTAAAGTGGTGTTAACGGGGTTAAACCTGCATTTCATTGAATAACAATATGACACGCGAGCGAAGTGTCCTGACTGACTGACTGATTCAATGACTCACTGACTCATCAGTTAGAAACATGAAATTTTGGGGATATGTTCGTGGTAAGTCGAAAACGCGCACTAAGGAAGGATTTTTGGATATTGAGGTTCTAAAGGGGTGTTAAGGGGGTAGACCTGAATTTCATTGAATAACAATATCTCCCGATTGTTTTCATTGGGGCATGTGATACTGGGCATATAAACTCATCATTAAAAATAAGAAGACATGTGTCTGAGGATTTTTCGATGTGGTATATATTATGAGGTGAAAGGGGTGAAAAGTGGGGGTTGAGGGATTCCTAACGGAGCGTGTATCTCTTAAACGACATAGGCGAGGAGTTTGAAACTCAGCGGAAAAAAATCAGCTTAAAAATAAGTAAATAGGTGTGACCATTTTTTCATAAATCCAATTTAAGGGGTCCATGGGGAGGGTGATATTCTGGGGTAAAAAACAGGTAATATGTAAAATTATACATGGCCTATGTTCTAGACAATAACACATTACATCTTTTTTGTCTCTTGCTATTTCATCATAGGACGAATACTTAGAGAGTTATTAATCATTTTGTAATTTTTGGCCTCAGGAATGACAAAAAAAATTGATTCGAATGAAATTTCAAAAAGTAGCTCTTTTAATACTTTTCTTCTATTTTTCACGTCTTTTAGGGTCCGAAACCAACATGATATTTTGATGTTTTTTTTTCGTCCCATGCATTTTTGGTTTCAGGTGATAGAATTATTTTCCACTAGCACCCATGCTTATCTATTATATAAAACAAAGTGTCCTGACTGACTCATCATCCCCCAGCCAAAACTACTAAAGTTAGAAACATGAAATTTTGTGGATATGTTCGTTGTATGTTGAAAGCGTCCACTAAGGAAGGATTTTTGGATAGGGGTGAAATTCTGAAGAAAAAAAACTTCCCATAAGGAAGGATTTTTGGATATTCACTCTCATCGACCAACCAAAACTATTAAAGTTAGAAGAATGATATTTTGGGGATATGTTTGTTGTGTGTCGAAAATGGCCGATAAGGAGGGATTTTTGGATATTCAGGTTATAAAGGGATGTTAACGGGGTAGAACCTGCATTTCATTGAATAACAATATGACACGACTATGACGCGAGCGAAGCCGCGGGTACCTGCTAGTGTTTATATACATTGTAATGCACCGACATCTAACTTCGTTCAATTCTATACATAACCTCAAATTGGCGGCTGTGTGAAATTATTCACCGGCATTCTATATCTCTGAAACTATTACCGGTATCACCCTGATTTTGCACCAAGATAAAGGGCACTATTGGAAGGTCATCTATGACACCTTAAAAACCGGTTAACTATATAACGAACATGGCAGCCAAGCGAATTTGAATGTTTTAAATAGACTTTTCTCGCGATTTAATGATCCAAACGCAATGAAACTTGGTACAGCAAATGTTTATACACATTGTAAAGCACTGGTATCTAATTTAGTTCAATTGTTTACATAACCTCAAGATGGCGGCTGTGTGAATTTTTTAAATTAAGTTTTTGATTCTTGTGTCGTAATCATGCGATCGAAGTGAAAGTTTGAATAATGAACCTACGCAAGGTGCATGACTCTATGGCCTATACATCTACCAATCCATCATGGCGACCATCCGGAATATTTAGAGGGTTTTCAATATCTACGAATCTACTACAGCAATCATTATTTTAATGTTCATAGGGGATATGAACATATGTTCACCTATAGGACTTTCAATAACCTGGTGATCACAAATCCAACATGGCGGCGACGCGAAGCAAACTTATTCACATGGTCGTTTCTCGCAATTTAACAATCCAAGTGCAGTGAAACTTGGTAAAGTAGATCCTTATACAAATGTTAATCCACTGGCATCTAATTTATTTCAATTGTTTCCATAACCACAAGATGGCAGCTGTGCGAAATTTTAAAATCTCATTTTTAGCCTACTTTCGATTTTTGCAAAAAATGATAGTAGACTTATGAGATCAACACAGGGCGAAAAAAGTGTGTCTGTCTGTGTGTGTGTATGTGTGTGTGTGAGACTGTCTGTGTGTGTGTGTGTGTGTGAGTGTGTGTACTCTGAATGTTTGTCCCCCCCTATCAATTCGAACACGTGAATGCGAATTGAACGAAATTTGGTACAAAGGTAGCACTAGCAAAGGACACCTCAGTGTCATGTTTAATATCGCCGCCATTTTGACGGAAACGTAATGGCGGCCACACAAATGTTCAAAGCTCAAATCAAATTACGACTAACCTAATCATCCGATCTCTACCAAATTTTGCAACAACATACCTTTATGGGGGAGCATCCTTTGACCAAACTAATAGGTCATCAGCGTAAAAGTTTGAGGATGGCGGCCATCTTTGTGTGAAAATCGATTCCCCCTATTAATTCGAACACGGTGCAACCGAATGGAACGAAATTTGGTACAGAGGTAGTACTAAAAAAGGCACCTCAGTGTCATGTTTTATATCGCCGCCATATTTACAGAAACGTAATGGCGGCCACACAAATATTCAAAGCTTAAGTTAAATTACGACTAACATAACCATCCGATCTCTACCAAACTTTGCAACAACATACCTTTATGGAGGGAGCATCCTTTGACCAATCTAATAGGTTATTAGCCTAATAGTTTGCGGATGGCGGCCATCTTTATGTCAAAATTGATTCCCCCTATTAATTCTAACACGGTGGAACCGAATGGAACGGAATTTGGTACAGAGGTAGCACTAGCAAAGGGCATCTCAGTGTCATGTTTTTTATCGCCGCCATCTTGACTGAAACGTAATGGCGGCCACACGAATGTTCAAAGCTTAAATCAAATTACGATTAACCTAATCATCCGATCTCTACCAAATTTTGCAGCTACATACCTTTATGGAGGGAGCATCCTTTGACCAATCTGATGGGTCATTCGCCTAATAGTTTGCGGATGGCGGCCATCTTTGTGTCAAAATCGATTCCCCCTATTAATTCAAACACGGTGAAACCGAATGGAACGAAATTTGGTACAGAGATAGCACTAGCAATGGGCATCTCAGTGTCATGATTTATATTGCCGCCGTATTGACAGAAACGTAATGGCGGCCACACAAATGTTTAAAGCTTAAATCAAATCACGATTAGCCTAATCATCCGATCTCTAGCAAATTTAGCACAACATACCTTTATGGAGGGAGCATCCTTTGACCAAACTAATAGGTCATTAGCCTAATATTTTGCGGATGGCGGCCATCTTTATGTCAAAATTGATTCCCCCTATTAATTCGAACACGGTGGAACCGAATGAACGAAATTTGGTACAGAGGTAGCACTAGCAAAGGGCACCTCAGTGTCATGTTTTATATCGCCGCCATCTTGACTGAAACGTAATGGCGGCCACACAAATGTTCAAAGCTTAAATCAAATTACGATTAACCTAATCATCCGATCTCTACCAAGTTTTGCAACTACATACCTTTATGGAGGGAGCATCCTTTGACCAATCTGATAGGTCATTCGCCTAATAGTATGCGGATGGCGGCCATCTTTGTGTCAAAATCGGTTCCCCCTATTAATTCAAACACGGTGAAACCGAATAGAACGAAATTTGATACAGAGATAGCACTAGCAAAGGGCATCTCAGTGTCATGATTTATATTGCCGCCGTATTGACAGAAACTTAATGGCGGCCACACAAATGTTTAAAGCTTAAATCAAATCACGATTAGCCTAATCATCCGATCTCTAGCAAATTTAGCACAACATACCTTTAGGGAGGGAGCATCCTTTGACCAAACTAATAGGTCATTAGCCTAATATTTTGCGGATGGCGGCCATCTTTATGTCAAAATTGATTCCCCCTATTAATTCGAACACGGTGGAACCGAATGAACGAAATTTGGTACAGAGGTAGCACTAGCAAAGGGCACCTCAGTGTCATGTTTTATATCGCCGCCATCTTGACGGAAACGTAATGGCGGCCACACAAATGTTCAAAGTTTAAATCAAATTACGATTAGCCTAATCATCCGATCTCTAGCAAATTTAGCAACAACATACCTTTATGGAGGGAGCATCCTTTGACCAAACTAATAGGTCATTAGCCTAATATTTTGCGGATGGCGGCCATCTTTGTGTGAAAATCGATTCCCCTTATCAATTCGAACACGGTGAAACCGAATGGTACGAAATTTGGTACAGAGGTAGCACTAGCAAAGGGCACCTCAGTGTCATGTTTTATATCACCGCTATCTTGACGGAAACGTAATCGCGCCCACCCAAATGTTAAAAGCTAAAATGTAATTACGACCAACCTAATAATCTAGTCTCTACCAAATTTTGCAACACCATATCTTTATGTGGGAAACATATTCTGACCAACCTGCAAGATCATCAGCCCAATAGTTTGCAGATAATGGCCAAGTATGTGTGCAAATAGATTCCCCCTATCAATTCAAACACGGTGAAACCGAATTGAACGAAATTTGGTACAGAGGTAGCAGTAGCAAAGGGCACCTCATATTAATGTTTAATATCCCGATAGCACGTTGTATTTCAACAAGCTACTATAACCAACATTCAATCATACTCCTTGAAAAGGACAAAGAGTTATAACACTACCCATGCATTTAGGAGAAAGTAGGCTATATGTTCTTTCCTGAACATCTTGTTCCTTCTTGTGTCGTATTCATGTGATTGAAGTTTGAGTACTATACTTACACAATAATCTTCATGTAACAGTACATAACTCTAAGCCCTACATAAATAAAAGTCCAACATGGCGACCATCCGAAATATTTAGACGTTCTATATATCTACGAATCTATTACAGCAATCAAACTGAAATTTAGTATGTTGATAGACGCAATTAACATTAGTAGGATATATGAAAATAGGCTGTATAGTTTTTCACGGAACTACTTGTCATTTTATGAAAAAAAATAGGCTTATGAGGTCACCTTTTGTCCGTGTGTCTCTGTGTGAGTGTGTGTGTGAGGTGTGTGTCCATCCCCCCCTAATAAAGTCTAAACGGCTGGAGCGGTTTCAATGAAACTCGGTAAGATCATAGCACCATTCTGGCCGACCCCGACCGTGCCCTTCAAATTTTATTGTGTCTTACCAATCCAACATGGCGGCTGTACGAAATATTTCACCAGCATTCAGTATCTCCGAAACTATTACCGATATCACCCTGAAATTGTGTACGGTGATAAAGGGAACTACTAGGAGGCCTACTTTGAGACCTTCAAAAACTTGGTAACTACAAAACCGACATGGCGGCCAAGCGAAGTTGAGACATTTAAATTGAGTTTTCTCGCGATTTAACCATCCAAACGTAATGAAGCATGGTACAGCAAACTTTTGTGCACATTGTAATGTACTGGCGTCTAATTTAGTTCAATTGTTTACATAACCTCTAAATGGTGGTTATGTGAAATATTTCACCAGCATTGAGTATCTTCGAAACTATTACCGATATCGCCCTGAAATTTTGTACGGTGATAAAGGAAACTACTAGAAGGTCAACTATGAGACTTTCAAAAACCTAGTAACTACAAAACCAACATGGTGGCCAAGCGAATTTGAAACATTTTAATAGACTTTTCTCGTGATTTAACCATCTGAGCGCAGTGAAATGTGGTAGAGTAAATTATTCTACAAATCTAATTTAGTTCAAGTGTTTACATACCCTCAAGATGGCGGCTGTGCGAAATTTTAAACTTAAGTTTCTATTTCTTGGGTCGTAATCATGCGATCGAAGTGAAAGTTTGAATAATGAAGCTACGAAATAATTTTCCTTTAATTGTCCATAACTCTATGGCCTATATATATAACAATCCAAAATGGCGAGCATCCAGAATATTTTGACGGTTCTCAATATCTACGAATCTTTAACAGCAATCAAACGGAAATTTGTTATGTTCATAGAGGCTATGAACGTAAGTTCACCTATAGGACTTTCAGTAACCTGGTGAGCACAAATCCAACATGGCGGCGACACGAAATATACATATTTAAATGGACGTTTCTCGCGATTTAACCATCCGAGTGCAGTGAAACTTGGCACGGTAAATGCTTATACAAATGTTAATCCACTGGCTTCTAATTTTTTCAATTGTTTCCATAACAACAAGATGACAGCTGTGCGAAATTTTAAAATCTCGTTTTTACTCCTTGTGTCATAATCATATGATTGAAGTCTGAGTACCACACGTACACAATATTCTTCATATAATAGTACATGTCGCCTCCGTAGCGTAGCGGTCAGCATGGTTAGCTGCCGCCCCGGAGGTCCTGGGTTCGATTCCCGGCTGTGCCACGAAATTTGATAAAGTGGTATGAGGACTGGAACGGGGTCTACTCAGCCTCGGGTTTTCCAAATGAGTAGAGGGGGTTCGATTCCCACCTCAGCCATCCTCGAAGTGGTTTTCCGTGGTTTCCCACTTCGTCTTCGGGAAAATGCCGGGATGGTACCTTCTTCAAGGCCACGGCCGCCTCCTTCCCTCTTCCTTGCCTATCCATCCTGACCTTCCATTACTTTCCCTCATGAGGCCCCTGTTCGCTTTGCAGGTGAGGCCGCCTGGGCGAGGTGCCAATCACACATCACCAGTTGTATCCCCTCCGATTAGATGTTCCCAGCTCTAGGACACTGCCCGTAGAGGCGGTAGTGGTGAGTTCCCTCGCTGAGTCCGTGGGTTCCACCAACCTGGAGGGTAAACGACTAAGAAAAAAGAAGAAATAAATAATAGTACATACATAAAAATCCAACCTGGCGACCATCTGAAATGTTTAGACGGTTCTCAATATCTACGAATCTATCACAACCATCAAACTGAATTTTTGTATCTTGATAGAGGCAATTAACATGAGTAGGATATATGAAAATAGGCTGTATAGTTCTTCACGGAACTACTTGTTTTTCACACCAGTTCTCAAGGGTTAATGACAAGTAGCTCTACAAAACACTACCAAACTAACAATGGCGCCCCCTAATACTCATTGCCCTCCAAAAACAAACAACCATCAAATACGTACAAAATATGAAAACTTGTAAAATACTGAAGTATGAAGAAAAAAGAACTATTTATATAGCCTACGGTACCTACAATGTTGATTATGCAAGACTGACAAATGATAATCTCATCAACAAACAAACAAACAGTCTCCCCTGGCTAATAATTTAAGGTGTGACAGATGATATTTTTGTTGTTTCATATTAACCATTGTTTTATATTTGACATTCATTGCTGCCAATATTGCCATTATCATCATTCCACACAACACAACACAACATAGTCTACATATTTTAATTAATAGATCATTCATTAAAAACTGTAAACACATGGCACCTTTATTTGTAAATATATTTTCCTCTCCTGTGCTTGGATGAAGCAAATTTTTCTATCAGCTGTGATTACCAGATGTGGGTCCACCACATGGTCATAAACAGATGCATAAACGTTATTCACAACTTGCAGACATTAAGATTTTACACAAAAATATATTTGTACAATTTCAATTATCTGGTGTTAAATTGTACAAGTGTGTTAGTGAGTTCAATGAATTAAGTTAATTTCAATAAATTAATGTGTTTTTAACTTTTGTGGCACGGTACGTAGTTATTTAATATGGTGATTGTGTGTGGCATAAAAAATGAATGCAATTACTTTTTTATTGTTGTTGTTGTTTGAGTCTTCAGTCTTTTGACTGGTTTGATGCAGCCCTCCATGCCCCTGTCCTGGGCTAATCGTTTCATCTCGACATAGCTACCACACCCTACATCCAAGGCAACCTGTTCAACATATTCTAACCTTGGTCAACCCCTACAGTTCTTGTCCTCGACCCTTCCTTCCATAGCTAAGCTTGCTATTCCTGGGTGTCTTAGTATGTGTACTACCAACCTATCTCTCCTCATCATTAGCAGTCTCCAGAAACATCTCTCCTCTCCCACTCGTCGTAATACCTCTTCGTTTGAGCCCTATCTACCCATCAGATCTTCATCATTTTCCTGTAACACCACATTTCAAACGCTTCAATTCTCCTCTTTTCTGCTGCCCCAATAGTCCAAGTACCACGCTCCAGACAAAGGCTTTCAAAACTGACTTCCTAATACCTAAATCTATATTCGATGTCAACAGATACCTTTTTTTTGTAGAAATGCTTTTCCTGCCAGAACCAACCTACTTTTATATCCTCATTGCTTCGTCCATCACTGGTTATTTTGCTTCCTAAGTAACAGAAGTCTCCTACTTCCTTCAGCTTTTCACCTGCCAATTTGACGTCCATAGAGGTTTCTGATATTTTTTCGGCTGCATGCCAATATTTTTGTTTTACATTTATTAATTTTCATCATGAATTCTTTCCTTAAGGCGGAGTCCATACCATTCAAACACTCATTCAATTCCTCAGGCGTGTCGGCCAATATGACAATGTCTTCAGCAAATCTCAGAGTTGAAATTATTTCTCCTTGAATCTTCACTCCCACTTTAATTTTTTCTCTAATTTCCTTCATTGCTTGTTCAATGTAAAGATTGAAAAGTATGGGTGATAAGTTGCAGCCTTGCCTTGCACCTTTCTGAATACCAGCTTCTCTCTCTTGTCCTTCAGCTCGAATGAATGCTGTCTGGTTTCTGTACAGATTGTATATCACCCTTCTATCCCTGTACTTTATTCCAATCGATTTCAAAATGTCAAAAAATTTAGTCCAATCTACGTTATCAAAATACTTTTCTAAGTCAAAAAAGCTATGAATATTCTCTTATCTTTCCTTATTCTACCTTTCAAAATCAGTCTAAGACTTAGTACAGCTTCCCTTGTTCCTACATATCTCCAGAAACCAAACTGGTCTTCACCCAACAAATCCATTTTCTTCTATACCTCTGAACACAAATAAAAATAGGACCTCATCAACCAAGCTCAAGGAAAAAGTGCGCGCAAATAATATAAAACAAATCCCTTCTCTTTCTACTCCTGCTATCCCATTGCTTTTCTGTCTCTCTCCGCTCGAAAAAAAGACCCTCACACAAAGAATAGTGTACGGTATGTAGAACAGTACGTATAATAAAGTTTGGTGCTTTTCAGTCGGTCAACCCGAATTTACCAAAAAGAGTTAGGTTATATCCTAATCCTGAGTATTTGTTACACTAGGATGACCAGTTTCGATCGACAAGCGTTCATCATCAGATCCGTTACACTTAGGCTGAAAATCTATGTTTGAAAATACAGGTGAAAATATTTACAATATGTACAATTATTTAGGTGCAATATTGGTAGTGCAATTTGTCAGTGTATGCTAGTTGTAATCTACAGGGTGTCTTTTATGTACCCTTGGAGAATGATAGGTCGTGTAGGGGACGGGTATAGAAGTATTTTGAGATAGGGAACTTGGGGTCAGAGTGGCCTACTTAAGCCCTAAAATAAGGGTTGATTCAGGCCCTCCACCCTGTAAGTTAGGCAACCGACCCTAACTCTATTACCTTTTCCAATCATTTAACTCTTGGCAAGATTCATTTCACCATGTGGCGCTGGCGTAATGGAAAGCGTTGCGGTGCGAACAGATGGTAGTCCCGGGTTCGATTCCGGGCTTGGGCAAGACCTTTTTTTAAATGTTATTTGTCGTATTGAAGTCACATGATACATTCTGGTGCTACATCGGAGAAGAGAGTGCAAATACGACAAATAACATTTTAAAAATGCCCAAGCCCGGAATCGAACCCAAGAATAACGACCTTTCGCACCGCAACGCTGTCCATTACGCCAGCGCCACATGGTGAAATGAATCTTGCCAACAGTTAAAGGATTGAGAAAGGTATTAGAGGCTTGGGTCGGTTTCCCAACTGACAGGGTGGAGGGCCTGAATCAACCCCTATTTTAGGGGTTAAGGAAGCCGCTCCGACCCCTAGTTCCCTATCTCAAATTACTTCTATACCCGTCCCCTACACGACCTATCATTCTCCAAAGGTACATAAACGACACCGTGTATATGATGTTAAGTGAAATGCTAAAATGGTGATAGAAATCCGGAATTTGTCTGTTTGGAGTGATTATATTTTTGTAAAAGTCAACTATGGTTGTACTATATAGTGTGGGCTATTACTTATCTGGTTGGATGGCTTCAGCACTGGAGCTTCTAGCAGTGTCAACTTCACTCTTTCACCAGTGACTGTCGACTGAATTGGAATGTTATCACTGAACTGGTTTTTCCCTCCCCCCGCCCCGTGTTCCTATGTGTTGTCGGCAGTCAATGCATGTAACTTATAGTTTTGACGTGTTGCCAAGTTTATATGATATGTATGTTATTGGATTCAGGAAGGTCTTCAACTATTAAAGACCGTGGAACATTCCTCGCCACGCATAGACAATTAGCCATTCATACTAAGCGCACCCGGCCTTTTGAGGACGTCCCGGCACCTTTAATACTGACGGGAATGCTGACCTTTGTTTATTGAAGGGCTGTCCATTGCGCCTCCATCACTCTGTCCTTGTCCGTGGCACGAGGGCATTGGTCTACCCTCTACGTATATTTGTAATTGCCTGTATGTATTTTTGGGGGCTAAAAAGATAGGGGCAAAGATTTTTTGATCCACCCTCGTAGATAAAACACATGTAATTTTTAACGAACTTTTTACAATATCCACTAATTGGGATTACATTTTGTTGACCGACTGAAAAGTTGTAATATCAATTGCCAATAAAGTAACAGTGAAAAGCTATTTTCATTCGTTGAATGGCTGTCCAGTGCGCCTCCATCACTCTGTCCTTGTCTGAGGCACGAGGGCGTTGGTCTACCCTCGCTTATAAATTACAAAGCACTGGTAAACTGTACATTATGTAGAATTTATTTTTAATAGGCTGTTAGAGGTTTCGGATAAGTAGCCATTTTTATGTCGGACATGGCCCCCTCCCCACCTCTCTCACGTTTTTTTTTCGAATCAGATCCAGTTAAGGGGGATGTGTAGGTCATGTTACAAGAGGGAAGAGGAGGTTGAAATTAAGGGCTAGCGTGTGTATGTGTGTGTGTACTGTTAAAAAATAATCGTCCTGGTTCGCTGGCCGACCGGTAGAGGCGCCACCTGTGTGTAATGGTCTAAATTACTCGTGAGTTGTTGCGGGCGGGGGAAGGTACGGGGTGGGGGTGGGAGCCGATGTCCGCCGGCAACTACATGTTAGGGCCATTTAATTTTCATAGTCGCGTGTGTAACCGCAGTGTTTTGGGTAGCGTACTCTTTTTTTTCCTAGTTGTTTTGTTTTGTGTGAGGGTCTTTTTTTTTCGAGTGGAGAGCGACAGAAAAGCAATGGGATAGCAAGAGTAGAAAGAGAAGGGATTTGTTTTATTTTATTTGCGTGCACTTTGTTTCTTATCAAACTAGCATAGATCTATGTGTATTATGCACGTGTTAACTTTTCAAAGCTAGGGATGTCACACATCACACGTAATGTTTGTCGGACGTTCATCAAGCAAGTGTTTTCAACTAAGAGCTCCATCACTTATTAAAGCAGCATGCCTCCTACTACCTGACTACTTTCAGCTCTTTCCACCTCATTGTAATACAGTGTGTTAGAGAACCCTCTCATTCGCATGCCAACACCGCGAATGTCAACCACAAGATCTCTATGAAAGTTTACATTCTCCTAGGCTAGATCACATTAAAAATTAAGTAACACTGTTCCAGATCCTAATCATAGAATCACGCTCATTCTTCTTTTCAAATCACCCACTTGGGGGTGTACCAGATCAATCACTTGTTAGATGCTTGTGTTCTCCCAATACTTCTTCATACTGTCTAATCTCCTCTTCCTTTCCTGTTCTGATATCTGCATCGGTTTTCTAGTGTTGACTCAGGCTTGAAACCTGTTAGTTTTGTCCTTGGTCAAGGTTTTGGCTGTACCATTCATTACCATGAGTTCAGTAATCTGGAGTTCTTGCAGGTCCTTTTCCACTTGAAAATGAAAATCCACAGCCTGCTTCCAGTCGACCGACCGGGTCAGGGAATGGAATGAATGAAGCCCCCCTTCTAGCGGCGAGGATATGAACTGTGTCGGCTGCCGAAGACTGTCGCAAACCCCTGGGGCAATGATTAAAAGACAGATGGAATGAAATGATAGTTGAGAGTGTTGCTCGGATGAAATGGTGACAGGGAAAACCGGAGTACACGGAGAAAAACCTGTCTGCCTCCGCTTTGTCCAGCACAAATCTCATATTGAGTGACCGGGATTTAAACCACGGGCCCAGCGCTGAGAGGCCGGCGTGCTGCCGGCAAAGCCACGGAGGCTCTTCCTTTTCCACTTCCGTAAACCAATTAGGTTTAATCTTCTTTATGGAAAAGAGGTCAAATATTTGCTTGGTTATACGGGCAGGATATAAATCAGTCCTTAAGGTTGTCAATTATTATTATTATAAATATCGCGCACCACGAGGGAACTAAGCGGGCTTGCATTCGTTGCCATGGCAACTAGGTGTGGGAATTTTGTCGCTGATCACGCTTCAACAATTGAGAACTAAGTGCTCTTGCACTCGTTGCCATAGCAACTAAGTGTCGGAATTTTGTCACTGAACACGCTTCAACAAGTGGAAATTAGGGGGCTTGAATTCGTTGCCATGTTACCCAGGTGACAGAATTTGTCTATGCTAAACTATTTCTTGATAGACTCTCTGCCCAAATCCATACCCATGTTCAAACATCTGTAATGTGATGGTATTTCATCTCAAATATCAATTGGGCGAATCCTATCAAGGGAAAAATCTACGTGTCTGAGAAACTGACGTGAGATTAGACCGGCACTGGAGGGTGTGCACTCTGAGTTCTGATATCCTTTCCAACCAATTGGGTGACTTATGCCACTCCAGAAAAAAGTTGGTTGGTTGGTTGGTTCTTAAATATAGGGTCTGTGACAACGCAGTCATGCAGCCCCGTGTACTTTGGGTGTGTGTAGAATCTGTCTGATAACCGGTGTTAATTGTGATTACTGTATTAGTGTGTGTTGTCTGTTTTTTAAATTTTCAAATAGTTCCTACTTTTGCCGCCAAATGCCACCGTCGACAACTACTAGTTCAGAACTTAGCTACCAGACGCCACCGCAGTCGGCTCTTGGCAACGAACGTAGGAACCTAAGAGCGTTGTTTACATTGTTAACCTATACAATTTAGCTTCACACAGGTGTAATTAGTGGAATGTTCTTTAACATGCCATAAATCTATGACATGGGACCGCCGGCTTTCCTTCCCCTCCGAAGGAAGGCATAATGAGGGATTTTTTACGATCTTAAAAATCCGACGACTTCGGCCGGATTTGAACCCGCGATCTTAAGCATAGAAGCTCAGCATGCTACCGACTACGCCACCGAGGCTGTCTACTGTGATAGGGCCTATATTTTCAAGGTGGGTGAAGTAGTTGCTGCAGTGCGATTGGTCCCATATGATATAATAACTCAGCTTGTACACCAACATGTGCTGCTCCAAGTCACGCGTCCATATTCACAATTTCTAGGGATTTCACAAATTGCAGATGTGTTTCATGTGACCTGAATTACGTGTGTGCAAAGTTTCATCCAAATCAGGAAATTGCTGTTCGCGATGTTAACGAGTCAGTTTGATTCCCCATAGTATTTAGCACCACTGTTATTGCAATGGTTATTGTGGAAACACCGCACCTATCGTTCCCTTGCTCACTTGAGAATATTTAAGTGCTATTTGATAACCTGAGTTATTCTTGAAACACCGCACCTAGAGTATCATCCCCTTGCACACTTGAGTGTATGAATGTGGTATTTGATAACCTGTGTTATTCTTGTAACACCACAACTATCATCCCCTTGCACACTTGAGTGTATGAATGTGGTATTTGATAACCTGTGTTATTCTTGTAACACCATACCTATCATCCCCTTGCACACTTGAGTGTATGAATGTGGTATTTGATAACCTGTGTTATTCTTGTAACACCACACCTATCATCCCCAACACACTTGAGTGTATGAATGTGGTATTTGATAAACTGTGTTATTCTTGAAACACCGCACCTACCATCCCCTTGCACACTTGAGTGTATGAATGTGCTATTTGATAACCTGAGTTATTGTTGAATCACCGCACCTACAGTATCATCCCCTTGCACACTTGAGTGTTTGAATGTGCTATTTGATAACCTGAGTTATTCTTGAAACACCGCACCTACAGTATCATCCCCTTGCACACTTGAGTGTATGAATGTGGTATTTGATAACCTGTGTTATTCTTGTAACACCACACCTACCATCCCCTTGCTCACTTGAGTGTATTAATGTGCTATTTGATAACCTGTGTTATTGTTGAATCACCGCACCTACCATCCCCTTGCACACTTGAGTGTATTAATGTGCTATTTGATAACCGGAGTTATTGTTGAATCACCGCACCTATCATCCCCTTGCACACTTGAGTGTATGAATGTGGTATTTGATAACCTGTACGCAAGCCGACAGCTTTAAACTATGCACACGTATAGTACCTGACATTTTAGATTAATTAGGAGTAACTTATATACTGCAGTTCTACCAACATGATTCTAAGTGTAATATAACACCTATGACTATAAGTATTCTTAAGAGCAATCAGGGCTGACAACTGTTAATAAATGCTGTCTATAGTTTTTTACCCTAATATTCTAGATAGATTCATATACTGTAGATTAATCATTAACATGAATCTTAATTTTAAGAAAAGTAGGCTCTTTATTTCGTCACGGAACTTCTTGTTCTAATACCGGTAGTGTCTTATATTTTCTTGGAATGTTGGTATAACTCGTGAGACCTCTCTTTATCATCCACACTTCTGCTATGCACGCTGAGTCAAAGATATTCCTGATGATTTTACTTTCTTGCTTTTTATTTTTTATTATTTTTAGTTAGTAATTATTCTTCTTTCTGTCTTTCTTTCCTTCTTTCTTTCTGTCTCTCTTCATTATGCCCATTCATATAACGCATTTATTCTTTTAGTTTGCTTGATGACTTTTGCCTTCTTCTCCCAAAATATCTTCAAGAACTCACTGTGTTGCTTCTTGCGTTCTTCTGTCCATCCTGTACCAGTCCTGCTGCTATATTCCACCCAAACTATGTGATTATTTGCAGAGGTACCGGTAATGAAGATTTCTCAGTTCTTCATTACTGGATGTTCTTTCCGATGTTCATCTAATTTAAGTCTGCTCTTGTTTCCTCCAGCCAATAATTTATTCTCGATTTTTTTTGTATTAATTATATTGAATAAGTTTTTGTTAGTCTATTGTTGTCCATCCTAAATATGCGCCCAAAACATTTCAAACGTCTCCTGGGTACAGTGTTCGTGAAACTAAATGTGATGCTATAGAGTCGTGATTATTATTATTATTATTAAATTCGGCCAACTATGGACCACGTTACTTCAACCGCTTCCGTCCCTGAGCTTTAGATCCGTCCCAGTAATCCCGCATGAATTTCCTGTGAGCCTCCTTTCTTCCATCAGTCTACTATTTTCCTGTTTTCATCTTTGGCTTTTCCGAGAATCGCTGGTGTGTTCCAAGTTTTCTCAGAAGAGGAGCACGTTCCTGGATGCCTTCAAACGTGATCCATAATTATAGAAGATCTCTATCAGTGTCGGCGTAGCAAGGTCCCTTCGTTTTATTGTTTACGAAGTAGGAAAAGATGCGGTTGGTCAGTCTCTGAGAGTTCATGAGTGTTATTTGGCCAAAGAAACTAATCCTCCTTTTCCTTATGATGTCTGCTATCCTTTCCACACTTAGGTAGAGATCGTTGTAGTGTCGTCTCCTGAACTCTCCATTTTCCCTGATTGGTCCCAGTATCTTTCTTAGGCATTCAGCTGCGTAATAACTCAATATCCTGTTGTTATTATTATGATTATTATTATGTGTTTATACCGTACACATAACACATTGCTGGTACATTACAACATAATTCTACGGGCTTCTGGGAACCAAAGTATAGTTACTGAAACAGGAACTTCTAAGCTGGAATGTCGCTACCCATGAACTTCCGAACGATTTGGGGTGTTGAGAGAACTACTGCTTTCTGCATTAGCTTGTACAGTTGAGTATCCAGATCTAGTTCTTTAAGGCCTTGGAGCAAGGCACTAGGGATCACGCCCGTACTCGAGACAATGATAGGTATGGTCTTCACTCGCTCTACATGCCGTCGTTTGATACGGCCGACCAACTCACTATATTTGCTGATCTATTCTATGTGTTTTGACTGGAGATTCTTGTTGTTAGGAATCACATCAACCAAGGTAGTTTGCTCGATTTTCTTGCTGACAACCACCAGATACGGCCTGTTGTGTGATACCGATTGATCAGTCAAAATAGTTCGGTCCCTATACAACTTGTATTCCTTGTTTTCCAGAACTCACTCTGGCTGATATAGGTGGTACGGAACTTTCTTTCATTTTAGAAGCTGAAACTTATCAGCCAACTCCTGATGCAAGATTTTAGCAACTGCATCATGCCGTTGTTGGTGCTCCGTCGCCAGAAAATATCTACATGCAGATGTCATATGCTCTATTGTTTCTGACTTTTATTATTAGTATTCTTCTTCTTATTATTATTATTATTTTACATTCATTTCACCACATAAGTGGGACATATCAACATTTCGTCGGCTTGTTTGCAAGACGGTATGTTTAAATCTCTTAAGGTGGCACATTGAGAAACGAGCGAACAATGGAACTGGTCTCCAAGATGACGGCCTTCTGCATGGTGATATTATTATTATTATTATTATTATTATTATTGTTTTTCTTCTTCTTCTTCTTCTCCTTCTTCTTCTTCATATTATTATTATTATTATTATTATTATTATTATTATTATTATTATTATTATTATTATTATTATTTAAAAACGTGAAATTTAAAGAAATTAAAAAGGAGAAGGAAGTAAAATGAATGAATGAATGAATGAATGAATGAATGAATGAATGAATGAATGAATGAATGAATGGAATAAAGAAATAAAGAGAAATAAATAATGAATGAAAGAAAGAAAAATGATAGAAAGAAAGTAAGAAAGGAGTAAGAATGATTGTGGTTTTCCAGCAGTGGCGACACACAGTGGGGATGCCACAGGCCGCGCCAAGCCGCTCCGCGCCGCGCGCTGGGCTAATTGGCGGCCAAGACGCGAGGCGAGGCGAGGCGCTCCACTCAAGACGTTGTCCGGGTCGGCAGGCAGCGCACAGCAGCTTGTCCGGCGGTGGAGGGAGGTATTGATCTGGCTCGGGACTTGGTTCCTGGAGCTGCTCGCCTTGCAGCTTCATCCCCTTAAAACACACCATTTTACCACCATAACTCAATATCCTGTTATATTTAATGCTTGAGAAATCACCTTCATCAGCAGAGATTCCTGGTTCAAATCCCGGCTCTGTCTGGTACCTTAAGCCTTGCGGGGATACTGAGAAGCAGGGGTTTGAATCCCATCTCAGCCTCTCTAAAAGTTGTTTTTGCGTGTATTTCCAGTTTTCTCGAAGTAAATGCTTCCTGATGTTTGCATTTTAAACAGGTCACACTACGAAGTGCAAGTTACGTTGCTAGTTGACAGTGCAAGCGGAACGTCGCGTCGTCATTGGAGAGTAGATTGCCTAAATTGATCCAGGTCACAAGATTTAGACTAACTGAAATATTATTATTATTATTGTTAGTCCGATTCAAAATGCTTCGTTAAAATCAGTATGAGAGTAAATACAGTAATTGCTTCTTACCGTCTTTCCTTTCTTCCTTCCTTCCTTCCTTCCTTCCTTCCTTCCTTCCGTCCATCCATCCTTCGTTCCTTCCAACCTTCTTTCCGTGGGCCAGGTTAATTTCTGGTCATTTTATGTGGTATTTTACATGCGGTGTGGAATCCCCGTTAACATGTGGTCCCATAGGTATGATCCCAGAGCTAATATCTACGCAAAATTACAATCTTGCTTGCCTTATGTTTTATTTGCAATATTATTGTTCTTACGATGTATTCATATACGTTTAGAATGGCCTATTTGGATAGAATCACCAGACGAAAGCATAAGTTTTCCGTTTTAAGAAAATGTATGGTTTTTACATGTTTTATGCATAAATAAGGTCAGAAATTTGATTTAAATGGATCAGGGCGCACGTGTCTAATCATAATGCAAAACTTTAATCTTTATTTACTCAATAACGAAGAATTGTGTTTTTACTGGTTCAAATATCAATAAGTCAAGTTCTAATTCACCTATCAACCTACACAAGGTCTCATAAAAATACCAATACATTAGGAATGTTTTCTACAAAAGCGGAGAAAAAATATGTTCCCATTCAAACACCGAACACGGAGAAAGGATAAATAATATTTTTGAAATTTTACATTTTTGAAAGAATATGTTATATTTTCTGGTATAATAGTGATAAACTAATACATTTAGTAGGGGACATTAAAACACTAATGTTAATAGTTATCTGAAAGAAAAATTGAAAACATTATTCATTTTAGTAGTTGCTAGGTGTTCGCAAAAAGTGCTAATATTCTTTATTTTATTCAGAGACCCCTTTTTGTAAATTGACCATTCTGATGGCAAAATTTCCATTATTCTCATTCTAATTAACCACTAAAAATTTGAAAAAGTTTTAATATGGAAATTTTCTAAAAAAGTATGTAAATCGAAATAACCTCTGTTCCAAATCTCGGATAGCCAGAGATAGGGATGAGAGTATTATGTATTGCAACCATCGCCTGATACATGTGATTATTAGTTTCAGTGATTCCCCAATAGCCCAATACAAAAATCCTTCTCAGTTAGATTGATAAATCGCAACATGAATTTAAGAAAATAAGTCACAGAACCTACAAATAATTAACATGGTAGTCTATAAAATGTTAATAATAATAATAATAATAATAATATCGTATGGCCTCGGGTGCTGGGTGCAAGCTTTGTTAATTGACACCCAGAGGGCAATAGCGTGCCGAATTTAATGCTCCTTGGAGCGCTATGAATGTCAAGGAGGTTAGATATCTAAGCTCCTTGTCACTATACCGCTTTCTAGTAGAGACATAAATGAGGAACTTTGTGTTGGCGGAAAATCCCGAGATTAATTTAGCCATTATGATCACGGCCTACTGAATTCTAATGGGTTCTTTAACACATCAACAACGTATGACATGAGTATCGTGATTTTTGTCGCCTTTCAAAAATTACTTACCGTGGCCAGGAGCGAACTGGGAAGCTTGAGGTTGGTAGTCCGACACTATAACCACACACCCACCGAGGCAAGCATAAAAATGTTATAAACAATTATCAAAACACACATAATGGCTATTAATTACGCACAATCATAATATTATTCTAATTGATACAGGATACCGTCTCCTGTTGCCTTATATTGGTTTCACATACATCATTGTTGTGTTTCTCATCTATCGCTTTCCTATCCCACATTTCCCTGATAGCATTGACAAGTTTTGCTAATTTACCTGGCTTCCTCCATTGCCTATTTACTTATTTATTTCGATTTTGAGTTTAGGGCCTAAGTGCAAATTTCTAATTTGAGCATTTTATTATTATTATTCTTTCTTCGTTTAGGTCAGCTATGGACCACGCCATTTCGACTGCTTCAGTCATTGGGCCTTGATCTTAGCCCTGTGTTCACGCATTCGCTGACTGTGAAACTCCTTTCTTCCATCAGACCACTTCTTGCCTGTTTTTAACCTACTTTTCACATTTTGCAAAAATGAGGAAAAAGTAGACTTATGATATCGGGTAAATGTGTGTCTGTCTGTCTGTCTGTCCTTCTGTCTGTCTGTCTGTCTGGCTGGCTGTGTGTATGTTCCCCCCCCCCTGTTAACTCCTAAACGGCTGCAGCAATCGAAAAAAAAATGGTATTAGTAAAGATCTATACATGAATATCTCGAGGCCATATTTGAAAATGATCTCAGTGCTACCAACTGCTGAAAAATCGCAATTGAAATTTGAGCTCCATGTTGGATATCTTGGAAGGCATGAATGGGAGCTATTTCAAAATTGGCACACGTATAGATAATAATATTGCATTTTAATTTCAAGGTGGCCATACATGGCAGTGTTGTCAAAATGATTATAAGCCAGCTGATAGGTCCAAATTTTAAATGCATATAACTTCTACTCTGTCAATTGGATTTCAACCAAATTTCGTATGTGCTATGTGTACATAAACAGATATGACTGAGCGTATTCTTAAGAGCCACCAGGGCTGCCAACTGTAAATAAATGCTCTCAATTTTTTAAATCCAAATACCCATATATCATAAAGTATGCAAGCCGACAGCTTTAAACTATGCACACGTATAGTACCTGACATCCTATAATAATTTGGAGCAATTTATATACGTCAGTGCTACCAACATGATTCTAAGCCTGCTGAGATGTCCAACTTTAAATACATGTAACTTCTATACTATCATTTGGATTTCAACCAAATTTCGTGTGTGCTATGTGTACCATAACAGATATGACTATGCCGATTCTTAAGAGTAACCAGGGCTGCCAACTGTTAATAAATACTCTCTCTATATTTGTTACACATATCAATATATCAGAAAGTATGCAAGCCAATAGCTCTAAACTTCGCACACGTATAGTACCTGGCATTCTAGATTAATTTGAAGTAACTAATATAGGCCTACGCCAGTGCTGCCAACATGATTCTAAGCCTGCTGATAGGTCCAATTTTAAAATGCATGTAACTTCTATACTAACTAATGGATTTCATTCAAAATTGACACAAAAATAGATCATATTATTTCAGATTATTTCTGACCAATACATGTATGTCATTGTTGCCAAAATGATTTTACGCGCGCTGTTAGATCCAATATTTAACTGCATGTAACGTCCATGCTATCCATTGGACTTCAACCAAATTTTGTATTCTGTACCTTAAGAGATGGAACTAAGAATATATTTAGTCACCAGGGCTGCTAACTGTAGTTCTCTATTAGGCTACATTATGCCAGGTATACAGTATTTCGAATTAATTAGAAATTTCGATATTACCAACTTAATTTCGTAATTATTCTAGATAGATCCATATAGATTAATCATTGGCATGAATCTTAAATTTTAAGAAAAGTAGGCTCTTTAGTTCCTCACGGAACTTCTTGTTAATTTCTCTTTTTCCTGGAATTGGTGGTATGCTCCAAGCTTTACCTTCAAAAGATCACGTTCCATAATGTCTGCGTGGGTGGTCCCTACTTCTTTCAAATCCTTCTCTACCTCACAAAACCAGAGGCTCTTGGTTTTCTTGTTTAGAATGTATGTATGTATGTATGTATGTATTCTTTATTGTCAGACAGATAGACTCCACTAGTGACAATATAATAATAGGTAAATATCTGATTGGCGGATCTCTTGGGTTAAGTGGCCATAGAAAGATATTCTTCTCTTGAGATATCCTTTCTACATGATGGTACAGCTCATTGTTATGCTGTCTCCTACATTCACCATCGTCTCTCAACGGCCCAAAGATCTTCCTCAGGATCTTCCTTTCCTTAGCTTCCAATTTCTCAACCAGACGCTTCCTATTCTTTGCTAGGCATTCTGCTGCGTACAGCGTCTGAGGTCGGATAAATGTACGATAATGTCTTGCTGGACACTGCTTGCTTGCTTATTGTACACTGGTAGGCCATTTCCATCTGGTTTATTCCTGACGATGTGAAGGCTTCCTTTTCTGGTATTATTATTATTATTGATTATTTTTATCTATTTATATTTATTTTTATTTTTTAATTAAATATGTATTTACTTATTTATTTCTATTTTGAGTTTCGGGCCTAAGTGTAAATTTCAAATTTTCAAATATTTTTTTATTATTTTCACTTTCTATTCTGTTTATATCTCCTTTATCGATAGACTTTGCTTTATCTTGAGATACAATGAAACCGAAATATTAAGAGACAAGTTTCAGGTGACGTTTACCACTCAGTTACACTAACATCCCGTGTCCACAATTTGAGGTCACCATCTATGAATAGAGTTGTTGGAGGAAGGATCACTCCGCATTCGAATATGGCGATGTACTATTGAACATCTGTCCATATGATATTGAATAAATCTTATATACCGTATATATAAAAAAGGATGTTCGTCTGTTCGTCTTTTATGAGTTCATAAACAATTCATCCGATTGCGATCAAATTTTGGTGAGTTGTTGTGAACACTTCCGGGATGGTTATAGGCATAGTTAATCCAATTTACAATAAAGAGCGCGTGAGTACTTTAAACAAATGTGTGTTGGCTATGCGTTCACATTCAATTCATCCGATTGCGATCAAATTTTGGTGAGCTGTTGTGCACACTTCCGGGAAAGTTATAGGCATAGTAAATCAATTTTACAATAGATGGCGCGCGAGTAGCTTCAACAAAATGACGTGCGATTCGTTTCAACAAAGACCACATGCGTTAATATACCATTCGTCCGATTGCGATGAAACTTTGGTGAGATGTTGTGTACACATCAGGGATGGTTTCTGACTTAGTAAATCCATTTTACAATAGGTGGCGAACGAGTAGATTCAACAAATGAGCGACGACGTGCGAAGCGTTTCAACAAAGACCCATATGCGTTCATATAGGCTTACCATTCGTGCGAAAGCCATGAAACTTGGGTGAGTTTTTGTGTACACTCCATGGAAGGTTTCTGACTTAGTACATGCATTTTACAATAGGTAGCGCACGAGTTTATTCAACAAATGAGCGACGGCACGTGAATCGTTTCAACCAAGTACCGTATGCGTTCATATACCATTCATCCGATTGCGATGACACTTTGGTGAATTGTTATGTGCACTCCAAGAATGTTTTCTGGCTTAGTAAATCCATTTTATAATAGGTAGCGCTCGAGTGGATTCAAAAAATGAGCGACGGCACGCGAATCGTTTCAAAAGAGTCCCAAATGCGTTCATATACCATTCATCAGATTGCGATGAGACTTTGGTGAATCTTTGGGTACACGCCAGGAAATGTTTCAGGCTTAGTAAATCTATTTTACAATAGGTAGCGTATGAGTAGATTCAACAAATGAGTGACGGCACGAGTCTCGTATAAACAAAATCCCGTATGCGTTCATATGCCATTCATCCGATTGCGATGAAACCTTGATGAGTTGTTGTGCACACACCTGGGAAGGTTTTCGACTTAGTATATCCATTTTACAATAGGTAGTGTACGAGTAGATGCAACAAATGAGTGACGACGCACGAAGAGTTTCAACAAAATCCTGTATGCGTTCATAAACCATTCATCGATTGCGATGAAACTTTGTTGAGTTGTTGTGTACACTTACGTGAAGGTTTCTAACTTAGTAAATCCATTTCATAGTAGGTAGCGCAAGAGTAAATTTAAAAAATGGGTGACAGCGCAGGAGTCGTTTAAACAAAATTCCGAATGCGTTCATATTCCATTCATCCGATTGCGATGAAACTTTGGTGAATTGTTGTGCACGCTCCCACGAATGTTTCTAACTTCGTTAATCTATTTTACGATAGTTTAGAGGCAGTTAACGGAAATTGAAAAAAGATTCTTTCCAAAAGCACTTCAAAAATCAAAATTACAACGCCAACACTTTCTTTGATTGGCATTGCAACGCATGCCGGGTACAGCTAGTATTGTATAAATGAGGATTGTCTCGGAGACTTGGTGGTGGCGTAGTCGGCAGCCTGCAGAGCTTTTATGCCCAAGATCGCGGGTTCAAACCCGTCCGAAGTCGTCGAATTATGGCATGTAAAGGAACCTTCCAATTAAACTTGTGTGAAGGTAAATTTGCAGGTTAGATTTCGATAAAACGCTCTATCAATGATACAACGTTCACTACTATGTGTCAGCGATATCTGGTAGCGAAAGTTAGAACTACCTGAATTTGAACGGAAATTGTAGCTCAGCCCATGGTTGTCCGCATTGAAGCAGCTACAACCTCTGGTGAGCCGAACATAGTGGTGGGGCTAATAGGTCCTCGGAGCACGCATGTTCACATCACTCTTGTAACAAGTTGAATTTGTAGCGAGGTATCGTATGGAGGCTCCTCAGTCGCCATCTAGGAAAGTGAATTACAAGCTTAAGGATTGATGATGATGATCGTGCGGCCTCCGGAGATGCCGAATGCAGGTCTTTCTAGTTGAAGCCCGTGGGCGACCTGCGCGTCGTAATGAGGATGAAGACGTCACATACACCCAGTCCCCGATCCACGGGAATTAACCCCAGGAGATTAAAATCCCTGATGGCTCGGCCGGGAATCGAACACGGGGCACTTCGGGCCAAAGCCTAGCGCGCTAACCATTTAGCCACGGAGCCGGACAGCTTGAGGAATGAAGTAGAAGCATATAAGTCCGTCCAGTTCCCGCTCAGCCCATCTAATGCTCACAGTTCATGAGCGGAGAATTGACAACATTCCAAGCTGCGTCCTCTTTTATTTTCCTTTTTGATAGCTTTCAGTCGGTCAACACGAAATAATCCCAACTACTGGAATATGTGAAAAAATAACCTTACATAAATGACATGTGATTAAGATATATATTGATTTTTTTTTGTCGTTTACCCTCCAGGTTGGTGGAACCCACGGAATCAGCGATGGAACTCACCACTACCGCCTCTACAGGCAGTGTCCTAGAGCTGGGAACATCGAATCGGAAGGGATACAACTGGTGAAGTGGGATTGGCACCTCGCCCAGGCGGCTTCACCTGCAAAGCGAACAGAGGCCTCATGAGGGAAGGTAAGGGATGGTGAGGATGGATAGGCAAGGATGAGGGAAGGAGGCGGCCGTGGCCTTGAGGAAGGTACTGTACCCGTAATCCACGTGGTCTTACCTGTTGCAATCCGATGGAAAAAGCTGGATCGTAGATTCTAGAAGTTCCCGGCTCAAATGACCTCTGAAAAACCTACCAACTAGGATCAACCAGGGATCAGGATACGTCGATATAAAAGAATGCGGTACGAAGATGCCAGTGGTGTATAAAATTACGATGAAACAAAGCTCAAAAGAACTCGAACAAGAGACTCTAAAATAAAATAAAAATATCTCGGGCGTTAAGTTTAAGCAAACTCAAAGAAAACCACCCACTGGCCCTCCTAACGCACTCCCCTTTTCTGATATAAAACACTAGTCGTTCTAAGATTCTTTAAAATTAAATTCAATTTATTGACTGATTAATGATGAATGTCCGTCAATTAGACACAAAGTTAAAGAAAAGCTTCTTTAAATCAAATGATGAAAAATGTAGTTTTAAATAAATAAATGCCTACAATAAGGCCCCATCTTACTGTTCATATCATTCGCTGAACAAATAACAAGAAAAATATAATATTACATTATATACTGATGTTATACCCTTAAAGATTTATACATATTTTACACTTTATATACAAGTTACATCCTCAATTAGGATTTTATTCAAAACGCTGCCTATCTTCATTTAATTTTACAAGTATGTTTCATGTTTATCATTTCCTTAATTCGATGTATTCAACAATCAATTAAGATAATCGAATAGTGTTACAAGTCGTGAAAATAGTTCAATGACTATTTATAAGCTTCATAGAATGCAGTATATTTTTACTAAAATTACTGAAATATCACATGTATTATGTTGCATGAATTAGTTAAGTTGTTCAAGAAGTATCTGTGTTACTTGAATATGGGTATCATGATATAGACAATTTATCTCCGGCAAATCTTACTAGGCAAGAATAAAACGTAGGGCAACTTGCATAAAACAAGCATATAAGAAAAACATTCGTGATTCCAAATCACGATAACTACAACATCTAATCCAAAAAAAGGTGATAGCTCAAAAGCTAATTTCACTCTTACTAAAACGCAATAACTACGTTAACGTCTTCTCAAAAGACTACAAGAACAATATCCAGCATTAATATTGACCATCCAATGATGTCAAATATTAGCTGCACTAACACAATAAATTGTATGCACAAAATTGCAATACCTCAATTCAGCTTTCCAAAGCTGTCAAGAATTAAACCCAAACGTTATTAAACTTGAAACCTTTCAGAAATTGCTCTGAAAATATCATGCCCCATCATAAACGAATATAGAAATGCCACATATTAATTCCTTTCTAACTTCATTAAACAAGAAGCAACAATTTGTTAGATAAATTGTATTATTCATTTCCACAATAATCGTCTTTAAAGTCTACGAAAACTTCTGTTATAATAATGTGAACAATTAAATTTGATTCACAATTCCAATATATTTATATATATATATATTTCCATAATGACTTATATGTGATAGAAAAATTGTAAATAGACACTATCAAAATAGTCGTTTCAGTTTCGCCTATCCAATCTCGAAAAATGGCTCAACTACTCAGAAGAAAACACGTGAGACTTACATCATGGAAAGGAGTCTATTATCATATCAATAGATACACGCAAACCATTAAATCAAACGATGATCTATCCAAGAGTCTTCCCAAAAACGAATTGAAATAATACAAGCAAAAACTGAATGATCAAAAATATTACATTTAAAGAAAAATCTTTAATCAAAAAATATATGAAAGTAGGCTGCAAATGCCTTGGCAATCAATTCACAATTGTTTTCGCCGGACGATTTCCATAAATCCATAAGCATGGAAAATAACGATGAGAATGCACTATCATTTCTAAAAGAAAGAATTTCTACTAGAATGTCATAAGTCCAAACGAATAGTATCACTGAAATATTTTTGTAATAGTTCAAGTGCACGAGTGTGTGGCCATCTTCTTCCTAATTGCTATTCTTATACAAAGATATCGTCGTCTTGTTCCTAATTATGCTGCAGATATCTTCCCAACAAAATTGAATGCTTGGTTTTATTTCCAAAATTTTAAAAATAAAAGCAACAAAGTAATGCTCTAAATAGCATCACGTTTACAGTTAACTACACAAAAAATTACATTCTCCGACAGAAATGGTAAAGAAGAACCAGATCTAGCCTTTGAATGAAATTCTACTAATTAATAAAATATTGGTGAAAAGAATCGAACTAAAGGTGACAAGTTCTACTGTCTACAAGAGAAGAAAAGTTTTCCAGCTACCTTGGGCGAAGTTCTGGTTGAAATTGAAGAAAATGTAGGAATATACATTCCTGTCAGGAATCGAACCATCGTCCCTGAGAAGTTCATGGCTGGATCTGCAAGTCGCCGAACCAACTTCCTCCTAACCCGAAAACTACTGTCCACGAAACGGAGTTCCTTCATAATGCTTGCACAAGTCTCCCTCGACGTTATTAGTAAAGTAGCTTCCTTTCTATGGAGTTGTTTCTTCATTCTTGGCTACTTTAAAGTCACTGGATTAGAACTAACGTTCTCAACATTTTCTTTCTCTTCATTGTAGAGTTCAAAAGGATGTCATTCCAAATGATCAACTCTGCTACTGCATTACATTCCTGACCGATATGTTTAGCACATCATTACTCCAATAATTTGTTTCTCACAAGGAAATCCAATCATAATGTTCTTGATAATAATGCTTTCTTGCATTTCAAACCAATACGTAGCAGATTTCCTCATCGAAGTCTGTATTTAATAAGTCCATGTGTTGGCTAAGCTCACTCGTTCGAATCGCGGTGCGTGTAGAAAACACTCGTATAACCGCGTGATACACGGAACTTTCTTATACGAACGATAACATGTTCACTGCATAAGCTGCTCTACTCAAGTGTCTGTCGTTTCAAAGCTGCTGATCCAAGACTCAGCTGGGAGTTTACCCAAAATGCATCACACCTGTATCGAGGTGGACAATCGAACCCAATCGATTATAATTTCATATTTCCTTCAACTAGTTGCAATGACAAGTCCGTGAGCATGTGCTGTGCACGTGATCAAGAGCGTGGCGGGGTAGTCTATCCATCTCCTTAGTGCATACGGAGCAAACTGTGGCTCAAAGTCGACAGTCAAAATAATGTCAAGCAATAACTTCCAAATACGTCTCGCTGTCATATCAGGGTTCCAATAAATAGCAAAATACTGTCTCATCCTCCTCCCAACCTAGCTAATAAAAGTGTGCGAATACTTTTATTACACCATTCTAGGTATTCGTCAATGAACAGAATTTTGCGTTTTATTCCACTTTCTTGAAGTACTTTCTGAGGTTCTTCGCATAAAATTTTCCTATTTCCTCGTTCGAGTGGATGTCTAAGACTTGGTAACTATTGTTCCCGTACACTCTGCCTACCTTGAAGGGACCTGTACAGGCTACTGAATTTTGTGTAAATCTTCCTCGCTGCATCAGTTTTAGTAGATTTACGTACAAGGACTAAGTCATTAGATTCTAGAGGCGGGTTGTAGCGCTTTCCTTCATTTCTTTTCTGCCTTTTTTCCGCCGCATCCATCAGGCTTTCTCGGGCATTATCCACCCTTTCCTGCTCTGACGGTTCAGTATGTTTGGTTAAGAATTGTGTTATTTCATCCCAAGCTCTTTCTGGCTTTTTATTAAGGTGAAGTCTCTCAGACTTTCATGATATGTCGTATTTAAGCATGTCTCCATCAGAGGTACATATTTCACCCAACTAGGATGATCTTGAGGGCAGTATAAACGTGCAAATTTGGCAACCTCTGACATTAGGCGTTCCGAACTGTTGGACTCAGGATATCTGATGCTGGAGAATACGTGACGTATTCCAAATCTCTCCATAGCGACTTTGAATTCATGGGAAGTAAACTGAGATCCATGGTCTGAAAGAATTGTTTCTGGTCTTCCGGCTTTTCTGAATACACTCTTGGTTAAGCGACTAATAACTTGAGTTGTTGTTGCATTCTGCAAGGGGTCTAGAGTGACGAATTTCGAAAATACATCCACGGTAACAAGAAGAAACTGGTTACCCCTGGCGCCTTTTGGACAAGGACCAAACAGGTCACAAGCCATCAATTCACGTGGTTTATAAGGAATAATAGCTCTCGGCTCCTCCTTAGATAATGCCGAAGGGTATTTGCTCCGCTGGCAACGGTCACATGACCTAATAACCCTCGCAACGGACTGACGCAATTTAGACCAATAGAACGTCTCCTGAAGTGTTTTTATGGTTTTATCCAGGCCACCATTGCCGATACTATTGTGTGTTAACCAGATCAAAGGTACAGTCAATTTGGGAGGCACTACTATTCTAAGTTTATTCTTGTGCTTGTCCACATATTTACACACAACTTCTCCACAGAGAGCGAATCTGTCAGAACATCTCCTAGTTGCCTGATAATCATCATCCGAGTCATCCATATAGCCCTTTAAATATCTGTACATTTTCCTAATTGGAGTGTGTCTCTTCTGTGACACAGCTAACTTGCGTAGCTTTTCCAGGGTTGCCTCATCTCCCTCCTCCAATTGTACCAAGTTTACTGCTGATTTATTAGAAGGGTTTCTCGAAAGAGCATCTGCAAGAAGGTTGTCCTTGCCTGGCTGATGTCTGATGGTGGCGTTAAACTGCTGTATAAACAGCGTCCATCTCGTCAGACGATCAGAAGACAAATCGGACTGAAGCATGAACTGCAGAGCTCTGTGATCTGTAATTATTACAATTTGATGACCTAGAAGTATTTTTTTCCATTTCTGCAAAGCTGAGACAAATGCCAGAGCTTCAAGCTCTGTAGTGAAATAATTCTCCTCATGAGGTCTTAATTTCCTGCTGTAAAAATCAATGTAGTGTTTATTCCCCTGTTCATCCTTCTGATACAGGACCGCGCTTAAACCTACTCTGGAGGCATCAGATTCAATATAAAAAGTGCGGCTGAATTCCGGATACTCTAACTTGATGCATTCCTTCAGCATAGTATTCGCATTCTCGAAGGCCTGCTCAGTTAAGTCCGTCCACTTCCACCGATTATTTTTCTTCAGCAGTTCATATAATGGTGCCATGGTCACTGAGTATCCTGGGCAGTGACTACTCAAAAATTGGCACATCCCAAGGAATTGGCGTAGGTGCTTGATTCTTTTCGGCCTAGGGAATTTTGCAATTTCCTCAATCTTCTTAAGATTGGGATGATAACCGTATTGATCTATGGTATGGCCTAGGAAATTTATACGTTCCTTCATGAAGTGACATTTATTGTAGTTGACCTTGATATTTGCCTCTCGGAGCTCTAGGAATAACTTCCTAAGTTCTTTCAGATGTTCTTCCACATTTTCTGAAGCGATGATGAGATCGTCAATATAGCATGTGACGCTGCGTTTGACTTCGTCGGAAAGCTTACTGTCGAGAGCTCTAATGAGCGCTGGACCGCTATTAATCATACCGAACGGAACGCGACAAAACACGAAGGTTGTTTGTTCAAACAGGAACCCTGTGTACTGCCTGCTGTCCTCGGTAAGTTCGACTTGATAAAAAGATGCTGTTAAATCGAGTACGCTGAAACATGCCTTGCCTTTAAATTTCCGTAACAAATCTCTGATTTTGGGAGGTCGGTCCATTTCTAAAAATATCCGGGAATTTATTTTACTAGCGTCTAAACATAGAAGAAGCTCTCCATTGCTTTTCTTTACCACTGTAATAGGATTTAAGTAGGAAGAGGCTTGTTTCTTAATTATTCCCTCTGCTTCCATTCTCTTAATGATCTCCCTGACCTCTTCATAATACTTATCCGGAATGGGATACAATTTGGCCTGGTATGGAGTATCATCGTTTAATCTAATCTGATACTTGAAGTTTTTAATTAGACCTGGCTTATCATCGAAGATATCTGTAAACTCCTCGATCAAGTCTTTCAATTCTTTTTCTTTTTCTTCAAATCCCTCGACGTAAAGTGCATAATGCTCTCTTTCTTGCTCGGCCTGATTGATTATATTTTCTAAGACTTCTTCCCTGATCAAATTTTCCACGTCCTCATTGGAATCAAAATTTTCATGTACTATCTTCCTAATAGTTTTCTCTGGGAACCTGATAATTCTCCTGTCCATGTCAATGGTAATTCTGGCACGAGTAATAAAATCAATCCCTAGGATTATTTCAAAATTAGTATTTTTGAGCACCACAAAAATATGTTCAAAACATCTTTCATTTATACTGAACCTCAGCTGGACTTGTAATTTGCATTTCATCGATTTATCTTGAAATAGTCCTCTCACTTTGATCGATGAAGCTGGCAATGTGGTAAATTGTTGTTCCTTTTCTAATTTCAAAAAGCAATCTTCGGACATGATTGAAATGACCGCTCCCGTGTCTATAAGAGACCTGCAATGTTGATTGCCCACAGAGATTTCAATTATAGGCAATTCAGCACGTTCACTCACAATTCCTTCCATTTCTTCGAATAACAAATCTTCGTCCGTGACCTTATAAACATCTTGTATAATTATATCAAATGGAGACGGCTGGCTGTTTAATTCTTCTGGGATTTCAAAATTGGCGTTTTTTTCCCCCTGCGAACCCCTTTCACTGTCACTAGTGTGATGGCTAGTGTTAGGTTCTGGTTCACTTTCTGTGTCCCTTCGATCCTTCCTTTCTTCTCGCCTATCCCTGTCCTTTCTAGACTGTTCTCTATCTTCCTGGTTATGATAGTTTTTGTCTCTATAGTTTTTATATCTGGCAAACCCTTGTTGACCTCTATTCTGTTGCTGATACTGGCCTTGTCTATCTCTATTATCATAGTATCGGTTATTATTCTGATAACCTCGATACCTGTTATTCCTAGGTTGGTATTGTTCTCTTTCCTGATTACCATTCATGTACCTGTCATTCCTATTTCTACTTTCGTAAGGTTTATACCTTTCTTGAATACGATCGGTTTGGTTAGGTCTATTCCGATCTCGATCGTATCTTTGTTGGTAGTTTCCATATGGTCGTTGGTTGTTTCTATCTTCAAATCTTCGACTATACGTCCTACTGTTCCTCATTGGACCTTCCCATCTAGATCCTGTCCTATTTGATCTTTCTGTTTGTTGAGTTTGATCAACGACTACCGCGTTCACGGCCTTAGTTTCCGTCCTTCCGCTTTTGACTATGGTAGGTGACATAGAAGTATGGTCTAGCCTACGCAGCAAGTCGTCCATTGCCGCTAAATCCTCTACGCCTGATGAAATTAAATTCCTTCTAACTTCCACCGGTAACTGGCGTGAAATTGTCTCCAGAATTTCCTCCTGTCTCAATGGGGTTTGAAGATATCTAAGACGGGCTAACTGAGATGTGAAGAATTCAGAATAACTGGTGGGTCCAGTACTACTATATTTCCTTGAGTAGACTTCCGCCCTCACTGCGTGTTGTATCTCTATCGACCAGAATCTTTTAATAAATGCTTCCGAAAACTGTTCGAAGTTATCGAAAGTATATCGGAAAGCTCGGAACCAATTTAACGGTGCATCTGCCAGATGCTTCTCAACAATCCGCAGTTCTCTGTCCCTTGCAACATGATGTTCCGCAAAGTGATCTTGTAGATTTCTGATGAATTCTATAGGAGTCAAACCCTCCGTATTTGAAAACTTCTTAATTTTCTCCTCGTAATTTCTCACTATCGTGACATGATATCTGTCATTAGGCGTTGACATCCTAAAATCTCTAGGATTTATCTCTGACGTAGCCTCATTCGGGATCTCTGATCTAACATGACCTTGTTCTGTCTCATGTGCCTTATTCAGCCTCGCTAAATAGTTCCTAGCTGGCGTTGTGGTATCCATCCTGTCCCTTAAATGGTGTACCTTTCCTTCCCCATCGGAATTTATAGGTTTCCCCAACGTTTCCAATTGTGACTTGATTTCTGTTCTTAATTTGTTAATGTCTATATGATCCATTAACCTGAACGTTTGAAACTCTTGTCTAATCTCATTTAATTCTGACGTTTTCATTTCACGCTCTGAGTTTAGATCTATCTTAACTTGATCTACTTTTAAAATTACGCCTTTAATCTGCGTTTCCAAATCCTCCCTAAGAACAGTGACGCTTTCGACCTGCATAGTCTGAACTGAATCGATGCGTTTATCAGTGTCTATTCTAGCCTGGGAAATATCTTGGTTAAGTCTTAATTCTGTTCTGTTGATCTTTAATTCAAGATCTGACTTAATGCTTTTAATGACATCTGCATTTATTTTCGTGATTTCCCCCCTTAAGATGTTCACTTGATCGTTAACAATGACATTGAGATCGATCTCAATGTCTTTTCTCAAGACCTTGTTGTGATCTTCAACCTTTTCTTTAAGTTGGGCCATATCACCCTCTAATTTGGTTAGAGTTTCTTGCGTTGCACTTGCTTCGTTTGAAAACTGCAATTGCAATGCATCTAAACTAATTTTGTTTTCTTTCTGATTACTATCTAGTTCCGATTTAATATTTCTAACATCCTCCTTTATGGTAGAAATATTAGCTCGTATACCAGTTACAATGCCTTCAGTTGAATCTATTTTACCTTGCATTGCAGTAATATCAACTTGAGCTGAATCAATTTTACTTTCTGTTGAATTCATTTTACCCTGCATTGCAGTAATATCGACTTGAGCTGCATCTAATTTGCTTTCAGTTGAATTTATTTTTACTTCTAATGATGCAACATTAGACCTAACATGACCAACTTCTACATTAACACTGCTAATGTCAAGTTGAACAAGCTTGACATCGGCTGTCACACTGTCGATGCCTGTTTCTACATCAATTATCTTTTCCTTTATATCTTTAGCGTTAGCTGCAATCTTACGATTACTGTCTTGAAGATATTTGAGGGACAAGTGCATTTGATTAATATCCCCTACAGATCCCTGAACTAAATCAGTATTCTTGTTGACTACGGAGTTGATATTGTCAAAACTAGTTTGGCAATTACTCCTTATCTCAGCTAATTCATTAGCGTGACTGCCCATCTTCTCCTGGATTGCCTTGAACATATTGGCAATGTCTTCCATTGACACAGCTGTCATGGTAAATACTATTATAAAAAACACAGGAATGCAATACATAAATAGCAGAATTGACACATTTAGAATGACCCTTTTCACCAATACAAGCATTGAATTTTGTTTTGCTTCTAAACTTATTATATAAATTAAGTCTATAAGAAAATAGGAGGTATGCAACGACGGTGATTTATATTAGAAACGGTTTAAATTAAAATTGAAATGATGAATTATTTATATTATTATTAAAGAAAGTGATTCTATTATTACAGATGATCTAAAAGTCATCGCCGGTAACGAACACAAAATGGCCGACAAGCATGGAGTGAAAAATGGCCCCATGTCATGTCCCATCTGACCACGCTGATCCATAAAAATTTCCTAGAAATCTCTTTTATGTTCATGTCGTAATCAATCAAATTACTTTTTACTTGGCACGCACAAAACAAATAAATTTAAGCAATGGCGATAATTCTATCTGTATGCCAGGTAGATTGAGTAAACTCATCTTCACGATTTGAAGAAACGTGAATTCCCAACGAATTCGACGTGTATAATCGTAGCAATGCCAAAGAAAATTTTGCTAACGACTACATCGTTCGAAAACTGCTAAACTCAATAATCTCATAAAAATGGATTCTCACACATGGGTTTAGCATTGGAGAAATCGAGAATGCCAATTCGATAGCCCCATAGATTGGGTCGCCATATATAGATGTACCCGTAATCCACGTGGTCTTACCTGTTGCAATCCGATGGAAAAAGCTGGATCGTAGATTCTAGAAGTTCCCGGCTCAAATGACCTCTGAAAAACCTACCAACTAGGATCAACCAGGGATCAGGATACGTCGATATAAAAGAATGCGGTACGAAGATGCCAGTGGTGTATAAAATTACGATGAAACAAAGCTCAAAAGAACTCGAACAAGAGACTCTAAAATAAAATAAAAATATCTCGGGCGTTAAGTTTAAGCAAACTCAAAGAAAACCACCCACTGGTCCTCCTAACGCACTCCCCTTTTCTGATATAAAACACTAGTCGTTCTAAGATTCTTTAAAATTAAATTCAATTTATTGACTGATTAATGATGAATGTCCGTCAATTAGACACAAAGTTAAAGAAAAGCTTCTTTAAATCAAATGATGAAAAATGTAGTTTTAAATAAATAAATGCCTACAATAAGGCCCCATCTTACTGTTCATATCATTCGCTGAACAAATAACAAGAAAAATATAATATTACATTATATACTGATGTTATACCCTTAAAGATTTATACATCTTTTACACTTTATATACAAGTTACATCCTCAATTAGGATTTTATTCAAAACGCTGCCTATCTTCATTTAATTTTACAAGTATGTTTCATGGTTATCATTTCCTTAATTCGATGTATTCAACAATCAATTAAGATAATCAAATAGTGTTACAAGTCGTGAAAATAGTTCAATGACTATTTATAAGCTTCATAGAATGCAGTATATTTTTACTAAAATTACTGAAATATCACATGTATTATGTTGCATGAATTAGATAAGTTGTTCAAGAAGTATCTGTGTTACTTGAATATGGGTATCATGATATAGACAATTTATCTCCGGCAAATCTTACTAGACAAGAATAAAACGTAGGGCAACTTGCATAAAACAAGCATATAAGAAAAACATTCGTGATTCCAAATCACGATAACTACAACATCTAATCCAAAAAAGGTGATAGCTCAAAAGCTAATTTCACTCTTACTAAAACGCAATAACTACGTTAACGTCTTCTCAAAAGACTACAAGAACAATATCCAGCATTAATATTGACCATCCAATGATATCAAATATTAGCTGCACTAACACAATAAATTGTATGCACAAAATTGCAATACCTCAATTCAGCTTTCCAAAGCTGTCAAGAATAAACCCAAACGTTATTAAACTTGAAACCTTTCAGAAATTGCTCTGAAAATATCATGCCCCATCATAAACGAATATAGAAATGCCACATATTACTTCCTTTCTAACTTCATTAAACAAGAAGCAACAATTTGTTAGATAAATTGTATTATTCATTTCCACAATAATCGTCTTTAAAGTCTACGAAAACTTCTGTTATAATAATGTGAACAATTAAATTTGATTCACAATTCCAATATATTTATATATATATATTTCCATAATGACTTATATGTGATAGAAAAATTGTAAATAGACACTATCAAAATAGTCGTTTCAGTTTCGCCTATCCAATCTCGAAAAATGGCTCAACTACTCAGAAGAAAACACGTGAGACTTACATCATGGAAAGGAGTCTATTATCATATCAATAGATACACGCAAACCATTAAATCAAACGATGATCTATCCAAGAGTCTTCCCAAAAACGAATTGAAATAATACAAGCAAAAACTGAATGAACAAAAATATTACATTTAAAGAAAAATCTTTAATCAAAAAATATATGAAAGTAGGCTGAAAATGCCTTGGCAATCAATTCACAATTGTTTTCGCCGGACGATTTCCATAAATCCATACGCATGGAAAATAACGATGAGAATGCACTATCATTTCTAAAAGAAAGAATTTCTACTAGAATGTCATAAGTCCAAACGAATAGTATCACTGAAATATTTTTGTAATAGTTCAAGTGCACGAGTGTGTGGCCATCTTCTTCCTAATTGCTATTCTTATACAAAGATATCGTCGTCTTGTTCCTAATTATGCTGCAGATATCTTCCCAACAAAATTGAATGCTTGGTTTTATTTCCAAAATTTTAAAAATAAAAGCAACAAAGTAATGCTCTAAATAGCATCACGTTTACAGTTAACTACACAAAAAATTACATTCTCCGACAGAAATGGTAAAGAAGAACCAGATCTAGCCTTTGAATGAAATTCTACTAATTAATAA
The DNA here is from genome assembly GCA_946902985.2 of Meconema thalassinum. Classification (NCBI taxonomy): domain Eukaryota; kingdom Metazoa; phylum Arthropoda; class Insecta; order Orthoptera; family Tettigoniidae; genus Meconema; species Meconema thalassinum. The sequence continues at coordinate 925,546,394 of OX336388.2, forward strand.
AATATTGGTGAAAAGAATCGAACTAAAGGTGACAAGTTCTACTGTCTACAAGAGAAGAAAAGTTTTCCAGCTACCTTGGGCGAAGTTCTGGTTGAAATTGAAGAAAATGTAGGAATATACATTCCTGTCAGGAATCGAACCATCGTCCCTGAGAAGTTCATGGCTGGATCTGCAAGTCGCCGAACCAACTTCCTCCTAACCCGAAAACTACTGTCCACGAAACGGGGTTCCTGCATAATGCTTGCACAAGGCTCCCTCGACGTTATTAGTAAAATAACTTCCTTTCTATGGAGTTGTTTCTTCATTCTTGGCTACTTTAAAGTCACTGGATTAGAACTAACGTTCTCAACATTTTCTTTCTCTTCATTGTAGAGTTCAAAAGGATGTCATTCCAAATGATCAACTCTGCTACTGCATTACATTCCTGACCGATATGTTTAGCACATCATTACTCCAATAATTTGTTTCTCACAAGGAAATCCAATCATAATGTTCTTGATAATAATGCTTTCTTGCATTTCAAACCAATACGTAGCAGATTTCCTCATCGAAGTCTGTATTTAATAAGTCCATGTGTTGGCTAAGCTCACTCGTTCGAATCGCGGTGCGTGTAGAAAACACTCGTATAACCGCGTGATACACGGAACTTTCTTATACGAACGATAACATGTTCACTGCATAAGCTGCTCTACTCAAGTGTCTGTCGTTTCAAAGCTGCTGATCCAAGACTCAGCTGGGAGTCTACCCAAAATGCATCACACCTGTATCGAGGTGGACAATCGAACCCAATCGATTATAATTTCATATTTCCTTCAACTAGTTGCAATGACAAGTCCGTGAGCATGTGCTGTGCACGTGATCAAGAGCGTGGCGGGGTAGTCTATCCATCTCCTTAGCGCATACGGAGCAAACTGTGGCTCAAAGTCGACAGTCAAAATAATGTCAAGCAATAACTTCCAAATACGTCTCGCTCTCATATCAGGGTTCCAATAAATAGCAAAATACTGTCTCAGTACCATCCCGGCATTTGCCCGAAGACGAAGTGGGAAACCACGGAAAACCACTTCGAGGATGGCTGAGGTGGAATCGAACCCCCTCTACTCATTTGGGCCACCCAAGGCTGAGTAGACCCCGTTCCAGTCCTCGTACCACTTTTCAAATTTCGTGGCAGAGCCGGGAATCGAACCCAGGACCTCAGGGGCGGCAGCTAACCATGCTGACCGCTACGCTACGGAGGCGACTATATACTGATGATGATGATGATAATTGTTGTTTTAAGGGGCCTAACACGGAGGTGTTAATGATGGTGATAATGAAAATGAATGATGATCAAATGAAACCTACATACATCTAAAACTAGCTACTGACTTTCAAGCTAGAAGAGGAAATGGAAAACAAAAGGGAGAAGAATGTAAATAAAAGACAGGAGGAAAAGAAATGCCCTCAACCCTTGAGGAATGAGAATTGTGGGACTTGGTAGGAAGGAGAGCCAAGAAAGGCAGAGAAGAAAAGGAGAGAGGAGAGGGTCCACCCCAAAGGCAATGGGAAAAGGGGGAAAACCGGACCCAGCTCAAGGACCCCTTGGGGTCGCCAACTCCCGTAATCACCAGCCGTGACCCCTCAAGGGGTAGCACTATCTAGGGTGCACCTTAATTAGTGGGGCTATACACAATCTGCCTCCTTGAGGGCCATAAGTAGAAGGCAGGAGATTCCTGAAGAAAAAAACAAGAGGTCTGACCCCTCGAAGAATAAGGGATCAGGAAATAGGAGTGAAGGGCCAATTAAGGCGGGGAAGGAAGAGACTCCCTAGGCCCCAGATACCCTAATACCGTCGGGGTCGGAAGAGAACAAGAGTTGACCAAGAGAGGTCGACAGGAATGAAGACAGAGAGGAGCCCGGCACAAGTACGTGGAAGTACGCGGAGAACCAAAAGCTCAAGCAACCACAACCTTCCTATGAAGACTTCCAAATAGGTGGTATATTGGCTTTCACGGCCAGTGAATTAAAACTCAGCAATTCTTCTAATTTTTTGACTTCCTAGGGATGTTATGACTACTTGAGCTTTTAGTTCTCACAGTAAAGAGGCGCAGGTGCGCTTCATAAAAAGGGAGGTATCGTACTCCTATGAGGGTCCGGGCGGGGACACCAAGAGCCCGCTGATGAGCCAGCTTGGTGTCCTAGCGAAACCCCAAAAAAACACGGCAAAAACCTAGAAAAATTGCTGAGTTTTAATTCACTGGCCGTGAAAGCCAATATACCAACAATCACTCAAACACAAAGTCAAGGACACGGGATTGATGTTCAAAGACGTCTCCAACCCCTAATTAAATAACTAAAGAACCCTTTCATGTAATATTTTGGACATTTTTCTTTCACGTTGAGAACAACAAATCAAACACAATGTGATGACGAGCGAAAGGCAGGATAACGCAGCGAAGGGGATATAAATATCTTCTCCCGTGATAAAGATGAAGAACCGTGCAGTCAAAAGGTCAATACATTGATTTTAAGCAACCCCTTGAGGCGGGCACTGCCCACACGACGACAAGAGTCCGGTGTCCAGCGCTTTATTAAAACAGCTCGGCTCGGGTGTCTTAAAACAGCGCAGCCTCGCCCCAAGTCAGACACAAGCTGTGCTTCCATAATACGAAACATGGGGGAAGAATCAAATCTCATCAGTTAACCCGTGCAATTATACAAGAGTGTCTGACATTTTATTTAAACAGCTAACAGGGAGACCCTATGGCAATCGGATTTTTGTAATTTTTCCCGCTTCGAGTACGTCAAGTTCAGACCTCGAACAATAATTTCCCAAAGCTGTTCGATGCCATATTCATAAATTCTCGAGACAATCGACTTCGAAGTGTTCCGAGCGCATAATTTCCAGTAATAGGACGCATGGCTCACCCGGTAACGTTCGTGCCGAGTAATCGCTGGGACGCTAGTTCGAGTCTCGCTTCGAGTGCTATATTCTTAGCCTATTTTCAATTTTGAAAAAAAAAATGGGCTTATGAGATCACCTTTCGTCCGTGTGTGTGTGTGTGAGGAGTGTGTGTCCCCTAATAACTTCTAAGCGGCTAGAGCGATTTCAATGAAATTCGGTAAGTTCGTAGCACTGTTCCGGACGACCCCGACTGTGGCCTTCAAATTTTGTTACGTCTCACCAATCCAACATGGCGGCTGAGCGAAATATTTCACCAGCATTCAATATCTCCGAAACTATTACCGATATCACCCTGGATTTTTTTACGGTGATAAAGGGAACTACTAGAAGTTTAACTATGTGACTTTTGAAAACTGGTAACTACAAAACCAACATGGCGGCCACGCGAATTTGCGACATTTAAATAGACGTTTCTCGCGATTTAAATAACCAAACGCAATAAAACATGGTACAGTATATGTTTATAAACATTGTAATTCACCGAGATCTAACTTGGTTCAATTGTTTACATAACCACAAGATGGCGGATGTGCGAAATATTTCACCGGCATTCTATATCTCTGAAACTATTAGCGGTATCACCTGAAATTTTGTACGGAGATAAAGGGCACTACCGGAAGTTCATCTATAAGACATTCAAAAACAGGTTAACTATAAAACGAACATGGCGGCCAAGCGAATTTGAAAATGTTAAACATACCTTTCTCGCGATTTAATTTTCCAACCGCAATGAAATCTGGTACAGGAAATGTTATTACACATTGTAAAACACTGGTATCTAATTTACTTCAATTGTTTATATAAAATCAAGATGGCGGCTTTGCGAATTTTAAAATTAAGGTTTATTTTTTGTGCCGTAATCATGCGATCGATGTGAAAGTTTGAATAATGAACCTACGCAATAATTTTCCTTCAATGGGACATGACACTATGGCCTACACATTTAACAATCCACCATGGCGACCATCCAAAATATTTAGACGGATCTGAATATCTACGAATCAATTATAGTAAACAAACTGATTTTTTTATTTCCATAAAGGCTATGAACTTATGTTCACCTATAGGACTTTAAATAACCTGGTGATCACACATCCAACATGGCGGCGACGTGAAGTATAAATATTCACATGGACGTTTCTCGCAATTTAACCATCCGAGTGCAGTGAAACTTGGTACAGTAAATCCTTATACGAATGTTAACCCACTGGCATCTAATTTATTTCAATTGTTTCCATAACCACAAGATGGCAGCTGTGCGAATTTTTAAATCTCCTTGTTACTTCTTGTGTCGTAATCATGCGATTGAAGTTTGAATGCTACACGTACACAATAATATTCATGTAACAGTACATACCTCTAGGACCTACATACATAAAATCCAACATGGCGACCATCCGAAATATTTAGTCGGTTCTCAATGTCTACGAATCTATTACAGCAATCAAACTGAAATTTTGTATGTAGATAGAGGCAATTAAAATAATTAGGATACATGAAAATAGGCTGCATAGTTCTTCACGGAACTACTTGTTCTAACATACGATCAAGAAGGTCGTAATGTCGGGCCTGGAGGACGACAATCCGCCTGATGATGATTTTTATATTTCAATCACATTAGTAGTAGGCTATATGAATTGAAAGAAAACAAGAAGTTCCGTGACGAACTAAAGAGCCTACTTTTCTTAAAATTTAAGATTCATGCCAGTGATTAATCTATATGGATCTATCTATAATAATGACGAAATTAAGTTGGTAATATCGAAATTTCTAATTAGTTCGAAATACTCTATAATAATAATAATGTTATTGGTTTTACGTTCCTTTTAACTACACTGGATTTTAGAAACAAAATACTGTATACCTGGCATGATGTAGCCTAATAGACAACTACAGTTGGCAGCCCTGGTGACTGAATATATTCGTAGTTCCATCTCTTAAGGTACAGAATACAAATTTTGGTTGAAGTCCAATGGATATTATGGACGTTACATGCAGTTAAACATTCGATCTAACAGCGCGCGTAAATTCATGTTGGCAACATCGGCATACATGTGTTGTTCAGAAATAATCTGAAATAATATGATGTATTGTTGTGTCAATTTTGAATTAAATCCATTAGTTAACATAGAAGTTACATGCATTTTTAAATTGGACCTATCAGCAGGCTTAGAATCATGTTGGCAGCACTGAGGTATATTAGTTACTCCAAATTAATATAGAATGTCAGGTAATATACGTGTGCATAGTTTAAAGCTGTCGGTTTGCATACTTTCTGATATACGGGTATTTGGATTTAAAAAATTGAGAGCATTTATTAACAGTTGGCAGCCCTGGTGGCTCTTAAGAATACGCTCAGCCATATCAGTTTATGTACACATAGCACATACGAAATTTGGTTGAAATCCAATTGATAGGGTAGAAGTTATATGCTTTTAAAAGCTTGACTTATCAGCAGGCTTATAATCATTTTGGCAAAACTGCCATGTATGGCCTCCTGGGAATTAAACTGCAATATTATTATATATACGTGTGCCAATTTTTAAATAGCTCCCATTCATACCTTCCAAGATATCGAACATGGAGCCCAAATTACGATTGCAATTTTTCAGCAGTTGGTAGCACTGACATCATTTTCAAATATGGCCGTGAGATATTCAGGTATAGATCTTTACTCCTACCAAATTTTGTTTTGATTGCTGCAGCCGTTTGGGAGTTGATAGGGAGGGACACACACAGAGCCAGACAGACAGAAGGACAGACAGACAGACACACATTTGCCCGATCTCATTAGTCTACTTTTTCCTCATTTTTGCAAAATGTGAAAATTAGGGTAAAAAATAGCACCCGAAGTGACACTCGAACTAGCGTCCAGGCGATTACTCGGTCCGAACGTTACCGGGTGAGCCACGCGCCCTGCTCGAACTCGGTAACATCTGTACTGGATATGAAGCGCACGGAAAATATCGAATTCGATTTTCTCGAGAATTTATGAATATGGCATCGAACAGCTTTGGGAAATTATTGTTCGAGGTCGGAATTTACGCACCCGAAGCGGGAAAATTTACAAAAATCCGATTGCCGTACGGTCCCTGGTGCATTCTTTGGAATACACGATAAGACAGAGTAAGCTTTTGCTTCTCTTTGCTTTAGTTCATCCCTTCCTTATTTCGCAAACACCAACAGTGATCTCCTGATTTCTCTTTGTTGGTATATGTTTCTTACACTACCTGTAAGTCTGTTCTAGATATATATCTTCCATGACCTACCTAGCGTCATCTAGCAGCGAATCTCTGAAGTTCCTCAATTTTTCCCTGCACGAGAGGACTTCCTTACCAATCTAGCCACCAGATCTCGTCGCTATCGCCAACTATCATCTCCGTGATCAAGAGAACTTCGTCTACTTTTTCACCCACCAGGCTGCGCTAATGACGCCTGCTAACAACACTTTGAAGACCATTTCATCAAGAGAAATTATTATTTCAAAGTTGGCTATTCTAATATGTATTCCTTTTGTCTCCTACCCCCACCTTCTTCCCTTCCCTGGTCTCTCCGCGCTCCGTTGAGCTGGCCTCACTTGTGCGTCTGAAGTCAAACCAGTAAGTTGGAGCTTAACCAAAGCTCGCCTCCTCTACTCTAGAGCCAACTTTTAAATTCGACGCCATGTTCGAGTTTTAGAATCAACCGTCAACAGCAACATCGCCTTCTTCATGAAGCAAAGATAAGTACCGACTTCATGTTTTAACCACGTTCTCATCGCTTTTAAAAGGCTCAATGATTTTATTTGGATTTTATAGACAGTGAAAATTGCTATAGGTGATCAAATAACTGCTTTCAAGAGACCTTCTTGATCAAACTCGAACTATCAAGTATAACTTTCAAAATGAAAGTTTTTCTGAGATGCTATCTCACATCGAGGGATATTTCTACAATACCCACTGTCTATATAATCTAGTTTTCCGCCGAGGGATTCTCTACCCAATTTAAACAAGTCATCATTGCTCTGGAACCTTCCAGAACCTACACTCTATCTACCAGTTATACTGTCATGTATTTTCCACTTGATATGGGAATACTTTCTTCGCTGAGAAACGTATGTGGGATAAACTTCTAATCCACATAAACTGTCTTCCTACGTGGGAAATTTTCTGCCGTATTTAACTGCCGCCCATAGAAACTACGACTCACAATTCCCTCAAGCCAAAACTCAACTTTTACATAACTGCAATAACTTTTCTTTCTATAAACTTTTTGTGCTGGTACAGTGAACTTTCAACTATATCAACAGACTATAGTGATAACAGTGCCTGTTCAACTTTTTCATCCGCGTCGCGCTCGTCCGAGTACAATAAATACGGCCATGAACACTCTTCCACAATCCCATTTGATCTTTCCCAAACCCTTTACTAACAAACTAAAATAATAAAATTGTTACTTTAGGTCTTTTTTCAATGAGGTGTCACTCTCAATAAGTGCCCTCCCTTACTTGTTCCACGTACAACGAATTAATGTCTGTAAAACTTCGTGTCTAGTGCACGCCTTAAAGTATATTGTTTCTCCCTTCTAATGAGGGAATCCAATTCTTTCTACTCAAAAGTGAGTTATCTCTAGGTTTCACGAAAGGGAAATTTGCCCCATTTTTCTCGTGATCACTACTTAAACATAGGAGTTCTAGAAACTTCCTTTCAATTTTTCTCTTCAGGTTTCACAATAAGTGACCTGCCCTATTTGTATAATCTCTAAACGTAGTTCTGTATTAATACAAGAAGTTATAGAAACTTCTATTTCATTTCTTCCTGTTTTTGTTGTTATTACTTTCGAAGTTGTTATTTGGTCATATTTCTAAGATACCTATCTAGAAATCCTTAAAGTACACACCTTGTACTTGATTTATTGTTTAACCTTAATTACTTTAATTATCTTAAAATTTTCTATTTATTAATCTTAGCTATTTCAAAATCTTACGAAGATTTTTGCTCATATAAAAGGTTTGAAACCAAAAAATTATCAATTGCCTGGCGCAAGATTTAAATGATTTCGGAGGTCTGCCCCAATTGTTTGTAAACTCAAATTATATATTTGTGACATAAACTACTTCTTTTTACTTTGTTAAATAAATTAAGATTTGTTCTTTTGATTTATCATTTCTCTGAAATAACGGTTAGGCAAGATCCTGTCTTCCCTGACTCTTCCTAGGTTTATGCCCTCTTTAATAAAAATAAATCCATTGATAAGGTTTTCACTACTTGTTGCATTTGAGCAAGAACTCTTAGTTATTAACTTATTAAAGTCTCTCTTAGCTTTGATAGCTAATTCTAATTGGCCAGTAAGGCAAGCAAAGCTCGCTACGCCAACTTCCTGCTTGTGGAGATTCTCTCTACCACTTATGGTTGGTTTTTCAAAATTTAATTGTTTCTCATTGTCTAAACTTTTAGTCGGCGCCTTGCTGGGTAAAAGCTTAGTCATTTCTAAATGCAACTATTGGTACTCTTTCCAAAATTATTCCCAAGGGTATAATTGCTTTATCCCTATCCTTCTTGGAAGCATTCGGTCGCTCTTTAGAATTTCTACAATTTCAAGAACTAAAATATCACGGCTGATTCAAATTATTTGTATTCTTCAAAATACTTGTTCAGAAACAAACTCCTTTGAACAGATACACAATAAATATGTTACTCTTTGTCTTGCCAGACCACCACCCTTCCCCATAGTAGGTATATTTATGCTTGAGGGGGAATACGCTATAGCAGCTTTCTTGCGAATAGCCCAAGTTCCAGCTGCGTTTCCTGTTAGCTTCGCCCAGGTCCCTACACACTTTAGGTATCGGAAAGCGGATTTGCAGTGGTAGCTCCCTTTGAGTATACTTAACGTTAAAATTATAACTTCTGTTGGACTCTCGTCCTATTTCTCCGTCCTTTTTCTCCAGTCCAAAACCCACTTCTTTTTCTTCATCATCTTCCCTTGGGGGTTAGGTTATTCCCAAGCTAATAATCTACCCAAAATTTGGTCCCAGAAACCCGGGAGTGTCCATTTATGACATTTTACTTATCAGGCTTTATTTGTCAAGGGTTATTTGACAATATTTTGCAAATCATTAATATCTTCTTTGAATTTTTCAGCTATAGCTTCACCGTGCAAAGCCTGTGAAGGAGAAAGAGGCCGCTCCTGTCTCCTTTGGTGTGTCCCTTTCTTTCAACTTATTTGCTGCTGCCAGTCTGACAGCATTTCCAAGGTTCCACAGTTTCGTAAGTTATACTTTATTTTACCTATTTAGTCATGGCTCCTACAGAAAAGGATAAGGATGAAAAACTTACTTCTAAGCGAGCATCCTATAAAGGGCAAATTACCCGATTTAGAAAACACTTCAGAGAGCTAGATCCTTCAGAAGCTCAATTAGATTTGTTAAAACATCGCGTAAAGGATTTTCAACGTTCATATGAAAATTATTGTAACATCCAAACTGAAATCGAAACTTGTATGCTCAATCAAACTGATGTTCGAGTCGAAGTAGGAAATCAATATTACGAAGGTATATGTTCTGCTTTATAATAATACGCCAACTTGAAGAAGAACAGAATAAAGACGGTTCTGTTCTTGGTTCCCTTCACGAACAACAAATCTCTTTCCGTGAGGGCACTCACAAGCCCAAACCAATCCTACCTAAGATTGATTTACCCCACTTCTCTGGAGACGAATCTACTTGGGATTCTTTCTATGAACTATTTTGTTCCCTTGTTCATGACAATGAAGACATTCAAGTCATCTATAAGTTTCATAATTTGAGATCTATCCTCCGAGGTCAAGCTCTGCAGTTAGTTGAAGCACTCCCATTAAGTGCCGAAAACTACCCCATTGCCTTTAACTTGTTGAAAGAAAGATACGGTAATTCACGGTTACGTATTCAACGCCATATGAAGGCTCTATTTAACTTACCTGCGTCACAGCACAATGACGTCACTAGTTTGCGTACTCTCATTGATACAACACAACTTCACGTTAAAGATCTATCCCAATTAGATCAACCCACTGAACACTGGGACACTTTCTTAATACATTTAGTGGTTTCTAAAGTCGATGTTCCTCCCCTCAAAGCTTGGGAGATTGAACTTTCCAGAGAAGACGATTACTCTTACGAGCATTTAGTCACTTTCATAAATGCTAGATGCCAACTCTTAACTGCTTTAGCTAATCAAAGTGAACCCTCATCCCCTAGTTCTAAATTTGAATCAATGTCTCTTAAACCTAAAATCGAACGCTTAGCGTCTAGTACCCAAAAACCTCGGTCCAGCTCATCTAAACTCAAGTCAAACGCCACTGGTTACCCAACTAGGTCTAGTGAACGCCGTATTGCTAGTTCTCTCGTTTTAAACACTCAAAGCGAACCCCGTAAGAATTTAAATGAACCATTTAAGTGCATACTTTGTAAAGATTCCCACGCCTTATATCTATGTAAATCATTTAAAGAACTATCAGTCGAATACAGAAGAAAATTAGTTTCCCAGAATAAATATTGCTTCAACTGCCTAGCACCCACTCATTCTGCTTCAAATTGCAAGTCCACCATTGCTTCCATTGTGAAAAAGCTCATCACACTTTACTACATCGTCATGATCAAGCAAGGTCATCGACCGCATCTACTTCTCAGAAAAGTGACAATGCTAACAGTTCCAATGCTTCATCTTACATTTGAAATGCCAAGTCCATACGTAGTGCCCAAGTACTATTGTCCACTGTCCAAATCGAAGTTCAGGATAACTTTGGCAACTGGGTCCATGCACGCGGTCTTCTTGATTCGGCGGCAACCCACGATTTCGTTTCTAATTCATTAATCAAAAAACTAGGCCTACCTGTAAACCCCACTTCTATTAACGTATCGGGCATTAACAGCTCAAAATCGCAGGCTTTACAGTTTTCAAAGCTAACCATAAGAGACATTTGTCACAGAAATAACTTTCTCAAACTGAATTGTCTCATTCTCAATTGCATAGGAGAAGATACTCCAAGTCACTCTGTTGATATTTCAGGTTTAAGCATTCCCTCGCATTTAAGGCTAGCCGATCCTCTGTTCAATGTACAAAACCCTTTGACATACTCTTTAGTGCCAATGTTTTCTGGAATTGCCTTCGTAAACAGCTTCGCAAGTTATCCTCAAACGTGGTTGCCAGAGACACTAATTTTGGATGTATCGTCACCGGTCAACTTCCTCATTATTCTCCCCAACCCGCATCGCAATGTTATTTCGCTAATACTGACTTGGAACAGTTCTGGAGGCTTGAAAGCGTTGATTCTCCTAACGCGACCTCTTCAGAAAACGAATTCTGTGAGCAACTTTTTCTGAACACCACCCCTCGTTCTCCTGATGGCCGGTTCATTGTTCGGATGCCAAGATTACATAATCCCCCTAAACTTATTAATTCTCAACCCAAAGCTCGAAAAGCTCTCTTTGCTATCGAGAGCAAATTCAAAAAAGAACCTCTCGTTAAACAGCAGTATACTGATTTCATGGATGAGTATGAAAGCTTAGATCATATGGAAGTTGTTAGCAAATCTGATGACGAATTGCACCCCCCAATTGAAACGGTCTTCTTAATCATCATCCCGTGTGGAAAAAGCCCCGAGTAGTTTTCAATGGTTCATCACCTGACGTTAATGGCAACAGTCTTAACGATACTCTTTACTCTGGTCCTGCTATTCAGTCAGATTTATCTGCTATACTCTTAAACTTTCGATTATTTCCCATAGCTGTTATAGCGAACATCAAACAGATGTACCGTCAGGTTTTAATTCAGCCTGAACAACGAGATCTCCAAAGAATCTTGTGGCGCGACGAAATCAGCGAGCCCATTAAGGTATTTCGCTTAAAGACGGTTACTTATGGCTTAAAACCTTCCGCTTTCCTTGCTATCCGATCCCTACATTTGTTAGCCTATCAAGATGGTCATTTATTTTATTCTAAAGCTTCCGAAGCACTAACTACACCATTCTATGTTGACGATTACTTGCAGTCCTTCCCCACACTGTAGGAAGCTTCTTTCGTGTCACTAGAACTTCAAGCATCGTTAAAGAATGGAGGATTCCCACTTCATAAGTGGAATTCCAACTCCCATGAGTTTCTCGCCCAGTTTCCTATTGAAGATATAGACCCCTCCTCCGTCGAAATTTGTGGAGACTCCGAATCCATAAAAACTCTTGGAGTTCATTGGTGCACTAACATTGACACTCTCATCTATAAAGTTTCGCTTGCAGAAGAGCTCCCGAACACAAAAAGACAAATTCTCTCTGAAATTGCAAAAATTTTTGATCCGCTTCAATTCCTTGCCCCGGTTATTGTTATAGCCAAACTTTTCATGCATGAGCTATGGTCGCTCAAATGTGAATGGGACGACACTGTTCCCCTTTCTTTTCTTAACAGATGGCTCTCTTTTCGCAGCAATTTGCTTGATCTTTCCCTTATTGAAATTCCCAGGAATTTAATTAACGCTCATCCTAATGCATCTTTTTTCCTTCATGTGTTTGCGGACAGTTCCGAAAAAGCTTACGGTTGCTGTGCATATTTGGTTTATCGCGGTTCGTTAAAAGGATCTTCAGTTTCCAACCTTGTTTGTGCCAAATCGAAGGTGACTCCTCTTAAAACTATCACTTTGCCTAGCCTGAATTGTGTGCTGCACTCATGCCCGCAGAACTTGTTAAGAAATTACGGGAAGTCTTAAGGGTCGAATTTTCACAAACTTACCTGTGGAGCGATTCCATGATCACTCTTTCTTGGATCGCCAAAAACGCCGTTCATTGGCAAACTTTTGTTGCAAACAGGGTTTCCAAAATTCAAACTCTTTCTTCGGGATGTCAATGGAGGCATGTGTCCAGCGCTGACATCCCCGCCGACATCATTTCTCGTGGATGTTTACCCTCTCAATTGGCAGCTTCTCAGTTGTACTGGCATGGGCCCTCGTGGTTAATCGAATACTCTTCTTGTTGGCCTTCTAAACCTCCAGCTACAAACTCCAACCTGCCTGACGCTAAAGTATCTAAATCTACTGCTTCGTGTCTTGTTTCCAACGTTTCTCATCCCTTGTTGTCCCGCTATTCTTCCTTTCATAAATTAATTCGAATTGTTGCCTATCTTCTAAGATGGAAATATCTTGTGGTTGACCAACGTCTTCTCCCCAAACCACACCTTACCAATCATGAATTGAATCTCGTTACCTTTAAGGTTTTGCAACTAATACAGCAAGAAGCCTTTTCTTCTGAATTGTCTTTACTTTCTTCTAAAAAGGACCTTCCCAAATCCAGTCGTCTTCGTGCCTTAGCCCCGTTCCTTGATGACAATAGGTTACTCAGGGTAGGTGGTAGGCTCTCGAAATCTTTGCTTTCTGAGGACAAAAAGCGTCCTGTTATTTCGCCTTCTAAACATCACGTAACTTCTTTAATTATACGTGACTTTCATTATCGTAATCTGCATGTTGGTACACGCACACTGCTTTGCCTCTTAAGGGAAAAATACTGGATTATAAAAGGAATTCATGAAGTTTCCTCTGTAATTCGCAAATGCATTCCTTGCTTCATAGCTAAACCTAAAGTCAATACTCAATTAATGAGCGATCTGCCCTCTTTTCGCTCTTCTCCTATACGTCCATTTGCTCTAACTGGTGTGGACTATATAGGTCCTTTCCAATATCAACGCAATTCCCCTGAAGCTAAACGCAAATTGTTTGGTAAGCTGTATATTTCTCTCTTTGTTTGCATGGTTACTGGCGCGATCCATTTGGAACTAGTAACGAATGCCTCTACTTCTTACTTTTTATCAGCTGTCTCTCGCTTCGCTGCTAGGCATGGTGTTCCTTCGGAGATGTTCTCTGATAACGCTTCCACTTTTCAAGGCGCAGCTTCCTTGTGGAAGAAAGCTCTCACATCTTCTCCTGCCATGGAACAGATTTCTAATTTATCCTACACAAAGAGTTTCAAATGGCGTTTTATACCTCCCTACGGCCCTCATCACGGTGGTAGGTGGGTATCCTGCGTAAAGCTCACTAAACGTCCACTTAAGAAAGGTTTTAGGTAATCGCATTCTGACCTATGAAGAATTTAATTCGCTGTCTGTTCTGATTGATGGTGTTGTCAATTCTCACCCTTTAACTCCGCTTTCCAATGACCCTGATGACCTGCTTCCACTCACACCTGGTCACTTCCTTATAGGCACTTCTCTTTCTGCCCCTCCTCCCCCTTCCCAACTCTTACATAGATTCTAATTTACCTATTGTTTGGCGTAAACTTGAAGCCCTCCGTAATTCTTTCTGGAAGAGGTGGAATTTGGAATACTTAACTTCCTTGCAACGGAGACAGAAGTGGTTTCTTTCCAATCCCGACATTAAAGTAGGGATGTTTCTCCTCCCTTGATCTGGATTTCGGGTAGAGTGACCGAGTGTTACCCTGGAAGGGATGGGAGAGTTAGGGTGGCCAAGATCTTCACCACTAATGGGTATATTATAAGACCACTTTCTTTAATTACTCCTTTACCTTTAAGTTCTTAATTTCATGTCTTTCGTTCTCTGTTGGTGTTTGCCCTCTCCCAGCCTGGTGTATTCTTTGGAATACACGGTAAGACAGAGTAAGCTTTTGCTTCTCTTTGCTTTAGTTCATCCCTTCCTCTTTTCGCAAACACCAACAGTGATCTCCTGATTTCTCTTTGTCGGTATATGTTTCTTACACTACCTGTAAGTCTGTTCTAGATATATATATTCCATGACCTACCTAGCGTCATCTAGCAGCGAATCTCTGAAGTTCCTCAATTTTTTCCTGCACAAGAGGAGTTCCTTACCAATCTAGCTACCAGATCTCGTCGCTATCGCCAGCTATCATCTCCGTGATCAAGAGAACTTCGTCTACTTTTCACCCACCAGGCTGCACTAGTGACGCCTGCTATCAACTCTTTGAAGACCATTTCATCAAGATAAATCATTATTTCAAAGTTGGCTATTCTAATATGTATTCCTTTTGTCTCCTACCCCCACCTTTTTCCCTTCCCTAGTCTCTCCGAGCACAGTTGATCTGGCCTCACTTGTGCGTCTGAAGTCAAACCAATCAGTTGGAGCTTAACTAAAGCTCGCCTCCTCTACTCTAGAGGCAAACTTTTAAATTCGACGCCTTGTTCCAGTTTTAGAATCAACCGTTAACAGCAACATCGCCTTCTTCATGAAGCAAAGATAAGTACCGACTTCATGTATTAACCACTTTTTCGTCGCTTTTAAAAGGCTCAATGCTTTTATTTGGATTTTATAGACAGTGAAAATTGCTATATGTGATCAAATAACTGCTTTCAAGAGATCTTCTAGATCAAACTCGAACTATCAAGTCTAACTTTCAAAATGAAAGATTTTCTGAGATGCTATCTCACATCGAGGGATATTTCTAAAATACCCACTGTCTATATAATCTAGTTTAACGCCGAGGGATTCTCTACCCAATTTAAACAAGTCATCATTGCTCTGGAACCTTCCAGAACCTACACTCTATCTACCAGTTATACTGTCATGTATTTTCCACTTGATATGGGAATACTTTCTTCGCTGAGAAACTTATGTGGGATAAACTTCTAATCCACATAAACTGTCTTCCTACGTGGGAAATTTTCTGCCGTATTTAACTGCCGCCCATAGAAACTACGACTCATAATTCCCTCAAGCCAAAACTCAACTTTTACATAACTGCAATAACTTTTCTTTCTATAAACTTTTTGTGCTGGTACAGTGAACTTTCAACTATATCAACAGACTATAGTGATAACAGTGCCTGTTCAACTTTTTCATCCGCGTCGCACTCGTCCGAGTACAATAAATACGGCCATGAATACTCTTCCACAATCCCATTTGATCTTTCCCAAGCCCTTTACTAACAAACTAAAATAATAAAATTGTTACTTTAGGTCTTTTTTCAATGAGGTGTCACTCTCAATAAGTGCCCTCCCTTACTTGTTCCACGTACAACGAATTTATGTCTGTAAAACTTCGTGTCTAGTACACGCCTAAAAGTATATTGTTTCTCCCTTCTAATGAGGGAATCCAATTCTTTCTACTCAAAAGTGAGTTATCTCTAGGTTTCACGAAAGGGAAATTTGCCCCATTTTTCTCGTAATCCCTACTTAAACATAGGAGTTCTAGAAACTTCCTTTCAATTTTTCTCTACAGGTTTCACAATAAGTGACCTGCCCTATTTGTATAATCTCTAAACGTAGTTTTGTATTAATACAAGAAGTTATAGAAACTTCTATTTCATTTCTTCCTGTTTTTGTTGTTGTTACTTTCGAAGTTGTTATTTGTTCATATTTCTAAGATACCTATCTAGAAATCCTTAAAGTACTTGATTTATTGTTTAACCTTAATTACTTTAATTATCTTAAAATTTTCTATTTATTAATCTTAGCTATTTCAAAATCTTACAAAGATTTTTGTTCATATAAAAGGTTTGAAACCAAAAAATTATCAATTGCCTGACGCAAGATTTAAATGATTTCGGAGGTCTGCGACCCCAATTGTTTGTAAACTCAAATTATATATTTGTTACATAAACTACTTCTTTTTACATTGTTAAATAAATTAAGATTTGTTCTTTTGATTTCTCATTTCTCTGAAATAACGGTTAGGCAAGATCCTGTCTTCCCTGACTCTTCCTAGGTTTATGCCCTCTTTAATAAAAATAAATCCATTGATAAGGTTTTCACTACTTGTTGCATTTGAGCAAGAACTCTTAGTTATTAACTTATTAAAGTCTCTCTTAGCTTTGATAGCTAATTCTAACTGGCCAGTAAGGCAAGCAAAGCTCGCTACGCCAACTTCCTGCTTGTGGAGATTCTCTCTACCACTTATGGTTGTTTATTCAAAATTTAATTGTTTCTCATTGTCTAAACTTTTAGTCGGCGCCTTGCTGGGTAAAAGCTTAGTCATTTCTAAATGCAGCTATTGGTACTCTTACCAAAATTATTCCCAAGGGTATAATTGCTTTATCCCTATCCTTCTTGGAAGCATTCGGTCACTCTTTAGAAATTCTACAATTTCAAGAACTAAAAAATCACGGCTGATTCAAATTATTTGTATTCTTCAAAATACTTGTTTAGAAACAAACTCCTTTGAACAGATACACAATAAATATGTTACTCTTTGTCTTGCCAGACCACCACCCTTCCCCGTAGTAGGTATATTTATGCTTGAGGGGAATACGCTATAGCAGCTTTCTTGCGAATAGCCCAAGTTCCAGCTGCGTTTCCTGTTAGCTTCGCCCAGGTCCCTACCCACTTTAGGTATCGGAAAGCGGATTTGACGTGGCAGCTGCCTTTGGGTATACTTAAAGTTAAAATTATAACTTCTGTTGGACTCTCGTCCTATTTCTCCATCCTTTTTCTCCAGTCCGAAACCCACTTCTTTTTCTTCATCATCTTCCCTTGGGGGTTAGGTTATTCCCAAGCTAATAATCTACCCAGTCCCCTTGTAAGCTCGAGCGTTTTGAAACAGCACGATCTCACTCGAAGTGAGAGAGACAGCAGGTTATATGACATGTAGCCTACTTCTAAGGTACTTGAGCCAAATAAGGTCTGGTTCCGAATAAGGCCCATCTGTGATTATATTAGCAGAATATTCAAAATTCTACAAGATTCTTAGTGTTTCTGAAAGCTACTAGCCTTTAAAAGCTAGACTAGAAACTACAACTGTTGAAGCGAACGATTCCGCGATGTTCGCTTTAGTCGAGTACTAAACAGCGTCCGAAGCTCCTTTTGTTACTAATTCTAGGTATTTTAATAGACCATCTTCATGTTTTTGAAATTCAACATATTATACATAAACCAGCTTGCCACGGTGGGTGAATGGGTAATGTGTCGGATTACTAACCCCAAGCTCGCAGGTTCGCCCTGGCCGTGGTAAGTGATTTTTGAAAGGCGACAAAAATCACTACATGGATGTCATAAGTTCTTGGAATGTTACAGAACCCATTTGAATTCAGTAGGCCGTGTTCAATGGCAAAATTAATCTCGGGATTTCCCGCCAACACCATGTTCCTCCATCTCTATTAGAAAGCGCTATAGTGCCAAGGAGCTTAGATATCTAACCTCCTTGACTTTCATAGCGTTCAAAGGAACGACGAAATTCGACATGCAAGCTACCCTCTGGGTGTCAATTACCAATGCTTGCACCCGGCACTCGAGGCCATACGATATCATTATTATTACCAGGTGTTCATAATTTCAAAGAGTGTGATTTGTAGGTTAATATATTTCAAAATTGATTTTACCTGCTCCAACGGACTCAGCGAGGGAACTCGCCACTACCGCCTCTACGGGCAGTATCCTAGAGCTGGGAACATCTGGTCTATGTGCATACAACTGGGGAGGTGTGATCAGCACCTCACCCAGGCGGCCTCACCTGCAAAGTGAACAGTGGCCTCTTGAGGGAAGGGAGGGAAATATTAGGATGGAGAGGCAGGGAAGAGGGAAGGAGGCGTCCGTGGCCTTACAGTAGGTACCATCCCGGCATTTGCCCGAAGACAAAGTAGGAAATGTTGGTTAGTATACTGTATTGATATTTTCCGTTTAATGTACATTTCTTTATCTCTTTTCTTTTGGAACAAGTAGTGAGCTTAATTTGGAATGGGTGTTCCTAATAAGGCCCGTTACTCGCATTTTAAATATTGTATTATTTCCGAAATATTTTTCAGTGTTTCTAATTATCAACCCATGCTTTCATTACTTCTTGCCTTCATGTTAAATCCAGGACAATGTTCAGATGTTTTTCCCCTTCTAGTGGAAATTCAAAATATCTTTAAAGGTTTAGTGGGCCGTATTTGGCACTATTACTGTACCTTATAATACGATACATTAACCCTTTATAGGGCAGACTATTTTTTTTCTAATTTTTACTTAATTTTTTAAATTTAAATTTTCATTTCAGCTCTAATATTTATTTTGATTTTAAATATTCAATATTATTATCTTTAAAATACATTTTAAAAATTAACTCTTTATTTATTATTTTTAATTTTTAATCATAATTTTTTAGTGTGTTTTATTTTAATTTTTAGTGTCCTTCATTTTAATTTGTATATTTATGTTTTATTTTATTGTTTATTTTTAATATTTTTGATTATTATTGTGTTTGAAGCCATTCGTGTTGACCGACTGAAATGTATCAAACATTTTTAGCCTATTTTCAATTTTGAAAAAATAGGCTTATTAGATCACCTTTTGTCCGTGTGTGTGTGTGTGTGTGTGTGTGTGATTCGTGTGTGTGTGTCCCCCCTAATAAAATCTAAACGGCTGGAGCGATTTCAATGAAACTCGGTATGTTCATAGCACTATTCCCGGCTACCTCGACCGTACCCTTCAAATTTTGTTACGTCTCACCATTGCAAAATGGCGGCTGTGCGAAATATTTCACTAGCATTCAATATCTCCGAAACTATTACCGATATCGCCCTGAAATTGTGTACAGTGATAAAGGGTACTTTTAGAAGTTCACCTATGAGACTTTCAAAAACCTGGTGACTGCAAAACCAACATGGCGGTCAAGCGAAGTTGAGACTTTTAAATAGACTTTTCTCGCGATTTAACTATCCACACGTAATGAAACTTGGTACAGCAAATGTTTATACACATTGTAATGCACTGGAGTCTAATTTAGTTCAATTGTTTACATAACTTCAAAATGGCGGTTGTGCGAAATATTTCACTGACATTCTATATCTCCGAAACTATTACAGATATCACCCTGCAATTTAGTACGGTGATAAAGGGTACTGATACAAGTTTACCAATGTATATTTCATAAACTTGTAAAGTAGAAAACGAACATGGCGACCAAGCGAAGTTGAGACTTTTAAATAGATTTTTCTCATGATTTAACCAGGCAAACGTAATGAAACTAGGTACAGCAAGTGTTTATACACATAGTAATGCACTGGAGTCTAATTTAGTTCAATTGTTTACATAACCTCAAAATGGCGGCTGTGCGAAATATTTCACTGACATTCTATATCTACGAAACTATTACAGATATTACCCTGCAATTTTGTACGGTGATAAAGGGTACTGGTACAAGTTTATCTATGTATACTTCATAAACTTGTAAAGTAAAAAACGAACATGGCGACCAAGCGAATTTGAAATATTTTAATAGACTTTTCTCGTGATTTAACTCTCTGAGCGCAGTGAAATGTGGTACAGTAAATGATTTTGCAGATTGCAATGCACTGCCATCTAATTTAAATCAATTGTTTACATAACCTCAATATGGCGGCTGTGCGAAATTTTTAAATTAAGTTTTTATTTCTTGTGTCGTAATCATGCGATCGAAGTGAAAGTTTGAATAATGAACCTAGGCAATAATTGACCTTGAATGGTACATAATTCTATGGCCTATACATATAACAATCCTAAATGGCGAGCTTCCGAAATATTTAGACGGTTCTCAATATCTATGAATCTTTTACAGCAACCAAACTGAATTTTTTAATGTTCATAGAGACTATGAACATATGTTCACCTATAGGACTTTCATTAACCTGGTGAGCACAAATCCAACATGGCGGCGACGCGAAGTATAAATATTTAAATGGACGATTCTCGCGAATTAACTATCCGAGTGCTGTGAAACGTTGCACGTTAAATGCTTATACAAATATTGATCCACTGGCATCTAATTTATTTCAATTGTTTGCATAATCACAAGATGGCTGCAGTGCGTAATTTTAAAATCTCGTTTTTACTTCTTGTGTTCTAATCATGCGATTGAAGTTTGAATACCACACGTACACAATAATCTTAATGTAATAGTACAAAAATAAAAATCCAACCTGGCGACAATCTGAAATATTTAGACGGTTCTCAATATCTACGAATCTGTTACAGAAATTAAACTGAAATTTTGTATGTTGTTAGAAGAAATTAACATGAGCAGGATATATGAAAATAGGCTGTATAGTTCTTTACGGAACTACTTGTTTAAAATTATATTTACTAGTTGAAATTTTATCCAGCTTCATTAAAATAGAGAGATATAATATTTGCTTATAATAACTATTACATCTACAAGAAATTTTGTTGTAGGGTGAAAGTTTCAACTATTAACACCTTTGATAATAGCCTTCAAACTCTTTTTATAGCAGGCGGTTAATATAATAAAGACCAATACCCTATAAAGAGTTAAAGCCATCATTACTCAATAGTTAACCTATAAAATGATAAGATAAGATAAGCCCGTAGATCCCTGATGGGCAAGGGCCTCCTACCAGAGTGGTAGGGGTTGGCTCAAGTAGTCTCCCAAGAGGAGCCAGTGCTTGAGAGATGTCTTTCCTAAATACATATTGACACACATTAATAAATCATAAATTAACACACATCCTTACTACGGTATTTACATTGTTACACTATTACACTGATCTGAATTTCCTTCCATAGCTCTCTATCCCTGGCATTTCTGGTCCACATAACACCTGCCTCGAACCTAAATTCGTCCAACCATCTGCGACGGGGGTGTCCTCTGCTTCTCTTGCCAGCTCTTGGATCCCACTTAGTCGTGGAGTAGGCCCATATATCCTGGTGCATTCTGGATATGTGTCCACTCCAGCGCCATTTCAGTTGCCGAGCTCTTGTTGCTGTGTCCTCCACCCCACTTCCTTTATCTCAGATCCGTGTTACTGATTCTGTCGCGTAGCTTAACGCCCAGGATTCTCCTTTCCGCTTTCCGTTGACAGATCTGGAGCAGTCTTGTCTGACATTTACTAAATGACCAAGTTTGGCATCCATAGATTAACACTGGGATGACACGGCTTTGAAGTACATCGAATCTTAATTTAGGGCTCAATGATATGTCCATAAGGATGAAGCTTAGACTCCAGAATTTTCCCCACGTCAATCCAATCCTCCTTTAGATTTCTCGGTCGCTTGTTTGTGTCATACTTATTGCTTGGCCTAAATATATATACTTTCTACAATATTCCATAGGTGTGGCATTCACTATGATTGGTAACTCTTCGGAATTTGTAATTATTTTGTTTTTTCTGGGGTTCATTTGCAGTCGTACTTCTTCGCTCGTGCAATGGAGTTCATCTAGCATTGTGTTTAGTTCCTTTTCTCTCTTTGCAAATAGTACAATGTCATCTGCGAAGCGGAGGTTAGATAGACGTCTTCCGTTAATGTTTAATAACCTATGCTATTACACGAAGACATTCCTTTTAAAATCAGCAAATATACCCATTACCATTCCTTGATTTTAACGAAAAGCGTGAATTTGGGCTGCTCTTACTTCAACAGCGGGTTATTCGAATTGTTTCGAATACGAATATTTAATTCGAACATAAAAATTGTTCAAATTATTCGTACATTCTAATATTCGAATTTCCAACCCATTCAAATTTGGAAATAGTGAATTAATCCGACTGTTCAGTCAATAATCAAATCATTCGCCGAACAACTTGAGTCATTCAAATGTTAGATTAATTATAATGAACGTAGAAACAAGGAGAAAAGATAGCTCAAAGGGAAAAGAAAGAAAGAAAGAAAGAAAGAAAGAAGTAACAAGTGATTGTTTTATTTAATAATACTTATTTATAAGGATCCATCAGGCTGAATGGCGCGTGAATCAATTCAACAAATGAACTTTGAATAATTGGCGTGCGCACGCCCACGAAATATCTTAATTAGTAAATCCATTTCACAATAGGTAGCGCGCGAGTAGTTTCGAAAATTAATTATACACGCTAATCGATTTCACAAGTGAACTTTTGTGAGTTGTTCTGCGAAGAATTCTGAATTGAAAAATCCATTTTGCAGTAGATGGCGTGCGAGTCGTTTCCACAAATGAATTTTGGTCAGCTTTTGCGCAAGCTCACGAAGGTTCCTGAATTAGTAAATCAATTTTACAATCGGTGGCTCATAAGCCGTTACAAAAATTGAGTGTATTTCATACAATTTATGTGTGTAAAAATGTTTGCAGTTTCCAGTGCGACGACCATCAACAAAGCACAGCGACAATCCGTAGAAGTGTGTGGACGAAATTTGCTTTTCACATGGACAGTTCTCTGTTGCTTGCTCACGCGTCGGAGAGTCTTTTGATTTACTATGTACGAACCTTACGAGAAAAAAAATCAAAGGATTTTCAATAAACGAAATTACAACTTAAACACTTTTTCTCATCAGTTGGCATTGCAACACTGCAGGGTTCAGGTAAAAGCCTATATCAGATAGTTCTCCAACATGCAGAACACTCATAATAATAATAATTATGTTCGAAGAGATCTGGGCAGTATAATATAAGGATTGCTGTCATGCTTGTTATCGAGAGGTACAGATACCTGTGGAAATTTTTTATTTTAATTATAATGCAGCAACATAATATGTTTTCATTGTAACATTTCCCCTGTTTTATAACTCAAAATAAAACTGCAGAATAAAAAACAAGCAAGCTCTCAAACTTGTAAAATGCAGCCAAAAGAAAGTTGTTCTTGATATAAATAATGCTGCACTCTTTAGTACGGTATTGGCACTACAGAGCGATGAAGGGTCTTCTGCCTAACCAGGCTCATCTGTTGTATATTTTATGACCTTTTTATATGGTTCTCTTTCAAGCTACAGAACTCGGCATGTATTTAAATGGCAACGTATTACTGTATGTTACTGAATTAGAACTATTCCACAGGTAGGCTATCTGCATTTCTCCATAACAAAACTCGTGACTGTACTCCCCATGTTTCAGTGCCCAGTGTTTTAAGTCTTCAATATTTAGACTGGTTAGACGGGCTTGATGCAGCTCTCCATGTCTCCCTGTCCTGAGCTAATCATTTCATGTCTACATAGCTACCTCACCTTACATCCGAGGCAATCTCTTCAACATATTCCAACCTTAGTCCACCCCTACTGTTCTTGTCCTCAATCCCTCCTTCCATAACTAAGATTGCTATTCCTGGGTGTCTTAGTATGTATCCTACCAACCTATCTCCTCTCTTCATTTTTGAACAAGCAATGAAGGAAATTGGAGAAAAATTTAAAGTGGGAGTGAAGATTCAAGGAGAAATAATTTCAACTCTGAGATTTGCTGATGACATCGTCATCTTGGCCGACACGCCTGAGGATTTGAATGAGTTTTTGAATGGTATGGACTCCGTCTTACGGAAAGAATTCATGATGAAAATTAATAAATGTGAAACAAAAATACTGGAATGCAGCCGAAATAAATCAGAAACCTCTATGGACATCAAATTGGTAGGTGAATAGCTGAAGGAAGTAGGAGACTTCTGTTACTTAGGAAGCAAAATAACCAGTGATGGACGAAGCAAAGAGGATATAAAGAGTAGTTTGGCTCAGGCAAGGAAAGCATTTCTACAAAAAAGGAAACCGTTGACATCGAATATAGATTTAGGTATTAGGACGTCATTTTTGAAAGCCTTTGTCTGGAGCGTGGCGCTCTATGGAAGTGAAACTTGGACTATTGGTGCAGCAGAAAAGAGGAGTATTGAAGCATTTGAAATGTGGTGTTACAGGAGAATGATGAAGATCAGATGGGTAGATAGGGTTACAAACGAAGAGGTATTAAGGCGAGTGGGAGAGGAGAGATGTTTCTGGCGACTGATAATGAAGAGAAGAGATAGGTTGGTAGGACACATACTAATACACCCAGGAATAGCAAGCTTAGTTATGGAAGGGAGGGTTGAGGACAAGAACTGTAGGGGTTGATCAAGGTTAGAATATGTTAAACAGATTGCCTCGGATGTAGGATGTGGTAGCTATATAGAGATGAAACGATTAGCTCAGGACAGGGAGCCATGGAAAGCGGCATCAAACCAGTCAAAAGACTGAAGACTCAAACAGCATTATCAGTCGCCTGAAACATCTCTCATCGCCAACTCGTCGTAATACCTCTTCATTTGTTTATCTACCCATGTGATGTTCATCGTTCTCCTGTAACACCACATTTCACGCTTCTATTCTCCTATATTCTCCTGCGCCAACAATCCAAGTTTCACTTCCATAGAGCGCTACGACAAAAGCTTTCAAAACTGATTTCCTGTAGCTAAAACTGTTTGATGTCAACAGATTCATTTTCTGTAGAAATGCTTTCCTTGCCTGAGCCAACCTACCTTTTATACCCTCTTTCCTTCGTCCATAACTAGGGTAAACTGTACAGTTATTGGCACTTTAAGGACACTAAGCAATTAAATGAATAATTTTGAACTGAAAATCTGCTGTTGTTTGTCTGATTTTTTTGATCTCAAGTTCTGTACATTATGATTATTGATTATAAATATTAAGAAAATAAATAGAGCCTTAACATATTTTAAATCGGTTATGAAATATTAAGTGAGCAAACAGACAGTACTTGGCACCTAAATTTAGTTGTTGGCACCTTGGTCAGGGACAGTTCTTGACACCTTTCTTCTTTTTGTGTGCCTCCTGTTTTTAGCCTACTTTTCACATTTTGCAAAAATGAGGAAAAAGTAGTCTTATGAGATCGGGCAAATGTGTGTGTCTGTCTGTCTGTCTGTCTGTCTGGCTGGCTGTGTGTGTGTGTCCCCCTATCAACTCCTAAACGGCTGGAGCAATCGAAACAAAATTTGGTAGGAGTAAAGATCTATACCTGAATATCTCACTGCCATATTTGAAAATGATGTCAGTGCTACCAACTGCTAAAAAAATCGCAATTGAAATTTGAGCTCCATGTTGGATATCTTGGAAGGTATGAATGGGGGCTACAGTATTTCAAAATTGGCACACGAATAGATAATAATATTGCAGTTTAATTTCCAGGAGGTGATACATGGCAGTGTTGCGAAAATGATTACAAGCCTGCTGATAGGTCCAATTTTTAAATGCATATAACTTCTACACTATCAATTGGATTTCAACCAAATTTCCTATATTGTATGTGTACATAACCAGATATGACTGAGCGTATTCTTAAGACCCACCAGGGCTGCCAACTGTTAATAAATGCTCTTAATTTATTTTATCTAAAATACCAATATATCAGAAAGTATGCAATCCGACAGCTTTAAACTATGCACACGTATAGTACCTGACATTCTATATTAATTTGGAGTAACATATATACGTCAGTGCTACCAACATGATTCAAAGCCTGCTGAGAGATCAAACTTTAAATACATGTAACTTCCATACTATCATTTGGGTTTCAACCAAATTTCGTAAGTGCTATGTGTACAATAACAATTTTTAAATGCGTATTCTTAAGAGCAACCAGGGCTGCCAACTGTTAATATGTGCTGTCTCTATTTTTGTTACCCTAATATCAATATATCAGAAAGTATGCAAGCCAATAGCTCTAAACTTTGCACACGTATAGTACCTGGCATTCTAGATGAATTTGGAGTAACTATTATACGTCAGTGCTGCCAACATGATTCTAAGCCTGCTGACCAATTTTAAAATGCATGTAACTTCTATACTAACTAATGGATTTCATTCACAATTGGCACAACAATAGATCATATTATTTCAGATTATTTCTGACCATTACATGCATGACACTGTTGCCAACATGATTTTACGCGCGCTGTTAGATCCAATGTTTAACTGCATGTAACGTCCATGCTATTCATTGGACTTCAACCAAATTTTGTATTCTGTACCTTAAGAGATGGAACTAAGAATATATTCAGTCACCAGGGCTGCCAACTGTAGTGCTATATTAGGCTACATTTTGCCAGGTATACAGCATTTCGAACTAATTAGAAATTTCGATATTAGCAACTTAATTTCGTAATTATTCTAGATAGATCCATATAGATTAATCATTGGCATGAATCTTAAATTTTAAGAAATGTAGGCTATTTAGTTCGTCACGGAACTTCTTGTTTAATACATACATGTAGAGCAATATTCTTCCCCACTTGAAACGCATTGCTGAAGACATTAGACATGCAACAAGACTGTGAAAACTAATGTCACAGTTATTGTCGCGGGGTGCCAAGTACTGCATTTTATGGTTATTGTTAATTCAGTAATTGGCACTCCCATTACACAGAATAATTATAGGTTAAAGTGCTTTATAAACACAGAAAAATAAATTATGGCATAATCAACATCTTTTCACACTTGCCCTTAAAATACAGTTTGTATACTGAGCTTCAAACACCGAAGTTTGGAATTAGTAACCTGAACAAAACTGAAAGATGTCAACAAAATACCAGCAGTGATGAACAACACCACTTTGTTCCAACATTCACTTCAAAACTGTTCACCTGGTGGCAGTAAGATGAAGTATAGAGGCCAAGGAGTAATAGAATGGAAGGATAAAACACTCTGTGGCAATGTTATTGTTGTAAAAATACTATTATATTCAAATAAATGCAAGCAATGCCAATAACTGTCAGAGTGCCAATGACTGTACAATTTTATTTCCCTTCCTAAGTAGCAGAAGTCTCCTACTTTCTTTCGCTTTTCACCTGCCAATTTGACGTCAATATATATTGTCTGCATTCCATTACTAGCCTATTTTCATCTATGAAAATATAAGCTTTTGAGATCAACTTTTGTTCATGTGTGTGTGCGTATGTGTGTGTGTCCGTAATAAAAACTAAAGGGCTGGAGCGATTTCAATGAAACTCGGTAAGGTTATAGTAATATTTTTGCCGACCTCGACCGTGTCCTTTAAATTTTATTATGTCATACTGATCCAACATGGCGGCTGTGCGAAATATTGCACCGGCATTCTATATCTCCGAAACTATTACTGATATCACCCTGAATTTTGTTACGGTGATAAATGGCACTACTAAAATTTACCTATGTGACTGTCAAAAATCTGTTAAGTATAAAACGAACATGGCGGCCAAGTGAAGTCGAAACATTTAAATAGACTTTCCTCGCGATTTTACCGTCCGAGCGTAGTGAAACATGGCACAGTAAATGTTTATACACATTAAATGCACTGATAACTAATTTAGTTCAATTGTTTACATAACCCCAAGTTGGCGGATGTGCGAAATTTTAAAATTAAGTTTTTATTTCTTGTGATCAAATCATGCGATCGAAGTCAACGTTTGAATAAGGAACCTACGCAATAATCGTCATCTAATAGTACATAACTATATGGCCTACATATATAAAAATCCAACATGGCGACTATCCGACATATTTAGACGGTTTTCAATTTCTACGAATATATTAGCCTACAGCTATCAAACTGAAATTTTGAATGTTGATTGAGGCAACTATCGCAAGTAGGATATATACCCTAATAATAATATCGCATAGCCTCGGTGCCGGGTGCAAGCTTTGTTATTGACACTCAGAGGGTAGCTTGCATGTCGAATTTCGTTGTTCCTTGAAGCACTATGACAGTCAAGGAGGTTAGATATCTAAGCTCCTTGAACACTATAGCGCTATCTAGTAGAGAAATAAGGAACTTTGTTTTGGCGGAAACTCCAGAGATTAATTATGCCATAATGAACACAGCCTACTGAATTCAAATGGGTTCTTTGACATACCAACATTGTATGACATGCGTGTCGTAAATTTTTGCCGCCTTTCAAACATCACTTACAACGGCCAGGAGCGAACGAGCAAGTTTGGGGTTAGTAGACTGACACGTTAACCACTCACCCACCGTGGCAAGCAGTACGATATATGAAAATAGGCCATTTATTTCTTCACGGAACTACTTGTTTAATATGATGAAAATTGGCTTAGAGTGAGCATTTGTTCAGATAATTTATATCTATGCCCTGGTGCATTCATCCGTCTCGCTTTACTCTACTACTTAGGTGTCATATCCCCGCTTAACGGTTCTAGCTGTAGGCGATATTATAATCTGTCCACCAAGATCAGTTACCAATAGTATGTCTACGCATATGTTATCTTCCATCCTATGTAATATCACTACGGTAATAATACCACCACTGTATATTTGAACATACTAAAACCAAATGGTGACAGATATCATAATTTAGGACATTTAGTTGCAGCCGTAGCTCAAACTGATTGATCACTTTCTTGTTTCCAAGGCAGTGGCAAGTATCACACTCTAAGCCTGTAGGCGAAATTCACTACTTCCAAAAAGTGACAAAGACGTGAGTTATCGTACCCTCACATCGAAAAATAGTCATTTCAGGGTCTAACGCAAGGCTTTTTATACGTTCTTTTATTTTCTTGTAGAAAGAATGGTCTAGTACTTAGCCTACTTTTCACACTGTAAAAATGAGGAAAAGTAGACATATGAGATCCATCCGGGAAAATGTGTGTCAGTCTGTCCTTCTGTCTGTCTGTCTGCCCCCCACCCCGCTGTCAACCCCTAAACGGCTGCAGCTATCGTAACCAAATTTGCTATAAGTAAAGATCTATACCTGAATATCTCACATCCATATTTGAAAATGGCGTCAGTGGTACCAACTGATGAAAAAGCGCAATTGAAATTTGAGCTCTACGTTGAATATCTCGGAAGGTATGCATGGGAACTATTCCAAAACTTGCGCACATAAACTATAGATGATAATACTTCAGTTAAATTTCCGGGGAGCCGTACATTTACTATGTGTATCATAGCAAATATGACCATGCGTATTCTTAATCCGGCATTAGTCGCTGCTCTTAGGCAGAGCAGTTTTGTCGCGGGGATCTCTTAGATCATCTTGTTGTAAAATTAGCTTAAATGCGCTTATATTTTATAAATATCATTTAGAGTGAATGGGTGAAATAGAAAATAGACCAGAAAAGTTTGCTATCATGATCAGCTTAAAATAAGTATTCATATGATACTATTCAGAGGGAAGAGTTAGAATTAAACATGATTTGCCTTTCTCCAGCGTCATTTGCAAAATAATGTTTTATGTATGTTGTAAGACTGTTCTAAACATATACATTCTATCGCCTATGATTCCTACAATACTTCAAACCTAATGAAAGGTCAAATATGCTGAACTGTAATTAGGGCATTATGATATCAGCAAGTGTCGCGGTGATCTGTGATATCAAACTAGCTCGTGCGCGTAATAATACCATTGATAGACGAGGAATTTGAATCACACTAACTGGTTCCAACCACCAAGCTAGGAGGGTAGAGGGGTAGAGACAGACCTGCCACTCTTCATAAAGCAATGAATAAAAATGTCCCTTCCCGATCTGAGAGATCAGCCACAGCTAATGCCGGGTTAAGAACCAGCAGGGCTGCCAACTGTAAATAAATGCTTTCTCCAATTTTTTTTACCCTAATTTGTATACATCAGACAATATGCAAGCCAGAGCTCTAAACTTTGCATACGTATAGTAACAAACATTTTAAATTAATTTGGAGTAACTAATATACGTCAGTGCTGCCAACATGATTTATGCATGCTGATAGGTCCAATTTTTGAATGCATCGAACTTCTATACTAACAAATAGATTTAATCCAAAATTGGCACAATAAAATATCATAATATTTCAGATTAATTCTGAGCAACACATACCAGTACATGACATAATTGCCAACATTATTTTACGTGAGCGCTGATAGATCCAAGGTCTAACTGCATGTAACGTCCATATTATCAATTGAACTTCAATCAAATTTTGTATGTGCATACTGTACCTTAAGAGATGGATCTAAGAATATATTCAGAATAATAAGGTCAGCCAACTTTAGAGCACTATTAGGCTACACTATTTCAGGTATATTTCGAACTAATTAGAAATGCCAGTATTACCAACTTAATTTCGTCATTATTCTAGTATCTAGACGAAATTATGGCATGAATCTTAAATTTTAAGATAAGTAAGCTCTTTAATTCGTCACGGAATTTCTTGTTATTATCTTCATCGCGTTGAGATTTCAAACCACTCTTTATGTAATTTCTGAGAAGTTTGCACCTTATTCGTGAGCTTCATCAGCTAATAATAACTGTTAAATAAATAAATGAATAAATAAATAAATAAATAAATAAATAAATATATAGATAAATGGATGAAAAAAGCACAATTCCCCAGGTATTCTCCTTGAAATATCTTAGAGAAATCATGCTACCATCGGGTCAAGACCGTAGGGCCAACGTAGATAGAGCCTCCGAACTCCATAAGGCGTACAGACTAACGAAGAATTACTACAACAAAAGAATCATATCGCGTAATGCAAAATTACAATTCTACAGGACAGTTGTTTTGCCAGAAGCTTTATACGCCTCAGAAACCATATCTCTTGGTAGCCACTGTAAAATTATAGAAATTGAAAAGCAAGAACGGAAAATTCTCCGGGAAAGTTATGGTCCCACGAGGGAAAATGGAATGTGGATTATGAGGAGAATAGCGGAACTCTCTGACAGGTTTATTGATACCATACGCAGTAGACGTCTGAAATTCTATTGCCATATCTCTAAAATGGACAGTGAAAGACTTACAAAAACGATTATTTAAAGTAAAATGCGTGAACATAAACCATTATGACATTGGTAATAATTAATATCCGTGTTGACTGATAGTACTATGCGATTCAAAACCGCCTTGTAAAACCCTAAAAAATGTAGTTTAATTACTGCTGATACGTAGGCTACATGATTAGGTGTTCAATGACACCCTCGTCGGTGTAGATTGAATTAAAATATACTTAAAGCTAAGTATGTGTGTGTGTGTTTGAGTCTTCAGACTTTTGACTGGTTTGATGCAGCCCTCCATGCCTCCCTGTCCTGAGCTAATCGTTTCATCCCTAAATAGCTACTGTACCACATCCTACAACCGAGGCAATCAGTTTAACATATTCTAACCTTGGTCTATCCCTACAGTTCTTGTCCTCGACCCTCCCTTCCATAACAAAGCTTCCTATTCCTGGGTGTCTTAGTATGTGTCCTACCAACCTACCTCTTCTCTTCATTAGCAGTCGCCAGAAATATCGCTCCTCTCCCACCCGTCTTAATACCTCTTCCTTTGTGACCCTATCTACCCATCTGATCCTCATCATTCTCCTGTAACAGCACATTTAAAATGCTTCAATTCTCCTCTTTCCTGCTGCACCAATAGTCCAAGTTTCACTTCCATAGAGCGCCACGCAACACACAAAGGCTTTAAAAAATGACTTCCTAATATCTAAATCTATACTCGATGTCAACAGATTCCTTTTTCATAGAAATGCTTTCCTTGCCTGTGCCAATCTACTTTTTATATCCTCTTTGCTTCGTCCATCACTGGTTATGTTGCTTCCAAAGTAACAGAAGTCTCCTACTACCCTCAGCTTTTTACCTGCCAATTTGATGTCCATAGAGGATTCTGATTTGTTTCGGCTGCATTCCAATATTTTTGTTTTACATTTATTAATTCTCATCATAAGTTATATTATATTATATTATATTATATTATATTATATTTTGTATGGTACAAGTGATCTACATATATATACAAATATGTACATAATAATCAAAAATGAACATCAAGGCTCTTCAACCAGGAAAGTGCTGGAGCTGATGCTTTCATGAATTCTTCCCATTCGCCTGCGAAGCTACGCAGTGGGCACTCCCGAATGATGTGGTACATGGTCTGTTCTTGAGCTCCGGAGTCACAAGCTGGTGATTCTAGCCAACCCCATTTGTGCAGCATTGCTTTGCACCTTCCGTGACCAGTTCGAGCACGATTTACTTGGCACCACGTAGCTCTTGGTAGATCAATTCCTGGGATATGCTGGGAAGGATCATCTAAGTGGATTTGGTGAGATGAAGAAAAATCTCTCCACCTTTCCTTTCAGATTTTGCTGATGTTGTAAGGCTCTGGCTGTTTAATAATGTCATCACTCCAAATAGGATTCCTGGATTTCAGGCGCATGGGTGAAGGATTACTCAGTACTGAGTGAACCGGAATGTACTTGAAGTCAGAACAGATGTAAGTTTTCCAAGCGTGGGCAGCTGCTTGTTTTCGTCTCAGTTGTGGAGGAGGAATGCCTGCCAGGACGTGCAACCATGGCACAGGGGTTGATCTTAATGTGCCCGTTATAATCCTTAAAGACTCATTGAGCTAAGTATCCACTCTGTTGACATGAGCACTTCTATACCATACCGGTGCACAATATTCAACAGAGTAGACTAGCGCAAGGCTTGCCATACGAAGAGTACTTGTATGGGCACCCCATGTTGGGCCAGCCAGTTTGCGGATGATATTGTTCCTGGTCTTAAGTTTTCCTGCAGTATTCTCAAGTTGTTTATTGTAGGTCAGAGAACGGTCCAGAGTTACTCCTAGGTATTTGGGGTTGGGACTGTTTCTCAGCCTCCTTCCGCAGAATGTAATGTTCAGCTCTTGTTTGAAGATTCTACTATTAAGGTGAAAAGCTGTGACCTCAGATTTTGATGGGTCAAAAGCCTCCACTGTTTGAAATAGTTTTCAAGTTTTTGCAGGTCCTGTGTCAGGATTTTTTCCCCGTCGTCCAGATATTTGGTTTGGTTTGCTATGGCAGAGTCATCAGCATAGCAGAACTTACGGGACACTGTTGCTGGTACATCACTTGTATATTGGTTGAACAATAATGGGGCTAAGACAGATCCCTGAGGGAGGCCGTTCTTGATGGTATACGATTTACTCATCTTGTCGCCTGGGCACACTCTGAAATAACGATTCCTTAACATGGTGGATAACAGGGCAGTGTGTCTTCTGCACGGTAGTGCTTGTTTTAACTTCAGCATTAATCCATCAGTCCACACTGTATCATCCTTGTTTTAACTTCAACATTAATACATCAATCCACACTGTATCATAGGCAGCAGTTAAGTGAGGAAAGCCACAGATGTTTTTAGTCCTCTTTGGAATCCTGCTTCTATAAAGAATGTTAGAGCTAAGACTTGCTCACAACAGCTTCGTTTTTCCCTGAATCCAGCCTGTTCTGGTGGTATTCTGCTGTCTAATGTGCAGTAAATTCTATTGTAAATTAGGCGTTCCAGAAGTTTATAGCAAACACTGAGGAGTGAAATCGGGCGATAACTGCTGGGTCATTTGCTGGTTTCCCACGATTAAGGATTGCGATGATTTTTGCTATTTTGAATTCTGGTGGTATTTGTCCTTTGGCTAGGATATCTGAGAAAAAAAATCCTGAGCCACTTCCTGCCTTTTCTTCCTAGGTGAGTTATACATTCCGGAAATATACCATCCTGACCAGCTGCTTTTCCAGTTTTCAGAGATCTAATTGCTTGATTAAGTTCAGCACTCGTAAAAGGGGATTAATGGAACGGTTAATCATCATGAATTAGTTCCTCAAGTCGGAGTCCAAACCATTCAAAAACTCATTCAAATCCTCAGGCGTGTCGGCCAAGATGACGATGTCATCGGCAAATCTGTGAGTTGAAATTATTTCTCCTTGAATCTTTACTCCAACTTAACATTTTTCTCCAAAATTCCTTCAATGCTTGTTCAATGTAATGATAGAAAAGTATGGGTGATAAGTTGCAGCCTTGCCTTACAACTTTCTGAATACCAGATTCTCTCTCATCTCCTTCATCTAAGTTCACAAAGATAAAAGACAAAATCGATATCCTTACAAAACACTATTAAAAATTTAAATAAGAAGAAAGCTCACAAAAAAGAAATAGAAAACATGAATAAATTAGGATAGAATAATAATAATAATATCGTATGGCCTCGGTTGCCGGGTGCAAGCTTTGTAGTATGACACCCAGAGGTTAGCTTGCATGTTGAATTTCGTTGTTCCTTGAATCACTATGAAAGTCAAGGAGGTTAAATATCTAAGCTCCTTGAACACTATAGTGCTTTCTAGAAGTGAAATGAGGAACTTTGTGTTGGCGGAAACTCCCGAGAATAATTTTGCCTTTATGAACACGGCCTACTGAATTCAAATGGGTTCTTTGACATGCCAAAATCGTATGACATGCGTGTTCTATTTTTGCCGCTTTTCAAAAATCGCTTACCAAGGCCAGGAGCGAACCTGCAACCTTGGGATTAGTAGACCGACACGATAACCACTCACCCACCGTGGCAAGCCATGAACATAAATGTACCTTAAAGGACTGCTTGTTAATAAATATGGTTCGATTATAGTGAATCATACAGCAGCGACGTCTGATTCACTATAATAATTGAACCATATTATCAAGAAGTCCTTTAAGGTACATTTATACTCATTCTATCTTATTTATTCATGTTTTGTAATTCTTTTTGTGAGCTTTCTTTTTATTTAAATTTTTAATAGTGTTTTGAAAGGATATCCATTTTCTCTTTTATCTTTGTAAACTTAGTTTTACGTTTATTTTAATTCAATCTACGCTGACGAGGGTGTAATTGAACTCCGAATCAGGTACGTATAAGCAGTAATTTAACTACGATCTTTAGTGTTTGACAAGGCGGTTATGAATCACACTGTTATTTAAAGTAATCAACTCAAAGAAGGTCAAAATAAACTGGCAAAAAGAAACTAATGTGGTCCTCCAAGAAATGAATATCACAGACGACTGCATAGAAAATCAAAGAGCATTTAGTACAATAGTAGGCATGCACAAATTCATGGAGAAAACTAAGAAGAAAACTGTAAGGAAGAGGTCCACAGAACACAAGATGCAGTTCATTCATGAGGAGATTTTTGGAGGATAAGAAGGCCAAAACCATCAAGCAAACTAATAAGTTCAAACGCGCTCTTTGTTTAGGCATAGCGATACAGAGGAAGTAGAATAAGAATAAATAAATAAATAACTAAATAAGGAAATACAAGAATTCATGGTTGGTTCCGCAGTTTAGGGGCTGCGACAACGCGGTCATGTAACCTCGTGTACTTTAGGTGTGTGTAGAATCTGTCTGATAACCGGTGTTAATTGTGATGACTGTATTAATGTGTGTTATCTGTCTTTTTTTTTTCAAATTAAAGTAAGGACTGCAGACTTTGAATTAGGTAGATTTCATTAGAAAGCTAACTATTGCAATGGATACCATGTTTCGACTTCCGGAAAATTTCGACATATCTCCGCTTTCACATCCCCCAGACCCCAAAACCACCGTCAGTTCAAAAGTTTATATATAATTTATGTATGTATAGGCCTATATGTATATCAGTTTCTTGTGGACACGATAACTGCCGTAATTTTGTACCAATGACTTTAAATTTTTTACCGAATATGTATACCTATAAAATCTCGGTCGATTTCGTTACTGGGCTAAATCGGTCGAAGGGGGTGAAAATGGGGGGCTTCTTTTTTCGAAAAAATGAAATATTTCTATAACTCTCTTAATATGTGAAATATCGAATCCGTTCACCGTTCATACTATGTGTCGGATATAGCCCAAAAATTTATATTTGAAGAGTTTTTTATAGCACCAACCATTGACCAAAGGGGTGGGAAAAAGTGGGTTTTTCGGGAAACATTAATCATATCTCTCTTAATAGGCACAATATCAAAACCGTACAAAATGGATAATATTCCCCTAATAATTACCTAAAACTTTTGTCTGAAAGAATTATTGATATGGCCCACCTTTACGCCAAGGGATGAGAAAAATTATTTCGGAATTATAAGAAATTGCCAAGACCTATCAGAGGTTGGCATGGCAACACTACTAAATTGATGAGGGATGAGTCATCAGACGTTGCCATGACAACGCACATGCACGAGATCAGATTCAGTATTTCCATCTGACTAAGTGTGAAGCGGCTTCGGTGACGTAACTGGTAGCATGCTGAACTTCTATGCCCAAGGTCTCGGGTTCAAAGCCGGCCGAAGTCGTCGGCTTTTCTAAGAGCACTAAAATCCCTCAGTATGCTTTCCTTTGGAGGGGAAGTTCCAACGTTCGTTGCGAGTTGATGGTAGGGGTGGCATCTAGTAGCCAAGTTCACAGCTAGGTGTCGTTGACGGTAGTACCTGGTAGCAACATTAGTAACTACTGCTTGAATTTGACCGTCTGCAGTCCTTACCCGAATTACAGACTAATACAGCCATCCCAAAGTACACGGGGTTACATGACCGCGTTGTCGCAGCCCCTAAACTGAGGAACCAACCAAAATCTCTGCGGGAGATATAATTTGGCGTGAAGAAGTAACAGACCGTTACATAGTTACACATCAGTGTCGCAACCTTGCATAAGGACAGTGTGACCACAAGTATAACAAGTAGTTCCGTGAAGAACTATACAGCCTATTTTCATATATCCTGCTCATGTTAATTGCCACTATCAACATACCATTTTCAGTACAATTGCTGTAACAGATTCGTAGATATTGTGAACCATCTAAATATTTCAGATTGTCGACAGGTTGGATTTTTATTTTTGTACTATTACATTACGATTATTGTGTACGTGTGGTATTCAAACTTCAATCGCATGATTAGAACACAAGAAGTAAAAACGAGATTTTAAAATTACGCACAGCAGCCATCTTGTGATTATGCAAACAATTGAAATAAATTAGATACCAGTGGATCAACATTTGTATAAGCATTTAACGTGCAACGTTTCACAGCACTCGGATAGTTAATTCGCGAGAAACGTCCATTTAAATATTTATACTTCGCGTCGCCGCCATGTTGGATTTGTGCTCCCCAGGTTACTGAAAGTCCTATAGGTGAACATATGTTCATAGTCTCTATGAACATAAAAAAAAATCAGTTTGGTTGCTGTAAAAGATTCCTAGATATTGAGAACCATCTAAATATTTCGGAAGCTCGCCATTTAGGATTGTTATATGTATAGGCCATAGAGATATGTACCATTCATGGACAATTATTGCCTAGCTTCATTATTCAAACTTTCACTTCGATCAAATGATTACGACACAAGAAATAAAACTCAATTTTAAAATTTCACACAGCCGCCATCTTGAGGTTATGTAAACAATTGAATTAAATTAGATGGTAGTGCATTACAATCTGCAAAATCATTTACTGTACCACATTTCACTGCGCTCAGAGAGTTAAATCACGAGAAAAATCTATTAAAATATTTCAAATTCGCTTGGTCGCCATGTTCGTTTTGTAGTTTACAGGTTTATGAAATATACATAGGTAAACTTGTATCAGTACCCTTTATCACCGTACAAAATTGCAGGGTGATATCTCTAATAGATTCGGAGATATAGAATGTCAGTGAAATATTTCGCACAGCCGCCATTTTGAGTTATGTAAACAATTGAACTAAATCATACTCCAGTGCATTACAATGCGTATAAACATTTGCTGTACCAAGTTTCATTACATTTGGATAGTTAAATCGCGAGAAAAGTCTATTTAAATGTCTCAACTTCGCTTGACCGCCATGTTGGATTTTTAGTTACCAGGTTTTTGAAAGTCTCATAGGTGAACTTTCTTTAGTGCCCTTTATCACGTACACAATTTCAGGGCGATATCGGTAATAGTTTCGGAGATATTGAATGCTAGTGAAATATTTCGCACAGCCGCCATGTTGGATTGGTGAGACGTAACAAAATTTGAAGGGCACGGTCGAGGTCACCGGAAATAGTGCTATGAGCTTACCGAGTTTCATTGTAATCCCTCCATCCATTTAGATTTTATTAGGGGGGGGGGACACACACACACCTCACACACACACACGCACACACACACGGACAAAAGGTGATCTCATAAGCCTATTTTTTCAAAATTGAAAATAGGCAAAAAATGGACCCCAAATGACAAGAAGGTTACCGTTCCCATAAGAAAATAAAATGTTTAAAATAAGCATAAAATGACGAAAAACAAAGTTAATTAAGCTCCAATTATAAAATACCTTCTCGCAATAAATGAGGTCTGAACCATCTACGAAAACCTGCATATCCTGTCTATTTTCGCCTATCCCCAAGTTTGTCCGGTGAAATCTACCTCCGCCTTCCGGCGTGCCGAGAGGACTTTTTGTTCAAATAGTTCCTACATTTGCCCCCAAACGCCACTGTCAACGACTACTAATCAGAACTTAGCTACTAGACGCCACCGCAGTCGGCTCCTGGCAACGAACTTAGGAACCTAAGAGCATTGTTTACATTCCTAACCTATATAATTTATTTTCAAACAGGTGTAATTAGTGGAAGGTTCTTTAACATGCCATAAATCTATGACATGGGACCGCCGGCTTTACTTCCCCCCCGAAGGAAGGCATACTGAGGGATTTTGAACGCCCTTAAAAAATCGGACGACTTCGGCTCGGTTTGAACCCGCGATATTCGGGTTAGAAGTTCAGCATGCTACCAACTACGCCACCGAAGCCGCTACAAGAATTCATGACATCGAGAAACAAGAACGGAAAATTCTTAAAAAAACACACGGCGCTGATTTACGAAACGGACTGTGTATCAGACGACCTACAAAGGAACTCGACGGAAACACCGACACTTTTACAGAGAAATTTAGGAAAAGACGCTTACAGTTCTATGGACACCTGTGGAGAATGGATGAAAACAGATTCGACTGAAAATTGTTAACATAATTAATACAAGTAAATTAAATACCACTTGGGTGAGAAAAACACAGCAACACCTGCAACGATTCTAAATCTCTGAAGACGATATTAAGGACAGAAATCAATTCAGAAATAAAATTAGAAAAGGAGAAA
Organism: Meconema thalassinum; assembly: GCA_946902985.2. NCBI lineage: Eukaryota > Metazoa > Arthropoda > Insecta > Orthoptera > Tettigoniidae > Meconema > Meconema thalassinum. Next base: position 925,585,817 of record OX336388.2, read on the forward strand.
TTTGAACAAGTCTCAAGAAAAGAAACAATAGGGAAGAAAATAAAAGTCCTCTCGGCACGCCGGAAGGCGGAGGTAGATTTCACCGGACAAACTTGGGGATAGGCGAAACTAGGCAGAATATACAGGTTTTCGTAGAAGGATCAGACCTCATTTATTGCGAGAAAGTATTTTATAATTGGAGATTAATTAACTTTGTTTTTCGTCATTTTATGCATATTTTAAACATTGTATTGTCTTATGATGACGGTAACCTTCTTGTCATTTGGAGTCCATTTTTAGCCTACTTTTTACATTTTGCAAAAATGAGGAAAATGTAGACTTATGAGATCGGGCAAATGTGTGTCTGTCAGTCTGTCCTTCGGTCTGTCGGCCCTTCTGTCTGTCTGTCTGACTGGCTGTGTGTGTGTGTGTCCCTATCAACTCCTAAACGGCTGCACCAATCGAAACAAAATTTGGTAGGAGTATAGATCTATACCTGAATATCTCACAGCCATATTTGAAAAATGATGTCAGTGCTACCAACTGCTGAAAAATCGCAATTGAAATTTGAGCTCCATGTTGGATATCTTGGAAGGTATGAATGGGAGCTATTTTAAAACTGGCACACGTATAGACAAAAGCATTGCAGTTTAATTTCCATGAGGCCATACGTGGCAGTGTTGCCAAAATGATTATAAGCCTGATGATTGGTCCAAATTTTAAATGCATATAACTTCAACACTATCAATTGGATTTCAACCAAATTTCGTATGTGCTATGTGTACTTAAACAGATATGACTGAGCGTATTCTTAAGACCCACCAGGGCTGGCAACTGTTAATAAAAGCTCTCAATTTTTTAAATCCAAATACCCATATATCAGAAAGTGTGCAAGCCGACAGCTTTAAACTATACACACGTATAGTACCTGACATACTATATTAATTTTGAGTAACTTATATACGTCAGTGCTACCAACATGATTCTAAGCCTGCTGAGAGGTCCAACTTTAAATACATGTAACTTCTATACAATCATTTGGATTTCAACCAAATTTCGTGTGTGCTTTGTGTGCCATAACAGATATGACTATGCCAATTCTTAAAAGTAACCAGGGCTGCCAACTGTTAATAAATACTGTCTCTATTTTTGTTACCCTAATATCAATATATCAGAAAGTATGCAAGCCAATAGCTCTAAACTTTGCACACGTATAGTACCTGGCATTCTAGATTAATTTGGAGTAACTAATATAGGCCTACGCCAGTGCTGCCAACATGATTCTAAGCCTGCTGTTAGGTCCAATTTTAAAATGCATGTAACTTCTATACTAACCAATGGATTTCATTAAAAATTGTCACAACAATAGATCATATTATTTCCGATTATTTCTGACCAATACATGTATGTCATTGTAGCCAACATGATTTTACGCGCGCTGTTAGATCCAATGTTTAACTGCATGTAACGTCCATGCTATCCATTGTACTTCAACCAAATTTTGTATTCTGTACCTCAAGAGATGGAACTAAGAATATATTTAGTCACCAGGGCTGCCAACTATTGTTCTCTATTAGGCTACATTATGCCAGGTATACAGTATTTCGAACTAATTAGAAATTTCGATATTACCAACTTAATTTCGTCATTATTCTAGTCAGATCCATATAGATTAATCATTGACATGAATCTTAAATTTTAAGAAAAGTAGGCTCTTTAGTTCGTCACGGAACTTCTTGTTATACTTGTGGTAACACTGTCCTTATGCAAGGTTTCGACACTGATGTGTAACTATCTAACGGTCTGTTACTTCTTCACGCAAAATTATATCTCCCGCAGAGATTTTGGTTGGTTCCTCAGTTTAGGGACTGCGACAACGCGGTCATGTAACCCCGTGTACTTTGAGTGAGTGGAGAATCTGTCTAATAAACGGTGTGAATTGTGATGACTGTATTCTTGTCGACCAAAGTATTATGTGTACTCGAGTTTGAAGGTTGTTTGTGATGTAACCAATAGACCTACATAAAATCCAATAACATCATAATTTTCGTCGTTCTATTTTACGTTAGCTCATGTAGATTTGGAATTTTTAATTTATATTTTAATATTTTTTGTCGCAGTTGGAACACAAAAAGTGCACGTTTTTAAGCGTGTTTCAACCATGCGTCACATTTAGGAATTATAATCTCAAAAACCCGTCATAAGATCAAATCCAAATTTTAACACAATATACAATGGAATGTTGTATAACTGGTTTCTTAATTTCAAAATTTTGCGTGTCCAAGAAAAAAAAGTTGTTATCATTTTTGTAAGGTAACTTTTTCTCGGCTCGGGGTGATTGGAAAATGTAGTTCTTGGTCGCGATGTAATCCTTATACATCAAAAAATTATGCTGTGAGACTGTGAAATACGTAAATTAACTCACTTATTTTATATCGGTTTGTATTTGTAGGCGGAAATAACACATCGTTCACCAGCTACCCGCTCCAGGAAAAGCTGTACAGCGTTGCTGTGATGGAGCCCATCACTTCCGAGCGAGGCACGCCATGATGCGTGATGGGCTCCATTTCGGCAACGCTGTACAGCTATTCCCGGAGCGGGTAGCTGGTGAACGATGTGTTATTTCCGCCTACAACTACAAACCGATATAAAATAACTGAGTTAATGTACGTAGTTCGCAGTCATACAGCATAACGTTTTGATGTATAAGGATTACATCGCGATCAAGGACTACATTTTCCAACCACCCCGAGCCGAGAAAAGGTTACCTTACAAAAATGATAACAACTTTTTTCTTGGCCACGCAAAATTTTGAAATTAATAGTCCAGTTATACAACATTCCAATGTATATTGTGTTAAAATTTGGATTCGATCTGATGACGGGTTTTTGAGATAATAATTCCTAAATGTTACGCATGGTTGAAACACGCTTAAAACCGTGCACATTTTGTGCTCCAACTGCGACAATATAAATTAAAAATTCCAAACCTACATGAGCTAACGTACAATAGAACTACGAAAATGATGATGTTATGGGATTTTATGTAGGTCTATTGATTACTTCACAAACAACCTACAAACTCGAGTGCACATAATACTTTGGTCGACAGTAGTCTGTAATTCAGGTAAGGACTGCGGACGGTCAATTTCAAGCAGTAGTTCCTAATGTTGCTACCAGATACTACCGTCAACGACACCTAGCTGTGAACTTGGCTACAAGATGCCACCGCAACCAGCAACTCGCAACGAACGTTGGAACTTCCCCTCCAAAGGAAAGCATACTGAGGGATTTTTAGCGCTCATAGAAAATTCGACGGCTTTGGCCGGCTTTGAAACCGCGACCTTGGGCATAGAAATTCAGCATGCTACCAGTTACGTCACCGAAGCCGCTTCACACTTAGTCAGATGGAAATCTGAATCGGATCTCGTGCAAGTGCGTTGTCATGGCAACGTCTGATGGCTCATCCCTCATCAATTTAGTAGTGTTGCAATGGCAACCACTGATAGCTCTTGGCATTTTCTTATAATTCCGAAATTATTTTTCTCATCCGTTGATGTAATGGTGGGTCATATCAAAAATTCTTTCAGACAAAAGTTTTAGGTAATTATTAGGGGAATATTGTCCATTTTGTACGGTTTTGATATAGTGCCTATTAAGAGAGATATGATTAATGTTTCCCGAAAAAAAAAAACACTTTTTCCCACCCCTTTGGTCAATGGTTGGTGCTATAAAAAAAAACACTTCAAACATATATTTCTGGGCTTTATCCGACACATAGTATGAACTTTGAACGGATTCGATATTTCACATATTAAGAGAGTTATAGCAATATTTCACTTTTTCGAAAAAAGTCCCCCATTTTCACCCTCTTCGACCGATTTAACCCAGTAACGAACTCGACCGAGATTTTATAGGTATACGTATTCGGTAAAAAATTCAAAGTGATTGGTGCAAAATTACGGCAGTTATCGTGTCCACAAGAAACTGACATACAAATATATATATACTAGCTGAATTACCCGTGCTTCGCCACGCGTCATAAATAAATTAAAATGTGAAGGTGACAGTTAAAACAGGGGATAGGCGAGGTGCTGCGCAGAGGGAGATTAAGGATGGAACATTTTGTCCAACTACACCACTCGGCGTTGACCGTGTTAATAGCACAAATTTAGGTTTTACTCGCTAACGGTTGGAGATACCTTTCGGATAGAAAATGTAATTTTAAACCTCGTATATGCCATCAATAGTTTGCTATTTCTTAGCGTTCTCTTTTTATTTGAAATGGAATTAAAAAGTTTTAAACCAAAGGGTGTAGTGACGTCACTAAAATGGTCGCCATCTTTAAATAATGCAAAGTATTGAAATCAAAAGTAACCAGGTAAATCAGCTACTTCCATGTAAGATTCATGTAAATCGGACCAGTGGTACTTGCGTGATTGAGTAATACACAGACACACACCATTTCATTTTTAGCCTCGCTTCGCTCGCGTCATAGTCGTGTCATATTGTTATTCAATCAAATGCAGGTTTAACCCTGTTAACACCCCCTTTAAAACCTGAATATCCAAAAATCCCTCCTTAGTAGACGCTTTCGACACACAACAAACATATCCCCAAAATATCATTCTGCTAACATTAATAGTTTGGGTTGGTCGATGAGAGTGAACATCCAAAAATCCTTCCTTAGTGGACGTTTTTCTTCCAGAATTTCACCCCTCCCCATAGGCCCCTTAAATTGGATTTATGAAAAAACGGTCGAAAACCTATTTATTTTATTTATTTATTTATTTATTTTTAAGCTGATTGATTTCCTCCGAGTTTCAAACTCCTCGCCTATGTCGTTTAAGAGATACACGCTCCGTTAAGAATCTTTCAACCCCCACTTTTCATCCCTTTCACCTCATAATATACACTACATCGAAAAACCATTTGACATGTGTCAGCTTATTTTTAATGATTAGTATATATGCCGAGTATCACATCCCCAAAAGTAACCACTCGTGAGATATTGTTATTCAATGAAATGCAAGTTTACCCCCCCCCCCTAACACCTATTTAGAACCTGAATATTCAAAACTCTTTCCTTAGTGGACGTTTTCGACATACAACGAACATATCCCCAAAATATCATGTTTCTAACTTCAATAACTTTGGCTTGGCGATGATGAGTGAGTGAGTGAGTCAAGACATTTTCTTTCATTTATTTTTGATAATTTCACCCCTCCCCATGAACCCCTTCAATTGGATTTATGAAACAAACGGTCGAACACCTATTTACTTATTTAAAGCTGTTTTCCCCCTGAGTGTGATGAGTGAGTGAGTCAGTTAGGACACTTCCTTTCCTGTTTTTTTTTCTCCAGAATTTCACCCCTCTCCATGGGCCCCTTAAATTGGATTTATGAAAAAACGGTCGAACACCTATTTACTTGTATTTTAAGCTGTTTTTTCCCGCCGAATTTCAAACTTCTCGCCTATGTCGTTTAAGAGATACACGCTCCGTTAAAAATCCCTCAACCTCCAATTTTCACCCATTTCACCTCATAATATACACCACATCAATAAACCCTTAGATATATGTCTGATTATTTTTAATGATTAGTTTATATACCGAATATCACATCCCCAAAGAAACAACTCATGAGATATCGTTATTCAATGAAATGCACGTTTACCCCCTTAACATCTCTTCAAACCCCGAATAAACAAAAATCATTCCTTAGTAGACGTTTTCGACATACAGCGAACATATTCCCAAAATTTCATTTTTCCAACTTTAATAGTTTTCGCTGGGCGTGATGAGTGAGTGAGTCAGACAGGACATTTTCTTTCAATTATTTTTACCAGAGTTTCACCCCTCCCCATGGGCCCCTTAAATTGGATTGATGAAAAAACACTTGAACACCTATTACCTTATTTTAAGCTGTCTTTTTCCTCCGAATTTGATGAGTGAGTTAGTCAGTCAGTTAGGACACTTTCTCTCCTTTTTCCCCCAGACTTTCACCCCACACCATTGGCCCCTTAAATTAATTTATGAAAAAAAAACGACGAACACCGATTTTCTTATTTATTTAGCTGATTTTTTTCGCTGAGTTTCAAATTTCTCGCCTATGTCGTTTAGGAGATAGGCTACACGCTCCGTTAGGAATCCTTCAACCCCCACTATTCACCCCTTTCACCTCATAATAATACACCACATCGAAAAACCCTTAGTCACATGTCTGCTTTTTTTTAATGATTAGTTTATATGCCGAGTATCACATCCACAAATAAAACAACTCGTGAGATATTGTTATTCAATGAAATGCAGGTTTAACCCCCTTAAGACCCCTTTAGAGCCTGAATATCCAAAAATCCTCCCTAAGTGCACGGTTTTGACATACAACGAACATATCCCCAAAATGGCATGTTTCCAACTTCAATATTTTTGGCTGGGCGATGATGAGTGAGTGAATGAGTCGGGACATTTTCTTTCATTTGTTTTTCTTCAGAATTTCACCCCTCCCGATGAACCCCTTCAATTTGATTGATCAAAAAAAACTGTCGAATAGCTATTTACTTACTTTAAAGCAGTTTTTCCCCCTGAGTTTGATGAGTGAGTCAGTCAGTCAATCAGTTAGGACACTTTCTTTCCTGTTCCCCCCCCCCCCAGAATTTCACCCCTCCCCATGGGCCCCTTAAATTGGATTTATGAAAAAAACGGTCAAACATATATTTACTTATTTTCTATGCTGATTTTTTTCCGCTGAGTTTCAAATTCCTCGCCTATGTCGTTTAAGAGATACACGCTCCATTAGGAATCTCTCAATCCCTACTTTTCACCCCCTTTCACCTCATAATATACACCACATCGAAAAACCCTCAGAAACGTGTCTTCTTACTTTTTATGATGAGTTTATATGCCGTGTATTACATCCTCCAATGAAACCAATCGGGAGATATTGTTATTCAATGAAATGCGGGTTTAACCCCCTTAAGACCCCTTTAGAACCTTAATATCCGAAAATCCTCCCTTAGTAGACGGTTTTGACATACAATGAACATATCCCCAAACTGTCATGTTTCTAACTTCCATAATTTTGGCTGGGCGATGATGAGTGAGTGAGTGAGTGAGTTAGTCAGGACATTTTCTTTCAATTTTCTTTTTTCAGAATTTCACCCCTCCCCATGAACCCCTTAAATTTGATTTATGAAAAAAACTATCGAACAGCTATTTACTTACTTTAAAGCAGTTTTTTCCCCCTGAGTTTGATGAGTGAGTCAGTCAGTCAATCAGTTAGGACACTTTCTTTCCTGCCACCCCCCCGAATTTCACCCCTCCCCATGGGCCCCTTAAATTGGATTTATGAAAAAAACGGTCAAACACATATTTACTTACTTTTATGCTGATTTTTTTCCGCTGAGTTTGAAACTCCTCGCCTATGTCGTTTAAGAGATACACGCTCCGTTAGGAATCTTTCAATCCCCACTTTTCACCCCCTTTCACCTCATAATATACGCCACATCGAAGAACCCTCAGACTCGTGTCTTCTTATGATGAGTTTATGTGCCGAATATCACATCCCCCAATGAAACCAATCGGGAGATATTGCTATTCAATGAAATGCAGGTCCACCCCCTTAACACCCCTTTAGAACCTGAATATACAAAAATCCTCTCTTAGTGGGCATTTGTGGCCCTTGTAGAAGCAGCTTACCAAATTTCATTCCAATCCGTTCGGTGGTTTCTGAGATTTCGTGATGAATGAATGAGTGAGTGAGTGAGTGAGTGAGTGGTATTTGACAAATATATAGTAGAAAGAAGATAGTGTCAAGTCTTTGTTATGCTAAACTCGGTTGACAGTGCTGTGTGAGTAGGTGAGTAACTAACGGGATTTCAAGTAAAGATGCTCATTTTCTATACCGGAAGTGCAGAGCGCAACTGGCATCCAGACAGCCGTGTCTCGACTTGAGCTATGTTGCCATGGAAACTATCTATCTTGCCATTCCTTCATGAGTATATTTTATGATTTGATTAGCCTGTGCTTGAGTGCAAAAGGGCCGAAATCAGAAGAATGAGAAAGACTATCGAAAATTCATGTAGCCAGCGGTTCCTTCTGGGTCCTAAACTATGTGTATGCAAAATTTGGTTGAGATTGGTGGAACGGTGTAGATTTGTATACGGAACCAACCCACCCACCCACCCACCCACATACATACATACAGACTTTCACTTTTATATATAAGATATATATATATATATATATTTATATATATATATAAACTTTTGAACTGACGGTGGTTTTGGGGTCTGGGGGGTGTGAAACGCGAAGATATGTCGAAATTTTCCGGAAGTCGAAACATGGTACCCATTGCAATAGTTAGCTTTCTTATGAAATCTACCTAAAATGGACAGAGAAATGGAAGAAAAAACACAGTGAATTAATGAAGAGGTTTGGGGAAGAAAAGAAAAGAGGAAAAGGAAGTGAAGCTGTGATTGGCTCAAGTTCGCACGCTCCCCCATTGGGGCAAAATCGATAATAATAATAATAATAATAATAATAAATAACAAATTACGAGCCTTACAGTAGTCGCATATGATGTGTAACATACCACATGGCCAACAGTATCTCGAGTGCTTACATTAAATAAGAATACAGCAATAGTATGAAGATTTAATACATCATAATTGTTTTCAGCAAATGTGATATAATGAATATTTTCACACCAAAGAACGACAACTTGAAGATGATTTATTGTAGGAATATCTGTAATGGGGCCTCCAAACCTTGAAGTAAACCGTATGAGATATACATTCCACATGGCCGATAGTACGTCGAGGTACCAATCACCGTCACCGCGCGCGTTCATTGTTTCCGTCCCATCCATTTCCGTTTCATAGTTTCCGTCCCATCCATTTCCGTTTCATTTTCAAAATCATCCCCACAAAAAATATACAGATGCCGAGTGGAATGATGTTACACATGAATAAGTAAATAAAAACTTTTTGCTAGATTTGCCAATTATAGCAGCTCTAAGCTCGGACTTTTAAAATTAAGATTCACTTCGCACTGTTAATGAGTAAGTATAAAAGGCAGGAAGCCGGCAGGGCGCACCTCCTTGCTGGCTGCGGGGATTTGTAAGACTTTGCGCCGGATTAAGTAGCATTGGCGTGGATGATCGAGACAAGTCGCATCTCTTCTCTTCCGGATTTGAATGGAACATTGGGAGGGAGAACTTGGTAAGTAGCAGGTCGTGCAGCCGGTGGTACCCACGCTGCAAAGTGGACTTCGACATCGCGATCCCCTCTCCCGCACCGCCCACGGCCAGGGCACTAAGGGGCAGACACACTAGACCTCGTCCCTCTCATGTCCAACACACTGCTCACATGTAAGCGTGCTGTCTCGATAATGGCACCCATATTATTCATCATATCTATATTATAGTGATGGGCAGTCAGAGATCTTCAGTAATTCTTTCAAATTTCTGCGGTAAAATAAAAGTTAGTTCATCAGTTACTTAGGAAGCAAAATAACCAGTGATGGATGACGCAAAGAGGATATAAAAAGTAGATTGGCTCAGGCAAAGAAAGCATTTCGACAAAAAAGTAATATGTTGACATCGAATACATATTTAGACTAACTGTTATGCCCGGCGTTGCTCGGGATCACAATTAGATATTAAGACATCGTACCTTTGCTCGCATTGTCGTAATGTGTGCAACCCGGAGGAAGGTCGTTGTTATAATGAGCAATATTATTGACACTCAAAGTCCTCTAGTGTGATTTCCATCTGATCAAAAATTTTGCCGAAGTTATTAAATAGGAGGGTACGACGGCTTTAAACTGCTTGTAGCTTATAGATTAAGCCTGAAGTTTCGCTAATATAACTGAATATTTAAGGGGCCTACTTCAGTCATTGTATGCATTATTACTCTAACACATTTTAAAGGCCAATGAATTTCTTTTTCTTAATTGCGTGTTTTGTCGAACAGCAACATTTGAAGTGGATAATGGAAGTCCGTAAATAAACGCTTAGAATCCCAGCTTCGTGATAATATATATATATGCATTTGATTATGGAAACATTGAATACCGAAAATAAGAAATACATACTAAATATCTTCTAAGAATCTTTATGTCCACTTACACCTAAATAAGAACTTTTCATTCGAGTGCAGAGAAATCTTGTGGCCAAGAGATAAACTAAACCTATTCAAAACACCATATTACCCAGATGACCAAATCTGGAAGTGAAAACCATACACCAAAATGACGCAGGTTCTATGAGATGAAAAATTTGACGAAAAAAATAATATGTTAAGTAAGAAATTGTATCTGATCTATATTTACCAAAACTCTCTTTCCTCAGGTGAAATCAATACTGACACCCTCATACACGGAAAACAACACACGTAGAATATTAAAAGACCCTAAAAAAACAAAAGAATGAAATAAAGTATGATTATAGTCACGAACCACAGACCCAGTGGTGAGAGGCCGGCGTGCTGCCGCCTAAGCCACGAAGGCTTTTATGTAGTAAAATTTAAATAATCTTTAAATATTGAACACCCATCGTTTAACGTCCTCATACTACTGTACATTTGGAAGTGAATAATAGTATGCTAAAAATACATCAAACTTTGTAGCAATGGTCATCTCCGCTGTAAGTAATATTGTGCAAACTATGTATCAAGCCATGATTCTTAAACACATCAATATTTCTAAGTGCATGCCATGTCTTGTGAGTGGTTTCGTCTAGCAACACCGAGATGGGTAACCAGCGAGCTCTTGTTGTCAATTTGGGAACCCAAAAAGGCCTAGCGAATGGTGCTCTACCTAAATCCTTATCTAGTGCACCTGCGGTACTTAACTACGAGAGGTAAACGCTCAACCCCTTTCACCTCCCTATAAAGGCATCCAAAAAGATTGTATATTGGCCATCATGACCAAGCAATTAAAATGCAGGTACATTTATAGGTTAACGCTGTGTCTTGTGCGGGGTTTCCTTGGTCGTGAAAGAGGAATTAGCAATTTTATTGAAATATGTTAGCGCAATTGACCAGTGAGATTTATAAGGCAAACTTAATAAACTAATGGGAAAGTCGGTAGAATACGTCACAGTAGTCGGTGAATTTAGGTTGCACATGATGGTAGAACACGACAAAAAGCAGTTAAAATTCGCAAACAGAAGAATTTATCTAACAAGAAATAAATCTATAAAGAGTAAGAAAGCATACCGTACAAAATAGAAACTATAATACCTTGGTAAACCGTCGTAAAGATCCACTCACATACAATAAGCGACGCAGAGACTATTAAATTAGACTCAAAATCAGATTCAAATCATGATCGTTTTCGATCCCATAATCCACCTATATAAATAAAACAGTTCAAGTTCACGTTTAGCGATGCAAGGAGCAATATTCGGTGGGAACCACGAACCCTGCGATTTAAGGCCCTAAAACGAACGGTTTTCGAGATATTGCGAGAAAACTATACCCGCTCTGCGGAATTGATAAACGTTGTCATGCCAACGCCATTTCACGAGGTGTCATTCTGCTTTTGCGGCTTCGGTGGCGTAGTTGGTAGCATGCTGAGCTTCTATGCCCAAGATAGCGGGTTCAAACCCGGCCGAAGCCGTCGGATTTTTTTAGAGCGTTAAAAATCCCTCAGTATGCCTTCCTTCGGAGGGGAAGTAAAGCCGGCGGTCCCATGTCATAGATTTATGGCATGTTAAAGAACCTTCCACTATGGGTAATTACACCTGTGTGAAGCTAAATTGTATAGGTTAAGAATGTAAACAACGCTCTTAGGTCCCTACGTTTGTTGCCAAGAGCCGACTGCAGTGGCGTCTAGTAGCTAAGTTCTGAACTAGGCCTAGTAGTCGTTGACGGTGGCGTTTGGCGGCAAAAGTAGGGACTATTTGAATTAAAAAACAGATACACACACTAATACAGCCATCACAATTAACACCGGTTATCAGACAGATTCTACACACTCCCAAAGTACACGGGGCTACATGACCGCTTTGTCGCAGCCCCTAAACTAAGGAACCAACCAACCAACTCATTCTGCTTTCATTCAGTCTCTGTAAGAGATAATATTTGCATGAAGGAATAACAGACTGTTAAACAGATAGACGTCAGTGTCGAGAATTTCGTACGAACAGTGCCACCATTCATATAAAAGAAAAGACCCTAAAATATGGTATTGATTCTGACCGCAAAAGAGAAATATCGTGGAAAATAAATACTTCTTCGTTACTGGAAGTAATGAGATTAATCTTGTTGTATAGAGCTATAAAAGACCTTTCGTACGACATCTCACACGAGTAAATCGAAGGTAAATATAACAGGGCACCCCCTGGTCCCCTTAAGCGCATTGCATGTTTTGTTGAAATTTACATCCTAAAGTGATTCCGGGATATTCTTATAGCCATTTGCAAATTTTGAATGAAATCTGTTGATCCGTTTTCAATTGATGGAGGAACAGACAGACAGACATAAGGACAAAAGTTCAATTTAATATATATAGGGATATTAGGAATTCATTTTTGAAAGCCTTTGTCCTGAGCGTGGCACACTATGGAAGTGAAACTTGGACTATTGCAGCAGAAAAGAGGAGAATTGAAGCGTTTGAAATGTGATGTTACAGGAAAATGATGAAGATCAGATGGGTAGATAGGGTTACAAACGGAGAGGTATTAAGACGAGTTGGAGAGGAGAGATGTTTCTGGCGACTGATAATGAAGAGAAGGAATAGGTTGGTAGGACACATACTAAGACATCCAGGAATAGAAAGCTTAGTTATGGAAGGAAGGGTCGAGGATAAGACCAAGGTTTGAATATGTTAAACAGATTGCCTCGAATGTGGGGTGTGCTAGCTGTGTAGAGATGTAACGATTAGCTCAGGACAGGGAGGTATGGAAAGCTGCATAAACCAGTCAAAAGATTGAAGACTCAAACAGCATCATCAGTAAGGACAGAAAACTCTTAAGCAAAGTACAAGAAGAGACTTTTGGGAATTCAAGTAACGTTTTCGAGTTAAGGAGACTATTATTGTAAAGTAAAAGAAATCCTTGAATACGGATGGAAAATAGGGTGAAATTTGTTAGTTAGTTAATTATTGAGGTTTTAAGGGGTAGAACAGCGTGAGGTCATCTGCCCTTCTTAACAAAGGATAAAGAACACTAATTTGGAATGGAAATAAAAATTTAGAGGTGGACACCCAAATATGAAAAGACCGAGAATTAATATAATAAAATAAAACTAGCAGACCTTTGCGAGAAATCTCGCATGTTCATAAACCACACTTCCCCCAATAGGTTTATAATGAGACACTTAAGGAGAAAGTTTATGTCTTTATTTCAACCAAATGATTATAGAACACTATTTACATTTCAGGATAAAGGAAAGACCTCAGAATGTTAATATGACATGAAACAGGCGTCACAACGGCCCATAGACAGCAATTATGGAGCGTATTTTCCTAAATCAACGGTGTTGGCAAATCGCACACATCGTACAATATTTTTCAAGTCATTTTGTAAAGAAATTATAGATATTTATGAAATTATAGTGCAATAAGTCACTGCTAATGTCTATTCTCTTTCATTTGAATGCTCATTTGTCACGATCGGTCGCTTGTGAGCGCCGTAGGAGGGAACTATACTACTGAAATAATATATATGATAAAAAGAAACAAACTATGAAGTATAATTATAAAGAAAGAAAATACGGAAAAACAAAAAAATCCAGAATTCAAAAATGAACATAGTCTTTGAGTCACTGATCACTTGTAAATTTAGATTGCTGGTCCTAACCCACTCTCACTTATAAAGCGGATGACGAGATCAGCAGCCACTACGTCATCGGCTAGTATAAGTTTGAGTGCCATCTTCAAATCAAGGTTTCTTCGTAGATCAGTAAGATCCACACACTCTGTTAAAATGTGGGTCACGGTGAAAACGGCACCACAAAGAGTAACAAGTAGTTCCGTGAAGAACTATACAGCCTATTTTCATATATCCTACTGTACTTATGTTAATTGCCTCTATCTACATACAAAATTTCGGTTTGATGGCTGTAATAGATTCGTAGATATTGAGTACCGACTAAATATTTCGGATGGTCGCCATGTTGGATTTTATATATGTAGGTCGTAGAGTTATGTACTGTTACATGAAGATTATTGTGTACGTGTAGCATTCAAACTTCAATCGCATGATTAGGACACAAGAAGTAACAAGGAGATTTTAAAATTTCGCACAGCTGCCATCTTGTGGTTATGGAAACAATTGATATAAATTAGATGCCAGTGGATTAACATTCGTAAAAGGATTTACTGTACCAAGTTTCACTGCACTCGGAAGGTTAAATTGCAAGAAACGTCCATGTGAATATTTATACTTCGCGTCGCCGCCATGTTGGATTTGTGATAACCAGGTTATTTAATGTCCTATAGGTTAACTTAAGTTCATAGCCCCTATGAACATAAAAAATCAGTTTGATTGCTATAATAGATTCGTAGATATTCAGAGTCGTCTGAATATTTCGGATGGTCGCCATGATAGATTGTTAATTGTATAGGCCATAGAGTCATGTACCATTAAAGGAAAATTATTGCGTAGGTTCATTATTCAAACTTTCACTTCGATTGCTTGATTACGACACAAGAAATAAAATCTTAATTTTAAAATTCGCACAGCCGCCATCTTGAGGTTATGTAAACAATTGAACTAAATTAGATATCAGTGTATTACAATGTGTATAAACATTTCCTGTACCAGATTTCATTGCGTTTGGAACATTAAATCGCGAGAAAGGTCTATTTAAAATTTTCAAATTCGTTTGGCCGCCATGTTCGTTTTGTAGTTAACCGCTTTTTGAAAGTCTTATAGATGAACTTCCAGTAGTGCCCTTTATTTCCGTACAAAATTTCAGGGTGATACAGCTAATAGTTTCAGAGATATAGAATGCCGGGGAAATATTTCGCACATCCGCCATCTTGTGGTTATGTAAACAATTGAACCAAGTTAGATGTCGGTGCATTACAATGTGAATAAACATATACTGTACCAAGTTTTATTGCGTTTGGTTGGTTAAATCGTGAGAAACATCTATTTAAATGTCGCAAATTCGCGTGGCCGCCATGTTAGTTTTGTAATTACCAGTTTTTCAAAAGTCACATAGGTGAACTTCTAGTAGTTCCCTTTATCAACGTAATAAATTCCAGGGTGATGTCGGTAATAGTTATATTGAATGCTGGTGAAATATTTCGCACAACCGCCATGTTGGATTGGTGAGACGTAACAAAATTTGAAGGGCACGGTTGAGGTCGGCCGGAATAGTGCTATGAACTTACCGGGTTTCATTGAAATCGCTCAAGCCGTTTAGAATTTATTAGGGACACACACACACACACCTCACACACACACACACACACACGCACACACACACACACACGGACAAAAGGTGATCTCATAAGCCTATTTTTTCGAAATTGAAAATAGGCTAAAAATCGCAAGTAACTAGACAAGATAAAATTGACCCAATTGAATATTGAAGTATATGAAGTCACATGCCACGGGTAATTAAATATAGTAGGGGGATGGTGGTGCTTCTGCTTAGTGTCATGGCCGCCGCGTGAGTCCAAGCCGATATCTCCCAAACCCATGGTCGGAGTTTCATGAATGAGGTGTCATAGGACTCGGGCTGACGTCTTTTTTGCTATGGACCACTCGTTATATTTTTGAATTTTTTTTTGATTTTTTTTGTTTTCGAAAATAGGCGATAGTTTGAAAACCAAACATGGTAGAACGTTGTGCCATGGCTCAAACGAATGGTCTTTATGACCTTTATTTTCTGTAATAAAACTTTTTTATTTTTTATATTTTTTTGAAAACACTCGAATTTTGAAAATCCTATATTTTGGAAACTAGGAACTCTACAAAACAAATTGTTTGACGTAAATCAATGGTCCATACCCCCTCTACCCCCAAAATAAATTTCAAGTCTCTAGGATGAAAACCTGCAGTAGTGGGGTAACACGGGTGCTGCTTACAAAAGCAAGTGGTGAGCCCCTGCGACCTTGGAATGGAAGGAGCCATGCTAGGAGGGCGTGCTTGGATTCGTTTTTTTCGTCTCGTCGTGCTCTTTACGGGAATGTAGGTGTCGAAAATGTGAAAATCTGGAAACACAGTCTTTTTGGGGTAAAAACGTGATTTTAGACTTTTTGCTATATCTCGCGAACCAAGTATGCTAGAGGCGTGTACGACGGGTCCAAGGACTCGGGCTAACGTCCTATTTGCTATGGACCGCTCGTTATATTTTTAAAAAAATTCGGAAACTCGATTTTGGGGTAAACACGTGTTTTTTGTGATTTTTGCCGATATCTCACGAACCAATAACGCTAAAGACGTGTACGAGGTGTCCTAGGACTCGGGCTAACGCCCCCCCCCCCTTCGAATGTGGTAGATATTTTTTTCCAAAAAATAATTCACAAAGGGCCTAACGCCGTACATGTTGAAAAAACGTTTTCTTTTTCTTTACTTGTTTATAATGTTTATAAAGCGTGGTGGTTGAGAGGAACGATACGGCTGGGTGTGTGTGCGTTTCAACGAACCTGTCGCTGACCACGGTGGCCGTGTTCAATAGTACAATCGCTATTTCGGCGGGTCGATGTATGACAGAGCGAGGGTGCGTTTTTTTCACACCTTTTACCTTTAACGTGTAAACGGTAATGAGAACTTGGTTTTATGTTGGTCGAAGAGAGCAGAGAAAACAAACTTGCCGAGGAGCAGGAGGTGAATGTCATTTGAGCTTATTGGAAGGCGTTGATCTGACTTGACAACAAGTGCAATGGAAAATGACAATGACGCTTGATGGTGAAATAATCTGACCATTGTGGTGGCAGGGAAGAGCGAATACACGTGTGAGATGACATGTATGCTAAACCAGTGACATCCTGTCTTGCTTCGTACGTGACAAAATGCGAGTTCATGTGAAATTTGATCTACCGCCGTGTTCACCTTGGGTGTTAGCTGTCCACGTGCGCGATAACTGTTAACAAGTTACATCCTGTTTTGCTTCGTACTGTACCCGTTCGTCCTGGGGATGCGATGACCCATCTGCTATAACATCGCATTCCTGGAGTTCCAGGACAGAGCGGAGTTAAATGAACCTCTAGTCAAATAAGGAATGTGTCGGAAATTCAGCTGAGTTATCGAAAAAGCAGTGGGTATCACGAGACAAAGTATCTCTAGGGTCGTTACGGGCTTAAGTTAATAGAAATAATGCAAATATAAATGGGCGCCATCAACTGAATTCCTAGCAAAACCACTTCCTTTCCGGATAAGCCTTACTCAAGACAAGGAAAGAAAAAGGAACATCACACCATCATCAGATCACAACTAAGTTAAAAACAAATTTATTTTACTTTGATAGTCAGACAGACATTTTAAATATAATTCCTACCTAAGAGTATGGTCGAATGCAAAGTTAAATTGTCATTGTCCAAAAATCGAACCATCTCTTTTCTAATCCAAAATTATTTTTATCCACATAACAAGAAAAATTTATAAAGTTCTCTTGGGTTCTCAGGATCACTGTAGCACTATGTCTTTCGTCACTGACATTTGTGAAACCTGAGACCTAATTCTCTTTAATTTAACATCAATGTGGATTTAATTAAGTAATTAATCTGCCTAAACATACACATATAATAATCTTTCATATTAAATATCACATAAATTATGGTTTGCATGGTATAATTTGAACCTAGAACATGTTAATCAAATGTTCCTAAACATTGAATAATTAATTTACACTATTTACATCGTCATTAACAATCAATCACTTATCTGTGAATTACAGAAAATTCAAATTCTCGTTGGTCATCATTCTTGTCATCATCAAAATCAAACATTTCTCACATTAATTCTCACTTCAAAATCCTACTTCTTCCTGTCAAAATCGTTAATTCATCACCATCACATCATTTAAATTCTCCACTCAAGTTGCAATTCCTCAAATTATTTCTCAATTAAATTTATTTAATTCCATGTAAATTCATTAATCATCAGCTTCTTTAGTTAATTATCACCTTCTAATTCAGTTATTCATCATCATTACAATCGTCTATTAATTTATTTCAATCAGTTTATTTTATCAATCTTTAATTCATCCACTTTATTTAATTCATCGATTTATTTCAAAATTTAATTTATCAACTTATTTAAATTTCAATCATCTGGTTATTTAGTTTTTCATTATTTCATCTAGTCATTCTGATTTTTATTTCATTAGGTCAGATCGTTAATATGCTTAAATCTCAGATTATTATTTCATTAATTATTAATTTCAGAAAATCTTGTATTATCAACTTCATTTATTTGTTTAATTTCCTAACAAATTGTTTAATATGGTTTATAGAACGTTGTCTTACAGTTTTATCACTTCCAAGTTATATCTCGTATTTAATTATCATGCCAAAAATATTATTGTCTCCACGACATCACGTTGGATCTAACTATCCACAACGACATTACATTTCTTCAATACTTCAAATATCACATTTGAATACAAGAATTATTCCACAAAAACTCCATAAATATTCAGCACTTACAGCATGAATCTTAACAATTACGCTAGACTGGGTACGACGACCTCATGTCTGCTTCAAAATACATTAGCAACATTGCTACTATCACTTGGCAACTTCCACAGAATGCCTACCACAAACTCCACTTAACCATGTTGCATGATCTACAAAAAATATATAACTGGCTTCAAATTATTAACGCACATAATCTACAATGACTGTAATTAATCTGATCACATCTAGACAACTTCTTAAACAATTGGAAAAATATTACTTCAGTAATTTAAGATCTGCTTTCAAATAGCATAAATTCTCTTTTACAATCTTCATAAATTCACATCGCAGAAAAACACCAATGTGTTATAATCTCTCATATCAAAATCTGCACTACTGATCTGCCTTAAAATAATTATGACCATTAATGATTAATCTTACAAGATTCAATTACTTTAAATCCTTCTCAAAAGGTATCAAACACAATTATAAAAATCATCAAAGCATCAGCTGTAATAGCTGTTAAACTGAAATTACTCTCAAAAGAGTATAGCAACAAAATATTGGATTGGCAAACAAGAATTACTAAATGCAATCCTGTTGACATTTATCGTTACTTTATTTAACAAAATTTCGACTGATATGTGACTAGTAGTTCCTTGTTTAATTCACTTACATCTCGTGTACATTCGGATGATAAAAATGAGTCCCTCAATGGCGAGTAAGATGTGTAACCACCGTACAGTCGTATAAATACGAAAGACCTCGCCCCGTCGACTTGGATGATAGTTCCCTAAACGATGGGTAAGATGAGTAGCCACCATACAATCGTATAAATACGAAAGACCCCATCTCGTAGATTGTATGAGTGAATGTACCAGATAGGAATCAACAAGTTTCTAGTTGTCATATAAAAGCGATGTTCATTCACTAAAGTGAATAACTTCTTAATATCTCCAAACAATCCAATGGAAAAAATCCCTACTGATGAATAATACACACTCGCTAGTATGCAATGAACTGACGAAGTAATTTCTGATAATCAATTGCAGATCACGAGTTCGAAATACTCGTTACACAAAAAAACTATTCATGAAAAATATCCTAGCTGGAAAAATCTAAAAGACCAAACATCTGCTTAATAAAGCCAAACCAATGGTGAGAATATCGTATAATGATGCCCCCCATATCATATGGTCACTCCATATTCTAGCAAATTCAAAGTATATAAATTCAAACCATGTCTTAATAATCATGTCACTCCTATTAGAAAAATATTCATGTGTGCCCAGTATTCATGAAAATAATCGTATCAGGTAGACATAACTCTTACAGTACCTTTCATAATCAGCTGTAATAAATTTCCAAGATCGTCGATTTTCCCTACATAAAGAATTTCTCGAAAGATCGGCGTGAATATCATTTTATCCATGAAATGACGATTGCCTTCGAAATCCCAAGTGAATCAGCTGTTGGACTCCTCTCGTCAGGAATCGAATCCATCGCTCTGCGGTGCCATCTTGTCTCTATTTGCGTCTACTCGGACATGTTGAACTCCGGATTACCCATAGCGGATATTGTCCAACTCCTTCTCGATAAAGTTCATGGAAACAGCGGACCCCCTACTCCTCTTCTAAGATACGCCACTGTTCCGTTAAATGTTCAGTTTGAGTATTGCAAGTTCAATCTCAAATGACTGCTATGTTCCACTTCCGTAAAATAAAATTTTACTTGAGAGTGTTCAAGATTACGAAACACCCTGTATTTGTCTATATTAGGTAATTCATGAAAACTGCATAAGATAAAAATCTTATTAATGCACGATCTAATGTTCATCTGTGCCTATGCTAACAACATTCCGTATAATTGAAATAGTTAAAGTCGCTTTGAATGTGTTATAGAACAGCATAGTTATAAGGTTATTCGTAAAAGCAATGTTCAAACTGTGTTGAAATGAAGCTTGAAATAAAGTATTCAACTGCTTGCAGTGCGGTTCTGACATATCCCAGCCGTCTGTGATTGCTTCCTCGGCCAGCCCGCCTGGATCAATGACCCGCTCGGTCTTCGCTGCTCGGCGATGCAGGCACTGTCGCCTACACTCTTGCCGTGACAGTTTCTGTATGTTGCGTAACCTTCACGGTGCGTCTCGCTTGTGCTATAGAGCTGCTCTTACCTGCTCGTCTGATTGAGCTCAACTGGACTTGCTGAAACTGTCTTCATGCTTATGTGCTCCGCGCGGCACGTGGCTTGTTCTCCCACCACTGTGCTCTTACGTCATTAACATAGTCTCGAACCCGAATCCTCTCGGCTGTTCTGTTATAAAATAACTTATTTCCATAAAATTATTTCCACATATAATGCATGTTATATATCCTCTTCTAAGATGTTTTAATTGTTATAATTCCATATATATCTCAATAAAGCTTCACATCTCTATCCATAATTCCATCTTCTCATAGATATCAATGCCTCCTTGATTCTAGACCTCCTACGTCATCTTCACATTCTTCTTGACGCGATCGGCGCGCTATCTTTTCTTAATCCTTTCCAAAACCTCAACTACAGCTTAATGTCTGCTGGCGTAGCCGATAGCCTAAACTAGGTATCGGGTACAGTACGTGACAAAATGCAAGTTCATGTGAAATTTGATCTACCGCAGGTGTTCGCTTGGGACGTTATCTGTCCACGTGACCGATAACAGAATGTTCAAAGCGTGGTAAAAAATGATTATACATGCAACGTAGCATATATAAAGACATGTCGTTATCATTTCCACTCTCACTTGGGTGGACTACCTTTGAACACACTGCGTTGCATGAATCACTTGGTCTTGTTTAACAGTTTTGGTGTTGGTGGAAAATACTTAACCTTGTTGTGGGGTAGGTATTTATTTATATATTTATTCATTTATACATTTATTGATTAATATATATATTTACAAGCAATTATTTATTGATTAGGTAATTAATGATTTTATTTATTTGTTTGCAGATAACCGGCATACCTTACATGTCTGAGGGAGAAGAAACCATTGCACTTTTGAGCCCAATAGAAGGGAAGAGCAACAAGTCACTGCAAGTAAAGGTGAGATGATTTTTTTAAACTAACTTGTTTCATTTTTTTGTTTTATGTTTTATTTTATGAAATGTATGTATTAATCTGAATTTAGGTATTTATAGCGGTTTATTTTATTTATTTTTAGAAACTTGGAAAGAATAGCCTTACCGCCGTAGCATTCGCTGAAAAAAAAACCGAAACGCACTAAAGCGAAACCACTGCCAAAGAGTGAACTGTTTAAAACTCAGGTAAGTCCAACTTTAAAATGCTATTCCATTTTACCACTACTGAAAACACGTAGACAAAAAAAAATTCATTACCTGTGCATGACTGGGACAATGATTGCTTTCTTGATTAATGGCTATGTTGTTGTTGTTGACTGGGAAAAGTACAAGGCCATGTTGGATTTTCTAAAAATAAAAATAATAAATTTAATTTATGGGTGGTTCCCTATGGACTCAACGAATATCCACAGGTTTGAACATGATAATGTGAACAAAATGACATGACATTCATTTTTGTTTATATATTGGTTAAAGGGAGGGTGGGGGAATGTAAATGACTGTAGCTTTATAAAAAAAAAGAAAATAAGTACATGGGTTACTGTTAGTGCCAACATACAGTTTATTTTTAATGGTGTTTTGATATAGTAATGCCAATTAACGTTAACGTCTTATTTACAAGTATTGATTGATTGATTGATTGATTGAGTGAGTGATGGGTTATTTTGTTTGCTTTTAGGTGTCGTCATGTGCCATTAACGTAATGAACAGACAGTGAACAAGCATGCATTATGCTTTAAAGTACTCTGTGCTCTTGTGCAATGTTAATAACTTACAATAAGAAAAAGTTGTATTATAACACATGGCGTTAGCACTAAATACAACAAGTGAGCAAGTTGGTTTACCACGTGGGTTAAATTTAAAATCAGAACATGATCGATGGTTAACATTTGAATCCTGGCCTGTAGGCTTTTTGTCGACGCATGAACTTGCAAAAGCCGTTTCTTTTACTTGAACCGAGAAGATGTGGTGCGCTGTGTGTTTTGTCGTATTCAACTTTCACACTGGGAAGAAGGGGATGATCCCTTTAGAGACCATTTGCGATGGTCTCCTCACTGTCCTTACATGCTTGGAAAGCAAGTGGGTAACCTACCCGTGCATTCATTTTACCGAACTACAAGGCCTTTGGCCGCTACTTACGTTGCTGAATCACAAATAAATAATAATAATGATGTATTACCAGCCAACGGTAGTGTCGATATATGTGGTCCATATGCCATAGACAGTGTTGAATTGGCGTGTGCTTTTGAAAAATTGGGAGTTTGCAAGACTAAAGCACTAGCACACCCAGAGTACAGCTCTGTTGAAAAACGTTTCGAATCTTATAAAAATGTTTGGCCATTAATATTAAAACACCTTACCAAACAGCTAAGTGAAGCTGGATTTTTTTATACTGGTGAAGGGGATAAAACAATATGTTTTTATTGCGGATTTGCTTTAAAGGATTGGCAAATGACTGATGACCCTTTAGTGCAACACGCTCGTTGGTTACCAAACTGTAAATACATGGTGCTGCTTAGAGGTCAGGAATTTGTGAACACTATTCGTAAAGAAAAAGTGATTGCAGCACAAGACATAAAAGTGCCTTTAGAGTTAGAGCACGCGGAGCAAATACATAAGGCTGAAAGGAAAGACTTGTCTCACGAACAGATACAAAAGTGTGACCAACAATTATGTAAAATTTGTTATCAAGATGAACTAGGTGTTGTATTTTTACCCTGTGGACACATGATAGCCTGTGTCAAATGTGCATTAAAACTTAACACTTGTGCTATATGCAGAAAAGTAGTATCTGCTACAGTTAGGGCATTTCTTGCATAACTAGTATAATTTATTCGCCATGCATAGTGCAAAATCCCTAATTGCACAATATTATTAAAACTGTTTTAGAGTGTATTAGATATGCTTTTGTTTTGTTTATAGACTACTACAATGAATGTTTTGAATGCTGTGGGACAATCATGTGGCTTAGAGACAAAGAAGCTCAGCGAATTGCCAACGCATATTCCATTCCGCATTATCAAGATTCGGAAATTGAAAACAGCATATGGTGATCGTGTACTTTGTGTATGTGAAAACTTTGAGACATTTCTGCCTATACGGTTTAATGATATGTCGGAAAGTGTTTTTGATGAAGTCAATAATGCTGTGCAACCTGTACACTTAATTTATGAAGGTTTTAAAAACAATAGGTGCATGATTCGTTTTAATTAAATAAATTTAAAAAAATGTGAAATAATAATGGAAAATATAAGTAATGACAATATACTGAAAAAGAAAGAAAATATGTGTATAGAATAGTAATGTTTTAGTGTTTAGTGTTGTCTTTAAAAATATTATGATGAAACAAAAAAGAAACAAGAAATGTATATAAAGTTTGTAAATAAATGCAAAATCATGTTACAATGTTGTTTTATTTTATACAAAGTTAGTATATTTAACATTGCAGAGTATACATGATTATGACAATAAATGCACACTGAATACAAGCCTTTCTCACTTTACAATAGTCTGTTATAGTTTTAAACACAAGGCTTGTTGTAGATTATTTTATAGCAATGTCCATTCAACGTTGTTTTCGAAAAGTGGGAAGCCGCAATGGTTGTATAGGCATAAAAACCTTATTGTTATTACTATTTAGTCACTTTCATCCCCTTGCATATCAAGAGCACATGACCTAGTTGTTCCACTCTTTAAAACGACAACAACAACGCTACCTCTTGCATAGTTTGTGATGTTGATGGCTCTTGCGACGTGGAAGATGGATTAAAAATAACTTTTAGAACTGGGGTTAAACGTTGCTCATTAAACAATGCACTATTTTGAGTAGCAATATGGTTTTCTTGATTTTTTGTCGACGGCAACTGTGTTTCATGCAGCACACTACATTGATGATCACCGACACTTAAAACCTCACTATTTTTACTTTTTAGGTCACCACGACAATGTTTGGAACGTTGCTTTGAACAACGCAAAATAACAGTTCCATTTTTATTGGTTCGTTTCACAATATATGAATATCCTTTATAGTATGCGTAAGGCTTACCATACCTAGTCACTGATACTTCCATATCAACTGTCAAGCATAGACTAAGCTCTAGTAAAGTCAACTTGGTAATGAGAATACTAGTTTAGTGTGAGAGCAAATATGGATCCAAAGAGTTCAGGTAAAAGTGAAAGCAAATAAGCAAATATAAGAAACAAGAGTGGGGGGTAAAAGTGGTCGCAAAGTGGCAGACTCATTACACAATAATTTCAGCACGACGAAGCTCTTGTTCAATTTCTTTGATTTCCCAATCGTGACCGATATGCCCAGCTTGTCGTAAAGCATGCAATTGTCGAAGCCGTTGAATTAGCTTACTGGGTTTGTTCCAGTACACAAATTTAACAAATGATTTTTTAGGTGTAAACAAAGCATTACCATTATCATGATCATTATCATCATCATTATCATCATCATGATCACCATTATCATCATGACCATCATCACTGTTACTATATAGTCCTTTTTGATCCTCTTGCAATACCACTTTATTTATAGTCTGAGTTGATTTTGATAGTGTTGAAGGTTTCTTGGACTTTGACAACTGTCCTAACATGACATTTTGAGGACATGATAAGTCCTTTTGAACAAACACTGCACTATCTTTAGCCGCAATATCGTTTTCTTGAACTTGCTTTTTAGCATTTTGATAATTGTTTGTAAACAGTAAGCGTGGTTCGTTTCGAGCACTACATTGATGAACACTCACACTTAAAACCTTTCCATTTTTACTTTTCAGATTGCCTCGACATTTTGTTGACCTCTCTTTTGAGCATCGCCAGAATATTATTCCATTCACATTCTGGCGATTATAGTTATAGGAGTAGCCTTGATAGAGTGCACGTAGCCTACCTTTGTTGGTTGTAATAAGTTCCATAGTAGTAACTGACCTGTCAGTACGATGTTCACACTACAAAGGTTACAACTGTTTTGCTGATGGAGTGACCTACCATAAGCTTATATATTGGCTTTTTATGTTGGCTTTTTGTGTTGGCTTTTCGTGTTGGCTTTGGTGTTGGCTTATGTGTTGGCTTTTTGTGTTGGCTTTTCGGGTTGGCTTTTCGTGTTGGCTTTTTGTGTTGGCTTTTTGTGTTGGCTTTTCGTGTTGGCTTTTGTGTTGGCTTATGTGTTGGCTTTTTGTGTTGGCTTTTCGTGTTGGCTTTTCGTGTTGGCTTTTTGTGTTGGCTTTTCGTGTTGGCATTTCGTGTTGGCTTTTGTGTTGGCTTTTCGTGTTGGCTTTTTGTGTTGGCTTTTCGTGTTGGCATTTCATGTTGGCTTTTCGTGTTGGCTTTTTGTATTGGCTTTTCGTGTTGGCTTTTTGTGTTGGCTTTAGTATTGGCTTTTGTATTGGCTTATTTCACAAGTTATTTGTGTCAATGTATTTAGTGGATTTTTTTCTTGGTGTTGGAAAGTAGTTGAAAGAGAGGGAATATTTAAAGACTTAACCTTAGCTCACTAACCTAACCTAACCTAACCTAACCTAACTTTGCCTAACCTAACCTAACCTTTCAACTCTCAGATGTTAATTAAATTCTGTGCATAGTCGAGTTGGAACCCAAGACCTCAGGGGTAAAAAAACAATTATTTTTGACGACTTATTTTGGTAACTTATTTTAATGGCTAACCTAACTTTACCTAACCTAACCTAACCTCAGCTCACTTTGGATATTACTAGTAAGTGTTCATATCCTCTGCTAGGTAGCATGCTAGTAGTACAGGTAGTGCTCATATTTACCGCTAGGTAGCGGAAACATACTTTGCATGTTGCATGTGACACTTGTGAAGTTTAACCACATGCAAGACGTGCTTGTATAAGTTCTCTATTTAAATTCAATATACAATTAACCACTAAATGTTCAGAACTAACATGTATAGCCATGTTTAGGGTATATAGGAGACCCTTAGCAAGAAAGGCTGTCTAACCCACGAGTGTACAGCCTTGTCATACGCAGTAAGCACCTGTTGGCAGAAAACAACAACAACAACAATTTGAGAAAGCCAACAACATATCCATTAATGTATTTAAAGGAAACAGTTTTTTTGTTGGCTTTCTCAAATTGTTGTTGTTGTTGTTGTTTTCTGCCAACAGGTGCTTACTGCGTATGACAAGGCTGTACACTCGTGGGTTAGACAGCCTTTCTTGCTAAGGGTCTCCTATATACCCTAAACATGGCTATACATGTTAGTTCTGAACATTTAGTGGTTAATTGTATATTGAGTTTAAATAGAGAACTTATACAAGCACGTCTTGCATGTGGTTAAACTTCACAAGTGTCACATGCAACATGCAAAGTATGTTTCCGCTACCTAGCGGTAAATATGAGCACTACCTGTACTACTAGCATGCTACCTAGCAGAGGATATGAACACTTACTAGTAATATCCAAAGTGAGCTGAGGTTAGGTTAGGTTAGGTAAAGTTAGGTTAGCCATTAAAATAAGTTACCAAAATAAGTCGTCAAAAATAATTGTTTTTTTACCCCTGAGGTCTTGGGTTCCAACTCGACTATGCACAGAATTTAATTAACATCTGAGAGTTGAAAGGTTAGGTTAGGTTAGGCAAAGTTAGGTTAGGTTAGGTTAGGTTAGGTTAGTGAGCTAAGGTTAAGTCTTTAAATATTCCCTCTCTTTCAACTACTTTCCAACACCAAGAAAAAAATCCACTAAATACATTGACACAAATAACTTGTCAAATAAGCCAATACAAAAGCCAATACTAAAGCCAACACAAAAAGCCAACACGAAAAGCCAATACAAAAAGCCAACACGAAAGACCAATACAAAAAAAGCCAACACGAAAAGCCAACATGAAATGCCAACACGAAAAGCCAACACAAAAAGCCAACACGAAAAGCCAACACAAAAGCCAACACGAAATGCCAACACGAAAAGCCAACACAAAAAGCCAACACGAAAAGCCAACATGAAAAGCCAACACCAAAAGCCAACACATAAGCCAACACAAAAGTCAACACAAAAAGCCAACACAAAAAGCCAACACGAAAAGCCAACACGAAAAGCCAACACAAAAAGCCAACACATAAGCCAACACCAAAGCCAACACGAAAAGCAAACACAAAAAGCCAACACAAAAAGCCAATATATAAGCTTATGGTAGGTCACTCCATCAGCAAAACAGTTGTAACCTTTGTAGTGTGAACATCGTACTGACAGGTCAGTTACTACTTTGGAACTTATTACAACCAACAAAGGTAGGCTACATGCACTCTATCAAGGCTACTCCTATAACTATAATCGCCAGAATGTGAATGGAATAATATTCTGGCGATGCTCAAAAGAGAGGTCAACAAAATGTCGAGGCAATCTGAAAAGTAAAAATGGAAAGGTTTTAAGTGTGAGTGTTCATCAATGTAGTGCTCGAAACGAACCACGCTTACTGTTTACAAACAATTATCAAAATGCTAAAAAGCAAGTTCAAGAAAACGATATTGCGGCTAAAGATAGTGCAGTGTTTGTTCAAAAGGACTTATCATGTCCTCAAAACGTCATGTTAGGACAGTTGTCAAAGTCCAAGAAACCTTCAACACTATCAAAATCAACTCAGACTATAAATAAAGTGGTATTGCAAGAGGATCAAAAAGGACTATATAGTAACAGTGATGATGGTCATGATGATAATGGTGATCATGATGATGATAATGATGATGATGATAATGATCATGATAATGGTAATGCTTTGTTTACACCTAAAAAATCATTTGTTAAATTTGTATACTGGAACAAACCCAGTAAGCTAATTCAACGGCTTCCACAATTGCATGCTTTACGACAAGCTGGGCATATCGGTCACGATTGGGAAATCAAAGAAATTGAACAAGAGCTTCGTCGTGCTGAAATTATTGTGTAATGAGTCTGCCACTTTGCGACCACTTTTACCCCCCACTCTTGTTTCTTATATTTGCTTATTTGCTTTCACTTTTACCTGAACTCTTTGGATCCATATTTGCTCTCACACTAAACTAGTATTCTCATTACCAAGTTGACTTTACTAGAGCTTAGTCTATGCTTGACAGTTGATATGGAAGTATCAGTGACTAGGTATGGTAAGCCTTACGCATACTATAAAGGATATTCATATATTGTGAAACGAACCA
Source organism: Meconema thalassinum (assembly GCA_946902985.2). Classification (NCBI taxonomy): domain Eukaryota; kingdom Metazoa; phylum Arthropoda; class Insecta; order Orthoptera; family Tettigoniidae; genus Meconema; species Meconema thalassinum. Next base: position 925,614,645 of record OX336388.2, read on the forward strand.
ATAAAAATGGAACTGTTATTTTGCGTTGTTCAAAGCAACGTTCCAAACATTGTCGTGGTGACCTAAAAAGTAAAAATAGTGAGGTTTTAAGTGTCGGTGATCATCAATGTAGTGTGCTGCATGAAACACAGTTGCCGTCGACAAAAAATCAAGAAAACCATATTGCTACTCAAAATAGTGCATTGTTTAATGAGCAACGTTTAACCCCAGTTCTAAAAGTTATTTTTAATCCATCTTCCACGTCGCAAGAGCCATCAACATCACAAACTATGCAAGAGGTAGCGTTGTTGTTGTCGTTTTAAAGAGTGGAACAACTAGGTCATGTGCTCTTGATATGCAAGGGGATGAAAGTGACTAAATAGTAATAACAATAAGGTTTTTATGCCTATACAACCATTGCGGCTTCCCACTTTTCGAAAACAACGTTGAATGGACATTGCTATAAAATAATCTACAACAAGCCTTGTGTTTAAAACTATAACAGACTATTGTAAAGTGAGAAAGGCTTGTATTCAGTGTGCATGTATTGTCATAATCATGTATACTCTGCAATGTTAAATATACTAACTTTGTATAAAATAAAACAACATTGTAACATGATTTTGCATTTATTTACAAACTTTATATACATTTCTTGTTTCTTTTTTGTTTCATCATAATATTTTTAAAGACAACACTAAACACTAAAACATTACTATTCTATACACATATTTTCTTTCTTTTTCAGTATATTGTCATTACTTATATTTTCCATTATTATTTCACATTTTTTTAAATTTATTTAATTAAAACGAATCATGCACCTATTGTTTTTAAAACCTTCATAAATTAAGTGTACAGGTTGCACAGCATTATTGACTTCATCAAAAACACTTTCCGACATATCATTAAACCGTATAGGCAGAAATGTCTCAAAGTTTTCACATACACAAAGTACACGATCACCATATGCTGTTTTCAATTTCCGAATCTTGATAATGCGGAATGGAATATGCGTTGGCAATTCGCTGAGCTTCTTTGTCTCTAAGCCACATGATTGTCCCACAGCATTCAAAACATTCATTGTAGTAGTCTATAAACAAAACAAAAGCATATCTAATACACTCTAAAACAGTTTTAATAATATTGTGCAATTAGGGATTTTGCACTATGCATGGCGAATAAATTATACTAGTTATGCAAGAAATGCCCTAACTGTAGCAGATACTACTTTTCTGCATATAGCACAAGTGTTAAGTTTTAATGCACATTTGACACAGGCTATCATGTGTCCACAGGGTAAAAATACAACACCTAGTTCATCTTGATAACAAATTTTACATAATTGTTGGTCACACTTTTGTATCTGTTCGTGAGACAAGTCTTTCCTTTCAGCCTTATGTATTTGCTCCGCGTGCTCTAACTCTAAAGGCACTTTTATGTCTTGTGCTGCAATCACTTTTTCTTTACGAATAGTGTTCACAAATTCCTGACCTCTAAGCAGCACCATGTATTTACAGTTTGGTAACCAACGAGCGTGTTGCACTAAAGGGTCATCAGTCATTTGCCAATCCTTTAAAGCAAATCCGCAATAAAAACATATTGTTTTATCCCCTTCACCAGTATAAAAAAATCCAGCTTCACTTAGCTGTTTGGTAAGGTGTTAGGTAGATTTCATTAGAAAGCTAACTATTGCAATGGGTACCATGTTTCGACTTCCGGAAAATTTCGACATATCTTCGCGTTTCACATCCCCCAGACCCCAAAACCACCGTCAGTTCAAAAGTTTATATATAATTTATGTATATATGTATCTATCTATCTATATATATATATATATATATATATATATATATATATATATATATATCAGTTTCTTGTGGACACGATAACTGCCGTAATTTTGCACCAATCACTTTGAATTTTTTACATAATATGTATCCCTATAAAATCTCGGTCGAGTTCGTTAATGGGAAAAATCGGTCGAAGGGGGTGAAAATGGGGGGCTTTTTTTCGAAAAAGTGAAATTTCGCTATAACTCTCTTAATACGTGAAGTATCGAATCCATTCAAAGTTCATAATATGTGTCGGATAAGCGCCAAAATTTTATGTCAAATACGTTTTTTGATAGCACCAACCATTGACCAAAGGAGTGGAAAAAAGTGGGTTTTTCGGGAAACATTAATCATATCTCTCTTAATAGGCACAATATCAAAACCGTACAAAATGGAAAATATTCCCCTAATAATTACCTAAAACTTTTGTCTGAAAGAATTTTTGATATGACCCACCATTACGCCAAGGGATGAGAAAAATGATTTCGGAATTTTAAAAAATGCCAAGTGCCATCAGAGGTTACCATAACAACGCTTTTAAATTGATAAGGGATGATCTATCAGAGGTTGCCAAGACAACGCCATTGACGAGATCACATTCACTTTTAGCCTACTTTTCACACTTTTCAAAAATGAGGAAAAAGTAGACTTTATAAGATATATCCGGGAAAATGTGTCTGTCCTTCTGTCTGTCTGTCTGTCCTTCTGTCTGTCTGGCTGTGTGTGTGTGTGTGTGTCCCTATCAACTCCTAAACGGCTGCAGCAATCGAAACCAAATTTAATATGAGTAAAGATGTATACCGGAATATCTCAGGCCCGTATTTGAAAAAGATGCCAGTGCTACCAACTGCTAAAAAAACGCACTAGAAATTTGAGCTCCATGTTGGATATCTTGGAAGGTATACATGGGAGCTATTCTAAAATTGGCACACATGTAGATAATACTATTTCAGTTTAATTTCCAGGTGGCCATACATGACAGCGTTGCCAAAATAATTTTAAGCCTTCTGACAAGTCCAATTTTTAAATGCATATAACTTCTACACTAACAATTGGATTTCAACCAAATTTTGTATGTAATATGTGTATATAAACAGATATGACTGAGTGTATTCTTAAGAGCCACCAGGGCTGCCAACTGTTAATAATTGCTCTCTATTTTGTATCCAAATATATCAGAAAATATGCAAGCCGACAGCTTTAAACTATGCACACGTAAATTACCCGACATTTTACATTAATTTGGAGTAACTTATATACGTCAGTTCTACCAACATGATTCTAAGCCTGCTGATAGGACCAATTTTTAAATACAATTAACTTCTATACCAACAAATGGATTTCATCCAAAATTGTCACAAATAAAATATTTCAGATTATTTCTGACCAGCACTTGCATGACATTGTTGCCAACATGCTTTTACATGTACTAATAGATCCAATGTCTAAATCCATGTAACGTCCTTTGGACTTCAACCACATTTTGTATTCTGTACCTTAGGAGATGGAAGTAAGAATATATTCAGTCACCAGAGCTGCCAACTGTATTGCTCTATTAGGCTACATTATGCCTAGTATACCTTATTTCGAACTAATTAAGACATTTCGATATTACCCACTTAATTTCGTCATTATTCTAGATAGGTTCATATACTGTAGATTAATCTATGGCATGGATCTTAATTTTAAGAAAAGTAGGTTCTTTAGTTCGTCACGGAACTTCTTGTTCTATCTGACTATGAGGGAAGCGGCTAACTGGTAGCATGCTGAACTTCTATGCCCAAGGTGCTGGTTCAAAGCCGGAAAAAGTCGCCGGATTTTCTAAGAGCGCTAAAAATCCGTCAGCATGCTTTCCTTCGGAGGGGAAGTTACAACGTTCGTTGCAAGTTGCTGGTTGCGGTGGCATCTAGCAGCCAAGTTCACAGCCAGGTGGCGTTGACGTTAGTATTTGGTACAAAATTAGGTACTACTACTTAAAATTGACCGTCTGCAGACCTTACCTGAATTACAGACTAATACAGTCATCACAAATAACACCGTGTATCAGACAGATTCTACACTCACCCAATGTACACGGGGTTACATGACCACCTTGTCGCAGCCCCTAAACTGAGGAACCAACCAACATCTCTGCGGGAGATAAAATTTTGCGTGAAGAAGTAACAGACTGTTAGATAGTTACACATTAGTTCCAAACCTTGCATAAGGACAGTGTGATCACAAGTATAAAAATTAACCCCAAATGACAAGAAGGTTACCATCCACATAAGACAGTAAAATGTTAAAAGTATGCATAGAAAGACGAAAAAATGTTAACTAACCTCCAATTGTAAAATACTTTCTCGCAATAAATGAGGTCTGATCCTCCTACGAAAACCTGCATATTTTGCCTATTATAGCGTATCCCCTAGTTTGCCCGGTGAAATCTACCTCCGCCTTCCGGCGTGCCGAGAGGAATTTTTTAATATTAATGGCCAAACATTTTTATAAGATTCGAAACGTTTTTCAACAGAGCTGTACTCTGGGTGTGCTAGTGCTTTAGTCTTGCAAACTCCCAATTTTTCAAAAGCACACGCCAATTCAACACTGTCTATGGCATATGGACCACATATATCGACACTACCGTTGGCTGGTAATACATCATTATTATTATTTATTTGTGATTCAGCATCGTAAGTAGCGGCCAAAGGCCTTGTAGTTCGGTAAAATGAATGCACGGGTAGGTTACCCACTTGCTTTCCAAGCATGTAAGGACAGTGAGGAGACCATCGCAAATGGTCTCTAAAGGGATCATCCCCTTCTTCCCAGTGTGAAAGTTCAATACGACAAAACACACAGCGCACCACATCTTCTCGGTTCAAGTAAAAAAAAACGGCTTTTGCAAGTTCATGCGTCGACAAAAAGCCTACAGGCCAGGATTCAAATGTTAACCATCGATCATGTTCTGATTTTAAATTTAACCCACGTGGTAAACCAACTTGCTCACTTGTTGTATTTAGTGCTAACGCCATGTGTTATAATACAACTTTTTCTTATTGTAAGTTATTAACATTGCACAAGAGCACAGAGTACTTTAAAGCATAATGCATGCTTGTTCACTGTCTGTTAATTACGTTAATGGCACATGACGACACCTAAAAGCAAACAAAATAACCCATCACTCATTCAATCAATCAATCAATCAATCAATACTTGTAAATAAGACGTTAACGTTAATTGGCATTAATATATCAAAACACCATTAAAAATAAACTGTATGTTGGCACTAACAGTAACCCATGTAATTTTTATTTTTTTTATAAAGCTACAGTCATTTACATTCCCCCACCCTCCCTTTAACCAATATATAAACAAAAATGAATGTCATGTCATTTTGTTCACATTATCATGTTCAAACCTGTGGATATTCGTTGAGTCCATAGGGAACCACCCATAAATTAAATTTATTATTTTTATTTTTAGAAAATCCAACATGGCCTTGTACTTTTCCCAGTCAACAACAACAACATAGCCATTAATCAAGAAAGCAATCATTGTCCCAGTCATGTACAGGTAATGAATTTTTTTTTGTCTACGAGTTTTCAGTAGTGGTAAAATGGAATAGCATTTTTAAGTTGGACTTACCTGAGTTTTAAACAGTTCACTCTTTGGCAGTGGTTTCGCTTTAGTGCGTTTCGGTTTTTTTTTTCAGCGAATGCTACGGCGGTAAGGCTATTCTTTCCAAGTTTCTAAAAATAAATAAAATAAACCGCTATAAATACCTAAATTCAGATTAATACATACATTTCATAAAATAAAACATAAAACAAAACAATGAAACAAGTTAGTTTAAAAAAATCATCTCACCTTTACTTGCAGTGACTTGTTGCTCTTCCCTTCTAGTGGGCTCAAAAGTGCAATGGTTTCTTCTCCCTCAGACATGTAAGGTATGCCGGTTATCTGCAAACAAATAAATAAAATCATTAATTACCTAATCAATAAATAATTGCTTGTAAATATATATATTAATCAATAAATGTATAAATGAATAAATATATAAATAAATACCTACCCCACAACAAGGTTAAGTATTTTCCACCAACACCAAAACTGTTAAACAAGACCAAGTGATTCATGCAACGCAGTGTGTTCAAAGGTAGTCCACCCAAGTGAGAGTGGAAATGATAACGACATGTCTTTATATATGCTACGTTGCATGTATAATCATTTTTTACCACGCTTTGAACATTCTGTTATCGGTCACGTGGACAGATAACGTCCCAAGCGAACACCTGCGGTAGATCAAATTTCACATGAACTTGCATTTTGTCACGTACGAAGCAAAACAGGATGTAACTTGTTAACAGTTATCGCGCACGTGGACAGCTAACACCCAAGGTGAACACCTGCGGTAGATCAAATTTCACATGAACTCGCATTTTGTCACGTACGAAGCAAGACAGGATGTCACTGGTTTAGCATACATGTCATCTCACACGTGTATTCGCTCTTCCCTGCCACCACAATGGTCAGATTATTTCACCTTCAAGCGTCATTGTCATTTTCCATTGCACTTGTTGTCAAGTCAGATCAACGCCTTCCAATAAGCTCAAATGACATTCACCTCCTGCTCCTCGGCAAGTTTGTTTTCTCTGCTCGCTTCGACCAACATAAAACCAAGTTCGCATTACCGTTTACACGTTAAAGGTAAAAGGTGTGAAAAAAACGCAACCTCGCTCTGTCATACATCGACCCGCCGAAATAGCGATTGTACTATTGAACACGGCCACCGTGGTCAGCGACAGGTTCGTTGAAACGCACACACACCCAGCCGTATCGTCTCTCTCAACCACCACGCTTTATAAACATTATAAACAAGTAAAGAAAAAGAAAACGTTTTTTCAACATGTACGGCGTTAGGCCCTTTGTGAATTATTTTTTGGAAAAAAATATCTACCACATTTGAAATGGGGGCGTTAGCCCGAGTCCTAGGACACCTCGTACACGTCTTTAGCGTTATTGGTTCGTGAGATATCGGCAAAAATCACAAAAAACACGTGTTTACCCCAAAATCGAGTTTCCGAATTTTTTAAAATTACAATGAGTGGTCCATAGCAAAGAGGACATCACCCCGAGTACTTGGACCTGTCGAACACACCTCTAGCATAATTGGTTCGCGAAATATAGGAAAAAGTTCAAAATCATGGTTTTCCCCCCCAAAAAACCGTGTTTCCAGCATTTCACCTTTTCGACATCTACATTCCCGTAAAGAGCACAACGAGACGAAAAAAAAACGAATCCAAGCACGCCCTCCTAGCATGGCTCCTTCCATTCCAAGGTCGCAGGGGCTCACCACTTGCTTTTGTAAGCAGCTCCCGTGTTACCCCACTACTACACAAAACACAATTTTTATCTCTAGAGACTTGAAATTTATTTTGTGGCTAGAGGGCATAGGGACATTTCAATTATGTCAAACAAACTGTTTTGTAAACTTCCCAGTTTCCAAAATATAGGATTTTCAAAATTCAAGTGTTTTCAAAAAAACATTAAAAATAAAAAAGTTTTATTACAAAAAATAAAGGTCATAAAGACCATTCGTTTGAGCCATGGCACAACGTTCTACCATGTTTGGTTTTCAAACTATCGCCTATTTTCGAAAACAAAAAAAATCAAAAAACATTTCAAAAATATAACGAGTGGTCCATAGCAAAAAAAGACGTCAGCCCGAGTCCTATGACACCTCATTCGTGAAACTCCGACCATGGGTTTGGGAGATATCGGCTTGGACTCACGCGGCGGCCATGACACTAAGCAGAAGCACCACCATCCCCCTACTAAATATTAATGCTATCCATATTTTTCTATTAATAGGATGTGAAAACATAATATGCATCAAATCACAGAAAAAGACCTGTCATGTAAACATGAAATTTGAAGGAATAGCTTTTGAGAATTTTTCAAAATCGCGTTCGTATTCCTCAGTTTTGGTGTCATATGTTTTAAATCGCTAATCCTCCAAGCTTGGCTTCACCCAAAGGATAATTCCTCTGCCGTTACAAGGACGATGTCCGGGAGCTGAACACAATTTGTCATTAGATACAACTGGGGATGGTGACAGGCCGCTAACTTGGGTCCAATTAAGAAAGGGTCAGGGAAGGGATTTTGGAAGGAAGTCAGTCGTGGATCTGTCGTAAGGATCCGTCATGGCATTTGCCTGGTGGTAAAACTGGGAAACCACGAAAACCATTTTTGGGATGACCGAGGTGGAATTCGAACCTTGCTCTCCCGATGCCAACGAGGCAAAACATTCTTCTTCTTCTTCTTCTTCTACTTCTTCTTCTTCTTCTTCTTCTTTCGATTCGGCCATCTAAGGACCACGTCATTTCAACTGCTTCTTGCTGCATCGAGCTTTAACATCCTCCCAGTACTTTCGCATTAGCTCTCGATGCTGTTGTTTCCTTTCTGCAGTCCACTTCTTGCCAGTTGGAAGGTTTGGCTTTTCTTGGAAACATCGGTGTGTTGTTAGTTTTTGTTTAAGGATGGCACGTTCCCAAATATCGTTGCCTGTAATTCCCACTTCTTGTAAATCTTTGTCCACCTCAGTGAACCAAGCTCCCATGGTTTTCTTTTCGAGGAAGTAGGTGAACATTCTATTTGTCAATCGTGCTGGGTTCATTCTTGATATATGACAGTAAAAAGCAATTCTCCGTTTCCTCATGGTATCACTTATTTTTTCCACATGGCATAACATTATTATTTATTATTATTATTATTATTATTATTATTATTATTATTATTATTTCACAAATCGTCTTTAAACACAGTTCTTCTGGTCTTCTGCACAATTTTGGTGGGTTTACACCAGAAGCATTGCTGGTGTATTCAAGAATTTTCTGATTATATGACACCTGTTCAGTATTCCTGCCGTCTATATTTTGTGGTCACTAGCTGCGTGGTGAAGCAGTAACGTTCTTTCCAGCTGTGCCAAGGTTGCAGAATGGAATCCGGGCATAGTTGACATTTTTTGAGGGTGCGTAAATGCGAAGGTGTCGTGTCAGTAGACTTATTTGCACGTTAAAGATCCCCCTCGGGGAATATTTCCGGCACCTTGAAATCCCTAAAAGCCTCAGAAGTTAAAAGGGACATAAAACCACTAACGTTATTAGGCCTATTATAAATATTTATTTTCTGGTAGGTGTTGTATGGCAGATTCAGTTGGTGTAGAACGTTTTTGATCTGTGACGATATTATTATTATTATGCTTGCCACGGTAGGTGAGTGGTTATCGTATTGGACTACCAACCCCAAACTTGCATGTTCGCTCCTGGCCATGGTAAACGATTTTTTTAAAGGATACTAAAATCACGGCATAATGTCATACGTTGTTGACATTAAAAAAACATTTGAATTCAGTAAGCCATGTTCATAATGACAAAACTAATCTTAGGATTTTACACCAACACAAAGTTCTTCCTTTCTCTACTAGGAAGCGCTATAGTGTCAAGGAGGTTAGATATCTAAGCTCCTTGACATAGCGTTCCAAGCTATGACAAACTTCGACATGAAAGCTGCCTTCAAGGCGTCAAATAACAAAACTTGCACCTGGCACCCAAGGCCATATGATAATAGTATTATTATTATATACGACGTTGTGCCCAACTAAGGAGCGCGATTGAACCTATTTCACAGATTAATTTAAATTAGTCTATCTTCTCCCTTCCTACTATCTCTTCATTCTTTTACTCGGAATTCTTAGTCCTTTCTGCCGTCCAGGCAGTGGTGTCCCTCATCCAGGAGTTTGCAGCAAAATGATGTTTGTTTACCAACGATCTAATGCTAGGACCGGCCTATAAAATTTAGTTAATTTCTAGGCCAATTCCAATTTCTATTATCCAGTTATTCTTGGCTTTTAGTGAGGAGACATGATTAAATATCCTTTTGCCAAGTCTTTCATTGTCCATTTTTAGCCTACTTTTCACATTTTGCAAAAATGAGGAAAAAGTAGTCTTATGAGATCGATCCGGGAAAATGTCTGTCTGTCTGTGTGTGTGTCCCCCCCTATCAACTCCTAAACGGCTGCAGCAATCAAAACCAAATTTAGTATGAGTAAAGATGTGCACCGGAATAGCTCACGTCCATATTTGAAAATGATGTCAGTGCTACCAACTGCTGAAAAAACGCACTAGAAATTTGAGCTCCATGTTGGATATCTTGCAAGGTATGCGTGGGAGCTATTCCAAAATTGGCACACATGTAGATAATACTATTTCAAATTAATTTCCAGGAGGCCAACCATGACAGTGTTGCCAAAATAATTTTAAGCCTTCTGATAGGTCCAATGTTTAAATGCATATAACTTCTATACTATCAACTGGATTTCAACCAAATTATGTATGTAATATCTGTACATAAACAGATATGACTGGGCGTATTCTTAAGAGCCACCAGGGCTGCCAACTGTTAATAATTGCTCTCTCTATTTTTTTATATCCAAATACCAATATATCAGAAAGTATGCAAGCCAACAGCTTTAAACTATGCACACGTATATTCTGACATTTTAGATTAATTTGGAGTAACTTATATACGTCAGTTCTACCAACATGATTATAAGCCTGCTGATAGTACCAATTTTTAAATACATGTAACTTCTATACTATCAGTTGGATTTCAACCAAATTTCGTATGTGCAATGTGTACCATAACAGATATGACTATAAGTATTGTTAAGAGCAATCAGGGCTGCCAACTGTTAATAAAAGCTGTCTATATTCTTTTTACCCTAATATCAATATATCAGAAAGTATGCAAGCCAACAGCTCTATACTTTGCACACGTATAGCACCTGACATTCTAGATTAATTTGGAGTAATTAATACAAGGCGGTGCTGCCAACATGATTCTATGCCTGCTGATATGTCCAATTTTAAAATACATGTAACTTCTATACTAACAAATGGATTTCATCCAAAATAGGCACAACAAGATATCATAATAATTCAGATTATTTCTGACCAGCACACGCATGGTATTGTTGGCAACATGCTTTTACGCGTGCTGATAGATCCAGTGTCTAACTGCATGTAACGTCCATTGGACTTCAACCAAATTTTGTATTCTGTACCTTAAGAGGTGGAACTAAGAATATATTCAGTCACCAGGGCTGCCAACTGTAGTGCTCTATTAGGCTACAATATACCAGGTATATTTTGAACTAATTAGATATTTCGATATTACCAACTTAATTTCGTCATTATTCTAGATAGGTTCATATACTGTAGAATAATCATTGGCATGAAAAGTAGGCTGTATAGTTCTTCACGGAACTTCTTGTTTTAATATGTTCATAAAATTTCAATCGTCCTTTTCTATTAGTATCTTATATTTTCTCGGAAAATTGTTATAACACACGATACCTCTTTTTCATTCACGTACGTATGATCTTGTTAAAAAGAACTATTGGCGCAGTCAGCTGACATTTGAGGATGTACAAATGCGAGGGAGTCGTGTCAGAAGATTTACTGGCACGATAAATATCCCCTTCGGGGCAATACTCCGGCACCCCGGCGTCTCTAAAAGCCACAGTAGTTAAAAGGGATGTAAAACCAATAACATTATTATTATTATTTAAAAATTTATTAACATAAGATTTGTGAAATAGTGATCTAGTTAGTTAGTTAATTAGTTATTGTTGTTTTGAGGGGCGGAACAGTGAGGTCATCTTCCCCTCTTAACATGGATTAAATTATACAAATTTAGAATGGAATTATTAATGTGAAAAGTCCGAACATTAATTAAAACTAACAATTATCAGAATAAACAAAAATATACGGGAAAATGATCAATTTTCAAAAAAGAACAAGGGTTTTGAATAAATGTGCAGTGGGAAATGTAAATCACTGCTCCTAACCCACTCTCGCTTATAAAGCGGATGACGAGATCAGCAGACACCAAGTCATCGGCTAATACAAGTTCGGGTGTCATCTGCAAACCAAGATTTCTTCGTAGATCAGCAAGATCCGCACACTCGGTTCAAATGTGGGCCACGGTGAAAAAGGCTCAACAGATATAAAGTGGGGGGAGGGGGTTATTCCCTAGATACGAGTGGGTGGATCCCGCATTATCTATTCGTATCCTACACAAAATATAAGGACTCCCTTCGTGACCGGAAAGAGCTCCGCCACCTGTGATTTGATCCCTTGATCGCTCTTAGTTTATTGCGAAGTAGAAATAATTATAATGCTAATTTATAGATTAAGCTAGGCTACTTCAATATATCTTTAATGGCATTTTTATTCTCTCGAACGAATATCTTTGCGTTACGTATAAACTTTGTAGATTTATTTAACTGCTCTTTTATGGCTTTAGGAATGACTTTGTAAAATTTAGGAATAAAGTGTAGAAAATTACGCTTAGCAATAGTTAGTTAGTTAGTTAGTTAGTTATTGTTGTTTTAAGGGGAGGAACTACGAGGTCATCTGCCCCTAGAAATAGTTAGATTTTGTTGAAAGAGGACATATGAATTTGCAATTCTATCCCTTGTTTGGTGTGTGTTACTCATTAAAAGGGTTAAAGAATAAGGATGTAGAGAGTCGTGTCTCCTGAAGTGTGAAGGAGAAGCTGGATGTAGAGTCTAGGAAGAAGGAATGGAACACAGGCAAGTTAATTTGAATAAACCAGTTTCTCGTAACAAGGGCCTGAGTAGCACTCGAATGTACCACTGCCGGACGTGGAGTGCTAACCGCATCTCCTGAGAGTCTACTTTCAGTGAACCCGCCTGTACACTTCCCCATGCTTAGGATTTTCGAGTGGAATCAATTTTCAAATCCACTTAGAAATTCAGCTCTTGGCTCCAAGTGTTGACGGAGATGGCCAAGCCGAGGGTTACACGGTGTGCCATAAGTATTGACACGAGCCAGCTTTAATACGTCAGGATTTCTTTCGATAGAAATAATGAAACAATTTAAAATACTGGAATCCCCTCTCACAATTCAAAAGAACGGGAGGTCCGCATCCTACTTTCAATCAACCTAGAATTACCATTCCGTATGTTTAGTGGCAAGTCTCTAGTAAAGTTAAACATAACACTACGGGTGTCTCGTTCCGAAATCGAGTCCCAATTACAAGTGCGAAGATTGGTAAAGTCATTACTAGGACTCGGATGTTTGTGTTGTTTCAGTCTTCAATCTTTTGACTGGTTTGATGCAGCTGTCCATGCCTCCCTGTCCTGTTCTAAACGTTTCATCTCTACATAGCTACCACACCCTACATCCGAGGCAATCAGTTTAACATATTCTAACCTTGGTCTACCCCTACAGTTCTTGTCCCCAACCCTTCTTTCCATCACTAAGCTTGCTATTCCTGGGTGTCTTAGTATGTGTCCTACCAACCTATCTCTTCTCTTCATTAGCAGTCGCAGGAAACATCTCACCTCTCCCACTCGTCTTAATACCTCTTCGTTTGTAACCCTATCTACCCATCTGATCATCATCATTCTCCTGTAACACCACATTTCATATGCTTCAATTCTCCTCTTTTCTGCTGCACCAATAGTCCAAGTTTCACTTCCATAGAGCGCCACGCTCCAGACAAAGGCTTTCAAAAATGACTTCCTAATACCTAAATCTATATTCCATGTCAACAGATCCCTTTATTGTAGAAATGCTTTCCGTGCCTGAGCCAACCTACTTTTTATATCCTCTTTGCTTCGTCCATCATTGGTTATTTTACTTCCTAAGTAACAGAAGTCTCCTACTTCCTTCAGCTTTTCACCTGCCAATTTGATGTTTAAGACCTACAAATAGCCCGAATATGCAAGCAAATATTACCTTAAAAAGGACGAAATATTACTCAAATATGACCTAAAATGACTGATTCAAACAAGATGTTCAGTATAGAACATATAGCCTACTTTATCCTAAATTCATGGGTATAGTTGTAACTCGTTGTCCTTTTCAAGGAGTATAATTGAATGTTGGTTGTAGTAGCTTGTTGAAATACAACGTGCTATACATATATTAAACATGAATATGAGGTGCTCTTCGCTAGTGCTACCTCTGTAAAAAATTTCATTCAATTCGGTTTCACCGTGTTGGAATTGATAGGGGGGGACATACATTCAGAGTACACACACTCACAGACACGCACACACACAGAGACAGACACACAATTTTTAGCCTACTTTTCACATTTTGCAAAAATGAGGACAAAGTAGACTTATGAGATCGGGCAAATGTGTGTCTGTCTGTCTAGCTGGCTGGCTGTGTGTGTGTTCCCCGCCCCCCCCCCCCCGTATCAACTCCTAAACGGCTGCAGCAATCGAAACAAAATTTGGTAGGAGTAAAGATCTATACCTGAATATCTCACGGCCATATTTGAAACTGATGTCAGTTTTACCAACTGCTGAAAAATCGCAATTGAAATTTGAGCTCCATGTTGGATATCTTGGAAGGTATGAATGGGAGCTATTTCATAATTGCCACACGTGTAGATAATAATATTGCAGTTTAATTTCCAGGAGGCCGTACGTGCCAGTGTTGCCAAAATGATTATAAGCCTGATGATAGGTCCATATTTTAAATGCATATAACATATACACTATCAATTGGATTTCAACCAAATTTCGTATGTGCTATGTGTACATAAACAGATATGACTGAGCGTATTCTTAAGAGCCACCAGGGCTGCCAACTGTTAATAAATGCTGTCATTTTTTAATCACAATAACCATATATCAGAAAGTATGCAAGCCGACAGTTTTAAACTATGCACACGTATAGTACCTGACATTCTATATTAATTTGGAGTAACTTACATACGTCAGTGCTACCAACATGATTCTAAGCCTGCTGAGAGGTCAAACTATAAATACATCTAACTCCTATACTATCATCTGGATTTCAACCAAATTTCGTGTGTGCTATGTGTACCATAACATATATGTCTACGCCGATTTTGAAGAGTAACCAGGGCTGCCAACTGTTAATAAATACTGTCTCTATTTTTTTTACCCTAATATCAATATTTCAGAAAGTATGCAAGCCAATAGCTCTAAGCTTTGCACATGTATAGTACCTGGCATTCTAGATTAATTTGGAGTAACTAATATAGGCCTATGCCAGTGCTGCCAACATGATTCTAGGCCTGCTGATAGGTCCAATTTTAAAATGTATGTAACTTCTATACGAACTAATGGATTTCATTCAAAATTGACACAACAATAGATCATACTATTTCAGATTATTTCTGAACATTACATGTATGTCATTGTTGCCAACATGATTTTACGCGCGCTGTTAGATCCAATGTTTAACTGCATGTAACGTCCATGCTATCCATTGGACTTCAACCAAATTTTGTATTCTGTACCTTAAGAGATGGAACTAAGAATATATTCAGTCACCAGGGCTGCCAACTGTAGTTCTCTATTAGGCTACATTATGCCAGGTATACAGTATTTCGAACTAATTAGAAATTTCGATATTACCAACTTAATTTCGTCATTATTCTAGATGGATCCATATAGATTAATCATTGGCATGAATCTTAAATTTTAAGAAAAGTAGGCTCTTTAGTTCGTCGCGGAACTTCTTGTTCCCCCTGTGTTGATCTCATAGGTCTACTTTCATGTATTGCAAAAATCGAAAGTAGGCTAATAAGGCCGTTCTTTCTATGATAATTGTATATCCAAGCGACTATCCCTTCGAGATTAAATTCCTATTTTCTTATTAATTTTCTGAATATAGACTATAATTATGTTTAAGTGGTTATTTACTGTCTAATTCTGTAAACACTAGTTCTCGTTTGTTTAGTTGAGGATGATTGCACGCCTACAGCTGCCGTCAGACTACTTAAATATGACTTTCTTACACAAAAAAAAACTCAAATTATGACATAATGGTAAAAAGTTGTCGAAATATACATTTATATGACAAATAAAAACCTCTGTATTGTGACGATAATCACTTGATTTGCATCAGAAAACAATCGGGCACGAAATTAGAGGCAAATAAAGAAATATGATTTTCCCCAAATGTCCGAGCCTTAGTCATTACTGCTTGTAAGATAGATTCATCATACACCTTAGCTTACGAGACTGACAACCACGATATGCATATCATCAAATTGGAAGGAAACGATGTGTAGGCCAAATGAATCAGTAAAATTATACAAACCATCCATCCTCCAGTGAGTAAGCAAATAAGCCAAATAGGTAAAATATTTCAGCAGATATAACGGTTTGATGCTGTTAAAATTCAGTGAAACTAAATGTACAGGGTCTTTCATATAAAATAAGAACGGCGAGCGGCGGATTTGTTATTCGCTGCTACAGCCTTGACGGAGCTTGTGGCGCGCCAGGGCCCCCTGCTCTAGTATTGAAAGCGCGCGCATAGTATATACTTGACCTTGCAATAAACGTGTAGGTGTTCAGTCGCCAGTCTCAACCTCAGATGCTAACATGGTGAGACAGTTATCATTACAACATCGTATTTTAGGTAGATTTCATTAGAAAGCTAACTATTGCAATGGGTCCCATGTTTCGACTTCCGGAAAATTTCGACATATCTTCGCGTTTCACATCCCCCAGACCCCAAAACCACCGTCAGTTCAAAAGTTTATATATAATTTATGTATATATATATAGACTATGTATATCAGTTTCTTGTGGACACGATAACTGCCGTAATTTTGCACCAATCACTTGGAATTTTTTACCGAATATGTATACCTATAAAATCTCGGTCGAATTCGTTACTGGGCTAATGCGATTGAAGGGGGTGAAAATGGGGGGCTTTTTTTTCGAAAAAGTGAAATATTGCTATAACTCTCTTAATATGTGAAATATCGATTCCGTTCAACGTTCATACTATGTGTCGGACAAAGCCCAAAAATTTATGTCTGAAGAGTTTTTTTTATAGCACCAACCATTGACCAAAGGGGTGGGAAAAAGTGGGTTTTTCGGGAAACATTAATCATATCTCTCTTTATAGGCACAATATCAAAACCGTACAAAATGGACAATATTCCCCTAATAATTACCTAAAACTTTTGTCTGAAAGCATTTTTGATATGACCCACCATTATGCCAAGGGATGAGAAAAATGATTTCGGAATTATAAGAAAATGCCAAGAGCTATCAGTGGTTGCCATGGCAACACTACTAAATTGATGAGGGATGAGCCATCAGACGTTGCCAAGATAACGCACTTGCACGAGATCAGATTCAGATTTCCATCTGACTAAGTATGAAACGGCTTCGGTGACGTAACTGGTACCATGCTGAATGTCTATGCCCAAGGTCGCGAGTTCATAGCCGGCCGAAGTCGTCGGATTTTCTAAGAGCGCTAAAAATCCCTCAGTATGATTTCCTTTGGAGGGGAAGTTCCAACGTTCGTTGCGAGTTGCTGGTTGCGGTGGCATCTAGTAGCCAAGTTCACAGCTAGGTGTCGTTGACGGTAGTACCTGGTAGCAACATTAGGAACTACTGCTTGAAATTGACCGTCTGCAGTCCTTACCTTAATTACAGACTAATACAGCCATCCCTAAGTACACGGGGTTACATGACCGCGTTGTCGCAGCCCCTAAACTGAGGAACCAACCAAAATCTCTGCGGGAGATATAATTTTGTGTGAAGAAGTAACAGACCGTTACAAAGTTACACATCAGTGACGAAAACTTGCATAAGGACAGTGTGACCACAAGTATAAAAATGGACCCCAAATGACAAGAAGGTTACCGGTCCCATAAGACAATAAAATGTTTAAAATAAGCATAAAATTACGAAAAACAATGTTAATTAAGCTCCAATTATAAAATACCTTCTCGCAATAAATGAGGTCTGATCCTTCTACGAAAACCTGCATATTCTGCCTATTTTCGCCTATCCACAAGTTTGTCCGGTGAAATCTACCTCCGCCTTCCGGCGTGCCGAGAGGACTTTTTTGTATGTAAAACTTATTTTAAGTACGAGTCAGCTCGGCGGGTACGTGATGCATATGTTCAGCAATTTCCTGATGAAGTGCCACCTTCACTATAACAGATATACGTAATTGAAAATAAGTTTGACACTACTGGCTCAGTGCTCAATGAAAGACATAAAATAAAAGATCAGAAACATTACAGTGGCAGAACTCACTCGCAACAGCCAGAATGTGATTACCAGATACAATGCCTGTATTACCCAGGAAGGACGACACTTCCAGCAACTTTTATAAGGTAATTATTTCATATAGGATTGTACAAACACTTAAAGCAGGGGCCCGTGGTGCGCCACAAGCTCGGCCACGGCCACCGCAGCAGCAGATAATAAAACCGCTGCTTGGCGTTCTTATTTTATATGAAAGACCCTGTATACCTCTTTGTGTGTGTAGAAATTGTGATGTAACACTACAGAATATAGAACTATACACTGAATACCGTCCACCTTTCTAATGGTTCATTTATGAGTAGTTTTCTAGAAATTAGGTAATAGCTATCCATTCCTTGGCTTGAGCGCAGTGGCTCTTTGGCGGATGAATGTGGAGGTTTGGAAACGTATTTTATGGCACGTAAATGAACCTACCACTGCAATTGGTATCGTGTAGCAAAATTTATAGGTTATATTTGGCTGGTTAGAAACGCTCTATCAAGTTCCAACGTTCGTCACTAGGTGCTAGAGAGAGTAGCAACTGGTTGCCAAAGTTGGAACTAGGCCCTACAGTACTTGAAATCGAACTTGTTGGGAGACCTCGGGTGCTCAAGCAAAAATACCGAGCTATGACCATTGGCTGTAATTCACATATACATTATAGGAAGGAAAGAAGGAAGCTTGCAAATTTACGTGACCGTTAATCTTGCGATCATGAGCAATGGAACCTCCATTTTACGTGGAATCCGAACCACAAGACATAGCATTTCACTTCGAAAATCTCACATGCGTTGACCGGGAATCTCACCTTGGTTAGAGGCAAGCAGCTTGACCGCTGTGCCACCCCGCCCTCCCTCACTTATTATAAAACGGCGTTGAGGATGAGATGCGATGAAAGACTATGTGTAGTGTGGTTTTACGTCCGGATGCCCTCCCTGACACCAACCTCATGAGAGGAGTTAATGGAAAATGAAATGATTGGAGATGTATGTAACTAGGCAAGGAGAAGGAAGGAAGTAGCCGTGGTATATTCGAAGGTACCGTCGCGGCATTTGCCTGGAGCTGAAAATAGGAAACCACGGACAAACATTTCTAGGATGGCCGACAGTGGGATTCGATCCCACGTGTACTGGGTTTGCAGATAAGTTGGTCCCATGACCTAGCACTGCGCATAGCCACTATTGTCGGTGTGTTGTACATGGAATAACAGATACATAAGCTCAGTAAGTTGGGCTGCATATAGTAATACAGGGCGCCCGAGAATGTTCTCCGCAGTGGATACGTGCAGCTGCGAGTGGTTGAGTCATAAGTTTAGTTGGATGCACTGTGTCCTTGAAAGGGGGACTCCCGCGTGTAGGCTGACAGTGTGTATTGTGATAAGTGAGCGAGCCTGTATGTCTTCAGTGTGTATTACAGTAAGAGAGCGTTCAGATAGACTATATTATTGGAAGAGTGCAACACTATACTGGCGGTAATGTTTACTACTGAAGAGAGAGTTTTTATTTTGTGGAATAGCCTACGTTTTTCGCAAAATATCCCTATATCCCTATATCCCTATATCCCTGTATATATATTATAATTGTGAAAACCTGTGTGTCCGTGTGTGTGTGTGTGTTAGTTTGTCACCTCTTGACGCTAAAATGGCTGGGCGGGTTTGGATGAAATTTGAAATGGAGACAGCTTATACCATGGGATAACATATAGGCTGCCTTTCGTCCGGAAATAAATCATTGTTCCCGTGGAACGGGCAACATAACTGAAAAGTCACCAAAAATACTCAACCAGGACAAAATATCGAAGTTGTCGCATAAACACCGGACAAAGCTCATTTTACTCCCCTCGATGCAAGGAACAATACTCGGTGTGTCCCTACGGGACACCGAAAACTACATTTTAAGGCCCTAAAACCAACACTTTCAAAGATATTCGCAGAAAACTCTCTTCGCTCTGATTGATGAACTAATCGCAAGTCGGTTTCCATGGCAACACTACCTCAAGGCATGACATCCGATTTTCTATATATCCCTGTAGGAGGCGCGCGCCTGCCTCTCGTCCGGAGGCCCCGGGTTCGATTCCCGGCTCCGTCAGAGATTTTAGACACTGACATGAGGGCTGCAACGGGCTGCACTCAGATTCGTGAGGACAATTGAGTAACTGTGAGGCAGCGCCCCGGTCACGAAGAACAAGATTAACGGCTGAGGGGACACTATGCACTGACCACGCGTCACCACAATATCTGCAGACCAAATGGCTGGGAAGCGGTCGCATGATAGGCCTAGGCCCTTCATGGGCAGTAGTGCCAGGGGTAAAAAATAGGGGAAGCGCCTTCTAATACCACCTTTAATTTTTAAACACTAGAGTAGCGGCTATTAAATAAAGGTAGCGATATAGCTACGTTCAATTTCATAAACACTGGGCTCACAAATCCCGTATAGGTAAGTACAAATATCAGTCTGGTCATTATTTCAGTGGCAACGAAGCTCTGAGGCGGCTATTGCCGTTTCATTAACACTTAAGGCATCCCGCCGTCATATACCTCAATGTGCACTTACCAAATTGTGAACCAGTCTATTTTACTGAAAAGAATTTCTACTAGCGAGTATCCACTCCGGAAAAAACCTTTTCCAAAATTTACACAAGACATGATTTTTAAAGCCCTCTTCTGCATGTTGAGGTACATAGACATACCACATGGAAAGATACAATAAAATGTTGGCAAATCTGAGTTCAAGGAACTGCTATCCAGAATAGGCTTTCGGTACAGGTTATGCGGCCCATGTTCGTAACATGGAATGTTTTCCTTTGACAATGCATCTGCACTATGTACGAGGGCAACGCAATTCAAAGATCTCTAAAAACACAATAATCAGGAAATTGGAGAACAATTTAAAGTCGGAGTGAAGATTCAAGGAGAAATAATTTCATCTCTGAGATTTGCTGATGACATCGTCCTCTTGGCCAATACGCCAGAAGATTTGAACGAGTTTTTGAATGGTAAGGACTCCGTTTTGACGAATGAATTCATGATGATAATCAATAAATGTAAAACAAAATTATTGGAATGCAGCCGAAATAAATCAGAAACCTATATGGACATCAAATTGGCAGGTGAAACGCTACGGGAAGTAGGAGACTTCTGTTACCGGTACTTAGGAAGCAAAATAACCAGTAATGGACGAAGCAAAGAGGATATAAAAAGCAGGTTGGCTTTTTTGGCAAGGAAAGCATTTATACAGAAAAGGAATCTGTTGACATCGAATATACATTTAGGTATTATGATGTCATTTTAGAAAGCTTTTGTCTGGAGCGTGACACTATAATAAAGTGAAACTTGGACTAATGGTGCTGCAGAAAAGAGGAGAATTGGAGCGTTTGAAATGTGGTGTTACGGGAGAATGATGAAGATCAGATGGGTAGATAGGGTAACAAATGAAGAGCTATTAAGACGAGTTGGGAGAGGAGAGATGTTTCTGGCGACTGCTAATGAAGAGAAGAGATAGGTTGGTACGACACATATTAAGACATCCAGGAATAGCAAACTTTGTTATGGATGGGAGAGTCAAGGACAAGAACTGTAGGGGTAGACCAGGGTTATACAGATTGCCTCAGATGTAGGGTGCGGTAGCTTTGTAGAGATGAAACGATTAGCTCAGGAGAGTGAGGCATGGATGGCTGCATCAAACCAGTCAAAAAACGAAAGACTCAAACAACAACAATCGGGAATTTTAATTACTTAGACAGGCATGTGAGGCAAAAGGGTTGCTGGAGAATTTCAATCCCCGGGATGTAACACGGGAAGAGACTGCATAATGTACATCAGCGGCCAAGGTGAGAGATATTTTACTATAGGTCTATTAATAGCGACATGTTGACGTTCAAATCATCAATAAGTGTGGCAAAATTATACCCAGAATAGCTTAAGGAAAAATACTTTTCATTCCCCATATTCCGATAGATTTTCCATTACAGGTGTACGTTTAGACAAAACCATTTTTTCCCACGCGCAACTGTATGTGGCGTGCTCGCGATTATCCGGACAACAAAATCGTTATGTCTCAGCAGAAGATGGCAAAACCAAAACCAAAATGTTCAAATGTGTTCACATAATGTAACATCGTACCCTGCAGACTTTCACAACCCAATAAAATTCCCACTTTTGCAGCTCATATCAATATACTGCATTTATCAGAATTTTCAGAATTAGAATCGTCCCACCTGTAGCTGCGATTGCTGTAATAGAATAAACCATTTATCAGCAATAATGCATCGTCCCCATTGTCTTGATCGCGAGCGAAGCCGCGGGTACCTGCTAGAATATTATATTCGTGAAAGTCTGTCTGTGTGTGTGTGTGTGTTTGTTACCTCTTGACACTAAAACGGCTGGACGGATTTGGATCAAATTTGAAATGAACACAGCTTATACCCTGGGTTAACATATAGGCCGCCTTTCATCCGGAAATAAATCATTGTTCCCGTGAAACGGGCAACATAACTGAAAAGTCACCAAAAATACTCAACCAGGACAAAATATCGAAGTTGTCGCATAAAGACCGGACAAAGCTCATTTTACGCCCATCGATGCAAGAAACAATACTCGCCAAAAACTATCTTCACTCTAATAAACTGATAAACTAATGGCAAGTCGTTTCCATGGCAACAGAGCCTCAAGGTATGACATCCGATTTTCTATATATCCCTGTAGGAGGCAATGCCAATCCATTTATTATCTCTTTCAAGATATATATAAACGCAATAAGAACAGGGTAGCGTACCTGCCTCTCATCCGGAGGGCCCGGGTTCGATTCCCGGTTCCGTCAGAGATTTTAGACACTGACGTGAGGGCTGCAACGGGATGCTCAGCTTCGTGAGGACAATTGAGTAGCTGTCTGATAGTGAGGCAGTGCCCCAGTCACGAAGAATAAGATTAACGGCCGAGGGGACACGATGCACTGACCACGGGTCACCACAATATCTGTAGGCAAATGGCTGGGAAGCAGTCGCATGATCTGTACTGAACTGTAGAGCCAGGGGTAAAAAAAAGGGAAAACGCCTTCTAATACCACTTTTAATTTTTAAACACTACAGTAGCCGCTACAAATAAAGGTAGCGATATAGCTACGTTCAATTTCATAAACACTGGGCTCACAAATCCCGTATAGTTAAGTACAAATGTCAGTCTGGTGTTATTTCAGTAGCAACGAAGCTCTGTGGCGGCTATTGCCGTTTCCGTAACACTTAAGGCATCCCGCCGTCACATACCTCAATGTGCACTTACAAAATTGTGAACCAGTCTATTTTACTGAAAGGAATTTCTACGAGCGAGTATCCACTTTGGAAAAAACCACACTCACTACCTTTTCCAAAATTTACACAGTACCTGATTTTTGAACCACTCTTCTGTATGTTGAGGTACAGAGATATACCACATGGAAAGATACAATAAAATATTGGCAAATCTGAGTTCAAGGAACTACTGTTCAGAATAGGCTTTCGGTACAGGTTATGCGGCCCATGTTCGTAACATGGAATGTTTTCCTTTGACAATGCATCTACACCATGTTTGAGGGCAACGCATTTCAAAGATCTCTAAAAATATAATAATCAGGAAATTGGAGAAAAACTTAACGTGGGAGCGAAGATTCAAGGAGAAATAATTTCATCTCTGAGATTTGCTGAT
The DNA here is from genome assembly GCA_946902985.2 of Meconema thalassinum. Classification (NCBI taxonomy): domain Eukaryota; kingdom Metazoa; phylum Arthropoda; class Insecta; order Orthoptera; family Tettigoniidae; genus Meconema; species Meconema thalassinum. The sequence goes on from OX336388.2 coordinate 925,638,241, forward strand.
GACATCGTCATCTTGGCGATATGCCAGAGGATTTGAATGAGTTTTTGAATAGTATGGGCTCCGCCTTGAAGAAAGAATTCATTATAAAAATCAATAAATGTAAAACAAATTTATTGGAATGCAATCGAAATGAATGAGAACCTCTATGGACATCAAATTGGCAGGTGAAACGCTACGGGAAGTAGGAGACTTCTGTTACTTAGGAAGCAAAATATCCAGTGATGGACGAAGCAAAGAGAATATAAAACGTAGATTGGCTCAGGAAAGGGAAGCATTTCTACAGAAAAGGAATCTGTTGACATCGAATATACATTTAGGTATTATGATATCATTTTTGAAAGCTTTAGTCTGGAGCGTCACACTATAAGGAAGTGAAACTTGGACTAATTGTGCAGCAGAAAAGAGGACAATTAAAGCGTTTGAAATGTGGTGTTACAGGATAATTATGATCAGATGAGTAGATAGGGTAACGAATGAAGAGGTATTAAGACGAGTGGGAGAGGAGTGATGTTTCTGGTGGCTGCTAATAAAGAGAAGAGATAGGTTGATAGGACACATATTAAGCTACCCAGGAATAGCAAGCTTAGTTATGGATGGGAGGATCGAGGACAAGAACTGTAGGGGTAGACCAGGATTAAACAGATTGCCTCGGATGTAGGGTGTGGTAGCTACTGTATGTAGAGAGGAAACGATTAGCTCAGGAGAGGGAGGCATGGAGGGCTGCATCAAACCAGTCAAAAAACTGAAGACTCAAACAACATCAATCAGGAATTTTATTTACTTAGAGAGGCATGTGAGTCAGAAGGATTGTTGGAAAATTTCAATCCCTGGGATGTAACACTGGAAAAGACTGCATAAAGTACATCAGCGGCCAAGGTGAGAGATATTATACTATAGGTCTATTAATAGCGACATGTTGACGTTCAAATCATCAATAAGTGTGGCAAAATCACACCTAGAATAGCTTAGGGAAATATACTTTTAATTCCCCATATTCCGATAGATTTGCCATTCCAGTGTGCAAGAGTGCAGTTCCCTCTTCAAACATTATTCGCTATTTCTATTAACAAAGCGCAATGACACACACTTAACATTAGCAGGTGTACATTTAGACAAAACCATTTTTTCCCATAGGCAACTGTATGTGGCGTGCTCGCGAGTATCTGGACAACATAATCGTTATGTCTCAGCAGAAGATGGCAAATCCAAAAACGTAATTTTCAAATGTGTTCACTTAATGTATCATCGTACCCTGCAGACTTTCACAACCCTATAAAATTCCCACTTTGCTGCTCATATCATTATACTGTATGTATTCGAATTAGAATGGACCCACCTGTAGCCGCGATTGCTGTAATGGAATAGACCAATTATCATCCCCATTGTCTTGATCGCGAGCGAAGCCGCGGGTACCTGCTAGTAAAATATAAAATTAAGATTTCAGGGGCGATTTCCTAATTCAAAGTGTCCAAATCGTGATACCGTTCGGGATTTGGTAAGTAAATTTCGTGTGACTGGCTCAGTTCACGATGTACCGGGAACAGGCAGGCCTACGCTTTTAACAGACGAAAAACTTGATGAAATCTTGGATATAATGCTGCGTGTCCAAGTAAATCAACACGAAAATTTGCTCAACAAACAGGAATCCCTAAGTCGACAGCACATAAAGCTGTAAGAGGCAAGCTTCAGTTGTTCCCTTATAGAGTTACAGTGGTTCATGAATTAAAACAAACTGATTACGGAAAAAGAGTGATGTACTGTGAATGGTTCCAGCATCTGTTATGAATGGCTGCGGTGAGTACAAAGTTTACTGTTTATTTGTTATGATGCAAGCGACAGCTGTGCTACCAACATAACTGCTGTAGCTAGCTCTCGCAGACGCATGTAGGCGCTGCGGAGAACATTCCCGAACTCACTGTAGTAGCTTTGTAAAAGGAGAAGAGATGTGACATCATCTCTAATATTGAAGTGTGCAGAATGTCGATATACTCCACAGGCGAAAACCACAGATTCAGTCACTTAAGCCTTTCGTCTTTAGATTCGATCTTCCCACTGAGCGTGATGGCGCAGTGGCTTAGCTACTCGTCTTTCACCCGGACGGCCTGAGTTTGAATCCTGGTGACAGCGTGGTGAAATTTTCACCTGAAAAATCTCGTGGCGTCAGGAAAGGCATCCGGCCTTAAATCCCCGACCAAAACAAAAATGGACCTAATTGGCTCCGGTGACCCCAACTACAGTAATTGGGATAAGCCGAAGAAAGTTTATTCGATCTTCCCGCTGCTCATCAACAGGAGAGAGGTTGCCAACACTAAAGGGGTTTGGACTGAAGATCTGCTTATCTCCAATATTGTAGGCAGCCCAACAGACGGGACAGCTTTTTAGATGGCAGTTATGGAATTTAAATGTCTAACACATGAGGTCGTGTAAGTTCAAGTCTTGAACGTAAGTAATCTTCAGTGGCTTAAAATATTGGTACCCAAATGATATCTCTTGACTAGCCAGTGCTATATTGGAAATATTAAAACGTTCGAGAAATAAAGACATGCACATGAGGGGTAACGTTCAGCACTTGCTCTAGTTTCTAAATGGCCACCATATGTGCCAGATCGTTATTACTGTAGCAGATGGGAATTAGTTGAACATTGTCTACTCTATTCATATTTACCAGACCAGGAGTGGACACAACTCATCTATTCGCTCAATTCAAACTTAGATACATACGTATTCCCTGTTGGTACCCACAGTCAAGGACAGAATGTTGATATGTTGAATTCTCTCTTAAGATGCTTCATGAAGAGGAATTCGGTCAGGAAATAAACGTGCACATGAAGCTACAATAAAGAAAGAAAATGCAAAAGAAGGCTTAGACTAGAAGAAGTTCTGGCGGCTTCGGTGGCGTAGTCGGTAGCATGCTGAGCTTCTATGCCCAAGATAGCGGGTTCAAACCCAGCCGAAGCCGTCGGATTTTTAAGAGCGTTAAAATTCCCTCTGTATGCCTTCCTTCGGAGGAGAAGTAAAGCCGGCGGTCCCATGTCATAGATTTATGGCATGTTAAAGAACCTTCCACTAATTGCACCTGTGTGAAACTACATTGGATAGGTTAAGAATGTAAACAACGCTCTTAGGTTTCTACGTCCGTATCCAAGAGCCGAATACGGTGGCGTCTAGTAGCTAAGTTCCGAACTTGGCCTAGTAGTCGTTGACGGTGGCGCTTGGTGACAAAAGTAGGAAATATTTGAATAATTCTAAGTTGCAGTACTTAAATTAAAAAACAGATAACACACACTAATACAGTCATCACAATTAACACCGGTTATCAGACAGATTCTACACACACCCAAAGTACACATGACCGCGTTGCCGCAGCCCCTAAACTTAAGAACCAACCAACCAGACTAGAAGCAGCAGTAAAAACCAACCAGAACGAGGCTTAGTTTATGCGGCAGAGGTTTTTGATCCAAATTCTACCCTTGAAGCTCGTTTCCCGAAAACTTTATTTTCACTCAGCGTTTACATGATAACTCAGAGACTATTCAAGATATTTTAATGAAAATTTGCATGATTGTGCTTTGTACTGATAAGAACAACATACACTAAAACATTTTGTGTATCATTTATCTTTCCCACTTAAAAAATATTTTTCACCAAAAAATACATTGAAAAATGAAGTTAAAGTAAAAAAGTTTTTATAAAAATATTTCCTAAATGTGAATGTCAATAATTTTAGTAAATGTTGTAGCCTAGAATGTTGCCAACAGTTTAAAAGAACATTTATGTAAAAATTTAAATTTTGGTGAACTTATCATGAAAACGCTGACCAGCCGTCCAAAAAATAGATGAAAGATTGGTGGTAAAATAATGCATTAATGAAAGCATATTACAATATATATCCTGTGAATAATAATGAGTGAACTTTGTTTAATAATCCTACCAATTTTTATTTTATTCCAACACACAGTTTATGAGATATATAACATTTTAACTCGGTGGAAATAGTCATGTGAAAGGTGTACCTCCCTCCTTAATTTATTTCTCTTTACGATCCTAAACAATTTAATTTATGGTCGGTCTTACGGAAATTTTTATTACATTTGTCGAGTTCAATAGTGGAGAGTAAGAGTAAACAGCGGATATGTAAATGGTTATCTCACGTAACCACATTCATTGCACTCCTGATGGTGTAGTACAGTAGTTATCATACTTGACTGTCAGCCTGGTGGCCCAGTTTCAACTCCCGACTCTGGCAAGAATTTCATTCTAATTTGAGATACTGAAACGGAATTGTTGATATACAAGTTACCTAAGTGGTGTCAGTTTCAATTGACTTGCACCAGGACGGTTGGCTGCATGATTTATCATTTATTATGTGCTGTTCTATTGTCTGTTTACCGTTTCTTGATGGGTGAAGTACATTTGCATTTGTCTGCTGGCAAACGCTAGAGTAAAATGTGGCTTTCCACCGACGACTCAGTCCCACTCATGGCTCTGATAATATGGAAGCTACTGAAGTATGTGTGTTGTTGAGTACAGGATAATGATGATAATAATTGTTGTTTTAAGGGACCTAACATCTGGGTTATCGGCCCCTAATGGTTTGGGTGATGGTGAAAGGTGAGATGAGAATGAAAACTATAACTAATATTAACTACACACTTACATACTAGAAGAAGAAATGGTAAACAAATAAAGGATGAGGCAAATAAAGGACAGGAAGAAAAGAAATGCCCTCCACCCTCGAAGAATGAGGATTGAGGAAATTGGAAGGAAGGAAAGCCATGTAAAGTGGATAGTCAAGGGAAAGAGGAGACGGCCGGCCCTAAGGTCAGAGGAAAAAGGGGGCAAAATGCACCCAGCTCAGGAATCCCTTGGGGTCGCCAACTCCCAAACTCACCATCCATAAGCCCTTGAGGGTGTAGCACTATCCAGGGTGCACAAGAAGTGGTGGGGCTACATACACCCTGCCCCCTTGAGAGCCTTGTGCAGAAGGCAGGAGATAACATGAAAAGAAAAAGAAGGCTGACCCCTCGAAGAATGAAGGTAACAGGATAGATGAGACAAGGGCCAATTAAGGCGGGAAAGTGAAAGATTCCCTAGGCCTCGGATGCCTTAATACCGTCGGGGTTGGAAGAGAACAAGAGTTGACCAAGAGAGGTCGACAGGAAAGAAGACGGAGAGGAGCCCGGCACAAATAAGTGGAAGCAATGCCGGACTCAGCTGGGGTCCCGTGTTCGCCAACCAACATCCCCAGGGGGTTATTGAGTGCAGCTAGGTTATGTAGGTGCACTGAAAGATTCTTATCATAGGGTTAGAACTACTGTATAGACTCAGTGAGGAAAGCAACGGAAAACTACCTTACTTTACAGACTTGGAGATAGTGAAAATTTCAGCCCCGTGTTGTTAGGTGTGTGTAGAGTATGTATATTACACATATTGAAATGAAAATCCACAGCCTGCTTCCAGTCACCGACTGGGTCAGGAATGGAATGAATGAAGCCCCCATCTAGCGGCGAGGATATGAACTGTGCCGGCTGCCGAGGCCTGACGCACTCCTCTGGGGCAATGCTTAAATGAATGACAGATGAAATAAAATGATAGTGGAGAGTGCTGCTGGAATGAAATTTTGACAGGGAAAACCGGAGTACCCGGAGAAAAACCTGTCTGCCTCCGTTTTGTCCAGCACAGATCTAACATGGAGTGATCGGGATTTGAACCACGGACCCAGCGGTGAGAGGCCGGCGTGCAGCCGCCTAAGCCACGGAGGCTTCATTACACATATTACATATTATATATTATACATGTACATTGGGCTGATTTTGCCACGGTGGGCGAGTGGTTAACGTGTCGGACTACTAACCCCAAGCTTGCAGGTTCGCTCCTGGCCGTGGTAAGTGATTTTTGAAAGACGGCAAAAATTACGAAACTTTGTTAAAGAGCCCATTTGAATTCAGTAGGTCGTGTTCATAATGGCAAAATTAATCTCGGGAGTTTCCGCCAACTCAAAGTTCCTCATTTCTCTACTAGAAAGCGCTATAGTGTTCAAGGAGCTTAGATATCTAACCTCCTTGACTTTCATAGTGCTTCAAGGAACAACGAAATTCGACATGCAAGCTAACCTCTGAGTGTCAAATAACAAAGCTTGCACCCGGCAGCCGAGGCCATACGATATTTAAATATATATATATATATATATATATATATATATTAAAATTGGGATGATGACGAAGATGTCCCTAGCCTTCAAATGAAGTACCCACAACAACACAACCATTTTAGTTTTCATTATTAAATGTCATATTTGATACCCTAGTTCAAACAATAAATGTACCTCCCTTCTCAGATAGAGTACATTTAATAAACTGTCTTCCCCCCCCCCCCCCCCCCCCCCCCAGCACCAAAGCCAGCGGCAGTCCACGAGCGTACGCCTGTCCATCGTAAACTCCGCACACAATCCCGCGTTGCCTGGGTTTGCCGTTACAAAATATTTGATGTGATGGCTCCGGACTCGAACCTGCCAGAGGCGAGGAATCAAAGTATGAATATTTTACTGGCTGCGAGGGAAGGGAAATGTTCCAACTTTGCCATACACACCTTGTATCGCATTTGTCAAAGTGTTTTACGTTGTATTTTCCTACCATAACACCAACCTTGAAAATTCATAGTCTCTACCCTCGTAACACTCCTAGTACATGACGGGTTCAGTTCCGGTGGTATAGTAAATAAATAAATAAATAAATAAATGTACCGAATTGTATTGGGTGTTTCCATAAACCTGATAAATATTAGCATGGCGTTAGTAAATTCACTTGGGCAAATACAGTAGTTTCGATCGTTATGCGAGCATCATCAGATCCTTCCACAGTCGAGATTTCACAGCCGTAGCATGCCACACTCCAGACATAATGCTTTCAGAAACTTTTCCAGATTTGAAGGCTGATCTTCTGGAAAGTTAAGACCTTTTTATCATTTCAAATGATCTTGTGGACTTCATCGTTATGCTTAGGTCTACCGTTATGCGTTACGGTTACGGCGTGTATGACGTCATCATGTTGTTCAGTGCATATGCACCGAGTCTGAGTTTACTCCTGTGGTCTGGCGTTGTGAATGGAGACGGCGAGTGCGTGACGTCATGCAGCCCCCGCGCGGGAAGCCTAAGATAAAGGGTAATGGAATCTGTTGAGTCTGAGTTTACTCCTGGGGTCTGGCATTATGCGAACGGAGACGGGGATTGCGTGACGTCATGCAGCCCCCACGCGGGAAGCCTAAGTTAAAGGGTAATGGAGTCTGTTGAGTATGAGTTTACTCCTGGGGTCTGGCGTTATGCGATACGGAGACGGCGAGTGCGTGACGTCATGCAGGAGAGTGCAAAGAGTCCTGGGGCTTCGAGCGAAGCGAGAAGACCTCCTGAGCCTTTCTAACATGTGTAGCATTTGTAGTATGCGTCGTTTGAAATTATATAATGTCCAGTCTCTCCAGATGGGTATTGTTATAACTCTTTGTCCTTTTCAAGGAGTATAATTGAATGTTGGTTGTAGTAGCTTGTTGAAATACAACGTGCTATAGGGATATTAAACATGAATATGAGGTGCCCTTTGCTAGTGCTACCTCTGTAAAAAAAAATCATTCAATTCGGTTTCACCGTGTTTGAATTGATCTGGGGAATGGATTTGCACACATACATGGCCGCTACTTGCAAACTATTGCGATGATGACCTTGTAGTCAGTCATAAGATGCTTTCCACAAAAAGGCATGTTGTTGCAAAATCCGGTCGAGATCAAATTATTAGGATGGTCGAAATTTGATTTAAGCTTTTAACATTTGGGTGGCCGTCATTCCGTTTCCGACAAGATGGCGGCGATATAAAACATGCCACTGAGGTTCCTTTTGCTAGTGCTACCTCTGTACCAAATTTCGTTCAATTCGGTTTCACCGTGTTTGAATTGATAGGGGGAATCGATTTGCACACATACTTGGATACCATCTGCAAACTATTGGGCTGATGATCTAGCAGTTTGGTCAGAATATGCTTCCCACATAAAGATTTGTTGTTGCAAAATTTGATAGAGACTAGATTATTAGGTTGGTCGTAATTACATTTTAGCCTTTAACATTTGGGTGGCCGCGATTACGTTTCCGTCAAGATGGCGGTGATATAAAACATGACACTGAGGTGGCCTTTTATAGTGCTACCTCTGTACCAAATTTCGTTCCATTCGGTTACACCGTGTTCGAATTAATAGGGGGAATCGATTTTGACACAAAGATGGCCGCCATCCGCAAACTATTAGGCTAATGACCTATTAGATTTGTCAAAGGATGCTCCATTCATAAAGGTATGTTGTTGCAAAATTTGGTAGAGATCGGATGATTAGGTTAGTCGTAATTTGATTTAAGCTTTGAACATTTGGGTGGCCACCATTACGTTTCCGTCAAGATGGCGGCGATATAAAACATGACTCTGAGGTGCCCATTGCTACTGCTACCTCTGTACCAAATTTCATTCCATTCAGTTTCACCGTGTTCGAATTAATAGGGGTAATCGATTTTGACACAAAGATGGCCGCCATCCACAAACTATTAGGCTAATGACCTATTAGATTTGTCAAAGGATGCTCCCTTCATAAAGGTATGTTGTTGCAAAATTTGGTAGAGATCGGATGATTAGGTTAGTCGTAATTTGATTTAAGCTTTGAACATTTGGGTGGCCGCCATTACGTTTCCGTCAAGATAGCGGCGATATAAAACATGACACTGGGGTGCCCTTTGCTAGTGCTACCTCTGTACCAAATTTCATTCCATTCGGTTTCACCGTGTTCGAATTAATAGGGGTAATCGATTTTGACATAAAGATGGCCGCCATCCGCAAACTATTAGGCTAATGACCTATTAGATTTGTCAAAGAATGCTCCCTCCATAAAGGTATGTTGTTGCAAAATTTGGTAGAGATCGGATGATTAGGTTAGTCGTAATTTGATTTAAGCTTTGAACATTTGTGTGGCCGCCATTACGTTTCCGTCAAGATGGCGGCGATATAAAACATGACACTGGGGTGCCCTTTGCTAGTACTACCTCTGTACCAAATTTCGTTCCATTCGGTTTCACCGTGTTCGAATTAATAGGGGCAATCCATTTTTACACAAAGATGGCCGCCATCCGCAAACTATTAGGCTGATGACCTATTAGTTTGGTCAAAGGATGCTGCCCCCATAAAGATATGCTGTTGCAAAATTTGGTAGAGATCGGATGATTAGGTTAGTCGTAATTTGATTTAAGCTTTGAACATTTTCGTGGCCGCCATTACGTTTCCGTCAAGATGGCGGCGATATAAAACATGACACTGAGGTGTCCTTTGCTAGTGCTACCCTTGTACCAAATTTCGTTCAATTTGCGCTCACCGTGTTCGAATTGATAGGGGGGACACACATTCAGAGTACACACACTCACACACACACACACACACTGACTCACACACACAGACACACTTTTTTCGCCCTGTAGTGATCTCATAAGTCTACTTTAATTTTTTGCAAAAATCGAAAGTAGGCTAAAAATATCAGGACGCCTCGATTGTTAATGATACCTTGACACAGCCAGGATATCAAATTGGGTCAGCTACATCCCTTGTGAATATGGCACTCTATCATTAAAATTTTAACTCACTCACTTAGCCTACTTCTCTTAATGGATGTGTATAAATCGAGAAATAATATGAGTGGCATTATTTATGGGGAAAAACATTTGACTGAATTTAAATTAATGATATAACAAAGAAAAAAGTAAAGAAAGAAAGAAAGAAAAAGCAAAGAAAGCAGCGACGAAAAATAAAGAAAGAAAGAAAGAAAGAAAGAAAAAGCAAAGAAAGCAGCGAAGAAAAAAGAAAGAAAGAAAGAAAGAAAGAAAGAAAGAAACAAGACAGAAAGGAGAAAAGAACGGAAGTGGGAAGTAAGGAAACAAGAAAGACTGAAAGACAGAAGGAAACAAGACAGAAAGGATAACATAAAGAAAGTGGGAAGGACGGACATAATGAAAGAAACAAAAAAGATTGAAGGAAGGGTAGAAAGAAAGAAAGAAAGAAAGAAAGAAAGAAAGAAAGAAATAAAAAGAAAAAGGAAAGGGAGATAAGGAATGAAGAAGGAAAAAAGGAAGAAGGAACAAATAAACAAAGAGAGTAACAGAGAAAGACAGATCGAAGAAAGAAAGGGACATAGAAAGAAAGAGAGAAATAACACACACAAACAAAGAGAGATTGAGAAATACTGAAATATGGTAGGATGAAAAGATAAAACTCAGAAAGAAAGAAAGAAAGAAAGAAAGAAAGAAAGAGAGATAAAATGAAAGAAAGAAAGAAGAGAAAGGTGAAAAGAAAGATAATAATAGACAGAATGAAAGGAAATATATAATAAAAGAACGAGGTAGAGTATAAAGAAAGAAAGAAAGAAAGAAAGAAAGAAATAATGAATGAATGAATGAATGAATGAAAGAATGATAGAATGGATTAATGAAAGATGAAAGAAAGAAAGAAAGAAACAAGACAGAAGTAAGAAACAAGAAAGAACGAAAGAATGAAATAATGAATGTATGAACGAATGAAAGAAAGAAGGAAAGAAAGAAAGAAAGAAAGAAAGAAAGAAAGGAAGAAGGAGAGAAATGTAAAGTGATGAACTTCTAATTTAAGAATATCGACATTAAAATGGCATTGCAATTCACTTAAAGCACTCCATTCACGACTATTTAGAAATTATATGAATCACACCATTCTTCGTTTCGACATCGTGATTTGAATGTGTGTGTCTCTTGAGGATTAGCATTGATCATGACTAAAGCCCTTATTTTATGAAATACAAACAGGATTGCACCATAACTCTTTGCAATGGATCACCCTCAAGATGAGAGTGTGTCGGGATTAATGGGACACAAGGAAGAACGAATTGCATTTATCCCTGAAACGTCACCATTCAGTATAGAAATAACATAGTGCACATTGTTAACAAATGAGTTTTAAATTGCAGAATGATATAAATATATGATAAACCAAGCAGGACCAGCTTTGTGTGTAGAAATGTATCTCCTCCAAGTTTTTCACAATATGATTTATTTACCGTAATAATAATTATGAGTACTCGTCTATCCAGCAAGAAGTTGGTGGAATGAGTTGCAATATTTGTTTCCCCGGTCAGAAACACCAAGTTTAATGAGACGTTATCTTCCAGGCGACTTGTAGAACAAAGAGCTTGACCAATCCATTTCATTGGCTCAAGAGGGGTAGGGGAAAGCGCAATAACATTATGAAAGCATTCTTGTTCCCTTATATATGGCGACGATCTGCACTCTGTGGAAGTAATCCTATCTCCTCATGATTGCAGCAAAGGAAGATGTAGTGGCGAGCATTTCCCAAGTGGAAAAACTGCGAGAGATATGGCTGGCCACCCGGAGCTTCCTGCTCCAACTGCCCGGAAAATGGCCGCTCCAGTTGTTCATCTCGGACCTGCAACTTAAAAAGCACTGTTGATGGACGACTTTTGCCGGCCAGCCACATACTCGTAGGCTTTTGTTTTATCCCCCGATCGCTCGCTAGTTTGTGGCCTTCGAACAAAGCAAGAAATCAAATTACGCAGTCTGTTCATCCGACTAACGATCTATAAACTCAATACATGCAAGGCATTAACTGCGTGGACTTAAATGTGGTATACTGGGGATATCCTTGCAGTTTGTGGTGACCTAAAATCTACAAATATAATGTGACCCACTGCTGCCAAAAATCATATTGTAGTGAATACAAAGAGTTACTTCTATTGTGAAGGAACAAAGGCGTCCTCATAAACATAAGAATTGTACAATGTTATACTGGACTAACTGAATGGAGTAAAGTATAGGGATAGGACGGTGATCTACAATATATACAGAAACCGGACGGCTATTATTCGAGCCGAATGACATGAGAGAAGCTTGTGTTCAGAAAGGTGTAAGGTAAGGCTGCAACGTTGGCCTCTCACCGCTGGGTCCGTGGTTCAAATCCCGGTCACTCCATGTGAGATTTGTGCTGGACAAAAGTGGAGGCAGACAGGTTTCTCTCCGGGTACTCCGGTTTCCCCTGTCACAAATTTCATTCCAGCAGCACTCTCCACTATCATTTCATTTCATCTGTCATTCATTTAATCATTGCCCCAGGGGAGTGCGACAGGCTTCGGCAGCCGGCACGGTTCATATCCTCACCGCTAGATGGGGGTTTCATTCATTCCATTCCCTGACCTGGTCGGTCGACTGGAAGCAGGCTGTGGATTTTCATGTAAGGTAAGGCTGCAACATATCACCCAAACTTTTCAATCTATACTTTGAACAAGAAATGAAGGAAATTAGACAAACAATTAAACTAGGAATAGAGATTCAATACGAAATAATTTCAATGGAGATTCGCTGCTGACATTGTCATTTGAATGTGCTATTAACTAATGTGGACTCCGTCTTGAGGAATGAATTCATGACGAAACGCAATAAACGTAAAACAAAAATATTGGAATGTAGCCGAAAGAAATCATAAACCCCTATGGACGTCAAATTGACAGATATTCTGTTGCTTAGGAAGCAAAATAAGCAGTGATGGGCGAAGTAAAGAGGCAAAACAGGTAGTCTGGCTCAGACAAGGAAAGCATTAATACAGAAAAGGAATCTTTTAACATCGAATATAGGAAATCATATTTGAATGCCCTTTACTGGTTCGTGGCACTCTTTGCAAGTGACAATTGGACTGTTGGTGCAGCAGAAATGAGGAGAATAGAGGCATTTAAAATGTGGAGTTACAGGAGAATTATAAAAATCAGGTGGATAGATAGAGTAACACATAACTAGGTATTAAGACCAGTGGGCGAGGAGATTTGTTTCAGGTGACTGCTAATAAAGAGAAGAGATAGGTTGGCAGGATCCATACTAAGACACCCAGGAATAGCAAACTTAGTTATGGAAGGAAGGGTCGAGGAAACGAACTGAAGTGGTAGACCAAGGTTAGAATAATGTTAAACAGATTGCCTCGGATGTAGAATGCCGTAGCTATGTAGAGATGAAACGATTTGCTCAGGACAGGGAGGCATGGAGATCTGCATCAAACCAGTCAAAAGACTGAAGTCTCAAAGAACAATACCGGTACATTTAAGGGATCTGTCCCTCCTACAGAGTGAAATCTTTTCTGTGAAACTACCTTCTTGCAAATTTCAAAATTGTAAGTTTAATAGATTGTGAATTATTGACATTAATATTTCGTATATTCAAGATAGCGTGTAATCGTAATATTCAAAACATTGTATTTGAGCATTTTCAAAACTACTTTTCCGATTGCGTTGCATCAATGCGTTAGATTTTGCATCCTTGCAAGATATGGTTTTGGTGCTACGGATTCTAGTAACATAATCACAAGTGACGTCACATGTGTTGTTAGCAAAAAAAGGCGCACATGAAAATGTCAAAATAAACTCATATTAGCAGCACAAAAGTGGCCTACAGAAGCAATAAAGTACATCAAAGATGACGGTGGATGTTTTGAATATGTTCAGTAAATCCTGCTGTACGTTCCCCATTGTTTCGTTTAATATTTGGGAATTTTATTAAGAATAGTGCATAAGTTTATAAAATATTTCACTGTTTGAATTTTTACCAAATTAATGACCTTTCCTCGTGGCCCGTGCTGTAGGCACAATTTCTGAGAAGAGTTTGTCTACCCCTTATTATTCCCATTTTCCAACGGAGTCGGGGATGAGTTGCGATGAAAGTATTAATGGCGGATGGATTTTACGGCTGGATGCCCTTCCTGACGCCAACCTCATGAGAGGAGCTAATGAGTGATGAAATCAATGATGGTGAATGAAACTGGGCAAGGATGTGGAAGGAAGCAGCCGAGGCCTATTAGAAGGTACCGTCCCAGCATTAGCCTGGAGTTGTAAATGGGGAAACTGCGGAAAACCATTCATGGACGGCCGACGGTAGGGCTTGAACCCATGTCTACCGAGTCGGCAGAAATCTTGGCCCCATGGACTAGCACTGTGCGTTAACGAGCGTAGCTACTGTGGTCGGTAATTTCTGAGAGGAGTGAACCCCAATATATTGAACTGCATAGACGCCATTTAATATGATTACCAGCCAAGTGTGCAGTTGTTTTCTGCAGCGCACTCATATCTTCGAATTGAGTATCCCATACACAGGTTTGAAACGAGCGAAACTCCATGTATTGAATTGAAGAGACGTCACTTAATAATTATGGCGACAAGCTAGGTGTGCAGGTGCTTTCTGTAGCAAACTCATCTTTTCTAATTGAGTATTCTTCCTCCGCTCCGCTTTCAAGATCCGGGGTTTGGAGTTTCCGGGAGGGATGGCTTAGCCAGGACCACCACATTTCCGGCACATTTAATATTGATGGTCTTTTTAGTGCTAGCTCTTGGCCCGGACTTGAGCCTAGCTTCCTACTTCCGGCGCTGGTGACGCTTGGGCCGCAAGACAGTGTGGGTACCGCATCTTGGCCTCACACACCGGTCAGAGTCACATCCGTCCAGCACGATTATTTCCCGCGATCTAACAAAACTGTGCATCAGTTCCAATCTTATTATATAATACGCAAAGGTGTGAAATCCACAGCCTGCTTCCAGTCGACCCACCGGCTCAGGGATGGAATGAATGAAGCTCACATCTAGCGGCGAGGATATGAACTGTGCCGGCTGCCGAAGCCTGTCGCACTCCTCTGAGGCAATGATTAATTGAATGACAAATGGAATGAAATGAAAGTAGAGAGTGTTGCTGGAATGAAATTCTTGACAGGGAAAACCGGAGTACCTGGAGAAAAACCCGTCTGCCTCCGTTTCGTCCAGCACAGATCGCACATGGAGTGACCGGGATTTGAACCACGGACACAGCGGTGAGAGGCCGGCGTGCTGCCGCCTAAGCCACGGAGGCTTCGCTAAGGTGTATGTTTCACAAAACTCAAGTTCCTTAATCAGAGGGAGTTAGAAGGTGCGGTTTGTACCAAAATCTTCCACATCGTCTCAATAGTACAGGATATATCTTGCATTTCTTGAAAAGCCAACGGAAATATATTTATTTGTTTATAAAGTGTGTTTAATAAACAAATAAACAAGATGATAGCCCCTGCCAGAACTGTGACGTGTACAGCACGCATAGCATTAGGGCCGGACGGGCAGTCTGTACAGATGGGGCGTACACAACCCATTATGCGAGAGCTCTAGCACGGGTCCGCTAGTAGTTAATGATTCCTTTTAAGACCAAAAGGCGAGTAATGGACTCATGTGTTCTTCTCGTTCTCCTTTACGGAGCACATACTAAGAAGCAAACCTCGAAGTTAAGGAACAGAATTAGAAACGTAATTCAGGAAGAGAACAGGGCTAGAGGATGTCATCACCAGGGCCTGAAAACAGAAGTGGACATGGGGAGGCCATGCACTGAAATGGATCACGCGACGTGGGCCTACTCAACTACAGTGTGGGAGCCTAGAGATGGAAGAAGAAACCCCGGCCATCCAAAGACCGGATGGTTGGACCAGTTCCAATCGACCATCGGAAGGTGGTGGATGTGAGTGGCTGGTCAACGAAATTCGTGGAGGACTGTTATCGAATCAGTCTGTTCAAAACATCCTTAGCCTCATCATCAGTGTAGTTAAATCATCAGAGCAATATGAACTAGATGCAAGTTCTACCCGTGCAAGTAGTGTTTAATGCAATAATTTGTGAGTAAGATGCATAGGAGTATTATTACTGTACGAGGGGCGTATTAAATTGTTTAACACTTTATAGTTTTCTACCCAAATGAAGTTCATTACACATCAGTTGTTACGTCCACCTTCTCAACATAACCTCCTTGTAACTTTATATACTTTTGCCATCGATGTATCAGTCTTTCCTGACCTTCCTGAAACTATTCTTTCGGAGTGCTGCGTAACCTTGCCTTGACAGCTGTGCCCAGAGGTTCTTTTATGTTCCCGAACAGGTGACAAACACTTGGTGCCAATTCGGGAGAGTATGGTAGGTGTGGCAGCACCGTGAATCCCATTTGATCAGTTGCAGCGGTGGTCTCTCGGCTAGAGTGGGGGCGGGCATTGTCATGTTGCAGAAGCTCACCTTTACTCTATTTTACTGGCCGCTTAGTTTGAATGGCATGACGTAAGTGCTTAAAGGTTGCCACATATGCTGCACTGTTAATCGTGGCCCCCAATTCCAGCCAGTCAATGAGGATGATGCCCTTTGTGTCCCAGAATACTGTCGCCATTCGCTTCCAAACTGATGGCACTCTTCGATATTTCTTTGGCGGTGGACTGTCCCTATGTTTCCATTGCATGGTCGGCGCTTTTCGAATTTTGCAGAACTGGACACAGCTGTCAAGGTATGGGTACGCAGCACTCCGAAAGAATGGTTTCAGGAAGGTCAGGAAAGACTGACACATCGATGGCAAAAGTGCATAAAACTACGAGGAGATTATGTTGAGAAGGTGGATGTAACAACTGATGTGTAATGCACTTCATTTGGGTAGAAAACATGAAGTGTAAAGCAATATAGTACGCCCTTCGTAGCTCAGTACTAATCTATATATTTAAAACAGTAAGGTGATTTTTGTTACCACGAGATTGAGAGAACGACAGAACCGATTTACTTCGTAGAGCACTCTAACGAAAGCTCTTGGCCTCTAGATTTGCAGAGTGTCTATAAAATAAACAAATATATTACGGTATATTTTTGAATTAATATAGAAAATAGCAAAATTCTTTCCCCTCACGCATGCGCACAATCCGCCTGTGGTCATGACAAAATGGCGGTGAGAAGTCCATTAAAATGTAAGTTATTTAATAAGCTTCCATGCAATTGAAAACATACATTAACCAAGTTCTGACAATAAAATATAATAACAGTATGAACATATACGAATGCGCAACATTTTGATTTATTTGGATAATGAAATGTATTATTTCCTTCAGACAGCGGCTTTTGATGATAATGAACGGCTGCGTCTGCTGTTGAACCAGAGTGCGCGAGTAGCTATGTGGTTAAGGCGACTGACTATGGTTCCAAGGTTCAACGGTTCGATCCCAGCCCTCTCCGATATTTTTTTTTACTACTGAAATATTGTTTAATCAAGGAGTATTAGTAAGGTTTTATGTCTGTTAAAGATACATATTTCTACATTCCCTCTCGGTATATTTTTCAATTAATATAGAAAATAGCAGAATTCTTTTCCCTCACGCATGCGCACAATCCGCCTGAGGTCATGACAAAATGGCGGTGAGAAGTCCATTAAAATGTAAGTTATTTAATACGCTTCCATGTAATTGAAAACATACATTAACCAAGTTCTGACAATAAAATATAATAACAGTATGAACGTATACGAATGTGCAACATTGATTTATTTGGATAATGAAATGGATTATTTCCTTCAGACAAGCAGCTTTTGAAGTTAATGAATGGCTGCGTCTGCTGTTGAACAAGAGTGCGCGAGTAGCAGTTGGTCACTGGTCGTGGCCGAGTGCGGTACGTGTGTGCGCGCTGTGTGACCGCATTGGAAGAGTTTACGGTTCCTAATACCGGTGCTTCCTTAGTTCCACGTGTGTACTGACCTTCCGTGTGTCATTCGGACAATACTTTTTAAGTAGTGTTCCAGATAGGACAACAAAACCAGAAACCCAGAAAACCCCGCTGAAAATCATGTCCGGATACCCGAGGAAGAACACCGTACGCTGCCAATGGGACAGGCAGAGTTCTCGCCCCTCACCAGGAGAAATTCACCGCTGGATTAGTGATACTCTCCGGTTGACTGTCGACCAAGTAGAAGCCATCCAGTTAAATGCACAAGAAAAAACCATGTACATCAAGGTAATCAGTATATCTATTTATCAGAAATTGTTAAATACTTTTGCAGATCCTATTAAATTTCAGTATGCTTCAGGCGAAATGACCAATGTTAAGCTCTCCACGGCGGATTCCAATTTTACCACAGTGCGTATATTTAATGTCCCACTCGAAGTACCCCCTGAAATTTTCAAATCCGTCCTGTCGAAATATGGCACTGTGAGTGACGTCAGGAAAGAACAATGGTCTTCTGCTTATCAGTTCCCGGTGTATAATGGAATACGTGCCGTAACTATGGAAATCAAGCAAGATATCCCCTCCACTGAGGCTTTTGGTGGCCATTCTGGCTATATAACGTATAATGGACAGAAACAGACCTGTTTAATTTGCAATGCTACCACACATCTACGTAATAACTGCCCAAAGAAAATGATTCCCCTCGGTATAACTCCTACACAACAACGACGTGTACAATACTCGGAAATTGTGACGCAGCAAACGTCATATGAAAACATGCTCATTGATCAGTCAGCTGAGACAACACCGGGAGTGACCTCGGATACATCTGACGCAGAACTGGTAACTTGCCCTGACCAGGGCTGCGAGACACAGAGTGCCCCTGTGCTCCCGGCAACCTGTATCGCAGCCTTAGAACCAACTCTGCCGTTACTACAGGCTGCCACAGAAATTTTGTCTTCACTGCCCCCGACTTCGCTGGTCCCTACCGACTCACTTACGAATGTTGATCGGGGATCCGAGAACGTCTCTAAGAAGATTAAAACAAATGCCTCGATTGCCGTACCAGCCCCGAAGAATCAAACTGGCTCCACAAAAGTTCCCGCAGCTGTGAAAAAGAAACAAAATCTTCCTTCTACGTCATCTAGGGACCCACGAACGCTCTCAACCGCTGACAGCCGGCCTATGAATGGCAGTCAAAAGGAACTATCTCAACCTAATTTGACATAGTGCACCAGGATAATTCTCACCTGTGTCTTCTTTCGAGTCCACCTTCCAGTATGTCTAGCACAGCTTTTATACTTCTCTTAATGGCGCAATTTCTCACTGTGGCCACTGTGAATATCAATGTAATAGAATGCCCTCTGAAATTTCAACTGTTGGAGAGATTCCTTCGAGATGCTGACATTGACATTGCTTTCATTCAAGAAGTTGCTATACCGCGTTTACCCATATCTGCCTTCTACAAACAATACATCAATACCGGTAATACGAATAGAGGGACCGGATTCCTCATAAGACATGATATCCCACTCGAAGGTGTGCTATGTCATCCATCAGGACGCATAATATCTGGACACATAAACAATACCACCCTGATAAATGTATATGCCCCGTCCGGGTCCAATAAACGTGTGGAACGAAAAATGTTCTTTCAACAGAGTATACTGCCTCATCTGCACGACGTTAAGGAAAAACTTATTCTTGCAGGGGATTTCAATTGTATTCAACGCCCAGAGGATTCCACTAGTCCATACAGAGGTGTCAACCCGGCTCTCAGGACCCTTCTTACCTCCCTACACCTCATTGATGCTGTGGATAGTTTAAGGGTGCCCCTGCCCCATTACACCTGTATAAGTCACAACTCGTCATCACGACTTGACCGCATCTACTTTTCACAGGAACTTATCCAGCCTAGACGATATGAAGTGATTCCTGCCAGTTTCACTAACCATCATGCTGTCGTATGTACAATCTCTTACCCCCATCCCATATTTCACATAGGAAGAGGTTATTGGAAGCTGAATTGCTCGCTGTTACTGGAGGAGGAATGCCAAGATATTTTCAGACAACACTGGATTCAATGGGTCCAACAAAAATGCAAATTTCGCGACTGCACAGACTGGTGGGATATTTTAGTTAAACCAGGGATCCGCCGCGTCTTTAAGAACATATCTTACCAACGAGGTCGGGAAAGACGGGATACAGTTGAATTTTACTATCGAGTTCTTCGCCAGCTCCAGCAAAGATCTGATGCTGGGGAGCGTATATATGACCAGATCCGGGAAGTTAAAACCAAGCTCCTGTCTCTACAGCAACGAACGCTCGCTCATATCAACGTGGCTTTAAAAGATCGTACAGTGCTCCCGGACGAAAGTGCAAGTGTATACCATATCGCCAAAGGACAACGTGAGCGGCAACGTAAATATATCCACCGCCTCCGCACCAGTACTGGAAGTGTCGTCACCTCCCCTGACGCTATACGTAGTGAAATATCATTATTTTATCAACGGTTCTACGCTAAGGCTCCCATTGATCCACAGCAGGTGACCCTATTGCTGTCATCTTGCAGTACCAAACTATCTCCGGACAACAAAACTCTGCTCAGCGCGGATATTACGGATGAAGAGATTCACTCTGTGGTTAAACAACTCCCAAACAACCGCTCACCTGGCATTGATGGACTGCCATATGAAATGTATAAACACTTCTGGCCTCTCATTGGCAAAGAATTTTGTCATGTCCTGCGTACCATTCTCCAACGTCGTGCTCTTTGTCAATCACATCACGAGGGTACCATAGTCCTCATACCAAAAACATCCTCTCCCATGGCAGTTGGTGACTTCCGACCAGTTACTCTGCTCTGCAGTGACTATAAAGTCCTTACCAAAGTACTTGCATGCCGATTGAAGACTGTTCTACCTGATATCATTGGTGATGAACAATGTTGCAGTATTCCTGGAAGAACTCTGTTAACAAACTTAGCGATACTACGGGACCTACACCTAAAAGCCGAAATGCTCCCCACTGAGCCAATGAGTTTTCTCACCTTAGATCTTGATAAAGCTTTCGACCGCATCAGTCATGAATACTTGTACATGGTCTTGCAACACTTCGAATTTCCTGAAATCCTTATTGACTACATTCGTATGATAAATTGTAATGCTACGTCCAGAGTGCTCGTCAACGGTTTTCTTTCCCCTCTGATTCCAATACAACGATCAGTTAGGCAAGGATGTCCCCTTTCTATGCTACTTTTTGTCATTGGCCTTGAACCGTTCATTCGGACTACCCAGGTGAAGCTACAGGGTTACAAACTGTCCACACATGTTTTTGGAATGTGCGCCTATGCTGATGACGTATCAATATTGATCCGCAATGAAGAAGACATCTCCCACATCGATAGCGTCCTTCAGCTCTACCATATCGCCTCTGGAGCACAATCGAACCCCCAGAAAACTGCTTTGCTTCCGCTCAATACTAACTCAGTGATTACCCCACAGCCCTGGTTCCGGATAGTAAATGAGGTGAAAATTCTTGGCATTACCTGGAAGCAATCGCTTCTGGACACAGTGCAAGTTAACTGGACTAAGGTCATTGCCAAAGTTAGGGGAGTCCTGATCCAATTTGGTCAAAGAAACCTCAATATAGTGCAACGGGTCATGGTCCTCAACGTGTTTGCGCTCTCTAAAATATGGTATGTCGCACAACTTTTCCCACTTCCCAAAATGTTTGAGAGCCAATTGGCAAAATATACAGGTTGGTTTATATGGCAAGGATTTTTGTTCCGAGTACAACGGGAACAGTTGTATCTCCCATCCCGGCAAGGCGGGCTAGGGCTAACAGCTCATGGCATGAAATGCCGTGCACTCCTCTGC
Source organism: Meconema thalassinum (assembly GCA_946902985.2). Taxonomy (NCBI): domain Eukaryota; kingdom Metazoa; phylum Arthropoda; class Insecta; order Orthoptera; family Tettigoniidae; genus Meconema; species Meconema thalassinum. Next base: position 925,659,687 of record OX336388.2, read on the forward strand.
AAGAACGATATCACCATTCTTTCCCAACATGACACTTTTACGAAAGCGCTATACAAAGATATTCGAAACACAGCCCGTGGTTGTGATAGAGCTTTGCCGAAGATATTTAGGGACCATCAACAGCACCTTCTGGAAACTGTTCGCCAAATGCCATCAGGGATTGTTCCAACGACGAAAAGTATCTATACCATGTTGCGGCAAGTGGTACACTCCAAACCGCGAATAGAGGCCACCACCCTCTACGTCCATTGGCCCAGTGTTTGGAAAAATTTTGGGGCTATGTCCATTTCTTCTGCTGTACACTCCCAAGTTTTTATCTTCCTCAACGATCTCATCCCAACCGCTCTACGGCGATATACCATCCATCTTGAAGCTTACCCATGGTGTACTATATGTGGTCAAACTGATACGGCGATACACCGCTTCACATCATGCACGCGAGTTGCCTCCACGTGGCTGTGGTGTAAGGGAAAAGTATGTCAACTATTAAATGTGCCCTCGGGTGACCTTGATGACAGGAAGTTGGTTCGTTTGTCGGTGACCGCCTTCCCCCAAATTAAACAGACTGCCATTGTGTGGATAATGGGCCAATATGTACACTTCGTGATGGACAATGATCAACATTTCTCTTTCCTGGATCTCAGGTATCACCTGCAAAAAGAGCGTTGGAAGCTTAGTGAAGGTGGACAATTGTACGATAAATATGGACACTATCTGGATTTCTTGTGATGTTTTAGTATGGTATTTATTATATCTGAAAATTCTGTAATTCTGTAAAGAGCTAATAAAAAAAAAAAAAAAAAAAAAAGTAGCTATGTGGTTAAGGCGACTGACTGTGGTTCTAAGGTTCACCGGTTCGATCCTAGCCCTCGCCGATATGTATATTTTTTTACCACTGAAATATTGTTTAATCAAGGAGTATTAGTAAGGTTTTATGTCTGTAAAAGATACATATTTCTACATTCCCTCTCAATACGTTTTATTTCCGTTTTACCATTGCATTACAGCATGTGTTCAAAAGAGCAAACTGTTGTCCTCAGTACGCCGTTTAAATATCTGCAATCAGTTCATATAACTGACAACAGATGGCAGTACATCGCCCATATAGTTCCAGTAACTGACAGCAGATGGCAGCACCATTGCATCGATATATTTAAAACCCAAGACATGGCACGTTTTCACGTGATGGAGAATTATAAAGGAGGGGAATATTTAAGAAGGGAAATTTTGAGGAACATTAACCGACAGTTGAATGTGTAGGCTATGTTGTTTATGTACCTTAATATTGCAATTTCTTCCCAATGCTTCGGTGGTCAAGTTATTAGCGTCCTAGACTAAAAGTTATAATTATGCATCGTCGATATACTCTTAAATTATTAAAGAAAAAAGTAGTTTTCCAGGCACTCGCGCGTGTTCACAATTGCTTTCGCCATAAGAGACACTTGGCAAACATAATTCGTTTGAAGGGCTCCGACATCGTGGTCACTCAGCCCCGTGTACTTGGGTGTATATGTGTGAAATTTTCTCTCATAACCTGTGTTATTGTCATGGCTGCATTACTGTGTGTATTTGTAATTAAGGTGGTAAATGGCAAGGAGACGGCCAAGGCCTTAAGTTAGGAACCATCCCGGTATTTGCCTTAAGTGGAAGTGGGAAACCACGGAAAACCACATCCAAGATTGTCGAGGTGGGAATAAAACCTTCCTCTTCTTAGCTATACCTCAAGAGACTGAATGTGCCCCGTTTTTGCCCTCAGACCAGAATTCAATTTCTTGGCAGAGCAGGAAATGTAACCCGGGTCTCCGGGGCGATAGACAAGAATAGGGTGGCCTCCATTTGTTAATACGATTTTTGACATGCACGGGACATATAATTCAAAAACTGCCTCCATTAGGGTGACTGCCGAAGTGAGTATTGAGTATAGGCCTATGGTCGTTCCAGTAGTCGGCGAAGTGATTCTATGTTCCCCTGCAAAATGTACTGTCATAACCTGTAACAGGTGATGGAAATTGCTTATTTAGAGCAGTTTCGTACTGTTTATAACAAAATGAAGAACGTCATTCTGAGCTGCGTTTTCAAGCTATCGCAAAAAATTTCGCTGGCACGAACAATTATAAGGAATTTATTTTAAGCGATCAGTCTCATCGCATTCTCCTCACCAACCAACTTGAGTATGAAAGTCTCTGGACGGTCATGTTGAACTTCATTGTATAAGACAATTGTTTAATGATTATTTGTTTAGAGTACTGAGTCTAACTACGCAGTTGATTTCGGCAATGGAAGTATTATTTGCCATTTAATATTTAGCGGCTCCGTTATTGCAGGACACTATAGTGTTTTCGAATAATACGAAGCCACATTTAAAATCCAATATAAATAGGCCATTTCAGATACAATTCCAGATATTATGCAGTACAGTGTACTGTAAGGTCTTTGAAGATCAAATGTAAACATTGTTCTACATTGTATTTCTCTTGCGTAAAATCTATGCGTGGTTACTTTGGTCTTTACTGTTGTGAGGGTAAAATTGATCTGCTGGAATATAAAATATTTGCCAAGCTGCAACAATGTAATGATATTAATTTAAAAGTCATTGAACTTATATCCAGTAGTTCAAACACATACATCAGCGTTAACAGATTGGATACTGAAGATGAAAGCCAGCTACTTCATTTCCCTATTATTGAATATTTCAATTCCTTGGAATTAAGAGATTCGCCTCCACATACTCCGAACGTTAGAGCCATAGTTATGCTCCTTAGAAATCTGAACGTTTCCCAAGGACTCATATATGGTAATATATTAATTGTAAGAAATATGTAAGAAATTGCTTGGATTCGGATATAATAGGTGCAGTAATATTAGGCAGAGAGCTCAAATCCTACGACTTGATTTAACACCTTCCGATAAAACACTTGCAGGTACAGTACATTTTCTTTTAATAGGCAACAATATCCTATTCGCTCGGCCTACTTTATCACAATCAATCAAGCTCAAGGAGAAACTCTTGAACGTATTGGGCTATTTACCTCATCACGTTTTAAGTCATGACCAGCAGGATAGTGAAGGTACAAAAAAGGTCCTGTATGGGATGGTAAAGAATAAGAGGCGGAAGGATCCTACGGATTATGTTAGAATGGTGAACAAAAGGGGACAAGGGATAGAAAATAGGGAAGAACTGAAGAAAATGTGGAAAGAATATTTTGAAGAACTCCTGAACCCAAATGGAAACCACGGCGAGGAAGAAGAAATCGGGGAAGAGGTACAGTAGATGAACTGCAAACAGAAAAGGACTTAACATGGAAAGAAGTGGAAGATGCAGTGAGGAAGATGTAAGGAGGGAAGGCACCGGGTGTGGATGAGTTGAGTGTGGAGAAGGTGAGCGCAGCAGGAGAGGTGGGGATAAAATGGTTGTACCGAGTGATGAAGGCAGCATGGAAGGAAAGGAAGACCCCAGAGAACTGGAAAAAGGGAATAATTGTCCCGATCTTCAAGAAAGGTAGTAGAACAGAATGCAGAAACTATCGGGGAATAAAACTGATGAGTCATTGTGCAAAGATGTTTGAGAAAGTTTTGGAAAGGAGAATTAGGACAAGGATAGAAGGAGGGATGAGGGAAGAACAACATGGCTTCAGAGTAGGAAGGTCCACAGTGGATTTGATTTTTGCTGTAAGTCAGTTACAAGAACAGCACTATGATTATGGAACAGATCTACTGATGGCCTTCCTGGACATTGAGAAAGCATATGACAGTGTATGCAGAAACAAAGTATGGAAGTCCCTGGAGGATAGAGGAGTAGAAAAATGGACTATAAGGAGGATAAAGGAGATGTACAAGGGAAGCGTGAGCTGTGTGAAAGTGGGAGGAGAGAGATCGGACTGGGTGGAACAGAGAAACGGCCTGAAACAAAGAAGTGCACTGTCACCGTTACTTTTCATTGTGGTGATGGATGACATAATGACCCGAGCGGCACAAGTAATTGGGGAAGGAAAGATGAAAGCAATGGTGTTTGCGGATGATTTGATGATTTGTGGAAACAAGGAGGAGGAGGTACAGGAACAGTTGGACGTGTGGGAAGGAATAATACAAGGATATGGGATGAAATTTAGCATAAATAAGAGTAAGATGGTGATCACAACAAGGAAGAAGGAAAGGACCACAACGGGAATAACAATTGGTGGGGAACAGCTGAAGAAAGTGGAGAGTTTCAAGTATCTGGGAAGCCTGATACAAGAGAATTGAAGAAACGGTAGAGAAATAAATGAGCGGGGGAGACAGGCAGAAGCATTCCGGAGGAGTGTGAGAAGCATGTTATGGAGCAGGGATGTCCCTCAGAACAGCAAGTAGATCATATATCGTACTATGTCCCTATCCTGACGTATGCCTCGGAGACCTTGGTTATGAAAGGAAGGGAGAAGAGCAAAATACAGGCCAGTGAGATGAGGTTCTTGAGAAGCAGTATTGGAGCTACAAAGAGGGACAGAATAAGAAATGAGAGGACCAGAGAATTAATGAAGGAGGAACCATTACAGGATGGTATAGAGAAATCTAGACTTACATGGTATGGACATGTAAAACGAATGGAGGAGAAGAGGATACCCAGGAGGATACACGAGACGAAGTGGGATGGAAAGAGACCAAGAGGGAGACCGAGAGACAGGTGGCTGAAGGGGGTGGAAGAAAGCGTGAAGAAGAGAGGAGAAGACTGGACAAGGGTGGAGGCTGAGAGATGGTGGGAAGACAGAAGACGTTGGAGAGGCTTGTGTTCCAAACAGACCCGGCCAGTGGCTAGAAACTGTGCAAGATGATGATGACGTCATCACGTTTTCAGTCATGACCAGCGATATGTTGCAATGCTGAGAGTGCCACGGTGGGTGAGTGGTTATAGTGTCGGACTACCAACCCCAAGCCATGGTAAGTGATTTTTGAAGGCGACAGAAATCACGATACTCATGTCATACGTTGTTGGCATGTTAAAGAACCCATTTGAATTCAGTAGGCCGTGTTCAATTGCAAAATTAATCTCGGGATTTTCCGCCAACACCAAGTTCCTCCATTCTCTACTTGGAAGCGCTGTAGTGTCAAGGAGTTTAGATATCTAACCTCCTTGACTTTCATAGCGTTCAAAGGAACGACGAAATTCGACATGCGAGCTACCCTCTGGGTGTCAATTAACAAAGCTTGCACCAGGCACCCGAGGCCATACGATATTATTATTATTACGCCCTTAAAGTTGCAATAGTGCTAAAAAGTAATCGTACAAAGAATGTAACTTATATAAGAAGCTTCTTCAGTAATTTTGTTTTCCATTGTCCGTCATGTTTTGACGGGTTTCATCTAGTCTATATATTTAAAACAGTAAGGTGATTTTTGTTACCACGAGATTGAGAGAACGACTGAACCGATTTACTTTGTAGAGCACTCTAACGAAAGCTTTTGGCCTCTAGATTTGCAGAGTGTCTCTAAAATAAACAAATATATTACGGTATATTTTTGAATTAATATAGAAAATAGCAGAATTCTTGCCCCTCACGCATGCGCACAATCAGCCTGGGATCATGAAAAATGGCGGTGAGAAGTCCATTAAAATGTAAGTTATTTAATAAGCTTCCATGTAATTGAAAACATACATTAACCAAGTTCTGACAATAAAATATAATAAAAGTATGAACGTATACGAATGTGCAACATTGATTTATTTGGATAATGAAATGGATTATTTCATTCAGACAGCGGCTTTTGAAGATAATGAATGGCTGCGTCTGCTACTGAACAAGAGTGTCGAGTAGTGGTCAGTTGGTCACTGGTCGTGGCCGAGTGCGGTACGTGTGTGCGCGCTGTGTGACCGCATTGGAAGAGGTTACGGTTCCTAATACCGGTGCTTCCTTAGTTCCACGTGTGTACTGACCTTCCGTGTGTCATTCGGACAATATTTTTAAGTAGTGTTCCAGATAGGACAACAAAACCAGAAACCCAGAAAACCCCGCTGAAAATCATGTCCGGATACCAGAGAAAAAACACCGTTCGTTGCCAATGGGACAGGCAGAGTTCTCGCCCCTCACCAGGAGAAATTCACCGCTGGATTGGCGATACCCTCCGGTTGACTGTCGACCAAGTAGAAGCCATCCAGTTAAATGCGCACGAAAAAACCATGTACATCAAGGTAATCACCATATCTATTTATCAGAAATTGTTAAATACTTTTGCAGATCCTATTAAATTTCAGTATGATTCCGGCGAAATGACCAATGTTAAGCTCTCCACAGCGGATTCCAATTTTACCACAGTGCGTATATTTAATGTCCCACTCGAAGTACCCCCTGAAATTTTCAAATCCGTCCTGTCGAAATATGGCACTGTGAGTGACGTCAGGAAAGAACAATGGTCTTCTGCTTATCAGTTCCCGGTGTATAATGGAATACGTGCCGTAACTATGGAAATCAAGCAAGATATCCCCTCCACTGAGGCTTTTGGTGGCCATTCTGGCTATATAACGTATAATGGACAGAAACAGACCTGTTTAATTTGCAATGCTACCACACATCTCCGTAGTAACTGCCCAAAGAAAATGATTCCCCTCGGTATAACTCCTACACAACAACGACGTGTACAATACTCGGAAGTTGTGACGCAGCAAACGTCATATGAAAACATGATCATTGATCAGTCAGCTGGGACAACACCAGGAGTGACCTCGGATACATCTGACGCAGAACTGATACCTTGTCCTGACCAGAGCTGCGAGACACAGAGTGCCCCTGTGATCTCGGCAACCTGTATCGCAGCCTCAGAACCAACTCTGCCGTTACTACAGGCTGCCACAGAAATTTTGTCTTCACTGCCCCAGACTTCGCTGGTCCCTACCGACTCACTTAAGACTGTTGATCGGGGGTCCGAGAACGTCTCTAAGAAGATTAAAACAAATGCCTCGATTGCCGTACCAGCCCCGAAGAATAAAACTGGCTCCACAAACGTTTCCGCAGCTGTGAAAAAGAAACAAAATCTTCTTTCTACGTCATCTAGGGACCCACGAACGCTCTCACCCGCTGACAGCCGGCCTATGAATGGCAGTCAAAAGGAACTATCTCAACCTAATTTGACATAGTGCACCAGGATAACTCTCACCTGTGTCTTCTTTCGAGTCCACCTTCCAGTATGTCTAGCACAGCTTTTATACTTCTCGTAATGGCGCAATTTCTCACTGTGGCCACTGTGAATATCAATATAATAGAATGCCCTCTGAAATTTCAACTGTTGGAGAGATTCCTTCGAGATGCTGACATTGACATTGCTTTCCTTCAAGAAGTTGCTATACCGTGTTTACCCATATCTGCCTTCTACAAACAATACATCAATACCGGTAATACGAATAGAGGGACCGGATTCCTCATAAGACATGATATCCCACTCGCAGGTGTGCTATGTCATCCATCAGGACGCATAATATCTGGACACATAAACAATACCACCCTGATAAATGTATATGCCCCATCCGGGTCTAATAAACGTGTGGAACGGAAAATGTTCTTTCAACAGAGTATACTGCCTCATCTGCACGACGTTAAGGAAAAACTTATTCTTGCAGGGGATTTCAATTGTATTCAACGCCCAGAGGATTCCACTAGTCCATACAGAGGTGTCAACCCGGCTCTCAGGACCCTTCTTACCTCCCTACACCTCATTGATGCTGTGGATAGTTTAAGGGTGCCCCTGCCCCATTACACCTGTATAAGTCACAACTCCTCATCACGACTTGACCGCATCTACTTTTCACAGGAACTCATCCAGCCTAGACGATATGAAGTGATTCCTGCCAGTTTCACTAACCATCATGCTGTCGTATGTACAATCTCTTACCCCCATCCCATATTTCACATAGGAAGAGGTTATTGGAAGCTGAATTGCTCGCTGTTACTGGAGGAGGAATGCCAAGATAATTTCAGACAACACTGGATTCGATGGGTCCAACAAAAAGGCAAATTTCGCGACTGCACAGACTGGTGGGATATTTTAGTTAAACCAGGGATCCGCCGCGTCTTTAAGAACATATCTTACCAACGAGGTCGGGAAAGACGGGATACAGTTGAATTTTACTATCGAGTTCTTCGCCAGCTCCAGCAAAGATCTGATGCTGGGGAGCGTATATATGACCAGATCCGGGAAGTTAAAACCAAGCTCCTGTCTCTACAGCAACGAACGCTCGCTTATATCAACGTGGCTTTAAAAGATCGTACAGTGCTCCCGGACGAAAGTGCAAGTGTATACCATATCGCCAAAGGACAACATGAGCGGCAACGTAAATATATCCACCGCCTCCGCACCAGTACTGGAAGTGTCGTCACCTCCCCTGACGCTATACGTAGTGAAATATCATTATTTTATCAACGGTTATACGCTAAGGCTCCCATTGATCCACAGCAGGTGACCCTATTGCTGTCATCTTGCAGTACCAAACTATCTCCGGACAACAAAACTCTGCTCAGCGCGGATATTACGGATGAAGAGATTCACTCTGTGGTTAAACGACTCCCAAACAACCGCTCACCTGGCATTGATGGACTGCCATATGAAATGTATAAACACTTCTGGCCTCTCATTGGCAAAGAATTTTGTCATGTCTTGCGTACCATTCTCCAACGTCGTGCTCTTTGTCAATCACATCACGAGGGTACCATAGTCCTCATACCAAAAACATCCTCTCCCATGGCAGTTGGTGACTTCCGACCAGTTACTCTACTCTGCAGTGACTATAAAGTCCTTACCAAAGTACTTGCATGCCGATTGAAGACTGCTCTACCTGATATCATTGGTGATGAACAATGTTGCAGTATTCCTGGAAGAACTCTGTTAACAAACTTAGCGATACTACGGGACCTACACCTAAAAGCCGAAATGCTCCCCACTGAGCCAATGAGTTTTCTCACCTTAGATCTTGATAAAGCTTTCGACCGCATCAGTCATGACTACTTGTACATGGTCTTGCAACACTACGAATTTCCTGAAATCCTTATTGACTACATTCGTATGATAAATTGTAATGCTACGTCTAGAGTGCTCGTCAACGGTTTTCTTTCCCCTCTGATTCCAATACAACGATCAGTTAGGCAAGGATGTCCCCTTTCTATGCTACTTCTTGTCATTGGCCTTGAACCGTTCATTCGGACTACCCAGGTGAAGCTACAGGGTTACAAACTGTCCACACATGTTTTTGGAATGTGCGCCTATGCTGATGACGTATCAATATTGATCCGCAATGAAGAAGACATCTCCCACATCGATAGCGTCCTTCAGCTCTACCATATCGCCTCTGGAGCACAATCGAACCCCCAGAAAACTGCTTTGCTTCCGCTCAATACTAACTCAGTGATTACCCCACAGCCCTGGTTCCGGATAGTAAATGAGGTGAACATTCTTGGCATTACCTGGAAGCAATCGCTTCTGGACACAGTGCAAGTTAACTGGACTAAGGTCATTGCCAAAGTTAGGGGAGTCCTGATCCAATTTGGTCAAAGAAACCTCAATATAGTGCAACGGGTCATGGTCCTCAACGTGTTTGCGCTCTCTAAAATATGGTATGTCGCACAACTTTTCCCACTTCCCAAAATGTTTGAGAGCCAATTGGCTAAATATACAGGTTGGTTTATATGGCAAGGATTTTTGTTCCGAGTACAACGGGAACAGTTGTATCTCCCATCCCGGCAAGGCGGGCTAGGGCTAACAGCTCATGGCATGAAATGCCGTGCACTCCTCTGCAAGAACGATATCACCATTCTTTCCCAACATGACACTTTTACGAAAGCGCTATACAAAGATATTCGAAACACAGCCCGTGGTTGTGATAGAGCTTTGCCGAAGATATTTAGGGACCATCAACAGCACCTTCTGGAAACTGTTCGCCAAATGCCATCAGGGATTGTTCCAACGACGAAAAGTATCTATAACATGTTGCGGCAAGTGGTACACTCCAAACCGCGAATAGAGGCCACCACCCTCTATGTCCATTGGCCCACTGTTTGGAAAAATTTTGGGGCTATGTCCATTTCTTCTGCTGTACACTCCCAAGTTTTTATCTTCCTCAACGATCTCATCCCAACAGCTCTACGGCGATATACCATCCATCTTGAAGCTTACCCATGGTGTACTATATGTGGTCAAACTGATACGGCGATACACCGCTTTACATCATGCACGCGAGTTGCCTCCACGTGGCTGTGGTGTAAGGGAAAAGTATGTCAACTATTAAATGTGCCCTCGAATGACCTTGATGACAGGAAGTTGGTTCGTTTGTCGGTGACCGCCTTCCCCCAAATTAAACAGACTGCCATTGTGTGGATAATGGGCCAATATGTACACTTCGTGATGGACAATGATCAACATTTCTCTTTCCTGGATCTCAGGTATCATCTGCAAAAAGAGCGTTGGAAGCTTAGTGAAAGTGGACAATTATACGATAAATATGGACACTATCTGGATTTCTTGTGATGTATTAGTCTGGTATTTATCATATCTGAAAATTCTGTAATTCTGTAAAGAGCTAATAAAAAAAAAAAAAAAAAAAAAAAGTAGCTATGTGGTTAAGGCGACTGACTGTGGTTCCAAGGTTCACCGGTTCGATCCCAGCCCTTGCCAATATTTCTTTTTTTTACCACAGAAATATTGTTTAATCAAGGAGTATTAATAAGGTTTTATGTCTGTTAAAGATACATATTTCTACATTTCCTCTCAATAAGTTTTATTTCCGTTTTACCATTGCATTATAGCATGTGATCAATAGAACAAACTGTTGTCCTCAGTACGCCGTTTAAATATCTGCAATCAGTTCCTATAACTGACAACAGATGGCAGTACATCGCCCATATAGTTCCAGTAACTGACAGCAGATGGCAGCACCATTGCATCGATATATTTAAAACACAAGACATGGCACGTTTTCACATGATGGAGAATTATAAAGGAGGGAAATATTTAAGAAGGGAAATTTTGAGGAACATTAACCGACAGTTGAATGTGTAGGCTATGTTGCTTATGTACCTTAATATTGCAATTTCTTCCCAATGCTTCGGTGGTCAAGTTATTAGCGTCCTAGACTAAAAGTTATAATTATGCATCGTCGATATACTCTTAAATTATTAAAGAAAAAAGTAGTTTTCCAGGCACTCGCGCGTGTCCACAATTGCTTTCGCCATAAGAGACACTTGGCAAACATAATTCGTTTGAAGGGCTCCGACATCGTGGTCACTCAGCCCCGTGTACTTGGGTGTGCATGTGTGAAATGTTCTCTCATAACCTGTGTTATTGTGATGGCTGCATTACTGTGTGTATTTGTAATTAAGGTGGTAAATGGCAAGGAGACGGCCAAGGCCTTAAATTAGGAACCATCCCGGTATTTGCCTTAAGTGGAAGTGGGAAACCACGGAAAACCACATCCAAGATTGTCGAGCTGGGAATTAAACCTTCCTCTTCTTAGTTATACCTCAAGAGACTGAATGTGCCCCGTTTTTGCCCTCAGATCAGAATTAAATTTATTGGCAGAGCAGGAAATGTAACCCGGGTCTCCGGGTCGATAGACAAGAATAGGTGGGCCTCCATGTGTTAATACGATTTTTGACATGCACGGGACATAGAATTCAAAAACTGCCTCCATTAGGGTGACTGCCGAAGTGAGTATTGAGTAAAGGCCTATGGTCGTTCCAGTAGTTGGCGAAGAGATTTTATGTTCCCCTGCAAAATGTACTGCCATAACCTATAACAGGTGATGGAAATTGCTTATTTAGAGCAGTTTCGTACTGTTTATAACAAAATGAAGAACGTCATTCTGAGCTGCGTTTTCAAGCTATTGCAAAAGAATTCGCTGGAAGGAACAATTATAAGGAATTTATTAGAAGCGATCAGTCTCATCGCATTCTCCTCACCAACCAACTTGAGTATGAAAGTCTCTGGACGGTCATGTTGAACTTCATTGTATAAGACAATTGTTTAATGATTATTTGTTTAGAGTACTGAGTCTAACTACGCAGTTGATTTCGGCAATGGAAGTATTATTTGCCATTTAATATTTAGCGGCTCCGTTATTGCAGGACACTATAGTGTTATCGAATAATACGAAGCCACATTTAAAATCCAATATAAATAGGCCATTTCAGAAACAATTCCAGATATTATGCAGTACAGTGTACTGTAAGGTCTTTGACGATCAAATGTAAACATTGTTCTACATTGCATTTCTCTTGCGTAAAATCTATGCGTGGTTACTTTGGTCTTTACTGTTGTGAGGGTAAAATTGATCTGCTGGAATATAACATATTTTCCAAGCTGCAACAATGTAATGATATTAATTTAAAAGTCATTGAACTTATATCCAGTAGTTCAAACAAATACATCAGCGTTAACAGAATGGATACTGAAGATGAAAGCCAGCTACTTCATTTCCCTATTATTGAATTTTTCAATTCCTTGGAATTAAGTGATTCGCCTCCACATACTTATGCTCCTTAGAAATATGAACGTTTCCCAAGGACTCATATATGGTAATATATTAATTGTAAGAAATATGTAAGAAATTGCTTGGATTCGGATATAATAGGTGCAGTAATATTAGGCAGAGAGCTCAAATCCTACGACTTGATTTAACACCTTCCGATAAAACACTTGCAGGTACAGTACATTTTCTTTTAATAGGCAACAATATCCTATTCGCTCGGCCTACTTTATCACAATCAATCAAGCTCAAGGAGAAACTCTTGAACGTATTGGGCTATTTACCTCATCACGTTTTAAGTCATGACCAGCAGGATAGTGAAGGTACAAAAAAGGTCCTGTATGGGATGGTAAAGAATAAGAGGCGGTAGGATCCTACGGATTATGTTAGAATGGTGAACAAAAGGGGACAAGAGATAGAAAATAGGGAAGAACTGAAGAAAATGTGGAAAGAATATTTTGAAGAACTCCTGAACCCAAATGGAAAACACGGCGAGGAGGAAGAATTCGGGGGAGAGGTACAGTAGATGAACTGCAAACAGAAAAGGACTTAACATGGAAAGAAGTGGAAGATGCAGTGAGGAAGATGAAAGGAGGGAAGGCACCGGGTGTGGATGAGTTGAGTGTGGAGATGGTGAGAGCAGCAGGAGAGGTGGGGTTACAATGGTTGTACCGAGTGATGAAGACAGCATGGAAGGAAAGGAAGACCCCAGAGGACTGGAAAAAGGGAATAATTGTCCCGATCTGCAAGAAAGGTAGTAGAACAGAATGCAGAAACTATCGGGGAATAACACTGATGAGTCATTGTGCAAAGATGTTTGAGAAAGTTTTGGAAAGGAGAATTAGGACAAGGATAGAAGGAGGGATGAGGGAAGAACAACATGGCTTCAGAGCAGGAAGGTCCACAGTGGATTTGATTTTTGCTGTAAGGCAGTTACAAGAACAGCACTATGAGTATGGAACAGATCTACTGATGGCCTTCCTGGACATTGAGAAAGCATATGACAGTGTATGCAGAAACAAAGTATGGAAGTCCCTGGAGGATAGAGGAATAGAAAATGGACTATAAGGAGGATACAGGAGATATACAAGGGAAGCGTGAGCTGTGTGAAAGTGGGAGGAGAGAGATCGGACTGGTTGGAACAGAGAAACGGCCTGAAACAAGGAAGTGCACTGTCACCGTTACTTTCCATTGTGGTGATGGATGACATAATGACCCAAGTGGCACAAGTAATTGGGGAAGGAAAGATGAAAGCAATGGTACTTGCAGATGATTTGATGATTTGGGGAAACAAGGAGGAGGACGTACAGGAACAGTTGGACGTGTGAGAAGGAGCAATACAAGGTTATGGGATGAGATTTAGCATAAATAAGAGTGAGATGGTGATCACAACAAGGAAGAAGGAAAGAACCACAACAGGAATAACAATTGGTGGGGAACAGCTGAAGAAAGTGGAGAGTTTCAAGTATCTGGGAAGCCTGATACAAGAGAATGGAAGAAACGATAGAGAAATAAATGAACGGGGGAGACAGGCAGAAGCATTCCGGAGGTGTGTGAGAAGCATGTTATGGAGCAAGGATGTCCCTCAGAACAGCAAAAAGATCATATATCGGACGTACTATGTCCCTATCCTGACGTATGCCTCGGAGACCTGGGTTATGAAAGGAAGGGAGAAGAGCAAAATACAGGCCAGTGAGATGAGGTTCGTGAGAAGCAGTATTGGAGCTACAAAGAGGGACAGAATAAGAAATGAGAGGACCAGAGAATTAATGAAGGAGGAACCATTACAGGATGGTATAGAGAAATCTAGACTTAGATGGTATGGACATGTAAAACGAATGGAGGAGAAGAGGATACCCAGGAGGATACACGAGACGAAGTGGGAAGGAAAGAGACCAAGAGGGAGACCGAGAGACAGGTGGCTGAAGGGGGTGGAAGAAAGCGTGAAGAAGAGAGGAGAAGACTGGACAAGGGTGGAGGCTGAGAGATGGTGGGAAGACAGAAGACGTTGGAGAGGCTTGTGTTCCAAACAGACCCGGCCAGTGGCTGGAAACTGTGCAAGATGATGATGACCTCATCACGTTTTCAGTCATGACCAGCAATATGTTGCAGTGCTGAGAGTGCTATCTTTTGACGCCCTTAAAGTTGCAATATTGCTAAAAAGTAATCGTACAAAGAATGTAAGTTATATAAGAAGCTTCTTCATTAAATTTGTTTTCCATTGTCCGTCATGTTTTGACGGGTTTCATCTAGTATTATTTTAAGTTACTACGAAGGTAAATGTTCATCAGCCTAGCTCATCTTCTAGCAGGAGGTCTTTGTCCTTTAAGGGAATTATGAATGCCTAATAATAATAGCAATAATAACACAGGCCTGCAATAAATACATTTTTGAAAATTGTTTTAGTTTTGACAATTGATTCTTAATTAGTTTTTGGCGCTAATTTCAGAAATGATATTGGATTTTCTCTATCACGTAAGGTTTTTCTACAAAATGACGTAAAACTTTTATAAAAAATCCTAAAAAAGGCCATTTTATATCAGTATTACTTATGTACAATGTTATTAAACCACATAAAACTTAGGTTAATCTTAAACATAGAGTGAGAAAAGTTGATAAGGTTCTATTACAACACTATCACAAGTCTTTGTAGTAACGTTTTCTTTTTCCTTCAAAACTTCTTTTCGTACTTTTCCTGCTGTGGAGTTGAGGAGTTTCTCTTTTAAACATCCAACAGTAGTCAGCCATCATGTTAACGTCCCAGCGTCCTTGATATCTTCGTTCCATTTGCTTTAGGTCATGATGGAATCGTTCTCCTTGTTCTTCACTGACAGCTCCAAGATTTTCCAGATGAGAATGAAGGAAACTAACTTTAACACTCATGTTACAGTCCATCAGTTTGTAGTTAGTTAACAGATCGGCAACAATATTCTTGTAGTTTGGGTCTTTTTTATTTCCTAGAAAGCCGGTTACCACTTGTTTAAAAGACTTCCAGGCTTTTCTTTCCTGGTTTTCAATTTTTAACTCGAAGTTTTCATCCTTCATAAGTTTTCTTATATCAGGCCCAAGAAATACCCCTTCTTTAAGTTTTGTCCCAGAGAGGCCAGGGAATTATCCACAAAGATGTCTAAAACACTCTCCTTCTTTAGGCAATGCTTTGACGAATTGTTTCATCAGTCCCAGATTGATGTGAAGTGGCGGAAGTAAAATCGTTTTAGGATCCAATAAACTCTCCTTCTCAACGTTCTTAACTCCAGGAACCAAACTTTTTCTTACTGGCCATTCTGTTTTAACATAATGTAGTTCACGGTCACGGCTATCCCATTCACAGAGTAAGCAGGGGAACTTTGTGTAGCCTCTCTGTTGGCCTAGTAGCATAGATATCACTTTCAGATCCCCACAAACGGTTCACTTATGATCAGAGTACTTAAGCTTGTTAAGGACCAATTCAAGGTTCTCAAAACACTCTTTCAAATGCACCGAATGCCCTACTGGTACAGATGCATATTGGTTGCCATTGTGCAGAAGAACAGCTTTCAAGCTTCCTTTGGAGGAATCAATTCATGGGGTTCGTATTTGATGTCGAATGTCTCCATCAACCCTGGAACATCAGTACAAAAAAACGAAGTCACCCACTCGAGATAAAAAAAAGGCACAAACCCTTTTTCTATACTCCTGTACGAAGAAAAGGATGTTCTTGGAGCCAACAACCCTTTTTCTTTCAACCTCGACCCTATAACCTCGGTTGAATCCTTTGCAAGGCCTATGTCTCTATCCAAATCTCTAACTTAAAAGTGCAAAATTCTATGTGTGATTTGTGGGTAAACCAAGGGTGATGGAATGTTTTCACTAATTTATCTGTATTCAGCACAAAAATACCATAAGAATCACTATAAAAATGTTAAACAATTTTTTCATCGCAGACCTGTGTAATTAAGGAACTAGGGGACACTGAAAAATGGCTTCTATTACTTCAATAATGGTTCCTATTCAGGGCCCTATTTTACAGTTTAACCCCCTCTCCAGGGTCATTAACAAAAATTCAAACACCTAGGAGTCACGTGAAACAATTGATGCTCGAATGCGATACTCGGTGATTACTCTTCCCATGGCCAAGCATGACTGTGCACAAAATAACGCAAGTATGAAATTCGGTAATATTGTTCCAGCCCCAGCCCTTTATAAAAGGACTGTGCCTATACCTGCATAAAAGATAATTAAAAGTAACTACGTAAAAGACGGGAATAACGACATGGCAACACGAATGCGAAGTAAGCCGTAGGTCATAGACCTAAGGGCCAACAGCAAGCAGTTAGACAGGACACAGCGGACATTACACTCCAAAGATACCGCTGAGTGGACTGACAACGCACATTTTGCCTATAAATGGAGGTACGAAAACGCGCCGCGGTCTCTAACCTGACGGCTCTCTTGCTTGGACGCGGATACAGTCTTACACTCTATCGGAGTTGTGCTACGCCGGACCGATATGGGGCGCTGTCCAATATCGAGTCCCAACGCCACCAACATCATAGAAGACCGGTATCAACGGTGAGGTGAGTGAAAACGTGTCTGCTAGACTCCTTTTTCCCCCTAGTTTATTATTTCCATCCTCCCCTCTTGTCATGGCCACTATTACGTAATAAACCCCCTTTTTGAACAGTCTAATGATTACCTCTTTATTTCGCTTAGATTAAGAAGCCCGTCCCTTTAGATTAGAACCTAGTTTAAGATCTCCACCGAACGCTGCCCAGCAGGAGGCGGTGCAAAGCAAGCGTGCGGCCTACTAAGCCACTTTAAGGTAAGCTAGGTGAGTATTCCTCCCACCAGTTCCCCTGTATGTCAATTGCTCTCTAAACGTGTCCGCAGTACTTAATAAAACACCAAACACTTTAAACACAAGTTCCACACAAAAGTAAAACAAATGCAAGAGGCTCGGAGGGGGTAGTTCCACACAAAAGTAGAACTAAGGGTAGGAGCGGAATGAGCTCAACATAAAAGTAGAACAAATGGGGGACAGGTGCCGTCTTAAACTCAGTAGACACCGGTAACGCCATCCAGCCCTTTCACAACAACAGCTCTACACAAAAGTAGAACAAAGGGTAAATGGCGCAGGCACATAAAAGCAGAACAAATGGTGAGACGCGCAGGGTACCGTGACGTTGTCACAAGACAACGCCTAAGGGGGTGCAGACAACGCACTTCTACGGTAAAGGTCCCTAAAACCCTCTTATTTAGCCAAGCAAAAGTTACCCAAAATAAAGAAAAAAATTTGAAGAATGGATCAAATATTATTTTTGGTACCCACCCAAACCCGCCCCAATATTATTAAACAACAAGTCTACCAACAAACGACCCTGTACTCATTACATTAGCGAAGCGAGTGAGACAATTTAAATCCCCCCAAGCAGGAAAGTTTTTTTGAGTAGATTAATTTAGAGGAATTTTTTACACAATAATTATAATCCCCCCACCCCCACCCTGTTAAGATTTCGCGATAGACACCTCTTACGCCAAGCAATTTAAATATTAACAACCCCCATCTAATAAGTCACTAGGAATATTAACGGAAGCCTAGTAGGAAGAGGTATTGATAACTACCCTACTATATTCAGAAAATTGCTCCTTATTTCAGATTAAACCCCCCACAATGAAGCTCTATTAGGAATAAGATTGTGATATCCCATAGGATAAGTTGGCATGAGTAAATAACTCTGTATTTTTTACAGCAGTGCAACTATACATTGTATATGATTGTAGGCTATAAAATTTTCTTCTGAATCCATATTAGTATCACTTAGCGGAATGTAGTATTGGCTACATGCTTACATAGAGTTCGGAAACCTTGCAATCACATTTCTGCAAGGTGCCGCATTAATTAGTTTGTAAACGCATTCAGTCAAGACGTACTACAGTTTCTCTTTTGTTATGAATTCCGACCATAGAGGAAATGCTTATTTGTCCATTGTAACACAATCCACTATGCCATATGGCAGACACGTGCTGAGCACACCGTCCGCCGCAAGGACATTAAACACGACACTGTCTCGCCAGCTCAGCGTACAGACGCACTCGAGCGGAAGTCAGACACCTTGAGTTCAGTTCCTGGCACTCTTCACTCACATGCCAGATGACTTTGCATAAATTTGCCTTTATTCTTTTTGTTTTCCATACATTTATTCACATATTGCGAAGCGTGCGATAGTAGAAAAACGCACTAATGATTTTAAAGATGTAAGCGTAGAATACACTCTTAAGGTAGAATTCTTTTTCCACAGTACATTTCAAACAGGATATTCAGTGAGCAAAGAAAACACCGTTCCCTCACGAAGTGACATAGGTGAGAAAGTAATCCAGTAGGAATTTATGAAAAACGCCCACAAATGGACGGCGATATCAATATAGCATACACGCGTAAGCACGGACTTGGGAACAGCAGGGCAACATCGCAACGTACGACAATTGTTATCAAGAGTATCATCGTTAGTATATTAGTAATAAGTATTAAGTGTTTTTAAGTGAAGTTGAAGAAATATATTATAAATATCTTGAGCTGGCACAAGGGTTCGCACAGCCTCGAGAACACGATGTTATTGATATCTTGCAGCAGGTCCAAGGGTGCACCTCGCTTTGAGATAAGGGAAGCATGGAAGAGATAAGGGAGATATTAACACACCTACGTTGATAACAAATGCCATTAATAAATAAGATTATTGTCCACACCGTGGCCCCAAAGCCCACAATTTACGCAAGCCAAATGCTTAAAAGTAGAAACGTCCCACCCAGAGGGAAGCAATTAGTTACAGATATATTGGTCAGTATAATAATGACAACCGGTGACCGAGGACTATCATTTCAGATTCAGGGACCTAGCCAACCCACTGAACACGTAAGAAGTAGTCCAGATATTAGAACGCTACTGAACTTTGAAAGGAACTAGCCACCTCTTTCACGTAGATGGCGTTCGTTCTAATACTTTCGGGGAATTAGTCCCTCCACGTTCTACATCTTGTGGCGGTCGATTCAAACTTAATACATAGTAGATTTAACGGCCGTTAGGATGCGTTCTGTATCGAAGTACGGACAACCTGCCAACGGACGATATCTTTACAGTATTCTGATAAGATGTTAGGAGATATTTATATTAAAATAAACCTAATACATCGTGGATTTAACGTCCGTTGGGATGCGTTCTGTATCGAAGTACGGACAGCCTGCCAACGGACGATATCTTTACAGTATTCTGATAAGATGTTAGGAGATATTTATATTAAAATAATCCTAATACATCGTGGATTTAACGTCCGATGGGATGCGTTCTCTATCGAAGTATGAACAGCCTGCCAACAGACGATATCTTTACAGTATTCTGATAAGATATTAGGAGATATTTATATTAAAATAAACCTAATACATCGTGGATTTAACGTCCAATGGGATGCGTTCTGTATCGAAGTACGAACAGCCTGCCAACAGACGATATGTTTACAGTATTCTGATAAGATGTTAGGAGATATTTATATTAAAATAAACCTAATACATCGTGGATTTAACGTCCGATGGGATGCGTCCTGTATGAAGTACGGTCAGTCTGCCAACAGACGATATCTCTTTGGTATTATGTCTAACATGAGGAGATAGTGACACGTTTTATGATATTATAGCATAGTAGGTAATTTGAAACCTACAGCGCTGGATACATTTGCTGATTTTCTATATAAAGAGTGACCAATATTGAAAAGGAAACTACACATACGCTGAAACTAATAAGTAAAATTGAATTAATATTTTTTTCAATGTATTATGCTTATTTGTGATAAATTCATAATTTTTCAATGTATTACGATTATTTGCGACGAAAAAAGGATGCAATTTACACATGTATCATATACCGAGGATGGCAATGCACGTGGGAGGTCACTCGATACGGAGGTAATACCTAGAAAGGCTATGTAAGAGTAAACCAAACCACTATACGTATGGGTCAACTGGTTAAGCCCTTTTGAACAGAGAACTTGTAGTTTTCCCAAACCACAATCTGCATTCGTAGTCACTCGGGTTACCGATACTACATTGCAAATTGGACGGTCACTAGGATTACTATACGTACTTAAGGCCCCATACCATGTTACGTATTTCGCCGGTCCACTGGTAAAAGAAGTCCTCATGGTTCTCTTAGTTCCGATACCACCCTGCGTATTAGACACCACTTGGTTCAAATACATCATCACACGCATCCGTTTTTTCTACGACACGAAGGCAACAGAATATATTAAAGGAATAAAACTATGCAACTCAGGCATACTATTAGTAATTCAAAATAGAGCAACCCCATTAGTTTTCTTACGGAGCAAAGATAGGCATTTCATTGAAGATACAACCCCGTTAATTATATTAAGGAGCAAAGGTAGCCACCTCATTGAAGGTTCACTTTAGAAAGTTATCATGTCAACGAATACATATTGCACGTTAGTATATAAGGATATTAGTATATAAGGCATAATGCAGACATTAAGTAACGAAACTACCTCGTACGACGTAACGAACTTCAGTGAAAAATTAACGGTACCAGGGTGAACCAATCCCTCTGTACAAAACGTTAAGAGTGATTTCTGATTTCAGACTAGTTATACGCTGTACAATCCTGTAATCCCCCAGTAGGCCCTTAATGCAGGATGCCCCCCGGACGAACGTGACGCAAGACCGAAGTTCCAACACGCATGGCAGCAACAACAGTCAAAAACTACAAACCATAATAGACTGTCAGCCGATTTAGGCAGGAGCCTTCAGCTATTTCTTTCCAACACTTCAATGTTATTTTTTTCTCTTAATACCATAACTACATGTTTTTTACGCACATAATCCAGCAACTTTGACGGAATTTCACGTTTTCTAGGATACTTTCTCCAATTTTCATTTCTTTTATCATCCCCACGTGGTAAGGAGGTTAATCATAGTAGCGCACCCTCGCAGCTACACTTGACCTAGAGTAGCCCATACGATACACTATATTTTTTTCTCTCCCTTTTTTACACACGCTACAGAGGTCGTGTACTAGCTCACAAGGGCTCGCTATTACTTAAGCTCCTTTCAGCATCATTTTCCATCGTAGGAAAATTACAGTTATGCATGCACCCTCGCGGCAGGGTTCGGCTTGACGGCGTCGTACGCAAGTCACGCATTGGTCCGAGTGCGATGCTCATAATGTAAATTTCCTACGCGATTCCATTCGAGATATATCTTTCACCTGCATTTTTTTCAATCTATATCTCCGCTGAAATTCCATTTTTTTTTTCAATTTTAACAAAACAATGTCAATATTTTTATGCAAATTACAACTCTGCCAAATAGGCAACACAGATTATGTCAAATAATGCAATATGGGATGTAGACAGATACAGATAACTATCTGCTATGAAATGACTGTAAAAAAAACCACCCCAACACCCTTGCCACGCCTTCCAAACCTTAGTAAGGCACAATTTCGCTCACCCTCCCATCTACGAAGAAGACCAGAAGCAACGAAGGACGATACGACGAATCGAAAGCAAATTCAAATCGACGAAAGGGAAGAAAAGAAGAAGAAGAAAGAAGAAAAGAAAAGTTTCCGCCCCCACGTCTAGTCCAACAATCGAGGACGATTATTAAAACAGGGAGGCGACTTGTTCCAGCCCCAGCCCTTTATAAAAGGACTGTGCCTATACCCACATAAAAGATAATTAAAAGTAACTACGTAAAAGACGGGAATAACGACATGGCAACACGAATGCGAAGTAAGCCGTAGGTCATAGACCTAAGGGCCAACAGCAAGCAGTTAGACAGGACACAGCGGACATTACACTCCAAAGATACCGCTGAGTGGACTGGCAACGCACATTTTGCCTATAAATAGAGGTACGAACACGCGCCGCGGTCTCTAACCTGACGGCTCTCTTACTTGGAAGCGGATACAGTCTTACACTCTATCGGAGTTGTGCTACGGCGGACTGATATGGGGCGCTGCCCCATATCGAGTCCCAATGCCACCTACATCATAGAAGATCGGTATCAACGGTGGGGAGAGTGAAAACGTGTCTGCTAGACTCCTTTTTCCCCCTAGTTTATTATTTCCATCCTCCCCTCTTGTCATGGCCACTATTACGTAATAAACCCCCTTTTTGAACAGTCTAATGATTACCTCTTTATTTCGCTTAGATTAAGAAGCCCGTCCCTTTAGATTAGAACCTAGTTTAAGATCTCCACCGAACGCTGCCCAGCAGGAGGCGGTGCACAGCAAGCGTGCGGCCTACTAAGCCACTTTAAGGTAAGCTAGGTGAGTATTCCTCCCACCAGTTCCCCTGAATGTCAATTGCTCTCTAAACGTGTCCGCAGTACTTAATAAAACACCAAACACTTTAAACACAAGTTCCACACAAAAGTAGAACAAATGCAAGAGGTTCGGAGGGGGTAGTTCCACACAAAAGTAGAACTAAGGGTAGGAACGGAATGAGCTCAACATAAAAGTAGAAAAAATGGGGGATAGGTGCCGGCTTAAACTCAGTAGACACCGGTAACGCCATCCAGCCCTTTCACAACAGCAGCTCTACACAAAAGTAGAACAAAGGGTAAATGGCGCAGGGCACATGAAAGCAGAACAATATACAAAATCTGCACAGCAATGTAGCCTAATAAACCACTATAGTATGTTCAAAATGGTTGTTTTCACAAATTCTGAGGTTTTGTGAGTCTAGGGCTCAACTATCCAGAGAGGGTTATTAGATGGTTGGTAGGCTTGCTGCGTTTAAAAGAATCCATACTTATATTTTTATGGCATACACTGTATATATAAAATGTGGTAGAAATAATTAAATCGCATGTAAGTTACATGTAGTTAAATATGGAACTTACAAAGATTATTTTGGAAATTCTGTCATACCGATATATGTGTATCTCCGAAATGTGCAGTGTAATTATTCGATATAAAGTCTGGGCCTGAATTGTTTACAGAATATTACTAGGTAGTTGACTACCCTCAGGGTTCTGTAAATATGCAGAGTTTGTCTCATAAGGCATACACAGTACACATATTTTTTTTTTTTTAGAAATGCAGACATTTTCATTGCAGTTACACATCATTGACTTTCATAGCGTTCCAAGGAATGACAAAATTTGACATGCTAACTGTCCTCTGGGCGTCAAATAACAAATCTTGCACCCGGTATCCAAGGCCATACGATATTATTATTTATTATTGAATCTATGAACGTGCATAAATATATTGTTGGTAACATTAATAAGCCCTTGGTGTTGGGGTAGCGCACCTGCCTCTCACTCGTAGGGCCAGGGTTTGATTCTCGGCTACGTCAGGGATTTTAGAAACTGACGTGAAGGCTGTAACGGGGTGCACTCAGCCTCGTGAGGACAATGGAGTAGCTGTCTGACGATGAGGCAGCGCCCCGGTCACGAAATCAAGATTAACGGCCGAGGAGACTCGATAAGCTGATCACGCGTTACCCCAATATCTGCAGGCCAAATGGCTGGGCAGCGGTCGCTTGGTAGGCCTAGGCCCGTAATGGGCTGTAGTGCCAAGGGTTATTATTATTTATTTATTTAACACTAATACATCAGTATGCCTTCCTTCGGAGGGGAAGTAAACCCAGAGGGCCCTTGTCATGAATTAATGCCATCTAAAAGAACCTTCCACTAACTAAACCTGTGTGAAACAAAATGTGTAGGTTAGGTTTGATTAATGCTCTTAAATTCTAACGTTTGTCACTAGGTACTGGTTGAGATGTCATCTAGTAGTAGCCAAGTTCACAGCTAGGTGTCGTGGATGGTAGCATTTGGTAGCGAAAGTAGGATCTGCCGGTACTTGAAATTATCGTCAGCTGTCCTTACTTGAATTAAAAACCGATAACACACACTAATACAGTCATCACAATTAACACCGGTTATCAGACAGATTCTACACACACCCAAAGTACACGGAGCTACATGACCGCCTTGTGGCAGCCCCTAAACTAAGAAACCAACCAACTAACACTAATAATACTTACATCAGGAGTTTCAACTGTTACAGTATTCTGAGCCAGCAGTGCAACCTTTGCACTGGAGTGAGGTTGCAATTGCTGATGACTGACGTGAAGTATAGGATCAACCTGTAGTGCGAGTGTTCTCACATTCTACACTACGTATTGTACCCAGGTCTGAGCTCGTTGACAGAATGGCCGACCTACAACAGTTTAGAGAAAAGTACATTTAATTTTTGTTTCTAGTGTGCTGAATAATACTATACGGCAGACTGTTCCAAATCCACAAGTTTGAGTTTGCGTACACGCGAGTACTCAGCAGTGAAGCTCGGAGTACGGTTGGAGAGGGGCTGGAGGTGATAGCCAATACGTCACTGGGCGAAGGTCATAACACAAGTTCATGCCCTTCCTGCCAGTCTTGATTATCCACCGCGCTGTGACGGTAGCCTCCACAGCAGAGCTGTATTGCATGTTGTAGGTTTACTCACGCAAGGTGGCGAGTACTCGGCCCCACGCTGGCGAGCAGCTCGGCTGGAACAGCCTGATATACGGGGTAGAGAGGGGAGGAGGGATAGAGTGGGAGGGGTCGGAACGCCTGGCTAAAGTATTGTATATCTGACCCATGGGCACCTACGCAACGTAATTTTGATTAAATTGACTGATGTAACAATAAGCGACTATTTTTTATTTGGTTATGTATTTATTTATTTATTTATTGTAAGCCTCCGTGGCTTAGGCGGCAGCACGCTGGCCTCTCACCTCTGGGTCCGTGGTTCAAATCCCGGTCACTCCATGTGAGATCTGTGCTGGACAAAACGGAGGCAGACAGGTTTTTCTCCGGGTACTCCGGTTTTCCCTGTCAAACTTTCATTTCAGCAACACTCTCCACTATCATTTCATTTCATCTGTCTTTCACTTAATCATTGCCCCGGAAGAGTGCGTCAGGCCTCGGCAGCCGGCACAGTCCATATCCTCGCCGCTAGATGGGGGCTTCATTCATTCCATTCCTGACCCGGTCGGAGACTGGAAGTAGGCTTGGATTTTCATTTTCATTTATTTATTTATTTATTATTATTGATTTAAGCCCACTACGGAGCGATTATGACTAGTTCTTCGATGCTCTTTTCCGTTCCCAATATCTCTTGAGCCCTGCTGATAATTTTTCCTTTCTCTCCTGCGAAAGGGGCTTCCGACATTTAGAGACTCTAGGTGGTGGGGTCCAAGATTCTACCATAGCACAAAATTTAGAACGATCTTCTACATTAAGGTCAGCAATTCCAGCCGAATCCAAGTCCTTTAGTACTTCATTAAGCCACAGGCTTCCAGTCTTGTAGCTTTTAACCAAGGAGAAGATCTTCTTGGTAAGCCTGTTGCTGTTCATTCGTTGTAGGTGCCCATAGAACTTTAGCCTCCTACGTCGCATACTGGTATTGGCTGATTCTAACTGTAATTAATTCTAATTTATTTTTGTAATTATTTATTTATTTGTGTATTTGTGAATTTATTTTTTATTGAATTTATTTTGTGTATTTATTTATTTATTTAGTTATTTATTATCCTGTCATATTCTTAGCAAATGCGCTATTTCGCCTCATTACCCCACTGTCCTCCCAGACCAAGAACGTTGTGAAACGTCATTGCATAAGCTACATCTCAGTTATAAACAGAAACGCTATCGTTATCGAAGAGGCAGAAAAGAATGTGCTGAGAGGTTGTGAAATGCCAAGTTATAATTGAAGCACGTGACGAATACTAACCCTGTGAGCAAGATTCGACGAAGTATTCAATTAATTGTGGCTTTGGGTAGAACTCAACTAAAAATCTGTCCTCTGCTACGTATTCTGTTAAATCAATTACATTATATTAATGGCACGTATTTTAATAATTTTCGGAAATAATAATATAAAATAAGGCGTTGTGTACAGAAGGAAGCAGACGGCTGTCCGAGCTGCGTCAGCCACAATTACCCTTGTTCCTGTCGTCTTGCAGCCCGCCGCTCTCTTAATGTAATAAAGACAAAAAAGTGGCAGTAGACGTGGCCCTAAATCAGGCACTACGATCCTCTCATTCCGCTAATGGAACGAGCCGGAGACAAAGTCACAAGGAGCTTTCTCCGTAATCTAGAAAAATCTCCTTCGTAACCCCATTGTGAATGACCCGGGATGTTAATTATATTCCCAGTCTTTGAAGTGGCAGAAATTACAGATACATCTTAATAGTTGGTGATAATCCAGACAGTTCCAGTCTTACTAATTTAGATATAATTCAGGAAAACTAAAAGAATATGTAATTTGGTTTTAATTACACATGAAGCTGAGTGTACCCAGTTCCAGCCCTCAGAACAGAATTAAATTCCTTGGCAGTGCCGGGATTCAAACCCAGACCTCCAGGGCAACATCCAAGAATGCTAACCGGTACACCACGAGGTGGCCAGAATTAAAATAATCAGAAATATTGATAAGGTATCATGGGACTCATACTTTATGACAATACAATTTTGAGACTTATGAGATCGGGCAAATGTGTGTCTGTCTGTCTATCTGTCTATCTGTCTGTCCTACTGTCTGTCTGTCTGGCTGGCTGTGTGTCCCCCCCCCCCCTCCCTATCAACTCCTAAACGGCTGCAGCAATCGAAACAAAATTTGGTAGGAGTAAAGATCTATACCTGAATATCTCACGGCCATATTTGAAAATGATGTCAGTGCTACCAACTGCTGAAAAATCGCAATTGAAATTTGAGCTCCATGTTGAATATCATGGAGGGTATGAATGGGACCTATTTCAAAATTGGCACACGTATAGATACAATACATTTGGCCAAGTCTGATTTATACAATACAGAGTACACCGTTAAATAAAATTCCATCAAGTTTTCTGGTCGATGTTGATAAACTTTTGCGATCAACTATCAAAGAAATCATTGGGTTACCACATGACTGTCCCAATGATATGTTGTATGCATCCAGGAATGTTCGGGGGCTGGGTTTAGTTAAGGTTGAATGGGAAGCATATATACAGCATTTTAATATAGTTCAAAAGTTACTCAGAGTGGAAGATGTTCATTTAGATATTTGTCGAAATCTTGACGGGGAAAAGAAAGAAATTCTTCAATATTTTAATTTTCCAACTAGTGATTGCACAGAATCAAAATCAGGACGTTGGGTACGAAATGAGCTTCGGAAACGGTCATTTGAAGCTTGGTGCAAACTTCCTCATAAAGGTAAAGGAGTGGAAGTTTATGAACAACATCCTAAGAACAACTCGTGGATAAATAACAGAAAAGGCTTATCGTGCTCTGAATGGACGAATGCCATCAAAATGTCTTGCCACATCTCAGCGGTGAGAGCTGTGCCGGGGAGAAGTCAGCACACAACCCTATGCCGACAACCAGGATGTGACCAACCAGAGACGCTAGGACATGTCCTGGGCCAATGTTCTAAAGGAGAACTGTTACGAAATTCCCGCCATCACCGAGTTCGATCATCAATTGCCACTTCCCTGAGGAAATTGAAATGGGAAGTTTATGAGGAAGTGCACTGCATTTCGGAAAATGGTAGTCACCGTAGAGCAGATATCGTTGCCATTGACAGGAAGAATGGAAGGGGTTTGGTCCTGGACCCCACGGTACGAATGGAAGTGGACATTCCGCAAGCCGTACGAGTCAACGAGGAAAAAGAGGCTATTTACCGACCATGCATACCTCACTTGAGTGAGAGATATAACTTACCTAAAAATGCATGGAAAGTGAATGGCCTTCTATTCGGAGCTCGTGGAACATCTTATAAGTTCGTCGTGGATATCCTCAAGAAGCTTGGCATTATCGAGAATGATCTTGAGAAGCTCTGCTTAGGCGTATTGAGAGCTTCACTCAACATGCTACATAACCATTTATATGGTATATCGTAATGACTTATGTACATGTACTGTAGAGCCAACAATGTACCTACACTGTATTCTGGATCTTTATGGTCTCCCGGAATGCCGGGCGGATGTCCTTCAGGAAATATATATATATATATATGCAGTTTAATTTCCAGGAGGCCATACATGGCAGTGTTGCCAAAATGATTTTAAGCCTGCTGATAGGTCCAAATTTTAAATGCATATAACTTCTACACTATCAATTGGATTTCAACCAAATTTCGTATGTGCTATGTGTACATAAACAGATATGACTGAGTGTATTCTTAAGAGCCACCAGGGCTACCAACTGTTAATAAATGCTCTCAATTTATTTTATCCAAATACCAATATATCAGAAAGTATGCAAGCCGACAGCGTTAAACTATGCACACGTATAGTACCTGACATTCTATATTAATTTGGAGTATCTTATATACGTCAGTGCTACCAACATGATTCTAAGCTCGCTGAGAGGTCCAAATTAAAATACATGTAACTTCTATACTATCATTTGGATTTCAACCAAATTTCGTGTGTTCTATGTGTACCATAACAGATATGACTATGCCGATTCTTAAGAGTAACCAAGGCTGCCAACTGTTAATAAATAGTGTCTCTATTTTAGTTACCCTAATATCAATATATCAAAAAGTATGCAAGCCAATAGCTCTCAACTTTGCACACGTATATTACCTGGCATTCTAGATTAATTTGGTGTTACCAATATAGGCCTACGTCAGTGCTGCCAACATGATTCTAAGCCTGCTGATATGTCCAATTTTAAAATACATGTTACTTCTATACTAACAAATGTATTTCATCCAAAATTGCCAAAACACGAAATCATAATATTTCATATTATTTCTGACCAACATATGCATGACATTGTTGCCAAAGTGATTTTACGCGCGCTGATAAATCCAAGGTCAAACTGCATGTAACGTGCATGCTATCCATTGGACTTCAACCAAATTTTGTATTCTGTACCTTAATAGATGCAACTAACAATAGCCTATATTCAGTCACCAGGGCTGCCAACTGTAGTTCTCTATTAGGCTACATTATACCAGGTATATTTCGAACTAATTAGAAATTTCGATATTACCAACTTAATTTCGTCATTATTCTAGATAGGTCTATATAGATTGGCAAGAATCTTAAATTTCAAGAAAAGTAGGCTCCTTAGTTAGTCACGGAACTTCTTGTTTTTCTTGTTTTGAAATTTGTTTCAATATATACAATATGCTCAATGATCGGTACGATGGCTTGTGAGACAATCAACCGGAGGCTGTTCGTGGGTTACCGTCAGACAGAGCTCGATGCCGTGATTTTTTTTATTTTCAATGCAGAGAAAAACGTTTCACAGACATACATTGCTCCAAACATTGATAACACCTGTGCAATTTTGAATATTCTTGCGCGGTAATTTTAAGTAGTAATTGGGCAAATTTTTCACAGAGCTAAAAATATCCTCAAGTCTAGTGCTACATAGCAAATTTATAAGCTCCATTTGAAACTCATGCGGAACCTAAGTAGCAAAGATTGAAAATGGCTTGACAAACAAATCAAAAAAAGGTTGAAGTTTTGCAAGTTCTAGAAATCTGGTAGAAAACTCTTTCAATATACGGGACACCACACCGCGACTGTTTGACCGTCGACACAGCAAAGGCAGTACGAGAGAGAGTAAGACGAGAAAGCAGGCGAGAGAGAAACATACATATAGTCTTCCCCCACCATCACTGCAAGGTCGTCCGTGCCACAAGCGCGCTGGACTGCAGCCAGAGTGCCAGTGCGCCCGGAGTGTTGTTTGGCCACCTCTGTCATAAACCAACACATGTTATTCTTTCCAGGAGTGTTATACATTGTACCCCGACCAGTCATTTTGCGAATTCTTGTTGTCGGATTGAAAGTTAAAATATCAATTGTTAATAAAGCAGAAATTTTCATTCGGGATAAAAATTAAAGATAGTTCCAGAATTTAAATATTTAGGCATCACACTGCAATCGAGCGCAAATTGTTTCACAAAACATGTCACAGATAAGGTAACCCAAACAATGATGGCAATGCACGAAATAAATGACATCAGATCACTCAGTCGGGAGACAACAATGTTGCTATTCAGAGTAAAGAAGTGACAGTCAGTCTGAAAGACTAGACTTTGTATCATTTTAAATGCTACAAATGCTAGAAAGACTGGAGGCTTCTCGCTTCGCTCGAAGCCAAAGACTCTTGGCATGTTAGAAAATTATCTGCATAATACTTATCTTGCTTTATAATAATTTACCTTGTTTTAAATTACTCGCGAACGGCAAGTGCAAACCAAGGGCAAAGCAAGGTCAAGCGCGCGGGATGCCGTCACGCTCACAAGAGCTCGCGGGGACGTGCCCCTTCAATGCAGTCTAAAAACACTTATAGTGGGCGATGTATTGAAGGTAGAGATATGCTCTCGCGGACTTTTTTGTAGAACTTTCCATGCTGACCAATTCTTACGCTCATAGTATATTGATATTTTTAAGGGTTTGTCCAGCGTAAGCTTAAGATGCGCACGGACGTCAAGTTTGTTTTCGACTTTTTCACTGAAATCGTTACTGCTAGGCTTCCTTTGATCACACATAAATTATTTTCTACAGAATCGTTCCTCGAGATATCCTTGACAAAATGGTGAAAACCGTATCAATATCCATCCAGTGGTTCTCGAGATTACCCGTGACATCCAAGAATCGGGGATTTTTGTCTTATACTAACGAAGTAGAGATTATCGGACAACACATGCACCAAGCAGTACTATGACGTCACACACCTTAGTGCATCTGGGTGCATTTCGTCCCGTCACCGTAACGTAACGCCAGACCCCAGCGTAACGACGAAGTCGACAAGATCATTTAAAATGATAACAATTCTTCCAATATTGACCTATGGCATTGCAATCATCTGGACACATTTAACAACGAGGAACGTACCCACATTGGCAAATGTGAAATCGAACTACATAAAGAAGGTGATAGGAGTATCAAAAACGACACGATCTAGACTTGTATATCACCAGGCAAAGGAATATTTCCTCGTAGATGACCTCAGGACAACATACCTCTAACGAGCACAGGTGCATCAGAGAAACTGCTGGCAACTTTAACGGAGAAGAGAGAACAACTACAACCAGACTTCTTTGGCATAGGGGCCATGATAGACCGCACGTGGACAAAAGCTAATTTCGAACCAAGACATGTCATTACAAGATTGGCAGTTCACGGTTTTCACCATCTACTCTGCAAATCAAAACACTTCCATGACCCAAGTATAGACTGTGATTGCACACTATGTGGAAAAAATGTGTGAACGGTACCACATAGAATTCTGTACAAGAAGAACAATGCCCATAAGTGATTATGGAAATGCGTAACCCATCAATGTAACCTATATTTTCAGTTATGGCTATTTGGCTGCGCTAAATATATTATTTATAAAGCATCAGTGAAAAATGGCTTCAAAGCTATCAATACTATCATTTGCTACACATTGTTAGAATACTTGGTCTTGAAGGAGCCTTTGTACGAGCCATGTTGTTTATAACAACACGGGTTATGTGTCTTACAAGAACAATGGCTAGGTGTGGTGGACATGAAAGAGGTATTTCAAGTAGCAATTAGGTGGGGTGTCAGGTGTTGGCTGGCCAGCCGACGTCCCGGCGGCTTGAAGGTGACGCGGCGGAACATTGGCTTGAGTAGGGGGAGGGGGAGGGGTTGGGGAGGAGGGAGATTTAGTAAGAGGCAGGAGCTCTCGGACCGACCCGGCCGCTCTGGGCCTGAGTAATGGGCGATCTCGGAAATTGAATTGGTGTCGAGAAATGAGGCGAAGGTTTGTGTAGGATGCTTCCATCTTATTGACTGGACCAGCCCGGTTTACTGACTCTATTCTCTGTCCTGAATACATCGACCGACAAGCATCAAATTGCAATAAAGCAATAACGTCTGAAACACAGTAAAGAAACTCGCTTCATTGTTTGCGCAGGGAGAACAAATCGTTGACTTCGAACTACTTCAGTTGTTCAAATATTTCGAAAGTTAAATTTACTAGAGTATTTTCAATAATCGATTATTAAAATATATCGAACAGTTTCATTATTGGAATTATTCGACGATGATAAGTACCCGAAAATTAAGGCAATTTGTGTAAAGAAATATGTGAAGTGGTCGAGTTGTTCGAAGCAGGGGTAAATCCAGGCGGTCGGATGGGGAGTTACCTCCTTCCCCGTTCAGTCTGATAGATCCTTGTAAATAAATAGCCTATCACTCAAAACAAGCATCGCTTTCTTTCATTCTATATTTCTTTCTTTCATTCTTTCTTGCTTTCTTTCTTTCTTTCTTTCTTTATTTATTTTTTCCTTCGTTATGTCATTCTTTCTTTCTTTCTTTCTTTCTTTCTTACCTTCTTTCTTTCTTTCTTTCTTTCTTTCCTTCTTTCTTTCTTTCCGACTTTCTTTCTTTCTTTCTTTCTTTCTTTAATTCAATCATTCATTTTTCTTTCTTTCTTTCTTTCTTTCTTTCATTCCTTCTTTATTTCATTCTTTCATTCTTTCCTTCTTACCTTTTTTCTTTCTTTCTCTCTTTCTTTCTTCATTTCTTTCTTTCATTCCTTCGTTCTTTACTTTTTTCCTTCTTTCTTTCATTCTTTCTTTCTTTCCTTCTTTCTTTCCCTTCTTTCTTTATTTCTTTCCTTTTTTATTTCATTCTTTCATTCTTACCTTCTTTCTTTCTTTCTTTCTTTCTTTCTTTCTTTCTTTCCTTCTTTATTTCATTCTTTCATTCTTTCCTTCTTACCTTCTTTCTTTCTTTCTTTCTTTCTTTCTTTCTTTCTTTCCTTTCTTTCTTTATTTCTTTCCTTCTTTATTTCATTCTTTCATTCTTTCCTTCTTACCTTCTTTCTTTCTTTCTTTCTTTCTTTCTTTCTTTCTCTCTTTCCTTCTTTCTTTCTTCATTTCTTTCTTTCTTTCTTTCTTTCCTTCTTTATTTCATTATTTCATTCTGTCCTTCTTACCTTCATTCTTTCTTTCTTTCTTTCTTTCTTTCTTTCTTTCTTTCTCTCTCTCTTTCTTTCTTCATTTCTTTCTTTCTTTCTTTCTTTCTTTATTTCGTTTTTTCTTTCTTTCTTTCCTTCTTTATTTCATTCTTTCATTCTTTCCTTCTTACCTTCTTTCTTTCTTTCTTTCTTTCATTCCTTCGTTCTTTACTTCTTTCCTTCTTTCTTTCTTTCTTTCTTTCCTTCTTTATTTCATTCTTTCATTCTTTCCTTCTTACCTTCTTTCTTTCTTTCTTTCTTTCGTTCATTCCTTCGTTCTTTACTTCTTTCCTTCTTTCTTTCTTTCCTTCTTTATTTCATTCTTTCATTCTTTCCTTATTACCCTCTTTCTTTCTTTCTTTCTTTCTTTCTTTATTTCTTTCTTTCATTCCTTCGTTCTTTACTTATTTCCTTCTTTCTTTCTTTCCTTTATTTCTTTCTTTCTTTCTTTCTTTCTTTCTTTCTTCCTTTCTTTCCTTTATTTCTTTCTTTCTTTCTTTCTTTCTTTCTTTCTTTATTTCTTTATTTATTTATATCGTTCTTTATTTCATCCTTTCTTTCTTTTTTATTTCCTTCCTTCTTTCTTTCTTTCTTTCTTTCTTTCTTTCTTTAATTCTCTTTCCTTTAGGCTTTCTTTTCTCTTTGTTTATATGCTTAATATAATTATTCGAACATTTGAACGATTAGACGTGCTTGTCGATTATTGAATGAACAGTCGGGCTATTTAATTAACGCAAATATTTTGAAATTCGAATCTTCGATTTTTTTTTTTTAAATTGGTATGTTCGAATAAAATTGTCGTATTTGTTTACGGGAAGTGTGACTTTAGTTAGTTACTTATTGTCGCTTTAAGGGGCGGAACTGGGTTTTGGTCATATAAGAGAATATATAACTGAAAGTGGTTCTTAAACTCACTCGTAGAAAACCTTACGTTAAATAACACTTACATATAGTTATTGAGCGCTATCAGCTATAACATTACAAGGAAGTTCGAAAAGGTGTTGGCGCCAGATGCCGAAACAGTAAGATAACATCATGGCTACACTCCAGAGTTTGTCAAGACATTATCGACGAAATATCTCATTTCGTAACATTGTGGAACTTCTTGCATAGTAAGAATCAACTGCAAACGGATGGTGGACTATTGACAAATCTTCAAGGGTGTTCAACCATTAATGCTCGTGTCCAAACTAGGAGAAAGTTCTCCTGCCAGTCGGACGCAGTACCGCCGTAAATGAACGGCATTACCGATCTAAAGGTTAATAGTAGGCCTATATACATTTTAACACATTGACAATCTTGGTTTAAAATTTCACAAGTCATCTCCATACGTTAGTGACAGAAAATATGGGTGGTTGGTTCCTCAGTTTTGGTGCTGCGACGACGCACTTTGGGTGTGCGTAGAATTTTTCTGATAACCTGTGTTAATTGTGATGGCTGTAAGAGTGTGTGTTATCTGTGGTTCAGTCTACATTCCGGGATATAGAGTTTACCGGAATGATAGGCTCCGGAGAGCTGGTGGGGGTACAGGCATTTTAATAAAATCTGACCTGGTCCATCATCGAGTCCCGACCCCAAATAACCTGCAGACGATCAATTTTTAAGTAGTTCCTAATTTTGCTACTAAATGCTACCGTCAACGACAACTAGTTCTGAACTTGGTTACTAGATGCCACCGTAGTCGGCTCCTGGCGACGAACGTTGGAACTTAAGAGCATTAGTCAAATCTAACCTATAATTTTGCTTCAGACAAGTGTAATTATTGGAAGGTACTTTTACATGGCATACATCTCTGACATGGGACCGCCGGCTTTACTTCTCCTCCAAAGAAAGGCATACTGAGGGATTTTTAACGCTCTTAAAAATCAGACGACTTCGGCCGGGTTTAAGCCGGCGATCTTGAGCATAGAAGCTCAGCATGCTACAAACTACACCATCGAAGCCGTCAAGACAGAGAATAATATCTGTTATTATTGTTGTTGCTTCAATTATGGGCTGAGACATTCTGGTCATTTGATCCCCATACACTCGGGTGTGTGAAGAATTTGTGTGACATATGATGCTGTTTTGCGGTCTGTGATAGTGTGCGTATTGAAAGCCAGGCTAGGATTGGCACGGAGGTGATCGAGACCTTAAGATGGACCACGGACAACCACTTCCAGGATGACTGTGGTTGGAATGGAACTCGTGACTGCTCAGTGAGGCTGAATATACCCTCAGATCAGAATTACATTTCTTGGCAGAGCCGGAAATTGAACCCGAACCTCAAGGGCTACACCACACTAGGTGGTCATCAACTAATTGTCTAATTGCATGGAATACGTGATGTCACGTTTTCCAGTTTCTAATGAAAATCTACAGCCTGCCTCCAATCGACCGACCGGGTCATGGATGGAATGAATGAAGCCCCCCCCCCCCCCATCTAGCGGTGATGATATGAACTGTGCCGGCCGCCAAACCTGTCGCACTCCTCTGAGGCAATGATTAAATGAACGACGGATGAAATGATAGGGGAGAGTGTTGCTAGAATGAAATTTTGAGAGGGAAAACCGGAGTACCCGGAGATAAAACTGTCTGCCTCCGTTGTGTCCAGCACAAATCTCACATGCAGTGACCGGGATTTGAACCACGAGGCCGGCGTGCTGGCGCCTAAGCCACGGAGGCTCTCTCCAGTTTCTAATAAAATTTGAAAATTGTTAGAATTAATAGAACATATATTTTTCTCTGATATTTCTTCGTAAGTCCAGAAGCTGCCGCAACAGCGCCTCTCCATCTAAAATTTGAAAATTCACGGTGGTGAAAGTGGCTAAATGTATCTGCCCGGATAACAGGAGAACAGGAGAATCGGGTTTGAATCCTTACTGTGGTCACATTGTCAAGTCTTACTCAGCAGGAATGACCGCTCGAAGGAGAGAGCTATGTCCTACGCCATTTATATGTTTCTCCTCACCACCCTGCTAATATTAGAGTATTTATCCAGGATAAGCCACCAATCGTAGGATCGATATGTACCGGGGACGTTCTCTTGACCGGCTGGCTTCAAAGGGAACCCAGTTCAGGGTATATTACGTTGGGGGTATGCGTAGAGCATGGTCAGCCAACTGGAGTTGACGTCGTACGACCACTACGTTTAGGCTAAAGCCATACACGAGACCGCATACAACATCTCATGGCGGGACTCGAACCAAGTGAAGTTGAATCTGTAAGTCAGATCAAATATTTATAGCGTATTGTAAGAGTTGGGAAACAGTAGACTTAGTTTATTACGGTTTCATTTATTTAGTGCACAATGCAGGTAGCTAATTATAAGACGCGTGTGGAAAATATGTATAAGTTTTATTAAACATTTATAGACGCCAGGAAGGCTGGATTTTCAATGCTCATTCGTATCATTTAAAAACAGGTATTATCAACTTTTATTTTTGACAGGCTGATGACAAATAAATTAGTTTGACAATGTTAGATCAAGGCCAAGGTTACGAGCCAAGTTCACTACACAGCACACTCGATTCTAGGCAGTGGATTAATATTTTGTTTTAGAAGGCTGTGAGATTCTTGACATTATTACAAGTGGAATGTAGAGTTCCGTTACTCACATTTATTGGCCAGAACAATACTTGAAAACAGGTTTATTTCATTAAGAGAAGCCACGCAGGCAATAAATGAATCTGTATTTTGTAACCAAATGAACGCAGGTTCGATTTATTCAGGGAAGAGGTAATTTTATAAATGCACACACACACAGTTAGCTTGTATCAGAAACCTTTATGTTTATTTAAAGCGTCGTCAGGATGTGTTTTCTGTACACATAATCTTGATTACCAGCAATTCCAACGTGTATCAATTAGGATTCCACACTTTTGTAAATTAAGAGTATTATATGAGTCGTGACGGTGGATGAATACCTCCGACATTGTTATTGTGATTATATCGGTGGTAATGAACTAACTAAAGTCGTACCAAAACCGAAGGCGCCTGGATCAATGGATCCGAAATAAGAGTAAAGTAATTGGTGAAGACATAGGATGTCTAATAAGTGTTATGAAATATTGGTGAAGACACAGGGTGTCTCGTAAACTATTGAACTATTGAGTTATTTGCTTAAGTTGGATACAAACGTTACCTGAATACACTGAACGCTTTTAAAGGTCCATAAACTGAACAACAATACTGGCAGGAATAAATAATTGTGTGAAACTTTAATAATCAAAATAGGGTTTTGAAAACTAACAAATCTTATAAATTCCCCCTGAACCTAAATAAAATTTATAAACATTAAAAATAAACTATTTTCTGGACCAAATGTCAACACTTAGATATTGTTAAGCTATTGCAGATACCCTTTGATACATTTTCACATGATTAGTCGACCACTAATTGGTGATGTGATAACTGAAGCACACACATCAGATTAGTAGCAATATGAG
This sequence comes from Meconema thalassinum, assembly GCA_946902985.2. NCBI lineage: Eukaryota > Metazoa > Arthropoda > Insecta > Orthoptera > Tettigoniidae > Meconema > Meconema thalassinum. The sequence goes on from OX336388.2 coordinate 925,697,559, forward strand.
TCGATGTAATTGTTTAATTACTATCGCATTTGCAGGCTTTCCTATATTTTCTATTTTTCTTAACACTTTGACACTATGACCGTTTGTTACAAACAGAAACAAATCGAGTACGTAGGCAGTGCCAATTGCACAACCATAGGAGTGCTGAATTATTGTATGCATTTGTGTTGTATTAGCATAATTTTTTTATTCAGCAACATTGTGCACATAGCTTGATTTTCTTAGTAATAAACGCATCTCGTTTATTAATTAATGATAGTTAGGACTAGCTAACACTTAACTCTAAGGATAAATGTTAGAGGTGGCACCATCATAGCATAGGACCAATTTTCCCCTTGCTACTAAATGTAAATGTTCTAGTATTTGTAAGCAAGTAAATGTCGTGCTTGCTGTAAATTCTTTTGATGTTTGATCCACCCGTAAGTCATTTCGATGTAATTGCTTAGGGCCGATCTTACGTGCCATTCTCTTAGCTTGTTCATTTTGTCGAATTTTGTATTAGGACCATGAGAGCAATTTAGATCTTGTTTAGGACTTTTTTATATTTCTTTCAGGGCAGAATAGTATCGGACTAGCCGTTTGCAACTCTCATGCTAGGCTAGGGATCTATTCTGAATAAAATTTATTTGTGATTTTAACCTATGACTGACCTCTCTTTTCTTGTTTAGTTTTGTTATCGATGCATTCCTCTGAGCTGGTTAAAGATCGAACCTCACTAATTCCCGACACCCCCGAGTGCAGACTTTTGTGCTACACCAGCCTATGAATGTATCGTCCCCTATACTTGTGTGTTAGCTGGAAGAGGGTCTCGGAAGGGTCATTTGAAACCGGTGGCTCCCCGAAACCTTCGGCCAGCGGGCACAATACATCATCACGGCCTCAAAGACCCTAAAAATTTATCAGGGTTTTAACTGCCTAGAAGAACCTGGAGTCAACTAAACAGAATCCGGTGTGCACACGGAAGACCTAAGTACTTCTTCCACACATGGGGACTCTCAGACTCGCCATTTTGAGACTGTGAAGCTTAAGAGCAGACCATAGACAACATTGCAGATGAATGTCCTAAGAGACGCTTCAGTGGTGACTGTAAGGATGTCATCAATGCCTCTCCAACAGCATTGGAATGGACAAACTCACTCGACAGCACTCTTTAAGACCAGAGCTCTTGTAGGCTATGTTCATTATATGTTTATATTTATTTTGTATACATTGTTGTAATATATCCATCCGATAAATAATAATAATAATAATAATCGTCTGTAGCGAGGAGATGATGATGATGATGATAATTGCTTTTTAAAGGCATTTAACACCTAGGTTGGTTGGTTGGTTGGTTCCTTAGTTTAGGGGCTGCGACAACGCGGTCATGTAGCCCCATGTACTTTGGGTGTATGTAGAATCTGTCTGATAAGCGGTGTTAATTGTGATGACTGTATTAGTGTGTGTATCTGTTTTTTAATTCAAGTAAGGACTGCAACTTTGAATTTTTGCAAAACGTTGCTACTTTTGCCACCAAACGCCGTCAACGACTACTAGGCCTAGTTCAGAACTTAGCTACTAGACGCCACCGCAGTCGGCTCTTAGCAACGAACGTAGCAACCTAAGAGCGTTGTTTACATTCTTAACCTATACAATTTAGTTTCACACAGGTGTAATTAGTGGAATGTTCTTTAACATGCCATAAATCTATGACATGGGACCGCTGGCTTTACTTCCCCTCCGAAGGAAGGCATATTGAGGGATTTTTAACGCTCTTAAAAATCCGACGGTTTCGGCCGGGTTTGAACCTGCGATCTTGGGCATAGAAGCTCAGCGTGCTACCGACTACGCCACCGAAGCCACCTAACATCTAGGTTATCGTCCGCTAATGGTTTGGGTGATACTGAAAAAAAATATCTCATAACATGAATAATTTATATGGATTGCAGCCAATGGCCATAGAAGGGTATTTTAATTGAACGCCCGTAGTTTCCCAGCAAGTTCGATATCAAGTAGTTACAACTTTGGCTACCAGATTCCACTGTCGCTGATACCTATCGGTGAACATTGGAACTTGATTGAGCGTTTCTAACCAACATGGAATCTACAGATAAACCTAACTACAATTAAAACTCAGACAATTTTCTAGGTTTATGCCATGTCTTGTGCGAGGTGTCGCCTAGGAGCACCAAGATAGGCTCATCAGCTGGCTCTAGGTGTCTGAGCTTTTTTCTCTCGCAGTAAAGAAGGGCAGGTGCGCTTCATTAGGAGGGAGCTAGCGCGAAATTTGCTACTCCTGTAGGGGTCCGGAAACGGACACCAAGTGCCCCTTGATGAGCCAATTTCGGTGTTCCAAGGTGAAACCCCGAACAAGACACAGCATAAACCGAGAATAATTGCTGAGTTTAAATTCCTTAGCCGTGAAAGCCAATATGTCTAACTACAATACTTATAACTAACGCTCGGACTCGAAGAAGATAAAAACAAAAAGAAGAGATAAGGGAAACAAATGACAGGGAAAAGAAATAAAAGCTATATTAAAAGTAGTACATTAAATTATTTGGACATTTCCGCTCAAAATGACATAATATGAAGGGAGTCCATTTAGAACTAACTCATATTAATTTTTAAAAGTGTATCGGCATTCAAGAGGAACGTTACAACTTCAAAGCTAAATAATAAATTTGATAACCTGTCATATTGTGTTTTTGGTAATGGTGCGTATATTTGTTATTGAAGCGATTATTGGCATTGCAGCATCCGCGGCCTTTTGGAAGAACATGATCATGTAAGAGATAATTTTGACACCTTCCAACTTAATCCTGCTTTTCTAAAAAAATGAACCCTTTATCTCTAGGACTATACAATCAATGATTTTGTAGAGCAGTTCAATAACACTTTTCTACAAACACTGAACATTTAAAAGTGGTAAAAAATAAAAATCTCAAAAGGTAAAATATAGCCTATATAATCACAGGTTTTCTTTTCAAAGATTAGCCTCTCCTAAACAGAAGTCCAATCCTACCCGTGTATTTTAAATTTTAAAAGTTCAGTATAATTCCAAGATCCCTTTATAATGCATGTAAAAGTTTCAGATCAACTCTATCATGGATTAGGAGTAAAGTGACTCTGGATATGGATAAATGAACATTATCAAGATAGCAGTGGTGTGGTTCCCTTAAGGGAGCTCATAGATATCTCCTCGTAGTTATAATAATGATCGATTGTTTTTATTCGTATTATGTAACTGCATGCAATTATGTAATCCATGAAAGGAGATCTTCTAAAGGCAACTTTATGTCCAAAAATTGTATTTTTTGGTTGTATGATTAAAATATTTTCAAAAAACTTTTATCCAATTCTTTATGATAGTATCTCACACACGAAAAATAATTAGATAAATAAATAAATAAATAAATAATATAATACACAAATGAATTGATTAATTAATAAATAATAGGTAGACTAATAATATGGTGAGATTAACATTACGACGTAGTTTTGAAAGGTAATCAAATACACACAATCACAAAAACACGAGTAATCAGACAATTTCCATATACTCCAAAGAACACGGGCCTGATGATTATGATGTCTAATAACTTATATGAAAAAAATGAGGAACAAAGATAAATATTTAGTTTTGGTAAGCAATTACAAACAAAATTAAACATAATTACTATTTAGATTATAAACATAGTTTACTTTACGATAGTCACTGTGTTTGGCAGATCACTTTGTTTATCTTTGACGCCTTGGTTTGGGGGAGGTGGAGTATATCATCCACTGTCGAAGATGAGCCGCCCAGAGTTGTGGAACAATTGTCATTAAGGAAGCACCATGGTGTACCTAGTGGGCGGTATTAACATGCCAGCAGGCGATGTGCATACCTCGGCCAGCCTTGCGCCGCAGTAGTGGTGGAACCGCAGTGGCCACGTCTTGAAGCATCTTGAGGCGTCTTGAGGGAACCCACAAGCCACTAGCCATTTGAGACGCCACCGTGCAAACCACCAGATGGCCACCACGTGGACAGCTCTATCTCCTTAGCGTACAAGGGATTCCACAATATAGGCTATTTCACACGGCATTCAGGATCTCTCTGAATAACATCTGCTAAGAGTATAATGAGATGAAGAGGCGTGTGAGTAGCATCGAACACTGTTCATTCGAGGTACAAGGCTCTTGTTGTTTCAGACTTCAGACCTTCACTGGTTTGATGCAACTTTCCCGACCTCCCTGTTCTGAGCTAATCGTTTCATCTCTACATAGCTGAAACACCTTACATCCGGGGCATTATGATTAGCATATTTTAACCTTGGACTACCCCTACTCTTCTTGTCCTCGTCCCTTCCTTCCATAACTAAATTTGCTAATTCTTGGTGTCTTAGCATGTGTCCTACCAACCTATCTCTACTATTTATTAGCAGTCGTCAGAAACATCTCCCGCACGTATTAATACCTCTTCCTTTTTTACTCTATCTAGCCATCGGATCTTCATAATTCTCCAGTAACACTACATTCCAAACGCTTCTATTCTCCTCTTTATTGGTGAGCCAACCGTCCAAGATTCACTTCCATAGAGCGCCACGCTCCAAACAAAGGTTTTCAAAAATGACTTTTTAAATATCAATTCCTAAATCGTATAGCAAACGATTTGCGTTCTTTACACTAGCGTGGATTCAAAATCAGCTCATATTTCTAGGTTGGTGCCATTGGATTATCACTCTCCAGTCGTAGAAAACTCGGAAAAGAAACATCTCGCTTTTGCGTAACCTTTCCCGACCAATTATATCCAAGAGGTGCCACATCCCAAGCTGAAAGAAAAGAGATCACAGACTCCTTCTCCTGTGCACTTGCTCTTCCTGTCATACGTACAGAAAGGATTAGCTATGTTCTCAGAGGACGCAACATGCTGAAGGAATGTCATTGCAATTTACGTCTTTCCCAACCAGACAAGTCTGTCGTAGCGGAACATGCCACGCAAAATAACCACAATTTGTATTGCGAATTATCTGTCATCTGCACGGAGAAATTCTTCACATCCAGTGACGTTGAAGAGGCGTTAGTAATAGCATCCTTCTAGCAGATCATGGTTGCCTTCAATTGTTCAGTTACCATCGTCTTCTTTGTCTCAGGACTTCGTGCAGAAGAGAATTATGTTTCGGCATGGTCTCCAATCTAATTTCATACGGAGGCAACATGCAATTGTTAACTTACTTCTTAATTATAACGTTAATAACACTAACCAACAGTAAAAATGCTTCCGAAACAAAAACAGTCCTTTCTACTTTATTCAAGCATGGGAAATACGAATGTGGCATTTAAAATCTGAGTTAGCTCTATGTTCTGAGATATAAGCATATTTCATTAAATGATAGAGAATTTGTGGATCTTTCAAAACATACTAGGGTGAGAGACAAGGCACGATTTTCAATATAATATTGCCTCGCAAATACTTGCAGAAGAAGACTCGCACAAATACTTGGGCATCCATGTAAGGATTGCTATGAAATGGAGTACCAATGTGGGTTGTGTCGTCTCCAAGGCGTACAAATCACTTCATTTTGAAATGAGGGTAATGAAAGGCAATAGTGACCTTCGAGAAGCGCCAATCTCGGAATAACATATGCTTCAGCGGTTTGGGACCCGTATCAAGTAGTGCTCATTAAGGAGCTTAAGATGGCACAAGGAAGATTGCTAGGTTTGTACTGAACGATTTTAATCGCAGGAGTGGTGTAACTCGAATGATAGGAAAAACTAGGGTGGAAATCTTTGTAAGATAGAAGGACGTAATTTAGACTATCTGCTATGTTTAACACTTACCCTGATCGCCCGGCGTGCGGAGAACTCAGGAAGCGTCTAGGGAAACCCACCTACCTGAGCAGGGAAGATTATCCGCACAACGTTAAGGGCTAACCGCAGCGTATAAATAATGGAAAATATTCTTTCATTAATCGTGGTATTAATAATTTGAATTATAGAGCCTTTCCCCAAACATATTGGTGTGTTTAAAGGGAGACTGAAATGTTGTCTTAATACTAAGATTTAATTACTTCTTCTTTCCTAGCGTGTATCCCGCGATGGTGCAGGGTCCGCTTGTTTGGTCGCTGTTCACCACTTCTTCCTGTCAAGGGCATCTTCAGATTTGAGTCCACACATCATCAAGTCTTCCTTGATTCTGTCCATCCATCTTTTCTTTGGACGTCAACGGGGTCGATTTCCTCCTGGATCGAATTGGAGAGCTGTTCTTGCCACAGAGTTCTCATCACTTTTAGTGACATGCCCATACCACCGAAGCCGTGTTTCTCTCATTTTATCGGTAATGGCTGCAACTCCCATCTGTTTCCGGATGTGTTCATTCCTGGCATGATCAAGCCGTGTAACACCCATGGACTAACGTAACATTTTCATCTCCATTCCATATAGCGCTTGTTCATCCTTGGTTGAAGCTGGTCAACATTCTGTGCCGTAAAGTGCCACTGGTCGTATCATGGACTTGTAAACTTTCCCTTTCAAAGGGATAGGTACTTTTTTTTTATCGCACAGCACTCGCGTTCCTAAATCACGACTTATGTACACCTAGTGATATTATTGTTGGTAAGTTTCTGTAAGTTTGCTACCGGGGAATTACTCCCATTTACAAATAAAGAAAATGAATGAATAAACGCGCCGGTTTATTAGTTTTAGTTCAAGAACTTCGTCATAAAAACATTATTACTTTTAAAAGTCCAGCGAATATTTTAGGTATTTGTCATATCTGTTGCTGGATTCCATCTAGATGAGTCAGACTTGGTACCCATTAGCAAAATCTTACAACATACACTTGACGATTTGCAGGAGTTTACTTACTTGGCAGTGAAAGCTTCCTTTTCCTTATGACAACTTCTTCAGGTGTGGTGCTGCAGTGATCAATCTGCTTGCCTCTCACTAAGGTGGACCGAGTTCGATTCCCGGTCAATGCATGAGATTTGCAAAGTGAAATATCACCTCCCATGGTTTGAATTACACGTAAGAATGGAGGTCCTGTGATTCATGATCGCAAGATTGACGGTCACGTAAAACTATATACGTCCTTCCTACATTAATTCCTGCCTTCCGTACTTCTTATCCTTCTTTCACTTTATCCTTCACGCCTAATTTTCTTCTGTCCATTCTTCCTTTCTTCATTCCTTCCACCTTTCCTTCCCAGCCTTCTTCCTTCTTGTAGGCCTTCGTTCTGTCGTTTCTTCCTTCATTTCCTTCTTACGTCCTTCTTTCCTTTCTTCCTATCTGCCTTCCTTACCTTCCTTCTTCCTTCCTTCATGCCTTCCTTTCTTCTATCTTTTCTTCCTTCCTCAATTCGTTCTTTCCTTCCTTCTCTCCTTCCTTCCTTCCTTCCTTTTGTCCTTTAAGCCTTCCTTTCTTCTGTCCATCCTTCATTTCTTCCTTCCTTTTTCCTTTATTTCCATCCTTCCTTCCCAAACTTCCTCCTTCCTTTAGGCCTTCTTTCTGTTGTTCCTTCCCTCATTTCCTTCTTACGTCCTTCTTTCCCTTCTTCCTATCCGCCTTCCTTCCCTTCTTCCTTCTATCATGCCTTCCGTTCTTCTGTCTTTCCTTCCTTCCTTCGTTCTTTCCTTCCTTCCAGAATTAATTCCCTACCTTCTTCCTTTCTTTAGGCTTTCCTTCGTTGTCATTCCTTCCTTCATTTTCTTCTTACGTCCTTCTTTCCCTTCTTCCTTCCTTCTTACCTTCCTTCTTTGCTTCGTGCCTTCTTTCCATCTTCCTTTCCATCCTTCCTTCCTTCCTTCCTTCTTACCTCCCTTCCTTTCTTCCATCGTGCCTTCCATCCTTATTTCCTGCCTTCCTTCCTTGATTCTTCTTTATGTGTGGATAGAGTGAGATTTGCTGTTACAAATATGTAAAGTGCACTGATGTGGCGTTACAGGAAAGTTTATGGTATTCACTATTAGACACTTTTCCTCATTGCAACTGTTTGTGACACTTTCTAAACTGTGTCAATTAAATCACGACACTCATTAAAAGGCGTTGTCTTAACATTTTAATAGAATCTCAGGAAAAACAAAATTACAGTGTAACGCGAGCAGAAATTGTTCTTGAAATGAATGCATCAGAGTAAAGGGATTGGGATAGTGCTAATGAACGAGGTGTGGAGTGGATGGTTATTATTCTATTAGAATGGTAACATGATATTTAAAACAAGTAGTTCCGTGAAGAACTATACTGCCTATTTTCATATATCCTACTTATGTTAATTGCCTCCATTTACATACAAAATTTCAGTTTGATTGCTGTAACAGATTCATAGATATTGAAAACCAACTAAATATTTCGGATGATCGCCATGTTGGATTTTATATATGTAGGTCCTAGAGTTATGTACTGTTACATGAAGATTATTGTGCTCGTGTAGCATTCAAACTTCAATCGCATGATTAGGACACAAGAAGTAAAAAGGAGATTTTAAAATTGCGCACAGCTGCCATCTTGTGGTTATGGAAACAATTGAAATAAATTAGATGCCAGTGGATTAACATTCGTATAAGGATTTACTGTGCCAAGTTTCACTGCACTCGGATGGTTAAATTGCGAAAAACGTCCATGTGAATATTTATAATTCGAGTCGCCGCCATGTTGGATTTGTGATCACCAGGTTATTTAAAGTCCTATAGGTGTACTTAAGTTCATAGCCCTATGAACATAAACAATCAGTTTGATGGCTATAATAGATTCGTAGATATTCAGAGCCGTCTAAATATATCGGATGGTCGCCATGTTGGATTGTTAAATGTATAGGCCATAGAGTCATGTACCATTAAAGGAAAATTATTGCGTAGGTTCATTATTCAAACTTTCACTTCGATCGCATGATTACGACACAAGAAATAAAAACTTAATTTTAAAATTCACAGAGCCGCCATCTTAGGTTATGTAAACAATTGAACTAAATGAGGTACCAGTGCATTACAATGTGTATAAACATTTCCTGTACCAGATTTCATTGCGTTTGGAACATTAAATCGCGAGAAAGGTCTATTTAAAATTTTCAAATTCGCTTGGCCGCCATGTTCGATTTGTAGTTAACCAGGTTTTGAAAGTCTTATAGATGAACTTCTAGTAGTGCCCTTTATCTCCGTACAAAATTTCAGGGTGATGCCGCTAATAGTTTCGGAGATATAGAATGCCGGTGAAATATTTCGCTCATCCGCCATCTTGTGGTTATGTAAACAATTGAACCAAGTTAGATGTCAGTTCATTACAATGTGTATAAACATATACTGTACCAAGTTTTATTGCGTTTGGTTGTTTAAATCGCGAGAAACGTCTGTTTAAAAGTCGCAAATTCGCGTGGTCGCCATGTTGGTTTTGTAGTTACCAGTTTTTCAAATGTCACATAGGTGTACTTCAAGTAGTTCCCTTTATCACCGTAAAAAGCTCCAGGGTGATATCGGTAATAGTTTCGGAGATATTGAATGCTGGTGAAATATATCACACTGCCGCCATGTTGGATTGGTGAGACGTAACAAAATTTGAAGGGCACGGTCGGGGTAGCCCGGAATAGTGCTATGAAATACCGAGTTTCATTGAAATCGCTGCAGCCGTTTTGAAGTTATTAGGGGGACACACACACCTCTCTCTCTCACACACACGCACACACAGACACACGGAAAAAAGGTGATCTCATAAGCCTATTTTTTCAAAATTGAAAATAGGCTAAATAGTCTCCACAGATAGGCCACTGATACATAATAACGGGCATGTGGGTTCCATAGAGGCCTGGTGCTAGTATTTTGAATTGACACCGTGGTCGAATTGCGCGTTGTTATGGGGTAAAATATATTATGCATGTCATCCAACCCAAGAGCATTGACCCAGCTCACTATCTACTACCCATTTAGTCTTGAGGCTGGACTCCCCTCCTACTTAAATGCACTTACTACAACGCCTCTTCCAGTCTTCAACACATGATGTACTAGGTAGATTCCTCAGTGGATCAGGTGTGAAGTGCCTGCTTCATTATCCCAGGATGCGGATTCAATTCCAGATTAATGCATGGGAGATGCTGAAGGCGAAATTATACCTCGGCTGGTCGACATTAAAATATAATGAGTAGTCAAAATTCAAAAAGACTGTACACATTTTACGAATTTATTTTCAATTGCTACTTTTTATACCTGTTTACCATTTCTTGATGAATGCAGTACATTTGCATTTGTCTGTTGGCACAGGCTAGAGTAAAATGTGGCTTCCCACCGATGTCTCAGTCTCACTCATGGCTGTGATTATATGGAAGCTACTGAGGAATGGGTGATGCTGAGTAATGGCCTCAGGGCAAAACTAGTAACTGTGAGTACTGTGAAAGGAACTGCCCATAGGGTCAGTGCTATTGTTCTGACTCAGTGAGGAAAGCAATACCCAACTACCTCACTCCGCATCTTGCCTAGTATTCCTCATTATAGTGCTGTCTATGGCGGAACATTTTGAGGATCTATCCAGCCTCTGGGATGACTACCTAACAGACAAACAGACTACTGTCGACCAAAGTATTATGTGTACTCGAGTTTGAAGGTTGTTTGTTAAGTAACCAATAGACCTACATAAAATCCAATACCATCAACATTTTCGTCGTTTTATTCTACGTTAGTTCATGTAGTTTTGGATTTATTAATTTGTATTTTAGTATTTTTCATCGCACTTGGAACATAAAAAGTGCACGTTTTTAAGCGTGTTTCAACCATGCGTCACATTTAAGAATTATTATCTCAAAAGCCCGTCATCAGATCGAATCCAAATTTTAACACAATATACATTGGAATGTTGTATAACTGGTTTATTAATTTCACAATTTTGTGTGTACAAGAAACAAAGTTGTTATCATTGGTGTAAGGTAACTTTTTCTCGGCTCGGGGTGGTTGGAAAATGTAGTTCTTGGTTGCGTTGTAATCGTTATCGGGTTTTTGAGATAATAATTCGTAAATGTGACGCATGGTTGAAACACGCTTAAAAACGTGCACTTTTTGTGTTCCAACTGCGATAAAAAATATTAAAATATAAATTAACAAGAAGTTCCGTGAAGAACTATACAGCCTACTTTTCATGCCAATGATTATTCTACAGAATATGAACCTATCTAGAATAATGACGAAATTAAGTTGGTAATATCGAAATATCTAATTAGTTCAAAATATACCTGGTATAATGTAGCCTAATAGAGCACTACAGTTGGCAGCCCTGGTGACTGAATATATTCTTAGTTCCATCTCTTAAGGTACAGAATACAAAATTTGGTTGAAGTCCAATGGACGTTACTTGCAGTTAGACACTGGATCTATCAGCACGCGTAAAAGCATGTTGCCAACAATACCATACGTGTGCTGGTCAGAAATAATCTGAAATATTATGATATCTTGTTGTGCCAATTTTGGATGAAATCCATTTGTTAGTGTAGAAGTTACATGTATTTTAAAATTGGACATATCAGCAGGCATAGAATCATGTTGTCAGCACTGCCTTGTATTAATTACTCCAAATTAATCTAGAATGTCAGGTGCTATACGTGTGCAAAGTATAGAGCTGTTGGCTTGCATACTTTCTGATATATTGATATTAGGGTAAAAAATATGGACAGCATTTATTAACAGTTGGCAGCCCTGATTGCACTGAAGAATACTTATAGTCATATCTGATATGTTACACATAGCACATGCGAAATTTGGATGAAATCCTACTGATAGTATAGAAGTTACATGTATTTAAAAATTGGCCCTATCAGCAGACTTAGAATCATGTTGGTAGAACTGACGTATATAAGTTACTCCAAAATTAATCAAACATGTCAGGTACTATACGTGTGCATAGTTTAAAGCTGTCGGCTTGCGCACATTGTGATGTATTGGTATTTGGATAAAAAAATAGAGAGAGCAATTATTAACAGTTGGCAGCCCTGGTGGCTCTTAAGAATACGCTCAGTCATATCTGTTTATGTACAGATATTACATACAAAATTTGGTTGAAATCCAGTTGATAGTGTAGAAGTTATATGCATTTAAACATTGGACCTATCAGAAGGCGTAAAATTATTTTGGCAACACTGTCATGGTTGGCCTCCTGGAAATTAAACTGAAATAGTATTATCTACATGTGTGCCAATTTTGGGATAGCTCCTATGCATACCTTGCAGGATATCCAACATGGAGCTCAAATTTCTAGTGCGTTTTTTCAGCAGTTGGTAGCACTGACATCATTTTCAAATATGGACGTGAGCTATTCCGGTGCACATCTTTACTCATACTCAATTTGGTTTTGATTGCTGCAGCCGTTTAGGAGTTGATGTGGGGGGGGGGGGGGACACACACACAGCCAGCCAGCCAGCCAGACAGACAGACAGACACACATTTGCCCGATCTCATAAGACTACTTTTTCCTCATTTTTGCAAAATGTGAAAAGTAGGCTAAAAATTCCAAACCTACATGACCTAGCGTAAAATAGAACGACGAAAATGATGATGTTGTTGGATTTTATGTAGGTATATTGGTTACTTCACAAACAACCTTCAAACTCGGGTGCACATAATACTTTGGTCGACAGTAGGGTAAAGTCGGGAGATATTACGCGGCAGGAGAGATGACGCACCCCGGGCTGCGAGAGCTGTGGAGGGGGTAGGTCATTTTTTGTTATACTTAATTGAAAATTCATTAATTAAATTACCACAATGGGATATCAAATTCATACAGAGCAGAAAATGCAATTATATATACCACTAAAATTAACTTGGGTGCCATTGATGAATTGCCATCTTGCAAAGATATCTGGATGGCCGGGCTTCAGGAAGTGTTATTCAGATCCTTTCATTTTCTGTCAGCTTCCTGTTTAGATGTGATGGAGGATTGTGTATGAGCACAGGTAACCAATGGCAACATAGTAACAGTAATATTTTACTTGTACGCTATTTTTGTTTGCTTTGTGGCATAGAATATTTACGTAACCTAGTGACATGAAATTAATGGTGTTTAGGAAGTTTCCTTACTGATATTATAATTGGAAATAAAATACCATATGTACGAAGGGCGTACTGGGCTATATTATTTTACACTTTATTTCTTTCTAGCCAAATGAAGTACATTACATATCAGTTGTTACGTCCACCTTCTCAACATAATCTCCTTGTAATTTTATGCACTTTGCCATCGATGTGTTGGTATCTCCAGACCTTCCTGAAACCATTCTTTCGGAGTTCTGCGTACCCATGTCTTGATAGCGACCATGCAGAGGTTCCTTCATGTTCCCGAACAAGTGATAATCACTTGCTGCAGAGTCGGGAGAGCATGGTGGGTATGGCAGCACCGTGAATCCAATTTGATCAACGGCAGCGGTGGTCTCTCGGCTAGTGGGGGGGGCGGGCATTGTCATGTTGCAGAAGCACACTTTTAGCCCATTTTCCTGGCCGCTTAGTTTTTTAATGGCACGACGTGACGTAACAGCTTAAGGGTTGCCACATATTCTGCAGTGTTAATCGTGGCCCCCAATTCCAGCCAGTCAATGAGGATGATGACCTTTGTGTCCCAGAACACTGTCGCCATTCACTTGCCAACTGATGGCACTGTTCGACATTTGTTTGCCGATAGACTGCCCCTGTGCTTCCATTGCATCGATTGTTGTTTCGTTTGTGGCTCATGGTAATGGAGCCATGTCTCATCACCAGTCACAAACCTAGCCATGAAGTTGGTGGGATCTTGTCTTGAGAGACTGACACATCGATGGCAAAAGTCCATCAAGTTACAAAGAGATTATGTTGAGAAATTGGACGTAACAACTGATGTGCAATGTACTTCATTTTGGTAGAAAAAAATAAATTGTAAAACAATATATTACGCCCCTCGTATTTATTAAATGTGATACACCTCAGTCAATACGTAATCAAAATAGAATACATTATATCAGTTTCGGCCATATTGTGGCCCTTTTCAGTAATTTTCTTCTAAACTAAATCAAACCTATTTGAATTAAACTATTGTTTCAATATTTTTTATGAAAAATATATGTGCAATCAAAGAAAAGTAAAACTCAAGTTTAATAAAAAACTTTGCTCGTAATTCAAACCGTTTTTATTTATTTTAGAAAACAAACAAGTGAAAGTCGAAGGCATATTCTCGGATGAAATTACCGTAACGTCGGGTATCCCTCAGGGCAGCGTAATCGGAACTTTGTTATTTTTGGCGTTTATAAATGACATACCAAATGGGATTCGCAGTGATTGTCGATTGTTTGTGGATGATTGTGTAATATATCGAAAGATACATGACTCACAAGACAATGCAGTGCTTCAAGAGGACCTGAACCTGGTCTATAAGTGGGCGATTGAAAATAAAATGAAAATAAACACAAGAAAATGTAGTCTCTTAAAAATAGGGAAAGTGCGAAGGCAGGATTTTCAATATAACATTGGCTCGGAAATACTTGTAGAAGAAGATTCTTGCAAATATTTGGGCGTTCACGTAAGGAATGATATGAAATGGAGTAGTCATATAGGATGTGTAGTTTCAAAAGCTTACAAATCCCTGCACTTTGTAATGAGGGTATTAAAAGGAAGTAGTACCTCTGCTAAAGAATTAGGCTATTTGTCACTTGTAAGACCTATTCTGGAATATGCCTCGGCGGTTTGGTATCCACATCAAGTAGGGCTCATCAATGAGTTGGAAATGGTACAAAGAAAGGCCGCTAGATTTGTGCTCAGTGACTTTAAACCCAGGAGCAGTGTGAGCCGTATGTTAAAGAAACTTGGGTGGGAATCACTGGAGGCTAGGAGGATGAAATCTAGACTCTGTGCTATGTACAACACGTATACAAATCAACCAGCTTGGGATGAGCTTAGCAAACGATTGGGAAAGCCCACTTATATGGGTAGGAGCGATCATCCTTTCAAAGTTAAGGGCCGACCACAGCGAACAAATTATGGTAAATATTCTTTTGTAAACCGTGCCATTGATAATTGGAACTCTCTACCTGCCGCAGTCTTAGAGCCTTTTCCCAAACATATAGGTGTGTTTAAGAAAAGACTGACTGTTTGTGTAAATACTCCAGTTTAATTGTTAGTGAATTGTTATGTATAATTATTTATTTGTTATGTATATCCAATTTGCCACCGGGGGACACACCCCCATTGCAAATAAATGAATGAATGAATGAATGAATGAATGAACGAATGAATGAATGAATTACTGAAGATGGCCACAATGTGGCCGAAACTGGTATAATGTATTCTATTTTCATTATTCATTTACTAAGGTGTATTAAATTTAATAAATACTTATCTATATATTTAAAACACTAAGCTGTTTTTTGTACACACGAGATTGTGAAAACGACTTAACCGATTGGCTTCGTAAGACATTCTAACGAAAGCTCTTGGCATGCAGATTTGCAGAGTGTCTCTAAAATAAACAAATATATTACGGTATATTTTTAAATTAATATAGAAAATAGCAGAATTCTAGGCCCTCACGCATGCGCACAATCCGCCTGGGGGTCATGACAAAATGGCGGTGAGAAGTCCATTAAAATGTAAGTTATTTAATAAGCTTGCATGTAATTGAAAACATACATTAACCAAGTTCTGACAGTAAAATATAATAACAGTATGAACGTATACGAATGTGCAACATTGATTTATTTGGATAATGAAATGGATTATTTTCTTCAGACAGCGGCTTTTAATGATAAAGAACGGCTGCGTCTGCAGGTGACCAAGAGTGCGCGTGTAGCTATGTGGTTAAG
The DNA here is from genome assembly GCA_946902985.2 of Meconema thalassinum. Lineage (NCBI taxonomy): Eukaryota > Metazoa > Arthropoda > Insecta > Orthoptera > Tettigoniidae > Meconema > Meconema thalassinum. The sequence goes on from OX336388.2 coordinate 925,713,310, forward strand.
GCGACAGACTGTGGTTCCAAGGTTCACCGGTTCGATCCCAGCCCTCGCCGATCTATGTTTTTTTTTTTACCACTGAAATATTGTTTAATCAAGGAGTATTAGTAAGGTTTTATGTCTGTTAAAGATACATATTTCTACATTCCCTCTCGGTATATTTTTGAATTAATATAGAAAATAGCAGAATTCTTGGCCCTCACGCATGCGCACAATCCGCCTGAGGTCATGACAAAATGGCGGTGAGAATCCCATTAAAATGTAAGTTATTTAATAAGCTTCCATGTAATTGAAAACATACATTAACCAAGTTCTGACAATAAAGTATAATAACAGTATGAACGTATACGAATGTGCAACATTGATTTATTTGGATAAAAAATTGATTATTTCCTTCAAACAGGGGCTTTTGAATATAATGAATGGCTGCGTCTGCTACTATACATGAGTGCGTGAGTAGCCATGTGGTTAAGGCGACTGACTGTTTTTCCATGAAGCGCCGGTTCGATCCTAGCCCTCGCCAGTTTTTTTTTTTTTACCACTGAAATATTGTTTAATCAAGGAGTAACAGTAAGGTTTTATGTCTGTTAAAGATACTTATTTCTACATTCCCTCTAAATACGTTTTATTTTCGTTTTACCATTGCATTGCAGCATGTAATCAAAAGAGCAAACTGTTGTCCGCAGTACGCCGTTTAAATATCTGCAATCAGTTCCTATAACTGACAACAGATGGCAGTAATTCGCCCATATAGTTCCATTAACTGACAGCAGATGGCAACACCATTGCATCGATATATTTAAAACACAAGACATGGCATGTTTTCACGTGATGGAAAATTATAAAGGAGGGGAATATTTAAGAAGGGAAATGTTGAGGAACATTAACTGACAGTTGAATGTGTAGGCTAGGTTGTTTATGTACCTTAATATTGCAATTTCTTCCCAATGCTTCGGTGGTCAAGTTATTAGCGTCCTAGACTAAAAGTTATAATTATGCATCGTCGATATTAAAGAAAAAAGTAGTTTTCCAGGCACACGCGCGTCTCCACAATTGCTTTCGCCATGAGAGACACTTGGCAAATATAATTCGTTTGAAGGACTCCGACATCTTGGTCACTCAGCCCCGTGTACTTGGGTGTGTATGTGTGAAACTTTCTTCTGATAACCTGTGTTATTGTGATGGCTGCATTACTGTGTGTATTTGTAATTAAGGTGGTAAATGGCAAGGAGACGGCCAAGGCCTTAAGTTAGGAACCATCCCGGTATTTGCCTTAAGTGGAAGTGGGAAACCACGGAAAACCACATCCAAGATTGTCGAGGTGGGAATTAAACCTTCCTCTTCTTAGTTATACCTCAAGAGACTGAATGTACCCCGATTTTGCCCTGAGACCAGAATTAAATTTCTTGGCAGAGCAGGAAATGTAACCCGGGTCTCCGGGGCGATAGACAAGAATAGGTGGGCCTCCATGTGTTAATACGATTTTTGACATGCAGGGACATAGAATTCAAAAACTGCCTCCATTAGGGTGACTATCGAAGTGAGTATTGAGTATAGGCCTATGGTCATTCCAGTAGTTGGTGAAGTGATTCTATGTTCCCCTGCAAAATATACTGCCATAACCTATAACAGGTGATGGAAATTGCTTATTTAGAGCAGTTTCGTACTGTTTATAACAAAATGAAGAACGTCATTCTGAGCTGCGTTTTCAAGCTATCGCAAAAAATTTCGCTGGCAGGAACAATTATAAGGAATTTATTTTAAGCGATCAGTCTCATCGCATTCTCCTCACCAACCAACTTGAGTTAGAAAGTCTCTGGACGGTCATGTTGAACTTCATTGTATAAGACAATTGTTTAATGATTATTTGTTTAGAGTACGGAGTCTAACTACGTAGTTGATTTCGGCAATGGAAGTATTATTTGCCATTTAATATTTAGCGGCTCCGTTATTGCAGGACACTATAGTGTTATCGAATAATACGAAGCCACATTTAAAATCCAATATAAATAGGCCATTTCAGAAACAATTCCAGATATTATGCAATACAGTGTACTGTAAGGTCCTTGACGATCAAATGTAAACATTTTTCTACATTGTATTTCTCTTGCGTAAAATCTATGCGTGGTTACTTTGGTCTTTACTGTTGTGAGGGTAAAATTGATCTACTGGAATATAAAATATTTGCCAAGCTGCAACAATGTAATGATATTAATTTAAAAGTCATTGAACTTATATCCAGCAGTTCAAACACATACATCAGCGTTAACAGATTGGATACTGAAGATGAAAGCCAGCTACTTCATTTCCCTATTATTGAATTTTTCAATTCCTTGGAATTAAGAGATTCGCCTCCACATACTTCGAACGTTTAAGCCGTAGATATGCTTCTTAGAAATCTGAACGTTTCCCATGGACTCATATATGGTAATATATTAATTGTAAGAAATCGCTTGGATTCGGATATAATAGGTGCAGTAATAATAGGCAGAGAGCTCAAATCCTACGACTTGATTTAACACCTTACGATAAAACACTTACAGGTAGCCTACAGTACATTTTCTTTTAATAGGCAACAATTTCCTATTCGCTCGGCCTACTTTATCAAAATCAATCAAGCTCAAGGAGAAACTCTTGAACGTATTGGGCTATTTACCTCATCACGTTTTCAGTCATGACCAGCAGGATAGTGAAGGTGCAAAAAAGGTCCTGTTTGGGATGGTAAAGATAAGAGGCGGAAGGATCCTACGGATTATGTTAGAATTGTGAACAAAAGGGGACAAGAGATAGAAAATAGGGAAGAACTGAAGAAAATGTGGAAATAATATTTTGAAGAACTCCTGAACCCAAATGGAAACCACGGCGAGGAGGAAGAAATCGGGGAAGAGGTACAGTAGATGAACTGCAAATAGAAAAGGACTTAACATGGAAAGAAGTGGAAGATGCAGTGAGGAAGATGAAAAGAGGGAAGGCACCGGGTGTGGATGAGTTGAGTGTGGAGATGGTGAGAGCAGCAGGAGAGGTGGGGATACAATGGTTGTACCGAGTGATGAAGACAGCATGGAAGGAAAGGAAGACCCCAGAGGACTGGAAAAAGGGAATAATTGTCCCGATCTTCAAGAAAGGTAGTAGAACAGAATGCAGAAACTATCGGGGAATAACACTGATGAGTCATTGTGCAAAGTTGTTTGAGAAAGTTTTGGAAAGGAGAATTAGGACAAGGATAGAAGGAGGGATGAGGGAAGAACAACATGGCTTCAGATCAGGAAGGTCCACAGTGGATTTGATTTTTGCTGTAAGGCAGTTACAAGAACAGCACTATGAGTATGGAACAGATCTACTGATGACCTTTCTGGACATTGAGAAAGCATATGACAGTGAATGCAGAAACAAAGTATGGAAGTCCCTGGAGGATAGAGGAATATAAAAATGGACTATAAGGAAGATAAAGGAGATGTACAAGGGAAGCGTGAGCTGTGTGAAAGTGGGAGGAGAGAGATCGGACTGGTTGGAACAGAGAAACGGCCTGAAACAAGGAAGTGCACTGTCACCGTTACTTTTCATTGTGGTGATGGATGACATAATGACCCGAGTGGCACAAGTAATTGGGGAAGGAAAGATGAAAGCAATGGTGCTTGCAGATGATTTGATGATTTGGGGAAACAAGGAGGAGGAGGTACAGGAACAGTTGGACGTGTGGGAAGGAATAATACAAGGTTATGGGATGAAATTTAGCATAAATAAGAGTGAGATGGTGATCACACAAGGAAGAAGGAAAGAACCACAACGGAAATAACAATTGGTGGGGAACAGCCGAAGGAATTGGAGAGTTTCAAGTATCTGGGAAGCCTGATACAAGAGAATGGAAGAAACGATAGAGAAATAAATGAGCGGGGGAGACAGGCAGAAGCATTTCGGAGGAGTGTGAGAAGCATGTTATGGAGCAAGAATGTCCCTCAGAACAGCAAACAGATCATATATCGGACGTACAATGTCCCTATCCTGACGTATGCCTCGGAGACCTGGGTTATGAAAGGAAGGGAGAAGAGCAAAATACAGGCCAGTGAGATGAGGTTCTTGAGAAGCAGTATTGGAGCTACAAAGATGGACAGAATAAGAAATGAGAGGACCGGAGAATTAATGAAGGATGAACCATTACAGACTGGTATAGAGAAATCTAGACTTAGATGGTATGGACATGTAAAACGAATGGAGGAGAAGAGGATACCCAGCAGGATACACGAGACGAAGTGGGAAGGAAAGAGACCAAGAGGGAGACCGAGAGACAGGTGGCTGAAGGGGGAGGAAGAAATCGTGAAGAAGAGAGGAGAAGACTGGACAAGGGTGGAGGCTGAGAGATGGTGGGAAGACAGAAGACGTTGGAGAGACTTGTGTTCCAAACAGACCCGGCCAGTGGCTGGAAACTGTGCAAGATGATGATGACCTAATCACGTTTTCAGTCATGACCAGCAATATATTGCAATGCTGAGAGTGCTATCTTTTGACGCCCTTAAATTTGCAATAGTGCTAAAAAGTAATCGTACAAAGAATGTAACTTATATAAGAAGCTTCTTCAGTAATTTTGTTTTCCATTGTCCGTCATGTTTTGACGGGTTTCATCTAGTAGTATTTTAATTCCGAATAGAATATTGCCACGTGAATAAAAATATGTGTAATCTGCCTGACATATGCGCATCTTCGTTTTATTTGGCTCTGGTCAAAATAACCAGAGAACTTCGTTATGAATGGTAAAAACTCAAGCCAAACATATGAGGAATTGTTGTTAATCATCATAAAAATAATCAAAAGATCTCAATAAATCAGAACAGGACTTTGTTGTTATATTTTTTAGTCAGATTTCAGCCAGAGTCCAAATTATTCTTATATGACGTGTTATTACCAAGTATCATGTAGAAATCATTGTTTCACTGTCTTGCCGAAAATAGCCTAACATACTTTAAGAATCTATTAAAATAAGTAAATCTTTGGAATTCAATCCACAACTATTACCAAAGAACTTATTTCAATACCCGCCTCCAATTCGATGTATTTCAAAGAGGAAATGAAAATGTGACACTTAGCACTTCATTGTTGAAACTGCCAATAGAAATGTGGTTTGGGTTTTATGATACTTTATATTGTCTAAATAAATTATTTCATACAAATACATGCATGTTTAAAAATCGGGTATATTTTATCAAAAGTTGTACTTGGATTCATCTACGCCTTGTCGCTGCAAACATCATTACTGCAACCTTCAAGCTACTCTTCCAATTTGATTTCATCTTTAGAGAATCCAAGTACAGTTCTTATTTCTTGGCCTTTCCCTGCCTTTCATCCCCGGAAATTTTCCCTCCAAAATATTACTCAAAAAATTGTTATAGCGTTGTGTGTCTCCATATGTTTATTCTCTCCACAAGAACTAATGACTTCTTACATATTTCATTGAGGATTGATTCATAAAATTCATTTTCTACCCAACTGATCTTTAGCAGAATTATGGCAGTTCTTTCCTTAATTTTGATAATTATGTATCTGCTAGTCAAGAGTTGTTTCTTGTTATTTTAGCCAATGACGTTGATCCTTTGCATTTCTGTGCAGAATCTGTTATTCTTGCTTATGATACTTCTAGAGAACTAAAATGTGAAGTGTTTGACTTGTTGAACTTTTTCATACCCAATTTCAAAATGTGATCGTAACTCTTCATTAGGTTTACTTACGAGGATACGTTTAGTTGTTTTTATGAGTTCATTTTGCAATAACCATTCACTTCGCATTCTATGGCATTCCTCCTCTGAATAGTTGTATTCTGTGGTCACAGGGCACGTAGGTCAATGAGACTTCGCATCCAAAGTTCCTGAGTTTAATGCCCGTCATTGGCATGGAATGTAAATCTGTTTTGAGGGTTGTAACGGGGTACACTTAGCTACATGATGCAAAACTTAGAGGATTCGATTCGATTCCTCGCATATCATAGAAGTGATTTTCCGTGGTTTACCAATTTCTAATCCAGGCAAATGCCGGGATGGTTCCTAACGAAATGCCAGAACCATCCCCTTTTAAATTCTAGCCTCAATTACAAATGCACACATTACCACAGTCAGCACAATGACACAGGCTACCAGACAGATTAGACACTGAAGGGGCTACATGACCAAGGTGTAGTATAACATTTTAATAAATCATCAACAACTTCTCTGAGTCACTGAGTAGTCCGAACACTGAAATTTGGAGACAGCCTAGATTTGCGATAAATACGAGATCATGTTTTGCGTCCTTTTTGACAATATGCGTAGTCATGCCTTAATATTCCAAACGGTCACAATCATTAAGACATTCGCATTCTACTTTAAAAGTAAAAAATAACAAAACGTGTTGCTTATAATCTACAGCTTTGAAGTACACACAGCTGAATATTGGAGTGTACGCCTTCCCCCGTCTTCCGTGCAGGTCGGCGAGTGACCGAGGAGCGAGGAGATCAGCACCATTACCAACCGCCGTTGGCTCCAGCACTGCCCACATGTACGACCCGGACAGCGCCGCAGACCGAAGGCGAGCCTCAAACCACAAACCATAGGTACACTAGTCAATCTCCTTACTACCTGATCCACTGCAGCCACTTAATAACCACTACTACTCAAACTGAAACGTTATACTCAATTAGGCTAGACAATTATTAACATAAAACGCGAAGGTCTATGTAATTCGGCTATTATCCGCAAAACAGTGACACAATGATTTTTATGTTCGACCCTCACTATTGTGTGTCAGAAAACTGTATCATAATGATGGTCATTATAACACTGTTTTTCATTACAATACAGTTTCTCCAGCCAATCAGAGCTCGTTCATTGACCAATTGGGTAACGATACCTTCGCGCATGCGCTCAAAATCCAACAGGTCGGACATAAACACAACATCGAACTATAATAAATTACCGACATGGAATACGCACCGTCCATATGTTCGCGTAAATAAACTCGCGAATATGAGACAAGAAATAGCACTGTACCTTAATATCACCAACCCTAATATCTACACTGCGCATTGCCTTCTAACGACTCCGGTGACTATATTACTGAGGGACGGCAGATGTAAACATATGGCCTGCATATGGCATTGCACAGAGCGCATGCGTCGGTCGTTCAGAGATCTTGAAAGACAGAGATATACCCAGCGCTCGCTCTCCGATCAAAAAATTTAAGTGGCTGACTCTCAACAGATATTTATGAATATTTATGTTAAAACATAATAAAGTTATAATTATCGTCGAACATAAACAGTCGTATGCAACTCGCCTATAATGGTAATTAAGACACTCGTATGAAAATTATGAAACTCGCATACGCTCGTTTTATAAAAATACTCGTGTCTTAATTATAGCCATTATAGGATCGTTGCAATAGCCTCCGTGGCTTAGGCGGCAGCACGCCGGCCTCTCACCGCTGGGTCCGTGGTTCAAGTCACGGTCACTCCATGTGAGATCTGGGCTGGACAAAACGGAGGCAGACAGGTTTTTCTCCGGGTACTCCGGTTTTCCCTGTCAAAATTGCATTCCAGCAACACTCTCTACTATCATTTCATTTCATCTGTCATTCATTTAATCATTGCCCCAGAGGAGTGCGTCAGGCCTCGGCAGCAGGCACAGTTCATATCCTTGCCGCCAGATGGGGGCTTCATTCATTCCATTCCAGACCCGGTCGGAGACTGGAAGCAGGCTATGGATTTTCATTTTCATAGGCTCGTTGCATAATGTACTATTATGTTCGACCCTGACTATTAGACTATGTGTTAGAAAACTGTATCATAATGATGGTCATTATAACACTATTTTTCATTATGAAACAGTTTCTCCCACCTATCACAGCTCGAGAAACAGTTGTTTGACCAATTAGATAAGGTTAGCATAGCACGTGCGTGGAGTTCCAAGGCCTACTTAACTGCGTTGCCTTGTGTCATAGTGGGGTAATCGAGAAGGCCATTGTCAAATACAAGGCATTCTCTACGTCTCATGCGCTCTGTTCAGTACATAAAACTGGCGAAATCTCGACAGATATTTATGAATAACAAGCTGTACCCGGCATGCGTTGCAATGCCAATCAAAGAAAGTGTTGGCGTTGAAATTCTGTTTCTTGAAGTGCTTTTGGTTACACAACATGTTAACTGCCTCTAAGCTATCATAAAATGGATTTTCTAATTTAGAACCATTCGTGGGAGCGTGCACAACAACATTCAAAAAGTTTCATCGCTGTCACTCATTTGTTGAATCTAATCGTACGCTACCTATTGTGAAATGGATTTACTAAGTCGAAACCCTTCCCTGGCGTGTACACAATGACTCATCAATGATTCATCGCAATCGGATGAATGGTATATGCACGTATAGGGGTTTTTGTTTAAACGATTCGTGCGCTGTCACTCATTTGTTGAATCTACTCGTGCGCTACCTATTGAGAAATGTATTACTAAGTCGAAGCCCTTCCCTGGCGTGTACACAATAACTCATCAAGGTTTCATCGCAATCGAAGAATGTTATATGAACGCAATAGGGAATTTTGTTGAAACGCTTCGCGCGTCGTCACCCATTTGTTGCATCTATTCTTGTGCTACTTATTGTGAAATGGATTTACTAAGTCCCCTTCCCTGGCGGGTACAAAATAACTGATCAATGTTTCATCGCAATCGGATGAAGAGTATATGAACGCATACCTGATTTTGTTTAAACGATTCGCACTCCGTCACTCATTTGTTGAATCTACTCGTGCGCTACCTACTGTAAAATGTATTTACTAAGTTAGAAACCGTCACGTAAGTGTCCACAACATCTCACCCAAGTTTCATCGCTATCGTCGTTCATTTGTCGAATCTACTCGTGTGCTACCTACTGTGAAATGTATTTACTAAGCCAGAAACCTTCCTTGGAGTGTCAACCATATTTCACCCAAGTTTCACCGCTAACGGCAGAATGGTATATGACCTTATACGGGACTTTGTTGAAACGCTTCGCGCGTCGTCCCTCATTTGTTGAATCAACTTGTGCGCTGCATATTGTATAGGTGATTTACTAAGCCAGAAATTTTCCATGACGTGTACACAACATCTCACCCAAGTTTCAAAGGTACGGACGAATGGTACATGTATGCATACGGGACTTGGTTGAAACGCTTCGCGTGTCGTCGCTCATTTGTTGATTCTACTCTTGCGCTACATATTGTAATATGGATGTACTCAGCCAGAAACCATCCCTGGAGTGTATACAACATCTCACCCAAGTTTCATCGCAATCGGATGAATGGTATGTGAACGTATACGGGACGTTGTCGAAACGCTTCGCGCGTAGTCACTCATTTGTTGAACATAAACGTGCGCTTCGTATTGTAAAATGGATTTACTTAGCCAGAAACCTTTCCTGGAGTGTACACAACAATTCACCAAACATTTATCACTATCAGACGAATGGTATATGACTTTATACGGGACTTTGTTGAAACGCTTCGCGTGTCATCGCTCATTTGTTGAATCTACTGGTGCGCTACCTATTGTAAAATGTATGTACTAAGCCAGAAACCTTCCCTGGAGTGTACACAGCATCTCACCCAAGTTTCATCGCTATCGGATGAATGGTATATGAAATTAAATGGGACTTTGTTGAAACGCTTCGCGCGCCGTTGCTCATTTGTTAATTCTACTCGTGCTCTACCTATTTTTAAAGGGATTTACTAAGCTAGAAACCTTCCCTGGAGTGCACACAAAATCTCAGCCTAGTTTCACCGCTATCGGACGAATGGTATATGAACGCAAACGTGACTTTGTTGAAATGCTTCGCGCGTCGTAGCTCATTTGTTGAATCTAATCGTGCGCTGCCTATTGTAAAGTGGATGTACTAAGCCAGAAAATTTCCCTGCAGTGTACACAACATTTTACGCAAGTTTCATAGCTATCGGACGAATGGTATATGAATGCATACGGGACTTTGTTGAAATGCTTCGCGCATCGTCGCTCATTTGTTGATTCTACGCGTGCGCTACCTATTGTAAAATGGATTTACTAAGTCAGAAACCTTCCTTGGAGAGTACTCAACATCTCACCCAAGTTTCATCGCAATCGGACGAATGGTATATGAACGCATAGGAGACATACATACCCACCCACAGACAAACTATCACGTTACATTGATTTATATATATATAGACAAGCTGTACCCGGCATGCGTTGCAATGCCAATCAAAGAAAGTGTTGGCGTTGAAATACTGTTTCTTGAAGTGCTTTTGGATACACAACATGTTTTTCAATCTCCGTTAACTGCCTCAAAGCTATCGAAAAGTATATTTTCTGATTTAGAATCATTCGTGGGAGCGTGCACAACAACTTTCAAAAGTTTCATCGCAATCTGATGAATGGCATATGAACGTATACGGGATTTTGTTTGAACGATTCGTGCGCTGTCACACATTTGTTGATTCTACTCGTACGCTACCTATTGAGAAATGGATTTACTAAGTCGAAACCCTACCCTGGGGTGTACACAATAACTCATCAAGGTTTCATCACAATCGAAGAAGGTTATATGAACGCATAGGGGATTTTGTTGAAACGCTTCGCGCGTCGTCACCCATTTGTTACATATACTCGTGCGCTACCTATTGTGAAATGGATTTACTAAGTCGAAACCCTTCCCTGGCGTGTACACAATAACTCATCAATGTTTCATCGCAATCGAATGAATGGTATATGCACGTATAAGGGGTTTTATTTAAACGATTCGTGCGCTGTCGCTCATTTGTTGAATCTATTCGTGCGATACCTATTGTGAAATCTATTACTAAGTCGAAGCCCTTCCCTGGCGTGTACACAATAACTCATCAAGGTTTCATCGCAATCGAAGAAGGTTATATGAACGCAATAGGGGATTTTGTTGAAACGCTTCGCGCGTCGTCACCCATTTGTTGCATCTACTCTTGCGCTACTTATTGTGAAATGGATTTACTAAGTCGAAACCCTTCCCTGGCGGGTACACAATAACTGATCAATGTTTAATCGCAATCGGATGAATAGTATATGAACGCATACCGGATTTTGTTTAAACGATTCGCGCTCCATCACTCATTTGTTGAATCTACTCGTGCGCTACCTACTGTAAAATGTATTTACTAAGTTAGAAACCGTCACGTAAGTGTCCACAACAACTCACCCAAGTTTCATCGCTATCGGACTAATGGGATATGAAGACATAGGGGACTGTATTGACACGCTCCGCTTGTCGTCGTTCATTTGTCGAATCTACTCGTGTGCTACCTACTGTGAAATGTATTTACTAAGCCAGAAACCTTCCTTGGAGTGTCCACCATATTTCACCTAAATTTCACCGCTAACGGCAGAATGGTATATGACCTTATACGGGACTTTGTTGAAACGCTTCGCGCGTCGTTCCTCATTTGTTGAATCTACTTGGGCGCTGCCTATTGTATAGTGGATTTACTAAGCCAGAAACCTTCCATGAACTGTACACAACATCACACCCAAGTTTCATAGCTATCGGACGAATGGTATATGAATGCATACGGGACTTGGTTGAAACGCTTCGCGTGTCGTCGCTCATTTGTTGATTCTACTCTTGCGCTACGTATTGTAATATGGATGTACTCAGCCAGAAACCTTCCCTGGAGTACACAACATCTCACCCAAGTTTCATCGCAATCGGATGAATGGTATTTGAACGTATACGGGACGTTGTCGAAACTCTTCACGCGTCGTCGCTCATTTGTTGATTCTACTCGTTCTCTACCTATTTTTAAAGGGATTTACTAAGCCAGAAACCTTCCCTGGAGTGCACACAACATCTCAGCCTAGTTTCATCGCTATCGGACGAATGGTATATGAACGCATACGTGACTTTGTTGAAATGCTTCGTGCGTCGTAGCTCATTTGTTGAATCTACTCGTGCGCTCCCTATTGTAAAGTGGGTTTACTAAGCCAGAAAATATCCCTGAAGTGTACACAACATTTTACGCAAGTTTCATAGCTATCGGACGAATGGTATATGACTATATACGGGACTTTGTTGAAACGCCTCGCGTGTCATCGCTCATTTGTTGAAGCTACTGGTGCGCTACCTATTGTAAAATGTATGTACTAAGCCAGAAACCTTCCCTGGAGTGTACACAACATCTCACCCAAGTTTCATCGCTATCGGATGAATGGTATATGAAATTATATGGGACTTTGTTGAAACGCTTCGCGCGTCGTCGCTCATTTGTTGATTCTACTCGTGCTCTACCTACTTTTAAAGGGATTTACTAAGCTAGAAACCTTCCCTTGAGTGCACACAAAATCTCAGCCTAGTTTCATCGCTATCGGACGAATGGTATATGAACGCAAACGTGACTTTGTTGAAATGCTTCGCGCGTCGTAGCTCATTTGTTGAATCTACTCGTGCGCTGCCTATTGTAAAGTGGATGTACTAAGCCAGAAAATTTCCCTGCAGTGTACACAACATTTTACGCAAGTTTCATAGCTATCGGACGAATGGTATATGAATGCATACGGGACTTTGTTGAAACGCTTTGCGTGTCGTCGCTCATTTGTTGAATCTACTCGTGCGCTATCTACTGTGAAATGTATTCACTAATTTTGAAACCTTCACGTAAGTGTACACAACATCTCACCCAAGTTTCATCGCTATCGGACGAATGGTATATAACACATACGGGACTTCGTTGAAATGTTTCGCGCATCGTCGCTCATTTGTTGAATCTACGCGTGCGCTACCTATTGTAAAATGGATTTACTAAGTCAGAAACCTTGCTTGGAGTGTAGTCAACATCTCACCCAAGTTTCATCGCAATCGGATGAATGGTATATGAACGCATAGGAGACATACATACACACCCACAGACAAACTATCACGTTACATTGATTTTTAGCCTATTTTCAATTTTGAAAAAATAGGCTTATGAGATCACCTTTTGTCCGTGTGTGTGTGCGTGTGTGTGTGTGTGTGATTCGTGTGTGTGTCCCCCCCCCCCCCCCTAATAAAATCTAAATGGCAGGAGCGATTTCAATGAAACTCGGAAAGTTCATAGCACTATTCCCGGCGACTTCGACCGTGCCCTTCAAATTTTGTTACGACTCACCAATCCAACATGGCGGCTGTGCGAAATATTTCACCAGCATTCAATATCTCCGAAACTATTACCGATATTACCCTGACATTTTATATGGTGATAGAGGGAACTAGTATAAGTTCACTTATGTGACTTTTGAAAACCTGGTAACTACAAAACCAACATGGAGGCCAAGTGAATTTGCGACTTTTAAATAGACGTTTCTCGTGATTTGACCAACCAAACGCAATGAATCTTGGTACAGTATATGTTTATATACATTGTAATGCACCGACATCTAAATTCGTTCAATTGTTTACATAATCACAAGATGGCGGATGTGCGAAATATTTCACCGGCATTCTATATCTCTGAAACTATTAGCGGTATCTCCCTAAAATTTTGTACGGAGATAAAGGGCACTACTGGTAGTCCATCTATAAGACTTTCAAAAACCGGTTAACTACAAAACGAACATGGCGGCCAACCGAATTTGAAAATTTTAAATAGACCTTTTCGCGATTTAATGTTCCAAGCGCACTGAAACCTGGTACAGGAAATATTTATACACATTGTAATCCACTGGTATCTAATTTAGTTCAATGGTTTACATAACCTCAAGATGGCGGCAGTGCGAATTTTAAAATTAAGTTTTTATTTCTTGCGATGTAGTCATGCGATCGAAGTGAAAGTTTGAATAATGAACCTAGGCAATAATTTTCCTTTAATGGTACATGATTCTATGGCCTATACATTTAACAATCCAACATGGCGACCATCCGAAATATTTAGACGATAATGAATATCTACGAATCTATTTTAGCAATCAAACTGCATTTTTTAATGTTCATAGGGGCTATGAACTTAAGTTCACCTATAGGACTTTAAATAACCTGGTGATCACAAATCCAACATTGCGGTGACGCGAATTATAAATATTTACATGGACGTTTCTCGCAATTTAACCATCCGAGTGCAGTGAAACTTGGTACAGTAAATCCTTATACGAATGTTAATCCACTGACATCTAATTTATTTCAATTGTTTCCATAACCTCAAGATGGCAGCTGTGAAAAAATTTAAAATTTCTTTGTTTTTTCTTGTGTCCTAATTATGCGATTGAAGTTTGAGTATTACACGTTCACAATAATCTGCATGTAACAGTACATAACTCTAGGACCTATATATATAAAATCCAACATGGCGACCATCCGAAATATTTAATCGGTTCTTAATATCTACGAATCTATTACAGCAATCAAACAGAAATTGTGTATGTTGATAGAGGCAGTTAACATAAGTAGGATATATGAAAATAGGCTGTATAGTTCTTCACGGAACTACTTGTTATATATATAGACAAGCTGTACCCGGCATGCGTTGCAATGCCAATCAAGGAAAGTGTTGACGTTGAAATTCTATTTCTTGAAGTGCTTTTGGATACACAACATGTTTTTCAATTTCCGTTAACTGCCTCTAAGCTATCGTAAAATGGATTTTCTAATTTAGAACCATTCGTGGGAGCGTGCACAACAACTTTCAAAAGTTTCATCACAATCGGATGAATGGCATATAAACATATACGGGATTCTTTTGAATGATTCGTGCGCTGTCACTCATTTGTTGAATCTACTCGTACGCTACCTATTGAGAAATGGATTTACTAAGTCGAAACTCTACCCTGGCGTGTACACAATAACCCATCAAGGTTTCATCACAATCGAAGAAGGTTATTTGAACGCATAGGGGATTTTGTTAAAACGCTTCGCGCGTCGTCACCCATTTGTTGCATATACTCGTGCGCTACCTATTGTGAAATGGATTTACTAAGTCTAAACCCTTCCCTGGCGTGTACACAATAACTCATCAATGATTCATCGCAATCGGATGAATGGTATATGCACGTATACGGGGTTTTGTTTAAACGATTCGTGCGCTGTCACTGATTTGATGAATCTACTCGTGCGCGACCTATTGAGAAATGTATTACTAAGTCGAAGCCCTTCCCTGGCGTGTACACAATAACTCTTCAAGGTTTCATCGCAATCGAAGAATGTTATATGAACGCAATAGGGGATTTTGTTGAAACGCTTCGCGTGTCGTCACCCATTTGTTGCATCTACTCTTGCGCTACTTATTGTGAAATGGATTTACTAAGTCCCCTTCCCTGGCGGGTACACAATAACTGATCAATGTTTCATCGCAATCGGATGAATAGTATATGAACGCATACCTGATTTTGTTTAAACGATTCGCGCTCCGTCACTCATTTGTTGAATCTACTCGTGCGCTACCTACTTTAAAATGTATTTACTAAGTTAGAAACCGTCACGTAAGTATCCACAACATCTCACCCAAGTTTCATCGCTATCGGACTAATGGGATATGAAGACATAGGGGACTGTATTGAAACGCTCCGCATGTCGTCGTTCATTTTTCGAATCTACTCGTGTGCTACCTACTGTGAAATGTATTTACTAAGCCAGAAACCTTCCTTGGAGTGTCCACCATATTTCACCCAAGTTTCACCGCTAACGGCAGAATGGTATATGACTTTGTTGAAACGCTTCGCGCGTCGTCCCTCATTTGTTGAATCAACTTGTGCGCTGCATATTGTATAGTGGATTTACTAAGCCAGAAATTTTCCATGACGTGTACACAACATCTCACCCAAGTTTCATAGCTACGGACGAATGGTACATGAATGCATACGGGACTTGCTTGAAACGCTTCGCGCGTCGTCGCTCATTTGTTGATTCTACTCGTGCTCTACCTATTTTTAAAGGGATTTACTAAGCTAGAAACCTTCCCTGGAGTGCATACAAAATCTCAGCCTAGTTTCATTGCTATCGGATGAATGGTATATGAACGCAAACGTGACTTTGTTGAAATGCTTCGCGCGTCGTAGCTCATTTGTTGAATCTACTCGTGTGCTGCCTATTGTAAAGTGGATGTACTAAGCCAGAAAATTTCCCTGCAGTGTACACAGCATTTTACGCAAGTTTCATAGCTATCGGACGAATGGTATATGAATGCATACGGGACTTTGTTGAAACGCTTTGCGTGTCGTCGCTCATTTGTTGAATCTACTCGTGCGCTATCTACTGTGAAATGTATTCACTAATTTTGAAACCTTCACGTAAGTGTACACAACATCTCACCCAAGTTTCATCGCTATCGGACGAATGGTATATGAACACATACGGGACTTTGTTGAAATGCTTCGTGCATCGTCGCTCATTTGTTGAATCTACGCGTGCGCTACCTATTGTAAAATGGATTTACTAAGTCAGAAACCTTCCTTGGAGTGTACTCAACATCTCACCCAAGTTTCATCGCAATCGGACGAATGGTATATGAACGCATAGGAGACATACATACCCAACCACAGACAAACTATCACGTTACATTGATTTTTATATATATAGATTATCTTCTAACATAAAATAGTTAAAATAATTATCGTCGAACATAAACAGTCGTATGCAACTCGCCTATAATGGTAATTAAGACACTCGTATGGAAATTATAAAACTCGCATACGCTCGTTTTATAAATATACTCGTGTCTTAATTATAGCCATTATAGGTTCGTTGCATAATGTACTATTATGTTCGACCCTGGTGAAATGTAAATATTATATGTCAGAAAACTGTACTATGATGAGACTCATTATAGTACAAGTTTTCTTTATGTTACAGTTTCTCCGGCCAATCAGAGCTCAAGAAACCGTTGTGTGACCAATTAGGTGAGGGTAGCATCGCACCTGCGCTCATTTCCATGGCCCCTATTTTAAATTTCACTGCGTGGCGAGTGTCATAGTGAGGTATTCCAGGAGGCTATGGTCAAATACAAGGTATTCTCTGCGTCCCATGCGCTCTGTTCAGTACACAAAGCTGGTGAAATCTCGACAGATATTTATGAATATTTATGTTCGAACATAAAATAGATATAATTATCGTCAAACATAAACAGTCGTATGCAACTCGCCTATAGTGGTAATTAAGACACTCGTATCGAAATTATAAAACTCGCTACGCTCGTTTTATAAACATACTCGTGTATTAATTATTGCCATTATAGGCTCGTTGCATAATGTACTACTATATGATACTTGTAATAACACACAGAAGAATAATTTGGACTGCGGTTCAAATCAGACTAATAAAGTGTAACAAAAAGTCATATTTTGATTGTGATATTGTTATTATTTTTATGATAATTAACAACAATTCCTCACACTTTTTGTTTTAAATTTTTCCAGTCCAAACGAAGTTCTCTGGTTATACTATTTCTAAGTGCTTTTGACCACAAAACTTAAACTAAAGGGAGTTAGAAAGTACGGTTTGGGTCAAAATATTTCTAAGTGTCCCAATAGTACTGAAACATTCTTGAAAAGTGAAAGGAAATATATTTATTTGTTTGAAAGCCGCGTTTAAACAAATTACATGACGTTAGATCCTGACAAAGCAAGCCTATATCTTCTCAGTTGTTCTTCATGTGGTTAAATTTAATTGGTATTCTGCCCGAAGGCAGGTCCGAGCCTCCGAAGAGGCTACCCCCAGCCGGAGTTTACTTGCGGTAGGGTGGCCAGGGCCTTTCCGCTCCTCCTTATGTTGGCCAACAGCGCACAGTACCAAGAACCGGCATACCATCCAAGTTCCGACTGCGCCCAATGTCGCTTAACTGCGGAGTTCTCATGGGATCCGGTGTTTTAACAAGGCTAGGCCGTTGGCCCTTCATGTGGTTATGTGAGTTAAGTTTGTCGCTTGACAATTTCGTGGCAAGCTTGTTGTGTTGTTCTCAGGTTCTCCACGAGTCTGAGTGATGTCTATTTTAAATGAAGCTAAGATTTCCAAGTGTGTAATTTATGTAGAGGAGCCTAGAATCAAAGACGGCCAGGTCCATTTTTTTTCGATATTCAGATATCGATGTTTTCTGATAGTATTTTCCACGCTGGATCGGATGGTAGGCTCGCTGAGTGTCAAAACCGGACGGAAATGGTTTAAAAAGCCGTTCCAAACTGTGGCTTTCCTTCAAAAACCGCCAAGTCCATGTAGGTTTGGTTTCAAAAGAGGCCAACTCCACCAGTAACCAATCACTGTACTGAATTTGGTCTGAAAACTACCCACGACGCATTGCTGCTGCTCTGCAGCCAACGTTTTTCCCTCTTCTTCAGTTTACTCTCCAAAATAAGAACATCAACGTGCTGGCAATGTGTTCATACTGGTTACTGAAACATGCACCAAGGAATGTACAGTCATTGAACTGGTATTTCCCGTGACTGGGCATTATTTCCTCCCATCTGACAGAGTGTTTGGCTTGCTTGAAAAAGATTTCAAGACTAAAACAACGATTATTGAAGTTTTAGAGTACCATGATGTTTTCAAAATACATGGGACCATTAATGTACTGGGAAGAGACTGGACAGCGCTGGATTGGAGAGAAGAAGCTAAGCAGGTTTTGAAGTCAACACAGGGCCTTCATTTTTCACTCTCCAAATACAAACGCGTCCGCTTCGTTATCAATAAACGTCATACAAATGTGTTGGTAGCTGGCTTATAATACAGACATTGGCAGGCTTTTCGCTATTACTAAGAAAGGCAAATCCCTTGGTCTAATGATTCCTTCGCCAATACCTCTTGGGTGTGCCGTGAACCCCAAAAAGATTGCAGATGTAAAAAAAAATATTACAGAAACATTTTGGTGAAAAATGGCATGAAATGGAGAGACTGCAATGGTATCGCAACATCACAGAAAGGGATGCATCTGGTGTGGAAGAGGAGGAAGAACATTGCGAATGTATGGACGAAGACGAGGAAGATGAGGATTTAGTGCTCACATGTTGTGCTTTGTTCCTTAATGTTACTTTGTAAATGTTACGGTACATGACTGTTACATCGTCTTTTTTTATTCAAAAGCAACCAGTGCTAAACTCCATGTTTAATGCAATGTTTTGTTGACTGTAGACGAGAATCTGTAATAAACGTTTTGATTATCGTTCACTACATTTTTTATGTTCAAACCCTTCTACCCGTTGTTTCTTTGTATGTTTAATTTTATATTAATTATCAATGGGTAATTATTAAAACAAAAGTGCTAAAGGCATGGATTGTTCACTATTTTAAAAATAGTTCCTAGTAACCTAATCTAAGAAGTACGTGAATACTCTTTGGCTTAGTTTCAAAAACAGACAACCCCAGTACATGGTATCAAAACCGGCCAAGTCCAGTTTTTACACCGTTTTTACGACTTAACCGTTGAGTTTTACTTAGTTTTCAATGCTGAAAATCATTTGTTTGGCTTAAACGAGAGTAGACAAAAAAATTCAGAAGCGTGTGTATTTCGTCAATATGCTTTCTAGTTTTTTGGCTCTCCTGTAAAAAAAAAGGAAAATGGACTTGGCCATCTTTGATTCTAGGCTCCTCCGACTAGTAATTAATACATATGAAGTTATTCATATCATACTGTATATATAAGTCTTGAGGCGTGACGCCTGACGGCCAACTAAATCAGTTGGTAGTCCTTAAGGTGTTGGATGTCAAGAGAGCTATTCTCTCCGGAGTCCACGGTTTCATGTGAATTAAAGCACCCACGTATCAGTCCCTGGGCGGGATACAATACATTCTTATTGGGAGATATACTGTACGTCACAGCAAAGTTGGTAGCGTAGGAAGTGACTTCTGGTGGCACCGGGAGTGGGGGACATATATTACGGAAAGATTTGGATGAACTCTGACAGGCACGAGGATATGTATCAACTTGGACTATGAGTTGGTTGGTTGGTTCTTAAGTTTAGGGGCTGCGACAACGCGGTCATGTAGCCCCGTGTACTTTGGGTGTGTGTAGAATCTGTCTGATAACCAGTGTTAATTGTGATGACTGTAATAGTGTGTGTTATCTGTTTTTAAGTACAGACTGCAACTTAGAATTTTTCAAATAGTTCCTATTTTTGCCACCAAGCGCTACCTTCAACGACTACTAGGCCAAGTTCAGAACTTAACTACTAGACGCCACCGCAGTCGGCTCTTGGCAACGAACGTAGAAACCTAAGAGCGTTGTTTACATTCTTAACTTTTCCAATTTAGCTTCACACAGGTGCAATTAGTGGAAGGTTCTTTAACATGCCATAAATCTATGACATGGGACCACCGGCTTTACTTCCCCTCCGAAGGAAGGCATACTGAGGGATTTTTAACGCTCTTAAAAATCCGACGGCTTCGGCCGAGTTGACTATGAGTTGTCATTGGAATTATACACATCTCGACTCACCATAATTGATTAACCAATGGAATATAGGCTACATACTGTCTATTGGAAACGCATGGCCACTCATCCAGTATAACAATAATAATAAAGTAACTTTTAGAAGCTGAATTCATTAGTACTAACGGTCGAGGGTCCTATTCAAGACCCTCCCCCCTCCCACCCCGGGGCACACAACTTGTGGGACGTGGGATGGCGACCACGGGACCCCAGCAGAGTCCGGCATTGCTTCTACTTACTTGTACCGGCCTCCTCTCTGTTGTCTTTCCTCTCGACCTCCCTTGGTCAACTCTTGTTCTTTTCCGACCCCGACGGTATTAGGGTATCCGAGGCCTAGGGAGTATTTCACTTTCCGCCTTAATTGGCCCTTGTCTCATCTTTGCTGATACCTCATTTTTCTAGCGGACTCTTGTTTTCTTTTCATTGTATCTCCTGCCGTCTGCTCAAGGCCCTCAAGGTGGCAGGGTGTGTGTAGCCCCACCATTTTTGGTGCACCCTGGATTGTGCTAAACCCTCAAGGGATCACGTTTGGTGAGTTCGGGATTTAGCAACCGCGAGAGTTTCCTGAGGTTCTTCCACTGCCATTGGTGGGTGGGTCCTTCTCCTCTTTAACTTTCCTAACTGCCTTTCCTGGCTCTCATTTCTTCCAAGTCCCTTAATTCTCATTCTTCGAGGGTTGACGGCATTTCCTTTCCTCCTGTCTTTTGTTTCCTTTATTCTTACGTTTGTTTTCCATTTCCTCTTCTAGTAAGTAAGCGTGTAGTTAGTTTTATGTGTAGTTTCATTTCATTAACATTGTCACTATCACCTAAACTATTAGGGGCCGATAACCCAGATGTTAAGGCCCTTAAAATAACAATTATCATCATCATCATCATCCTATTCCAGACCAGGAATATAACTGGTGTACCCCGTTCCAACCCTCAGAACGTTGATGGTGGCGCTTGGTGGCAAAAGTAGGAACTATTTGAAAAATTCTAAGTTGCAGTAATTAAATTAAAAAGACAGATAACACACACTATTACAGTCATCAGAATTAACACCGGTTATCAGACAGATTCTACACACACCCAAAGTACACGGGGCTACATGACCGCGTTGTCGCAGCCCCTAAACTTAAGAACCAACCAACCTACGACCTATATCCGTTTTCCGTCTCGGTATGGTGGGTTAAAATCACTGACTGGACTATTAATTATACAGGGTGGGGCAGAAACAATGACCCATTTTAAACATATTATTTAACCATTAAGAAATACAACTACATATTATTACTGTACACTGTTCAAAAGAACACATCCTACCATTAATTACACATGTCACTTTTTGTATATTATGTCCTTCAGGTGTCCACAATTGTTGGCGATGCAATCTTCTGCACGAACACGCAAATTCTCCATAACCTTACGAAGAGTGTCACCTGTTATGGCCTCGATTTCGGCTTGAATGTTGTTTTTCAATTCTTCAGTAGTTGTTGGCCTGTTAGCATACACTTTGGATTTTAGGAATCCCCACAGAAAAAAATCACAAGTCGATAAATCGGGCGAACGGGCTGGCCAGTTGACATTGCCAAAGCGGGATACAAGATGATCTGGAAACATTCTGCGTAAGACTGTCATGGATGTTCTGACCGTGTGAGCGGTTGCACCAACTTGTTGGAACCATAACGACCGCAAATTGATATTCTTGCGGCGCATTTCCTGCATTACAAACTGTTGCAACATAACAACATATCGATCTGATGTTACTGTGACAGCGTCACCTGCATCATTTTCGAAAAAAATACGGACCAATAATACCCTGCAGACACACACCACACCACACAGTAACTTTTGCGCTATGAAGTGGTCTTTCGTGCATCTGATGAAGATTGGTAGGCGCCCTGTACCTACAGTTTTGTTTGTTTACATAGCCCGATAAGTGAAAATGGGTCTCGTCAGACATCATGAAATTGTTGAGAAAGTCGGGTTGAGTGTTTATCATCTCCAGAAGCTGTGTACAGAATGTTTGACGTGCCTGGAGATCTCTGGGCAATAATTGCTGCACCACTTGGAGTTTGTAGGGATGGAACTTCATATCCAGATGCAACATCCGTCGCACACTTCTGGCCGAGATGTTAAGAACTTGTGAATGCCGACGAAATGATCGCGTTGGACATTACTCGACAGCAGCTCGCACGCGTGCAATGTTGTCCGGGGTGCGAACTGGACGTGGCCTACCAGACGGTTTCTTGTTTGTTGCAGATGCTGTTGCTCTGAACTGCTGGACCCATATCGTAATCGACTTCCGAGACGGAACTTGATCATTCCGACCAATGTCACAGTGTTGCCGGAACAAACGCTGTGTTCGTACGACACTGTCACCACATTTGAAAAACGTTTCTATTGCAAACGCACGGTGTTCGTTTGACCAACGCTCCATACTGACTGGCAATGCTTTGAACTGCACTACACACTGGTACCAATATCAACTCTCTAGAAAGCCGTGTGCAACAATGGCGGGCAACTTAAAATGGGTCATTGTTTCTGCCCCACCCTGTATTATCATAGAGGAGGAGGTACAGGAACAGTTGGACGTGTGGGAAGGAATAATACAAGGATATGGGATGAAATTTATCATAAATAAGAGTGAGATGGTGATCACAACAAGGAACAAGGAAAGAACCACAACAAGAATAACAATTGGTGGAGAACAGCTGAAGAAAGTGGAAAGTTTCAAGTAACGGGGAAGCCTGGTACAAGATAATGGAAGAAACAATAGAAAAATAAATGAGCGGAGGAGACAGGCAGAAGCATTCCGGAGGAGTGTGAGAAGCATGTTATGGAGCAAGGATGTCCCTCAGAACAGCAAATGATCATATATCGGACGTACTATGTACCTATCCTGACGTATGCCTCGGAGACCTGGGTTATGAAAGGAAGGGAGAAGAGCAAAATACAGGCCAGTGAGATGAGGTTCTTGAGAAGCAGTATTTGAGCTACAAAGATGGACAGAATAAGAAATGAGAGGACAGAAAATTAATGAAGGAGGAACCATTACAGGATGGTATAGAGAAATCTAGACTTAGATGGTATGGACATGTAAAACGAATGGAGGAGAAGAGGATACCCAGGAGAATACACGAGACGAAGTGGGATGGAAAGAGACCGAGAGGAAGACCGAGAGACAGGGGGCTGAAGGAGGTGGAAGAAAGCGTGAAGAAGAGAGGAGAAGACTGGACAAGGGTGGAGGCTGAGAGATGGTGGTAAGACAGAAGACGTTGGAGAGGCTTGTGTTCCAAACAGACCCGGCCAGTTGATGGAAACTGTGCAAGGTGATGATGATGATCATCATAGAGTTAGCATGTGCAACGAATTCTTGTCAGACGTAATTTAAGAATGGTGAGGTGCATGAAACACAAACCCCCTTCCGTTCAAATCAAAACTTGACTGTGTATTCTGAAGAACGAAGGCATAGGGTGATAGGCCCACTTGCTAGCTAGCTCGTAAACGCTAGTAATTGAATGGAGATTGTTGGAAGAAATGAAAACGAAATAACACTTATAGTAGGCGATGTATTGAAGGTAGAGATGTGCTGTACAGGACATTTTTGTAAAATTTTTCATGCTAAACAATATTCTTACACACATAGCACATAGATATGTTTAACGATTTACCCAGCGTTACCTTAAAAGGCCCACAGACAATAATTTTTTTCCACTCGATTCACTGAAACCGTTACTGCTCGGCTTCCTTTAGTCATAAGTGAATGTTTTTGTACAGAAACCTTTCTCGAGAAAACTATTACAAAATTGTGAAAAGCGCATCAATATCCATCCAGTGGTTCTCGAGATTACCCGTTACATCCAAGAATCGGGGACTTCGTTTTATACTAAGTAGAGATTTATTTATTTATTTACTCATTTATTTATTTATTTATTTACTCATTTATTTATTTATTTATTTATTTATTTATTTATTTATTTATTTATTGGTGTTGTAAGGGCCTTCCTTATGCAGAAACACGTTCTTCACAACATTTTTAAAATTTAAAACTTAGTTATTTCACTGAACAAAATACCATTCCACATGCTTCTCATACAATCTGACTCACCATTTAGCTTCCACCGTGAGTCAGGGATAGACTACCCGCTTCATGTTCCATAGATGGCGGGTTAATTTATCTGACAAGGATGTTAGAATTTTGATGGGCGGCAAAAGTCAACGTCACTCAGAGTCGTACGATTTAGGTTCGTGAAAGACCCCTATCATGTTAGGTGATAACAAGACAAAAGTATTTAATCTCAGCCACAGGCCTCTGTCAGATGGCAGAGTTAACGGAACGTAGAATTTGGAGAGTAGATCACCTCAATGGTTCCAACTCAAACGATCAACGAATTTGGCCAACTATGGACCGCAAGGAACCTAAGGCTTTCAAGTCAATCTCTTATTTTCTTCCCAGAATTTCTTCATTCCTTCACTTCGAATCCTCCACTGCTCCGCAGAAATTACCAATTTAGGCCTACATTTCGGTGGATTCTCCTTAAATGTGTTAACGCTGTAAATGCGACTTCGAAATATCTTCATGTTGGTCCTGGTACTAATTTTCCCAGATAAATTATGGTTTTTGATTAATGTTATGAACTGGAGTCGATCTTGTAAAATTTTCTCTGTAATACCAATTTTATGACGGTCTTTTTCTATTTCACTAAGCCAGTTGTTCTTGACTTTCGTTGAGAGAGCAAAGTTGTGTATCCTTTTGGTGAGTCTGTCATTGTTCATTCTGAGAATGTGGCCGTAGAGCTTCTTCCTGAAGAACCATTTGCTGAGGGTGTCAGTGATCTCTTCAGCATGCTGATGAACATCGTGGGACCTCCGTTTCATCCAGATTCCTTCTGAGCAGACTAGACCAAGAACTTTTCACAATATTTTCCTTTCTTATTACTCTACGTCCTTAAAGAGAGATCTGTCTCCAATGATTAAGCTTTCCAGGGCATATAGTGCTTCAGATTCGATTACTATATTATAAGTTTGCTATTATTATTATCACTATTATTAAGTTACTCAACATTTGCTCTAAGCGTCAATGTGATCTGAAGGTATACGTTCGCAATGTCCTCATATAAGTACCTAATTTCAGTTCTTCTGTACGAAATATCCAGTAATTTGACCTAGTATGGCGTTTTTTTTGTTCAGAGGGCATTCAGTACTATTTTAAGTTAATATTAGCATTCTCGAGGAAAAATATTCTCCTAGACATGAGACCTTACTGAGATACGTTTCAAGATCTTTATTTAAAAAAAATGATTGGTTTGATATCTCAGCGACTTATTTTCTTCTGCGTCGTTAAACACCAGAGTGTAGCTTGTTAGTCAGAAGACTGTTGGTGAGCAGCTAATCATATTGTCGCAGCATGCTGTCTGATCTTCTGGAGGCTTTAATAAGCGTTAGTAGAGGAAATCCTTGGCGGTAGGGAGGTTGGGCGTCACTTTGAAGCTACGAGGGTCGGGATTGAGGATTAGTGCGTCGTGCAAACAAGCAAAGGTAGCGGTCCGGTCCGGCCTGGTCCAAGAAGCAGTCTGCGGTCGCCTGTACTTTGACCTGTCTCGTTAAAGTATCTGTGTGCTGCGCTTAGCTTCTGTTTTTCTGGCGGATTAACGAAAAGCAAAGCTCCTTATTGTGTGGTCGCCTTCAATGCGGTGGTTATCTATGTGTTGACTTTCTGGAGCTAACAACGTGTTTCTTTCTTTTTATAAGCTTCGCTTTTGCTCCTTCTTTTTTCTTATTATTTATATCCTTGTGCCTGTGAGTCCAGCAACCCAATTAGCACGAACGTCCTTTGGGACAGTCTATAAATAGGGGTAAGAATGCTACGCCGAGCGTTGAAGAATATATCTGACCTCGGAGGCGAGGCAGAAGCTTCTGATTCTTTCTTTAATTGTCTACGACTGAAGGAACACTTAAAATATTAAAAATAGGCTCATCTCTCACTTTGTATGTTGTTTTTCTTCAGTTATCTTTACATTAAATTTACGGTTTATTTTTACCTAACTCATAAATAATCTATATCTAGACAGATATTGATGAGCAACTTCTTTTAATGCATGGATTAGGAACGTGGCTGACATTCATGATGATAGAAATCATGTTCTTTATTTTCATCCTGGTGATTTATTTAGGGGTGAGAGACATCTTGGTCAGTATTATGTGCGTAGCATGTGTTTGTGTGCGTGTGTGAAACATCTAGTCTGTATCATTTGGGGTCCACCCTCGTAGCCAACATGATTCTAAGCCTGCTGATAGGTCCAATTTTAAAATGCATGTAACTTCTATACTAACTAATGGATTTCATTCAAAATTGGCATAAAAATAGATCATATTATTTCAGATTATTTCTGACCAATACATGCATGACATTGTTGCCAACATCATTTATGCGCATTGTTAGATCCAATGCTTAACTGCATGTAACGTCCATGCTGTCCATCGGACTTCAACCAAATTTTGTATTCTGTACCTTAAGAGATGGAACTAAGAATATATTCAGTCACCAGGGCTGCCAACTCTAGTGCTCTATTAGGCTACATTATGCCAGGTATGCAGTATTTCGAACTAATTAGAAATTTCGATATTACCAACTTAATTTCGTCATTATTGTAGATAGATCCATATAGATTAATCATTGGCATGAATCTTAAATTTTAAGAATAGTAGGCTCTTTAGTTCATCACGGAACTTCTTGTTGTTTTTTTAATCATTTAATAAATTAACATAACATAAATTTGCACTTTTTTCTTGGAAATACTTTTTTATCACAAACAACCATCCAACCAAAACTCACAATTTTGTAGACCACATCACTAAGAACACATGAGAGGAAATTTATTGTAATGTACCTTATACTTAAGGAGTTACAAGGGAAATGATTTTCAAAAATACAGTTTTGAGAAAATGAACGACAAAGTTATCTAACTACTTAAACAGCCTATGGAATGCCTGGCTTTTAAAATAATAACTCCTAAACTAATGCAGTTATTTGAAAAATTCTATCACCAAGATGAACTAGAAGAGCATGGTTATATTTTAAAGAATATCATGAAAAATGAAATTTTGCAAGGTGTTAAGCAATACTGACAACCATAATGATGAGAAATTTTTTATTGGTCAGGCGCGAGTTGTTCATTCGTGTTATGTGCACATAGAATTTCACACGTCTTTTTCGTGTAATTGAACTGTAACGCTGTATCAGGAATACAGCTGTTCCGAACTTTTGAGCATCTAGATACCATCTTGTACCTTGGATCTTGGGTCCTCAAATTTGTTTCAGTACTTGCTGTTCTATTTTCTTGATACCGATGTTGTTGATTGTTAATGATGATGTATCATTTGCGTAGAGTGCTTCTGAAAGAACGACTGTTTGATAATGACTGAGTTTTGCTTCAGTAGAAAACGCTTTCTTGTGAATATTCCTGGTGATTGTGTAAGGTTTACGTTATTGTTCTCCTCGTATATTATTGGCTACTCTAACATTGCTAGTTTATCTAATGATTTTGCCCAAGCACTTTTAGGGATTAACTTCAAACTTGTCTGATGTTGGCGTTCATGGTTGGAAATGATTACATCATTTGTTTTGTTCTTGGAGTCAATGTACTGCGTTTTCTCATACATGATTTGGAGTCCGGTTTAGAAAGCATGTCTAGCTTCTTCGTGAGTATTTCCAGGTATACTATTATTATTATTATTATTATTATTATTATTATTATTATTATAATTATTGGAAGCCTCCGTGGCTTCGGCGGCAGCACGCCGGCCTCTCACCGCTGGGTCCGTGGTTCAAATCCCGGTCACTCCATGTGAGATATGTGCTGGACAAAACGGAGGCAGACAGGTTTTTCTCCGGGTACTCCGGTTTTCCCTGTCAAAATTTCATTCCAGCAACACTCTCCACTATCATTTCATTTCATCAGTCATTCATTTAATCATTTCCCCAGAGGAGTGCGTCAGGCCTCGGTAGCCGGCACAGTTCATATCCTCGCCGCTAGATGGGAGCTTCATTCATTCCATTCCTGACCCGGTCGGAGACTGGAAGTAGGCTGTGGATTTTCATTTTTGTCATTATTATTATTATTATTATTATTATTATTATTACTATTATTATTACAACGGGTGAATTTTAAGTACACCGACATCTTTCAGGGAGGGCTTCCTGGCTAAAAAGGAAGCAAAAAAGTACATATCAACATATGTCCGGAAATGGACGGTGAGTGTGCATGAGAATAAATAGTCCCGGCACAGAATACATGGAAAGAAATGCAAGCGATAACACGTCTCATCATGGTTTGCTGCACTCTTTCGAATGTTCCGGCCTGTAGGCGAACAGCGTCACAGGCTTACGGACACGCTGTTGAAGTGTATGCACATCGGAAACGGGTGCTTCATACACAACGCATTCAGATGCTCCCGCAAGAAGAACGTAGTGGGTTTGGATCCAGTGATTAATCAGACCACGCAACAGGGCCTTCGAGTCCATTCCAACGTCTGGGGAAGGTATTGTCGTGGTGTCGGCGAGTGGTAATGTGGACGAATGTCATAGATTTATGCCATATACAAGATCCTTCCACTAACTAAACTTGTGTGAAGCTAAATTTCTAGGTTAGATTTCGTTGTAACGCTCTATCAAAGGTTCCAACGTTCACCACTAGTTTACATTGATATCTGGTAGTGAAAGTTGGAACTACTTGAAATTGAACGGGACTTGTAGCTCACCATATGGGTGTCCTCTTGAAGCACCTACAGCCTATGGCGATCCGAACATGTCCTCAGACAATCCCGGCACTAAAAGCCATACGGTAAATAAATAAATAAATAAATAAATAAATAAATAAATAAATAAATGAATAAATAAATAAACAAATAATGTGGACGTAGCTGGCGCTCGTCCTGCAGGAGCCACATGCCTGTCGTACTGTCAAAGGCACATTCTAAAGCAACTTTGGCAGTGTATTCTCCAGGACGTTACTTGAGAAAGACATATAGGTTACTGTGGCAATAATGCATTTCCGAACATATGTTGATATGAAACTTTTTACTCCATTTCCAGGCAGGAAGCCTTCCCTGCAGTTTGTCGATGTACTCTAAATTCACCCTGTATAAGTACACACATTATAACATATTGCTCGTACATCACAACATAACTATACGGGCTTCAGGAAACCAAAGTACAGTATATTTACTGAAACAAGCCACTTCTAAGCTGGAAAGTCGCTGCCCATGAACTTCCGGATGATTCGGGTTGTTTAGAGAACTTCTGCCTTCTGCATTAGTTTGTACAGTTGAGTATTCAGATCCAGTTCTTTAAGACCTGTGAGCAACGTACTTGGGATCACGCCCGTACTCGAGACAATGATAGGTATGGCCTTGACCCGTTCTACATGCCATTGTCTTTCGATAGGGCCAACCAACTCGCTATATGTGTTTGGATTGGAGATTCTAGTTGTTAGGGATCACAACATCAATTATGGTAGTTTGCTTAATTTTCTTGCTGACAACTACCAGATCCGACCTGTTGTGTGATTATTATTATTATTATTATTATTACTAGAAGACCCGTGCTGCTCCGCAGCATTCACTTCAATCCTACAGCACTTCTGTCCATATGACATTTGCATGTGTTCATGCTAGTGACCTGAACAGACATTTAACGTACCGTCGCTTTTGGGTAAATGATGAAGTAGACTTATGAGATCAAATGTCCTCTGTGTGTGTGTGGCACTATTTACCCAGCGTAAGCTTAAAAGGCGCACGGACGTCAGGTTCCAGACGCAATTCTGAAAAGCCAAGGTGAACAGCTAACTCCAAACACTTAAGCTATACTCTTCTCTGAAGTACGTGGGTTGGCGACCACGGGACCCCAGCTGAGTCCGGCATTGATTCCACTTACTTGTGCCGGGCTCCTCTCCGTCTTCTTTCCTGTCGACATCCCTTGGTCAACTCTTGTTCTTTTCCGACCCCGACGGT
Source organism: Meconema thalassinum (assembly GCA_946902985.2). NCBI lineage: Eukaryota > Metazoa > Arthropoda > Insecta > Orthoptera > Tettigoniidae > Meconema > Meconema thalassinum. Next base: position 925,743,669 of record OX336388.2, read on the forward strand.
AAGAGGGTATCCGAGGCCTAGGGAGTCTTTCACTTTCCTGCCTTAATTGCCCCTTGGCTCATCTTTCCTGATCCCTCCTTCTTCTTGGGGTCAGACCTCTTGTTTTCTTTTCATTATACTGTATTTCCTTTACTCTTTAAGATCCCGCACTGTTTTTTGTTAATTGGCTCCCGTGTATCTAAATTCCATTGAGCGATTTCTTTTGCATCCACACCCCATTTTGTAGGTGTTTTCAGACTACGTTGCATTTTTTAAGTCTTTTCGATCTACAGTAAATTGCATTTTGCTAGTGTTTTCAACCTCGATTGCATTTTGTAAGGATCGACAATCTAAATTGTCTTTTAGTAAATCTTTCAATATAGGGGATGGGACTTTTGTGAGTATTTTGAATCTAAATTGCATTTTGTATGGTGGTCATTTTGCAGGTATTTTGACTCTCAATTGCATTTTGTGGGTATTTTGAATCTAAATTACATTTTGTAAGTATTTTAAATCTAAATTGCATTCTGTAAGTATTGTCCATCCAATTGAGTAGTTTGAATCTACCATGCATTTTGTAAGCATTTTCAATTTCAATTGCATTTTGTAAGTATTTTGAATTTCAATTGCTCTGCGTGTTTTTTTGGAATCTGAAATGCGCTTTTTTCAATCTAAATTGCATTGTGTATTTTCAATTTCAATTGCATTTTGTAAGTATTCTGAACCTCAATTGCATTTTGTACGTATTTTCAATCTCATTTGCATTTTGTAAGTATTTTTCAATCTATTCCTTTTGTGAGTATTTTCGTTCTAAATTCCCTTTTGTAAGTATTACCGCTCTCCATTTTGTGAGTAGTTTCAATCTGAGTTCCTTTTTGAAAGTATTTCCCTTCTCACTTAATTTTCGTTCTGGTTTCCACTTCATTGTCATTTTCGCTATCACCCAGACCATTAGGGGCCGATAACCTAAATGTTAGGCCCCTTATATCAACAATTATCATCATCATCATCTCTGAAGTATTAACTCGACACAACGCGGCAGTTTGATGCTGGCTGATGGTAGGGTGATAGGTCGCTGGCAAGCTCGTAAACGCACTCTGAAGCTAGTAATTTAAATTTCCACTGAATGGAGATTGCTTGAAGAAATGAAAACGTAAAAACACTTACAGTGGTCGATGTGGGAGCTGTCGCGATCTTTCCTGCAGAACTTTTCGTGCTGAACAATTCTCAGAGTATATCTACATTTTTAACGGTTTATCCATAAAATGTCATAAATATTTTTTTTCTACCTAATCCTTCATCTTAATCGAGAAATCCTTCACAGAATGGTTAAAACCGCATCAAAATCCAACAAGTTGCTCTCGAGATTACCCGTTACATCCAAGAATTGGGAACTTTTGCTTTATACTAAGTGGATAGAGATATCCACACAATTTAATGCTACAGCAGTACAATTTGGTGATCTGTCTACTTATGATACCAATGGTATACATTTAAAATAAAAGATGGGTCTCTTATTTTTGAATTTAGAGATGCACCGTAACTCTTGGGTAACATAATTATAAAAGTGTGCAAATTAATAGAATAAAATAAAATAATTTTAATAAGTCATAATTTCTTTTATTCAAAATCATTTTATTGACCAACTTCTTTTGTTATCCTACTTAGTAGTGTTTCCTCTCCCGTGGAATTACACCTTTTCCCATAAGGAATTGCGTCTGGAAACTTTCAGATTATTGGATTCCGAGGGATATGTGAGCTGGGTCCGCTTTCAATTTTTCATTGACTTTAGAATTTAGTCAGGTGATTTCAATGAATAGTTCATGAATCTTTGAATAGTTCAATAGCGTTCATCAGTTAAAAGACCCCAAATCCCTCTGCTCTAAATTCACACGTTAAGTAGAGTGAAGTAATAAAAACGAAACGTGTGGCATCTTGCATTTGCAAGGCTCCTCTGTTAGTGAAAATTCTAAAAATCATTTTAATTTGAGTTTCTTAAATTAAAAATAATTAGGAGTCTTGGTTAAACATTTGAAGTAATTTCATCGCCTTGTAAACATAGGCCAACTTAGTGCATTAAACCGTGAAAAGTAAAAATGCAATTTTGGAAAACTGACATCGAATCTAATAATTTGCACACCTCTGTAAAGACAGCTATCGCCTCCACCACTACGGATAGAATAGTGAGTCAAGGAGATTGATGAGAAATGAAAAGATAACTCACACAGAAGGAATTAACATTTATTAAGCTGTAAATTTGATTGAGTATATCTTAGTTATAGAACTGAGGGAATGAAAGAACAGGATGTCGGATAGTAATCACCGATGTAGGACAATAGCACTTTTTTCCATTACCACAGGACAGTTATCGTATTAGGGATTCGGACGTCCTTGTATAATTGTTATTTAATCTGTGCCCCGTTTGCTGAGGTCTATGCTCCTCCGCAACATTCGTTTCAACATTCTAATAGTACTTCCTTCCATACGACATTTGCTGTTCGCTTGCCTTTTGGTTCTATTTGAACTTTGACGTCACGAAAGGATTTTGCTCGCGATAGTGCGACATACAGTTGTCCGTGGCTAAACACCGGTTGAGGTAGATAAATGCCTACTTGATCTAGTGTTTGACCTTGAGCTTTATTGATAGTTATACAAAAAGCCAAACGTACTGGAAACTGCCTCCTTTTGAAGGAAAACGGCATAGAAGTATCTAATGGCGTAAGGTCAAGGCGAGGAAGTAGAACATTAGTTTCCAACATTTACGCCAGTAATAATTTCCAGGTGTAAGCAATTGTCATGCATCTTCCGAGCCAACAGTCTAGTACCGTTCAACAGACCTTGGGTAACATTTATATTTCTCAACAAAATCACAATAGAGCCTTCTTTTAGTCGAAGGATATGAGGTGGCAATCCACTTATGTCTAAGCTGTCTAAAAATTCTGTTGGGAATTGTAGAAGTTCACTCTCATCTTCAGTAATTAAATTATTCACACTGATGTAAGTTCTCGATGATCCTGGGATTAACTCTAAAACTTTGTCATTGATTTCTTTACAGTGTTCATTTTTAGGTGCTAAAATCGCAATTTTGAAAAGCGTGAAATATCTTTCAGTGTGGAAACTTCGTTTCCATATATTTCAGTGATGATATCAGTTTTAGCAATGATGGAGGGTGGTAAGTCGACTAATTCTGAATTTTCTCCTTCGACGTGAGGGTATTCACCGTTACCAATTTGTATCAAGAAGTTTGCAAAGTCACGTTGATTTATATCCGCTCGCATATTTTTGTTGAGTTAAAAAAAATTGAATAATGGCCACAAAGGAGAGAACCTTACTGACATTTGGACTGAAGCAGCTCTAGATGCGTGAGGCACAACAAGCAATACCTGCCTGAAATCTCCACCTTCCTCCGAAAGGCACGTCGTTATTCATGATGTCCTTGAGCAGCCGATTTACACACATCAATGCGTGCTTATTAGCCATAGGGGCTTCATCCCAAATGATGTTTTGCTGAACGAATATATAAAGCTTCCTTGCTGTTAACTTTTATTCCTGATACTGAACTTTCATGTAAATGTAGAGGTAACTTGAACTGGCTGTGTACAGTGCGCCCCTGAGGTAGTAACATTGCTGCAATACCAGTCCATGCAACATAAACTACGTTTTACTCCAAATTTGTGCAACTGTGAATCAAGCATTGGTAAAGAAAACTTTCCCGGTGCCCCCTGGACCGTCAATGAAATATGCATTACTCATCCTTTCATTGCCGTTTTGTACTAACCCCAAAATTTCTGTAATTATAGCCGTTTGGTTTTCATTTGCTTGGTTTATCATCCGACTTAATTGATCCTCATTAAGTTTCGGATAATTCATTGGTAAATTTGTCCGAGGGAAATTATCAATAATAGCTGGCAATTCGAGAGAAGTAATGGGAAGACCATGGAGCTTTAATGTATTAGAAATATGTATAAGAATGAAGTGATATGCAATGTTAGGTTCGTGAAACTGCAGATAATCTTCTGATAATGAATTCTTGATAATGTCCCATAACTGTCTTACATTTGAAGGGGTCTGAAAGATACATATGTAAGAAAACAGTTGTCGTAACTGAGAAGGCATCTGAAATTGTGACGCTTCTGCCAAACAACGCTGCCATTCAGAATCATCAATCAGCAAACCTCGCTCCTTAGCTGTTTCTTTAAAAGTAGAATAGAGAACGGTTTTGTATGTTCGTAGATCCTAGAAGCTGGTAGCACCAATGACGTGAAGCAATAACAGGCGTAAATAATACCTTTCTGTTTCTGTAGGCGAAACATTATACATTCTGCCTATAGTTTTTGAAACATTTTTTTTCTTTTTTGCCACTGACAGTTGCTCTTATTCCAGACGTAATGTACTGGTGTTTCAGGATATATATACGGACTTCTGGCTTGCGAATCTTGATTTAACTTGAACCACGCTTGTAATTCCGTGTTGTGCAACTGTGCTTGAAGTAAAATATCAGGAGCGTTATCATTTTTAAAATAGATATTTTGCAAGTTTGGTAAGTGAACTGGTAATCGCACGATAGAATGTGACTGTTGATGCATGTGAAATGAAAATATCCTGTATGCGGCTTCTGTTGGACCAACATTTAGAAAATAAGTAATTTCATCGTAGTTCACCGTTTCGCCTTCAGGACATATTTCAACATTGCAGCAGTCATGACCTTTATACACATACTTGTGGATGTATATAACACTCCGAACACTCGAGCATATTTCAACATTAATATGAGCTTGAAAGTAAAGTAAAAGAAATGGATTGTAGGGAACAATGAATCGACTATCGATTTCAATGTCAATACCTCGAATTGTTTTTACAATAATCCGTCCATTATTTCTTCTCCTATACTAAGGATAACCATTGGCGTTATCTTGGGTCTCTTCCTGAAACTGTTTAGGGAAATCTCTCTTGCATACGCCATCCTTCATACAGACTGAATTAGGATTCAAAGATTCGCAAGGACCATGTACCATATGCCGCCTTACCAACTCGTATAGCGCTTCATCCTTGAGATCTGGTATTTCGGCTGACACCACACTGTCAATGTCAGAAATTTCTCGAAACTTACTATCTTCCGTTAACGTTAATAGTAAATGGATGTGCGGGAGACATCGTTTTTGAAATTCCACTGTATATAGATATGCTTTTACTTTACCGAAAATTTCCTTAACATTAATCAATCGTAGCAATTCGTTTACTTTGCAATGGAAAACTCTCACTACAATATCAGGCCTATTATTAGCCGTTTCCCAAGGATGAATGCTGTTAAGTATTTCTGGCCAGCCCGCATTACAGGTGAATGTAATGAATAAATCTGGCTTTCCAATTTTCCTCACTATCGCCATCGCATCCTGATAATTTTGCATCATATTCCTTGGGCTACCTGTAAAAGAAGATGGAAAAACTACAATACAACCGACTCTGAGATTTTCATTTTCTGCTCGTACATGCAAGGCGTCTGCTAAACCGGCATATGTATCAACTCGCAACTTAGTTTGTTGATGACGTATATATTTTAACCGGTCACCTTCCATAGGACAGTAGTAATCCACGAATAGCTGTTGAGTCAATTTGCCAGCGTTAATAAGGGGATTGAAATCGAACTCAGCTCCCAGACCTCGAACGGCAATTCTGTACAGAATATACTCACGCATTGTGACAGTATGACGTATTTTAGTTTGTCTCACTCCAGCAGTTGGCATTGAAATGTGCCAACCAGACTCTCCGTAAGACCAAATCAAGGTATAACACATAGGATCACAGTGCATACTATCATAATCAACATTCCTCAAGCCACCTTCTCTCTCATATACTGCAATGTGTCGATGAGATGGTGGAGCTCCATCAACAGTTCCAAATACAGCAGCAATTTCTGAACATGTGGGGTCATTATAACGTCTTGGATCTGAGAAGGTTCGTGATAGAAACGCATTACCAATTCCGTTTGACGACGATTTTCTTTTAGAGCTGATTTTTTCTCATCACTTACTTTCTCGTGCATTGTTTTATAAGAGCGCACGTAAGGATTGTGCTGATCTAGTAAACGATTTAAAAGACTGAGGGTATCTTCTCTCAGTTCGTGATTAGCATCATTCAGTAGCCTTAAATCATTTGCCTCTGAAAATTCTAATATGTATAATTGGCCATATGAACTGTTTTCCTGTTTTATGGCATATAAAGGGGAAATTATATGATGAATGACACCATTGATTTTGAAACAGTAAGGCCCATGGCTCGGTAGTAGCTCAGCAGTAGCACCAAAGGATACAAACAACATAGCATTATTATACTGCCGAACATTTTTCCTAAAATTTTTACAGATTTCGTCACAATTCGTAAACAACTGCTTAATTTCTGGAAGTATTGTGTATGGTGGAAGTTTCACTTTGCCATCGCTACAACAAAAAGAAAAGCGACCACTTGTATTTTTCTCTTTTGAAAAGTATACAGCTGAGCAGTAGTGACAAATGTTACACAGACTTCCAATTGAGAATGGTTCTATGTAGGGAATAGTATCAAAAATAGCACATCGATAAGTGGCTGAGAACGGTTTTGTGACAATCTGTTTCTGATATCGATTTGAGACGCGTAGTGCTCGTTTCTGTTTCTTGGTATTGACGTTTTCGACCATACTTGACTCAGAGTTAGCACTGATATCTAGGACGTCATAGTGACCGTTCCGGCCATCTCCAGAATACAGTAAGGAAATTATTCTATTTGGTGGCGTATTTTCGGCGTTTACAGTATGCGTTTTATTATTAGTAACTATGTTAATATTCATTTTGTAAACTTGAGCAGCGGCAACTAACTCAACATGACCTCCATGAATACCATTCATAGACATATGCATTTTGTAATCATCGCTCGTATTGATAGCACTTTCGTACATATCGCTGTTGTCAACAATAAAGGAAGAATACTTATTCCAATTGTCTGTAACATGTTGAAGAATTCGTTTTCTAACCTTTGTAAATAAACTCTGACTGTTGTACACACAATATGCCAATGCCCTGAACAGACAATTTTCGTCACCTTTAATTCTTATCACATTTTGTCTCTGGCTAACTGGTTCTGAGGTTCGCTTCCGACACGATCCTGGGGTTTTACTGCACGCAAACCCACTCTTAGTTTGAAACTGTAAATCAGCCACTGAATCGAGTGACTTGGCATCCACGTTCTCAACTGAGTTAGCACTGATACCGGTATTTAAGACGTATTAATGACCGTTCCACCAATCCCCAGAGTATAGCAAAGAAATTATTCTATTTGATGGCGTATTTTCTGCTTTTACACTATGAGTTGTATTATTAGTGATTATGTCAATATCCATTTTGTATACTTGAGCAGCGGCAACTAACTCAACATGACCTCCATGAATACCATTCATAGACATATACATTTTGTAATCATCGCTCGTATTGATAACAGTTTCGTACATATCGCTGTTGTCAACAATAAAGGAAGAATAATTATTCCAATTGTCAGTAACGTGTTTTGCAATTCGCTTTCTAACCTGTGTAAATAATGTCTGATTGTTGTACTCACAATATGCCAATGACCTGAACAGACAATTACCGTCACCTTTAATCTTTATAACATTTGTAATTGAGTGTCGCCTCACATTCATCTTAATATGATTCATTGTTTTGATTGAGCACACAACCTATAAGGACGAATGATGAAACGAAAAGAAGACAGTTTGTAGCTGGTGAGACCAAAGACTATATAATTGAAAGATCGGATACACAATACAAAATGGCGGTTCCAACATTCGACTGTAGCGGCATCTTCGTGAAATTAGTTGTCTTTCGTATACAGTAAATGTTGTCATTCAAAGAGATGTTGACATGCCAGTGTCATTAGAAAAATGGCTGCTGATTGTGCATGAGCATTTCAGTCTCATAGTAATCCATTCTTTGAGAAGTTTTAATTAAATTATGTGCACAGAATCCCCTTCTGCTTATTGTATGGACACATGCGACATTAGCGCACGAGTGGAACAGGTAGAAGTTAACGATATCATATATGGTTACATGCGACATTAGCGCCCGAGTGAAGCAGGTAGAATTTAACGATATCATGACGTAATTAGGGAACTCTCGGTTAATATCAAGTTCGATTTATTATTGGGGCGGCGTTGAATATCATGATACGGTGTTAGACGTTGTCGCCTAGCGACAATATGTCCGTCAAGTCGTTCGAATATTCCATTTTCGTGAGACCTTGAAGGAAGTAATATTCGCTATTATTTTAATACTCGAATGATATAATCAAGTAAGGTGGGTATCAATCGAGAGTGTGTGACTGGCATTACATTTTAAGACAACAAACGCCGTCGTAGCGCAAATACTTCCCGAGATATTTCAGTTTTAGTAAAGGGTGAAATTTTTTGAAAACTATTTTAATATATAAGATTATTATAGCTGCTTTGCTGGCGTAGTTGGTAGCATGCTGAACTGCTGTTCCCAAGATAGCGGGTTCAAACGCGGCCGAAGTCATCGGATTTTTAAGAGCGTTAAAATCCTTCAGTATGCCACCCTTCGGAGGGGAAGTAAAGCCGGCGGTCCCATGTCATAGATTTATGGCATGTAAAAGATCCTTCCACGGACTAAACTTGCGTGGAGCAAAATTGTTAGGTTAGATTTCGTCAGAACGCTCTATCACAGTTCCAACGTTCTACACTAGGTATCATTGATATCTGGAAGCAAAAGGTGGAACTACTTGAAATTGAACGTTACTTGTAGCTCACCCTAAGGGTGTCCGCTAGAAGCAGCTACAGACTCAGGCGATCCGAACATGTCCTCGGACATTCCCGGCACGAAAAGCCACACGATAATTAATTAATAATATTATTATTATTTATTGCTTTACTTCTTCCTTCCTTCCTTCTTGCCTTCCGTCCTTACTTCAATTTCGGCAATCTATGGACCACGCGTTACAACTTCCTCATGTGTTTGTCTTCTTACTTGATTTTAGGGCTTTCACGTATTTCTTCATCCTTTTACACTGTACTTTCCATCTTTTACCTGTCCAAGCAGTTGCGCGCTTTTTATCTTCCCCCTAAGAAACCGAATATTCTAATCATTATCATTTTCCATCTCCATCAACTCCTACACAATGGCTTCCTATTCTCAGCCACATCCCACCACCTCGTTTGCGGCGATGCAACATTTTGATAAGAGAATATAGAAAGATCCAGACCAATAAACAACTACCTATCCATGCAGACATTGGTGCCTACATGTGAAACGATTACGTTCAAGACATCCAACTATCTGCACAGCGGAGAATCTTGCAACCAACAAATTCAACCCGAGTGAGAGATGGTCTTCTGATTGGAATGCGTTTGCCCCTCCAGAGAGTTCGGTAAAGCCATGCATAACTGAGAAGGTGCCAGGGTCCACACAGCCTAGAAAGGCCTGGTCAAAATTGAATAGAATCTGGACCAATCACGGTGTAAGCGGGGATCTCCTGTACACGTGGAGGAAAACATCTTCATCATGTTGCGAGTGCGGTGCTGAAAGACAGACTGTTCGGCACCTAGTTCAAGAATGCCCACAAACATCTTACAGTGGTGAATTCAGCGACTTCTTCCTAGGAACACCACAGGCACTTCATTATGTTTCTAACATTGATGTTAATTTTCATGTATGCCATTCGATAAATAAATAAAAACAATTCCCTCTCCAGTTTCCCTGAGTGTGGTGAACAAGTGCAATGGCCAATGTGCCTGGCTTGGTTTACTCCTAAGTATTTGTAGGTGTTTTATGCCAACTTAGCCGTAATATGCTGGTCATCTTCCAGCTCATACCAGGAATTCTGTACTTTTCTTCTCACCGCCTTTAGTGTCCAACACTTGTCCCAACCAAAACCCCATTTGTATGTCTCGTGTGTTGCATTATTATTATGCTTCTTTATGTTTTGTTTCGGCTAACTAAAGACCACGTAATTCCAACTATTTAAGCTTTAAAATTAGCCCAGTAGTCCTTCATTCGTAGACGGCGCTGTTCTTTTCTCTCATTTGCCCAGGCCTTTCCAGTTTTCAGCGTCAGCTTAGGTTGGAGACTCCAATGTTAGAAGAGTTTTCTCTTAAACTGACCACGCTCCTGGATATCTTCACATGAGATCCCAATCTCGTGCAGATCATTTTGTATTTCACTGAACCCGGCTCCCTTCTTCTTTTTCTCTTGGAGAAAAGTGAAAATGCGATAAGTTAATCGGGCAACGTGCACAGAAAACATAATCTGTCTTTTCCGCACCGCGTCAGTAATTTTCTCCACGTGTGTATAGGCCTATAAATCCTGGTCATACCGTCTTCAAAAATCACCGTTCTCTTTAACCGGACGTAAGATTTTCCTCATAATCTTCCTTTCTTTGGTTTCCAATTTCTCCATAACCCCTTTATTGTTCATACCGAGACATTCTGCTGCATATAATGCTTCTGGCTGGATGACAGTGCTGTAATGATTGATTTTTGCATCATTCTTTACACCGTTATGACCTACTCAGGACCTCGATTGAACCTGCTTAGCTGATGTGTTGGCCTTATTTTCTTCCCAAAATCTCTTCATTCTCTCGTTGAGCTTCTTCCTTCGTTCTTCTGTCCAAATTATAGTGGCTATGGTGTTCGGTTTGTCTCCAAATTGGTGATTGTCGATTTTGGTTCTGAATTTACATCTGTCCCGTACAATATCTTCTGAGTTGTTGATTTCCTGGAGATCTGTTTCAAATGAAAGGGCCAGATTAAGAATTTTTTTTAGTTAGCCCATATTTATTCATTCTGATAATGTGTCCATAAAATTTCAATCGTCTTTTCCAAAATGTATGTGAGATTCTTTTCAGAATGACATTATATTTCGTGTGATGATTTCCCCCATATTCCCTCTATAGGCTACATACAGGGCCAAAGATATTTCTTAAAATTTTCCTTTTCGGTTTCTCTAATTGATTTTTGCATTATTATTCTTATTTTTATTGTAATTCGTTTATTATAATTAGTTAATCTTTGTAATACAGCTAATGACCATTTATTTCATTTTCAGGACTTTAAATTTCAAACTCGGAAAAGGAATTTTACCATTTTATTATAATGAAATACCAATAAATGTACGTGCTCTACGAGTGGAGAAAATTACAATCAAGAAAACTAGCTCTGAAAGCTTTCGCACCACAGAGAATATAATTATTTTGTCACGATAATCATGAATGAAGCCATGGATGAAACCCACTGTGTTGCATTTACATGCATAACAAAATATTACAGGCTTCTTTACACTCAATAATTCCTTCTCGTGTTTGAATTTTAAAGTTACTTGAAATGTTAAATTAACTTGAGTTCATGCTAAAAGTGACGCTACACAACTCCAAAGAGCTTCTTTGCCACGACCAGGTAACGTTCGTGTGAATGTATCCAATTATATTTGATATAACTTTTTGTCGTTTGCGCACCTTGTTTATTCGACTTGCAAAGTAATTGGATACACGCTTCACAAGATCCGAGTAGAAAGTTTATGATTGCAGAAGGGTGTCGCCTTGGTGGGTGTCGTCTTGCGCGCGGTCACCAGAACATCGTTATTCCCGTCCGGATCAGCGAATCAACAAGTCCATTGTCCGAGGGGCAGAAGCTTGCTGCACACATGGATGCCTCTGCTAAGAATAATTGTTCACTGGCCATGCGTATTACTAGCTCCCCCATCTTAAGGCACGAGGAGCAAGAGATCGAGTCCAGAACGGGGATATACTGCACCTCAGTTAATTATATCAGACTCGGTGTGCAGCTTCAGAGACGCAGATAAAAATCTGTTCTTAATCACTTGCTTACGCACTTACTTACTCACTTACAACTCACTTACGGTATTCACTAATTTACCAACTTACAGTGACTAGCGTTGTTTACTTCCTTATTTACTTACTCACTCACTTACTTACTCACTCACTTACTTACTTACTTACTCACTCACTTACTTACTCACTTACTTACTTACTTACTTACTTACGAGCGTGCTTCCTTCCTTATTTACTTACTCACTTACGTAGTGGCGTACTTCATTCCTTCCATTATTCCTTCGATACTTATTTGCTTGCTAATCGCTTCTTCCTCTTTTCATTCCTTCTTTTCTTCGTTTCTCACTCATTTGCTTGCTCGCTTACATAGTTTCAGAGTTACTTACTTACTATTCACTTACTTACTTACTTACTTACTTACTTATTCACCTACTTACTCCCTTACTTATTCACTTACTTAATTATTCACTTATTTACTTATTCACTTATTTACTTATTCACTTATTTACTTGCTTACTCATTTATTTACTTACTTATTCACTTACCTACTTACTTATTTATTCACTTACTTACTTATTCACTTACTTACTTACTTACTTTCTTACCTACTTATTCACTTACTTACTTATTCACTTACTTACTTACTTACTTTCTTACCTACTTATTCACTTACTTACTTATTCACTTACCTACTGACTTTCTTATCTACTTATTCACTTACTTATTCACTTACTTACTTATTCACTTATTCACTTATTCACTTATTCACTTACTTACTTTCTTACCTACTTATTCACTTACTTACTTTCTTACCTACTTATTCACTTACTTATTCATTTACTTACTTAGTTATTCACTTATTTACTTACTTACTTACCTACTTATTCACTTATTTATTCACTTACTTACTTAATTATTCATTTACTTACTAACTTACTTACTTATTCACTTACTTACTTATTAACTCTCTTACTTATTTATTCACTTACATACATACTAACTTAGTTATTTATTCACTTACATACATACTAACTTAGTTATTTATTCACTTACATACATACTAACTTAGTTATTTATTCACTTACATACTTACTAACTTACTTATTCACTTACATACTTACCTACTTACTTAATTACTTACTTTTTCACTTACTTACTTACTTAATTACTTACTTACAGTGCTTACTTATTCACGTACTTACTCAATTATTCACTTCATTACTTACTTATTCACTTACTTACCTACTTACTTACTCGTTTGAATGCTTAATTGATAAATTTCTTTCTCTCTATCTGCCCAAGTTATTTATTTATAAATGTATTTATTTATTTAATTGAAGAACCGAAAATCTAACATAGGGCATAAGAGATGGCAGCCAATAACGTTATTCACTAAGTTCCAGTATGATTGTATGGGTGTCTCGAAAGATAGTGTTTTTAATGTAGAACTCCTCATGCACATGGAGTCATTGTTTAACGTGTTAACACATTGAAACTAATATCGAGTGGTTCGGCTCCCAGCCTGCGGGACAGACCGACAAAACCCGAAACGTCCCGAGCTCTTTCCCCCATTCCGCCTTCTCGTCTTTATCAAATGTAAGACAGATAAATGCTGTTTTTAGGTGAAAACTTATTTTATGGCTGTGGATAAATGTAGGATTACATTCGTGAACAAACGACTTTTACATTAGGACGATTAAAAGAGGTGAATATTTAAAACCTGTGGCTTTCACCAATGTCTCATTCTTAGTCCAGGCTGTGATTATACGCAAACTACGGAGGTATTGGTGATGCGAGGAATTTTTTTAAATGTTCATTCAGTGTCTGTGGATGCTGTGAAAGGTTCTACTCATAGGTCAGTACGACTGCACTGACTCATTGTGGAAAGACGTGGTTAACTTCCTCATTTCTCACTTTGCCTAGCATGCCTCAATATATGGGTATGGGTTTCTAACTTCATAATCTGTACTGATACGTTTTGAAGACTAACCAGCTCTAGATGACAACCTAACAGGCAGAAAAATAAACATACCACTTTTTTGACATTTATATCTACTTTTTCTCATTTCCGTGATTATTAGCCTACTTTTGAACTTTGTAAAAAATGAAAGTAGACTTATGAGATCTACACGGGCCAAACTTAGTCAGTCTGTCTGTCTGTGTGTGTGCGTGTGTGTGGTATATCTGCCACCCCCACCCTCTCCCGCTATCAATTTAAATACGACGAAACCGAATTGAACGAAATTTAGTACAGAGCTAGCACTAGCAAAGAGCCGGCCCCGTGGTGTTGAAGTAGCGCGTCTGCCTCTCGGCCAGAGGCCCCGAGTTCGATTCCTGGCTCCGTCGACAGGGATTTTACAAACTGACGTGAGGGCTGGAACGGGGTGCACTCAGCCTCGTGAGGACAATTGAGTTGCTGTCAGACAGTGAGGCAGCGCCCCGGTCACGAAAACCAAGATGAACGGCCGAGGGGACCCGATGCGCTGACCACGCATCACTCCAATAACTACAGGCCAAATGGCTGGGCAGCGGTCGCTTAGTAGTCCTAGGCACTTTATGGGCTGTAGTGCCAGAGGATATCAGCATATTTTCATTTTATGAAAAAATAGGCTTATGAGATCACCTTTTGTCCGTGTGTGTGTGCGTGTGTGTGCGTGTGTGTGTGTGAGGTGTGTGTGTGGGTCCCCTCCTAATAACTTCAAAACGGCTGGAGCGATTTCAATGAAACTCGGTAAGAACATAGCACTATTCTGGCCGACACCGACCGTGCCCTTCAAATTTTATTGTGTCTTACCAATTCAACATGGCGGCTGTGCGAAATATTTCACAGCAGTCAGTATCTCCGAAACTATTACCCATATCACCCTGAAATTTTGCACGGTGATAAAGGGCACTACTAGAAGTTCACCTATGAGACTTTCAAAAACCTGGTGACTACAAAACCAACATGGCGGCTAAGCGAAGTTGAGACATTTAAATAGACTTTTCTCGCGATTTAACTATCCAAAGGTAATGCAACTTGGTACAGCAAATGTTTATAAACATTGTAATGCACCGACATCTAACTTCGTTCAATTGTTTACATAATCTCAAACCGGCGGCTGTGCGAAATATTTCACTGACTTTCTATATCTCCGAAACTATTACAGATATCACCCTGAAATTTGGTACTGTGATAAAGGGTACTGATACAAGTTTATCTATGTAACTTTCATGAACCTGTAAAGTACAAAACGAACATGGCGGCCAAGCGAATTTGAAAATTTTAACAGACGTTTCTCGTGATTTAACTCTCTTAGCGCAGTGAAATGTGGTACAGTAATTAATTTAACATATTGTAATGCACTGGCATCTAATTGAGTTCAATTGTTTACATAACCTCAACATGGCGGCTGTGCGAAAATTTAAAATTAAGTTTTTATTTCTTGTGTCGTAATCATGCGATCGAAGTGAAAGTTTGAATAATGAACCTAGGCAATAATGTCCTTGAATGGTATATAACTCTATGGCCTATACATATAACAATCCAAAATGGCGAGCATCCGAAATATTTAGACGGTTCTCAATGTCTATGATTCTTTTACAGCAATCAAACTGACATTTTTTGTGTTCACAGAGGCTATGAACATATGTTCACCTATAGGACTTTCAGTAACCTGGTGAGCACAAATCCATTATGGCGGCGAAGCGAAGTATAAACATTTAAATGACGTTTCTCGCGAATTAACTACCCGAGTGCAGTGAAACATTGCACGTTAAATGCTTATACAAGTGTTAATCCACTGACATCTAATTTATTCCAATTGTTTGCATAATCACAAGATGGCAGCTGTGCCAAATCTTAAAATCTCGTTTTTACTTTTTGTGTTCAAATCAAGGGATTGAACTTTGAATACCACACGTACACAATAATCTTCATGTAATAGTACAAAAATAAATATCCAACCTGGCGACCATCTGAAATATTTAGACGATTCTCAATATCTACGAATCTATCACAACCTTCAAACTGAAATTTTGTATGTGATAGAGGCAATTAACATGCGTAGGATATATGCAAATAGGCTGTATAGTTCTTCACGGAACTACTTTCTTTTGTTACTAGCAAGGAGCACCTCAGTGGCATGTTTTATATTGAGGCCATATTTACCAAAACTTAATGACGGCCACTCAAATGGTCAAAACTTAAAATTCATTACGACCAAACAAATCATTGGATCTTTACCAAATTTCATAAAAAATTATATTCGTAGGGGACCTGTCTTGTGCTCAAACTACAAGGACATCATCTGTACGGTTTAATGATTGCGGTCGTGTGAATTATGCAAGCTTTATAATACACAACTTAGGACCCACCAGTTCCGATTATCGAACCGGGAATGGTTTAAACTATTCTAAAGAACGTAGTCCGTTCGAAATTAAAAGTTTATATTATAATATTATACTTCAGACGTGACTTTAAAAAGCTGAGCCATCTCGGTTACAAGACAAGACGGCAGCTGATCTTCCGCTATGACCTATATTTCACTAATTTGCATGCAATATAGCCTAACGATAGAAACAATATGAACATCGTATCAAATGGATTATAATATATACTCCAGTGTAGAAATCGTTTAGTCCAAGTCATTATTTGCTAAGACGTTGTATGTAAATCGATTGATAACGTTAAACTTCTGTTGACACGTTTGACTCTGTGGTAAAGCTATGATCTTTCACGCAGTCGGCCGGGGTTCAAAACCTATCAGAGTTGCTTTTCATTTTGCTTGGTATTATTTTATATTTATTGCTTTTTAAGTACTGAGACGTTATATAATTGAGAGTTATGTTGTGCATCATGCAATGGAAAATATATATTTAACTAAGACAAAATTCGCCACCGGATCTGCACAAGTGACAACTACTAGCAACCAGGTGAACTATGCGTGTGCTAACCACCGCCTAATATATGTGATCTGCGCTCTATACTGGTCTTAACATTCCTAGTTAGTGAACCCTTACATACGGTGTAATTGAAAAATTTCCCCTTTTTGCCGATAGAGCGCACTGGTCCCCTAGGATAGGTGCGATAAGAAATTAGCTGTGCAGTAGGTTTACTAAATGATTTTCTCCCAGTGTTACATTTAGACCAACGAAGTTTTAATTCAGTTTCAATCATTGTAAGTAGTCTGTGTTAATATAGCCTACTGAATTCCTACATTGTTTGGAGTTTTAATTCAGTTTCAATTATTGTAAGTAGTCTGTGTTAATATAGCCTACTGAATTCCTACGTTGTTGGAGTTTTAATTCAGTTTCAATTATTGTAAGTAGTCTGTGTTAATATAGCCTACTGAATTCCTACGTTGTTTGGAGTTTTAATTCAGTTTCAATTATTGTAAGTATTCTGTGTTAATATAGCCTACTGAATTCCTACGTTGTTTGGAGTTTTAATTCAGTTTCAATTATTGTAAGTAGTCTGTGTTAATATAGCCTACTGAATTCCTACGTTGTTTGGAGTTTTAATTCAGTTTCAATTATTGTAAGTAGTCTGTGTTAATATAGCCTACTGAATTCCTACGTTGTTTGGAGTTTTAATTCAGTTTCAATTATTGTAAGTAGTCTGTGTTAATATAGCCTACTGAATTCCTACGTTGTTTGGAGTTTTAATTCAGTTTCATTCATTGTAAGTAGTCTGTGTTAATATAGCCTACTGAATTCCTACGTTGTTTGGAGTTTTAATTCAGTTTCAATTATTGTAAGTAGTCTGTGTTAATATAGCCTACTGAATTCCTACGTTGTTTGGAGTTTTAATTCAGTTTCAATTATTGTAAGTAGTCTGTGTTAATATAGCCTACTGAATTCCTACGTTGTTGGAGTTTTAATTCAGTTTCAATCATTGTAAGTAGTCGGTGTTAATATAGCCTACTGAATTCCTACGTTGTTTGGAGTTTTAATTCAGTTTCAATCATTGTAAGGAGTCTGTGTTAATATAGCCTACTGAATTCCTACGTTGTTTGGAGTTTTAATTCAGTTTCATTCATTGTAAGTAGTCTGTGTTAATATAGCCTACTGAATTCCTACGTTGTTTGGAGTTTTAATTCAGTTTCAATTATTGTAAGTAGTCTGTG
Organism: Meconema thalassinum; assembly: GCA_946902985.2. Classification (NCBI taxonomy): domain Eukaryota; kingdom Metazoa; phylum Arthropoda; class Insecta; order Orthoptera; family Tettigoniidae; genus Meconema; species Meconema thalassinum. Next base: position 925,761,581 of record OX336388.2, read on the forward strand.
TTAATATAGCCTACTGAATTCCTACGTTGTTTGGAGTTTTAATTCAGTTTCAATTATTGTAAGTAGTCTGTGTTAATATAGCCTACTGAATTCCTACGTTGTTTGGAGTTTTAATTCAGTTTCAATCATTGTAAGTAGTCTGTGTTAATATAGCCTACTGAATTCCTACGTTGTTTGGAGTTTTAATTCAGTTTCAATTATTGTAAGTAGTCTGTGTTAATATAGCCTACTGAATTCCTACGTTGTTTGGAGTTTTAATTCAGTTTCAATCATTGTAAGTAGTCTGTGTTAATATAGCCTACTGAATTCCTACGTTGTTTGGAGTTTTAATTCAGTTTCAATTATTGTAAGTAGTCTGTGTTAATATAGCCTACTGAATTCCTACGTTGTTTGGAGTTTTAATTCAGTTTCAATTATTGTAAGTAGTCTGTGTTAATATAGCCTACTGAATTCCTACGTTGTTTGGAGTTTTAATTCAGTTTCAATTATTGTAAGTAGTCTGTGTTAATATAGCCTACTGAATTCCTACGTTGTTTGGAGTTTTAATTCAGTTTCAATTATTGTAAGTAGTCTGTGTTAATATAGCCTACTGAATTCCTACGTTGTTTGGAGTTTTAATTCAGTTTCATTCATTGTAAGTAGTCTGTGTTAATATAGCCTACTGAATTCCTACGTTGTTTGGAGTTTTAATTCAGTTTCAATTATTGTAAGTAGTCTGTGTTAATATAGCCTACTGAATTCCTACGTTGTTTGGAGTTTTAATTCAGTTTCAATTATTGTAAGTAGTCTGTGTTAATATAGCCTACTGAATTCCTACGTTGTTTGGAGTTTTAATTCAGTTTCAATTATTGTAAGTAGTCTGTGTTAATATAGCCTACTGAATTCCTACGTTGTTTGGAGTTTTAATTCAGTTTCAATTATTGTAAGTAGTCTGTGTTAATATAGCCTACTGAATTCTTACGTTGTTTGGAGTTTTAATTCAGTTTCATTCATTGTAAGTAGTCTGTGTTAATATAGCCTACTGAATTCCTACGTTGTTTGGAGTTTTAATTCAGTTTCAATTATTGTAAGTAGTCTGTGTTAATATAGCCTACTGAATTCCTACGTTGTTTGGAGTTTTAATTCAGTTTCAATTATTGTAAGTAGTCTGTGTTAATATAGCCTACTGAATTCCTACGTTGTTTGGAGTTTTAATTCAGTTTCATTCATTGTAAGGAGTCTGTGTTAATATAGCCTACTGAATTCTTACGTTGTTTGGAGTTTTAATTCAGTTTCAATTATTGTAAGTAGTCTGTGTTAATATAGCCTACTGAATTCCTACGTTGTTTGGAGTTTTAATTCAGTTTCATTCATTGTAAGTAGTCTGTGTTAATATAGCCTACTGAATTCTTACGTTGTTTGGAGTTTTAATTCAGTTTCAATCATTGTAAGGAGTCTGTGTTAATATAGCCTACTGAATTCCTACGTTGTTTGGAGTTTTAATTCAGTTTCAATCATTGTAAGGAGTCTGTGTTAATATAGCTTACTGAATTCTTACGTTGTTTGGAGTTTTAATTCAGTCTCAATCATTGTAAGTAGTCTGTGTTAATATAGCCTACTGAATTCCTACGTTGTTTGGAGTTTTAATTCAGTTTCATTCATTGTAAGGAGTCTGTGTTAATATAGCCTACTGAATTCCTACGTTGTTTGAAGTTTTAATTCAGTTTCAATTATTGTAAGTAGTCTGTGTTAATATAGCCTACTGAATTCCTACGTTGTTTGGAGTTTTAATTCAGTTTCAATTATTGTAAGTAGTCTGTGTTAATATAGCCTACTGAATTCCTACGTTGTTTGGAGTTTTAATTCAGTTTCAATCATTGTAAGTAGTCTGTGTTAATATAGCCTACTGAATTCCTACGTTGTTTGGAGTTTTAATTCAGTTTCAATTATTGTAAGTAGTCTGTGTTAATATAGCCTACTGAATTCCTACGTTGTTTGGAGTTTTAATTCAGTTTCAATTATTGTAAGTAGTCTGTGTTAATATAGCCTACTGAATTCCTACGTTGTTTGGAATTTTAATTCAGTTTCAATCATTGTAAGGAGTCTGTGTTAATATAGCCTACTGAATTCCTACGTTGTTTGGAGTTTTAATTCAGTTTCATTCATTGTAAGTAGTCTGTGTTAATATAGCCTACTGAATTCCTACGTTGTTTGGAGTTTTAATTCAGTTTCAATCATTGTAAGTAGTCTGTGTTAATATAGCCTACTGAATTCCTACGTTGTTGGAGTTTTAATTCAGTTTCATTCATTGTAAGTAGTCTGTGTTAATATAGCCTACTGAATTCCTACGTTGTTTGGAGTTTTAATTCAGTTTCAATTATTGTAAGTAGTCTGTGTTAATATAGCCTACTGAATTCCTACGTTGTTTGGAGTTTTAATTCAGTTTCAATTATTGTAAGTAGTCTGTGTTAATATAGCCTACTGAATTCCTACGTTGTTTGGAGTTTTAATTCAGTTTCAATTATTGTAAGTAGTCTGTGTTAATATAGCCTACTGAATTCCTACGTTGTTTGGAGTTTTAATTCAGTTTCAATTATTGTAAGTAGTCTGTGTTAATATAGCCTACTGAATTCCTACGTTGTTTGGAGTTTTAATTCAGTTTCAATTATTGTAAGTAGTCTGTGTTAATATAGCCTACTGAATTCCTACGTTGTTTGGAGTTTTAATTCAGTTTCAATTATTGTAAGTAGTCTGTGTTAATATAGCCTACTGAATTCCTACGTTGTTGGAGTTTTAATTCAGTTTCATTCATTGTAAGTAGTCTGTGTTAATATAGCCTACTGAATTCTTACGTTGTTTGGAGTTTTAATTCAGTTTCAATTATTGTAAGTAGTCTGTGTTAATATAGCCTACTGAATTCCTACGTTGTTTGGAGTTTTAATTCAGTTTCAATTATTGTAAGTAGTCTGTGTTAATATAGCCTACTGAATTCCTACGTTGTTTGGAGTTTTAATTCAGTTTCATTCATTGTAAGTAGTCTGTGTTAATATAGCCTACTGAATTCCTACGTTGTTTGGAGTTTTAATTCAGTTTCAATTATTGTAAGTAGTCTGTGTTAATATAGCCTACTGAATTCCTACGTTGTTTGGAGTTTTAATTCAGTTTCAATTATTGTAAGTAGTCTGTGTTAATATAGCCTACTGAATTCCTACGTTGTTAGGAGTTTTAATTCAGTTTCATTCATTGTAAGTAGTCTGTGTTAATATAGCCTACTGAATTCTTACGTTGTTTGGAGTTTTAATTCAGTTTCAATTATTGTAAGTAGTCTGTGTTCATATAGCCTACTGAATTCCTACGTTGTTTGGAGTTTTAATTCAGTTTCAATTATTGTAAGTAGTCTGTGTTAATATAGCCTACTGAATTCCTACGTTGTTTGGAGTTTTAATTCAGTTTCATTCATTGTAAGGAGTCTGTGTTAATATAGCCTACTGAATTCTTACGTTGTTTGGAGTTTTAATTCAGTTTCAATTATTGTAAGTAGTCTGTGTTAATATAGCCTACTGAATTCCTACGTTGTTTGGAGTTTTTGATGATGAAATCGTAAAATGTTGGGTTAAATTATAAATTATGGTTTGAATGCCTCTGCTCAAATCCAATATGTCATACTGTTGTGTGCAATTTTGTACTTCGAATAAGAACAAAATAGGAGGTGATAAGGAAAATGAGTTCTTACTATACCCGTACATTTAAGAGATAGTAGGCTATATGTTCTTTCCTGAAAATCTTGTATTTAAATTATGCATTTTCAGAACGGTCGCTGAACACTATTATTCAATTTTATAAAATTATCGCTAACGCTTCTGACGCCTCTGTTTTAAACATTGATAACTACGCGTACATGAGACTGTATGTTACGTGCTGCCACCATTTTGGTATTGATTAAGTGGAAGACCAGTGTTTCAATTGTTATTTATACAGGGTGTTTCTAAATTCACATTACATACTTTGAGGGCTTGTAGTGGAGACCAAGCGGTTAAATTTAGCTTAGGAACTTGTGTCCGGAAACGTACCGTCTTTCCGCTACCCGTAAAATACCACCGCATCACACGTTCACAGTTCCCGCATTTTCGGCGCTCTTTATGACTCCTGCTGTTTGTTGTCTGGGTCCAATTACAGGTGGGGCTCGATGTAACGACCACTGACGTCAACACAGACACGGTACCTCTGTACCATGTTCTGGTACACACGATCACCAATCCCCAGTCCTCCAACATCCACCGCAGTCATAACCCGTGCCAGTAGATCTTCCACTGATTCCACGGGAGTCTCATAAATCAAGGGTTTCATAAGACGCCTCAGATAGTAGTCTAACGGAGTCAAGTCGGGTGAACGCGTAGGCCAAACAATCGGGCCACCACGACCTATCCACTGTTGCCCAAATTTGTGGTGCAGATGATCTCGGACCGCAAGTGAATAATGAGGTGGTGCGATATTCTGCTGAAGCCACATGTTTAGACGCTCATGCAGTGGTGCATCGTCGAAGAACTCATGCAGAACGTCTTCAAGGAAATACCAAGTACGTGGCACCCGTCAGATTTCGTAGAAGAAGGTACGGGAACATGTAGGGGATAAGGGACATCAGGTGATCACTCAATGACGTGCGTACTCTTGTGAGTGGCACCGAAAATGCGTGAGATTTGAACGTGTGATGTGGAGGTTTCTCTGCGGGATTATTTATTTATTTATCGTGTGGCTTTTAGTGCCGCGAGTGTCCGAGGACATGTTCGGCTCGCCTGAGTCTGTAGCTGCTTCCAGAGGACACCCCGAGGGCGAGCTACAACTTCCTTCAATTTCAAGTAGTTCCAACTTTTGCCACCAGATATCAATGATACCTAGTGGTGAACGTTGGAACTTTGATAGAGCGTTCTGACGAAATCTAACCTAACAATTTAGCTGCACACATGTTTAGTCTGTGGAAGGATCTTTTACATGCCATAAATCTATGACATGGGAACGCCGGTTTTACTTCCCCTCCGAAGGAAGGCATATTGAAGGATTTTTAACGCTCTTAAAAATCTGACGACTTCGGCCGGGTTTGAAACCGCTATCATGAGCACAGCAGATCTCTGCGGGTAGCGGGGAGACAGTACGTTTCCGGACACAAGTTCCTATGCTAAACTTAACCGTTTTGGTCCCAAATACAAGCCCTCAAAATCTGTAATAGGAATTTTGAAATACCCTGTTTATCAACACGGTTGAATTCAAAGAAGAGTGATTAATTGCATACCCATGTATACTTTAACTCTGCATCTCTAGAGATTTCCAGAATGAATATCTCCGCTCTCAAAGCATAACCCTGCTACTGGATCCCGTTGCTGTGGAAGGCCCACGGTAGGATGGCAGACGGTAAACATAATAATGGTAAATTTAATGCTCTCGACTCCATTTGTGCCCTAAGGGCCTGACTCTCGTCTTGCACCCCCTACCCCTGTTATCAGCCCAATTAGTGCCCTATTGAACTCTTCAGGGGGGAGATTGCTGATTAACACTGATACACAACAGCTTCGTTTCCTAGATTAGGCTTCACTACACATGTACTGTGTAGGAACCGGCCATGGTGCCTGAGAGCGCCAACACACTAGCTCGTTCTTCTCTAGCATCGGGAAAGCATGGGTTCGAATTCCACCTCGGCCGTCCTGAAAATTAGTTTCGTGGCTTCCCATTTTCACCACCAGGCAAATACTGGGACGAATCTTTTCAATAGGTCCACGACTGGCTTCCTTCCAAAATCCCTTCCATAACCCGTCCTGAATAGAAAATAAAGTGGCATTGGGTGCAATAATAAAATTAACAAGTAGGCTAGTTTCGTGAAGAACAAAATAGCCTATTTCCATATATCCTACTTATATTAATTGCCTCTAGTCTATCAATTTACAAGTCTTCAGTTTTATTGCTGTTATAGATTCGTAGATATTGAGAACCGTCTTAATTTTTCGCTGATGGTCAGAGTTATGTACTATTACATGAAGATTAGGCCTATTGTGCAGGTGTTTTATTCAAACTTCAATCGCATGATTAGGACACAAGATATAAAAAATGAGATTTTAAAATTTCGCTCAGCTGCCATTTTGTGGTTACGAAAATAATGAATTGGATGCCAGAGGATTAATATTTATATCAGCAAATACCGTACCAAGTTTCACTGCGCTCGGATGGTTAAATCGCGTGAAACGTCTATTTCAATATTAAAATTCGCGTCGCCGCCATGTTGGAATTACGCTCACCAGGTTATTGAACGTCCCATCGGTGTACTTATGTTTATAGCCACTATACACTTACAAAAGTTCAGTTTGATTGCTGTCATAGATTAATAGATATTGAGAACCGTCTAAATATTTCGGATGGTCGCCATATTGGATTTTAATATATGTAGGCTGTAGGTGTAGAGTTATGAACTAGTAGATGAGGATTATCGTGTACGTTCAAAATTCAAACATTGATTTCGATGCCATGATTAGAACACAAGAGATGAAAACTTCATTTTGAAATTTCGCAAAATCGCCATCTTCAGGTTAAGTAAACAATTGAACTAAATTAGATGTCAGTGCATTGCAGGCCGTGAAAGCCAATATAGCATCTTTTTGGAAGCCTTCATAGCGATGATATGGCTGCTTGAGTTTTCAGTTCTCGCAGTAAAGAGGCGCAGGTGCGTTTCTTAAGAAGGGAGGTAGCGCGCAGTTAGCTACTCCTGTGGGGGACCGGGTGGGTCACCAAGAGCCCGCTGATGAGCCAACTTTGTGTCCTAGGCAAAACTCCACACAAGACACGGCACAAACCTAGAAATATTGCTGAGTTTTAATTCACTGGTCGTGCAAGTCAATATTCCATCTTTTTGGAAGACTTCATAGGGAGGTTATGGCTGTTTGAGCTTTTAGTTCTCGCAGTGAAGAGCAGCAGGTGCGCTGCCTAAAAAGGGAGGTAGCGCGCAGTTCGTTACTCCTCAGGGGGTCCGGGCGAGGACACAGAGAGGCTGCTGATGAGCCAGCTTGGTGTCCTAGGTGAAACCCCACACAAGACACGGCACAAACCTAGACACATTGCTGAGTTTTAATTCACTGGCCGTGAAAGCCAATATACAAACTAAATAGTCGTAATTTTTTAGAAACTGTAACGTACTCACTGAAGAAGACTGAAAAAGGTCTGAAACATGCGCGGATAATGGCTATTTCTCTTTCAATTACATTTAATTACAGTTTTGATAAAGTTGTACGCCAGTATTTGGTATTATCAACACGGATCAATTCAAGCAGTACTTAACTTGATGTCTAGTTATGTTACTGTTGTGTCGAATGAGCGATGTGGCAATTTGTTTAAGAACTGAGGATTTCCTCGGCTTAGACAGTGTTTGAAGAGCGCTAACCCGGTGGCTGACCAAGCAGACATAAAGCCATGTCACTGTTTTAATAATAGTCCTAATAAATTCCTCCACGTTAGGTGGCGGTGTAAACACGCAAGAGGGAGGGCTTTTAATGGTGGTATTTGCTTGCAAATGGGCGTCACGGCCCATGGCCCCTGGTACAAGTTGACCGGAACATCAAGACAAGGCCTCATAAAAACAGACCCCTGCACGCATAAATCTGGGAGACCAGACCCCACATGTGGAGGGGTGAGCAGTCTTAGCATCCGCCAGTTTATGAAATAGGCGATACTTCTTTATTTCAGTGCTGCGAATCTTTCTCCCCTCTTTCCTGAATCTGAATATGGTGATGGCACTACATAAGCTATCTCTAAACATCTCTAAACTCCCCATGGCAATTATTGGCCCAATGGCCACTTCGTTTTATTTTAGGATTATCTTAAGTCCCGAAGATTAAAAACCTTAAATCAATAATAATTTGTACTATTTATGTTCGATGATGTCGAAATGTAAATATTATATGCCAGAAAACTGTTCATAATGAGGATCATTATAGTACTATTCCTCTTTATGAAACAGTTTCTCCATAATGTCGATTGTTCAGGTCCGTATTGACGTAACTATAACTTTGAAAGAATAATCAAATTTCCGCCTTTCAATACTATTTATTACTAATTACTTACAGGGACATGTTTCGAGGGCTAATACTCCCCCTTCATCAGCCTGTCCAACAAAACTTCAAAGGAAAACTTTCCTTGTATAAGCACATACAAATCACATGAAGAATAATAATAATACTTTTATTGCAGCTAAACAGCCATTAAATACATTTAAATACACTATGTTTGCGCACCTGCGCCTTGGGTAGCATAGTCTTTTATGAAGAATAATGAAAATGTTATAAATGGAAATCATAAAATTCGCTTCGCTCGTTTTATAAGCATACTCGTGTCTTAATTATTGCCATTATAGGCTCGTTGCATAATGAACTATTTATTGTACTGGTTTCGGCCACATTGTGGCCTTGCTCAGCGCAAATAATGTGAATAGAAAAGCAAGACTTACAGTACCGGTACATGAAAAATTTTACCACAGAGGAAGGTTGTTCTCAAAAATACTCGTATTTCTAATGAATTAATCGTCTAAAAGCTAAAAAAATAAAAACACATACACTCAAAATTTAAAAAATCAGATCTGTTACAAAAATGTGTTAATTTGGATCTTGATATGAAACCGGTTTGAAGAAGGAAACAGTGATTTCGAAAGAAATTAAGATTGAAATGAGAAACAAATTCTAGAAAGTCATAAAGGAGAAGGGAAAATATATAAACCTTAGAAAACGTAAGTGGATGTTATGTAGACAAAAATTTTGAGGTACAATAAATAGTACAGATTAATACTGACTAAATGTTTTTAATCTTCAGGACTAATTATACTTCGTCAATAAGGATCATCTGACATTTCCGTGGTCCAAATTTAGATTATATCATCGTGAACATGAGATTTCCAGCAGGACAGTGGGAAGGAGCAACGTTTTACCTCTCATCCACTTGAATTTTGGTGAGTTTATTAGTTTTTATTTTATTTTCTATAGATGAAGGAGATTAGAGAAAGGAGTAAAGATTCAAGGAGAAATAAAAAATTACAACTATGAGATTTGCTGATGACTAAGATTCGGATGTTTAGGACCTAATGAAACGAGAAATATTCAGGAAAATATGCCCTAAAAATTCTGAAATATGATCCAAAAAAAGGTACAGTATAACCTAATATACATACCTTTTTTTCTTCAAACAAGTGTTAATAATGTATTGAAATGTTATTTTTATTATTAATTCTACATTCAAACCTAAAAAATGGTTAAAATCTACGCTGATTTCATGAATAGGCCTACGATAAAAATGTTTTCTTCAATTTTTTATCACAGACTGTTTCAAGAGACTCGCGGAAAGCAGCATATTCGTCACTTTTTTTTTCGCGTTAAAAACTGCGTCACAAGTCACATTTCTTGTAAAAGAGAAAGAAAATTATTATTAACAGAAAAGCGCACGAATGTGCATAACATAGATTTACACTAGTGAAACAAACATGTTACAAAAGAGTTAATTGATGTGGAAAACATCATGATCCAGTAATCAATCAGGAATGTGTGCATTAAAGCATTCATTCATGACCAGTCATGATATTGTGAATTGAATGTTATTTGTGAAATAGAGCAACACTGTATGATGCTTTGTTCATTTTAAATGTTAGTCCTTGCTATAATCACAGAGTGATTTCTGGTAATTTTTACATCGTGTGTTGTGATATGTGTCACAGAACTGGTCACATAACGAGCACACGCAGAGTTCATTTGGGGCGTGGTAGGACATGTTTTTACATATTTTATGGGGCGTGGTAGGACATGTTTTTACATATTTTATGGTGGTACCCATGCACTGCTAACTTTATCACCACATGTCTTAGTTTCTGATTGGCGCTGGTCCAGTTCCGGTTGATCATGGCATCCGTGCTGTAAAATTCTAGCGGAATGCCTTCTCTCTTATCTCTTCTCTCTGCTAGGTGCGCTTCAGCATTCTTTGTTGATGGAAGCTGTAATTTTGTTCTTATTTCTTCGACGAGGAAGGGTTCCCGTGCTAATTCATATGTTAGGCGGGAGCGCGTGTATTCTGAGATGCCCATTATGGTTTTCAGGAATTGGGTTTTAACTCTTTCGATGGTGGCCAGATCTCTCTTCGTTAGTCGGTCCCATATCAAGTGGATCCCGTACGTGAGAATTGGTAGGATCTTTGCGACAAACAGATGCATAGCTGTTTTTAAGGATAGCTGCTGTAGATTGATAATGTCGTACATGGCTTTCAAGCAAGCCCCTGCTCTGTCTTGGATGTGTAGTCTGAATATTCCGGTAGTCTGTAAAGTGATCCCAAGGTATTTAACTGCATTCACTGTTTCCACTTTGACCTCTTCATATTGCAAATTGTCGTTTGCTGCTACACGCCCACCTTTCCGAAAAACCATCTCTTGGGTTTTTGTCCAGTTTATTTTCAGACTGTTATTTCCTGCCCATTCTACCAGTGCTGAGAAGGCGTGTTGGAGTTCTTCCTTATTTGGTGATCCTAGGACCATGTCGTCCGCATATATGTAGATCACTGCGTCCTTTGATTTCTCTCGGATTGCTGTTGTTACATCGGCTGTGGCAATATTGAACAGTATGGGACTGAGGGGGTCACCTTGCAACACTCCATTAGCTTGGGTGATTTCCTTTGTTTTGCATACTGCGTCATCTATGGTGATCTGGTTGTATGCCAGGATATTTTTTACTAAGATTGTTAAAGGATTGTGATTTCCGATGATATTTTGAAGTTTCGATGTGAGTTTTCTTTTGTCAATTAGGTCGAAGGCCTTTGTATAGTCTATAAAGACTGCATAAAACTTTCCCTTTTGGAGTCGTTTTGCTTCCTCTATGTCATTTAACAGATTTTGAATTGCGTGCAAGGTTCCTATTCCTCGTCTAAAGCCGAATTGTTCCTCCGGTATCTTGGAGTCGACTTCGTATACTATCCTGTTGGTTAGAATTCTTGTCAGTAACTTGAAGGTGTTGCATTCCAGTGCAATTCCTCTGTACGAGTTGGGGTCGTTGGTTTCACCTTTTCCTTTATAGAGAGTTTTAATGGTCGATTTTCTCCATTCTTCGGGAATATTTCCTGTTTCTAGGCATTTGGTAAAGAGCTTGGACCATAGTTCTGATAGGTATTGTGCCGATTCGTTTAGATGTTCGTTGAAAAACCCGTCTGGTCCTGCGACCTTGTTACATTTCGTAGCATTGATTATGTCCAATACCTCTGTTTTAGTGATGTGGGAGTATTTCTTCGTGTTGATCTCTACATTCAATTTCATATGCCGCTTGTTGACCTGTACCGTTAAGGATGAGAGTGAAGTGCGATTCCCATATTCCTATTTCTACGTTGCTAGATCTTGACGATCTTCTTGGTCTGATGGCTATGTATGGATCATTCATTGCTTCTTTGGCGATCCTCTCACCTTCTTTTTCTATGTATTGAAAGCGTTTACGTTTTAGGAGATTCTTGTAATATCTCCATGTTTCCACATATACTCTTAGGTCCTCTGGTGTTGACGTGATCCTAGCTATATGTAGAGCCTTTAGTGTAGTTTGTCTTTCTGCACAACATTCCTTATCAAACCACGGTTGAGCGTTCCTTGTAATCTGTTTGTGGGTTATACTTGCTCCTAGTATCTTGTTATTTCTTGTTAGGGCTGAATTTAGGTCGTTTTCCTTGATTGACTTTTCTGCTTCAGGTACTTTTCCTAGTTGTCGCTGTAGTGCTGCCATGTTAAGGTGTCTGGATATGATGGTCTTGACGCAATTCGGAACAACTTTCTTTGGAGTGTTGAGTAAGAATTTGGTCTGTATTGGGATGTGTTTTCTTAGTGGGGTTACTGGTGAAGTCCATAGACTCTTTTGTTGTAAAATTTCAATATCGTTTCCTTTGTGGAACACGAGCTCAATTGTGCTACTGCCATTATGGGCAAAGTAAGTTTTGCGTCTTGGATCATTTACTATTTTGAATTTTTTTTCTGTAAGGAATGTAAGGACAGTTTTACATTTCGTATCGGGTTTGTCTAGTCTACAGTTCATATCTCCTGCTAGTATTATGGTTTCTTCTGGGTTTGCAACTTTCCGAAGGGAGAGCGTGAGGAGTACCATTATTTCCTCGGTATCAGTGTTGGGGCGTACATAAGTGCCTATTATCGTGAAGTTGTTTGCTTTCGCGATTATGAGGTTTTCTTCTAAATGTAAGGTCTTTAAGGGTCCTATCCATTGTTTATAGAGGATAGATACACCTCCTGATGGCCTTCCTTCTGTAGGTTTTCTTGCTAGAGAGTGGATGGAGTAGAAACCTTCTATATCAATAGGTGTCGTTAGGAATGTCTCTGTGAAGATTAGTATGTCAGATGTTTCAAATGTGTTTCCTGGGGTTAGTTTCAGTAGACCTTTAAACCCTTCTACGTTCCACAGGAGCATGTTAATGCAGTTATTCTAGAGATGCGCCATCGCTTCTTCTGCGGAGGCGAAATCGAAATCGACGCACAATTACTCTACTTGGCCACAATTCGGGGTTGGATGTCATTTCTAGGCAGTCAAAAGGGATGCCAACTTTGTACGCTTTGGAGTCTCCTCTTATGGCGGTCTCTTCGCAGCTGACGTCCCATCGGATTCCTTTCTTTCTTAGGTAGTTTATTACCGTCTCCGAGGTCGTTTCTTTCTTCAGCTTCCCAATAAATAGCCATGCCGTTTTCCCTTCCGCTTTTAGATCGTCGTTCACTGTTCCAGTGCCAATTACTGTGTTAGATGGTGATCGGTTTGCTGACTATTTCGTGGTTGATTCTGTTGCTGATATCTTTTTTCTGTATTGTCTGGTCTTCTCGTCTCTCCTTGTGTTGTAGTGTCACGGTTGATAATTTTGTTGGGTAGTCCCGGCCATTCTATGCTTGATAGTGATCTGGTTTCGTATCGATAGTTGCGTTTATTTGTTGACTCTGCTGTGGTGGTTTGTGGGTCTGGTGATTGTGGTTTGATGGTTGGGGGTGCAGCGGCGTTGCTGTTGTTGGTTTTTCGGTAGTGTCTTGAATTTTTGAGTAGCGCGAGACTTGTTGTTTTGCTAGTATATCTGCTTGTTGCAGTTGTGTCTCGAGAATTAAGCTCATTTTTTTCATGAGGTTATCAGATAGTTCTTCAAGTTTTTCTTGGATGTGATCATATGATTTTTTGTTTTCCAATGCTAACTCTTTTACTTCGTTGTTTATTCCTTGGTTGCTCGTCTTCATTGGGGCCATTCCGTTCGATTTCAGACGTAGACTGCAGGTTTCGCACATGTGATTATCCCCCTGTTGAGAGAATCTAGTATTGCAGAGTTTTTCCGCTGAAGTAGGCCTTGGATATGCAACCACAGATGATCTTTCTCTATGACCGCCAGGTGCCACTAGGTGCTGATGTTTGATTCCGTGGTGTGCAGATTGACCACCAGTTGTCACTAGCTGTTCCACCAACAGACAGTCTTCCTCCTGCATGATGTTATCTCTTTGCACACTCATAACCTCCTTTATTGCATTCATGACATTTTCCATTTCGCCGTTTGTAACTTCCACTGACATTTTCATTTCTGTGATATATGACCTGATGTCAGTTACCGCTTTGAGCAAATCTTCTCTGTTCACCTTATTTAAGTATCCACCGCTACTCACAGTATTTTCAATAAATTTGAGAGCTCCTTCTAAGCGTGCTTCTAACTCGGTAGCCATCTTGAAGTTTATGCGAATTGTGCGAATGTCTTGTTGCGATCGCGACAGGTGCTGTGGATTTGTCGCCTATGGATCAATATCATGCGGGTCTAATTTGTACTGTGTGTTGCGCTTACAGTAAGGCTTTTGGTAAAATGTCTTGTTGCGATCTTGACAGGCGATGTAGATTTGTCGCTTATGGAATAGAGTCATGCGGGTCTAATTAGTATTGCATGCGGCGCCTGTTGTAAGGCTTTCGGTAGAGTTTTCTATTGATGTGTGTCGTTTGTAAACTGCTGTGATTTGTTCAACTCTAACCTAACTATTTCCCTGACGTTGGTGTGACATATTTAGCTTCTATAATTGCACTTTACCTTTAGTATTTGCTCTGCCTTGATGTTTCCCGTATCAGTGTCACAGTGTTATCACTTTTCGCTCGTTTGCACGGTATTATCTCTCATATAACGATTTATATACCTAAATTTTGTCACTGCTTGCCTTCGCCGTTCAGCATGGCTAAAAACTATAATTAGATTTAAAGAAAATGCCCTAAGTTAAAAATACTACCAATTTTGGTTACGGTACAGTTAAATACTGTATTTTCTGATAGTCTGCAACAATTGTCAAGCTTTTAAATTTTTAGCGCCTCTGACGCACAGAAACCTTGCAGTGGCCCGCGGATGCCATATTTTAAGTCCACCACCTACCCCTAAAATATTACCCAAATATGACCTTAAAACATTAATATTGATGAAATGTGACAATAACTATGAAAATGACCCAAATATGCATTGGTATGCTCTATAAAATCCACCTAAAAAGAATCAGGAACATTGAACTCCTGCTTAATTACAGTTTATAATGAAAATGTAGTCAAGGAAAAGAAATATGACATTTCCTAAACATCCGAACCTTAGTAATGACATTGTCATCTTAGCCGACTGATCAGAGAATTTGAATGCGTTTTTAATTGGTATGAACTCCATCCTGAAGAAAGAATACACCATGAAAATCAATAAATGTAAAACAAAATTAATGGAATGCAACCGAAAGAAATCAGAAACCCTTATTGACGTCAAAATGGCAGGTGAAGAGCCAAAGGAAATGGGAGTCTTCTGTTACTTAGGTAGCAGAATAAACAGAGAAGGACGCAGCGAAGAGTCAAGGAAAGCATTTTTTCAGAAAATGAATCTGTTGACATCAAATACAGAGCGTCCGCCAAGTCTCTCCGCAGCACGTGACTCACCTTCCAGAACGTGTTAGGTTTACAGCAAAATCATATCACTGTTCACGCAAAGTCTCTCCGCAGCAGTTGACATAACCATGCACTTGTTCCGTGTTGATCTTCAACTGGAGTGATAGGCTATGGAATACCGGCTCATTATTGCCGACAGTGAGTGCCTGAGCGTGACAGTGTTGACGCTGAAAGTTGTGTTCTTGTCTAGTTCTTGTGTAAGCTGAGTCTAGTGGGAATGCTCACTACTGAAGAGCGTGTGTTTTTAGTGGAAGAAGTTTTCCGTGCTGGTGGAAACTTTACAGAGCATAGTGTAATAGGGGTGAGTACCGTAAATATAATTGCATTACTTAATTTAATGTAATTGTTTTCCGTGTAACAACATAACATTGATCTTATGTCAACCCAACATGTCCCGCAAGGCAAGACACGCCCTGCGGAGAGACTTTGCGGACACACTGTATAGATTTAGGTATTAGCAAGTCATTGTTGAAAGCCTTTGTCTGGAGCGTGGCGGTCTATAGAAGTGAAACTTTGGCTGTTGGCGCACCAGTTAAGAGTAGAATAGAAGCATTTCAAATGCGGTGTTACAGAAGAATAATGAAAATCAGAGTTACAAATGAAACAGTGTTATAACGAGTGGGAGAGGAGAGATGTTTCTAGCGACTGCCTATGAAGAGAAGAGGTAGGTTATTAGGATACATACTAAGACATCCACGATTAACTTAGTTAAGGAAAGGAGGATTGAGGACAAGAACTGTAGGGGTAGACCAAGGTCAGAATATGTTTAAAAGATTGCCTCGGATGTAAGGTGTGGTAGCTATGTAGAGATAAAACGACTAGCACAGGGCAAGGAGATTGGAGCTTTGCATCAAACCAGTCAAAAGACTAATTACTCAAACAACAACAACATGTTGGTGCTGCACCTAACTCTAGGTTTTTTACAAATTTTATTTATAGGAAAATTGAATATCTTTTTAGACTTATATTTATAGAGCTTGATGACAAACTTGAAGATTTTCCCTTCATTCTGGTTAGCAAAGCAAGGACCGTATGTGGAGATGAAAGCTAGACGATGAACATGTGATCTTAGCACATACATTCCAGAGTAATGACTACTCGATGAGACAGATAATGAGGTACTACATCCAAAGTCTCAAGACACATTATCACATAATCCTTGTCCTGAACATTTTGCCTTTGTACCATACGTGAAATCTTTCATGGATAGGATTGTCAATATTCTCAGAAGACATGATATCAAGACCACATTCAAACCTAATGTTACCACAGCCAAATCTCGATATAATTGTGTATCGTGATGCGTAGTGGTTCAAGACTCGGTGGTGGCTCAACAATGGACCAACGGTCAAACAATAGAGATAGTTGGGGTGAGACACAAATATAGGTAGCTGTGGGACGAAGCTATGGAATGTTATAGTAAATGGAGGGAGGATTATGGATGGAGAGAAAGAGTTATGCGTTAACTATACAAATTGCTCATTTATGAATTAAAAACTAAAAAAAAAAAACAGAAAATGGGAAACAATCTGAAAAAAATAGAACAATCTGATACAAAGTAAAGATTGCTGTACCGACAGTCTTGCATCTGACAAAAGATCACTGACGCGTGACTTTCATAATGAACTCTTACTTTTTTTCCACAAAGTTTATCGTTTGGCAAGCTCATGTGTACAAAACATTGTCAATGCCCATTATGATGTTTTTTTTTTTGTGCTTTCAAGCAGCATATATAGGAAAGACACTGTGCAAAGTTTCCAGAACCATGAGTTTAAAACTTTGAATATTTGTAGATTTTCGGTTAGTAGAAAGGATCATACTCCAGAGCTTTCCTGCTTCAAAATACTGTCTTGACTTAAAACGTAGTTTGGATTAAAATATTTCCACAGCAGTAGCATTTGTAGTCTTGTTCTTTTAGCTAAAGAATCACTGCAGAGATTGAAAAGTGAAAACAGTGATTATCTACATTTTAGATTATTTTTTTTACTTTTCTACACAAAAAATTATGCTAAGAATAAGATATATTCTAATGCAATAAAATAATTGATTTTCTGTCGGCCAGCATGTTAATGATTTATTTCCTCTTCTTCCTTAGCATTTGTCCCGCATCCTGGCGAAATACGCTGTTTTGGCTCTCTGCCTCCACTTCACACGATCAGGGAGCAGACCAAGATCTTGAGATATTCGTGCAGCGTATCAAGCCTTGGTTGTCCTACTCACCATTTCCCATCTATTTGTAAACTAAAACCAGTCTTTGCCACTGATGTTGCTTCTGATCGAAGAACATGTCCGTACCATCGTAGACGACTTTCTCTCATCTTGTCTACAATAAGTTCCACGATCTTCGTTGTTGGTGACTTAGTCGTGCTGTGTGAGTCCAAATGTGCACCTGAGCATTTATGTTTCCATGACGACAAGTCGTTGTTCTATCTCATTTGTTCATGGCCAGCCATACAGAGCAACGGGATGCATTATAGATCGGTATACCCCAGCGGCTTCGGTGGCGTAGTTGGTAGCATGCTGAGATTCTATGCCCAAGATTGCGGGTTCAAACCCGGCCGAAGTCGTCGGATTTTTTAAGAGCGTTCAAAATCCCTCAGTATGCCTTCCTACGGAGGGGACGTAAAGCCGGGGGTCCCATGTCATAGATTTATGGCATGTTAAAAAACCTTCCACTAATTACAACTGCGTGAAGCTAATTATATAGGTTAAGAATGTAAACAACGCTCTTAGGTTCCTACGTTCGTTGCCAGTAGCCGAAAGCGGTGGCGTATAGTAGCTAATTTCTGAACTAATAGTCGTTGACGGTGGCGTTTGGCGGCAAAAGTAGGAACTATTTGAAAAATTCAAAGTCTGCAGTCCTTACTTGAATTTAAAAAACAGATAACACACACTAATAAAGCCATCACAATTAACACCTGTTATCAGACAGATTCTACACACACCCAAAGTACACGCGGCCACTTGACCGCTTTGTCTTAGCCCCTAAACTGAGGAACCAACCATGCTTTCAACTTGAGCATGTCTAAAATCCTCCTGTCACAGAGTACACCATTCAAGACACGTACTGCTCAGGTGGTTAAAAATTTCCATCAGGAGCACTTGTTGAGTCTATGTACTTTAAAGTCCTTGGTGTTGATTTATCTATTGCCAACTGATAACCTGGGAAATATTACATGGGCTAGTTACACAGTAGTCGCAATTGACCACCTTTCAAAAATATAAAGTTGATGCAAGTATACTCCTAATCCATGTAATATAGTCTATCCAGATTAGTAAGGGCGATAAGTAAATTTTTCTTGTCATGCATTTTAATTGGGCACATTGCTGTGTTGACCGATTGAAAAGCAAAACTTTTTTATTAGATTACAAAGGAAACATGGAAAAATAACTTCTAAAATGTCTATAGGAACTGGTGCAATCTAGGTTTTACAAAATCACCCCTTAAGAGCATAAAATAACCCGGAATGTTGTGTTATTTTGTATGCCTTGAGGACAAAATAATAGTCATTAAGCCGGCGATAAGTACAAGAACGCAGTAAAATACGCATACTGACCACACTGCTACACCTTGTGCTAAACTTATACAAAGTACTTGATGAGTTTATTATAGGCTAGTAGTGTGTGTAAGTATTCTGCCCCTAATGGTAAGGATGATAAAGAGAAAAATTACCACTACTGACGTTGTTGTTAATTCTTCTTTTATGGGCTTTGCGACATCGTGGTTATGCATCATGTTATGGTGTTTGAAGCCATGTTAAATGTTGTCTTAGTAACCAAAATTTGATGATTTTCAGTCGGTAGTAATAAAGGTTCCGGGACATTCTCATTTGACAGTTTGTGCTTGGATATGGCTCTTTAGCTTACGTGTGGCGAGAATGCTAACTGGTCTTTAATAGTTGAAGATGTCCAGTATACCTTAACATACACCACATTAGGAAGCTCTAGACTTGGCAACACACAGTTACATTTGTTCAATGAACACAGACACTTAGGACTGCGTGAGGGGGAAAGCTGAGGAAGCTCCTCGCGCACAGGAAACTCCCCCCAGTTGAGAGCAGACAGTGACGAAGTTAAATGCTCTCATCCGGACCGCGTACGACTCAACCAGTAATGGATCTGATGATGATCGCTTGACGATCAAAACTGGTCATCCAAGGATTAGGGAATAATCGAATAATCGAATGGACCAACTGAAAAACATCAAATTTCGGTCATGTGTCATTGTGTACCTGGATGTGTGTAGAATTTGTCTGATAGTATGTGTCACTGTGATGCCTGTATATTATAATGTACTATTATGTGTACATGTAATTGAGTAGAAGTGGGAAACCACTTCCAGCATGGCCGAGCTAGGAATTGAACCCAGACCTCCGAGGTGACAGCCAAGAAAGCTTGCCGCTACAGCAGGAGGTGGCTTAAATATGAAAGACGGCAAATCGGAAAACTTTCATATAACATTCAAGTCGAATGCCTGAATTGTTTCAGCGACAGATTGGGTATGTCAGACGGACATGTAAGTGATGTCTCAAGTGACACTAAAAGCCATACTCAACATGACCAATGAAAGTTATCGTTGGAAAGCAACATAAATAAAATAGTGTGTGTGGGGGAGGGGGGAGGGGGGAGGGGGCGGGCATTGTTTTATAATTTTATGGCACAAAGCTGGTGAAATTTGGTGCCCGAGGTCTCTCATAGCATGTGAGATTCTTGTAATATTTTGAGCTAACAATCAATCACATGATATCCCCAAGAGGGAACTGCCCTCTCATCTCAAGTAATCTCTGGAGTGAAGCTTGAGATGTAATGGGGATAGACGGGTCATTGGTCATTCTAACGGTCAGCATGGTCGACGAGCTCATTCGTCACTCGCCCTTATGAGTCACGTCTTCGCTTTACCTCAACATCGCACTTCCGATACTCGAGGAGAACGTCGCATTACAATTACATCTGGTAATAAGCGATGTTCGGTTACCGTATAATTTGAATTTAATCGTAAACGATTAATTGATTAATCAAATGACCGTTTATTAATTAATCGACTAATCGAATACTTGATTAATCGGCTAACCGAAGAATCGATTAATTGATTAGTAGCCACGAGATAAGAAGAGGAGTTAAAATGAGAGGTCATCGATTAAGTTGAGTTACGCTTATTTTCGTAATGATGTATAGAAATTTATGTTCGACCCTGACTATTATATGTCAGAAAACTGTATCATAATGAGGCTCATTATAACACTATATTTCATTATGAAACAGTTTCTCCCACCAATCAGGGCTAAAGAAACAGTTATGTGACCAATTAGATAAGGATACCTTCGCGCATGCGCTCAAAATCCAACATGTCTATATAAATTACCGAAAGTGCACCGTCCATATGTTCGCGTAAATAAACTGGTGAATATGAGACAAGAAATAGTACTGTACCTTAATATCCCCAAATCCAATTTCTACACAGCGCGTTGTTTTGAAACGACTTCGGTGACAGTTTTACTGAATACTGGTGCACAATCTGAACATATGGCATTGAAGCACACAGAGCGCATGCGTCGGTTGGCCAGAGAGCTTGGAAAACAGAGATATACTAGCCAGCGCAGCACCCGATCACAACATTCTAGTGACTGAACATATATCCATGAATATTTATGTGAATGAATGAATGATCGTGTGGCCTCCGGAGAGGCGAAGTGCAGGCCTTTCTAATTGACTCCCTGGGCGACCTGCGCGTCGTAATGAGGATGAAGTGATGATGAACACGTCATATACACCCTGTCCCCGAGCCACGGGAATTAACCCCAGGAGATTAAAATCCCTGATGGCCCTGCCGGGAATCGAACCCGGGGCACTTTGGGCCAAAGCCTAGCGCGCTAACCGTTTAGCCACGGAGCCGGACAATATTTATGTTAAAATATATAATAAAGTTATAATTATCGTCGAACATTAACAGTCGTATGCAAATCGCCTATAATGGTAATTAAGACACTCGTATGGAAATGTTAAAACTCGCATACGCTCCATTTATAAACAAACTCGTGTCTTAATTATAGCCTGTATAGGCTCGTTGCATAATGTACTATTATATAACTTACTTTTAGCCTAAATAAACAAAGTGTTCTTCCTTGTTTATGTTAACAATAACCAAATACGAATCAGTGACAGTGGAAGGACAAACATCAATCTAATTGGGAAGGGTTTCGAAAAAAGAAAACGAAGAGTTCTCAGCAAAGATTTTAAATTCTTGTTCAATGTTTACAATTTAGGACAGGAACATTTTATCATTTCAAATGATTTTGTCGACTTCGTCGTTATGCTTGGGTCTAACGTTATGCGATACGGTTACGGCGTGTATGACGTCATGCAGCAGAGTGCACCTCCCACTTCCCGTTCCCCGCGCGGGAAGCTGCGTGATACTGAATGACTTGCAACTTGTTGATCATGAAGCGTTCACGTGATTCTTGCTATCTCTGTACTTGCGAATTCGTTCGTTAAACTTGCTTATTTACAGTTTACAATTTGTGCAGGGTAGTAAAGTGTGTTAATAATGGAATCTGTGGATCGTTCGTTATACTTGCTTACTTACAGTTTTCGTAAAGTGTGTTAATAATGGAGTCTGTTGACAGTAATAGTACTATTATATCAACTAAAGCTAAATCTCGTGCTGTAATGGAGTCTGTTGAAAGAGTCCTCCTGAGCCTTTCTAACATAGCATTTGTAGCATGCGTCATTTGAAATGATATATAGTCTAGTCTCTCAGACTGACTGTATCTTTTTTGTTTTACTTTGTTTCAGCCTAGTTTTCATAAAGAAGATACATTATTTAAAAATGTATGATAGAATATGAAAATCCACAGCCTGCTTCCAGTCTCCGACCGGGTCAGGAATGCAATGAATGAAGCCCCCATCTAGCGGCGAGGATATGAAGTGTGCCGGCTGCCAAGGCCTGACGCACTCCTCTGGGGCAATAATTAAATGAATGACAGATGAAATGAAATGATAGTGGAGAGTGCTGCTGGAATGAAATTTTGACAGGGAAAACCGGAGTACCCGGAGAAAAACCTGTCTGCCTCCGTTTTGTCCAGCACAGATCACACATGGAGTGACCGGGATTTGAACCACGGATCCAGCGGTGAGAGGCCGGCGTGCTGCCGCCTAATCCACGGAGGCTTATGATAGAATATATTTTAATTAATTAAATGCCTGTTTTGCTTCTGCGAGAGCGTGGCGAAAGGAGCAAGATACATCGATTAATTGACAAAACATTTATTCATTATTCGATTAACAGATTAATCGAATAAATGACCAAACGATTGATCGAATAAATGAACACTCTATTAATCATTATTTGTAGCAATAGATGGTATGTTTTCTGATTCAATTAATCGATTATTCGTTTAGAGAAATCAATCGATTAAAAGCACCGCCCCTAGTTACAATGCAGCTCTGTGTGATATGTGGCATGGTTGAAACACCTTGGAATTATTATAAAACAGTAGTTCCGTAAAGAACTAAAGCCTATTTTCATATAATTATCCTACTTGTGATAATTGCCATCTCAAATTTCAGTTTGATTGCTGTAATAGATTCGTAGATATTGAGGACCTACTAAATATTTCGGAAGTTCGCCATGTTGGATTTATATATATAGGTCTTAGAGTTATGTAGTCTACTGTTACATGAAGATTAATGTGTACGTGTAGTATCCAAACTTCATCCGTATGATTAGGACACAAGAAGTAAAAACGAGATCTTAAATTTCGCACAGCTGCCATCTTGTGGTTATGGAAACAATTGAAATAAATTAGACGCCAGTGGATTAACATTTGTATAAGGATTTACTGTACCAATTGTCACTGCACTCGGATGGTTAAATTGCGAGAAACGTTCATGTGAATATTTATACTTCGCGTTGCCGCCATGTTGAATGTGTGATCACCAGGATATTGAAAGTCCTATAGGAGAACATACGTTCATAGCCCCTATGAACATTTAAAAAAACAATTTGATTGCTGTAATAGATTCGTAGATATTGAGATCCGTCTAAATATTACGGATGATCGCCATGTTGGATTGTTATATGTATAGGCCATAGAGTCATGTACCATTAAAGGAAAATTATTGCGTAGGTTCTTTATCCAAACTTTCACTTCGATCGCATGATTACGACACAAGAAATAAAAATTTGCATCTTGAGGTTATGTAAACAATTGAACTAAATTAGATACCATTGCATTACAATGTGTATAAACATTTGCTGTACCAAGTTTCATTGCGTTTGGATCATTAAATCGCGAGAAAAGTCTATTTAAACTTTCAACTTCGCTTGGCCGCCATGAACGTTTTGTAGATAACCGGTTTTTGAAAGTCTCATAGATGAACTTCCAGTAGTGCCCTTTATGTCCGTACAAATTTTGATGGTGATACCGGTAATAGTTCCAGAGATATAGAATGCCGGTGAAATATTTTGCACAGCAGCCATCTTGAGGTTATGTAAACAATTGTACGAAGTTAGATGTCGGTGCATTACAATGTGTATAAACATATACTGTACTAAGTTTCATTGCGTTTGGTTGGTTAAATCGCGAGAAACGTCTATTTAAAAGTCGCAACTTCGCTTGGTAGTTACCCGGTTTTCAAAAGTCACATAGGTGAACTTCTAGTAGTTCCCTTTATCACCGTACAAAATTCCAGGGTGATATCTGTAATAGTTTCGGAGATATTGAATGCAGGTGAAATATTTCGCACAGCCGCCATGTTGGATGGGTGGGACGATACAAAATTCTGAAGGTTACGGTCGGGGTCGTCAGGAATAGTTCTATGAACTAACCGAGTTCCATTGA
Source organism: Meconema thalassinum (assembly GCA_946902985.2). Classification (NCBI taxonomy): domain Eukaryota; kingdom Metazoa; phylum Arthropoda; class Insecta; order Orthoptera; family Tettigoniidae; genus Meconema; species Meconema thalassinum. Next base: position 925,785,372 of record OX336388.2, read on the forward strand.
AATCGCTCCAGCCGTTTAGACGTTATTGGGTGGTGGGACGCACTCCTCTGGGGCAATGATTAAATGAATGACAGATGAAATAAAATGATAGTGGAGAGTGCTGCTGGAATGAAATTTTGACAGGGAAAACCGGAGTACCCGGAGAAAAACCTGTCTGCCTCCGTTTTGTCCAGCACAGATCTCACATGGAGTGACCGGGATTTGAACCACGGATCCAGCGGTGAGAGGCCGGCGTGCTGCCGCCTAAGCCACGGAGGCTTATGATAGAATATATTTTAATTAATTAAATGCCTGTTTTGCTTCTGCGAGAGCGTGGCGAAAGGAGCAAGATACATCGATTAATTGACAAAACATTTATTCATTATTCGATTAACAGATTAATCGAATAAATGACCAAACGATTGATCGAATAAATGAACACTCTATTAATCATTATTTGTAGCAATAGATGGTATGTTTTCTGATTCAATTAATCGATTATTCGTTTAGAGAAATCAATCGATTAAAAGCACCGCCCCTAGTTACAATGCAGCTCTGTGTGATATGTGGCATGGTTGAAACACCTTGGAATTATTATAAAACAGTAGTTCCGTAAAGAACTAAAGCCTATTTTCATATAATTATCCTACTTGTGATAATTGCCATCTCAAATTTCAGTTTGATTGCTGTAATAGATTCGTAGATATTGAGGACCTACTAAATATTTCGGAAGTTCGCCATGTTGGATTTATATATATAGGTCTTAGAGTTATGTAGTCTACTGTTACATGAAGATTAATGTGTACGTGTAGTATCCAAACTTCATCCGTATGATTAGGACACAAGAAGTAAAAACGAGATCTTAAATTTCGCACAGCTGCCATCTTGTGGTTATGGAAACAATTGAAATAAATTAGACGCCAGTGGATTAACATTTGTATAAGGATTTACTGTACCAATTGTCACTGCACTCGGATGGTTAAATTGCGAGAAACGTTCATGTGAATATTTATACTTCGCGTTGCCGCCATGTTGAATGTGTGATCACCAGGATATTGAAAGTCCTATAGGAGAACATACGTTCATAGCCCCTATGAACATTTAAAAAAACAATTTGATTGCTGTAATAGATTCGTAGATATTGAGATCCGTCTAAATATTACGGATGATCGCCATGTTGGATTGTTATATGTATAGGCCATAGAGTCATGTACCATTAAAGGAAAATTATTGCGTAGGTTCTTTATCCAAACTTTCACTTCGATCGCATGATTACGACACAAGAAATAAAAATTTGCATCTTGAGGTTATGTAAACAATTGAACTAAATTAGATACCATTGCATTACAATGTGTATAAACATTTGCTGTACCAAGTTTCATTGCGTTTGGATCATTAAATCGCGAGAAAAGTCTATTTAAACTTTCAACTTCGCTTGGCCGCCATGAACGTTTTGTAGATAACCGGTTTTTGAAAGTCTCATAGATGAACTTCCAGTAGTGCCCTTTATGTCCATACAAATTTTGATGGTGATACCGGTAATAGTTCCAGAGATATAGAATGCCGGTGAAATATTTTGCACAGCAGCCATCTTGAGGTTATGTAAACAATTGTACGAAGTTAGATGTCGGTGCATTACAATGTGTATAAACATATACTGTACTAAGTTTCATTGCGTTTGGTTGGTTAAATCGCGAGAAACGTCTATTTAAAAGTCGCAACTTCGCTTGGTAGTTACCCGGTTTTCAAAAGTCACATAGGTGAACTTCTAGTAGTTCCCTTTATCACCGTACAAAATTCCAGGGTGATATCTGTAATAGTTTCGGAGATATTGAATGCAGGTGAAATATTTCGCACAGCCGCCATGTTGGATGGGTGGGACGATACAAAATTCTGAAGGTTACGGTCGGGGTCGTCAGGAATAGTTCTATGAACTAACCGAGTTCCATTGAAATCGCTCCAGCCGTTTAGACGTTATTGGGTGGTGGGACACACACACATACGAATCACACACGCACACACATGGACAAAAGGTGATCTCATAAGCCTATTTTTTCAGAAATGAAAATAGGCTAAAATATATGATACAATATATTTTAATGAAAAGCCTGCATTGCTTCTGTGAGAGCATAGTTAAAGGATCAAGGTACATCGATTAATTGACCAAACATTTAATAATTTTTTCGAAAAACCGATTAATCTATTAAATTGCAATCGAATAATAAAATAAACGAACATTCTATTAATCGTTATTTGCAGCAATTAATGTTTCTTTCTGATTTAATTAATTGCTTATTCGGTAACGGAAATCAATCGATTAAACACACCAGCCCTAGTTACAATGCAGCTCTGTGTGTTATGTGGTATGGTTGAAAAACGTTGCAATGATTATAAAAACAAGATATTCAGAAAGGAACATATATCCTACTTTCTCCTAAATGTATGGGTATAGTTATAACTCTTTCTCCTTATCACCTCCTATGTTCTTCCTATTCGAAATGCAAATAGGCACACTGGATTTGTAGCAGCAGCGTTCAAACCATAGTTTATAATTTACCCCAGTATTTTGCAATTTCATCAGCAAACACTCCAAACAACGTAGGGATTAAGTATATTAACACCAACTACTAACAATAATTGAAACTTCGTTGGTCTAAACGTATCACTGGGAGAAACACATTTAATATACCGTACCTACAGCACACCAAATTTTAATCGCGCCTATACTTGGCAGTGAGCTCTATCGGCAAAAAGAGGTCATTTTCAATAACACCGCTGGCATGGGTTCCCCTACTGGCCGGTATAGAGCGCAGCTCACATCTAGTAGGCAGTGGATAGCTACTGCATACCGTAGTTCAACTGGCTGCTGGTAGATGTCACTCATGCAGATCCATTGGTGAACTTTGTGCAAAATGCACAATATAACTCTCAATTGTATAACGCATCAGTACTCAAAAAGCAATAAATATAAAAAATCATGCAAAAAATTACAACTCTGTTAGGATTAGAACCCCAGCCGGCCTCGTGAGAGACCAACGCTGTAACCACAGACCTAATATTGTTCTCCCAAGTTCAACGTTATCAATCGATTAAGATACAACATCTTAGCACATAATGACTTTGACTAAACGATTTCTTCACTGGAGTAGGCCTATATTTCAAACAAAGTTCATTCCATACAAAGTTCCTATTATTTACATCTGTAGGCTATATTGCATACAACATACTCAAATTAGTGAAATCTAGGTCAGAACGAGAGATCAGCTGCCATCTCGTCTGTAACCGAGACGGCTCAGCTTTTTAAAGCCACTTCTGCACTATAATATGACAATATAAACTTTTAATTTCGAACGGGCACGTCCTTTAGAACAGTTTAAACGATTCTCGGTTCAGTAAGCGGAACTGGTGGGTCCCATGTAATGGATTATAAAGTTTGCATAATTCACACGGCCGCCATCTTGAAATGGTACGGCTGATGACCTTGTCGTTTGGTCACAAGACGCATCCCATATGAAGGTATGTTTTTACCAAATTCGGTAATGATCCAATGATTAGTTTGGACGTAATATAATTTTCATTTTTGGCCATTTGAGTGGCCGCTATTACGTTTTGGCAAACATGGCGGCATTATAAAACATGTCACTGAGGTGCCCTTTGCTAGTGCTACCTCTGTACCAAATTTCGTCCAATTCGGATTTACCGTTTTTAATTGAGAGGGGGGGGGGCGGACGACAGACATGCAGAGTGCACACACTCACACTCTCACAGACACACAGACAGACACACAATTTTTGGCCCTGTGTAGATCTCATAAGTCTACTTAATTTTTTTTTTCAAAAATCGAAAGTAGCCTAATAAACACTGATATAAGAACTTACACTTGCATGGCGGCGATCATAGCTATGTACAAATTATCCGGGCATGTAGGCCGTGGTCCCGGAAGTGATGAGAGTAGCTGCACGGGACCGGACCACACATCGCAATAATAATCAGCTAAATTCAGTTTCCAATCTAACCGACCATTTAATAACAGTCACACCAAGCAAACAGAATTGATGGTCAATCACTACTAACAATATCTTAACAAAAGATAATCACATATAACTAACTAATCTTGATAAGTTGCGCTAGTTTATTAACTACTGCAACCCATACTTGTAGACATAGGCTAAATATAAATGATCTGATGATGATCATTTTACAGTCGAAACTGGTCATCCAAGTGTGTTTATTAATCTTATGTGGTTGAAGAAAGAAGATTACAATGGTTTGGACATGTGAAAAGTGTGCAGAATAGTAGAATTCCAAATTTAATGTTACATTGACAAGCTGAAGGCAAACGGAAACGGGGTAACCCAAGAGAACAATGGATGGATGGTGTAAAGAGAAGCATGGCTACCAGAGGCTTAACCGAGGAAGATGCTGAAGACCGAAATTTTTGGACGAGTAGAGTATTTTTGGGTTGAAGGAAAACTACTGTATTGTAGAATATTCCTAATAAAGAATAAGAATGTATTTCTTTTACCATGAGTAGAAACAAAATTCACCGATACCTACTTTTGAATGGTTCAGGTGAGATAAGAACCCACAGCTACTCAGTTTTGCCTCACAAAGCTCAGTGTAACTTATGCCGTTCAACCCTCGGACAAGTACAGTATTCCAGAGCCTTGGATCTCAAGGAAGGCGCTGGATACTATACCACAAGGCGATCCATAACGTTATTACTGGCTATAGTAAGGCAAGGAACGCCCTGTAGTTGTCAAGACGTCTCGATGAAGATCAATGGAGGGAACGCCACGTGCCAACAATGGCTGGCGATGGATGAGGTCCACGGAGACGCCGTGATAAGACTGACGTTGATGGAGCGAACAGTAGCTCCGCTATCAGATGCTCGGGCTCATCCATTACACGGGTCGCCCGTAATTAAATATCTCGATATCATCGGCTCGATACTACCTCACACATTAGAATACTGTACTTTAAGGTGCTTTCTTCGTCACCCTCTGCTCGTCGACAACCGTCTTCTTGGTTCGCTCCCTTTCTGCACGGTCTTTTCAAATCCAGCAGAGTCATTCCTCTTAGGTCGATAGCATAGAACTTAGCGTTGTCATTCATGGATTCCACCTCAAGATGTGTGCAAGGATCAATCAAAACCATAGTTTCCTCTTAATGGACTTGTATGAATGAAGATATAAATCAATACCTGAGAAGGTAAAACACGATCATTGAAGGCTCTTTACTGCATCAACTTGTCAGTGAATTGACGAGAATGCCATCCTTTTAAATGAAGAAAGTGTTATATTCAATCAGGATTAAAATCATGTTTAATGCCATGAAGTTTTGTATAATTGATGAGTTTCCATTGATCTATATAAAGCTCGAGAGATTCTCCCATTAGACAATTATAAATCTGGAATGTGGATAGATTTCTATCGAACAGATGTCATGAGGAAGTCAGAATGGATTAACCTAGGCCACGAATGGTGACATACGTACCTTGGCGTGTTTTGCAGTCTATGAGTTTCATTCCAAGACGTGCCACAACAATCTTCCATTAACCAGAGGCAAACTGTGTCGGAAAATGTGAGGATGTTATCATGCATAAACATTTGTGTCATTAGAACGGTGCCTTTTATGTGTGGATATTGTGGGATATTTATTAACTTGCTAATTAAATGTGGCATGTACTTAAGCCTACCTCTGACAGAAACTAAAATAACTGCTGGACAAATAATTGAATTTTTGTTGACTAGCGTACCCGTGCGAGAAATCTCGCATGTTCATAAACCACACTTTCCCCAATAGGTTTATAATAAGAGACTTAGGGAGAAAGGTTGTTATGTTTTTATTTGAACCAACTGATTATAGAACACTATTTACGTTTCAGGCATTCCTGCGGCCAAAATGCGAACTGAACAGCAAAAATGTCATGTATTTTCCAACAGCAACAGTATTTGCAAATCGCACATTTCTTACAAAAATTCATATTTATGAAATTAGAATGCAATTCATCATTGCTAATATAATTTGTGTGCTGAGTCCATTGATTGACAACTTAGCAGTAGCACTCACCGGTTATTCGATATTTATGAAATTATACGATGTGAGTACTGCTCGGGTCTAAGCTGCGTGAACCTGAGAGGAATGTGCATCGCGGACTATGAGTAGTGGTGTTGACGAGTGATGAGGTTTCTCGGTCCGTGCTAGTACAGGACCAAATACATTGGTCGGTGACTCACTCACTCATTCCTAACACCACAGTGGTTTGAGCAACGGCCCAATGTTAGCAGTATTGGAATAGAAAGGAATACCATATATCACGGTGGGCTGTTGACAGATCCTTCTCTTCTCGCCCGACCCTTCCCTGCTCTTTCTCCTCACCCCGCAATTTCATAGAGCTTGGTCCCGAGCAGTACTCATTCCTTTAAATTACTGTTTCTGAAATCTTGCAAAATGATAAAGGAAAGACCTCAGAATGTTAAAATGACATGAAACAGGCGTCTCAGCGGCCAAAATATGAAGTGGACAGCAATTACAGAGCGTATCTTCCTGCAGCAACAGTATCTGAAAATCGCACACTTCGTACAGATTGTAAAAGTCCTTTTTTAAAGAAATTATAGATATTCATGAAATTATAGTGCAATGCGTCACTGATAATGTATATTCTCTTTCATTTGAATACTCATTTTTCACGATCGGTCCCTTTTGAGCGCCGCAGGAGGAATCTATAGCCTAATACTGAAATAATATATATGATTTTTAAACCACCCTCGTAATTATTCACAAGTTTCAATTGATGTAATGTAAACAAACTCATCCGTTTACTTATTTCACACACCCTCTCTAAGTCATCAACACTTGGTTCATGCGTCCAGTTGCGTAGTGGCTAGTGCGCTTAGCTGTCACCGCGGAGGCTCGGGTTCGATTTCCGGCCCTGCCTAGAAATTTAATTCGGGTCTTAGGGCTGTAACCGACCTAAGAAGACCAGGAAGAGGACGATCGAAAATGAAATTGCAGAGGTGGACAAGAACTGGAGTCAAGTGAAGAGAATGGCCAGGAACCGTACTGCGTGGAGAAATTTCGCCAAGGCCCTATGCTTCGGAAGGAGCGGCAGGAATTAAGTAAGTAAGTAAGTAAGGGCTGTAACGGGGTACACTCAGCCTCGCAAGGCAAAAACTGAGAAGAGGCGGGTTCAATTCCCACCTCAGCCATCCTGGAAGTGGTTTTCCATGGTTTCTTCACTTCTACTCTCGGTGAATGCCCTAGTGGTTGCTATATTTAGGCCAAGGCTGCATACTTCCCAATCCTCATCTCAATTAAAATACACACACACTAATAAAGCGATTACAATAACACAGGTTGTCAGACACACACCTAAGTACACGGGGCTACATGACCACTTTGTCACAGAGCCCCTCAATGAATCTTCAACACCACCAACAACTAGGTGAATACCTATATCCAGAAAACATGGCACTCCACTGGATATTACAGTTGGTATCCGTGGTTAATTCGGAATGAGAACTCTTCAATACCATTAGCAGTTAATGCGTGAACGTGACGGGGTGAGATCCAAGGAGTATCTGGTTGGCGGTGCTGCCTCACACGAACACAAAACAAAAAACAAGTTGCTGGAATACAATGAAAAGTCAGTGAAGCTAAACAAAAAGACTGTGTCTATAGATGTAGCAATTCCTCTTTAACAGCAGGATCCCCCCTTAAGAGAATGCGCCTCTCTTTAATGATAGCCGCGGGGCCAGAGAGGTCCCCCTCCCTATTCGCTGCACGTTCTCGACAATGTTCTTCCGAAACCTCAACTCGGGACAAGACTAACGTTTTGTTGGTATTCCTGTTCGCTTTGTCTCCCTGTCTGCCACGCGCTTTCCATGCAATTCCTCTTACTGACAAGTAACACACTGCTTTCAATATCTTGTATAGGAGCTCTTTCCTTAACACTCAACACCAAGGTTACTCTACCGTCATTCTGGGATTGACTTTATTTTTTGCATTTTTAATTATTTATTTTGTACTTATTTGTTTATTTATATGTTAATTTGTTTATTAATTTGTTAAATTATTTATCTATTCATTTATTAGTTTATTTGCTTATTTATTTATTTAATTATGTATTTATTTCTTTATTTGTTTATACATTTGTTTATTAATCTAAATATCTTATTTATCTACACAAATATAATAAAGCTGAAGAGTTTGTGTGTTTGTGGGTTTAAACGCGCTAATCTCTGGAACTACCGGTTCGATTCGAAAAATTCTTTTTTATATCATAGCCAGATTCAAGAGGAATAGTTTAGGCTGTGTAGCATTAGGCTCCATATCTCAGGTAAGCTTAAAAATGGTTTTTTGTTCAGTAAGTCGCTAGGGCAAGCGCTCCCGAACTGCTCTATCCGCATGCGCTGGCGGTATGGTTAGTGATACGTACACCGTTTCATCGATCTCAACCAAAATGTGTATACTAACCCTTTGGAACCCTGCGAGTAACACTGTCGACATGACATTTCGGACAAACCACTCCATTCCCTGCATTTAGGCCCTTTATCACAAATCAACACCTTTCCACCTATCTGAACTAAAATTTGTATACTTACCCTTTAGAACCCTGCGAGTAACACTGTCTGCATGAAATTTTGGGCATACCACTCCATTTCCTGTATTTAGGCCCTTTGGCACAAATCTAAACCGTTTCACCGATTTGAACCACATTTTGCATACTTACCCACTGGAACCATGCGGATGACACTGTCCACTTTAAATTAGGCCCTTTATCACAAATCTACACCGTTTCTCCTAATTGCACAAAATTTTACATACACTTTGAAACCCTGCTGGTAACATTGTCCACTTGATACTTTGGACAACGCTCTCCATTCCCGAAATTTAGAATAACAGACAAAATGAACTTGTCACCACGTATTAAGGCCCTGATGTGATGTGAGGGCTGGAACGGGGTGCACTCAGCCTCGTGAGGGCAATTGAGTAGTTGTCTGACAGTAAGGCAACGCGCCGGTCACGAAAACCAAGATTTACGGCCGAGGGGAATCGATGCGCGGACCACGCCTCACCCCAATATCAGCAGGCCGAATGGCTGGGCAGCGGTCCCTTGGTAGGCCTAGGCCCTTCAAGAGCTGTAGTGCCAGGGGTTATTATATTAGTTCTTTACTTATGAATTTATATTTATTTCTTGTTTATTTGTTTATTTAAAATATATAAACTTCTTATCTATATGCATTTATCTACTTATACTCCATATTTATTATCTAGTTATATATTTATTTTTATGTATTTTTCTCTAATTACTTATTTGTTTGTTTACTTATTTACTAATTTATTTATTTGTATATCTATATGTTTATTTATTTAATTTATGAATTATTTGTTTATTTATTAAGCTACTTAATTATTTATATTTATCTATTTATCTATTTATTTGTCTATCCTTTTATGTACTTCTGTATTTATGTATATATTAGCTATGTATTTATTTATATTTCTTTGCATGCATTTATTATTTGTCTAGCTGTACATTTATTAATTTACTTAGTTTTTGTTATTTTTAGCCTACTTTCGATTTTTGCAAAAAATTAAAGTAGACTTATGAGATCACTACAGGGCCAAAAATTGTGTGTCTGTCTGTGTGTGTGTGTGTGTGTGTGTGAGTCTGTGTGTGTGTGTGTGTGTGTGTGTGAGTGAGTGAGTGTGTGTACTCTGAATGTCTGTCCCCCCCCTATCAATTCGAACACGGTGAAACCGAATTGAACGAAATTTGGTACAGAGGTAGAACAAGCAAAGGGCACCTCAGTGTCATGTTTTATATCGCCGCCATCTTTACCAAAACTGAATGGCGGCCACTCAAACGTTCAAAACGTAAAATCAAATAGCGACTAACCTAATCATCCGATCTCTACCAAATTTGGTAACAACATACCTTCATATAGGACGCGGCTTGTGACCAAACTACAAGGTCATCAGCCGTACCATTTCAGGATGGCGGCCGTGCGAATTATGCAAACTTTATAATCCATATCATGGGACCCACCAGTTCCGATTATCGAGCTGAGAATCGATTTAACTGTTCTAAAGAAAGAGGCACGTTATAAATTAAAAGTTTATTTGTTAATACTATAGTGCAGACGTGATTTTAAAAAGCTGAGCCGTCTCGGTAAGAAGACAAGATGGCAACGGATTTCTTGTGCCTGACTTATATTTCACTAATTTGAGTATTGCATGCAATATAGCGTACTGATACAAAATAAATAAACTTTGTATGAAATGCTTTATAAATAAATAATATACTCCACTTTTTTTAAGCGTATGGCTTTTAGTGCCGGGAGTGTCCGAGGACATGTTCGGGTCGCCAGTGTTGTAGCTGCCTCGAGACGGACACCCAATGGGTGAGCTACAAGTACCGTTGGGGAGGGAGGGAGGGAAGTTGGAATGCAAAGACGAGGAGTTGGAAGGTAGCGGCTGTGGCCTATAGTTAGGGACCAACCCCGGCATTTGCCTGGAAGGAAGATGGGAAACCACAGAAGACCATCTTCAAGGTTGCCGGCGGGGGGATTTGAACCTCCTCGCCTCCCGGATGTGAGCGACTGCCATCAGTCATGCCGTAACCACCACGGCTAACTCACCCGGTTATACTCCACTGATGAAATCGTTTAGTCAAAATCATTATTTGCTAACAAGTTATATGTAAGTCATTTTATATAGCACGATGTTCGTTGGCACAAATGGCTCCGTGGTAAAGCATTGACCTATCACTCATATGCCTATGGTTCAAACCCCGTCAGAGTTTTTTTTTTTGCTTGAAATTTTATGTATTTATTGTTTTGTAATGATTCAGACGTTTTAAAATTAAGCGTTATATTGTGCCTATTACGTTTGAAAATATATAATTAAAACATAATTCACCAGCAGATTTGCTCGAGACATCTAGCAGCCAAAAAGGTAACTGCACGCCGGCCTACTTATTAACTTCAAGATTTTATTGAAAAGTTTATTCTTATGGCCACTAGAACGCACTCGCCCTGTTAGGGTTATATTGTTCGATACTTCTCCACTAGATGTCTCGACTGGTCTACGTGGGACTCCATTGGTTAGTACCGTATACCAATGGCATTCTATGCGCATCGAACTTGAAGAATGGCAAGATGATACTACGATAAATTATTACTTTTTATTTTAAAGGGTTTGTAACAGCCTATTGTGCGTTATTTGAAAATGTTATTAGAAGTAAAGAACAAAACGATTTCACATAGTAACTGAATTCTAGTCGTTGGTGCTAGTTCAGGTTATTAATTAATACTTTTATTTCAGGCAAATAGCCATCGAAAATATCCACATAGTTTGTATACACACGTCTCTGTAGGGTCATGGAAAGATTTGTTAATTCAATTAGGGGTGTGAAAGCCATGCACAACCAGACGTGTAAAGACATGCCTCAACTCAAAGTTGGATGTTGCCCACGGCAGGTCGATTATGTAATAATAACAATAATGATAATGTTATTTGTTTTACGATTCTTTTAACTACTGCTGCTTTTAGATACGCCGGGGTGCCGGAATTTTGGCCCGAAGGGGATCATTAACGTGCCAGTAAATCTACTGACACGGCTCCCTCGCATTTGTGCACCCTCAAATGCCAGCTGACTGCGCCAGGATACGAACCTGCAACCCCCGGCCCAGCAAGCGAGAACGTTACCGCTGAGCCACGCAGCCAGTCCGGTCGATTATGTCTCCAGATCCATAACATTCTTGAGATACTTCTTATCTATCTTTCTTCAATGATGGTAGTAGTTTTTTTCTAGGTTGTGGCGTTTGGTAGAGGTAAATAGTTTCTAAGGTCTTCAACCAAGAAATGATTCTATTATACTCTTTGATAATAACAACGAGTTATAGCTATACTCATACATTTAGGAGAAAGTAGGCTATATGATCTTTACTGAACATCTTGTTTCTTCTTCTTCTTCCTTCGTTACGGCCATCTAAGGACCACGTCATGTCAACTGTTTTTTCTGCATTTTAATGTTAGCCCAGTACTCTTCATTCGCAATCGATGTTGCACCTTTCTCTCTGTCGTCCACGCCTTCCCGGTTTTTAGCTTCGGCTTAAGTTGAAAACTCCGATGTTTCTGAAGTTTCTCCCTAAGTGGGCCACGCTCTTGGATATCTTCACGTGTAATCCCAGTCTCCAACAGATCTTTCTCTACTTCATTGAACCAGGCCCCCTTTGTCTTTTTCTCACGGAGAAAAGCAAAAATGCTGTTGGATAGCCGTGTTGATTTCATTCGGGTTATATGTCCATAAAAAGAAATCCTCCTTTTCCTCATCACGTCCGTTATTTTCTCTACGTGAGTGTACAACTCGTGGTTGTGGCGTCTTCGGAACTCGCCGTGTTCTTTGACTGGACCCAGGATTTTCCTCAATATCTTCCTTTCCTTGGTCTCCAGTTTTTCCATTATGCCTTTTCTATTCATGGAGAGACATTCCGCTGCATACAAAGCTTATTTATTTATATATTTATTTATTTATTTATTTATTTATTTTCCCTTACAGGATTGTTGTACACAACGTATTATAGTCTATATGTGGATAGGTATGCAGCGAAATCTACTCAGCTTTTCTAATAATCTGGCTGCGTGGCTCAGCAGTACACCGGGCTAAAATAACCACGATGACCAAACCCCTCATATGAAACATAAACCACATTTAGAAAGCATTCTTCTTTTTTTCTTTTATATTAATTTTACTTTATTTACTGCTTTTTATTTTAATTTTAATTCAATTTATTTCCAATCAATTTACTGCACCATAATTTATTTTAGTTCTATTTCACATATTATTAAAAAAATAACATTTACTTCATATTTAAAGTGTATTTTATTTAATTATTTTTAAATTTTAATATTTAATTTAATTTAATTTTTCATTTATTTCTAGCCTTCCAGGCAAGCAACTCAATGTTGAAAATATCCTTTAATGTCATAGACTAGACCTTCCATGAATACTATTCCTTTAGGGAATATGGACTTGGGTATTTAATTACATTGTACTCTTAGGAGATAGAGACTTTGTACCGTCCCATTGCCGACTCGAACCCGGTTCATCACTGAGTCTTATTCTTGGTGCATTTGTAATTGATCTTCATTTTTTTAGCGTATGGCTTTTAGTGCCGGGAGTGTCCGAGGACATGTTCGGCTCGCCAGTTTTGTAGCTGCTTCGAGACGGACACCCAATGGGTGAGCTTCAAGTACCCTTGGGAAGAAAATTTTGGATGAAAGGTCGAGGATTTGGAAGGTAGCGGCTGTGGCCTATAGCTACGGACCAACCCCGGCTTCTGCCTGGAAGGAAGATGGGAAACCTCAGAAGACCATCTTCAAGGTTGCCGGCGGGGGGATTCGAACCTCCTCGCCTCCCGGAGGTGAGCGACTGCCAGCAGCCATGCCGTAACGACCACGGCTAACTCACCCGGTATTGATCTTCATTTTCTTCACTTTTCCAAACGTAAAGAACACACTAAACGTTCCTTACGAGGTGCCGGCATGATGACACGCGGCAGTCTGTTGATTGTTCATCGGAAACTCAACCATATCCGGTCGATTAGATTAGCAGTTTGCCTTCTCCACTACTGCGAGCGCTAGTGTGAGTCAATGCAGAGTTTCACTCAGGCCCTTATAATAACTTCCGGTGTAAAGATTTTTCAAAAATTCCGACAAACCTGAAGTTATTGAACTAAATAACACATTAAAGAAAGAATTATATAAATAATATCAAATTATAAAAGCCGCCTCGTCAAACACTAGAAAATAGTTTATGTTCGACTGTATCATAATGATGGTCATTATAACACTATTCTTCATTATGAAACAGTGTCTCCCACCAATCAGAGCTCTAGAAACAGATGTTTGACTAATTAGATAAGGATATCATCGCACCTGCACTGAGTTCCAAGGCCTTCTAATTTAAATTTCACTGCGTGGCCTAGTGTCATAGTGGGGTTATCGAGGAGGCCATGGTCAAATACAAGGCATTCTCTGCGTCACATGTGCTGTGTTCAGTACATAAAACTGGCGAAATCTCGACAGATATTTATGAATATTTTTGTTCGAACATACATAGTTATAATAATTATAGTCGAACATAAACTGTCGTATGCAACTCGCCTATAATGATAATTAAGGCACTCGTATGGAAATTATAAAACTCGTATACGCTCGTTTTATAAACATACTCGTGTCTTAATTATTGCCATTATAGGCTCGTTGCATAATGTACTATTAATAATTAAGTTAACACGTACATGCTTTCGTTATATCAATGAAAACTTCGTCAGCGAGAATAAATCTTATAAACTATCTCAACAAAAAATAAAAATAAAATTGGATATCCATAGAAAAAGTCATAAATTTAAATAAATTAAAGGTCACAAAAAAGGATCAATAAATAATTATATGATGTGTGAAATACTTGGACATTGATATTCCAACCAAAAATGAAACGATAACATTGCGCCACATCCACCTGAGATATCAGTCACTTCAATACATTTTGCACATGGGAAAGTTTGCTTCAGAGGACATAGACCTGTTGGAAAACATCTGTCGTTTATGCATATTTTATTTAATTTTAGATTAATATCAGTCAACACGGATAATATTTAATGGCATCTTTATAATAGTCAATGCGTATGCATTTTATATACTCTAATAGTACATTATTCAACGAGCCTATCATGGCAATAATTAAGACTTGAGTATGTTTACCAGTTGAATACGACTGTTTATGTTCGACGATACTTATTATAATTATTTTATGTTCCAACATAAATATTCATAAATAACTGTCAAGATTTCGCCATTTTTATGTACTGAACAGAGCGCATGGGACGCAGAGAATACCTTGTATTTGAGCATGGCCTCCTCGATTACCCCAATATGACACTAGGCCACGCAGTGAAATTTAAATTAGAAGTCCTTGGAAATCAGCGCAGGTGCGATGCTATCATTACCTAATAGGTCAAACAACTGTTACTTGAGTTCTGATTGGAGGGAGAAACTGTTCCACAATGAAAACTTGTACTCTCATGAGCCTCATTATCGTACAGTTTTCTGACATATAATATTTACATTTCGACAACGTCGAACATAAATATAAGGTGCGTTCAAAAAGTAACGAGACGGAGGCTGGAATGCGCAAACCAGTGACTACATCAGCTAATCGTGGCGTGTGTCACGAAGTGTGGTTCCGACCAGAGCGTGGAAGGTCACAGCCCGTCGCTAGAGGGCACGCGTGCACGTCACGTGACGATAAAATGCGAGCAGCAGCATGCATCAATCGTCCAACGCTGCCACTCGCATTGCAAACAGTGACATGGAGACGTCAACCGAAGAGCAAAGAGGTGTTGTTTGGTTTCTGACAGCGGAAGGAGTAGGGGGAATGGACATTCATCGCCGAATGTCACAAGTGTAAGGCGAACACTGCATGTCCCTTGCAAGGGTCAAGGCGTGGCACAAGCGCTTCGGGGAAGGACGGGTGTCGTTAGCCGATGATGCCCGGTCTGGGGCACCCCCCTGCATTACCGATGACAACGTCTAGCTGGTTGATGCACTCATTACCCAGGACCGCCGAGTGAGAGTGAACGCCAAAGCCACCGTAGTCGCTTCACGACAATGCACGACCTCATACGGCCAACACAATCGCGGTACTCATGCAGATATTCAAATGGGAGGTTCTAGGTCACCCTCCATACAGTCCAGACCTCTCTCCCTGCGAAAAAGGCTCTGCGGGGCCAATGTTTCACCTTGGACGTCGACGACCAGCTGTACGTGCGGAACTGGTTCACATCGCAGCCCAGGGAATTTTATGAGACGGCCATTCACCGCCTCCTGTCACAGTGGGACAAGTGCCTCCACAGTCAGGACCAATACTTCTAACATACAGGTACTGTTTTCTGTAACTATGCCTCCGGCTCGTTACTTTTTGAACGCACCTTATAAATAAATTTGGCGAGGATTTGAATCAAAAGAAGAACGAGTACAGAAGCAAGCGATTTTAGGCTATTTTCCGGGACTGCATTTTGACCAGAAATGATTATTGAAATTTGTTAGCCTACTTTCGATTTTTGCAAAAAATGAAAGTAGACTTATGAGATCAACACAGGGCGAAAAAAGTGTGTCTGTCTGTGTGTGTGTATGTGTGTGTGTGAGTCTGTGTGTGTGTGTGTATGTGTGTGTGTGAGTCTGTGTGTGTGTGTGTGTCTGTGTGTGTGTGAGTGTGTGTACTCTGAATGTCTGTCCCCCCCTATCAATTCGAACACGGTGAAACCGAATTGAACGAAATTTGGTACAGAGGTAGCACTAGTAAAGGACACCTCAGTGTCATACCTTATATCGCCGCCATCTTTACCAAAACTGAATGGCGGCCACTCAAATGTTCAAAACGTAAAATCAAATTACGGCTAAACTAATCATCCGATCTCTACCAAATTTGGTGACAACATACCTTTATATAGGACGCGTCTTTCACCCAAACTTCAAGGTCATCGGCCATGCCATTTCAGGATGGCGGCCGTGTGAATTATGCAACCATTTTAATAAATAGCTTAAGACCCACCAATTCCGATTATCGAGTTTAGGGGGGATTAAGCTATCCTGAAGGTCGTGATCCGTTATTTATTATAATTTAATATTATAATATTATACAGTATGAGTGGCTTAAAAGAGCTGAGCCGTTGTGTCACACGACAAGATGGCAGCTGTCCTCATGTGCCTGTCTTATATTTCAGTAGTTTTAGTATGTTGTATGTGATATACCGTACTGATACAATAATATAAACTTTGTATGAAATGATCTTTAATGAAGATGTACTGCAGTGAAGAAATCGTTTATTTAAAGTCATTATTTGCCAACAGTTTGTATCTAATATGTCAGTTAAGAACACCTGACGTCATGGATACGGTTAGCTCTGGGCTAGCATGTTAGTCTGACACGCAGTTGACTGGGGATCGAGTACTGCTACAGTTAGGTTTTTTTTTCTTGAATTCTTTTACAAATGATGTGCACGAGCTTTTCCCACAGATACTGAATAAAATGTCATTTAGCTCAAAGGAGAGGATAAAGTATACACTCGTATATTAATAAAATCACAGTCCCAGCATCGCACATAAACAGAAGACATTAGAAAAAGGAGAATAGAAGAACTAGATACACGTTGTCATTAACCACAGCCTTCTTAATGCCTCTGTACGGTGCTGTCCTCTTGTGGGTTATGTGGGTAATATTGCTCCAAACATAACGCTGTGTAAATGCCTGAGCTGGCCTCCTGAAGTATGGCTATTTTGTAATACTGGTAGTTCTACTATTAGCCACGATCGCGCTCCGAATACCTTTGAACACTGCCAGCTGGATCGCCTCCCTCTTGGCTACTTTAAACTGCCTACTCATTCAACACCCATAGAACACTGCCATCGTAGTACATTACGATGGCAGTGCATAGGCGTACAAGATAAAGATTAATTCACGGATAGGTCGCAGCACCACCTACTGTGATTGGGGCGGAAGATTCTTAATTTTGCAGGCTGGCTTAATATAGAGATTAACGGACGTGAATGCATTACAATAAGTTAGTAGTTTTGTTATTCAATCATCATAAAGTATATAATATTGATCTTGACACTTACTGGCTTATTATCAATATAAAAGAAAACAAACAATACATTGTGGTTGGGGTAATTGTTTTAGGGATGAGGACAAAGAGTCATAATAGTACATTATGCAACGAGCCTATAATGGCTATAATTAAGACACGAGTATTTTTTATAAAACGAGCGTATGCGAATTTTATAATTTCCATACTAGTGTCTTAATTACCATTATAGGCGAGTTGCATACGACTGTTTATGTTCGACGATAATTACAACTTTATTATATGTTTTAACATAAATATTCATAAATATCTGTTGAGATTGTCACTAGAATTTTGTGATCGGGTGCTGCGCAGGGTAGGATATCTCTGATGTCCAAGCTCACTGACCGACCGACGCATGCGCTCTGTGAGCTTCAATGCCGTATGTGCAGATTGAGCATCAGTATTCAGTAAAAATGTCACGGAAATCGTTTGAAAACAACCCGCTGGGTAGAAATTGGATTTAAGGATATTAAGGTACAGTGTCTCATATTAACCAGTTTATTTACGAGAACATTATGGACGGTGCACTTTCGGTAATTTATATAGACATGTTGGATTTTGAGCGCACGCGAGTAGGTATCGTCACCTAATTGGTCAATGAACGAGCTCTGATTGGCTGGAGAAACTGTATCATAATGAAACAAGATGTTCAGTAAAGAACATATAGCCTACTTTCTCCTAAATGCATGGGTATTGTTATAACTCTTTGTCCTTTTCAAGGAGTATAATTGAATGTTGGTTGTAGTAGCTTGTTGAAATACAACGTGCTATAGGGATATTAAACATGAATATGAGGTGCCCTTTGCTAGTGCTACCTCTGTACCAAATTTCGTTCAATTCGGTTTCACCGTGTTTGAATTGATAGGGGGAATCGATTTGCACACATACTTGGCCACCATCTGCAAACTATTGGGCTGATGTTCTTGCAGTTTGGTCTGAATATGTTTCCCACATAAAGATATGGTGTTGCAAAATTTGGTAGAGACTAGATTATTAGGTTGGTCGTAATTACATTTTAGCTTTTAACATTTGGGTGGCCGCGATTACGTTTCCGTCAAGATAGCGGTGATATAAAACATGACACTGAGGTGCCCTTTGCTAGAGCTACCTCTGTACCAAATTTCGTTCCATTCGGTTTCACCGTGTTCGAATTGATAAGGGGAATCGATTTTCACACAAAGATGGCCGCCATCCGCAAAATATTAGGCTGATGACCTATTAGTTTGGTCAAAGGATGCTCCCTCCATAAAGGTATGTTGTTGCTATATTTGCTAGAGATCGGATGATTAGGCTAATCGTAATTTGATTTAAGCTTTGAACATTTGTGTGGCCGCCATTACGTTTCTGTCAATATGGCGGCGATATAAATCATGACACTGAGATGCCCTTTGCTAGTGCTATCTCTGTACCAAATTTCGTTCCATTCGATTTCACTGTGTTTGAATTAATAGGGAGAATCGATTTTGACACAAAGATGGCCGCCATCCGCAAACTATTAGGCGAATGACCTATTAGATTGGTCAAAGGATGCTCCCTCCGTAAAGGTATGTAGTTGCAAAATTTGGTAGAGATCGGATGATTAGGTTAATCGTAATTTGATTTAAGCTTTGAACATTCGTGTGGCCGCCATTACGTTTCAGTCAAGATGGTGGCGATATAAAACATGACACTGAGGTGCCCTTTGCTAGTGCTACCTCTGTACCAAATTTCGTTCCATTCGGTTCCACCGTGTTCGAATTAATAGGGGGAATCAATTTTGACATAAAGATGGCCGCCACCCGCAAACTATTAGGCTAATAACCTATTAGATTGGTCAAAGGATGCTCCCTCCATAAAGGTATGTAATTGCAAAATTTGGTAGAGATCGGATGATTAGGTTAATCGTAATTTGATTTAAGCTTTGAACATTCGTGTGGCCGCCATTACGTTTCTGTCAAGATGGCGGCGATATAAAACATGAAACTGAGGTGCCCATTGCTAGTGCTACCTCTGTACCAAATTTCGTTCCATTTGGTTTCACCGTGTTTGAATTAATAGGGGGAATTGATTTTCACACAAAGATGGCCGCCATCCGCAAACAATTAGGCTAATGACCTAGTTATTTGGTCAAAGGATGCTTCCTCTATAAAGGTATGTTGTTGCAAAATTTGGTAGAGATCGGATGATTAGGTTAATCGTAATTTGATTTAAGCTTGGAACATTTGTGTGGCCGCCATTACGTTTCCGTCAAGATGGCGGCGATATAAAACTTGACACTGAGGTGCCTTTTGTTAGTACTACCTCTGTACCAAATTTCGTTCCATTCGGTTGCACCGTGTTCGAATTAATAGGGGGAATCGATTTTCACACAAAGATGGCCGCCATCCGAAAACTATTACGCTGATGACTTATTAGTTTGGTCAAAGGATGCTCCCCCCATAAAGGTATGTTGTTGCAAAATTTGGTAGAAATCGGATGATTAGGTTAGTCGTAATTTGATTTAAGCTTTGAACATTTGTGTGGCCGCCATTACGTTTCCGTCAAGATGGCGGCGATATAGAACATGACACTGAGGTGTCCTTTGCTAGTGCTACCTTTGTACCAAATTTCGTTCAATTCGCATTCACCGTGTTCGAATTGATAGGGGGGGGACAGACATTCAGAGTACACACACTCACACACACACAGACACACAGACACACACACACACAGACTCACACACACACATACACACACACAGACAGACACACTTTTTTCGCCCTGTGTTGATCTCATAAGTCTACTTTCATTTTTTGCAAAAATCGAAAGTAGGCTAAAAAGAGTGTTATAATGACCATCATTATGATACAGTTTCCTGACACATAATAGTGGGGGTCGAACATAAAGATAACCATACATTTAGGAGAAAGTAGGCTATATGTTCTTTGCTGAACATCTTGTTTTTTTGTGTGATAGAGCACTCCAAGACTCACAATTTGAAACCTTTCGGGCCCTTTAACCCTTCACCGTTTGGCACAATTGTGGAAATTGCTTAATTTTACGTTTCTGCTACTTTGTCTGCTCGGAAAAGTTCTTTTCTTTCATCACCATAATCGATTTTGGCCAACTAAGTACCACGTAAATAACTCATGATTTCAGTTTTCTTTGGCGCCGATTATTCTTTCATTCTCTTGCTCACAGCTTCTTTCTTTTCATCTGTCCAATGTTGTTTCTTTTTGGTCGCTGTTTCTGGCTTTATGAACCCCTCAAATGTTGCGGATGTCTTGATGAAAATGAAAATGCACATCCTGCTTCCAGTCTCCGACCGGGTAAGGAATGGAATGAATGAAACCCCCATCTAGCGGCGAGGATATGACCTGTGCCGAAGCCTGTCGCACTCCTCAGGGGCAGTGATTAAATGAATGACAGATGAAATGAAATGATAGTGGAGAGTATTGCTGGAATTAAATTTTGACAGGGAAAACCGGAGTACCCGGAGAAAAACCTGTCTGCCTCCGTTTTGTCCAGTACAGATCTCACTTTGAGTGACCGGGATTTGAACCACGGACCCAGCGGTGAGAGGCCGGCGTGCTGCCGCCTAAGCCACGAAGGCTCTGGATGTCTTGATCTGCGGTGTTAATTTCTTGTTGATCCTTCTTGTTCATAGCAAACCAGAGTTACCTTTTCTATTTGGCTTGTTGAAGTGTTTATTTTTATTATTTTTTAGCGTAAGGCGTTTAGTGCCGGGAGTGTCCGAGGACATGTTGAGCCCGCCAGTTTGTAGTTGCTTCTAGGCGGACACCCATGGGGTGAGCTAAAAATACCGCCGCGTATGGAGTGTTGTCTGGGGAGGAAAGTTTGAATGTAAGGACGAGGAATTGGAAGGTAGCGGCTGTGGCTTATAGTTAGGGACCAATCCCGGCATTTGCCTGGAAGGAAGATGGGAAATCACAGAAGACCATCTTCAAGGTTGCCGGCGGGGGGATTCGAACCTCCTCACCTCCCGGATGTGAGCGACTGCCTGCAGCCACGCCGTAACAATCACGGCTAACTCACCCGATGTTGAAGTGGTTAAAAGTTTTCTTAGTGAGTCTGTCTTCAGGCATTCTTGAAACAGGTCCAAATAATTTAACCCTTCATTTTTGTATGATATCTGAGATTCCTCTGCATGTTTTATATAGACTACTTCTTTGTTACTACGTAATCGGTATGTGTTAGCACACTTTTTTGGTCCGAATATTTTTCTTCAAATTTTTCGTTCCTTTTTAAAATTAATGGTATTTGGTGTGTAAGCCATACAGCCAACCACATTATGACAATGGAAAGACACAGATATGTTAGAATATAAAACACTGACATTTGTGTACATTGTCGATTTTATCCATTTGTTTTGTAGTAGGAGCAAAAGGAAGCAAACACAAACAATCCAGATTTTAAACTGAGAAAATAGAGAAGAAAAGTATTCAACGTTAAGAACAACTAGGGGACCCGTGCGAGAAATCTCGCATGTTCATAAACCACACTTTCCCCAATAGGTTTATAATGAGACACTTAAGGAGAAAGGTTATGTTTTTATTTCAACCAAATGATTATAGAACACTATTTACATTTCAGGATAAAGGAAAGACCTCAGAATGTTAATATGACATGAAACAGGCGTCACAGCGGCCCGTGGACAGCAATTATGGAGCGTATTTTCCTACATCAACGGTGTTTGCAAATCGCACACTTTGTACAATTTTTTAAAGTCATTTTTTAAAGAAATTATAGATATTTATGAAATTATAGTGCAATAAGTCACTGCTAATGTCTATTCTCTTTCATTTGAATGCTCATTTGTCACGATCGGTCGCTTGTGAGCACCGCAGGAGGGATCTATACTACTGAAATAATATATATGATGTTTTGTTTGCAGTATTTGATCTCGACAGCAACGCATGTTTTCCCGTGTACTTTAGCGATCTCCTCTTTGACCTAGTAGGCCTACCACCGCCAGAGAGATGGAGTAAAACAAAGAGAATAGACACGTAATGGGGGAGCGTGGATGTGTTCTTGGGGAGAAAGAATGCCTTATGCATTCGCTGGAATTTTTTAGGAAATTTGTCAAGTTGCATTGTTTTTTCAAGCAAAGCTGGAGGGGTTGAACTTGAAGGGGACGAATGAAACAAACATGAATAAAAGAGAAAAAGACAGTAAAATATGTTTCAAGAGAATTCGCCTAGAAACAAAGGTTTCTAGTTTGAGTAATTGTTCAGCTGAGAAGACGGAAGTGGTCTGGAAGAGAGTGTAATTCCTCGGGTCACATGTCCAGATACAATTCATTTAATGAATCTGCAACATCGTGGTCACTTAGCCCCGCGTATTTTGGGAGCATGCACAATTTGTGTGATGACCTGTGTTATCGTGCTGTCTGTTTTATTGTGTGTATTTGTAATGCAGTTGATGATTGGGAAGGAGATGGCCATGGCCTTGGATTAGGAACCATCCCAACATTTGCCTGGAGAAGAAGTGGGCTTTGAAAGCATATGTCTGGAGCGTGGTGCTCTATGGAACTGAAACTTGGAGAGATGGTGCAGCAGAAAAGGCGAGAATTGATGCGCTTGAAATGTGGTGTTACAGGAGAATATCGAGGATCAGATGGGTAGATAGGGTTACAAATGAAGAGGTATTAAGACGAGTGGAAAAGGGGAGATGTTCGTCGCCACTGCTAGAGAAGAGCTAGGTTGGTAGGACACATCCTAAGACACCCAGAAATAGCAAGAATAGTTATGGAAGAAAGGATCAAGGACACGAACTGTAGGGGTAGACTAAGGTTAGAATATGTTAAATAGATTGCCTCGGATGTAGGGTGCGGTAATTGTGTAGAGATGAAACGATTAGCTCACGACAGGGAGGCAAAGTTATTCGTTTGACTTCAAAGATGGCTCCGTATGTCATGTTGTTGTTGATTCATTAAGTGTCTTGTGACATCGTGGACTTTTAACCCTGTGTGCTAAGGTGTGTATAGAATTTGAATGATAACTTGTAATATTACGATGCCTGTAGTAGTGAGCGTACTGCATTTCTAATTGAGACTAGAATTCGATAGATCAGAACCATCCTGACATTCCTTGGAGTAAAACTGCGACGTCATGGATTCCATCTTTTCTCAGTTACAGTATATCTCACGAGGGTGAGTGTACCCCGTTCCAACCCTCAGACCAGAATTAAATTTCTTGGCAGAGTTGGAATTCGAGCCCGGATTTCAGCGATAACTGCCATTGTAGTCACTGGTTGCCGTACGGGAGACTTTGCTAACTCCGTAGCACTTGAAGTATACTTCTGAAGAGATACTCCAGCGCAGGAGATGGGTTCATCTCACCAGTTGTGTTGAGTCAACTATTGAATTTTCCTTGGCTATGAATTTCGGAGTGACAAATTCTACCACCAGGTGGTAAAATCGTGAAAACCTGTGTTTGTGTTTAGTTTTTGAAGTATTTATAAAATCTCATGTATTTTGGTGATGAGGTAGTGGTAGTAATGAAGTATGTTAGTCGACTTATCATGTTGTAGATTTATCCCTTTATAGGGTGGATTACTGTTTTTAATTTTTACTTAATATTTTAGCCTATTTTCATTTTATGAAAAAAAAATAGGCTATGAGATCACCTTTTGTCCGTGTGTCTGTCTGTGTGTGTGTGTGTGTAACCCCTTCCCCCTAATAAAATCTAAACGGCTGGAGCGATTTTAATAAAACTCGGTAAGATCATAGCACCATTCTGGCCGAACCCGACCGTGCCCTTCAAATTTTATTCTGTCACATAAATCCAACATGGCGGCTGTGCGAAATATTTCACCAGAATTCAGTATCTCCGAAACGATTACCGATATCACCCCGAAATTTTGTACGGTGATAAAGGCCACTACTAGAAGTTTATCTATGAGACGTTCAAAAACCTGGATATACAAAACCAACATAGCAGCCAAGGGAATTTGAGACTTTTAAATAGAATTTTCTCGCGATTTAACCATCCAAACGTAATGAAACTTGGTAAAGCAAATGTTTATACTGATTGTAATGCACTGGCGTCTAATTTAGTTCAATTGTTTACATAACCACAAGATGGCAGCTGTGCGAAATATTTCACTGGCATTCTATACCTCCGAAACCATTACAGATATCACACTGAAATTTTGTACGGTGATAAAAGGCACTGCTAAAAATTATCTTTCCAAATCCTGTAAAGTACAAAACGAACATGGCGGCCAAGCGAAGTTGAAACATTTGAATTGACTTATCTCTTGATTTAACTATCTGAGCGCTTTGAAATTTGGTACAGTAAATTATTATACATATTGTAATGCAATGGCATCTAATTTAGTTCAATTGTTTACATAACCTCAAGATGGCGGCAGTGCGAAATTTTAAAATTAAATTTCTATTTCTTGTGTCGTAACCATGCGATCGAAGTGAAAGTTTCAATAATGAACCTGCGCAATAATATTCCTTTAACGGTACATAACTATATGGCCTATACATATAACAATCCAAAATGGTGATCATCTGAAATTTTTTGACGGTTCTCAATATCTACGAATCTTTTACAGCAATCAAACTGAAATGATGTATGTTTATAGAGGCTATGAAATAAGTTCACCTGTAGGCCTTTCAGTAACATGGTGAGCTCGAATCCAACATGGCGGCGACCCGAAATATAAGTATTTCACGTGATTTAACCATCCGAGTGCAGTGAAAAATTGCACGTTAAGTGCTTATACAAATGTTAATCCACTAGCATCTAATTTATTTCAATTGTTTTGATAACCACAAGATGGCAGCTGTGCGAAATTTTAAAATGTCGTTTTTACTTCTTGTGTCCTAATCAAGCGATTGAATTTGAATACCACACGAACACACTAATCTTCATGTAATATTACATAAATAAAAATCCAACCTGGCGACCATTTGAAATAATTAGATGGTTCTTAATATCTACGAATCTATCAAAACAATCAAACTGATATTTTGAATGCTGATAGAGGCAATTGACATGAGTAGGATATATGAAAATAGGCTGTATAGTTCTTCACGGAACTACTTGTTTTAATTTAAATTTTCATTTCAGCTCTAATTTTTATTTTTATTTTAAATATTTAATGTTATTATTTTAAATAAATTTTAAAAATTATCTAATTATTTTTAATTTTCAATTTTTATAATGTTCAGTTTTCAATTTTATAATCTTAATTTTATTTTAATTTTTAGTGTAATTTATGTTTTAATTTGATTTTTGTGTGTTTTATTTCCATTTGGATACTTAATATGTTTTATTATTATTTTTGATTATATTTACTGGTTGAAATTTTATCCAGCACCATAAACCTACACAGATATAATATTTGCTTATCCGAAATATTACATCTACAAGAAATTGTGTTGTAATTAGGCTGAATGTTTCAACTATTAGGACTTTTGATACTAGTCTAGAAACTCTTTTTATAGTAGGTGGTTAATATATAGACAACTATCCGATATATGATTAAGCAAGGTATTGATTTAGCACTAGTACCAATAGTAACTTATCAACAAAAAAGTTACTAAATTCAATTTTCTTCGAAAGTGTTATTAATTGATTTAGACAACAATAACCAGAGAGAATTTTAAGAATTGAATGTATAATTAATTCAAATGCTCCGCCAATCAATAAGAATTATATTCAAATTAGTAAATGTTTCAGTCCAAAAATCTTCAGCAATTTACAATTGAGGAGCTCTCTGTAAGAAGAACCCATACGGCAATATGGCGAATTGAGATATTTGCAATCAAAGAGTTTTAGAATGTGTAACATAATAAAGACGACATGATTATAATATATATGCAAGTCTACTTTTTAACAAATTTTGTATTTTGTAACAAGAATTATATTATTTTCAAAATTAGAAGTACCACAACCTTGAAAGTATAACAATAATAGTGAACATGCGTATGGGTCATTTTTCCATAAATCGACAGTAAATGAGGTTTATAAGAGTTAGTAGTGCTGTAATATGTTTAATTTCAGATGTAGTAATAATAATAATAATAATTAATAATAGAATAGAATACAATTAACAATTTTTATAATTTATCGTTTGTTACTATCCCTTACATTTCATACTTTGCTTTCATCAAACATCCTATCCAACCAAATACAACTTTCTTCATCCATGTATTAAACAAGCCACGAACATCATTTTCTTTCACAGATTTTACTGGTGCCTGATTCACAGTTCCTACGGGTTCCATTTCACTACGTTTTATGTAAAAACAAACTTACATAAACTAATATCAACAGATCTAGTGCACAGAACAGGCTCCAGACAACTGCACATCAGACACGGTAAGTGCTGCCATTCACTCAAATGACGAAAATATGAAACTGAATTTGGAGGGAATATACTATACAGTATGGCGGGTCATTTGAAAGGATTTCCCGAAAAATGACCCATTGGTCTATAGGTCTATATTCCAGAAACCTCCTCAATTACACCTTAAGACATTAAGTTAATAAAACTAATGTATTAATTGGGGGAGCATAACCCCTGAGATCTGACGTGAAATCATATAACACGAGGACTGGTGCCGAGTCATTTTGACCCATGGTGTGTCATTCCTTTTTTGTCGTAGTCGTACTGATTTTAACGAAGTAATTTTACACCTGGTGTCTTCCTATGTGCGGGTTCAAACCCGGTCGAAGTCGTCGGATATTTAAGAGCATTAAAATCCCTCAGTATGCCTTCCTTCGGTGAGGAAGTAAAGCCGGCGGTCCCATATCATACATTTATGGCATGTTAAAGAACCTTCCACTAATTACACCTGTGTGAAGCTAAATTAGGTTAAACATTTGACAAACGCTCATAGGTTCCGACGTTCGTCGCCATGAGCCGACTGTGGTGGCATCTGGTAACAAAGTTCTGAACTCGTAGTCGTTGAAAGGTGGCGTTTGAAGGCAAATATAGGAACTACTTAAAAAACTATGTCTGCAGTCCTTACTTGAATTGAAAAAAGATAACACACACTAATACAGTTATCACAATTAACACCGGTTATCAGACAGATTCTACACACACCCAAAGTACCGCGTTGTCGCAGCCCCTAAACTGAGGAACCAACCAACCAACATGTCTTCCTATGAACTATTCCCAATATAAAATGAGGTTTAATTTATTTTTCAAATTTACGATGCAGAAAAATGACAATTTTCGTAACAGTATAATTGGCCTTGATAGTGGCGGCAAAGCAGTCATCTCGATTCTTTTGAACAAAGAATATTATGGCCAAGGTGTCGCTTGACCCTCAACAGAAATCAACAAAAAAGTGAGCTTTGATATTGTGCTGCAACAAAAATGTTAGATATCCCCTCTTATTTTTAAAGATTGTCTTGACTAACGTAAGCCAAAAATTGTCACGCGAGGACTGGCGCCATGGGTAAATCTGACCTGACTATAAATACTATACAAATAATTTGAGTGTTCAAGAAGCTATGGACATGTTTCCTTTGTAGGGTGAAGTTCAAGGCTAGGAAGAAACCTACAGTAAGCGACAGGAAATAAGGTCTGACCACAAGTAAAATATGGAACATTATTTAAGCCTCGGGTGAAAAATAGTCATGCACCAGTCCTCATGGATTAATTAATTCTTATCTATTTATCAATATGGCAATAATATGACATATTCCTACAATGGTAAATGGTTTTGATTTTTAATTGAATTTAATTTCTAGCCTCCGTGGCTTAGGCGGCAGCACGCCGGCCTCTCACCGCTGGGTCCGTGGTTCAAATCCCGGTCACTCCATGTGAGATCTGTGCTGGACAAAACGGAGGCAGACAGGCTTTTCTCCGGATACTCCGGTTTTCCCTGCCAAAATTTCAATCCAGTAACACTCTCCACTATCATTTCATTTCATCTGGCATTCATTTCATCATTGCCCCAGAGGAGTGCGACAGGCTTCGGCAGCCGGCACAGTTCATATCCTCGCCGCTAGTTGTGGGCTTCATTGGTTGGTTGGTTGGTTCTTTAGTTTAGGGGCTGCGACAACGCGGTCATGTAGCCCCGTGTACTTTGGGTGTGTGTCGAATCTGTCTGATAACCGGTGTTAAATGTGATGGCTGTAATAGTGTGTGTATCTGTTTTTTTAATTCAAGTAAGAACTGCAACTTTGAATTTTTCAAATAGTTCCTACTTTTGCCGCCAAACGCCACCGTCAATGACTACTAGGCCTAATTCAGAAATAGACTACTAGACGCCACCGCAGTCGGCTCTTGGCAACGAACGTAGAAACCTGAGAGCGTTGTTTACATTCCTAACCTACACAATTTTGCTTCACACAGGTGTAATTAGTAGGGGGCTTCATTCATTCCATTCCTGACCCGGTCGGAGACTGGAAGCAGGCTGTGGATTTTCATTTTCATTTAATTTCTGTGTTATTATTTGGATACTCTTTGCCTTAATTTATCTTGTTTACCGTCAATCTCTTAATATTTCGGATTTATCTGAGTCTCCGTTATATCTTATCGCTGTTATCTCTACTTAGTATAAAACAAAGTCCCCGATTCTTGGATGTTACGGGTAAACTCGAGAACCACTGGATGGATTTTGATGCAGTTTCCACCATTCTGTAAAGGATATCTAGAGGATGATTTATGTAGAATATAATTCATTTATGATCAAAGAAAGCCGAGCAGTAACGATTTCAGTGGAAAAGTCAACAAAGAAACCTGGCGTCCGAGAGCTTTGTAAGCTTACGCTGGACAAACCGTTAAAAATATATAAATACTATGAGTGTAAGAACTGTTCAGCATGAAAAGTTCTACAAAAAAGTCCGGGAGAGCATATATCTATCTTCAATACATCGCCTACTATAAGTGTTTTTACGTTTTAATTTCTTCCAACTATCTCCATTCAACTTCTGAGGCGACAGTTTACGAGCTAGCTCGGGGCGAGTCTATCACCCCAGTTACAGCTTAGCTAGCGGACGAGCTTATTGCCCCAGATACAGCCAGCAGCAAACTGCTGAGTCGTGTTGAGTTAAAAACTTTA
The DNA here is from genome assembly GCA_946902985.2 of Meconema thalassinum. Lineage (NCBI taxonomy): Eukaryota > Metazoa > Arthropoda > Insecta > Orthoptera > Tettigoniidae > Meconema > Meconema thalassinum. Next base: position 925,815,066 of record OX336388.2, read on the forward strand.
GAGAAGAGTGGTTGTGTTTGGAGTTTCCCTGGAAGTGCAACTCGGCTTTTCTTCATTTCGCCTTGGACGGAAGGGGGATTTGTGTTTCATGCACCTCGCCAATCTTAAATTACGTCTGACAACAATTTGTTGCACATGCATCTCCATGATAATATTATTAATAGTCCAGTCAGTGATTTTAACCCATCATGCCGAGACGTAAAACGGATATTGGTCGTTGTTCATTGACATTGGGAAAAGAAAGCACTTATCACGTAATGCATTCATAACTGTTCCCGGGCGAAGCCGGGTCGGGTTGCTAGTCTAGAATAAAAATAAAGTCCTCTCGGCACGCCGGAAGGCGGAGGTAGATTTCACCGAGCAGACTAGAGGATAGGCTAAAATAGGCGAAATATGCAGGTTTTCGTAGGTGGATCAGACCTCATTTATTGCGAGAATGTATTTTACAATTGGAGGTTAATTAACCTTTTTTTCGTCTTTCTATGCATATTTTTAACATTTTATTGTCTTATGGGGATGGTAACTTTCTTGTCATATTTGGGGTTCATTTTAATACTTTTGATCACAATGTCCTTATGCAAGGTTTGGAACAGATGTGTAACTATCTAACAGTCTGTTACTTCTTCGCGCAAAATTTTATCTCCCGCAGAGATGTTGGTTGGTTCCTCAGTTTAGGGGCTGCGACAACGTGGTCATGTAACCCCGTGTACATTGGGTGTGTGTATAGTCTGTATGATAAACGGTGTTAATTGTGATGACTGTATTAGTCTCTAATTCAGTTAAGGTCTGCAGAAGGTCAATTTTAAGTAGTAGTACCTAATTTTGTACCAAATACTACCGTCAACGACACCTACTGTGAACTTGGCTGCTAGATTCCACCGCAACCAGCAACTTGCAATGAACGTTGGAACTTCCCCTCCGAAGGAAAGCATGCTGAGGGATTTTTAGCGCTCTTAGAAAATCCGACGACTTTGGCCGGTATTGAACCAGCGACCTTGGGCATAGAAGTTCAGCATGCTACCAGTTAGCCGCTTCCCACATAGTCAGATGGAACAAGAAGTTCCGTGCGGAACTAAAGAGCCTACTTTTCTTAAAATTAAGATTCATGCCAATGATTAATCTACAGTATATGAACCTATCTAGAATAATGACGAAATTAAGTTGGTAATATCGGAATGTCTTAATTAGTTCGAAATACTGTATACTAGGCATAATGTAGCCTAATACAGCAATACAGTTGGCAGCCCTGGTGACTGAATATATTCTTAATTCCATCTCTTAAGGTACAGAATACAAAATGTGGTTGAAGTCCAAAGGATGTTACATGGAGTTATACATTGGATCTATCAGCACACGTAAAAAGCACGTTGGCAACAATGTCATGCGTATGCTGGTCAGAAATAATCGGAAATATTATGATATATTTTTGTGCCAATTTTGGATGAAATCCATTTTTTAGTATAGAAGTTATATGTATTTTAAAATTGGAGCTATCATCAGGCATAGAATCATGTTGGCATCACTGACTTATATTAACTACTCCAAATTAATCTAGAATGTCAGGTGCTATACGTATGCAAAGTATAGAGCTGTTGGCTTGCATACTTTCTGATATATTGATATTAGGGTAAAAAATATAGACACCATTTATTAACAGTTGGCAGCCCTAATTGTTCATAAGAATACTTATAGTCATATCTGTTATATTACACAAAGCACATATGAAATTTGGTTGAAATCCAACTGACAGTATAGAAGTTACATGTATTTAAAAATTGGTCCTATCAGCAGGCTTAGGATCATGTTGGTAGAGCTGACGTATATAAGATACTCCAAATTAATGGAAAATGTCAGGTACTATACGCGTGCATAGTTTAAGGCTGTCGGCTTGCATACTTTCTGATATATTGGTATTTGGATAAAGAGTAGAGAGAACAATTATTAACAGTTGGCAGCCCTGGTGGCTCTTAATAATACGCTCAGTCATACCTGCTTATGTGCTTATATTACATACATAATTTGGTTGAAATCCAATTGATAGTGTAGAAGTTATGTGCATTTAAAAATTGGACCTATCAAAAGGCTTAAAATTATTTTGGCAACACTGTCATGTATGGCCTCCTGGAAATTAAACTGAAATAGTATTATCTACATGTGTGCCAATTTTGGAATTGCTCCCATGTATGCCTTCCATGATATCCAACATGGAGCTCAAATTTCTAATGCGTTTTTTTTTAGCAGTTGGTAGCACTGACATCTTTTTCAAATATGGGCTTGAGATATTCCGGTATTCATCTTTACTCATACTAAATTTGGTTTCCATTGCTGCAGCCGTTTAGGAGTTGATAAGGGGGTGGGGGGGGGGGCACACACACACACACACAGCCAGCGAGACAGAAGGACAGACAGACAGACACATTTTCCCGGATCGATCTCATAAGTCTACTTTTTCCTCATTTTTAGCCTATTTTCAATTTTGAAAAAATAGGCTTATGAGATCACCTTTTGTCCGTGTGTGTGTGCGTGTGTGTGTGTGTGTGTGATTCGTGTGTGTGTCCCCCCCTAATAAAATCTAAACGGCTGGAGCGATTTCAATGAAACTCGGTATGTTCATAGCACTATTTCCGGCGACCTCGACCGTGCCCTTCAAATTTTGTTACGTCTCACCAATGCAAAATGGCGGCTGTGCGAAATATTTCACTAGCATTCAATATCTCCGAAACTATTACCGATATCGCCCTGAAATTGTGTACGGTGATAAAGGGTACTACTAGAAGTTCACCTATGAGACTTTCAAAAACCTGGTGACTACAAAACCAACATGGCGGTCAAGCGAAGTTGAGACTTTTAAATAGACTTTTCTCGCGATTTAACTATCCACACGTAATGAAACTTGGCACAGCAAATGTTTATGCACATTGTAATACACTGGCGACTAATTTAGTTCAATTGTTTACATAACTTCAAAATGGCGGCTGTGCGAAATATTTCACTGACATTCTATATCTCCGAAACTATTACAGATATCACCCTGCAATTTAGTACGGTGATAAAGGGTACTGATACAAGTTCACCTATGTATATTTCATAAACTTGTAAAGTAGAAAACGAACATGGCGACCAAGCGAAGTTGAGACTTTTAAATAGACTTTTCTCACGATTTAACCATCCAAACGTAATGAAACTAGGTACAGCAAGTGTTCATACACATAGTAATGCACTGGAGTCTAATTTAGTTCAATTGTTTACATAACCTCAAAATGGCGGCTGTGCGAAATATTTCACTGATATTCTATATCTCCGAAACTATTACAGATATTACCCTGCAATTTTGTACGGTGATAAAGGGTACTGGTACAAGTTTATCTATGTATATTTCATAAACTTGTATAGTAAAAAACGAACATGGCGACCAAGCGAATTTGAAATATTTTAATAGACTTTTCTCGTGATTTAACTCTCTGAGCGCAATGAAATGTGGTACAGTAAATGATTTTGCAGATTGTAATGCACTGCCATATAATTTAAATCAATTGTTTACATAACCTCAATATGGCGGCTGTGCGAAATTTTAAAATTAAGTTTTTATTTCTTGTGTCGTAATCATGCGATCGAAGTGAAAGTTTGAATAATGAACCTAGGCAATAATTGTCCTTGAATGGTACATAATTCTATGGCCTATACATATAACAATCCTAAATGGCGAGCTTCCGAAATATTTAGACGGTTCTCAATATCTATGAATCTTTTACAGCAACCAAACTGATTTTTTTTATGTTCATAGAGACTATGATCATATGTTCACCTATAGGACTTTCATTAACCTGGTGAGCACAAATCCAACATGGCGGCGACGCGAAGTATAAATATTTAAATGGACGATTCTCGCGAATATACTATCCGAGTGCTGTGAAACGATGCACGTTAAATGCTTATAAAAATGTTGATCCACTGGCATCTAATTTATTTCAATTGTTTGCATAATCACAAGATGGCTGCTGTGCGTAATTTTAAAATCTCGTTTTTACTTCTTGTGTTCTAATCTTGCGATTGAATTTTGAATACCACACGTACACAATAATCTTAATGTAATAGTACAAAAAAAATCCAACCTGGCGACAATCTGAAATATTTAGACGGTTCTCAATATCTACGAATCTGTTACAGCAATTAAACTGAAATTTTGTATGTTGTTAGAAGAAATTAACATGAGCAGGATATATGAAAATAGGCTGTATAGTTCTTCACGGAACTACTTGTTGCAAAGTGTGAACAGTAGGCTAACAAGTAGTTCCGTGAAGAACTATACAGCCTATTTTCATATATCCTACTTATGTTAATTGCCACTATCAACATACACAATTTCAGTTTGATTGCTGTAATAGATTCGTAGATATTGAGAACCGACTAAATATTTCGGATGGTCGCCATGTTGGATTTTATATATGTAGGTCCTAGAGTTATGTACTGTTACATGCAGATTATTGTGAACGTGTAGTATTCAAACTTCAATCGCATAATTAGGACACAAGAAAAAACAAGGAGATTTTAAAAAAAAATCACAGCTGCCATCTTGAGGTTATGGAAACAATTGAAATAAATTAGATGCCAGTGGATTAACATTCGGTTAAAGATTTACTGTACCAAGTTTCACTGCACGCGGATGGTTAAATTGCGAGAAACGTCCATGTGAATATTTATAATTCGCGTCACCGCCATGTTGGATTTGTGATCACCAGGTTATTTAAAGTCCTATAGGTGAACTTAAGTTCATAGCCCCTATGAACATTAAAAAATTTAGTTTGATTGCTAAAATAGATTCGTAGATATTCAGTATCGTCTAAATATTTCGGATGGTCGCCATGTCGGATTGTTAAATGTATAGGCCATAGAGTCATGTGCCATTAAAGGAAAATTATTGCGTAGGTTCATTATTCAAACTTTCACTTCGATCGCATCACTACATCACAAGAAATAAAAACTTAATTTTAAAATTCGCACTGCCGCCATCTTGAGGTTATGTAAACAATTGAACTAAATTAGATACCAGTGGATTACAATGTGTATAAATATTTCCTGTACCAGGTTTCAGTGCGCTTGGAACATTAAATCGCGAGAAAAGGTCTATTTAAAATGTTCAAATTCGCTTGGCCGCCATGTTCGTTTTGTAGTTAACAGGTTTTTGAAAATCTTATAGATGGACTTCCAGTTGCGCCCTTTATCTCCGTACAAAATTTTAGGGAAATACCGCTAATAGTTTCAGAGATATAGAATGCCGGTGAAATATTTCGCACATCCGCCATCTTGTGATTATGTAAACAATTGAACGAAGTTAGATGTCGGTGCATTACAATGTATATAAACATATACTGTACCAAATTTCATTGCGTTTGGTTGGTCAAATCACGAGAAACGTCTATTTAAAAGTCACAAATTCGCTTGGCCGCCATGTTGGTTTTGTAGCTACCAGGTTTTCAAAAGTCACATAAGTGAACTTATAGTAGTTCCCTCTATCACCATAGAAAATGTCAGGGTAATATCGGTAATAGTTTCGGAGATATTGAATGCTGGTGAAATATTTCGCACAGCCGCCATGTTGGATTGGTGACTCGTAACAAAATTTGAAGGGCACGGTCGAGGTCGCCGGGAATAGTTCTATGAACTTTCCGAGTTTCATTGAAGTCGCTCTTGCCGTTTAGATTTTATTAGGGGGGGGACACACACTCGAATCACACACACACACACACACACACACACGCACACACACACGGACAAAAGGTGATCTCATAAGCCTATTTTTTCAAAATTGAAAATAGGCTAAAAATGAATGTGATCTCGTCAATGGCGTTGTCTTGGCAACCTCTGATAGCTCATCCCTGATCAATTTAGAAGCGTTGCCATGGTAACCTCTGATGGCACTTGGCATTTTCTTTAATTCCGAAATCGTTTTTCTCATCCCTTGGCGTAATGGTCGGTCATATCAAAATTTCTTTCAGACAAAAGTTTTAGGTAATTATTAGGGTAATATTTTCCATTTTGTACGGTTTTGATATTGTGCCTATTAAGAGAGATATGATTAATGTTTCCCGAAAAACCCACTTTTTTCCACCCCTTTGGTCAATGGTTGGTGCTATCAAAAAACTTATTTGACATAAATGTTTGGCACTTATCCGACACATATTATGAACTTTGAATGGATTCGATATTTCATGTATTAAGAGAGTTATAGTGATATTTCACTTTTTCGAAAAAAGCCCCCCATTTTCACCCCCTTTGACCGATTTTTCCCATTAACGAACTCGACCGAGAATTTAATGGGATACTTATTATGTAAAAAATTCAAAGTGATTTTTGCAAAATTACGGCAGTTATCGTGTCCACAAGAAACTGATATATATAGATAGATAGATACATATATACATAAATTATATATAAACTTTTGAACTGACGGTGGTTTCGGGGTCTGGGGGATGTGAAACGCGAAGATATGTCGAAATTTTCCGGAAGTCGAAACATGGTACCCATTGCAATACTTAGCTTTCTAATGAAATCTACCTAACAGGTAGATTGGAGAGCAATATATTCTACAGTTGAATCAAAGAACATACATTTGACAAAGAAACCTGTCGATGACTTTCAAAAAGGTACACTTTATCGCAACATGAGTAGAGCGCCAACTTCTGCAAGGCGAGTGGGAGGACAAGAGGCAATTTACATGGTCAAATGCTCTTTTTAGTGAGGAATATTTGAAATTCCAGAGCAGCTGCTTTCGCGAAAAGAGGTTAATTAATAGGAATTCCTTCTCGTCGAGGCGGCCCGCCTAATAAAGTCTGATATTGTGTACCACACGCCCAATTTTAATGAGTTCTTATTGCAGCATTCTTCGACCACTTGGCATAGCAACATTGATGTTTAATTTGACTGGCGGACGACGTCGTGACGCAGTGAGGAGCTGGGGGGAGAACGACAAGGTATGTGATACGTGATCGCCGCCAGCCTTTCGCTGTTCTGATTCAAGAGTAAGTCTTTCAGTAATACCACTTTTAAACATATTATCCCCAAGATATTACAGTTAATTACTTGTATGAGAGATGAAACACTGGAAACTTTCTGTGAAAACTGATACTTTACTTCATTGCTACGAACATTCAACAGCTAAAGAGAGGCTTACTCTTACTCACTTGAGCCAGGCTGATGCCTACGTATATTATAAACGGCTTAGATCAGGATATGAGTTAACGTATACGAATTTGTTAAGCCTCATCAAGAATTATATGGAAAATCGATATCCTCAAACAACTTGAGTGCAATCTTTATGTTCATGGTAATAATCAATGTGAGGTAAATCACTCTAAAGTAATTAAAACATCCTGATGAAGAAATATAGTGCTTGTGATTCTATATTTTTCGCAATTCCTCATAAAAGCCATGATTAAATTCTTAAGTTTAAAGGTCAAATATATTAGAAGGATCCTTAGCCCTTTTAATGGCAATCAATTAATGTGGGGTTTTGCTAAAATTGCCAAGCCAAGTTCTATGAAATTACACGTTCTTGATTTCTTTTTAACTCCTACCTACATTATTCAAGAGAGAATGTTTATATTCCTTCTGTAGCAGGTAATCATATTGTTAACGTTCAATATGCTAAAAAATTAATATTTTTCTTCATTTGTGTAGGCTAGTTAGAAAAATTTACGAAATATTTCTGTTAAGAAATTCAAGTTGGGAACGTAATGTTCAGAACATTACTTGGGAATTAAGATCTTGGATAACAAAAAAGAATTAGAAAAGAAAGAAAGGAGGATTCTGCGGAAAATACTCATACCACAGAAAACTACTGATGGGACTTGGAGGATGAGGACATACGAAGAACTCTACTAATACATTGAGAAGCTCATGGACACAATGAGAAGTGGAGGTTGAAGTTCTACGGACACCTACTAATAATGGTTGAATGCAGACTGACCAAAAGGATCTTCAACTACATCAAGGGGTTAAATGCCACACCTAAATCGGTAGATGAGGTGAAAAGGGATGTGGCAGAAGTTGGAATCACATTACAGACGGTCCACAACAGAAGAGAGTTTAGAAGGAGAGTAGACAGTATAAAAACATTTCAGGAGAAACCAACAATGAGGAAGCCCAAACGGATCATTTCCGATGAGGAGGTAAAGAAAAGAAGCGAACGCATGAAGAGGTTCTGAGAGGAGAAAAGAAGAAAAGCCAAAAATTCTTAAGTTCTTTTGGTCCATATTTGGCCAAATATGAAAAATAAGAAACGTAAATTTACTTAACTACATACGACAAAGGATGTGGTATAACGCTTGGTGTCCATGTATTGCTTGAAATAAACCAAACGAGTATCGTCTGTCTTCATATTCTGTTGGTGAGGTTTGTGTTTCTTTGGGGTTATTGATCTTTCAATGATTACTATGTCTCCATGTTTTTCCAGGTTCATCACTGAATCGTACTACTTTCTGTTTTCAATTTTATTATTCCTGTTTTGAATATTTTGTGTAATAATCAAACGTTTCTTAAGTGCTGGCGGCATGGTGACACACACTAAACTGACAAGTCATGGACACCAAACATTACACCACAACCTTTGTCGTATGTAGTTTACTAAATATATCAATACAGGGCTAGTGTCGATCCATACGTCGTCAAATCAAAATCGAAATATCTGCTCCCATTTTAACTCACAAGCCATTCCCACCAACTGTTAGACCACATCCTTTGCGACCTAAATCTAGCACAACGAAAGCTAGTGTCGATCCATACATTGTCAAATCAAAATTTTAAAAAAATATCTGCTTCCATTTGGAAAATTCAAGAATCTGCTTCCCATAATTGAAGATAAAGAATCACAGAATTGATTAAAATAATCAAACTTTAATTTCATTTAAATGTGTAGAACAAGTTCCATTTTAAAAACAAGCATTTTGGTATGTTTTTTTCAAAATATCATTTAAGTCGGAAGTGATTTTCGAAATTGTTTTTTTGAAATATGATGCATTTTTACACTTTTCCGGGTTTTCTAGCATTTCAACGTTTGACACAATTGTCAAAATTGCTTAACTTGATGTATTTTGCTAAAATGGACCCCAATAGTCCGAGTGCTCTTATAGGCATTTAAAAAATTTGTTTTCTATATAATAGTACATTATGCAACGAGCCCATAATGGCAATAATTAAGACACGAGTATTTTTATAAAACTCGCTACGCTCGTTTTATAATTTCCATACGAGTGTCTTAATTACTATTATAGGCGAGTTGCATACGACTGTTTATGTTCGACGATAATTATAACTTTATTATATATTTTAACATAAATATTCATAAAAATCTGTGGGATTCAGTTACTTCAGTTAGTGAACAGGGCACGCTGGCTGTGCTGACTGAACAGAGCGCATGCGTGGGTCAACGAACTTCGAAAGCAGAGACCATTTACTTTCCTTGGCAGTTCCTTTCCGTCCAGCTCTAGCATTCACTAATATTGTCACCTAAGTCGTTTGAAAGCAATGCCCTGTGTAGAAATTAGAGTTAGGGATATTAAGGTACAGTGCTATTTCTTGTCTCATATTCGCCAGTTTATTTACGCGAACATATGGACGGTGCACTTTCCATGTCGGTAATTTATATAGAAGGGTGCTGTGTTCCTAACTTCTGGACGTAGATTCATACATTTCTTGCATATTTCATAGTATTTTCTTGTTACCGTAAAGGTTCGTGCTGATTTTGTCTTTGTGTTTGGGTTTGTAACTACAGTGGTTGATCTAATATCCAATTTGAACTTTCAAATCATGTAATTCATGTCCGACATGTTGGATTTTGAGCGCATGCGCGAAGGTATCCTAACGTAATTGGTCAATGAATGAGCTCTGATTGGCTGGAGAAACTGTCTCATAATGAAAAAAGTCCTCTCGGCACGCCGGAAGGCGGAGGTAGATTTCACCGGACAAACTTGGGGATAGGCGAAAATAGGCAGAATATGCAGATTTTCGTAGAAGGATCAGACCTCATTTAATGCGAGAAGGTATTTTATAATTGGAGCTTAATTAACTTTGTTTTTCGTCATTTTATGCTTATTTTAAACATTTTATTGTCTTATGGGAACGGTAACCTTCTTGTCATTTGGGGTCCATTTTTATACTTGTGGTCACACTGTCCTTATGCTAGGTTTCGACACTGATGTGCAACTATGTAACGGTCTGTTACTTCTTCACGCAAAATTATATCTACCGCAGAGATTTTGGTTGGTTCCTCAGTTTAGGGGCTGCGACAACGCGGTCATGTAACCCCGTGTACTTTGGGATGGCTGTATTAGTCTGTAATTCAGGTAAGGACTGCAGACGGTCAATTTCAAGCAGTAGTTACTAATGTTGCTACCAGGTACTACCGTCAACGACACCTAGCTGTGAACTTGGCTACTAGATGCCACCGCAACCAGCAACTCGCAACGAACGTTGGAACTTCCCCTCCAAAGGAAAGCATACTGAGGGATTTTTGGCGCTCTTAGAAAATCCGACGACTTCGGCCGGCTTTGAACTCGCGACCTTGGGCATAAACATTCAGCATGCTACCAGTTACGTCACCGAAGCCGCTTCACACTTAGATGGAAATCTGAATCTGATCTCGTGCAAGTGCGTTATCTTGGCAACGTCTGATGGCTCATCCCTCATCAATTTAGTAGTGTTGCCATGGCAACCACTGATAGGTCTTGGCATTTTCTTATAATTCCGAAATTATTTTTCTCATCCCTTGGCATAATGGTGGGTTATATCAAAAATTCTTTCAGACAAAAGTTTTAGGTAATTATTATGGGAATATTGTCCATTTTGTACGGTTTTGATATTGTGCCTATTAAGAGAGATAGCCTATGATTAATGTTTCCCGAAAAACCCACTTTTTCCCACCCCTTTGGTCAATGGTTGGTGCTATAAAAAAAACTCTTCAAACATACATTTTTGGGCTTTATCCGACACATAGTATGAATGTTGAACGGATTCGATATTTCACATATTAAGAGAGTTATAGCAATATTTCACTTTTTCGAAAAAAAAGCCCCCCATTTTCACCCCCCAACGACCGATTTAGCCCAGTAACGAACTCGACCGAGATTTTATAGGTATACGTATTCGGTAAAAAATTTAAAGTGATTGGTACAAAATTACGGCAGTTATCGTGTCCACAATAAACTGATATACATATACATACATAAATTATATATAACTTTTGAACTGACGGTGGTTTTGGGGCCTGGGGATGTGAAACGCGAAGATATGTCGAAATTTTCCGGAAGTCGAAACATGGTACCCATTGCAATAGTTAGCTTTCTAACGAAATCTACCTCTGGTTGGTTCCTCAGTTTAGGGGCTGCGACAACGCGGTCATCTAACCCCGTGTACTTTGGGTGAGTGTAGAATCTGTCTGATACACGGTGTGAATTGTAATGGCTGTATTAGTCTTAATTCATGTAAGTACTGCAGACGGTCAATTTCAAGCAGTAGTTCCTAATGTTGCTACCAGGTACAACCGTCAACGACACCTAGCTGTGAACTTGGCTACTAGATGCCACCCCAACCATAAACTCGCAACGAACGTTGGAACTTCCCCTCCAAAGGAAAGCATACTGAGGGATTCTAGTGCTCTTAGAAAATCCGACGACTTCGGCCGGCTTTGAAACCGCGACATTGGGCATAGACATTCAGCATGCTACCAGTTACGTCACCGAAGCCGCTTCCCACTTTATCAGGCGGCTTTGGTGGCGTAGTCGGTAACATGCTAAGCTTCTATGCCCAAGATACCGGGTTCAAACCCGGCCGAAGCCGTCGGATTTTTTAAGAGCGTTAAATATCCCTCAGTATGCCTTCCTTCGGAGGGGAAGTAAAGCCGGCGGTCCCATGTCATAGATTTATGGCATGTTAAAGATCCTTCCACTAATTGCACCTGTGTGAAGCTAAATTGGATAGGTTAAGAATGTATACAACGCTCTTAGGTTTCTATGTTCGTTGCCAAGAGCCGACTGCGGCGGCGTCTAGTAGCTCAGTTCTGAACTTGGCCTCGTAGTCGTTGACAGTGGCGCTTGGCGGCAAAAGTAGGAACTATCTGAAAAATTGTTAGTTGCAGTACTTAAATTAACAAACAGATAACACACACTAATACAGTCATCACAATTAACACCGGTTATCAGACAGATTCTACACACACCCAAAGTACACGGGGCTACATGACCGCGTTGTCGCAGCCCCTAAACTTAAGAACCAACCAACCAACCACTTCATCAGATGGAAATACTGAATCTGATCTCGTGCAAGTGCGTTGTCATGGCAACGTCTGATGGTCCATGCCTCATCAATTTAGTAGTGTTGCCATGGCAACCACTGATAGCTCTTGGCATTTTCTTATAATTCCGAAATCATTTTTCTCGTCCCTTGGCGTAATGGTGGGTCATATCAAAAATTCTTTCAGACAAAAGTTTTAGGTAATTATTAGGGGAATATTGTCCATTTTGTACGGTTTTGATATTGTGCCTATTAAGAGTGATATGATTAATGTTTCCAGAAAAACCCACTTTTTTCCACCCCTTTGGTCAATGGTTGGTGCTATCAAAAATCTTAATTGACATACATTTTTGGCACTTATCCGACACATATTATGAACTTTGAATGGATTCGATATTGCACGTATTAAGAGAGTTATAGCGAAATTTCACTTTTTCGAAAAAAAGCCCCCCATTTTCACCCCCTTCGACCGATTTAGCCCAGTAACGAACTCGACCGAGATTTTATAGGTATACATCTTCGGTAAAAAATTCGAAGTAATTGGTGCAAAATTACGGCAGTTATCGTGTCCACAAGAAACTGATATACATATATATATATATATATATATACATATATATATACATAAATTATATATAAACTTTTGAACTGACGGTGGTTTTGGGGTCTGGGGGATGTGAAACGCGAAGATATGTCGAAATTTTCCGGAAGTCGAAACATGGGACCCATTGCAATAGTTAGCTTTCTAATGAAATCTACCTAAAACAGTACTATAAAGACCATCATTATGATACAGTTTTCTGACGAATAATATTTACATTTCGACATCGTCGAACATAAAGAAAATTAATTGGAGAGTTTAATATACATTTGACAGCCTACCCAATCCAAATAGTATTTTTTGTGATGTAGCCTACATTTAATACTATTTGAATTATTAATAAATATCCTAAGTTTAAATTACATAGACATTAGCCATTATGAAGATGGTATTAAATATTGTCCGTGTTGACTGATATTAGGCTAATCTCCAATTATAAAATGCGCCTTCATAAACATTAAGAAGTTTAATAATTAAATTAAAACGCACATGTTTCGATATAACAATGATACGTTCGTCAGCGTAGATTAAATAAAAAGAATCTTAAAAACTATGATGACATACTGTGCCCAATGGGACACGGCTGACTAGCATCGAACCGGGGTCTTTATCACAAGGAAAACCAGGCCCATGATTCTGCGAAGAATCGAATCAGTGATCTCTGAGGGGGAACAGCCACAGTGAACCCGAGGAACGATGAGTTATAACTGCATATCATTATAACAGCATGATTTCACGGCCAGAACGGGAATATTATAGCTTTAAAGGTGGATTATTGCAGAAAATACAAGCCTATGTACGTTTAAGATGCTAAGAGCTCAAGAAATCGGGCCAACTTGACAGTTGACAAATCGTGGTTAGCAAGGGGGCGTTACTAGGTGACGCCAAGGAACTATTTCTTGTCTGCACTTGGGGAGCGACCAACGATTGATGGCTTTGGGAACCACAGTCTTACAAGGCAGAGAAGCGGAGTGGGGGTGGTCGCCCACATAAATTATTTAATTACGGCCAAATGGAGCAATGAATTGAGATGAAACTTACACCCAGATGCATGTATTCTAGGAAAGATAATTTAGGAGTGTCCTCACGCCTAAATTAAGGCCTGCATCTATAAAGGAACTTATGCACAGACCTAATCCGCGGCAGAGTCAGGATTTGTAATGTAGCAAGAGGGGAAGAACCGGGGTAGCATCATGACGCCGTGGAAGAAAGGAATTAATTATAATTAATTGGCCGAAGCATTTGCCTGCACGCGAGTAAATTTGGAACCTCCATGAATAGACGAATAAGGATCACACTTCACTTTGTCTGAAAATGTATTATTTTAAGAAGAGAGTCGCTCCTGGAAATCCAGTGAACTACTTTTCATCAGGAAGCTTTATATGGGGGGAGCTGGAGCAGAGAGTCAGTTCTTCTTGACTCAACTCGTGTGGTGACACGCTGTCGGATCACGGAAGAAAGTGCGCGGAATTTATAAAGTATTGACGCTCAAGTGTATTAGCAGTGAACAATGAAAGGCGCACCATGCAGCTTAATGTCAGTAATTCTGCATCATATAATAATTAGTCTACAGCAGACGTATAAGCAACAGTATACGCGAGTATAGAATCAGTACAGCGTAGAGATAATTTAGGATGATGATTACAGACAATGAACATAACCACAGGAAGTGTTATCATGGGTAAAATAAAACATACTATTGTAATGAACACTACAGTTACGCGAACCTGGAAGGCATCACAAGTAGTTGTGACCTAGGATTGAACAACTTTGCAGTAGAGGAGACATAAACTATAGGTGACGGGAGACGGATACACACACGCAAGATAGATTTTCAAGGAGACCAGCGGTTGTCAGGAGTTAGCTGCATCGCATCTCTGAGGTCAGGCAATAGTGGGAATCCGATCAAGGATCCGTGTGCGAGAATTATGTATAAAGTTATATTACAGTGATCTATAAAAGTGTTTATGTTTATATGGTAAAAGAATGTGTATTGTGTTAAAGTGAAAATGCTAGTGGTGAAAAATATAATTACCATGTGTAAAGTCTATGCAATGTGTCGTGTGCAAAAAATCATGGTGGCTTAAAACAAGCATTATGGCAGGCGAATGGCTGGCATGCTGGACTAATCCAGCTAGAATGAAAGTGAGTACAAATTTAATATGTTGATATGGTTTAATAGCTCACCATACAACGAAGCATTCCCTCAACGATTAAGAATTAACAGTCATTTGTGTACGAGATCACATCCCTCGTATTTTGGTTTAAAAAAATATGGCTTTGAGGATGACACGCTTACGGCCATTTAGGCGTAAGACATTGATGAAAGTAACGGCAACATTAAATAATAATAATAATAATAATCTGGGGTCGGTAACAATAATAAATATATAAATCGGCATGTCAGGCCTATAGTACGTGCAAAGTGTGTCATATCTAGCGTAAGAATACTGTGTTATTGTGAACAGTAAGAAAGAAAGAAAGAAAGAAAGAAAGAAAGAAAGAAATAAATAAAGAAAGACACATAAGTATCGAGATAAAGAGAGCTTTTCAGTGTCATTGAAATGTTAAATAAATGTTTTATTATGGTATATTCTACAGGGTTGTATTTGAGAGCCATTAAGATAGTCAATGTATGCCAGTAAATTTATACTTGTTTTGGAGCTACGTAGAACTTTGGCTTATGAGTAAATGTATAGAGGACGTGAGTGCTTTAGGAATTGAGTCATCTGTAAGAAATATTGTTTGAGCCGCGATCAGCGAGCATGTAACGTAGAATCAAGAGATTTACGTCAATAAGTTGCGGGGATCATCCAAAAATAGTTCGCGCGTTGTCGAATCTAGTAGGCTAAATCTTCGAAGCTACGATATAGTATTGCCTTAGAGCATGCATGTGTATTCGAAACAGAGTTGGGACAGAGTCTGTCTGTATCCACTGTTAGCAGAGTCTTCGGCACCAGGGATGACTGCTAGACACCCTAGGTAGGCCTATATTAATTGATCTGCCCTTAGAGGTAAGACAAATGGTTCTTCGTGTAGGAAACGTTGATTTCCTCTTGTTATATGCATGCCCGTCCAGTGAGATAACAGTGAAACTCAGCTGAGACGCGCGCAAAGCCACTGATTACGACCATATAACGGCGAAGCTATTTCGTGATCCATCCCTTGCCTTGAATAGTAATTAGGAGCCGAAATGAGCCCATTAAATACTCTAAATGTAGGTATTAAATAATTCTTTCTTCTTCTTAATTCCTGCCGCTCCTTCCGGAGCATAGGGCCTTGTCGAAATTTCTCCACGCAGTACGGTTCCTGGCTATTCTCTTCACTTGACTCCAGTTCTTGTCCACCTCTGCAATTTCATTTTCGATCGTCCTCTTCCAGGTCTTCTTAGGTCGACCTCGCTTCCTGGCACCTTGAGGATTCCAGTCTAGCGCCGCCCTCTCAACAGCTCCGTCCGGCTTCCTTAGTGTGTGACTGTTCCAGCGCCATTTCCTCTCCTTGATCTGGATGCTAATCGGTTGTTGATTGGTGAAGGTCCAAAGATCTTCATTTGAGATTATGTCCGGCCACCTAACATTCATGATGCGACGCAGACATCTGTTAATGAACACCTGTAGCTGGTTGTTGATCGGTTTTGTGACTTTCCATGTTTCACAGCCTTAGAGAAGAATCGACTTTACGTTGCTATTGAAAAGGCGGAGCTTGGTCTTCCTGGAAATGATTCTATTTCTCCAGATGGGGTAGAGCTGGACAAAGGCACCATTTGCCTTCCTGATACGGCTTCGAACATCTTCCTCTGCTCCCCCATCATTTGTGACTATACTCCCAAGGTAGAGGAAGGACTCAACTCGCTCAATTTCCTTTCCGTTGACTGTCAAGCTAGTCGTGACGTCAGAATTTATCCTCATCTCTTTGGTCTTGTTGGTGTTGATCATCAGTCCTGCACGTTCTGCTTCTCTCTGCAACCTTCCCAGCTTATCTTCTATGTCTCGGTACCGTTGTGCCATAAGACAAATGTCGTCCGCGAAATCCAGATCTTCAAGCCTGTCATTTATACCCCATTGAATACCCCTCTTCCGTCCTCCCATTACCTTCTTCATCACACTATCCAGGACCAACAGGAACAGAGTGGGGGAAAGGACACCCCCCTGTCTCACTCCGGAACTGACCTTTATCTTTTCTGTTAATTTGCCTTCGTGTAGAACCTGGCACTCATACCCTTCGTACATCTCTTCCTTGATTCTGATGAACTTTGTTGGAATTTTATATTCCTTGAGGGTCTTCCACATGATTCTTTGATTTACGGAGTCGAAAGCTTTCTCGAAGTCAACAAATGTGAGGTAAAGGGTATTCCGCCACTCCACACTCTGCTCCAGGATGATTCGGAGGGTGTTGATGAGATCCACACAGCTGCGATATTGTCGAAATCCAGCCAGTTCCTTCCGAAGGCTTTTTTCTACGCAGTCTTTTATACGATTCAGGATGACTCTCGCCAGTACTTTGCTTGGAATGGACAGAAAGGTGATTCCCCTCCAGTTGTTACATTTTGTGGTGTCCCCTTTCTTCGGTAACTTGACGATCAACCCCTTCTTCCAGTCGGTTATTAAATAATTAGATTGACTCAATTCGTAATGACACGATCCATTCAGGGTACCTCTAGCACTGCTGCACCATTGAGTGAACACATGACCGTGCGGGAAGTCAGGCGAGGTAGTAGGTATAATCCACCATCTTGCATAGGACGGCCCGTGACTAATCCATTGTTCGCACGAAAGGAAGTCAATTGACCAGATCCTTTTATTCTAAGATTGTAGTGGGACACTGAAGAATCTCGATATTTAGAAAAGTAATTAAGATGTGCTTGATATGATGGTATCAATTAAATTAGATGCACTGTTTCAATACATATGCAATGTTGGAATGAAGTAATCAGATAACATTTGACCCAGTTATCCTCTGAGGAGAAATTAACTGCACCAGATAAATAGAAGCATTTTTGTAAAGAGTATTTACCCAGTTCACACTAATTTATTCATACGGGTAGCGTAATTTGAATGATATGACACGTTTGTAACGATAATGTTATGACCAGACCCAGAAAATCGTTGTATGGTGAAGCTATAAAATATCTATAATTATGTGTATTTTGGATGGGAAAGTGTACCACTTCAGCGTTTGAAACTTATGGGAAAAGAATACGATACGCGCGGAAAAACAACACTTATTAACCAAGACATAAGCTAATGAATCGATGTTATTTAAAGTAAATGTTCCGTATAAAACGGATAAATGTTTAGTAATTGCAGATTTAATGTCATTTAAATATAATTTGTGTTTGTTGTGTTGTGATATTCCAATTTGTGTTAAATTGTGCCACCTGAAGAACAATATGGACACTCGCAAATATCAAAGAGTATCAACAATAGGATGTTTAGGATAGACATGAGTGCGGTGGAGCACCAATCTTGATGTCAAGAGACTCACAGATAATTTTGATTTTTGTTGTGGGAAATAAGTGTAAAATATTTTTTTGTGTTTTGTTTTGTTTTGCCATGAATTACTACCATTAAATGTTATACTTAGGAACATGTTGTTTATTTCAAGTAGAGTAGTCACCTGACAGACTCAAATCCTGAGTATGTGCTCGTATAGTGGGTTGAACGCCCCATGCCTCGAAAGACCGTGAGTTAGCTGGGATACGAACACATGTTCCATATGATGACGAATGGGTACAATACAAAGAGGAAATGGATATCCTTACAAAAGCACTAGAATGTAAATATAAGGTGCGTTCAATAAGTAACAGAAACCAGTGCCTGTATGTTAGAAGTATTGGCCCTGGCTGTTGAGGCACTTGTCCCACTGTAACACGAGGCGGTGAATGGCTGTCTCATAAAATTTCCTGGGATGCGATATGAACCAGTTCCGCACGTACTGCTGGACGTCGGCGTCCGAGGTGAATCGTTGGCCTCGCAGTGCCCTTTTCAGGGGACCAAACATGGCGTAATCACAGGGACAGAGGTCTAGACTGTATGGAGGGTGGCCGAGAACCTCCCATTTGAATTTCTTCAGGAGTGCCACGACTGTTTTGGCCGTATGAGGCCGTGCATTGTCGTGGAGCGACCACGGCGGCTATGGCGTTCACTGTCACTCGGCGGTCCTGGGTAATGAGTGCATCAACCAGCTGGACGTTGTCATCGGTAATGCAGGGGGGTGCCCCAGACCAGCCATCATCGGCTAACGACACTCGTCCTTCCCTAATGCGCTTGTGCCACGCCTTGACCCTTGCAAGGGACATGCACATGCAGTGTTCGCCGTACACTTGTGACATTCGGCGATGAATGTCCGTTCCCCCTACTCCTTCCGCTGTCAGAAACCGAACAACACCTCTTTGCTCTTCGGTTGACGCCTCCATGTCACTGTCTGCAATGCGACTGGCAGAGTTGGACGATTGATGCATGCTGCTGCTCGCTTTTTATCGTCACGTGACGTGCACGCGTGCCCTCTAGCGACGGGCTGTGACCTTCCATGCTCTGGTCGGAACCTCACCTTGTTACACACGCCATGATTAGCCGATGTCGTCACCGGTTTGCGCATTCCAGCCTCCGGCTCGTTAGTTTTTGAACGCACCTAATAAATAAAGGTTCCCAAAAAATTGTATGTATTTTCTAAATATTTTGTGAACTTTCATTTCTTTACTTTCTAATGTTTTTGTAAGGATATCATTTTCTCTTTGTATTTGTTATCATAATATTTAAGATTCTTTTTATTTAACCTACGCTGACGAAGGTATCATTGTTATACCGAAACATGTACTTTTTAATTTAATTATTACACTTCTTAGTGTTTGACAAGGCGGATTTTATAATTGGAGATTTATCCTAAGTTTATAGTAATTCCGTCATATGGGAATCAAGTATGATTAATTTTCTACAAAGATAGGCTACGCGTATAATTTACTGCAGCATTAGGTGGACTGGAAGCCTCCGTGGCTCAGGCGGCAGCACGCCGGCCTCTCACCGCTGGGCCCGTGGTTCAAATCCCGGTCACTCCATGTGAGATTTGTGCTGGACAAAACGGAGGCAGACAGGTTTTTCTCCGGGTACTCCGGTTTTCCCTGTCAATTTCATTCCAGCAACACTCTCCACTATCATTTCATTTCATCTGTCATTCATGTAATCATTGCCCCAGAGGAGTGCGTCAGGCCTCGGCAGCCGGCACAGTTCATATCCTCGCCGCTAGATTGGGGTCTTCATTCATTCCATTCCTGACCCGGTCGGAGACTGGAAGCAGGCTGTGGATTTTCATTAGGTGGACTGTCGTCAGCAAAATCAATGTCGTGATCAGTCGAAATTCACTCAACGTTCAAACCTTACTCATTTCCCCTTCGTTCAAATATTAGCTCCAAGCAAGATCATAAACATACAGGACTTAAAATGATAATATACACATTTCCGAAGAATCCTTATTAAACAGGGTGTAACTAAATATGCGGAAAAGCTCCGGGGATTCGATAGAGGATCTGACAACAAGCAAAACATGTCCTGTAAAAATATGGTGTATGTGCGTTCGTTGCTGTGTTACAAGTATTATTTGTGGTGTGCATAACACAGACGGCGGCACGATGCTAGTTGGTCATTTGTGGAGGGCACACAGGCCACTTGTACGTATCGTCACTCTTCAAGTCCAAACAAATGGATAGGGCGTCATGGACCCACACTGTGGCCTGCTCGTTCTCCCGATCTCAATCCATGAGACTTCTATTTAAGGGATAATTTAAAGGCCATTGTGTATGCCACACCTATTCATAAAATGTACATACTGCGTCAGTGAATAGAGCAAGGATGTCAGCAGATAAGACAGACATCGATAATATGAGAGCGTGTGAGACAGTCAATGATGCGGCGAAAAGACGCCTGCATTACAGCTCGTGGTAGCCATTTTGAGCACCTTCTGTAATAGTAACGTACACTTTATCAACACAATGACCAACCTGCATAGTGAAGCGGTCTGTGTTACGTACACCACAAACAATGCTTGTAACACGGAAACGAAGGCAAATACACTATATGTTTACAGGGCATGCTTTGCTTGTTGTCAGGTCCTCTATCGAATCCCCGGAGCTTTCCCACATATTTAGTTACAAGTTTACAACCTGTATATCAAAATAACACAAATTACACACGCACCCAAGTACACGATGTCGCAAGAACTCCTAAACCAATCAACAACATGTTTTCTCTTTGTTTCTATGCTTTCTTAATTATTCAAACATTTGAATGACTCGATTTGTTCGTCGAATCATTCAAAAGCAAATGTTTCAAAATTCGAATGTTGGAGAAGGTTGGAAATTTGAACATTTCGAGTAATTAATGTTAATAAAATTCAATAAAATATTCCAATTTATTCTTAAATGTATTTATAGATAGCCTATACAATTTCGCTTTCTTCCTCCGAACGTTTGAACATAAACAGCTGAAATATTTAGATGTACTGTAATTCTTCCTTATATTTTTCTATCTTTTAACACGTCCGTCTTTCAAAATTTACTTTAACTTAATTTGGCCAAATGGAAATATTCATGAAAGTTCTGTTAATAGTATGCAATTTTAAAAAGAATTATGAAAATCGAAAAATGCATTTATTTTCCAAAAGCATGCGCCAAAATAAGGAGAGAGTCATCAAGGAGCATCCCTGACAAATAACATTGATTAGTTCGTGAGGAAAAGGTAAATAAAGAATTGGAACTTGATATTATAGCTTTCAGTTGGTCAACACAAAAATAATTCCGATTATTGGAATATGTGAAGTGTGAACAACCTGATAAAAATTACTTATGATTAAGATTTATAGCCTATATATAGTTGCGGGATATTGAAGAAGGAGATAATACTGTAATAACAAAGTCGTATGGCCTCGAGTGCCCGGCGGAGCTTTGTTATTTGACGCACAGAGGGCAGCTTGCATGTAAAATTTTGCTGTTCCTTGGAGCGCTGTGAAAGTCGAGGATGTTTGATATCTAAGCTCCTTGACATCAGAGCACTTTCTAGTAGAGAAAGGAGGAACGTTTGTGTTGCCGGAAAATCCCGATATTAATTTTGCCCTGATGAACAGAGCCTACTGAATTCAAATGGGTTCTTTAACATGCCAACAACGAATGACATGTGTGTCGTGATTTTTGTCGTCTTTATAAAATCACTTACCATGGCCAGGAGCGAACCTGCAAGCTTGGGGGTTGGTAATCCGAAACGATAACCACTCACACACCGTGGCAAGCAAAAGAAGAGAAAACTAAGGAATGACATATTTCTGTCGTCCAACGAGCATCATCAGAATAAAATATGCAAGACAAATAACTCTACAAAACACTACCATGCCTACAATGACACCCACAGACATTCTCTGTCCTCCAAAATCAAAATACAAGAAAACCTGTCAGTAAACTTATTGAGTGTGGTAATTGTTACTAATAAAAGCGGTTTCGGTGGCTTGTCAGTAGCATGCTAAGCTCCTGTGTCCAAGATCGCGAGTTCAAACCCGGCCGAAGTCGTCGGATTTTTTTTTTCAGAGCGTAAATATCCATCAGTATGCCTCCTTTGGAGGGGAAGTAAAGCCGGCGGTCACATGTCATAGATTTATGTCATGTAAAAGAACCTTTCACTAATTAAGCTTGTGTGAAGATAAATTTGCAGGTTAGATTTCGTTCAAACGCTCTTTCAAAGTTCCAACGTTCATCACTAGGTATCAGTGACATCTGACAGCGAAAGTTGGAACTACTTTAAATTGAACGGAACTTGTAGCCAAGCACACCCGATGGGTGTCCACATTGTAGCAGTTACAGCCTGTGGCGAGCCAAACATGTCATACGCTAAATAAATAAATAATTGATAAATATTAACGGATTAGCCACCGAAGAAAAAAATATTTATATTAATGTTGTAAATCTTAGAAATGACGATGCCATCAACAAAACAGTCTTCCTCCCCCAAACTACTCTATGAAGGTGTAGCTACTACAGTAGGGTCTATTGTTGTGATACACTTAAGGAATAAGCCCTAAACCACAGTACAATTGTAAACTAATAAGCGGAAATTAACTAAAAGTACTCTGTTGCGATGATCAAAACCTATAACTACAACATAAAAATGTTGTTTGTCTATTAACTTACTAATGTACTCAAAAATGTACTGTTGATACTTATCTGAAGTTGTGAAATACAGTGAGTCCAGGAATGTTCTCCGCAGCGCCTACATGCGTCTGCGAGAGCTAGCTACAGCAGTTACGTTGGCAGCACGGCTGCCACTTGCATCATAACAAATAAGCAGTTAACTTTTTACTCACCACAGCCATTCATAACACATGCTGGAACCATTCACAGTACATCACTCTTTTTCTGTAATCAGTTTGTTTTAATTCATGAACCACGGTAACTTTATAAGGGAACAACTGAAGCTTGTCTCTTACAGCTTTATGTGCTGTCGACATAGAGATTCCTGTTTGTTGAGCTAATTTTCGTGTTGATTTACTTGGACTACGCAGCATTATATCGGAGATTTCATCAAGTTTTTCGTCTGTTAAAAGCGTAGGCCTGCCTGTTCACGATACATCGTGAACTGAGCCAGTCACACGAAATTTACTTACCAAATCTCGAACGGTATCACGGTTTGGACACTTTGAATTTGGACACCTCGCCTGCAATCTTAATTTTACATTTTCTGTAAACCGATCGCCTTCGCGAAAAACGTATTCCACCAAAAAACTCTCTCTTTAGTAGTAAACATTACCGCCCGTATACTGTTGCACTCTTCCAATAATCTATCTGAACGCTCGCATACTGCAATAGACACTGATGATATTCAGGCTCGCTCGCTTATCGCAATACACACTGACAGCTCACACGCGGGATTCCCCCTTTCAAGGACACAGTGCAGCCAACTAACCTTATGACTCAACCACTCGCAGCTGCACGTATCCACTGCGGATAACATTCTCGGGCGCCCTGTATCTTCAGGCTCCTCAGACAACCAGGCTTTTTTTTGGCGGCAGCCTTTAGTAAACTGTTTAAATAATCTGAGTTATTTGAATTTATGTAACTTTCATAAAATCAAGTACCTCTTGAAAAGTGTTTATAAATTAGCATGGGAAATAGGACATACCGGAGTCCCTTAACCCTTTATGGGATATTGGTCTCTATATTAACCACCTGTCATAAGGAAGTTTTAAGCTTTCAAAGATGCTGATAGTTGAATCTTTAAGCCACATTTTGGAGAATTTTCCTGCTGAAGGATACAACAATCCAAAATGGCGAGCATCCGAAATATTTTGACGGTTCTCAATATCTACAAAATATTTTACAGCAATCATACTGAATTTTTTTATGTTCATAGAGACTATGAACATAAGTTTACCTATAGGACTTTCAGTAACCTGGTGAGCACAAATCCAACATGACGGCGACGCGAAGTATAAATATTTAAACGGACGTTTCTTGCGGTTTAACCATCCGAGTGCAGTGAAACTTTGCACGTTAAATGCTTATACAAACGTTAATCCACTGGCATCTAATTTATTTCAATTGTTTTCATATCCACAAGATGGCAGCTGTACGAAATTTTAAAATCTCGTTTTTACTTCTTGTGTTCTAATCATGCGATTGAAGTTTGAATACCACAAGTACACAATAATCTTCATGTAATAGTACATAAATAAAAATCCAACCTGGCGACCATCTGAAATATTTAGACGGTTCTCAATATCGACGAATCTATCACAACCTTAAAACTGAAATTTTGTTTGTTGATAGAGGCAATTAACATGAGTAGGATATATGAAAATAGGCTATATAATTCTTCACGGAACTACTTGTTTTTTGTATATTAGAGTGAGTCCATGTATGGTTTAGATTCACAATATGACCAAGTAGGTGGGATGAACACAATTTTAGAACCACAATTTACACACAATTTTAGAACCCCAATATATAGTCAACAAGAAGTTCCGTGACGAACTAAAGAGCCTGCTTTTCTTAAAATGTAAGATCTATGCCAATGATTAATCTATATGGATCTATCTAGAATAATGACGAAATTAAGTTGGTAATATCGAAATTTCTAATTAGTTCGAAATACTGTATACCTGGCATACTGTAGCCTAATAGAGAACTACAGTCGGCAGCCCTGGTGACTGAATATATTCTTAGTTCCATCTCTTAAGGTACAGAATACAAAATTTGGTTGAAGTCCAATGGATAGCATGGACGTTACATGCAGTTAAACATTGGATCTAACAGCGCGCGTAAAATCATGTTGGCAACAATGACATACATGTATTGGTCAGAAATAATCTGAAATAATATGATCTATTGTTGTGTCAATTTTGAATAAAATCCATTAGTTGTATAGAAGTTACATGCATTTGAAAATTGGATCTATCAGCAGGCTTAGAATCATGTTGGCAGCACTGACGTATATTAGTTACTCCAAATTAATCTAGAATGCCAGGTACTATACGTGTGCAAAGTTTAGAGCTATTGGCTTGCATACTTTCTGATATATTGATATTAGGGTAACAAAAATAGAGACAGTATTTATTAACAGTTGGCAGCCCTGGTTACTCTTAATAATCGGCATATACATATCTGTTATGGTACACATAGCACACACGAAATTTGGTTGAAATCCAAATGATAGTATAGAAGTTACATGTATTTAAAGTTGGACCTCTCAGCAGGCTTAGAATCATGTTGGTAGCACTGACGTATATAAGTTACTCCAAATTAATATAGCATGCCAGGTACTATACGTGTGCATAGTTTAAAGCTGTCGGCAGGCATACTTTCTGATATATTGGTATTTGCATAACATAAATTGAGAGCATTTATTAACAGTTGGCAGCCCTGGTGGATCTTAATAATACGTTCAGTCATGTCTGTTTATGTACACATAGCACATACGAAATTTGGTTGAAATCCAATTAATAGTGTAGAAGTTATATGCATTTAAAATTTGGACCTATCAGAAGGCGTATATTCATTTTGGCAACACTGCGATGTATGACCTCCTGGAAATTAAACTGCAATATTATTATCTATACGTGTGCCAATTTTGAAATAGCTCCTATTCATACCTTCCAGGATATCCAACATGGAGCTCAAATTTCAATTGCGATTTTTCAGCAGTTGGTAGCACTGACATCATTTTCAAATATGGGCGTGAGCTTTCAGGTATAGATCTTTACTCCTACCAAATTTTGTTTCGATTGCTGCAGCCGTTTAGGAGTTGATAGGGGGGGGGGCACACGCACAGCCAGACAGACAGACAGACAGAAGGACAGACAGACAGACAGACAGACACACATTTGCCCGATCTCATAAGTCTACTTTTTCCTCATTTTTGCAAAATGAGAAAAGTAGGCTAAAAATAGTCGTCATGGAAACCGCTAGCTTTAGTGAAATCTGAAGTCCTTGGATTATTTGTCTCTGCACGTTAGAGCCACCTGGTTGCAACCAGTCCATCTACCGTCATACCTTACGGCCGTGGCGGAAAGTTATGTTTTGTACCATAGGTGGCAGTGATGTTGGTAGCGAAAGACTAGATTCGACAAATGAGCGACGTCACGTCAATCGTTTCAACGAAATCCCATATGCCACCATATACCAATCATCCGATTGCGATGAAACTTTGGTGAATCATTGAGTGCACTCCAGGGAAGGTCTCAGGCTTAGTAAATCCATTTGGCATATAAAATAGGTAGCATACGAGTAGATTCAACAAATGAGTGACGGCGCGTGAATCGTTTAAACAAAATCACGTATGCACTCATATATCGTTTATCGATTGCGATGAAACTTAGAGGAGTTGTTGTGTACACTTACGTGAAGGTTTCTAACTTAGTAAATCCATTTCACAGTTGGTAGAGAACGAGTATATTCAACAAATGAGTGACAGTGCACGAATCGTTTAAACAATATTTCATATGCGTTCATTTGCCATTCATCTGATTGCGATGAAACTTTGGTGAGTTGTTAATTCATTTTAGGATAGTTTAGAGGCAGTTAACGGAAATTGAAGAAAATATTGTGTGTCCAAAAGCACCTCAAGAAACAGAATTACAACGCCAACATTTTCTGTGATTGGCATTGCCACGCATGTCGGGTACAGCTTGTATAAATATAGAAGTAAATATCATAAAAATAAAATTACAATAATACAAGAAGTATAAAAATGGAGGCAGTATTTATTAACAGTTGGCATCCCTGGTTACTCTTAAGAATCGGCATAGTCATATCTGTTATGGTACACATAGCACACACGAAATTTGGTTGAAATCCAAATGATAGTATAGAAGTTACATGTATTTAAAGTTGGACCTATCAGCAGGCTTAGAATCATGTTGGAAGCACTGACGTATATAAGTTACGCCAAATTAATATAGAATGTCAGGTACTGTGCGTGTGCATAGTTTAAAGCTGTCGGCTTGCATACTTTCTGATATATGGGTATTTGGATAAAAACAATTGAGAGCATTTATTAAGAGTTGGCAGGCGCCCTGGTGGCTCTTAAGAATGCGCTCAGTCATATCTGTTTATGTACACATAGCACATACGAAATTTGGTTGAAATCCAATTGATAGTGTAGAAGTTATATGCATTTTAAATTTGGACCTATCAGCAGGCTTATAATCATGTTGGCAACACTGCCATGTATGGCCTCCTGGAAATTAAACTGCAATATTATTATATATACGTGTGCCAATTTAGAAATAGCTCCCATTCATACCTTCCAAGATATCCAACATGGAGCTCAAATTTCAATTGCGATTTTTCAGCAGTTGGTAGTACTGACATTATTTTCAAATATGGCCGTGAGATATTCAGGTATAGATCTCTACTCCAACCATATTTTGTTTCGATTGCTGCAGCCGTCTAGGAGTTGATAGGGGGACACACACACACAGCCAGACAGACAGACAGACAGACACACATATGCCCGATGTCATAAGTCTACTTTTTCCTCATTTTTGTAAAATGTGAAAAGTAGGCTAAAAATATTCAAACAAAATCTATAAGGACACTAGCTGACCCGGCAGACGTTGTCCTGCCAATCAAAGAAAGTGTTGTAACTTTGTTTTATGAAGTGCTTTTGGATACACAATATTTTTTTCAATTTCTGATAATTCCCTCTAAACTATCGAGAAATGAATTAACTAATTTAGAAACATTCGTTGGAGCGTGCACAACAACTCTCCAAAGTTCCATCGCAATCGGATAAATGGCATTTAACGCATACGGGATTTGGTTTAAATGATTCGTGCGCTGTCACTCATTTGTTGAATCTACTCGTGCTCTACCAACTGTGAAATGGAATTACTAAGTTAGAAAGCTTCACGTAAGTGTACACAACAACTCATCAAAGTATAGTCGCAATCGATGAATAGTATATGAACGCATAGGGGATTTTGTTGGAACGCTTTGCGCGTCGTCACTCATTTGTTACATCTACTCGTGCGCTACCAATATTGTAAAATGGATTTACCAAGTTGAACACCTTCCCTGGCGTGCACACAACAACTCATCAAAGTTTTATCGGAATCGGATGAATGACATATCAACGCATACGGGATTTTCTTTAAACAATTCGCGTGCCGTCACTCATTTGTTGAATCTACTCATGCGCTACCTATTGTAAAATAGATTTACTAAGCTTGAAACCTTCTCTGGATTGTACTCAATGATTCACCAAGGTTTCATCGCAATCGGATGAATGATATATGACGGCATACGGGACATTGTGGAAAAGATTCGCGTGCCGCTGCTCATTTGTTATATCTACTCGTGCGCTACTTATAAAAACTGGATTTACTAAGCCAGAAACCTTTCCTGGAGTGTACACAACAATTCAACAAAGTTTCATCGCAATCGCATAAATGGTATATGTAAGATACAGGACTTGGTTGAAACGATTCGCGCGCCATCGCACATTTGTTGAATATACTCGTGCGCTATCTACTGTAAAATGAACGTACTAAGCCAGAAACCTTTACTGAAGTGAACACAACAATTCACCAAAGATTCATCGCAATCGGATAAATGGTAGCCTACAGTATATGGACGCATACGGTACTTTGTTGAAATGATTCGCGTGCAGTCACCCTTTTGTTGAATCTACTCGTGCGATACCAATTGTAAAATGGATTTATTAAGCCAGAAACCTTCCGTACGGTGTACACAACAACTTACCCAAGTTTCATCGTAATCGGATGAATGGTATTTGAACGCATACGGGACCTTATTGAAACGCTTCGCGCGTCGTCGCTCATTTGTTGAATCTATTCGTGCGCAACCTCCTGTGAAATGGATTTACTAAGTTAGAAACCTTCACGTAAGTGTACACAACTCATCAAAGTTTCATCGCAATCGATGAATGGTATATAAACTTATACGGAATCTTGTTGAAACGCTTCGCGCGCCGTCGCTCATTTGTTGAATCTAATCGTGCGCTACCTATTGTAAAATGAATTTACTAAGCCAGAAGCCTTCCCAGGATTGTACACAACATCTCACCCAAGTTTCATCTCTATCGGACGAATGGTATTTGAACGCATACGGGACCTTTCTGAAACGCTTCGCGCGTCGTCGCTCATTTGTTGAATCTTGTCGTGCGCTATCTATTGTAAAATGGATTTACTAAGCCAAACACCCTCCCTGGAGTGCACTCAACATCTCACCCAAGTTTCATCACAATAGGATGAATGGTGTATGAAAGCATACGGGATTTTGAAACGCTCTAACGGTCAGAGACAAACAGTAGAATTCGACATCACTGCCACCTTTGGTATAAAACACAACTTTCTGCCACGGGCGGAGTGTATATTATGGCGGTAGTTGCACAGGTTGCGACCAGGTGGCTCTTCGTGCAGAGACAAACAATCCAAAAGCATCACTTTTCACTAAGGCTAGCGGTTTCCATGACGACTCTCTATGACTGTAAATTGTGGTTCTAACATTCTAAAATTCCAACTACCTGGTCAAATTGTGAATCTAAACCATACATGGACCCACCCTAACATACACACAAAATTTCATCGAAATCGGCCCAGCCGTTTAGGAGGAGTTCAGTCACATACACACGTGTCGAAGAATTATATATATAAAGAAGATGTACACAACAACTCATCAAAGTTTCATCGCAATCGAAGAATGGTATATAAACTTATACGGGATTTTGTTGAAACGCTTCGCACGCCGTCGCTCATTTGTTGAATCTAATCGTGCGCTACCTATTGTAAAATGAATTTACTAAGCCAGAAGCCTTCCCTGGAGTGTACACAACATCTTACCCAAGTTTCATCTCTATCGGACGAATGGTATTTGAACGCATACGGGACCTTTCTGAAACGCTTCGCGCGTCGTCGCTCATTTGTTGAATCCTGTCGTGCGCTATCTATTGTAAAATGGAATTACTAAGCCAAACACCTTCCCTGGAGTAAACTCAACATCTCACCCAAGTTTCATCGCAATCGGATGAAACGCTCTAACGGTCAGAGACAAACAGTAGAATTCGACATCACTGCCACCTTTGGTATAAAACACAACTTTCCGCCACGTGCGGAGTGTATGTAATGGCGGTAGTTGCACAGGTTGCGACCAGGTGGCTCTTCGTGCAGAGACAAACAATCCAAAAGCATCACTTTTCACTAAGGCTAGCGGTTTCCATGACGACTGTCTATGACTGTATATTGTGGTTCTAAAATTGTGTGTAAATTGTGGTTCTAACATTCTAAAATTCCAACTACCTGGTCAAATTGTGAATCTAAACCATACATGGACCCACCCTAACATACACACAACATTTCATCGAAATCGGCCCAGCCGTTTAGGAGGAGTTCAGTCACATACACACGTGTCGAAGAATTATATATATAAAGATAAATTGAAATTTAAAAATAAATCTATAAACATTAAAATTAGAGAAACAAAAAATAATATTATTAATAACTATAATAATTAAAATAAATTAAAATCTAAAAAAAAAAAATGTTTTGCCCCATAAAGGGTTAATTCGGTGGAAGGAATAAATACAGTTTCAGAGCGGGATCACTCCATTCACTTACTGTACCTTTGCTGGCAATCTAATCCCTGTGAGGACACATTTCTGTCACTAGGAATGTGATTATGAATACTTAGCAGGAGTAATAACCGGGCTAGTACCTCACAATATTATTGTCGAGTACTTTCTGGTTCATTATTATGAAATATCTCACATAAAGTTGCACCGGGATACTTTGAATTACAAGAATTTCAAAACACTGAAAGACTGGGAGAAGTTGAAATGCATTTAGATGGTAAGGAATTCCCAGGAGTGAGTTTTTAGCTAACAAAGAGTAATGAAAGTGGAATGGAAAGAGAAGGAAAAGACTGTTTTACGGAGCAATTTCTTTTTATCTTCCTCCTTTTAAAATGTACGTCCCTGGCGAAGTTTGTTTGCCTCTGGGTCACCTGCTATCTTCTCGTGGCTCTAACTCCTCGTTTAACGGCGCGATAAGAAAGCAGCTGCACCAACCACACGCAAAACCTAATCATGAATATCGTTATCAAGCTGAAATACGTATGATTCAAAAAAATCATAGTTCTAGCCGTTCAGGCGGGGAACGTAATGTTGAATACATATCTTGGGAATATCAACAAGTAGTTCCGTGATGAACTAAAGCCTATTTTCACATATCCTAATTATGTTAATTGCCTCTATCAGCATAAAAGATACAGTTTGATTGCTGTACAAGATTCGTAGATATTGAGAACCGTCTGAAATTGTCTGATGGCCTCCATGTTGGATTGTTCTATGTTTAGGCCATAGAGTTATCTACTGTTAAAGGATGGTTATTGCTCAGGTAAATTATTCAAACTTTCACTTGGATCGCATGCTTAAGACACAAGAATAAATGTCAATTTTAAAATTTCGCACGGCCACCATCTCGAGGTTATGTAAACAATTGTACTAAATCATATGCCAGTGCATTACAATGTGTATAGTCATTTACTGTACCCTATTTCACTGCGCTCGGATGGTTATATCGCGAGAAAAGTCCATTTAAAAGTCTCAAATTTGCATGGCCGCCATGTCAGTTTTGTAGTTACCATATATTTGAAAATCTCATAGGTGAATTTCCAGAAGTGCCCTTTATAAGCGTACAAAATTCAGGGTGTTATCGGATATAGTTTCGGAGATATTGAATGCCGGTGAAATATTTCGCACAGCCGCCATGTTGGATTGGTGAGACGTAATAAAATTTGAAGTATACGGTTGGGGTCGGTTGAAATGGTGCCATGACCTTACCGAGTACATTGAAATAGCTCCAGCCGTTTAGAAGTTATTAGAGGGGGGGGGACACACACATACGCACACATGGACAAAAGGTGACCTCAGAAGCTTTTTTTTTTCATTAAAATAAAGTAGGCTAAAAAAGAAAAGAAATAATAAACTGGTCTAACGCTTGGTGTTCATGACTTGTCAGTCAAAACGAAAGTAGATATTTTGATTTTGGTTGGTTGGTTGGTTCCTCGGTTTAGGGACTGCGATAACGTGGTCATGTAGCCCCGTGTAATTTGGATGTGTGTAGAATATGTCTGATAACCGGTGTTATTTCTGATGGCTCTATTAGTGTGGGTTATTTTGATTTTGATTTGACCATGTATGGGTTAACACAAGCGCTCGTAGTGATAGATTTAGTGAACTATATATGACAAGGGATTTGGTCTAAGGCTTGGTGACCATGTATTGTTTAAACGAAACTACTCGAGTTTCGTCTGTCATCTTCTGTTTAAAGAGGTTTGCATTTCTTTGAAGTAGTTTCATTTTTAGTTGTTGATTACAATTTCTTCATCTTGATGCAGACTCATTCCAGGTTCGTCGCTGAATCTTACTATTTTTTGATTTTTAATTTTATGACTCCAGTTTTGAATATTTTGTGTATTATCCAAACTCCTCGAATGTGTGGGTGGCATGGTGGCACACAGTAAACAGGCAAATAATGGACAATACACATAGCCTATAACAGTGTTCAACATTATAAAATGTCTGTAGTATTTTCATAATGTTGTTAAGATATATGGGCTAAACGTGAAATACCTGACAGTTGTCTTTGAAATGTCTGAATTTGATTGTACTGTAATTTAGGTACCAGCATTGTTAAATCTGATCCGTTCCTCGCATTGATAATAACCCCTGGAACTACAGCCTTTGAAGAGCCTAGGCCTACCAAGCGACCGCTGCCCAGCCATTTGGCCTGCAGATATTGGGGTGACGCGTGGTCGGCGCTTCGGGTCCCCTCGGCCGTTAATCTTGGTTTTCGTGACCTGGGCGCTGTCTCACTGTCAGATAGCTACTCAATTGTCCTCACGGGGCTGAGTGCACCCCGTTCCAGCCTTCACGTCAGTTTCTAAAATCCCTGACGGAGCCGGGAATCGAACTCGGGGCCTCCGGGTGAGAGGCAGGTGCGCTACTCCAACACCACAAGGCCGGCTCCTCGCATTGATAGCTGCATCAAATACAGTTCACGCTTCACTTCGATAGTTACTGGAAAGTCTGAGGATTCACAGAGCTCTGTCATTAAAAGCGATCTCGGTTTTTTCGTAGCCACTGCGAAGATAGAATACGCGCCTTAGCACGCTGCGACCCTCATTACGGCGGGCGGGCCTGAGCCTGGGCGGCTAGCACTCCCGTCTCTCTGATTGTCACAATTAAAGATTGTCGCTTGCCTTTCCTTAGACCTCTTGTGTGTTCTGTGCCACGCCACGCCGCTTCAGCGGAAAGAAAAGAGGGGATTAAAGCAGGAGAAATCAGGGACACTTTCCTTGTTCTAAACAGCAAATTAATTCTTTTATATGAGGCGCTACTCAGTTGTTGTTTGAGTCTTCAGTACTTTGTCTGGTTTGATGCAACTCTCCTGAGATAATCGATTCATCTCCACATAACCACCACACCCCACATCTAAGATAATCTCATTAAGATATTGTAATTGAGTCGTCCAGTTGCAAAACTCGTTTAATCCACTTGTGAATAAGGATCAGGTCGTAAAATTAATTATTTAATTAGTTTATTTTATTTTACTTTATTTTATTTTATTTAGTTTTGTTTAATTTTATTTCGTTTGATTTCGTTTTAAATGTTTTAATTAATTTTTTGTTTTATTTTTTTTGTTTTGTTTTATTTGATTTTCCAGAAAACAAACATAAAAGAAAACAAAAAAAAAACGCGAAGCAAAAAGAAAAAATCAAAAACAAAAGCAAAAGCAGAAAATAAATTTAAAAAATTACGAGCCTTACAGTAGTCGCATATGATGTGTAACATCTGACATGTTATTCGAATAATTCCATATTAATTACTCGCATTTTTTTTTTAAATGAACTCATAGTGCTACCTTGTGCCAGCGAACATGAAAGGATTCTCCAATGCATCTGCAGTTGTGCCATACACCTGCAACTGTATGCGGGAGCAATCCACTGCCTACTTGATGCGAGCTGCGCTTTATACCGGCCAGTTAGTGAACCCATGCCAGCGGTGTTATTGAAAATGGCCTCTTATTGCCGATATAGCGCACTGCCAAGTATAGGCGCGATAAAAAATTAGGTGTGCAGTAGGTATATTAAATGCGTTTCACCCAGTGATACGTTTAGACCAACGAAGTTTCAATTATTGTTACTAGTCTGTGTTTATATACTGAATTCCTACGTTGTTTGGAGTGTTGGTTGATGCGATATAGCACTCGACGTATCGAGTGCTTATATTAAATAAGAATACAGCAAAAGTATGAAGATTTAATAAATCGTAATTGTTTTCAGCAAATGTGATATAATGAATATTTTCACACCAAAGAACGACAACTTGAAGATGGTTTATTGTAAGAATTTCTTTAATGGGGCCTTCAAACCTTGAGGTAAACCGTATGCGATTTACATTCCACATAGTCACATGGCTTACAGTACGTCGTTGTACCGATCTCCGCCACCGCGCGCGCTCATTGTTTCCATCCCATGCACTTCCGTCCCATCCACTTCCGTCTCTTTTCCAAAATCAATCCCACAAAAATGTCCAGCTACCGAGTGCCACAATAATATCCAGATACCGAGTGGAAAGATGTTACACATCAAAAACAATAAACGCAAAGCAAAAAGCAAAATTCAAAAAATCAAAAGCAGAAAAACAAACACAAAACTGAAACCAAGAAAGAAAAGCAGAAAGTAAAATGCAAAAGGAAAAGCACCAAGCAAACACAAAACCAAAACCCAAAATCACAAAGCAAAAATAAAAAGGTAGAAAACAAGAAGTTCCGTGAAGAACTATACAGCCTACATTTCAT
Organism: Meconema thalassinum; assembly: GCA_946902985.2. Lineage (NCBI taxonomy): Eukaryota > Metazoa > Arthropoda > Insecta > Orthoptera > Tettigoniidae > Meconema > Meconema thalassinum. The sequence continues at coordinate 925,850,308 of OX336388.2, forward strand.
GCCAATGATTATTCTACAGTAACTATGAACCTATCTAGAATAATGACGAAATTAAGTTGGTAATATCGAAATATCTAATTATTTCAAAATATACCTGGTATAATGTAGCCTAATAGAGCACTACAGTTGGCAGCCCTGGTGACTGAATATATTCTTAGTTCCATCTCTTAAGGTACAGAATACAAAATTTGGTTGAAGTCCATTGGACGTTACATGCAGTTAGACACTGGATCTATCAGCACGCGTAAAAGCATGTTGGCAACAATGTCATGTGTGTGCTTGTCAGAAATAATCTGAAATATTATGATATCTTGTTGTGCCAATTTCGGATGAAATCCATTTGTTAGTATAGAAGTTACATGTATTTAAAAATTGGTCTTATCAGCAGGCATAGAATCATGTTGGCAGCACTGACTTATATTAATAACTCCAAATTAATCTATAATGTCAGGTGCTATCCGTGTGCAAAGTATAGAGCTGTTGGCTTGCATACTTTCTGATATATTGATATTAAGGTAAAAATAATATAGACAGCATATATTAACAGTTGGTAGCCCTGATTGTTCTTAACAATACTTATAGTCATATCTGTTATGTTACAAATTGCACATACGAAATTTGGTTGAAATCCAACTGATAGTATAGAACTTACATGTATTTAAAAAAGTCCTCTCGGCACGCCGGAAGGCGGAGGTAGATTTCACCGGACAAACTTGGGGATAGGCGAAAATAGGCAGAATATGCAGGTTTTCGTAGAAGGATCAGACCTCATTTATTGCGCGAAAGTATTTTATAATTGGAGATTAATTAACTTTCTTTTCGTCATTTTATGTATATTTTAAACATGTTTTTGTCTTATGATGACGGTAACCTTCTTGTCATTTGGAGTCCATTTTTATACTTGTGGTCACACTGTCCTTATGCAAGGTTTCGACACTGATGTGTAACTATGTAACGGTCTGTTACTTCTTCACGCAAAATTATATCTCCCGCAGATATTGGTTGGTTCCTCAGTTTAGGGGCTGCGACAACGCGGTCATGTAACCCCGTGTACTTTGGGTGAGTGTAGAATCTGTCTGATAAATGGCGTGAATTGTGATGGCTGTATTAGTCTGTAATTCAGGTAAGGAATGCAGACGCTCAATTTCAAGCAGTAGTTCCTAATGTTGCTACCAGATACTACCGTCAACGACACCTAGCTGTGAACTTGGCAACTAGATGCCACCGCAATCAGCAACTCACAACGAACGTTGGAACCTCCCCTCCAAAGGAAAGCATACTGAGGGATTTTTAGCGCTCTTAGAAAATCCGACGACTTTGGCCGGCTTTGAACCCACGACCTTGGGCATAGAAGTTCAGCATGCTACCAGTTACGTCACGAAGCCGCTTCACACTTAGTCAGATGGAAATCTGAATCTGATCTCGCGCAAGTGCGTTGTCATGGCAACGTCTGATGGCTCATCCCTCATCAATTTAGTAGTGTTGCCATGGCAACCACTGATAGCTCTTGGCATTTTCTTATAATTCCGAAATCATTTTTCTCATCCCTTGGCGTAATGGTGGGTCATATCAAAAATTCTTTCAGACAAAAGTTTTAGGTAATTATTTTGGGGAATATTGTCCATTTTGTACGGTTTTGAAATTGTGCCTATTAAGAGAGATATGATTAATGTTTCCCGGAAAACCCACTTTTTCCCACCCCTTTGGTCAATGGTTGGTGCTATAAAAATATTCTTCAAACATGAATTTTTGAGCTTTATCCGACACATAGTATGAACTTTGAACAGATTCGATATTTCCCATATTAAGAGAGTTATAGTAATATTTCATTTTTTCGAAAAAAGTCCCCCATTTTCATCCCCTTCGACCAATTTAGCCCAGTAACGAACTCGACCGAGATTTTATGGGTATACATATTCGGTAAAAAATTCAAAGTGATTGGTGCAAAATTACGGCAGTTATCGTGTCCACAAGAAACTGATATACATAAATTATATATAAACTTTTGAACTGACGGCGGTTTTGGGGTCTGGGGGATGTGAAACGCGAAGATATGTCGAAATTTTCCGGAAATCGAAACATGGTACCCATTGCAATAGTTAGCTTTCTAATGAAATCTACCTAAAATACTACCAACAACGACATCTAGCTGTGAACTTGGCTACTAGATGCCACCGGAACCATCAACTCGCAACGAACGTTGGAACTTCCCCTCCGTAGGAAAGCAAACTCAGTTTTTTTTAGCGCTCTTAGTAAATCCGACTTCAGCCGGGTTTGAACCCGCGACCTTGGGCATAGAAGTTCAGCATGTTACCAGTTCCGATACCGAAGTCGCTTCCCACAGAGAGATGGAAAACTGAATGTTATCTCGTGCAGTGGCGTTGTCATAGCAACTGCTGATGGCTCATCCCTTATCAATTAAAAGTAAAGTTGTCATGGCTACCTCTCTTGGCACTTGGCATTTTCTTATAATTTAAATCATTTTGCTCACCCCGTGGCGTAATGGTGGGTTATATCAAAAATTCTTTCAGACAAAAGTTTTAGGTAATTATTGGAGAAATATTGTCCATTTTGTACGGTTTTGATATTGTGCCTATTAACAGAGATATGATTAATGTTTCCCGAAAAACCCACTTTTTCCCACCCCTTTGGTCAATGGTTGGTGCTATCAAAATACTTTTCAAACATAAATTTTAGGGCCTTGTCCGGCACATAGTATGAACTTTGAATGGATTCAATATTTCATATATTAAGAGAGTTATAGCGATATTTCACTTTTTCGAAAAAAGCCTCCCATTTTCACCCCCTTTGACCGATTTTGCCCATTAACGAACTCGACCGAGATTTTAAGGGGATACATATTATGTAAAAAATTCAAAGTGATTGGTGCAAAATTACGGCAGTTATCGTGTCCACAAGAAACTGATATACATATATATATACATACATAAATTATATATAAACTTTTGAACTGACGGTGGTTTTGGGGTCTGGGGGATGTGAAACGCGAAGATATGTTGAAATTTTCCGGAAGTCGAAACATGGGACCCATTGCAATAGTTAGCTTTCTTATGAAATCTACCTAAAATTGGTACTATAAGTAAGCTTATAATCATGTTGGTAGAACTGAAGTATATAAGTTACTCCAAATTAATCTAAAATTTCAGATTATACGTGTGCATAGTTTAAATCTGTCGGCTTGCATACTTTCCGATATATTGGTATTTGGATTTAAAAATAGAGAGAGAGCAATTATTAACACTTGGCAGCCCTGGTGGCTCTTAAGAATACACTCAGTCATATCTGTTTATGTACACATTTTACATTCAAACTTTGGTTTAAATCCAATTGATAGTGTAGAAGTTATATGCATTTAAACATTGGACTTATCAGAAAGCTTAAAATTATTTTGGCAACACTGTTATGTATGGCCTCCTGGAAATTAAACTGAAATAGTATTATATACATGTGTGCCAATTTTGGAATAGCTCCCAAGCATACCTTGCAAGATATCCAACATGGAGCTCAAATTTATAGTGCGTTTTTTCAGCAGTTGGTAGCACTGACATCATTTTCAAATATGGACGTGAGATATTCCGGTGCACATCTTTACACATACTAAATTTGGTTTTGATTGCTGCTGCCGTTTAGGAGTTGATAGGGGGGGACACACACACAGCCAGACAGACAGACAGACAGACACACATTTTCCCGGATCGATCTCATAAGTCTACTTTTTCCTCATTTTTGAAAAATGTGAAAAGTAGGCTAAAAATAAACACAAAACATACCGTACGTGAGGCAAAGTCCAGAGAAACGTTTCTCATGAAAATGATTCTTATTCACAAGTGAATTAAACGAGTTTTGCAACTAGACGACTCAATCGTGGTCTACCGCTGCATTTCTTGTCGCCGACCCTTTATTCATATCTAACTCTGCTATCGTAGTATGCGTCCTACCAGCCTATCTATTATCTTCATTAGTAGTCATCAAAAAAATCGCTCCTCTCTCCCACTCGTCTTAATACCTCTTCATTTGTTACTCTACCTACCCATCTGATCTTCATCATTCTTCTGTAACACCACATTTAAAATGATTCTATTCTTCTCGTTTCTGCTGCTCCAACAGTCCAAGTTTCACTACCATAGAGCGCCATGCTCCAGACAAAATATTTCAAAAATGAATTTCTAATACAAAAATCTATATTCGATGTAAATATATTTCTTTTCTGTACAAATGCTTTCCTTGACTGTACTAATCTACTGTATATATCCTCTTTGCTACCGACAGCAGTGGCTACGCTGGCTAAAGCGCAGCCTCAGGTCACGGGCCCAAGCTATCTGCTGACTCGGTAGACGCGTGGGTTCGAGCCCCACCGTCGGCCGTCCTTGCAATGGTTTTCCGTGGTTTCCCCATTTTCAACACCAGGAAAATGCTGGGACGGTACCTTCTGACAGGCCACGGCCACTTCCTTCCACATTCTTGCCCAGTTTCATTCATCTTCCTCCATTTCATCTCTCATCCCGACATGCAGGTCGCCCACGGGTGTCGCACTCGGCCTCTCAGATGGCCACACGGCAATAATCTACTTTGCTTTGTCCATCACTGGTTTGCTTCCTAAGTAGCGGAAGTCTCCTACTTCCTTTAGCTTTTCACCAGCCAATTTGACATCAATAGGGTTTTTTGATATATTTTTCTGCATTCCATTCTTTTATTACATTTATTGATTTTCATCAGGAAAACTTTTCTAAAGACGGAGTCCATACTATTTAGAAACTCATTCAAATCTTCTGATGAACCGGCGAAAATGACGATGTCTTCAGCAAATCTCAGAGTTGAAATTATTTCTCCATGAATCATTACTCCTAATTTAAATGCTTTTCTAATTTCCGTCATTGCTTGTTCTATGTACAGCTTGAAGAGTATGTGAGTTGCAGCCTTGCCTTACACCTTTCTGAATACCAACTTCCCTCTTATGTCCTCAGTAACCAGGATTAATAAACATTACAGTATTTTAACCTAATTTTAGTCACATTATTTAAATGAAAAACTAGCCTTATATATGATCTGCCGGGCTGATGTGTGTGTACGTCGGTCCGTCTAACCATCAGGCTGAGCGGTGATGAATAACGAGAGAATTAAAATAATCCTTGAGCTCGTTTACAATGAGGTTACCAATTAGAAACACACAGAGGTTGCACCTCGGCCGAGGGATTTGGCATTAATGATGGCGAACAGCAGACAGCAGGACTGTAATAAACCCAGAGGCCTCCCTCACACATACACATGAATCCTCTCCCCACCTCCATTCGTATCGTGAGCACTTATGCAGAGTCTCTGGTTCCGAGGAAACAGCCAACAGTTACAATAATATGGTCTGCAAATCGGGGACTGCCGAGTTATTTTATGTCACCATTCTTTAATTGATTGATTCACTCATGATCGTTCGTTCATTCATACACACATTTGAGTGACCATTCTTTCCCTCCTTCCTTCCTCCCGTCCTTCGTCCCTTCTCTCCTTACTCCTTTCCTTCCATCTCTCCTACCATCCTAACTTCGTTCCCTCCTTTCTTACTTCCTTCCTTCCTTCGTTCCTTCCTTTCTTACTTCCTTCCTTGCTTCCTTCCTTCTCTCCTACCATCCCTTCTTCGTTCCTTCCTTCGTTCCTTCTTTTTTCCTTCCTTCTCTCCTGCCTTCCTTCTTCGTTCCCTCCTTTCTTACTTCCTTCCTTCCTTCCTTCCTTCTCTCCTACCTTCCTTTCTTCGTTCCTTCCTTCCTTCCTTCGTTCCTTCGTTCCTTCCTTTCTTACTTCCTTCCTTTCTTCCTTCCTTTTCTCCTGCCTTCCTTCTTAGTTCCTTCCTTTCTTACTTCCTTCCTTTCTTCCTTCCTTCTCTCCTACCATCCCTTCTTCGTTACTTCCTTCGTTCCTTCCTTTCTTCCTTCCTTTCTGCCTTCGTTCCTTCCTTTCTTACTTCCTTCCTTTCTTCCTTCCTTCTCTCCTACCTTCCTTTCTTCGTTCATTCCTTCCTTCGTTCCTTCCATTCTTACTTCCTTCCTTTCTTCCTTCCTTCTCTCCTGCCTTCCTTCTTCGTTCCTTCCTTCCTTCGTTCCTTCCTTTCTTCCTTCCTTCTCTCCTACCTTCCTTTCTTCGTTCCTTCCTTCCTTCGTTCCTTCCTTTCTTACTTCCTTCCTTTCTTCCTTCCTTCTCTCGTACCATCCCTTCTTCGTTCCTTCGTTCCTTCCTTCCTTCGTTCCTTCCTTTCCTAATTCCTTCCTTTCTTCCTTATTTCTCTCCTACCATCCCTTCTTCGTTCCTTCCTTCCTTCCTTCCTTCCTTCGTTCCTTCCTTTCCTAATTCCCTCCTTTCTTCCTTCCTTCTCTCCTACCATCCCTTCTTCGTTCCTTCTTCGTTCCTTCCTTTCTTCCTTCCTTCCTTCTCTCCTGCCTTCCTTCTTCGTTCCCTCCTTCCATCGTTCCTTCCTTTCTTCTTTCCTTCTCTCCTGCCTTCCTTCTTCGTTCCTTCCTTCCTTCGTTCCTTCCTTTCATACTTCCTTCCTTTCTTCCTTCCTTCTCCCCTACCATCCCTTCTTCGTTCCTTCCTTGCTGCCTTCCTTTCTTCCTTACTTTCTTCCTTACTTTCTTCCTTCCTGTTTTCCTTTCTTCGTTCCTTCCTTGCTGCCTTCCGTTCTTCCTTCCTTTTTTTCTTCTTTTCTTCCTTTCTTCCGACCTTCCATCTGTCCTTCCTTCCGCCCTTCCTTCCTTCCTCCCTTCCATCTCTCCTTCCTCCTCTCACTCCTTTTCTTCCTTTTCTCCGTCCTTTCTTCTCTCATTCCTTCCTTCCTTTCTTCTCTCTTTCCTTTCTTCCCATCTTCCTTCTTTTCTCCCTTCCTTCTAACCTTCCTTCTTTCCCGCACTCATTCATTCATTCATGAATGGATGAATGAGAAAATGATTTGAAATGATTGAATAAATAATTAAATTAACAAATGAATAAATGAACGAATAAATCACATGAATAAATAAATAAATAAATAAATAAATGAGAGAATGAAAGAATACATGTATAAATGAATAAATAAATTTAGTTAACTGATTAACTAATTAAATATTAAATCTTACAACTAAGCATTGGTCAACAGGTTAGTTTATAACATACATTCATGATAACGGGAGTTAAATGTTTACGTTTCTAGAAAAATACATTCTCACTCTGTGTGCGTAAACAATGTCATAGTTAAATATTAATATCATTAGCATCCTCAAATATAACCATTTAATAGTAAATTATGCAAAGAGCCTATAATGGCAATAATTAAGACACGAGTATGTTTATAAAACGAGCATATGCGAGTTTTATAATTTCCATACGAGTGTCTTAATTACCATTACAGGTGACTGTATATGTTCGACGATAATTATTATATCCATAAATATCTGTCGAGATTTCGCCAGTTTTATGTACTGAACAGAGCGCATGAGACGCAGAGAATGCCTTGTATTTGACCATGGCCTCCTCGATTACCCTACTATGACACTAGGCCACGCAGTGAAATTTAAATTAGAAGGCCGTGGAACTCAGCGCAGGTGATATGCTATTGGTCAAACAACTGTTTCTTGAGCTCTGATTGGTGGGAGAAACTGTTTCATAATGAAAAATAGTGTTATAATGACCTTCATTTTGATACAGTTTTCTGACATAGTCAGGGTTGAGCATAAATAAGTAAATTAAATACAGCAATAAACGAACATCAGGTATTTTTTTCTCCTTTCTTCTTAAAACCTCTGTTGTTCCATTACAGTAATACCAAGACATATCTTCATCTTTCAGCTCACTTAATACCTCAATTTAAAATGAATTTGAGCAGACAAGGAAAACAATACTTGACTAATTGCTTTCATTTTAAAACCTAATATAGAATTATATGATTTTGATAGAATTGAGGAAACAATGTAACCAATATTTACTCACACACTTCACGAATATAGCAAATCATCAAATACTTTCCTTGTTTCTATTGTAATAAGCCTATTTTGATTTATGAAGATATAGGCTTATGAGTTCACCTTTTGTCCGTGTATGAATGTGTGTGCGTCCGTCTGTGTGCCCCCCCCCCCTTAACCCCCTCCACACCGCCCCCCCCCCCTAATAATATCTTAACGGCTGAGGTGATTTCAATTAACCTTTGTGAGATCATAGTAATATTTTGGCCTACGTCGACCGTGCCCTTTAAATTTTATTTTGTCGCATCAATCCAACATGTTGGCTGTGCGAAATTTTTCACTTGCATTCTATATCTCCGAAACTATTGCCGATATCACCCTAGAATTTTGTACGGTCATAAAGGGCACTACTAGAAGTTTACCTACGTGCCTTTCAAAAGCCTGGTAACTACAAAACGAACATGGTGGCCAAGCAAATTTGAAATATTTAAAAAGAATTTTATCGCGATTTAAGCATTCGAACGCAGTGAATCTTGGTAAAGGAAATGTTTATACATATTACAATGCAATGACACATAATTTAGTTCAATTGTTTACATTACCTCAAGATGGCGGCTGTGCGAAATTTTAAAGTTAAGGTTTTATTTCTTGTGTCCTAACTATGCGATCAGAGTCAACGTTTGAATAATGAACCTAGGCAATAGTCCTCAACTAATAGTTCATATATGGCCTAAATATATTAAAATTTAACATGACGACCATTCGAAATATTTAGATGGTTCTCAATATCTAATAATCTATTACAGCAATCAAACTGAAATTTTGTATGTTGATAGAGGCAATTAACATAAGTAGGATATATGAAAATAGGCTCTATAGTTATTCACGTAGGTAATATCGGGCATCTTCCCTCTGAGAGAGCTTTTGTATTCCTTCGAAAGATGAAAAATCAATGATTATGAACTATTATTGAAATATAACAGTCAAGATAGCTTTGACGTCATTATCAGTGTTGTCTTATTAACAATTAATATTTTAACTTTGAGTCGGTCAACACAAAATAATTCCAATTACTGGAAACTTACAAATACACCACTGATATTTATCACGCGCAGTGAAAGTACTGACGCATCAATTACTTATATCCAGACCAATCGTTCCGACAATTCATACTTTTCTGCTTAATTAATAGTTGTATTTTGTATACCATAATGTTGGTAGTAGTAAAGTAATGTCCAAGTGTGCACCACGGTAACAGTTGAAGAAACCTCATGCGCTGCCGTCTTTGCATGAGCAAGAAAAAAGAGATTAGTACATTATGCAACGAGCCAATAATGGCAATAATTAAGACACGAGTATGTTTATAAAACGAGCAAAGCGAGCTTTATAACTTCCAACCGAGTGTCTTAGTTACCATTATAGGCGAGTCTCTTACGACTGTTTATTTTCTATGATAATTATAACTATTTTATGTTCGAACATAAATATTCATAAATATATGTCGTGATTTCACCAGTTTTATGTACTGAACAGAGCGCATGGGACGCAGAGAATATCTTGTATTTGACCATGGCCTTCTCAAATACCCCACTATGACACTTTAACCACGCAGTGAAATTTAGAATAGGAGGCCGTGGAAGTCAGCGCAGATGCGATGCAATCCTTACCTAATTGGTCACACAACTGTTTCTTGAGCTCTGATTGGTGGGAGAAAATGTTTCATAATGAAAAATAGTGTTATTATGACCCTCATTATGATACAGTTTTCTAACATATAATATTTACATTTCGACATCGTCGAACATAATAGTACATTATGCAACGAGCCTATATTGGCAATAATTAAGACACGAGTATTTTTATAAAACGAGCGTATGCGAGTTTTATAATTTCCATACGAGTGTCTTAATTACCATTATAGGCGAGTTGCATACGACTGTTTATGTTCGACGATAATCATAACTTTATTATATGTTTTAACATAAATATTCATAAATATCTGTTGAGAGTCAGCTACTTGAATTTTCTGATCGCAGAGCGAGCGTTGGGTGTTATATCTCTGTCTTTCATGATCTTTGAACGACCGACGCATGCGCTCTGTGTGCTTGCAATGCCATATGGTGGCCGTATGTTTACATCTGCCGCCCCTCAGTAATATTGTCACTGTAGTTGTTTGAAGACAATGAATACGCTGTGTAGAAATTATATTAAGGTACAGTGCTATTTGTTGTCTCATATTCGCCAGTTTATTTACGCGAACATATGGACGGTGCGTATTCCATGTCGGTAATTTATTATAGTTCGATGTTGTGTTTATGTCCGACATGTTGGATTTTGAGCGCACGCGTGAAGGTATCATTACCTAATTGGACAATGAACGAGCTCTGATTGGCTGGAGAAACTGTATCATAATGAAAAAGAGTGTTATAATGACCATCATTATGATACAGTTTTCTGACCCATAATAGTGAGGGTCGAACATAAATATATTTACGTAATTTGGCACATTTTTCCAGTGCAGTAGCGATAATGGACAGTAATTTCAATTGGCAATTTCCCCTAGAAGGTGAAATAAGATATGAAAATCATATATTATTCAAGTGCTTGTATAGAAGCCAGGCTCTGCTTTCGTGCAATATTAACGGATGTAGTACCTCATCAACCCATCTCGTATACTACTTGCATCCTGCAGTCATATGTTAGTGTCGATAAATGTTGGTACTTCGTTAATTTCAGCTCAGTAAGTTTTAGGCATGTGTAACTTACCTTATAACCTGTGTTATTGTGGTGTGAATTTGCTAGTTGATGCTAAAATTTTGAATGAGGTAGCCATGGCTTCGAATATGGTATCATTCCAGGAAATGATTTAGGAAAATCACTTCTATCATAGGTGATAGGATTAGAACCCCTTCCGAGAACTCATACCATAGCTCAAATCCTATTCTTAGCCGGTAATGTAACCTGGACCCTCTGGACAGGAGTATTGACCACAACGGTAGGATGAGAACTGGGTGAGGTACTAAATTTCAAAAAAAAAAAAAAAAAAAAAAAAAAAAAACCTGGCACTATACAGCCCTTGAAGGGCCTAGGCTGACCAAGCGACCGCTGCCCAGCCATTTGGCCTGCAGATATTGGGGTGACGCGTGATCAGCGCATCGGGTCCCCTCGGCCGTTAAACTTAGTTTTCGTGATCGGGGCGCTGCCTCACTGTCAGACAGCTACTCAATTGTCCTCACGAAGCTGAGTGCACCCCGTTCCAACCCTCACGTCAGTTATAAAATCCCTGACGGAGCCGGGAATCGAACCTGGGGCCTCCGGGTGAGAGGTAGGCGCACTCCCCCAACACCACGGGGCCGGCATAAACTGCTAGATAATCAAAAAGTGTGGGTCTTGTATCAAAGTGATAACTTGCACGTCTCATCACCTACCTCCTTCGTCGAGTGCTGAGACTTGTTTAGCAAGAGTGAAAGGAATACCAAAGTCGACTGGAGGCCTAGACTCATTTAATGTTGCAAATGGATGAACACATGGGGTCACTGGAGATTATTGTTTCTAGTCCTCCCTGAACAATCGCCGTCTTAGCCAGGCTATCTCAGGCACGCTCCACTGCTGGACTGAAGCTTTCAGAGATCTGGGGTTTGAATCCCTGCGTTGACAGTAACCATTCTATGTGTGGTTTGTACCCGGATTTTTCCACACTCCTGGTAAGATCCAGAAAGGAACCTAACAATTCACGCACTGAAATAGCAATAAAATAGCACAGGTTATAAAACAAAAAGTAACATGTGATTGATGACTAAGATGCCCCTATTCCTCCTCCAGGAGATTTGTCTGGAGTAGAAGTGGGAAACCACGGTAGACTCTTCTAGGATGGCTGAGGTTGGAACTGAACCAACCTCCCTTCAGATCCGCATCACAAGGCTGAGTGAATCTCGTTCCAAATCTTAATTTTAATTTTAGGCAGAACTGGGAATTAAATTCTAACCATGAATGCTCTAGTTACTGTGCAATTTCACCAGACACCTCCAGTTTTTTCTATTGATAGTAATAATTACAGTTGCTCATACAGTGGGAATGTATATACAAAAAGTATTGCTTGCCACGGTGGGTGAGTGAATAGCGTGTCGGTCTACTAACCGCAAGATTGCAGGTTCACTCCTGGCCGAGGTAAGTGATTTTTGATAGGTGGCAAAAATATGACACGCATGTTATACGATGTTGGCATGTCAAAGAACGCATTTGAATTCAGTAGGCCGTGTTCATAATGGCAAGATTAATCTCGGGAGTTTCCGCCAACACGAAGTTCCTCATTTCTTTACTAGAATGCTCTATAGTGATCAAGGAGCTTAGATATCTAACCTCCTTGACTTGCATAGTGATTCAAGGAACAACGAAATTCGACATGTAAGCTACCCTCTTGGTGTCAAATTACAAAGCTTGCACCCGGCATCCGAAGCCATGCGATATTATTATAATTATTATTATAGTGCAACAGAAGATTCTATAAGGTGTTGAACGATTTTCATAGCTCGGCAGCCTTATCTGTAGTAATGGGGACGTAGATGCAGACATCAGCAACAGAATTGGGAAAGCTTCGGCAGTCCTTCAACGAATGCGATCCATATGGCAATTAGACTATATAAGTATGTCGACAAAGATTCGGCTATATTCCACTATCATCTTACCGATCGCTATATATACAGGGGGCGTGGTGGCTCAACGGTGCTACTTTTTGTCATTGGCCTTGAACCGTTCATTCGGACTACCCAGGTGAAGCTACAGGGTTACAAACTGTCCACACATGTTTTTGGCATGTGCGCCTATGCTGATGACGTATCAATATTGATCCGCAATAATGAAGACATCTCCCACATCGATAGCGTCCTTCAGCTCTACCATATCGCCTCTGGAGCACAATCGAACCCCCAGAAAACTGCTTTGCTTCCGCTCAATACTAACTCAGTGATTACCCAACAGCCCTGGTTCCGGATAGTAAATGAGGTGAAAATTCTTGGCATTACCTGGAAGCAATCGCTTCTGGACACAGTGCAAGTAAACTGGACTAAGGTCATTGCCAAAGTTAGGGGAGTGCTGATCCAATTTGGTCAAAGAAACCTCAATATAGTGCAACGGGTCATGGTCCTCAACGTGTTTGCGCTCTCTAAAATATGGTATGTCGCACAACTTTTCCCACTTCCCAAAATGTTTGAGAGCCAATTGGCAAAATATACAGGTTGGTTTATATGGCAAGGATTTTTGTTCCGAGTACAACGGGAACAGTTGTATCTCCCATCCCGGCAAGGCGGGCTAGGGCTAACAGCTCATGGCATGAAATGCCGTGCACTCCTCTGCAAGAACGATATCACCATTCTTTCCCAACATGACACTTTTACGAAAGCGCTATACAAATATATTCGAAACACAGCCCGTGGTTGTGATAGAGCTTTGCCGAAGATATTTAGGGACCATCAACAGCACCTTCTGGAAACTGTTCGCCAAATGCCTTCAGGGACTGTTCCAACGACGAAAAGTGTTTATAACATGTTGCGGCAAGTGGTACACTCCAAACCGCGAATCGAGGCCACCACCCTCTACGTCCATTGGCCCACTGTTTGGAAAAATTTTGGGGCTATGACCATTTCTTCTGCTGTACACTCCCAGGTTTTTATCTTCCTCAACGATCTCATCCCAACCGCTCTACGGCGATATACCATCCGTCTTGAAGCTTACCCATGGTGTACTATATGTGGTCAAACTGATACGGCGATACACCGCTTCACATCATGCACGCGAGTTGCCTCCACGTGGCTGTGGTGTAAGGGAAAAGTATGTCAACTATTAAATGTGCCCACGGATGACCTTGATGACAGGAAGTTGATTCGTTTGTCGGTGACCGCCTTCCCCCAAATTAAACAGACTGCCATTGTGTGGATAATGGGCCAATATGTACACTTCGTGATGGACAATGATCAACATTTCTCGTGTCTGGATCTCAGGTATCACCTGCAGAAAGAGCGTTGGAAGCTTAGTGAAAGTGGACAATTGTACGATAAATATGGACACTATCTGGATTTCTTGTGATGTAATAGTATGGTATTTATCATATCTGAAAATTCTGTAATTCTGTAAAGAGCTAATAAAAAAAGCGGTCTAGCTGTATGCCTCTCACCAAGGCGGTCCGGGTTCGATTCCCGGTCAATGCGTGTGAGATTTTCGAAGTGAAATGCCATGTCCTGTGGTTCGGATTCCACGTAAAAAAGGAGGTCCCGTGGCTCATAATCACAAGATTCACGGTCACGTAAAACTACAATCTTCCTTCCTTCCTTTGCTATATATGCATGTGAGACCTAGAAAATATCAGTAAAATCAGCACACAAGCTCAACGTTTTCACCAACGATGCTTGAGGCGAATTCTGAAAATCAGTTAGTTAGTTAGTTATTGTTGTTTTAAGGGGCGGAACTACGAGGTCATCTGCCCCTATTAAAACGGATTATAGAATATAATTTGGAATTGAATTTAAAATTTTGAGGTTGACACCTAGATTTAAAAAGACCAAAAATTAATAAAACAAAAACAAAAAATAAATAAAAATAAAAATTATAAAAATAAACAAAAATTACAGAAAAACAAAAAAATATCTTTCAAAAACGAACAAGTCGTTGAGTCAATTTACACGAAAATCAGTTATCGTAACCACATAACAAGTGATGAAATACTGAGAAGAACTGGTCTACACAGACTGCAGAAAATCGTTGCTCAAAGAAGAATAAAGTTCGCGGGACATGTTCTACGTTTGAATGATAGAAGGATACCCAAATCAGAACTGTTATGGAAACCAACGGAAGGATACCAAAGTAGAGGAAGACCTAGTAAAACCTGGAAACGAACTTTTGCAAGGGATCTTGATTGCATGGATATGAACTGGAAGGAAGCTGAAAACCTGGCAGCTGATAGATTTCGCTGGAGGAAACTTGTTGCCCAATATGCTACCTAGCATAGGTGGAACTAAGTCTAAGTCTAAGTAAGTAAGTCATACAACTACAGGCAACACAACAATACAAGCTATGAGACACGATTCACACTCATAAGTAACGGAGATAATGGTCAAAGATACTCAACAGTTCCACGATAAATCAATCGTAACTCTTCTGATGAATTAGGCGTCAGTATTCAAAGATCAAAGAGTGCCATATCCACAAGGGATGTAGGCGACCTGATTACAGCCCTTGGCTGTCTCAAGGGATTACTAACCAGGTAATGAGCCGGAGTTTACGTGTTGTAGGGTGGCGAGACCCTTTTCACTCCTCCTCCTGCCACAACATCTGGCAGGCTCTTATTTAGCACCACGAGGCTAGGAGACCCTGTACTAGACCATACCAAGACCTTTACGTTCTTGGCAGAATCGGGAATTAAACCTGGAACTTCTGGGGTGGTAGGGATCAATGCCAGCCACGGCGTCAAAATATGGACTACATCAGACAAAATTCACAGAAAGATCTTATCTCACTTAGCTCATCTCCGCCACTGTAAAATATTGTTATTGAAGGATAGAAATATATATATATCAAAACAGTGGCGAAACTAGGATTTGCATCTGGATGGGAGAAGAGCGGAGTCAAATCTTAACTAATAAGAAGACTAATGTTATGAAAAGTGTTTTACTAGGTCTATTCACTTGCCTGATAATTCTTTATAAGATACAACGAATTTTTTCAAATGTTTTATTTTGTTTTATTCTTTCTCTCTTTTTTAAATTTAGGTTTCATCTTTTTTGTATTTTTTCTTTGGGATTTGATTTTAGTTTTGTGTCTATTTTTTCCTTTGCTTTTGACTTTCTGTTGTTGTTTTTTAGATTTGTCGCCGTAACGTAACGCCAGACCTCAGCGTAACGACGAAGTCGACAAGATCAATTAAAGTGATAAAAAGGTTTTGCACCTAGCAGCGTAGCCTACAATAGCTCTAAGGTTTTGCTTAAGCGTTAAGTTTATGTAATACTAAAAGTAAACAGAAATATTCTCAAATAAGTATGTATAAACTTACATAATCATATCGTTTATGATTACAGTAATCCGAAGATTGGTTTTCTCGAAATAAAATAAAATATTATCATATTACGTATTTTTATTATTTGGCTCTGAAGAGGGGAGAGATTTATCCCCCTAATAACCTCTCGTAGTTACGCCACTGAATTGAAATAATTGTCTGGACTGCGTTGAATCTTGAGCCTCAGATAACCAAGTGGTCCAATTGCAGTGCACCCAGACTGTACTGTCGGGTCCAAGTGAGCGGGCCAGCCTGGTTGTGCGTGTGGCCGGGAGATGTCGCCACCGAACTGCCCTCGCCGCCGAGAAAGTCCGAGATGGAATTGTGAGAGAAAGGAAATGAGGGGTCGGGGGTGGGGGTGTCGTGCCCTCCCCTCTCTCACCCTCTTAGATCCCCGCCAAGTGGATCAATAGTCCAAAAAGACCTCCACACATGTTACCAGCTCCTAAAATGAGGGCAGTTATTGAATTACAAGTTGGATGCTAGGAGCCTCCAGTCCAACCCTTATTGGAAGGGAATCTAATTTGGGTGCGCTCGCCGGGCGTCATTTGTTCGAATTACGTACGGGTGGGGGCTACCATTATCAGCAGTGCTCGTGAAGAACGGGGAGGGTGGTAGCAGAAGGAGGAGGGAGGGGTGAATAGGAGAAGGGGGGATGCAATTTGTGAAATATATGCGACACTTGTGTAGCCATTATCTTAACACAATGTGCAGAAATTTCGCTACACAATTGGAGTGAATTGGCGGCTGGAGTTGGAGACAGAACACAGGTGCTAATCGCTGACTTGGCAGGTGAAGCAAGAAGGGTGGTGTAGCCTTCAGGGGCAAACAACGTGCCTGGGTCTCATACTACAGTATGTAGCTTGACAGTGAAGCAAGATGGGTAGTATAGTCTTAGAGGGCAAACACTGTGTGTGGGGCTGATACTACCTTGCTTGGCAGGTGAAGTAAGAAGGGTGGTGTAACCTTCAGGGGCAAACAGCGTGCCAGGGTCTCATACTACTTCGCTTTGAATTGAAGCGAGAAGGGTGTATAGCTTTAGAAGGTAAACTCTGTGTCTGGGGCTGATACTAACTCGCTTGGCAGGTGAAGCCAGAAGGGTGGTGTAGCCTGAAGGGGCAAACAGCGTGCTAGGGTCTGATACTACGTTGCTTGGAATTGAAGCAAGAAAGGTAGTACAGCTTTAGGTGGCGAACACTGAGTGATACCTCTTTGCTTAGCAGTAAAGCAATAAAGGTGGCATAAAGCCTTAGAGGACAAACTCCGCGTCTGGGACTGATACTACCTCGCTTGGCAGGTGAAGCTAGAAGGGTGGTGTAGCCCTTGGAGGTGAACACAATTGCCTTGGCTAATACACTGGCTATTCTGCGTCCTATCTTTACTCATGCACAGAGATTTTCTTTTGTGATAAACAAACTGAGGCAATCGTTCTCAATATTTACCTACAGTAATGACACTGAATTCTGTAGCCTACTTTCCGAAAACTATTGATGAATTGTTTATAGAGATCAACTAACCCAATTTACTAATGCAGGCTCGTAAATCCCTATATACATATACAAATCAAAGATTGTCTGTTTTCTTCGAATCTGTACGGAAATTTGCGTTATTAACGCATTTCAGACAGTTTTATGACGGATGCGCGCGAAAATAATTATTTTGTCTGTCTGTCTGTTTGTCTGTCTGTATGCATGTCTCTTTGTTTGTCTGTGGACAACTTTGTTCCCTTATAACTCGAGAACGGCTGGGTGGATCAACGTAAAATTTTGTACAGATATCCATCATAGGCACGACACTAATCATTGATGTACAGTAAGTCTTCTCCTTACCTCTCATAAAAGGGGTCCTACCCCCTTAAAATACATGCTTAAATAGGTGTAGAAGGGTGAGACAAAGCCCACTATCAGCCCCTCAATGTGAGAAACAAACCTCGGAGGCCATTAAGGGCTCCGAAAGCCACATTTTAAGGCCCAAAAACAAACAGTTTTTGAGATATTCCCAGACTACTAATTTCATTTAATAAACTAATGACCTCGTAATTCCTCCCCGTAAAACTTCAATAACAAACTAATGAAAGAATGCAAGCCGGTAACCATGGCAGCAGAATCTCAGGAGTCCATATATTTCTGTAAGACGCAATGCAATTCCATTTATTACATTACTGTGAACGTTTGCAAACGGCTATATGGTTATCATGGACACAAACTAAGCTATAAAATTCATCAATACACATAATGAGCTTAAGGAGGTCAAGGGGTAGGGCCTACTCTAGATTTTCTTACGCGATTTACACGTGTGGATGTGGTACGGAAGGTTTATTATATCCCTATCCCAATCCCTATAGTATTATTATTATTATTATTATTATTATTAGTATTATTATTATTATTATTACTAGCTTAACCCGGCCGCGTTTCGCTGTAGCTCAGTCTGATATGAAATGGGCAAGTTAATGAAAGTATTGTAGAGAACATAAATTCATCAAGAAAACACGTAATTCAGTGCAATATCCTGCCTTGCGTTGCTGTGTCTATGCTGTGGAATGAAAGGAAAGGAAGAAACTATGTTTTTCTCATGAAATCATTTGTTATTGGAAAGCTAGTGGATTGACTACATTCTTTGTTTGTCCGTTTTCTGCTTAAATATAGATCAGATGGTTTACCAACTCTGGAGCATGTGACGTTTAATTGCCCATGATGGAAACAATCGTCTTCTAAATTAAAACAGCACCCTTACAAACATCGTACTTGCGCTTTATTGATAGTCATAGTGAATGGAAGGCGTATTGGTAATTGAAATTGTTCGCACTGGAACGTCATGTCGGTCGGGATGAGTGGTATCCGAGGAAGTAGTACGTCTTCACCTTTATGTGGTATTATGAAATAGTCGCTTCAATAAGATTGTTCATTAGTTTTATAACTACTATCGTGTGATATTACATAACTTTGGCTGATTGATGTTTCGTATTGATATAATTGGCACTCCAATTTTCAAATTGAGAATGTGTGACGGTAAACCCGGAATTTCGAGAGAATTAAAAACTTTGGTTGGAAAACTCACTATTTCACTTTGGTTCGTCACGGAGTCAATGGATTTGTATGTCACTGTTTCACGTGGAATTCTGTTTAGACTGATGATGTTCATACCGTTAACGCAAACAATTTATATCCCTAGAATGGCTCTTCCGCTCAACCAAGAGTGATTTTTATAATTTTTTTCGATGCTTTGGAAAGCCTTGTCCACTAATTCTTCTTTTGAATGCGCAATGTTGCAGAAGTGAGATGGGAAGGTAACTTTCCCTTTTTCTGGATTTTTAGGTCCAGTGCAGTTACCGAGCTCAAGTAATTGTGTTGAAAATGTGTCATCTGTTGGGTCGTTTTGAAGTTGAGCTCTCATATTTCTTGTTAAATGCATTATTTTGACAATAATCCAAAAAGTTGAATATTTTAAGCAGGCATGCAATTCATCAGCTGGTGTTGAACGAGGTATAACTGGAAACGATTGCCTGGAATCACCGGATAGTAACACCAATGCTCCACCAAATGGAACCTGATTCTTTCGCAAGTCTTTCAATGTATGGTCACTTCTTCTGAGCCATTGTTCACTCATCACACACAATAATTTGACACGCCTGAAGAACCTTTCGCATTCCTGATGTTTTTGAAATGGGTTTTCTGAGAATTGCATATTTAGTGACAGTTTTAGTGCTGTTCTTCCTTCTTCCATCATCGTGGCAGCAATGCCGGAAGAAGCAAGAGCTAACGCAATATGGCCGTTTGAACGGATTGTAGCCACGATCAAAGAAATTAAGAACTTTTTTCCAGCTCCACCTAGAGCGTCCAAAAAGTACAATCCGCCAGATTGATTGATCACAACTTGTATGATGGTATCAAATAATGCTATATTTTGTTCTGGAAGGATTTTCGGTGTATTTTCTTGGATGAGCAGCTGTAAGCCATTTATGTTGTCAACAGCGTAGATATTTGAAATGTATTAGAAGTGGTCACTGAATCTACGATGAAGATGTGCACTCTACTTTCTATTCATGGCGTTGCCTAGGTCAACCATCTTTAAGACGGGCAATGTCCTTGGTTGGTTCCTTAGTTTAGGGGCTGCGACAACGCGGTCATGTAGCCCCATGTACTTTGGGTGTGTGTAGAATCTGTCTGATAACCGGTGTTAATTGTGATGAATGTATTAGTGTGAAAGGGCAATGCCCTTTAGCAATTTTTACCGGACCATCATGATACAACTAGCGAGATCTTTAAGACGGTAAACCTGTCCATCAAGTTAGGTTCAGTATTGGTGCGGCTTTGACTATCATGATGAGTTAGTCGTTGTCGCCTAGCGACAATCCATCCGTGAAGTTATTAGATTCAACTTTATTTGTTTAAACA
The DNA here is from genome assembly GCA_946902985.2 of Meconema thalassinum. NCBI lineage: Eukaryota > Metazoa > Arthropoda > Insecta > Orthoptera > Tettigoniidae > Meconema > Meconema thalassinum. Next base: position 925,870,692 of record OX336388.2, read on the forward strand.
CACTTTTTAAACAAAATAAATAGGCCTATATATCCGTTGACGTTTCAAGATATGCAAGATCTTTCCTGTACTAATGAGACGATTTGAAAGATTTTGGTGCACACCACACCTCTTAACTATCTCTGGTTCATGAGCTGGAGAATTTAGTCGGATGAACTTAGCGTATTGTATATATAGATATTATGGCGTACAACGACGAGACAAAGTTTCTTTTCAGCCCCCTGGAGACAGAAACAAAAATCTCGGGGGTCCTAAAGGGTGGCCAGCATTCCTGGCTGTCATCATGGAGGATAGTGTTGGAATCACCAGAACTGAAAAAGGACGGGTTCGATTCCTACCTCAGCCATCCTGGAAGTGAGTTTCCATGGTTTCCCCACTTCTACTCCCGGCAAATGCTGGGATGGTACCTAACTTAAGGCCACGGCCGCTTCCTAACCAAATCCTACCTTGATTACAAATATAAACACTAGTACAGACAACACAGTGACATAGGTTAACAGAGAAATTCTACACACACCCAAGATAACGTGGCTACATAACCATGATGTTGCGAAGTCTCTAAAAGAATCAACAACAAAACATCAACAATTCATTAGTGTTGTATTAATGTTTCTCTACATAGTATAAATGAAAGTCCCCGATTCTTGGATGTAACGGATAATCTCTAGAACCACAGGATGAAATTTGATGCGGTTTTCACCATTCTACAAAGGATTTCTTGAGAATGATTTCTGTAGAAAAACATTCATTTATGATCAAAGGAAGCCGAGCAGTAACTATTTCAGTGAATCGAGTCGAATAAAAACCTGCCGTCCGTGCACCTTTTAAGCTTGCGCTGGGTAAATTGTCAAATATATCTATATACTATGAGTGTAAGAATTGTTCAGCATGAAAAGTTCTACAAAATCGTCCGCGACAGCATATCTCTATATTTAATACATCGCCAACTATGAGTGTTTTTACGTTTTCATTCTTCGAACAATCTCCATTCAGTGGAAATTTAAATTACGAGCTTCGGAGCGAGTTTACGAAATAGCGAGTGAGCCTATCACGCCAGCTTTGGCCAACATCAATCTGTCAGGTAACGTTGAGCTCAGACTTCAGAGAAGAGTAGGCCTATATGTGTTTTGAGTTTCGCTGTTCAACTCGGCTTTTCTGAATTACGTATAAGGCCTGGCATCCATGCATCTTCTAGGTTTACGCTGGGTAAACCATTAAAGTTACCGGGCGAAGCCGTGTAACTTTGGACGCATATTTTTCAGTGCTGGAAATGTGTTAATGTCAACTACAGTTTATTTAATAACGATCAAAGCTTTGATTTAAGACAGGGCACCCACTAGGAGCATAGTGCTTTCTTAAAATATCATCAGACCCATTACACTTAGGCTATAAAATACATGACTGAAAATATGGGTGAAATTATTTAAAATATGTACACTTATTTAGTTACAATATTAGTAACGCAACTCGTCAGTATTTGTTACTTGTAGTCTATGAGATGTTTTGTTGATACTGGAAGTGGCGATTGACCACCCGAATTTGCCTGTTTCGAAATAATATTTGGATGTTATAAATCGTTGAAGTAATAGAACTGAATATGATCGCTTGACGATCGAAACTGGTCATCCAAATGTAATTATTAATCTCATGTAATTTTTTTTCAGGATTAAGAATAACCCATGTGAATTGGATACACTCGTGTTGACCGACTGAAGAGCAAGAAATTTGTGGGTCCATTACGTTTGGAAAAGTGAAGAAAACAACGGAAATGAATTACAAATGCACCAACAATAAAATTCAGAGATGATGTATGGCATTAAAGGATGTTTATGTTCGACTCTGACTATTATATGTCAGAAAACTGTTCTATAATGAGGCTCATTATAACAATATTTTACATTATGAAACAGTTTCTCCCACCAATCAGAGCTCAAGAAACAGTTGTTTGACCAATTTGATAATTAGATGCGCTGAGTTCCACGGCCTTCTGATTTAAATTTCACTGTCTGGCCAAGTGTCATAGTACGGTAATCGAGGAGGCCATGGTCAAATACAAGCCATTCTCTGCGTCTCATGCGCTCTGTTCAGTACATAAAACTGGCGAAATCTCAACAGATATTTATGAATATTTATGTTCGAACATGAAATAGTTATAATAATTATCGTCAATCATAAACAGTCGTATGCAACTCCCCAATAATGGTAATTAAGACACGAGTATGTTTATAAAACGAGCGTATGCCATTATAGGCTCGTTGCATAATGTACTATTTGTACATTGAGTTGCTTGCCTGAACTGTGGATGTTTAAATTGAAACGACTGGTAGAATATATGCAAGTAGGTTATTTAGTCCTTCAAAAAACTACTTGTTCTGTCATAGACATTTCTTTGTATTTCTCTGGTGATGGGGATATGACCTGGATTTTTTTGTCATTAATTGACTTTCTCTACACCATGAACTCGTTAAGGACGAGTAATCACATCTGTTGTTTTTTTAGTCAATTTTACCCTCCATGTTGGTGGTTCCCACGGACTCACAACTACCGCCTTTCCAGGCAGCGTCCTAGAGCTGAGAACGCTTGGTCGGATTGGATACAACTGGGGAGGTGTGATCAGCACTTCGCCCAGGCGGCTTCACCTGCAAAGCGAACAGGGGCCTCATGAGGGATGGGAAGGGAGGGGAAGATGGATTGGATAAGCAAGGAAGAGGGAAGGAGGCAGCCGTGGCCTTATAGTAGGGACCATCCCAGCATTTTCCCAAAGACGAAGTGGGAAACCACGGAAAACCACTTTAAGGATGGCTGAGGTGGGAATCGAACCCCCTCTACTCATTCGGACCACCTGAGGCCGAGTAGACCCCGTTCCAGTCCTCATACAACTTTTCAAATTTCGAGGCAGAGCCGGGAATCGAACCCAGGTCCTCCGGGATGGCAGCTAACCATGCTGAACATCCGGTAATTTATTTATTTATTTATTTATTTATTTATCGTATGGCTCTTAATGCCGGGAGTGTTCAAGGACATGTTCTGCTCGCCAGAGGCTGTATCTGCTTCAACTGAACACCCATAGGGTGAACTACAAGTTCCGATTCAATTTCAAGTAGTTCCAACTTTCGCTACCAGATATCACTGACACCGAGTGGTGAACTTTGGAACTTTGATAGAGCATTCCAACGAAACCTAACCTAGAAATTTAGCTTCACATAAGTTTAGTCTGTGGAAGGATCTTTTACATGTCATTAATCCATGACATGGGAGTGCCGGCTTTACTTCCCCTCTGAAGGAAGGCATACTGAAGGATTTTCAACGCTCTTAAAAAATCCATTGATTTCGGCTGGGTTTGAACCCGCTATCTTGGACACAGCACTTCAGCACGCTACCAACTACGCCACCGAAGCTGGTAATTAATAATGTTAGTGAACACAGACAAAACAGTTTTCTCAAGTTGCCCAAAACCATCCAATGAGGCATTCAGTACACTCGCACTATATTTGCTTGTTCCTCCATACATTTCGCTGCTTGTAAAGGTTAGACTAGGCACCTTCTTGCTATGAAATGGTTTCACATTTTTCAATTCTAAGCTGTGAATTGTGCGCTGAAAGGCTTCACGATGCAGACGAAAGCGCCATGCTCAAGTAATCATCATAGTCTTCAGTGTTTTGGAGGATTCTTTTTATATGCTGTAGCAGATTGCAGCTACTAAAGCGTGCTGGATACATTCTAACGCCACGCAAAAGGATTTCAAGGCCTTAAAAAGGCACCCTTTTTGTACTCGCTCCGTTTGCCTAATAACGCAGTTTTTTTCCTGTTTCTTTTCCCTCGTTTCCCACCCCTACCTCTTCGTCTCTTCGTATCACGTACTGTGCTTCCCATTAAGTTTATCATCATTTATAATTCACGGAGCCGATGCCCCCGCCCCATTCCGTCCCAATGATGAACGCAATAGGAATAAAAAGAACAGAAGAATGAGAGAAAAGGGAAGACATAACCCCTTCTGCACAGTGTAGGGTTAACCTTACAAGCAATGGATGGCCGAGGGGATACGGCGTTGATTGAAATGCTCGCAAGTGCCTTGAGGGCATCTTATCAATTCAGCTTATTATGTTAGCTGCTAGTTTGGCTTATGAAGGACTATCTTGATTTCACGACGTGAAAACTTGAGAGGGCAACTCATTTTTCTATTCCCGTCATTATGGAGGGGAGAGAAATATTCAGAGTAACTTTTAATATGTCAGGATGTTTGAGTGACTTACGGCAATATGTAAACCTTCCCCTCGAAGCGAGTGTACACGTAAATACAAATATATTTTAATGGACTCCTATATTGCCCATGTTATTTTCAACATTTTATTTACCTTTTCTCTCAAACTATTAACCCTCGCAATACCATGCTATTTTTCAAACCACGGGCTACCAACGAGGGGGGGGGGGTTATGACCACCATAATAAATTCCTTTTGTACGATTTGCACTATCCATTAATCAGCATATCTTGTATTTTGAACTTTAAATGGCAAAAATATAACTTAATTAACAACAGTTGCCAAAAAATATCAAAAAATCATGAAAAAAGAAGTTCAGAAAGTAAATTATCCACTAATCATTACTCTTCGCTATCTTTAACACACGTGGAACATACGACTGTTCTTTACTGTGTTTTCCGCATGGGTACCTCTTGCAACCAGAACAAATTATGGTGTTTTTGTTAACTTTATTGTACTTTTTCCCTTACCACAGTGCACAGTATGACGAGGCACACTAACTACCAATGGGGGGTGGGGTTCTGTGCCCGGTAACCGGATTCAAAATAGACAATAACTTTCTGTACAGTAAGCGTAGAAAACGAATACCATGAATAAACCGTATCCCCCCTCCCTCCCCCCCCCCCCGGTTGGTATTGCTAGGGTTAACGCAAACTAACCGATTTTTAGTATATTTTCATTTTATTAAAATAAAATAGGCTTATGAGATCACCTTTTGTCCGTGTGTGTGTGCGTGATGGTGTGTGTGTGTGTGTCCACCCCCTAATAACTTCTAAACGGGTGGAGCGATTTCATTGAAACTCAGCGCGATCATAGCAATATTCTGGATAACCTCGACAGTGCCCTTCAAATTTTATTGTGTCTCACCAATCCAACATGGAAGCTGTGCGAAATATTTCACCAGCATTCAGTATCTCCGAAACTATTACGGATGTCATCCTTGAATCGTGTACGATGATGAAGGGCACTACTAGAAGTTCACCTATGAGAGTTTCAAAAACCTGGCAACTATAAAACCAACATGGTGGTCAAGCGAAGTTGAGACTTTTAAATAGACTTTTCTCGCGATTCAACCATCCAAACGTAATGAAACTTGGTACATCAAATGTTTATACACATTTTAATGCTATGGCGTCTAATTTAGTTCAATTGCTTACATAATCTCAAAATGGCGGCTGTGTGAAATATTTCAATGGCATTCTACATCTCCGAAACAATTACAGATATCACCCTGAAATTTTGTGCGGTGATAAAGGGCACCAGTACAAGTTTATCTATGTAACTTTCATAAACCTGTAAAGTACAAAACGAACATGCCGGCCCAGCGAAGTTGAAACATTTTAATAGACTTTTCTTGTGATTTAACTCTCTGAGCGCAGTGAAATGTGGTACAGTAATTGATTATACATATTGTAATGCACTGGCATCTAATTTAGTTCAATTGGTTACATAACATCAAGATGGCGGCTGTGCAAAATTTCAAAATTAAGTTTTTATTTCTTGTGTCGTAATCATGCGATCGAAGTGAAAGTTTGAATAATGAACCTACGCAATAATTTTCCTTTAATGATACATAACTCTATGGCCTGTACATATAACAATCCAAAATGGCAGGCATCCGAAATATTTAGACGGTTCTCAATATCTACGAATCTTTTACAGAAATCAAACTGATTTTTTATGTTCATAGAGGCTATGAACATAAGTTCACCTAAAGGACTTTCAGTAACCTGTTGAGCACAGATCCAACATGGTGGCGACGCGAAGTATAAATATTTAAATGGACGTTTCTCGCGATTTAATCGTCCGATTGCAGTGAAACTTTGCACGTTAAATGCTTATACAAATGTTAATCCACTGGCATCTAATTTAATTCAATTGTTTTCATAACCACAAGATGGCAGCTTTGCGAAATTTTAAAATCTCGTTTTTAATTCTCGTGTCCTAATCATGCGATTGAAAATTGAATACCACATGTAAACAATAATCTTCATGTATTAGTGCATAAATAAGAATCCAACCTGCTGACCATCTGAAATATTTAGACGGTTCTCAACATATACGAATCTATCACATCCTTCAAACTGAAATGTTGTATGTTGATAGAGGCAAATAACAAGAGTAGTATATATGAAAATAGGCTGTATAGTTCTTCACGGAATCACTTGTTAATGTTGAGAACATGGTTTAAATGACACTAAGAGCACTCAGGGTCCAGTTTAGAAAGAACACAAAGTTTTGCTATTTAGACAGTTGTGCCAAACGTTGTAAAGCTAGAAGACCCGGAAAAGTGTCCATCATATTTAAATATAAATTTACTTCCGGCTTAAATGATACAAAAAACATGCTAAGAAACATTTGTTTTTAAAATAGAACTTGTTATACAGATTTAAATGAAATTACAATTCGAGTGTTGTAATCTATTCTTTGATTCTTTATCTTAAATGTTCGGGAAACAGTGATCTGAATTTCTCGAAACGGAAGTAGATATTTTGATTTTAATTTGACCATGGACTGGTCAACACAAGCGCTCGTAGAGATATATTTAGGCCACAAAGGATGTGGCGTTGACCCATACATGTCATGTATGCCATACGATAATTAAATGGATTTTGTAAATGCTTGCGTCAGCCTTTGAGTTACATGTATCTGGAAAAAGGGGAACAAAACAAGAAGTTCCGCCACGAACTAAGTAGCCTACTTTTCTTAAAATTTAAGATTCTATATAGACCTATCTAGAAAAATAGCAAAATTAAGTTGGTAATATCGACATTTCTAATTAGTTCGAAATATACCTGTAGCCCAATAGAGCACTAGAGTTGGCAGCCCTGGTGACTGAATATATTGTTAGTTCCGTCTCTTAAGGTACGGAATACAATATTTGATTGAAGTCCAATGGATAGCATGGACGTTACATGCAGTTAGACATTGGATCTATCAGCGCGCGTAAAATCATGTTGGCAACAATGTCATGCATGCGTTGGTCAGAAATAATCTAATAATCTGAAATATTACGATCTCTTGTTGTGGCAATTTTGGATGAAATCCATTAGTTAGTATAGAAGTTACATTTATTTTAATATTGGACCTATCAGCAGGCTTAGAGTCATGTTGGTAGCACTGACGTAGGCCTATATTAGTTTCTCCTAATTAATCTAGTTTGTGTGCAAATTTTAAAGCTGTTGGCTTACATACTTTCTGATATATTAACATTAGGGTAATAAATAGAGACAGCATTTATTAACAGTTGGCAGCCCTGGTTGCTCTTAAGAAGACGCATAGTCATATCTGTACGAAATTTGGTTGAAATCCAATTGATAGTATAGAAGTTACATGTATTTAAAAATTGGTCCTACCAGCAGGCTTAGAATCATGTAAGTAGCACTGACGTACATAAGTTACTCCAAATTAACCTAGAATGTCAGGTACTATACGTGTGCATAGTTTAAAGTTGTCGGTTTGCATACTTTCTGATACAGTATATTGGTATTTGGATAAAAGAATACAGAGAACATTTTTTGACAGTTGGCAGCCCTGGTGGCTCTAAAGAATACGCTCACTCATATCTGTTTATGTACGCATATTATATACAAAATTTGGTTGAAAGCCAATTGATAGCAATAGCATAGAAGTTATATGCATTGAACATTGGACCTATCAGCAGGCTTAGAATCATTTTGGCAACACTGACATGTATGGCCTGCTGGAAATTAAACTGAACTATTATTATCTATACGTGTGCCAATTTTGAAATAGCTCCCATGCATACCTTCCAAGATATCCAACATGGAGCTCAAATTTCAATTGCGGTTTTTCAGCAGTTGGTAGTACTGCCGTAATTTTCAAATATGGGCTTGAAATATTCAGGTATAGATCTTTACTCATACCAAATTTGTATTCGATTGCTGCAGCCGTTTAGGAGTTGATAGGGGGACACATACACAGCCAGACATACATACAGACAGAGAGACAGACAGACAGAAGGACAGGCAGACAGACAGATAGACAGACAAACAGAAATTTGCTCTGATCGATCTCATAAGTCTACTTTTTCCTCATTTTTGCAAAATGTGAAAAGTAGGCTATGTTGGATTTTTAGTAGGTCTTAGAGTTCTATTACACGAAGATTATTGTTTACGTGTAGAATTCAAATTTCAATCGCATGATTAGGACACAAGAAGTAAAATTCGATATTTTAAAATTTCGCACAACTGCCATCTTGTGGTTATGAATATAATCGAAATGAATTAGATGCCAGTGGATTAACATTAATTTGTATACGCATTTACCGTACCAAGTTTCACTCCAGGAGGTTGTTTAAATCGCGAGAAACTTCTATTTAAGTATTTATACTTCGCGTCGCCGCCATGTTGGATTTGTGCTCACCAGCTCATTGAAAGTCCTATAGGGGAAATTATGTTCATACCCTGTATGAACATAACTATTTCAGTTTGATTGCTGTAAAAAAATCGTAGATATTGAGAACCGCCTAAATATTTCGAATGGTCGCCATGTTGGATTGTTATATGTATAGACCATAGAGTTATGTACAATCAAATGGAAATTATTGCGTAAGTTCATTGTTCAAACTTTCACTTCGATCGCATAATTACGACACAAGAAATGAAAACTTAGTTTTAAAATTTCGCACAGCCGCCATCTTGCGTTTATGTAAACAATTGAATGAAATTAAATGCCAGTGCATTACAATATGTATAAACATTTACTGTACCATATTTCACTGCGTTCAGATGATTAAATCGCGAGAAAAGACTACTAAAATGTTTCAACTTCGCTTGGCCGCCATGTTCGTTTTGTACTTTACAGGTTTTCGAAAGTTACATGGATAAAATTGTAGTAGTGTTCTTCATCACCGTACAAACTTTCAGGGTGATATTAGTAATAGTTTCGGAGATATAGAATGCCGGTGAAATATTTCTCACAGCCGCTATCTTGAGGATAACTAAACAATTGAACTAAATTAGATCCTAGTGCATTTCAATGTGTATGCACATTTTCTATACCAAGTTTAATCGCGTATGGATGGTTAAAACGCGAGAAAAGTCTCGAGGCTCAACTTCTCTTGGCCGCCATGTTGGATTATTAGTTACCAGAGTTTTGAAAGTTTCATAAGTCAACTTCTAGTAGTGCCTTTTATCAGCGTGCAAAATTTCAGGGTCATATCGGTAATAGTTTAGGAGATATTGAATACTGGTGAAATATTTCGCACAGCCGCCATGTTGGATTGGTGAGACGTAATAAAATTTGAAAGTCTCGAATGGAGTCGGCCGAAATGGTGATATGACCTTACAGAGTCTCATTGAAATCGCTCCCACCATTTAGAGGTCATTTCGGAGGTTGGGGGTGGCACACCCAACCACACACACACACGCGCACACATTCACACACAAGGACAAAAGATGATATCATAAGGGTATTCTTTCTTCATAAAATTAAAATAAGCTAATAACTCGATATGAATTGTTTGGTTGGATTGCACGGTATCCAAGACTGGAAGCCTTACTAATCCCTAGGCCACGGTGACAGTATTTTAGAGACATTCCGTATCCTTGTTAAAAACCTTTTCACTGAATCCTCCATATTCAGCCGGGGGAAGGCTCGGATCATTTACCTTCATTGAGCAGCCAAGCTCGAGGCGCCGAGCTCATTGAAATGCACGCCACACCCGCCAGATGTGAATCACCAGCAAAGAAACGAGCAGAAAACCGAATGAAGCTGTTATCGGTTCCACGGTTTGATTCACACCGCCCGCGCACCCCTTTTCTTCTTATTTGCATTTCACACAAAAAAGAAACTTAAAACATTAAGTAATGTAGATGATTTTTCTTGCATGCCAAGTGTAGCATTAACAGAAAGATTACAGCGTATACTTTTTTAGCGCAAGGGAGAGAATGATACTTGAGATGACTTACATACCCTTGGGGAAGGGGGTGGAAGTGATGCCAGGCATGAGCAATGAGCATTCTGGTTATATTGAATAGTTTAGTCTCACGGTCAGAGTAACAAGAGTAGGATATTCTTATTCCTTGCTGAAACAGCAACAGCAAGAACAAAATAGGAAATATTGGCATAGCCTACTACACCCTCTGTCTGAAAAGTTCGGTGAATGGGTCTATATTACGAACGGATTGTTGGCTTACCTGAAAAAGCCGTTACTGTCCTTTGAAGTAATCCCCGTGGATGGTTATGCACTTCTGAGAACGACTGAAAAAAATCCTGGAAACTCCTGGCATAGTCTTCTTTAGGAATAGCCTTCAGTTTGGTTCGTCAAAACACTAAATTGAAAGCAAGAGAGAAGCGTGAAGTTATGCAACCTGCCTTGCACACCTTATGAACGGGCGGCAGTGAGAAGGGTGAAATTATGCAACCTAACGTGCACACCTGTTCGACGGGTGGCAGTGAGAAGGGTGAATGTTCCGTGGAATGGAACGGTCCGGAAAACCATCGTCACGGGTGACGAGACCTGGTGCCTGAGGTACGACCTCGAAGGCAAGCGTCCAAGTATGGAGTATCGGGGTGCAGAGTCGCCGAAAAGCCCTGAAGGGCCAGAGGTTTTCGGACATTGCAGATATCCAACGTAATGAGACGACCCAACTGAAGGCTATCCCTCAGGAAGACTATGCCAGGACTTGTACGGCCGTTCTAAGAAGTGCGTAACTTTGAAGGATAGAAACGGGTGTTTCAGGTAAGCCAAAAATCCGTTCCTAATATAGACCCATTCACCGAACGTTTCAGACGGAGGGTAAACATGAATGGAGAATACGCCAAGGTGCATGTTTCACAAAACTCAAGCTCTTAAACCCGAGGGAGTAAATAGAAATATAATAATCATATATTAAAAACCTGCAAAGAATTGAACAGCTGTGCGGAAGAAGGGGTTTTCCGAGAGGATGAAGAGATTTTGGCAAGAAATGAGGGAAACCACCCGAAGATGAAATCGTGAATTCAAGTTCATTCGCTCTCCCTGAGGGGAACAATCAGTATAATTCTTTTATCGTATGACTTCGGGTGCCGGGTGCAAAAGTTTTGTTATTTGACGCCCAGAGGGCAACTTGCATTTGAATTTTTGTTGTTCCTTGGAGCGCTATGAGAGTCAAGGAGGTTAGATATCTACGCTCCTTGACACTATAGCGCTTTCTAGTAGAGAGGAGGAACTTTGTGTTGGCAGAAAATCCCGAGAATAATTTTGCCATTATGAACAAGGCCTACTGAATTCAAATGGGTTCTTTAACATGCCAACAACGCATGACATGCGTTTCGAGATTTTTTCTGCCTTTCGAAAAATCTTTTACCATGGCCAGGAGCGAACCTGCAAGCTTGGTGCTGGTAGTCCGACACGATAACCACTCACTCACCATGGCAGTCATTGATAAAACAATAATCTTATTATATAATACCCTAAGGTGTATGTTTCACAAAAAACAAGCTCCTAAAGAAGAGGGAGTAAAAGGGTGAGGTTTGAACCAAAATATATTTATTTGTTTATAAAGTGCTTTTAAGAAATAAACAAGACTATAGACCCTGGCAGAACTGTGTCGCGTACAGCCCGCATAGCACTAGAGCCGGGCGGGTAGTCTGTACACATGGGGAGCACACAACCCAATATGCGAGAGTTCTGCTAATAATAATAATATTAATAATATAATACGCCAAGGTGCATGTTTCACAAAACTCAAGCTCTTAAACCCGAGGGAGTAAAAAGGTGTGGTTTGTAACGAAATCTTCCAAATCGTCTCAATAGTACAGGAAAAATCTTACTTTCTTCAAAAGTCAACGAAAGTATATTCATTTATATGAATAAATTAGACGATAGCCCTATTATTATTATTATTATTTTATTATTATTATTATTATTATTATTATTATTATTATTATTATTATTATTAATATTATTATTATTATATATGATATTTACATACAACTACAAAGCCGTCACCGTCGGACTCCTTGCGAGCCAAAGACACTGATGACAGCACTGGATCTCAAGATGTTCAAAGCAAGTCACTGAAGAGATAAAATCTTACATACTTTACTTGCAGTGCGACGACACATTTCCATGACGTAGGAAATGAGTGTGTGTGTACTTTGTGTGGTGAAAATGTGAACGCTATCACATCAACCGATGCAAAAATAGGACAAAATCAATTTTAGAATATAGCAAAGATCAATAGACTAAATAACCAACATCAATATTGTATTTTGGCCATTCGGCTGCAATTAAATTTATTTACTTGCAGTACCAGTATTTATCATTATTATTATTATTATTTCTACATTCATTTCACCACATAAGTGGGACATATCAACATATCGTCGGCTTGTTTGCAAGACGGTATGGCTAATTCTCTTAAGGTGGCACATTGAGAAACGAGCGAACAATGGAACAGGTCTCCAAGATGACGGCCTTCTGCATGGTGATATGTAGACCAGGATGTATTCCCAATATTTCCAGATTGCGAGCCAATGATTTAGGGACGATGCCGGTAGAAGAAATGACTATGGGCAGAACCACTACACAATCCTGTCTCCACATTTGCCGTATTTCCTCAGCCAAGGGCAGATATTTGGTGATCTTATCACAGCAGGTTTGTTGCAGATTATGGGAATTGGGCACTGCAATATCAATTAGGAAGGTTCTCTTCTGCACCTTGTCCACAGGAACGATATCTGGCCGGCTTGCTGGTATGGTTTTATCAGTAATAATCGATCGGTCCCATAACAACTTGTGACTACTATTTTCCAAAACAGCGTCAGGAACATACTGATAGTAAGGCAAAGTATTTTCAGATAATAAGTGCTTTTGTGCAAGGTGTAGGTGCATTATTTTGGCCACTTGGTTGTGCCTTTTCAAGTAATCAGTACTGGAGATTGCATGGCAGCCTCCTGTGATATGCTGAATTGTTTCCGGTTCTAGTTGGCATTTTCGGCATTTATCATCCTGAATATTTGCCTTAACTATATATTTAAGATAGTTTTTGGTAGCCACAACTTGATCCTGGATTGCAACCATGAATCCTTCAGTCTCAGTGAATAGGTCCGCATGAGTCAACCAGCTGTTCGACGCATCAATGTCGACATGTTTCTGGTTGAGAACATACGGATGACGACCGTGCAGAGCTTTCTGCGTCCACTGCTGAAGCTTGATGGCTGAACATTCCACATCAGTGGCTAACTGTATATCCCTTACGTGAAGAAGATCCAGCGGTGTGCAATTGTCATCTGCCTTCACAGCGGCTTGATGTATGGGAGAGTCATGTCTGTCCAGAAAATATCTCTGAAGGTTCTTCACTTGCCTTGCATGCAATTGGATAATGTCCGTAAGCCCTCGTCCACCTCTTTGGCGCGGGATTGTCAATCGCTCAACAGCTGAATTAGGGTGGAGACATCTGTGTTTTGTTAAGATGGTACGTGTCCTAATTAGGATGTTCTCCAAGTCAGTCTGCGTCCATTTGATAATACCGAAAGTGTTTGTCAGAGCAGGAATAGCATAGGTATTAATAGCCTTAAAGGTGTTCTTTCCATTCAATTTTGATTTTAAAATCTTGTTAAGGCGTTGATTGTAGATAGCTACGGTTCTATCTTTAATACCTTTATGATCAATTCGATTAGATTGCAGGAGACCAAGATATTTGTAGGTCTCATTGCCTTCCATAGCCTTTATGAAACAACCGTCATCAAGTTGAAATGCTCGGGCCGCTAATTTTCCACGCCGAATGGTGAGGGTGCGACACTTATCTAATCCAAAGGACATTCCAATATCAGAAGAAAATGAAGCAGTTATTGCAATTAGATTGTCGATGTGTTTCTCAGTGGATGCATACAGTTTAATGTCATCCATGTACATCAAATGAGAAATTTTGTATTTCACTATACCATGGTGCTTAATTGGAAAACCACACTTTGCATTGTTCAGCAATGATGATAGCGGATTGAGTGCCAAACAGAACCATAGAGGGCTCAAGCTGTCACCCTGAAAGATACCCCTTATGATTTGAATAAATCCCAATTCCATACATGTGTATCCAATTGACATTAATAAGTTGGTCCCCCAATGAGACAACATATGTTGCAGACTTATGATGATGGCAGGATCAACTTTATATATCTTCAGGGTTTGGATTAACCAGGAATGTGGCACTGAATCAAAAGCTTTCTTGTAATCAATAGAGGTCATGTAGAGGTTACGCATCATCTTTCCTGCTTGTTCCATAGTAACTGCATCGATTACAAGTTTCTCTTTGCAACCTTGACACTTCTTCATGCTCCCCTTCTGCTCCTCAGCCAGGATGTTATGAAGATTTGTGTGTTCATAAATCTTACGTGCAATGCAAGATGTAAATATCTTATACAGGGTGCATAGACAGGTGATAGGTTGATATTTGGAAGGGTTTTTGGTTCTATCACCTTTTGGCAGAAGGTATGTTTTACCTCGCATCAAGTAAGAGGGGATTAGTTGTGGATTTTGGATGAAATCTGTGTAGCAGCAGGCAAGATGCTCATGAGTGCAAGTAAAACGTTTGATCCAAAAGTTGTGGATGTTGGCTGGTCCAACCGCTTTCCAATTTTGGGTCTCCTTAACCACACGGGTCACTTCTTCAGTTGATACAGAAGAGTCATTCATCGTGTCATTTTCTGACATTCTTTCCTCTTCCTCCGTAATCCATTTAGCGTTGCTGTAATAATCTCCAGCATTCGACCTTAGGGAAGACCAGAAGTTCTCTACCTCTTCTTCTTGCGGTGAATTGCCCATTTGTGCTCCAGGATCGTCAAGATTCCTATAGAACCGTTTCTCATTGGTAACAAATAGCTTGTTCTGTTGCTTTCATTCGTTCGATTCTTTATATCGACGTAATCTCCGTGCCTTTTCCTCAAGTTGTTGCTTTAATGTGTCTAGGATCTCAAGGGGGCTACGGTTCGAAGGATTGTACTTTGCATGTTTACTCTTCGTATGACTCAACATTTGAACACATTGAACAACTTTCTTACTTCTAGTGCCTGCAACATACTGATGCATTCTTCCAATATTTACTCTCAGTTCATCAACAGACTTTCGTAAACGTATCTCCCAAGCAGGCATCTTCTTCTGTTGACCTGAGGCATATTTAGGTCGCCATAATCTACCTCCTGTCACACTTATCACAGCTATATCTCCAGCGTAAATTGCAGTCTGAACATGGTTGAAACAATATGATTTCTGGGACAGATGATGAGAGAGAATGTCGTTCATTGTTACAACAGCGGTAGCAAGTTATTTAGAGCAATGTCGGTTCGTGATCATGGGCCGCTCTATTGGATCAGTCTCTTCAAATTCTATGAGAGCCTTCCCAAATTCATCTTCAAGTTGTTTCCGCACTGGTTCTACGAGTGCTTCCGGCGATATATTATTATTATTAGTAGTAGTAGTAGTATATATGAAATGTACATAAAAATACAAAGCCGTCACCGTCGGACTCCTTGCGAGCCAAAGACACTGATGACAGCACTGGATCTCAAGATTTTCAGAGCAAGTCACCGAAGAGATAAAATCTTACGTACTTTACTTGCAGTACCAGTATTTATCATTATTATTATTATCATTATTATTATTCCGTGATTTCCCACTTCTACTCCAAGTGAATAGCGGGATGGTTCCTAACTGAGGGCCAAAGCCGCCTCTTTCCCAATCCTCGTCTTAATTAGAACTACACACACTAATACAGCCGTTTCAATGACACAGGTAATCAGAAAGTATCCCCACTGAAATACAGGGAGCTACATGACCACGATGTCGTAGAGCCCCGAAATGAATCATGAACAAATTATTTAGACAGCTATGTGAAGGTTTGGCTGGGCTTTCTCAATTTCCACGGAGGTATTGTTTGTGTATTAAGTAGAAGATTCAAAGAGAAATTATTTCAACTCTGAGATTTGCTGATGACATCGTCATTTTGGCCGACACGCCTGAGCATTTGAATGAGTTTATGAATGGTATGGACTCCGTCTTGAAGAAAGAATTCATGATATACATTAATAAATGTACAACAAATATATTGGAATTCAGCCGAAATAAATCAGAGGCCTCTATGGACATCAAATTGGCAGGTGAAAATCTAAAGGAAGTACGGGACTTCTGTTACTTAGGAAGCAAAATAACCAGTGATGTACGAAGCAAAGATAATATAAAAAGTAGGTTGGCTCAGGCAAGGAAAGCATTTCTACAAAAAAGAAATAAGTTGATATCGAATATAGATTCAGGTGTTAGGAATTCATTTTTGAAACCCTCTGTCTGGAGCGTGGCGCTATATGGATGTGAAACTTGGACTACTGCTGCAGCAGAAAAGAGGAGAAATGGAGGGTTTGAAATGCGGTGTTGAAGAACAGATGGGTAGATAGGGTTACAAACGAAGAGGTATTAAGACGAGTGGGAGAGCAGAGATGTTTCTGGCGACTGCTACTGAAGAGAAGAGATAGGTTGGGAGGACAGATACTAAGACACCCAGGAATAGCAAGCTTAGTTATTGATGGAAGGGTCAAGGACAAGAACTGTAGGGGTAGACCAAGGTTATATGTAAAACAGATTGCCTCGGATGTATGGTCTGGTGGCTATGTAGAGATGAAACGATTAGCTCAGGACAGGGAGGCATGGAGCGCTGCATCAAACAAGTCAAAAGAAGACTGAAGACTCAAACAACAACAACAACAACAACAACAGCATTAAGTAGTTCATAGCAGTTATCCAAATTTAAGCCACCAAGTCATGACGCGTGGAGAGTGGCTCACCTCAGCATCTAAGTAGAACAGCTTTACTCATTAAGAGACTGTGGAGCGCGCTTCCTGGTGGCAGAATCATACATTAGCCTCTTTCCTGCCTTCAATTTTTTATCCTGCCTTCTTGTATCCGTTTCTTGACTGGAAGACAGCGAAGAATGACGGCAGGGGGAGCCTGATGGTTGAAACTGTTTTTAAAATCAAAGAGGGAAGCTGGAAAAAGCGCAAGGTAGATTTAACAATAAAAGAAGCTATGAAAGATGTTGAGGGTGAGGGCAGAGAAGTTGATTTAGAACAACACGCTGTAAGGGGAGTGACAGAATCACCCCTTCTGCTTGCTTCTGAGGGTGATGATATAGTTACCCAAAATATGGCAAGTTAATCTCTGTCTTACACAAGTAAAATAAGAGCCAGTCACTTAATCTAACTAGCACAGGAAGGTGCATATTTGATGGAAATATAAAATTATTAAATATCTGTAAAATATAATCAAATTCAGATGCATTATAACGTCGCATTTGTAACCTATAGAGAACTATTCAAGCCTTACATTCCGACCGACCGGTATTGAATTTCAGTAGATTTTTGTCTAGAAGTGACGTTTGGAGTAAGGCATATTCAGCCTCCTCGTAGCGTAGTGATTAGCATTTTTGGCTGCCACCTATCTGTGAACTTGGCCTTTACTAGATGGCATCGCAACCAGCACCCGATGTCGAACGTTGGAACTTAAGAGCATTAATCAAACCCACCTATACATTTTGCTTCACACAAGGTTAGTTAGTGGAAGGTTCTTTTACATGCCATAAATCTATGACATGGCCCGCCGCGCCGGCTTTACTTCCCCTCCGAAGGAAGGCATACTGAGGGATTTTTAACGCTCTTAAAAAATCCAACGACTCTGGCCGTGTTTGAAGCTGCGACCTTGGGAATCAAGAAAATAATATGAAATGGGGATAATTTAGGATATCAGAGGTTAAGGAAATGCAGAACCTGTACCGATACTTGATGATAATAAAGTGCCAGGTACTGTAGATAATCTTGGAATATTTGCTGTTGACAAATGAAACCCTAAAGCTATATTTTATCTTAAATTAGATTTTTAGCCTACTTTTCACATTTTGCAAAAACGAGGAAAAAGTAGACTTATGAGATCGGGCAAATGTGTGTCTCTCTGTCTGTCTGGCTGACCCTATCAACTCCTAAACGGCTGCAGCAATCGAAACAAAATTTGGCAGGAGTAAAGATCTATACCTGAATATCTCACGGCCATATTTGAAACTGATGTCAGTGCTACCAACTGCTGAAAAATCACAATTGAAATTTGAGCTCCATGTTGGATATCTTGGAAGGTATGAATGGGAGCTATTTCAAAATTGGCACACGTATAGATAATAATATTGCAGTTTAATTTCCAGGAGGCCATACATGGCAGTGTTGCCAAAATGATTATAATCCTGCTGATAGGTCCAAATTTAAATGCATATAACATATACACTATCAATTGGATTTCAACCAAATTTCGTATGTGCTATGTGTACATAAGCAGATATGACTGAGCGTATTCTTAAGAGCCACCAGGGAAGCCAACTGTTAATAAATGCTATCAATTTGTTTTTATCACAATACCCATATATCAGAAAGTATGCAAGCCGACAGTTTTAAACTATGCACACGTATAGTACCTGACATTCTATATTAATTTGGAGTAACTTACATACGTCAGTGCTACCAACATGATTCTAAGCCTGCTGAGAGGTCAAACTTTAAATACATGTAACTCCTATGCTATCATTTGGATTTCAACCAAATTTCGTGTGTGCTATGTGTACCATAACAGATATGTCTACGCCGATTTTTAAGAGTAACCAGAGCTGCCAACTGTTAATAAATACTGTCCCTATTTTTGTTACCCTAATATCAATATATCAGAAAGTATGCAAGCCAATAGCTCTAAACTTTGCACACGTATAGTACCTGGCATTCTAGATTAATTTGGAGTAACTAATATAGGCTTACGCGAGTGCTGCCAACATGATTCTAAGCCAGCTTATAGGTCCAATTTTAAAATGCATGTAACTTCTATACGAACTAATGGATTTCATTAAAAATTGACACAACAATAGATCATGTTATTTCAGATTATTTCTGACCATTACATGTATGTCATTGTTGCCAACATGATTTTACGCGCGCTGTTAGATCCAATGTTTAACTGCATGTAACGTCCATGCTATCCATTGGACTTCAAACAAATTTTGTATTCTGTACCTTAAGAGATGGAACTAAGAATATATTCAGTCACCAGGGCTGCCAACTGTAGTTCTCTATTAGGCTACATTATGCCAGGTATACAGTATTTCGAACTAATTAGAAATTTCGATATTACCAACTTAATTTCGTCATTATTCTAGATGGATCCATATAGATTAATCATTGGCATGAATCTTAAATTTTAAGAAAAGTAGGCTCTTTAGTTCGTCACGGAACTTCTTGTTGTTCTCTGTTATTTATGATTTATTTTAGTGTGAATTAGTTCAACTACTAAAGAATCATACTTGGTTTCACTTTCATTAAAACCCTTCAATGTTCATATTGGTAGTGATCATTGCATAGCTAATAGATTATCATGACTGAAGCGTTTTATCGTTCTGATACTAAGTTCTGAAAGTTTGTCTGTCCATTTTTTATAAATGCCGTTTCCAACTGGGTCGGGGATGAGATGCGATGAAATTGTATGTGGCGGATTGTTTTTACGGCAGGATGCCCTTCCTGATGCCAACCTCATGAGAAGAGATAATGGGAGATGAAATGAATGAAGATGAACGAAACTGGGCAAATTAAATTTCAAGTAGTTCCAACTTAGGCTATCTGATGCCACTGTCACTGACATTGGAGCTTGATAGAGCGTGTATAACCAAATAACCTACAAATTTAACTACACGCTGACCCTCTACGTTGTTTCATAAATTACAAAGGCTTGTGGTGCATGAAAATTCAGGTTCTTGAGCCTCAAATGGCCCAAATTCTTTAAAGCCGCAAGAAATGCTGTTTTAATTTAGGAATTTTTGGAAATAATGTTGCTGTTTGGAGATATAATAGACCTTCTGTACTATATGTCGCACGTGAAAATTGCATGAAACAATTCTAGGTTACCCCTTGACCCCCTTAATTGCATTGATGAATTAAACTGTCTACGTTGTTTCCGGGATAACCTTATAGCCATTTGCAAACTTTCACAGGCCATACGATATTATTATTATTATTATTACAAAAATGTAATTAATGGAGTGACATTGCTTCTTACAGAAATAGAGGGAAAGTTGGATGCCACCCCTTGAGATAATGTCGTCATGGTTACCGATTTGCATTCCTTCATTAGTTTGTTAAATTAAATTTAATTAGTTTTCTGGGAATATTTCAGAAACTGTTGGGTTTAGAGCCATATAATGTAGTTTTCGAGGACCGTTTAGGGCCCCCGAGTTTTGTTTCTGGCACCGATGGGCTTGTCTCGTCGTTTTACGCCATAATATAATACTAATAATAATAATATAATATAGGGATAGGAACATAATAGACCTGCCGTACCTCACCCGCAGGTATAAATCGCGTGAAAAAATTATATAGTACCCCTAGACCCCCTTAAGCGCATTATACGTATTGATGAACAGCTAAATTTGGTTCCGTGATAACCTTCTAGCCGTTTGAAAACTTTCTGTTGCCATGGTTACCGGCTTGCATTCGTTCATTAGTTTATGAAATGAAATTAATTTTCTGGGAATATCTCAAAAACGGTTGGTTTTAGGGTCCCCGAGTTTTGTCTCTCACATTGAAGGGCTGAAAATGAGCTTCGTCTCGTCCTTCTATGCCTATTTCAGCATGTATTTTAAGGGGGTAGGCCCCATTTTATGAATGGTATGGAGAAGAGTTAAATCAATGATTAGTGTCGTCCTCTGATGGATATCAGTAACAAATTTTACGTTGATACACCCAGCCGTTCTCGATTTATAAGGGAACAAAGTTGTCCACAGACAAAAAAACAAACAGACAGACAGACAGACAGACAGACAAAGAAAATATTTTCTCGCACATCCATCATAAAACAGTCTGAAACGCGTAAATAACTGAAATTTTCGTTGAAATTCAGAAAAAAAAACAGACAAACTTTCTTTATATCTTTATATATATAATTCTTCGACACGTGTGTATGTGACTGAACTCCTCCTAAACGACTGAACCGATTTTGATGGAATTTGGTATGTATATTAGGGTGGGTCCATGTATGGTTTAGATTCACAATCTGACCCGGTAGGTGGAATAAACACAATTTTAGAACCACAATTTACACACAATTTTAGAACCACAATAAACAGTCAAAAACAGTCGTCATGGAAACCACTAGCCTTGGCCTTCGTGAAAGCTGATGTCTTTGTACGGTTTGCTTCTGCACGTTAGAGCCACCTGGTCGCAACCTGTGCAACTACCGCCATTACATACACTCCGCCCATGGCGAAAAGTTGTGTTTTATACCAAAGGTGGCAGTGATTTCGAATTCTACTGTTTGTCTTTGCACGTTAGAGCGTTTCAAAGTCCCGTATGCGTTCATATCACATTCATCCGATTGCCATGAAACTTGGGTGATATGTTGAGTGCTCCAGGGAAGGCGTTTGGCTTAGTAAATCCATTTTACAATAGATAGCGCACGAATAGATTCAACAAATGAGCGACGACGCGCGAGCGTTTCAAAAAGGTCCCGTATGCGTTCAAATACCATTCGTCCGATAGCGATGAAACTTGGGTGAGATGTTGTGTACACTCCAGGGAAGGCTTCTGGCTTAGTAAATCAATTTCACATTAGGTAGCGCACGACTAGATTCAACAATGAGTGACGACGCGCGAAGCGTTTCAACAAAATCCCGTATAAGTTTATATTCCATTCATAGATTGAGATGAAACTTTGATGAGTTGTTGTGTACACTTAAGTGAAGGCTTCTAACTTAGTAATCCATTCCACATGATGTTGCGCACGAGTAGATTCAACAAATGAGCGGCGACGTGCGAAGCGTTTCAACAAAGTCCCGTATGCGTTCAAATACCATTCGTCCGATAGCGATGAAACTTGGGCGAGATGTTGTGTACACTTACGTGAGGGTTTCTAACTTAGTAAATCCATTTTACAATAGGTAGCTCACGAGTAGATTCAACAAATGAGCAACGACGCGCGAACTTTTAATCAAAGTCCCGTATGCATTCATATACCATTCATCCGATTGCAATGAAACTTGGGTGAGATGTTGTGTACACTTACGTGAGGGTTTCTAACTTAGTAAATACATTTCACAGGAGGTTTCGCACGAGTAGATTCAACAAATGAGCGACGACGCACCAAGCGCTTCAATAAGGTCCCGTATGCGTTCAAATACCATTCGTCCGATTACGATGAAACTTGGGTGAGATGTTGTGTACACCCTAAGGAAGGTTTCTGGCTTAATAATTCCATTTTACAATAGGTAGCGCACGAGTAGATTCAACAAATGTGTGGCGGCACGCGAATCATTTCAACAAAATACCGTATGCAGCCATATACCATTTATCAGATTGCGATGAAACTTTTGGGAATTGTTCTGTACACCCCAGGAAATGTTTCTGTCTTAGTAAATCCAGTTTTTAATAAGTAGCGCACGAGTAGATTCAACAAATGAGCGACGGCGCGCGAATCGTTTCCACATTGTCCCGTATGCGGTCATATATCATTCATCCGATTGCGATCAAACCTTGGTGAATCATTGAGTACACGCCAGAGAATGTTTCAGGCTTAGTAAATCTATTTTACAATAGGTTGCGCATGAGTAGATTCAACAAAAGAGTGACGGCACGCGAATCGTTTAAAGAAAATCACTTATGCGTTCATATGTCATTCATCCGATTCCGATGAAACTTTGATGAGTTATTGTGCACACGCCAGGGAAGGTGTTCAACTTGGTAAATCCACTTTACAATATTGGTAGCGCACGAGTAGAAGTAACAAATGAGTGACGAGGCGCGAAGCGTTCCAACAAAATCCGGTATGCGTTCATATACTATTCATCGATTGCGATGAAACTTTGATGAATTGTTGTGTACACTTACGTGTAGCTTTCTAACTTATTAAATCCGTTTCACAGTTGGTAGAGCACGAGTAGATTCAACAAATGGGTGACAGCGCACGAATCATTTAAACCAAATCCCGTATGCGTTAAATGCCATTTATCCGTTTGCGATGAAACTTTGGAGAGTTGTTGTGCACGCTCCAACGAATGTTTCTAAATTAGTTAATTCAATTCACGATAGTTTAGAGGCAGATAACAGAAATTGAAAAAAAATATTGTGTATCCAAAAGCACTTCAAGAAACAAAGTTGCAACACTTTCTTTGATTGGCAGGACAACGTCTGCCGGGTCAGCTTGTATATATATATATATATAGAGAGAGAGAGAGAGAGAGAGAGAGAGAAAGAGAGAGATATACTGCACCTCTCGGTGTTGTCCGTCTTTTATTGCACAAATTTAGGTTTTACTCGCTAACCGTTGGAGATACACGAAAAGTGATCATGACCTTTCGGATAGAAAATTAAATGCTAAATCTCGTGTATGCCATCAAAAGTTTGCTATTTCTTAGCGTTCTTTTTAATTGAAATGGAAATATGAAATTTTGAAACCAAAGAGTGTAGTGACGTCACAAATGTGGGTTTTACTCGCTAACCGTTGGAGACACGAAAAGTGATAAGGACCTTTCGTATAGGAAATTAAATTTTAAAGCTCGTATGTGTCATCAAAAGTTTGCTATTTCTTAGCGTTCTCTTTTTATTTCATCTGGAAATATGAAAATTTGAAACCAAAGGGTGTAGTGACGTCACTAAAATGGTTACTATTTTTAATAGTGAAAAATATTGAAATCACAAGTATCCTATATGTAAACCTGGTAAATCAGCTACATCCATGCAAATTTTCATTTAAATCGGACCAGTGGTTCTTGCGTTATTGAGTAACAGACAGACAGACACACACCAACTCATTTTTATATACATTACCAGCTGACCCGGCAGACGTTGTCCTGCCAATCAAAGAAAGTGTTGGGGTTTTGACTTTGTTAGTTGCAGTGCTTTTGGATTCCCAATATTTTCTTCTTTTTCCGTTAACCATCTCTAAACTATTATAAAAATAATTTACTATCTCAGAAACTTTCACAGGTGCGTAATCAACAACTCACGAAAGTTACATCGCAATGAAATGAATGGTTTATGAACGCATACGGGACTGCTGAAACGATTAGAGCGTCGTCACCCATTTGTTGAATATACTCGTACGCTACCTATTGTAAAATGGATTTACTAACTCGAAAACCTTTCCTGGCGTGTACACAACAACTCATCAAAGTTTCATCCCAATCGGATGAATGGCATATGAACGCATACGGGATATTGTTTAAACGATTCGCGCCGCCACTCATTTGCTGAATCTTTTTGTGCGCCACCCATTGAAAAACGGACTTACTAATTCATGAACCTTCGCAGGACTGTACTCAGCTCTCCAAAGTTTTATCACACTCGGATGAATGGTATATGATCGCATACGGGACTTTATTGAAACGATTCACACGCTGTCGCTTATTAGTTAAATCTACCCGTTTGCTACCAATTGTAAAATGGATTTACTAAATCAGAAACCTTCCCTGGAGAGTACACAACAACTCACCAATGTTTCATCTCTATCGGACGATTGTATATGAACGCATACGGGTCTTTGTCGAAACACTTCGCGCGTCGTCGCTCATTTGTTGAATCCATTCGTGCGCTACCTATTGTAATGTGGATTTACTAAGTCAAAAACCTTGCCTGTAGTGCACACAACCTCTCACCCAAGTTTCATCGCTATCGGACGAATGGTATGTGAACGCATACTGGTCTTTGTTGAAACGCTTCGCCCGTCGTCGCTCATTTGTTGAATCTACTCGTGCGCTTCCTATTATAACATGGATTTACTAAGCCAGAAACCTTGCCTGTAGTGTACACAACCTCTCACCCAAGTTTCATCGCTATCGGACGAATGGTATGTGAACGCATACTGGTCTTTGTTGAAACGCTTCGCCCGTCGTCGCTCATTTGTTGAATCTACTCGTGCGCTACCTATTATAACATGGTTTTACTAAGCCAGAAACCTTCCCTGTAGTGTACAGAACATCTCACCCAAGTTTCATCGCTATCAGACGAATGATATATGAACGCATACGGGACTCTGTTTAAAGTACTCACGCGCTATCTATTGTGAAATGGATTAACTATGCCTATGATCATCCCGGAAGTGTTTAAAATAACTCACCAAAATTTGATCGCATTCGGATGAATGGTTTATGAACGCATAAAAGACGAAAATACAGACATTCCTTTTCATTTATATATAAGATATAAGATTAGTATGATTTATTATTTACATTTTTATAGTTCTTTTATTATTGTAATTTTACTTTAATAATTGTTATTTCTAGATTTATATTTCTTTTTTGCACTTAATTGTTAATGTTTTTAAATCTCAATTGTTTAAAATTTTATCCAACACATTACGTCAAGTAGATACGTATATAATATTAATTGATTTTTAGAAAATAATAGCACTTCGGCGTGAAAATTCTCCGAAATTTGGCCCAAAGATTCAACTATCAGCATCTTTAAAAGCATAAACTGTCCTTATGACAGGTGGTTAATAAAGAGACCACTATCCCATAAAGGCTTAAGCGAGGAAACAAGTTTAAGTCACTTGGGGTGATGTCGGGGCTATAGGGAGGGTGCCTATGATATCCCATTGAAATCACTACAACAGCATCGTGGTCTTCTGGGCTGTATGAGATCACGCGTTGTCATGAAGGAAGATGTCACCCTCGGTGAGAAGTCCTGACCGCAATTACATGTTTCACCCACAGAAATCGAATAACTGAGTGGATCTCTTCGCGAGGCTAGTTTTCCAAATGAGTCACCATTAGTGTTTACCTACAACTAGCGCTGTAGGTGGCCAGTGTCTGAAACTCAGCTCAGTTAGCAACCGTATG
This sequence comes from Meconema thalassinum, assembly GCA_946902985.2. Taxonomy (NCBI): domain Eukaryota; kingdom Metazoa; phylum Arthropoda; class Insecta; order Orthoptera; family Tettigoniidae; genus Meconema; species Meconema thalassinum. The sequence goes on from OX336388.2 coordinate 925,896,798, forward strand.
TATTCGAATTACCCCACACTAAGTTACTGAATTCTCTATAACAGACGAAACTCCAGGAATATCGGACTTTTAACCTTAGGTTCTGATCAGCTCTCGTACAAAGGTAATACGTACGCTTGTTCATAGAAAATACCCAGCTAGTCCGAGAGTTGTGAGAATCACCTGAGACTGAGAGACACAGCGAATAATCTACATGTGCATGGGCCACATATTAAACGCCATAAGATTACTGAACTAAGAATTTAGTTAACCAACTTGCACAGACGAGTGTGTTTTTACGTGTACTGTGACAGGATCAGGCAGTCGAGTTTAAAAGTTGTTCCACAGCAAATAAATGATTTTTCAATGAAGGTTTGCCTGTGAATCATTCCAGGCAAATGAAAGAATAATATTTATTTATTTCAGTGTCGCGGCGTAACCATGCTCGTTAAATCGTGCACCACGGCTGCGAGGGTAGTTGCAGCAAGTCCGGAGCTTGTAGGTTCAAATCCCGGTGCTCACAGCGCCTAACCCGAGTGCTAGTTCTCCCCATATTTTCCATTCCCCCTCCAGGCAAATGCCAGGATAATACCTCATTTCAAGACTCGGAGTGCGTACATCATCTCTGTTCCAAATACTGTTACAATCACTTCTCCGTCATCACATAAATACAAGCCATCAGACAAGTTCAACTGCATAGGGCTGATGACCAAGATGCCCCAAACCCTTGAATTAACCACATCAACTCATTTATTTAAAGTCCTGGGGCATCCACCTCCGTTTTAGACCTGAAAAGTTCCAGTTACAAACATCAAAAAAGATTATTTCAATAGTAAATTGGAGTCACATACATAATATAAGTACGAGTACACAAAGATGATGGCAAAGTCTGCACTCAATCTTATAAGCTACCTGCCGATGACGTGTCCATGGCCATCTGCCCCAGTATCCAACGCGTCTTGCATCTCTTTGAGTAAAGGCAATTATTGTGACCAAAGAAATAATTCCATGACAATGGTTGTTTGGAATAAGGCTGTGCATAATTAGTTGAACTATAATACTTTCCTTGGCCCAAATAAATGAAATATTGTCACGTGCTCATGGCCATCTGCTCCCGGTATCCAATGCGTGTCCTCTCTCTTTGAGTCAAGGCAGTTATTGTGACCAACGAAATGATTCCATGACAATGATTGTTAGGAATAAGACTGTGCATAAATAGTTAATCTATAATATCTTCTTTGGCCCAAATAAATGAAACTTGGCCACGTGCTCATGGCCATCTGCTCCTGGGGTCCATTCCGTCTCCCAGCGCTTTGAGTAAAGGCAATTATTGTGACCAAAGAAATAATTCCATTGCAATGATTGTTTGGATAAGGCTGTGCATAAATAGTTAAACTATAATATCTTCTTTGGCCCAAATGAATGAAACACTGTCACGTGTCCATGGCCATCTGCCCCCGTTATCCAACGCGTCATTAATCTCTTTGAGGCACGGCAGTTATTATGATCAAAGAAATAGTTCCATGCGTAAATAGTTTAAACTATAATATCCTCCATGGAGCAAATTTATGAAACTTTGCCACGTGCTCATGGCCATCTGCTTCCACTATCCAACGCGTCTTTTCATCTCTTTGAGGCACGGCAGTTATGGTGATCAAATAAATAATTCCATGACAATGCTTGTTTGGAATAAGGCTGTGCGTAAATAGTTAAACTATAATATCTTCCTTGGCCCCTCGTGCTCATGGCCATTTGCTCCCGGTATGCAATGCGTCTCCTAGCTCTTTGAGTCTAGACAATTATTGTGATCAAAGAAATAATTGCATGACAACGGTTGTTTGGAATACGACTGAGAGTGGTATTACAGAACTTAGCCCTAGAGGCTCAATCCCGTCCATTTGAGTTATTTGTGCTTTATAAATGGATTCTATAGGAATTGTTTGCGCTTACCATTTTATTAAAATGCTCTAAAGACTATTTCATTTGTATTTAGCAAAGAAACGCGAATGTCTTGGAGCACGAGTGTGTTGGGGACAATGGCAATATCACCGCACCAAACGTGCTGTAGGAGAGGGGGGAAGGGGGACGAAAGCGGCCTGTAAGAATCGCAAAAGCTGTTGCCTTCTTCCTCTCTCTATCTCTCTCTCTTCCTCTCTTCCATTCAATTCATTCTTCCTCTTGCGCCGCATTTCACGGCGCTATGCGTTGCTCATTTGTTTCTGGGGGTTGGCCGTGGTGTACCATGGAATGGCTGGGCTTTTGCTCCTATTACATTTCCTGTGCTTCTTTAACATAACGAAAAACAAGAATCAGCAAGCAAAAGACGAATTTTTGATGTTCTTTGTTCCATGCCAAAGTTCCGTTGTTTCCTCATATTTTTTGCTGTGTGAACGTTCTGCATATCGTCGACTCCCCCGCTCCCAAGAACAATGCTACTGTAAAAAGAATGCCAAACGCTTGTGTGTAGCTTTCATCAGAGAAGGGGCGCAATGAAATGTTGGGGTGGGGGTGACACATGAGCGAGGGTAAAAAGTGAGCATCGTTTTGAATCGTTTGTCAAGTGTCATCGGGCAGCGTCTTCACCCCAGAAAGACCACAGATTTCTATCTCGTCTCAGTCTGTCTCCAGTTTTAAATCAGGGGTTTCAAGCATGATCATAAGAAAACCAATGGCTTGAGTTTTCAGTTTCTTCCATTCCCATTCATGGACACAGTCGTTTCCAAAGTATAATTGGTACCAGCATGGTTTGTTTGTATATCACATGAAGTAAATTATTATATCTATCTGAACAGAGAGCTGTTGTTGATTTATTTAGGGGCTTTGCTACATCGTTGTCATGTGGCCCCGTGCACTTGTATGTGTACAAAACTGTCTGATAATCTCAGGTGAGAATGAATTCCATCACTTTAAATTTCTGCCTCACGAGAATGAGTGTATACTATTCCAGTCCTCATACAAGAATTCAATGTCATAAAAGAGCCAGGAATTGAACCCAGACCTCAGGGATGTCAGCCAAGAATGCTAGCCGCAACGCTACTTTAAAGAGATATAGGAGATGAGGGTTCTACCACTGATTCATGAAGTATGTTTAGGACATAAATATAGGTTGTTAATTTGGTACACCTTGTAGGCTACAAATACGATTTCATTCCTTAAAAATTGTTGTTGTTTCTGATTTCTTTAGGGGTTTTGTGACATCGTGATCGTATTTCCCCGTGTATTGGGGTGTGTGTAGAATCTGTATCATAACTTGTGTCATTGCGATGTCTGTAGTGGTGTGTTTGTAGAGAGAGATGACCATGATCTTAAGTTAGGAACCACTCCGGTGTTTGTCTAGAGTATAAGTAGGAAACCATAGATGACCACTTCCAGAACATCTGAAGTGGGAATCAAACCCACCTATTCAAGTTTTTCCTCACGAAGCTGAGTGTACCTACACTTTTCCAACTATCAGATCAGAATTGAATGGTATGGAGTCCGTCTTATGGAAAGAATTCATGATGTAAACTAATAAATGGAAAGAAAACAAGTAGTTCCGTGAAGAACTATACAGCCTATTTTCATATATCCTACTTATGTTAATTGCCTCTATCAACATACAAAATATCAGTTAGATTGCTGTAATAGATTCGTAGATATTGAGAAACGACTAAATACTTCGGATGGTCGCCATGTTGGATTTTATATATGTAGGTCCTAGAGTTATGTACTGATACATGAAGATTATTGTGTACGTGTAGCATTCAAACTTCAATCGCATGATTAGGACAAAAGAAGTAACAAGGAGATTTTAAAATCTCGCACAGCTGCCATCTTGTGATTATGGAAATAATTGAAATAAATTAGATACCCGTGGATTAACATTCGTATAAGGATTTACTGTACCAAGTTTCACTGCAATCGGAAGGTTACATTGCGATAAACGTCCTTATGAATATTTATACTTCGCTTCGCCGCCATGTTGGAGTTGTGATCAACAGGTTATTTAAAGTCCTATAGGTGAACTTAAGTTCATAGCCGCTATGAACATAAAAAAATTCAGCTTGATTGCTATAATAGATTCGTAGATATTCAGAGCCGTCTAAATATTTCGGATGGTCGCCATGTTGGATTGTTAAATGTATAGGCCATAGAGTCATGTACCATTAAAGGAAAATTATTGCGTAGGTTCTTTATTGAAACTTTCACATTGATCGCATGATTTCGACACAAGAAAAACAAATTAAAATTCGCAAAGCCGCCATCTTGAGGTTATGTAAAGAATTGAACTAAATTAGATACCAGCGTATTACAATGTGTATAAACATTTCCTGTGCCAGATTTCATTGCTGTTGGAACATTGCATCGCAAGAAAGGTCTTTCTAAAATTTTCAAATTCGCTTGGCCGCCATGTTCGTTTTGTAGTTAACGGTTTTTGAAAGTCTTATAGATGATCTTCCAGTAGCGCCCTTTATCTCCGTACAAAATTTCAGGGTGATACCGCCAATAGTTTCAGAGATATAGAATGCCTGTGATATATTTCGCACATCCGCCATCTTGTGGTTACGTAAACAATTGAACCAAGTAAGATGGCGGTACATTACAATGTGTATAAACATATACTGTACCACGTTTTATTGCGTTTGCTTGGTTAAATCGCGAGAAACGTCTATTTAAAAGTCGCAAATTCGCGTGGCCGCCATGTTGGTTTTGTAGTTACCAGTTTTTCAAAGGTCACATAGGTGAACTTCTCGTAGTTTCCTTTATCACCGAAAAAATTCCAGGGAGATATCGGGAATAGTTTCGGAGATATTGAATGCTGGTGAAATATTTCGCACAGCCGCCATGTTGGATTGGTGAGACGTAACACAATTTGAAGGGCACGGTCGGGGTCGTCCGGAATAGTGCTATGAACTAACCGAGTTTCATTGAAATCGCTCCAGCCGTTTAAAAGTTATTAGGGACACACACGCACACACTCCTCACACACACACACACGCGCGGACAAAAGGTGATCTCATAAGCCAATTTGTTCAAAATTGAAAATAGGCAAAAAATGGATGCAGCCGAAAGAAATCAGTAACCCCTATGGACATCAAGTTGGCAGGTGAAAAGCTAAAGGAAGTAGGAGACTTCTGTTACGTAGGATGCAAAATAACCAGTGATGGACGAAGCAAAGGGGATATAAAAAGTAGGTGGGCTCAGGCGAGGGAAGTATTTCTACAGAACAGGAATCTGTTGGCATCGAATATAGATTTAAGTATTAGAAAGTCATTTTTGAAAGCCTTTGACTGGAGCGTGGCGCTCTATGGAAGTGAAACTTGGACTATTGGTGCAGCAGAAAAGAGGAGAATTGAAACTTTGATATGGGGTGTTACAGGAGAATGATGAAGATCAGATGGGTAGATAGGGTTACAAATGAAGAGGTAATAAGACGAGTGGGAGAGGAGAGATGTTTTGGTGACTGCTAATGAAGAGAAGAGATAGGTTGGTAGGACATATATTACGGCACCCAGGAATAGCAAATTCAGTTTCGGAAGGAAGGGTCGACGACAAGAACTGTAGGAATAGACCAAGATTTGAATATGTTAAATATATTATCTTTGATGTGAAGTGTGGTAGCTATGTAGAGATGAAAAGATTAGCTCAGGACAGGGAGGCAAGGAGCGCTGCATCGATCCAGTCAAAAGACCGAAGACTCAAACAACAGATCAGAATTAAATTTATTGGCAGAGTCAGGAAACGGTCACAGGATTTTTGGATCAGAGTCGCAATTGGTAAATTACTGTAGGCCTACCTCTCAACAAAAGATGGTGCCATTGGATAGAAGAATATGAATAAAAATCTGATGTGGCTTGAGGCACACACTCCAACCCCGACCCTTATAATTACTGTTGCACATTTAACGACAGTCATCACAGAAATAGAGGTTATCACCATCAGACAAATTGAACACACATCCAAGTACACGGAGCTGATGACCAAAGGTGCTCCAAACCCCCAATACGAACTAGCAACCCGCCCCGGCTACGTCCGGCATCAATATCGGTTTACCCAGCGTAATCTATTAAAGATGGCGGCGCGTGCCTGCATCAAGGGAAGTGTGCTCCGTGTAATTTTAGTATTTTTAATGGTAAAATGTGCAGTGACTGTGGCAAAACGTGTTCATTCTGTGACCGTTAATGGTGAACAGGATCTGAAGAATCAACCCCTTATGGAAAAACTTCTGGTGAGTGACAAATGCACAATACATTCCTGGACATGGTGTGGCAGTGAAGGTCTGGGGCTGGCCACCATTAGCCGGCCACGCCGAGCGGAGGGGGGTGTCGCAAGGCTACCTGCTACCGGGTTCTTGCTCTGCTGTCTAGCGCTTGCTCTAAGCGGCGACATAGAACTCAACCCTGAACCTTTGCAATGTGCAATATGTGAAAAAATCGGCGAAAAAAATCAGTTATATATTCAGTGCAGTAATTGTAACATGTCGAGTCACAGGACGTGTGCTAAAATCAGTACCTCTGAGTTCCGGTGCATTAAAAAGGCACGCGAGCGTGGACATGTTGGCAATGTGCTATGCCGCCGTTTACCGACTCGTTATGCAACAATACCAGTGATATCCCCAGTGACTCTGTAAATAGTGTAAATAACCTGAATAGTTCACTTGTAAATAAACACTTATGACTGTTCGCCTTCAATGCCCGCAGCATCACGCGGCCGGGACGGAAACAAAACATTCATGCTACAGTGACCGCCCTAGATCCAAGTATTGTGTGTTGCAGTGAAACGCGGCTCTCTGGGGTGGTAGGTGATCGGGAGGTGTTACCAGACACATACCAGCTGTTCCGGAAGGACCGACCACGGACTTCAGGGGGCGGGGTTCTCATTGCTGTGAAACCTGAGTACAATGCAACTCGCGTCCATCAGCTGGAAACTGACGCTGAGGCCGTGTGGGTTGAGGTTTAATGCAGTAACGGTAAATATCTGATCGGATCAGTATATCGCTCTCCGAAATCGTCCCAGCTGATGAATGATGAGCTGATTCTCTCCCTCAAACGGTTGCAAAACGTTCAACAAAATTATGACGCTGTCTACACTGTTGGTGATTTCAACCTACAAATCACATGGAATAGAAATGCCGCTCATATCCCAAATAATCCTATATCCAACAACTTCCTTACAGCATTCTATGATCTATTCCTTCATCAACTCATATTTGAAGCTACCCGTATCACTGAGACCTCCCGTTCAACCCTCGACCTCTTCCTAACAAAATCTCCATCCTCAATTCAGTCTCTACAAGCCATCCCTGGATTTTGTGATCACCAAGCCCTCCTAGCTATATTTACCCACAAAAAGAACAGTCCAAAATTACAAACCAGAACAGTTTACAATTACTCCCGTACCAACTGGAAACTCCTTTCTGGCATCTTACTTGACAGATTACCGGTCATTACACCTTCAGTCACCAACAGTGTAGATATAGATGGTACCTGGCATACTTGGAAGGAAATCATTTTTCAGTGCGTTGATGAAGTGAACCCTAAGGTTACAATTAAAAATAAGAAAAAAACACCTTGGATCTCAAAGGACATAATATCCAAAATAAGAAAGAGAAATCAGCTCTATAACAAGTGGAAACAGTGCCCAAGTGACAGCAGGTGGGAAAAGTATAGGCTGGCTAGAAATAGTACCAAATCTGCAATTCGTGAAGCCTACAGTACGTATATGGACAAATTAAGCTTTAATCCCAAGGCAATGTGGACATTCATTCGGAGCAAAAGTGGCAACACCGCACCACAGAGCTTTAAACATAACGATTTTTCTATTTCCAACCCACTAGACATAGCCAACTCGTTCAACTGTAAATTCCAAAGTAACTTCTCTCCACCTGACACCAGAGAAGGAATGTTCCTACCAAGGACATCACCCCCTCTCTTTCCCCTAGCCAGTCTATATTTCACACAACAGGAAGTTCGAGACAGCTTACGGAGAACTAGACCCCATGCCGCGACAGGACCAGACTTAATCCCTGCTCGGATCTTTCATTACTGTGCATATGCCTTAGCACCCTCATTGTGGGCACTTTTCAACCAGTCCATTAACACCGGGACTCTACCACAAGAGTGGAAACATGCTAACGTGGTCCCTGTGTTCAAAGATGGTGACAAGGAAGACATGGACAACTACCGCCCGATTTCTCTAACGTCTGGTATCTGTAAATGTATGGAGCGCCTGGTTGCTAAGAACATACTGGAATTCCTGAGTGAGCGAGGCCTGTTAAATCCAAGCCAACATGGCTTCGTTCCGGGGAGATCTTGTACAACTCTTTTGACAAAAGTGATTGATGACTGGCAGAACTCTTTGGATCAGACTAACGTCTCCCAAGTGGACTGTGTGGCCCTGGACTTAAGCAAAGCTTTTGATCAGGTGCCTCATCAAAGACTCTTGTTAAAGCATGGCAAATATGGCATCGGAGGCAAACTGATTACATGGTTGACGTCATTCCTGGTAGGTCGAACGCAGTGTGTCGTGTTTGGCGGGGCCAAGTCACCGAACATAGTGGTAACTTCGGGAGTATCACAGGGGTCGGTGATTGGGCCTTTGTTGTACATGGTTTTTACCCTCGACCTTCCAGGCTGTGTGACGTCCAAGATGGCGCAGTATGCAGCCGACTCAATAATTTACAGAGCCATACAAAATAATGTTGACGTCAAAGCACTACAGGAAGATCTGGACAGTGTGGCACTGTGGTGTGCGTGTGTGTGTATATGTGTGTGTGCGTGCCTGTGTCTTCCCTTTTATTTATGAATTGTATGATATAGACGTCATGTACAGCAGATTATGTGTATATAGCAAATGTAAAGGTGTAAATTGTATAATGTAACATTTGAGATTTGTTTAGATTTAATGAACGGAGATGGAGACACTGCTGTGTTTGTGGGGCTTGCCCTTTCTCTATCTGCCGTCCATAAATTGTAGGCACAATTTTTGGTAGATAAATAATAATAATAATAATAATAATAATAACATGTGTGTACATTTTCAGCATAACCCGAAGATTGACGTTCGCGATATTGCTTTGTAGATCTTGTAATTAATAATAATAATAATAATAATAATAATAATAATAATACGAATAAAAAGAAGAAATAACAACGCAAACATAAGTTCAACAGACATTTCAGAAAGGGACACCTTCAGACACAGAGTAAACAAATGGTAAGCTACATCAGAGCAACCCAAAAAAAATCCTCTCGGCACGCCGGAAGGCGGAGGTAGATTTCACCGGACAAACTTGGAGATAGGCGAAAATAGGCAGAATATGCAGGTTTTCGTAGAAGGATCAGACCTCATTTATCGCGTGAAAGTATTTTATAATTGGAGATTAATTAACTTTGTTTTTCTTCATTTTAAACATATTTTAAACATGTTATTGTCTTATGGGGACGGTAACCTTCTTGTCATTTGGAGTCCATTTTTAGCCTATTTTCAATTTTGAAAAAATAGGCTTATGAGATCACCTTTTGTCCGTGTGTGTGTGTGTGCGTGTGTGTGTGTGTGTGTGTGTGTGAGGTGTGTGTGTGTCCCCCTAATAAAATCTAAACGGCTGGAGCGATTTCAGTGAAACTCGGTAAGTTCATAGCACTATTCCCGGCGACCTCGACCGTGCCCATCGAATTTTGTTACGTCTCACCAATCCAACATGGCGGCGGTGCGAAATATTTCACTAGCATTCAGTATCTCCGAAACTATAACGGATATCGCCCTGAAATTGTGTATGGTGATAAAGGGTACTACTAGAAGTTCACCTATGAGACTTTCAAAAACCTGGTTACTACATAACCAACATGGCGGCCAAGCGAAGTGGAGACTTTTAAATAGACTTTTCTCGCGATTTAACTATCCAAACGTAATGAAACTTGGTACAGAAAATATTTATACACATTGCAATGCACTGGAGTCTAATTTAGTTCAATTGTTTACATAACCTCAAAATGGCGGCTGTGCGAAATATTTCACTGATATTCTATATCCCCGAAACTATTACAAATATCACCCTGCAATTTTGTACGGTGATAAAGGGTACTGATACAAGTTTACCTATGTATAATTCATAAACCTGTAAAGTACAAAATGAACATGGCGACCAAGCGAATTTGAAATATTTTAATAGACTTTTCTCGTGAGTTAACTCTCTGAGCGCAGTGAAATGTGGTACAGTAAATGATTTTGCAGATTGTAATGTACTGCCATCTAATTTAATTCAATTGTTTACATAACCTCAAGATGGCGGCTGTGCGAAATTTTAAAATTAAGTTTTTATTTCTTGTGTCGTTATCATGTGATCGAAGTGAAAGTTTGAATAATGAACCTAGGCAATAAGTGTCCTTGAATGGTACATAACTCTATGGCCTATACATATAACAATCCTAAATGGCAAGCTTCCGTAATATTTAGACGGTTCTCAATATCTATGAATCTTTTACAGCAACCAAACTGAAATTTTTATGTTCATAGAGACTATGAACATATGTTCACCTATAGGACTTTCAGTAACCTGGTGAGCACGAATCCAACATGGCGGCGACGCGAAGTATAAATATTTAAATGGACGTTTCTCGCGAATTAACTATCCGAGTGCCGTGAAACGTTGCACGTTAAATGCTTACACAAATGTTGATCCACTGGCATCTAATTTATTTCAATTGTTTGCATAATCACAAGATGGCTGCTGTGCGTAATTTTAAAATCTCGTTTTTACTTCTTGTGTTCTAATCATGCGATTGAAGTTTGAATACCACACGTACACAATAATCTTAATATAATAGTACAAAAATAAAAATCCAACCTGGCGACCATCCGAAATATTTAGACGGTTCTCAATATCTACGAATCTGTTACAGCAATTAAACTGAAATTTTGTATGTTGATAGAGGCAATTAACATGAGCAGGATATATGAAAATATGCTGTACAGTTCTTCACGGAACTACTTGTTATACTTGTGGTCACACTGTCCTTATGCAACGTTTCGACACTGATGTGTAACTATGTAACGGTCTGTAACTTCTTCACGCAAAATTATATCTCCCGCAGAGATGTTGGTTGGTTCCTCAGTTTAGGGGCTGCGACAACGCGGTCATATAACCCCGTGTACTTTGGGTGAGTGTAGAATCTGTCTGATAAACGGTGTGAATTGTGATGGCTGTATTAGTCTGTAATTCAGGTAAGGAATGCAGACGCTAAATTTCAAGCAGTAGTTCCTGATGTTGCTACCAGATACTAACGTCAACGCCACCTAGCTGTGAACTTGGCTACTAGATGCCACCTCAATCAGCAACTCGCAACGAACGTTGGAACTTCCCCTCCAAAGTAAAGCTTACTGAGGGATTTTTAGCGCTCTTAGAAAATCCGACGACTTTGGCCGGCTTTGAACCCGCGACCTTGGGCATAGAAGTTCAGCATGCTACCAGTTACGTCACCGAAGCCGCTTCACACTTAGTCACATGGAAATCTGAATCTCATCTCGCGCAAGTGCATTGTCATGGCAACGTCTGATGGCTCATCCCTCATCAATTTAGTAGTGTTGCCATGTCAACCACTGATAGCTCTCGGCATTTTCTTATAATTCCGAAATCATTTTTCTCATCCCTTGGCGCAATGGTGGCTCATATCAAAAATTCTTTCAGACAAACGTTTTAGGTAATTATTAGGGGAATATTGTCCATTTTGTACGGTTTTGATATTGTGCCTATTAACAGAGATATGATTAATGTTTCCCGAAAAAAACACTTTTTCCCACCCCTTTGGTCAATGGTTGGTGCTATCAAAAAACGTTTCAAACATAAATTTCTGAGCTTTATCCGACACATAGTATGAACTTTGAACGGATTCTATATTTCACATATTAAGAGAGTTATAGCAATATTTCATTTTTTTTTCGAGAAAAAAAAAGTCCCCCATTTTCATCCCCTTCGACCGATTTAGCCCAGTAACGACCTCTTCCGAGATTTTATGGGTATACATATTCGGTAAAAAATTCAAACTGATTGGTGCAAAATTACGGCAGTTATCGTGTCCACAAGAAACTGATATACATTTATACATATATTACATAAATTATATATAAACTTTTGAACTGACGGTGGTTTTGGGGTCCGGGGGATGTGAAACGCGAAGATATGTCGAAATTTTCCGGAAATCGAAACATGGTACCCATTGCAATAGTTAGCTTTCTAATGAAATCTATCTAAAATACTATCGTCAACGACACCTAGCTGTGAACTTAGCTACTAGATGCCACCTCAATCAGCAACTCGCAACGAACGTTGGAACTTCCCCTCCGAAGGAAAGCAAACTCAGGTTTTTTAGCGCTCTTAGTAAATCCGACGACTTCAGCCGGTTTTGAACCCGCGACCTTGGGCATAGAAGTTCAGCATGCTACCAGTTCCGATACCGAAGTTGCTTCCCACAGACATATGAAAACTGAATGTGATCTCGTGCTGTGGCGTTGTCATAGCAACTGCTGATGGTTCATGCCTTATCAATTAAAAGTAAAGTTGTCATGGCAACCTCTCTTGGCACTTGGCATTTTCTTATAATTTAAATCATTTTGTTCACCCCGTGGCGTAATGGTGGGTCATATCAAAAATTCTTTCAGACAAAAGTTTTAGGTAATTAATGGAGGAATATTGTCCATTTTGTGCGGTTTTGATATTGTGCCTATTAACAGAGATATGATTAATGTTTCCCGAAAAACCCACTTTTTCCCACCCCTTTGGTCAATGGTTGGTGCTATCAAAAAACATATTTGACATAAATTGTTGGCACTTATCCGACACATATTATGAACTTTGAAGGGATTCGATATTTCATGTATTAAGAGAGTTATAGCGATATTTCTCTTTTTCGAAAAAGGCCCCCCATTTTCACCCCCTTTGACCGATTTTGCCCATTAACGAACTCGACCGAGATTTTATAGGGATACATATTATGTAAAAAATTCAAAGTGATTGGTACAAAATTACGGCAGTTATCGTGTCCACAAGAAACTGATATATATAAACTTTTGAACTGACGGTGGTTTTGGGGTCTGGGGGATGTGAAACGCGAAGATATGTCGAAATTTTCCGGAAGTCGAAACATGGGACCCATTGCAATAGTTAGCTTTCTAATGAAATCTACCTAATATCCTCTCGGCACGCCGGAGGCGGAGGTAGATTTCACCGGGCAAACTAGGGGATAGGCTATAATAGGCAAAATATGCTGGTTTTCGTAGGAGGATCAGACCTCATTTATTGCGAGAAAGTATTTTACAATTGGAGGTTAATTAACTTTTTTTTCCGTCTTTCTATGCATTATTTAACATTTTTTTGTCTTATGGGTATGGTAACCTTCTTGTCATTTGGGGTTCATTTTTAGCCTACTTTTCACATTTTGCAAAAATGAGGAAAAAGTAGACTTATGAGATCGGGCAAATGTGTGTCTGTCTGTCTGTCTGTCTGTCTGTCTGTCTGTCTGTCTGTCTGTCTGTCTGTCCTTCTGTCTGTCTGTCTGTCTGGCTGTGTGTGTGTCCCCCCCTATCAACTCCTAAACGGCTGCAGCAATCGAAACAAAATTTGGTAGGAGTAAAGATCTATACCTGAATATCTCACGGCCATATTTGAAAATGATGTCAGTGCTACCAACTGCTAAAAAATCGCAATTGAAATTTTGAGCTCCATGTTGGATATCTTGGAAAGTATGAATGGGAGCTATTTCAAAATTGACACACGTACAGATCATAATATTTCAGTTTAAATTCCAGGAGGCTAAACATGGCAGTGTTGCCAAAATGATTATAAGTCACCTGATAGGTCCAATTTTTAAATGCATATAACTTCTATACTATCAATTGGAATTCAACCAAATTTCGTATGTTGTATGTGTACATAACCAGATATGACTGAGCGTATTCTTCAGACCTACCAGGGCTGCCAACTGTTAATAAATGCTCCTAATTTATTTTATCCAAATACCAATATATCAGAAAGTATGCAAGCCGACAGCTTTAAACTATGCACACGTATAGTCCCTAACATTCTATATTAATTTGGAGTAACTTATATACGTCAGTGCTACCAACATGATTCTAAGCTTGCTGACAGGTCCAACTTTAAATACATGTAACTTCCATACTATCATTTGGATTTCAACCAAATTTCGTATGTGCTATGTGTACCATAACAGATATGACTATGCGTATTCTAAGGAGCAACCAGTGCTGCCAACTGTTAATATGTGCTGTCCCTATTTTTGTTACCCTAATATCAATATATCAGAAAGTATGCAAGCCAATAGCTCTAAACTTTGCACACGTATAGTACCTGGCATTCTAGACGAATTTGCAGTAACTAATATACGTCAGTGCTGCCAACATGATTCTAAGCCTGCTGATAGGTCCAATTTTAAAATGCATGTAACATCTATACTAACTAATGGATTTCATTCAAAATTGGCACAACAATAGATCATATTATTTCAGATTATTTCTGACCAATACATGCATGACATTGTTGCCAACATGATTTTACGTGCGCTGTTAGATCCAATGTTTAACTGCATGTAACGTCCATGCTATTCATTGGACTTCAACCAAATTTTGTATTTTGTACCTTAAGAGACGGAACTAAGAATATATTCAGTCATCAGGGCTGCCAACTGTAGTGCTCTATTAGGATACATTATGCCAGGTATACAGTATTTCGAACTAATTGGAAATTTCGATATTAGCAACTTAATTTCGTCATTATTCTAGATAGGTTCATATTCTGTAGAATAATCATTGGCATGAAAAGTAGGCTGTATAGTTCTTCACGGAACTTCTTGTTATACTTGTGATCACACTGTCCTTATGCAAGGTTTGGAACTGATGTGTAACTATCTAACAGTCTGTTACTTCTTCACGCAAAATTTTATCTCCCACAGAGATGTTGGTTGGTTCCTCAGTTTAACGGCTGCGACAACGTGGTCATGTAACCACGTGTACATTGGGTGTGTGTAGAATCTTGTCTGATAAACGGTGTTAATTGTGATGACTGTATTAGTCTGTAATTCAGGTAAGGTCTGCAGACAGTCAATTTTAAGTAGTAGTTCCTAATTTTGTACCAAATACTAGCGTCAACGACACCTAGCTGTGAACTTGGCTGCTAGATGCCACCGCAACCAGCAACTTGCAACGAACGTTGTAACTTCCCCTCCGAAGGAAAGCATGCTGAGGGATTTTTAGCGCTCTTAGAAAATCCAGCGACCTTGGCCGGCCTTGAACCAGCGACCTTGGGCATAGAAGTTCAGCAAGCTAACAGTCAGCCGCTTCCCTCATAGTCAGATGGAACAAGAAGTTCCGTGACGAACTAAAGAGCCTACTTTCTTAAAATTAAGATTCATGCCAATGATTAATCTACAGTATATGAACCTATGCCAACGGCCTAGCCGTGTTGAAACACCGGATCCTATGAGAACTCCGCAGTTAAGCAACATTGGGCGTAGTCGGAACTTGGATGGTGTGCCGGTTCTAGGCACTGCGCGCTGTTGGCCAACATAAGGAGGAGCGGAAAGGCCCTGGCCACCCTACCGCACGTAAACTCCGGCTGGGGGTAGCCTCTTCGGAGGCTCGGACCTGCCTTCGGGCAGAATACCGATTAAATTAAATATGAACCTATCTAGAATAATGACGAAGTTAAGTTGGTAATATCGAAATGTCTTAATTAGTTCGAAATACTGTATACTAGGTATAAAGTAGCCTAATAGAGCAATACAGTTGGCAGCCCTGGTGACTGAATATATTCTTAATTCCATCTCTTAAGGTACAGAATACAAAATGTGGTTGAAGTCCAAAGGACGTTACATGGAGTTAGACATTGGATCTATTAGTACACGTAAAAGCATGTTAGCAACAATGTCATGGGAGTGCTGGTCAGAAATAATCTGAAATATTATGATATCTTTTTGTGCCAATTTTGGATGAAATCCATTTGTTGGAATAGAAGTTACATGTATTTTAACATTGGAGTTATAATCAGGCATAGAATCATGCTGGCAACACTGGCTTAAAATAAATACTACAAATTAATCTAGAATGTCAGGTACTATACGTGTGCAAAGTATAGAGCTGTTGGCCTGCATACTTTCTGATATATTGATATTAGGGTAAAAAATATAGACACCATTTATTAACAGTTGGCAGCCCTGATTGCTCTTAAGAATACTTATAGTCATATCTGTTATGTTATACATAGCACATACGAAATTTGGTTGAAATCCAACTGACAGTATAGAAGTTACATGTATTTAGAAATTGGTCCTATCACCAGGCTTAGAATCATGTTGGTAGAACTGACGTATATAAGTTACTCCAAATTAAGGTAAAATGTCAGGTAATATACGTATGCATAGTTTAAAGCTGTCGGCTTGCACACTTTCTGATATATTGGTATTTGGATAAAAAATAGAGAGAGCAATTATTAACAGTTGGCAGCCCTGGTGGCTCTTAAGAATACGCTCAATCATATCCGTTTATGTACAGATATTACATACAAAATTTGGTTGAAATCCAATTGATAGTGTAGAAGTTATATGCATTTAAAAATTGGACCTATCAGAAGACTTAAAATTATTTTGGCAACACTGTCATGGAAACTAAACTGAAATAGTATTATCTACATGTGTGCCATTTTTGGAATAGCTCCCATGTATACCTTCCAAGAAATCTAACATGGAGCTCAAATTTCTAGTGCGTGTTTTAGCTGTTGGTAGCACTGACATCTTTTTCAAATATGGGCCTGAGATATTCCGGTATACATCGTTACTCATACTAAATTTGGTTTCGATTGCTGCAGCCGTTTACGAGTTGATAGGGGGGGGGGGACACACAGCCAGCCAAACAGACAGAAGGACAGACAGACAGACACATTTTCCCGGATCGATCTCATAAGTCTACTTTTTCCTCAGTTTTGCAAAGTGTGAAAAGTAGGCTAAAAATGAATGTGATCTTGTCAATGGCGTTGTCTTGGCAACCGCTGATAGCTCATCCCTCATCAATTTAGAAGCGTCGTCATGGTAACCTCTGATGGCACTTGGCATTTTCTTTAATTCCGAAATTAATTTTCTCATCCCTTGGCGTAATGGTGGGTCATATCAAAAATTCTTTCAGACAAAAGTTTTAGGTAATTATTAGTGAAATATTTTCCATTTTGTACGGTTTTGATATTGTGCCTAATAAGAGAGATATGATTAATGTTTCCCGAAAAAACCACTTTTTTCCACCCCTTTGGTCAATGGTTGGTGCTATCAAAAAACGTTTCAAACATAAATTTTAGGGCCTTATCCGACACATAGTATGAACTTTGAGTGGATTCAATATTTCAGATATTAAGAGAGTTATAGCGATATTTCAATTTTTCGAAAAAAAAACTCCCATTTTCACCCCCTTTGACCGATTTTGCCCATTAAGGAACTCGACTGAGATTTTAATGAGATACATATTATGTAAAAAATTCAAACTGATTGGGGCAAAATTACGGCAGTTATCGTGTCCACAAGAAACTGATATATATATATAGATACATATATACATATATACATAAATTATATATAAACTTTTGAACTGATGGTGGTTTTGGGGTCTGGGGGATGTGAAACGCGAAGATATGTCGAAATTTTCCGGAAGTTGAATCATGGGACCCATTGCAATAGTTAGCTTTCTTATGAAATCTACCTAACAGTACCGACAAAGTGGTCGGAAGAACGTAAGCAAGCCTTCTTGGAAAGAATGAAAGCCTGTTGGAAAAACAAGAAGAACCCAAGAAACTTGATTGAGTTATATTGCTTAACGTCTTCCATTTTCTGGGAGAAATTGCTTAAAATAAATAAATAAATAAATAAATAAATAAAAATCAAAGCCATTAACTCATACGCCATCCCTACTCTAACCAATTCATTTGGAGTGGTGAAATGGTCTGCAACAGACCTTGAAGAACTTGAGAGAACAGTGCGTGTGCAGATGACCAAACACAGACTTCATCATCCCAAGTCTCCCCTTCAACGCATAACTTTACCAAAAAGCGAAGGAGGACTAGGAATAAATGTCAGTTTGATCCGTCTGTGCCATAAGGAAACCTTGAATTTAAGGAAGTTCTTCCTACGAAGATCAGAACAGAATGCATTTGTAAGGCAGACAGTGACTCCGCACTCCATTTGACCAGGACGAATTTCAGCTTACCTGAAAAGCAACTCCTCGGTCAAGTCAAAGAATGGAAAGGAAAGGAGCTTCTCAGTGCTCATGCACACCAGCTCGACCTACAGTCTACAGATAAGTGTGCGACAAGCAGATGGCTCCAATAAGGCGAATTATTTGGCGAGACCACTGGTTTCATGTTGGGTATACAAGACAGAGTCATTCCTACAAGGAATTACAGGTGGTATCTTAAAACAGACAGAGGTTGACGATAAGTGTTGTAAATTTGGCAAGCAGGGTGAAACCTTGGATCACTTTATCGGTGAATGTCCAACCTTGGCAAATATGGACTACACTGAACGCCTTATCAATGTTGCTAATGTCGGCACATGGAAATGGTTGAAACTACAGGACTAGATGACTCCTCGCTTCCGTATTATAAGTACCAACCAAAATAATTTTCGGACAATGGAACCCATATATTATACTGGGACAGAGAAATTCGCACTGATAAAACCATCTAAGCCAACCGACCTGATATTCTCCTCCTTGATCGGCAGAAGAAAGAAGCTGTGATAATCGATATAGCCTATCCGTTTATTTTATCAGTGCCGAAATGTTGATGATAATAATAATAATACCATATGGCTTCGAGTGCCGGGTGCAAGCTTTATTATTTGAAACCCAGAGGGCAGCTTGCATGTCGAATTTCGTCGTTCCTTGGAACGCTATGAAAGTCAAGGAGGTTAGATATCTAAGCTCCTTGACACTATAGCGCTTTCTAGTAGAGAATGCAGGAACTTTGTGTTGGCGGAAAATCCCGAGATTAATTTTGCCATTATGAACACGGCCTACTGAATTCAAATGGGTTCTTTAACATGCCAACAACGTATGACATGCATGTCGTGATTTTTGTCACCTTTCAAAAATAACATACCACGGCCAGGAGCAATCCTGCAAGCTTGGGGTTGGTAGACCGACACGATAACCACTCACCCACCGTGGTAACGTGAATTTTGATAAACCACTAAGAAAAATACAGTAGAAGAATTAACAAAATGATATTAATTGGTGCGTAAGATTAAACATCTCTACTCCTATTTCTGTCACTGTCACTATTTTTATTTTGATGACATTGATATTGATATTGATTTCTTGTTGTTGTTGATATTGAATCATTTGGTGGCTTAGCAACACCGCGATCATATTGCCTCGTGTACTTGGGTGCGTGTGGAAACTGTCAGATACTTGTGTCTTGGTGATGGCTGTACTAGTGTGAATATTTGTAATTGAGGCATAATATTTGGAAGGAGATGGCCGTGGCCATTAGTTAGGAACCATTTTTCTCAAGTAGAAGCGATAAACCATGGAACACCTCTTCTACGATAGCTGAAGTTGGAATTGAACCTATCTCTTGACAGGTTCGCCTTACAAGGCTGATTGATTCACGTTCAATCCCTCATACTTACTTACTTAGTTGGCCACATGAACCGAAGTCGGGACATTGCCTCACTCTTAAGACTCTTCCATTGCTTTCTGTCTCCGGCCATATTCTCGTTGGCTCCCAGGGCCTCCAGATCTTTCATGACTCCATCCTGCCACCTCAACTTTGGTCTACCGAGGGGTCTTTTCCCTTGTGGTTTTCCTTCTATCTCTATTTTTACCATCCCTTCTTCCCTTCTCAGTACATTTCCCTGCCGTTCTTATTACTGCTATCACATCCGGTTCGTTATACAGTGCATGCATTTCTGTGTTTTCTTTTTCTTCTGAAGTTTCCCTGCTCTAATACCAACCCGAAGATTTTTCTTATCACTTTGTTTTCAAGTCAATATTTGTCTCTCCATCTTCTTGCTCAGCGTCCATGTCTGATACCAAATTTAAATTTCTTGGCCGAGCCGAGAATCTAACCCGGGACCTCTAGATCCACAGTCACAATATGAACCCCAAGACCACAGAAGTTGATGAGATGAAACAATTTTAAATCTGATTATCTGCTGCATCAACACTTGTAGCATGTGTTCACAGTGTCATACTGAAACCTAGATCATTCCTCAGTACATCACTGCTCTGAATACACTAACGCAACTGTCACGTAGGCCTCAAGTGCCATCCACTTCCATTACAGCTCAAAGGCTGACGACAGGAACTTGAAGACATCAGCAAATACTGGTGATCAAGTGGGGGGTTCTAATTACCGGGAATCTCCACTGCGAGCCCATTACAGAACAAGTGGGGCCAGTGTGAGTGCACGCCACTATCAACCTGGTTCTTCATTAAGAAATTACATCTCCAAACACTTTGGGAAGAAAATATTTCAACTTACAGTATCTTAGTTGTTGGTTAGGGGCAGTTGAAACGCTTGGATTTACTCCACAAAGCTTTGTGTACTTTTGATCAGGGGTTCTAACAACCCCTTTGTGAAACATGAAATCTAGCGCCACCTTCCCCTATCTTATTCTTTTTTCCGAAGTAGAGCAAGCTCTATCACATTCATGGGATCTCTTTTTACCACTGCTAATAAGCAACTTATCCATGGATAATGGTGTTACATGTATCGGTCTAACCAATTCCACTGGACACGTACTAGAATTCACCTGTTCATTCACTGTCTTTGAACTGACTGCAAAGACCTGGCCCAATGGAAGGGTTCTGGATTAGTAAATCCATTTTACATTAGGTAGCGCACGAGTTGATTCAACAAATGAGGGACGGCGTGCGAAACGTTTCAACTAAGTCCCGTATGCGTTCATATCCCATTCATCCAATTGCGATGAATCATGGGTGAGTTGTTGTGTACTCTCCAACGAAAGTTTCTGGCTTAGTAAATCCATTTCACAATAAGTAGCGCTTGAGTAGATTCAACGAAGCATTGACACCGTGCGAATCGTTTCAACAAAGTCATGTATGCGTTTATATACCATTCATCCGATTGCGAAGAAATGTAGATGAGTTGTTGTGCACACTGCCGCAAAGGTTTCTGAACTAGAAAAATAATTTGATAGTAGGTAGATACGAGTAGTTTCAACAAATGAGTTTTGGCCAGCGAATCGTTTCAGGAGAATCCCATAAGCGATCATATAGACTACAATTCCCCCAATTGTGATGATACTTTGGTGAGTTGTTGTGTACACTCCCCCCATTGTTTTTGAATAAGAAAGTCCATTTTATATAAAACTAGCAATAGTGTCCGGCTTCGCCCGGTGGATTTATTTGTTTTATGGATGATAATGAATACTACTTCAAAATACTACTGGCACATGATACTTAAACTAACAGAAACCAATATTTTAAAAATATATCTTTTTGTGGTGGTGGTGGTGGTGGTGGTGGTGGTGGTGGTGGTGGTTGTAGTGGGGATGATAAGTAGTACAGTATAATGGACGTAACATTCAGGTCAATTTCCCGCAATGATAATTATGAATAGGGAAACAGCTATTTACTAACTACAGCACTAACACATGTAATTTACAAACAAATTTACAAAACAAATAGAAAGAGCAGTAAGTGAAACAAAAGACACTGCCTAGGACCTATATCTCATTGGCTGTTAGAAATGTAGAGGCCAATAGTGTCGTCTTTTGTCGCATAGCGCCGTAGGAAAATAATCAGAACTCTTTGGCAAACGTCGGCTGTACCGAGCTACTGAGGTAGCAATAGTATCATTTATCGCCACAACGCGCTTAACGATAAGTCTCGGAATAAATGAAGGTAAATTTGAAAGCACCAACGCTTATTGCAGCTGATAACCTCAATGTACTGCACTAACACCATTGCACCTATACAGAGGCATAATATTTTCATGATGATTACTGTTTAAAGGGGCCTAAGAAATATTTTTGCACTAATTACCCCCCGTGACTGCAATTTATAAACAGCGCAATATGCAACTATTTTCGCAATTCTGCACCAAACACTGGTAGGGGTGACGTGATGCAGCCCGAACTGCCCGTCAACAACAGACTTATTAAAATACTCCTATAGTTACACTACTACGGACATGAATGGTTCTAGGGCCTTAATACGTGGTTTTCAAGTTCATTTTGTATGTTATTCTAAATGTAGGGAATGGGGAGCGTTGTCCAAAATATCAAGTGAACAGTGTTACCAGCAGGGTTTCGAAGTGTATGTATAATTTGATGCAATTAAGAGAAACGGTGTAGATTTGTGATGAAGGGCCTAAATGCAAGGAATGGCGTGGTCTGTCCGAAATTTCATGTAAGCCGTGTTACTTGCAGGGTTCCAAAGGGTAAGTATACAAATTTTGGTTCAGATCGGGGAAAAGGTGTAGATTTGAAACGAAGGGTCTAAATGCAGGGAATGGACTGGTCTGTCATAAATTTCACGTAGACAGTGTTACTTGCAGGGTTCCAAAGTGTAAGTATACACATTTTGGTTCAGATCGGTGAAACGATGTACGTATCACTAACCATAACGCCAGCGCATGCGGATAGAGCTGTTCGGGAGTCCTTGTTCTACCGACTTACTGAACAAAAATCAATCTTTAAGATTACCTGAGAGGTGTAGCCTAATGATAAAAAGCCTAAAATATTCCTCTTGAATCAGGCTATCATATAAAATAAGAATTTTTCGAATCGGACTGTTAGTTTCAGAGATTAGCGCGTTTAAACCCATAAATACACAAACACACAAACTCTTCAGCTTTATTATATTAGTATAGATAGCGCACGAGTATTTTCAACAAATGCTCACATCGTCAGCTGTATATGGCGTGCTAACGCGTCGGAAAGACTTTGGATTTATTTATATAGGCTACGCACCAGACAGAAAAACAAAGAATTTTCTACAGTAAACAAAATTACAATTCAAACTCTTCTTTTAATTTTTTCTTTCTTTCTTTCTTTCTTTCTTTCTTTCTTTCTTTCGTGGTCTGGCTGCGTGGTTCAGCGGTAACGTTCTTGCCTGCTGTGACCAAGGTTGCAGGATCAAATCCTGGTGCAGTCAGTTGGCATTTGAGGGTGCGCAAATGCGAGGGGGCCGTGTCAGTAGATTTACTGGCACGTTAAAGATCCCCTTAGGGCCAACATTCCGTCATCCCGGCGTCTCTAAAATCCGTAGTTGTTAAAAGAGACGTAACTTAATACCAATAACATTATTATTAATTTCCTTTCTTTCTATCTACTGTATCTGTGTTTGATTGACATTGCAACGCATGCCGGGTATAGCTAGTAGGCCTATATCATACATATTTAAAGTTTTATCAGTCCATGTAAAGAAATTGCAGAGCGAGAAATCAGCAATGAAATATTGAATGTATAAATGGACTAATCATTAAAATCCTCCGGATTTAAACGTCGGGGTGTCAGAGGTCTTCTTCCTCTCAGATCTTTTGCTCTTGTTTTCTCCACCTTCATCTTATTCTTCAGCAGTAAACTATTAATTAGCAGAAGTATTTTCAAACCCGTGGAAAGTGGTGTACAAGGAGGTTTGAATAAAAATGAAAATGAAAATCCACAGCCTGCTTCCAGTCGACCGACCGGGCCAGGGATGGAATGAATGAAGCCCCCATCTAGCGGCGAGGATATGAACTGTGCCGGCTGCCGATGCCTGTCTCACTCTCCTGAGGCAATGATTAAATAATGAATGACAGATGAAATTAAATGATAGTGGAGAGTGTTGCTGGAATGAAATTTTGACAGGGAAAACCGGAGTACCCGGAGGAAAACCAGTCTGCCTCCATTTTGTCCAGCACAGATCTCACATCGAGTGACCGGGATTTGAACCACGGACCCAGCGGTGACAGGCCAGCGTGCTGCCACCTACGCCAAGGAGGCTTGGGGTTTCAAGAAATACAGTATATTCATATCCATCGTAGAAACATAGCCTACGCCAGATAGCTATTGACGTACATTCTAAATACAGGAAAGTCTGAGATGTTTTTATCTTTAAATAATACATATTTTCATGAAATTTCTCCAATGCATTTCTTAATGTTTAAAATAATACGTGGGAATTAAGATTTTAAGATAACAAAGAAGAAAAGAAACAATCAACTTTACATCAATATAGTAGAAGACCTCTGTTTATATTCTGTTACTGTTCTGTTACCAGCGATGGACGAAGCAATGAGGATATAAGAAGTAGGTTGGCTCAGGCAAGGAAAGCATTTCTACAAAGAAGGAATCTGATGACATCGAATATAGATTTAGGTATTAGGAAGTCATTTTTGAAGGCCTTTGTCTGGAGCGTGGCACTCTATGGAAGTGTATCTTGGACTATTGGTGCAGCAGAAAAGAGTAGAATTGAAGCGTATGAAATGTGGTATTACAGGAGAATGATGAAGATCAGATGGGTAGATAGAGTTTTAAACGAAGAGGTATTACGACGAGTGGGAGAGGAGACATGTTTCTGGCGACTGCTAATGAAGAGAAGAGATAGATTGGTAGAACACATACTAAGACACCCAGGAATAGCAAGCTTAGTTATGGAAGGAAGGGTCGAGGACAAGAACTGTAGGGGTAGACCAAGGTTTGAATATATTAAGCAGATTGCTTCGGATGTAGGGTGTGGTAGCTATGTAGTGATGAAACGATTAGCTCAGAACAGGGAAGCGTGGACAACTGCATCAAACCAGTCAAAAACTGATGACTCAAACAACAACAGTGAACTACATACGACAAAGGATGTGGTCTAACTGTTGGTGTTCATGACTTGTAAGTCAAAACAGAAGTATATATTTCGACTTTGATTTGACCATGTATGAGTCAACACTAGAGCTCGTAGTGATAGATTTAATGAACTACAATACATACGACAAGGGATGTGGTCTAACCCTTGTTGTCCCGGTATTGTTTGAACAAAACCATTCGAGTGTCGTCTGTCTTCATCTTCTCTTGGTGAGGTGTGCGTTTCTTTGAAGTTTTTGATCGTTCAATGATTATAGTAGCCTCACTTTCCTGGTTAACGACCGGTGACTCAAACGTTAAGCATTAGCACGAGCCGACAATAGCCATTATTATGGCTGACAAGTACAAGACAGTTCTTGAACAATAAGATACTTCCTCCATCTGTCCACGAGGGTGCAGACAAGGTTTTGCCTCAGTCCTGTCTACCTGCTCACCGGCCTTAAGCCATGAATGCCTCGGCACCCCGCAGCTTTGGAATGTAAACATCCGTCCAGCTAGATTTCAAAGACGACCCGGTCGTTAACGAGGAAAGTGAGACTACTTTTTTATACAATGTCTTCATCTTGATGCCGACTCGTTCCAGGGTTTTCGCTGAATCTTACTACTTTCTGTTTTTTAATTTTATTGTTCCAGTTTTGAATAGGCCTAGGATTTTGTGTACGAGGGCTGTTTCTTTTTTCATGTTCGATGGACTGTATAAAAATAACAGATTGACATACCAAACTGATTTTACTACTAAATGTTTGCTTGTTTTATTCGTATGTCTCAACATAATCGCCAAAACGATTGAAACATTTGTCGTATCGTTACATCAGCTTTCCAATGCCCTCGGCCAAAAATTCTGCCGCCACTGTAATGGGTACGAATGGACAGTCTCCTGAATTGTTTCCTTTTTGGGAAGGCGTTGCCACCCAACCATACCTTCAATTCTCGAAAAATGTGAAAATTATTCAGTGCTGGTTTGGACTAAACGGCAGATGGTCCAAAACTTCAGACTTGAATTCTTTGAAAAGTCTATCGTAACGTTGGCACAATGCGGTCGTGAATGAGTTTCACCTCTTTAGAGAATTGAAGGTATGGTTGGGCGGTAACGCCTCGCCAAAAAGGAAACACTTCAGGAGACTCTCCAGACGTACCCACCTCAGTGGTGGTAGAATTTTTTTCCGAGGGCATTGGAAAGCTGGTGTAACGATACAACAAATGCTCAATCGTTTTGGCGATTATGTTGAGACATAAGAATAAAGCAAGCAAACATTTAGTAGTAAAATCAGTTTGGTATGTCCATCTGTTATTTTTATGCCGTCCATCGGAACTTGAAGATAGGAGAACAATGATAGGAGAAACAACTCCGAAAGTGAACAGGAACCAGGGACTAGTCAACAGAAAAAAAACAGCCCTGGTATAAATCAAACGCGTCTCACGTGTTGGCGGCATGGTGACACACACTAAACTGACAAGTCATAGACACCACGCATTAGACCACATCCTTTGTCGTATGTATTTCACTAAATGTGTCACTACGAGCGCTAGTATTGACCCATGCATGGTCAAATCAAAATCAAAATATCTACTTTTATTTTGACTGACAGGTCATGCATTTCTTCCTTAACACATCTGGTTAGCTATATTGAGGAATATAATATTGTTATTGATGTAATGATTGAGTAAGCCATAGCTGGCTGGCAGTCTTGGTCACCCCTGCTGCGTGCAGTGACGATAAAAAGCAGCGACATGACAAGACGTTGACGTTTGGCAGGTTGCAGGGTTCATCCAGAGTGACAGCACACCGCAGCAAACAGCGGCCGTCAAACTAAAAGGTTGTGCCACTCATACACGAGGGGGATTGCGTGGCGTGTGTATGTCGAACATTTCACTGTGTATCCCTGGTAGCAGCTGTGACAGCACAAGATGCATTGAGAGCCACAGCTTCTTCAGCGGGCATCAGTCTCAGTGCTACCAACAATTCAACTCAAACTCCGCCCAACGTAGCACACCATCTCCCCAGTAAAACTTACTCGACGGCTCGTGATAATATTAATAATGATATAATATTATAATAAAGTATATCTACCCCTTGTTAGTCTCGTTTTCATCGGGGTCGGGGATGAGATGCGATGATAGCCTGTGTGGGGGTTGGCTTTTACGACAGGATGCCCTTCCTGACACCAATCTCATGAGAGGAGGTAATGAAAATTCACAACCTGTTTCAAGTCGACCGACTGGGTCAGGAATGGAATGAATGAAGCCCCCATCTAGTGGCGAGGATAGGAACTGTGCCGGCTGCCGAAGTCTGTCGCAGTCCTTTGAGGCAATGATTAAATGAGTGACAGATGAAATGAAATGATAGTGCAGAGTGTTGCTGGAATGAAATATTTGACAGGAAAAAACGAAGTACCCGGAGAAAAACCTGTCTGCCCTTTGTCCAGCACAAATCACACATGGAGTGACCGGGATTTGAACCACGCACCCAGCGGTGAGAGGCCGGCGTGCTGCCGCCTAAGGCACGGAGGCTTGCTGAGAGGAGATAATGATGGATTAAATGAATGAACATGAATGATACTGGACAAGAATGTGCAAGGAAGCGGCCGTGGCCTGTAAGAAGGTACCGTCTCAGCATTTGCCTGGAGTTGAAAATGGGGAAACCACTGGAAACCATTACAAGAACGGCTGACGGTGAGGCTCCAACCCATGAAACTGGACAAGGATGTGGAAGGAAGCGGCCGTGGCCTGTAAGAAGGTACCGTCTCAGCATTTGCCTGGGGTTGAAAATGGGGAAACCGCGGGAAACCATTACAAGGTCAGCCGACGGTGGGGCTCCAACCGACGTCTACTGACTCCTCAGAGAGTTTGGCTTCAATGCCTTGCACTGCGCGTTATCAAGCGTAGCTACCGCTGTCGGTAATAATAATAATAATAATAATAATAATAATAATCATATAATAGTAATAGAAAAAATCTTCAATAAATTGGCATTTTTGAGGAATTTATACAAGAAAGATTCAAATGCATATAGATATCAATCTTGAAATAACGTGGTCCACGGCAAGCTGAAACAAATAATAATAATAATAATAATAATATTGTGGTCCCATGAGAGAAAGTGGAATGTGGATTAAGAGGGGAACAACGGACCTCTACTCCTTCACTGACAGGTTCACTAATGCCGTACGGAAGTGACGCCTGAATGTCTATGGCCATATCTACAGAATGAACAGCGACAGACTAAGAGATTATTCAGAGTAATCAACTCAAAGAAAGTCAAGATAAAATGGCTAGACCTCCAAGAAATGAATATCACAGACGACATCATAGACAATCGTAGAGCTTTTAGAACAAAATTAGCCAACAATAAATGTAGGGCGAAAACCATAAAGAACAAGAAGTTCCGTGAAGAACTATACAGCCTACTTTTCATGCCAATGATTATTCTACAGTATATGAACTGCTAGTATAGAACTTACATGTATTTAAACATTGGTACTATCAGTAAGCTTATAATCATGTTGGTAGAACTGAAGTATATAAGTTACTCCAAATTAATCTAAAATGTCAGATTATAATGACGAAATTAAGTTGGTAATATCGAAATATCTAATTATTTCAAAATATACCTGGCATAATGTAGCCTAATAGAGCACTACAGTTGGCAGCGCTGGTGACTGAATATATTCTTAGTTCCATCTCTTAAGGTACAGAATACAAAATTTGGTTGAAGTCCATTGGACGTTACATGCAGTTAGACACTGGATCTATCAGCACGCGTAAAAGCATGTTGGCAACAATGTCATGTGTGTGCTTGTCAGAAATAATCTGAAATATTATGATATCTTGTTGTGCCAATTTTGGATGAAATCCATTCGTTAGTATGGATGTTACATGTATTTAAAAATTGGTCTTATCAGCAGGCATAGAATCATGTTGGCAGCACTGACTTATTTTAATTACTCCAAATTAATCTAGAATGTCAGGTTCTATACGTGTGCAAAGTATAGAGCTGTTGGCTAGCATACTTTCTGATATATTGATATTAAGGTAAAAATAATATAGACAGCATTTATTAACAGTTGGTAGCCCTGATTGCTCTTAACAATACTTATAGTCATATCTGTTATGTTACACATTGCACATACGAAATTTGGTTGAAATCCAACTGCTAGTATAGAACTTACATGTATTTAAAAATTGGTACTATCAGTAAGCTTATAATCATGTTGGTAGAACTGAAGTATATAAGTTACTCCAAATTAATCTAAAATGTCAGATTATACGTGTGCATAGTTTAAATCTGTCGGCTTGCATACTTTCCGATATATTGGTATTTGGATTTAAAAAAAATAGAGAGAGCAATTATTAACAGTTGGCAGCCCTGGTGGCTCTTAAGAATACACTCAGTCATATCTGTTTATTTACACATTTTACATACAAAATTTGGTTGAAATCCAATTGATAGTGTAGAAATTATATGCATTTAAACATTGGACTTATCAGAAGGCTTAAAATTATTTTGGCAACACTGTCATGTATGGCCTCCTGGAAATTAAAATGAAATAGTATTATCTACATGTGTGCCAATTTTGGAATAGCTCCCAATCATACCTTGCAAGATATCCAACATGGAGCTCAAATTTCTAGTGCGTTTTTTCAGCAGTTGGTAGCACTGACATCATTTTAAAATATGGACGTGAGATATTCCGGTGCACATCTATACACATACTAAATTTGGTTTTGATTGCTGCAGCCGTTTAGGAGTTGATAGGGGGGACACACACACAGCCAGCCAGACAGACAGACAGAAGGACAGACAGACAGACAGACATTTGCCCGATCTCATAAGTCTACTTTTTCCTAATTTTTGCAAAATGTGAAAAGTAGGCTAAAATGGTAGGAAGTGGTAGACGCAAGATGGAACACAGTGCATTCATGAATAGATTTTGGGAGGATAACAAGACGAAAACTACCAGGCCAACTAACAAGTTCAAACGCGCTCTTTGAATGTGCATAACGACAAAAGAAGAGAATAATAATAATAATAATAACAAGAAGTTCCGTTAAGAACTATACAGCCTACTTTTCATGCCAATGATTATTCTACAGAATATGGACCTATCTAGAATAATGACGAAATTAATTTGGTAATATCGAAATATCTAATTAGTTCAAAATATACCTGGTATAATGTAGCCTAATAGAGCACTACAGTTGGCAGCCCTGGTGACTGAATATATTCTTAGTTCCATCTCTTAAGGTACAGAATACAAAATTTGGTTGAAGTCCAATGGACGTTACATGCAGTTAGACACTGGAGCTATCAGCACGCGTAAAAGCATGTTGCCAACAATGCCATGCGTGTGCTGGTCAGAAATAATCTGAAATATTATGATATCTTGTTGTGCCAATTTTGGATGAAATCCATTTGTTAGTATAGAAGTTACATGTATTTTAAAATTGGACATATCAGCAGGCATAGAATCATGTTGGCAGCACTGCCTTGTATTAATTACTCCAAATTAATCTAGAATGTCAGGTGCTATACGTGTGCAAAGTATAGAGCTGTTGGCTTGCATACTTTCTGATATATTGATATTAGGGTAAAAATATAGACAGCATTTATTAACAGTTGGCAGCCCTGATTGCACTGAAGAATACTTATAGTCATATCTGATATGTTACACATAGCACATGCGAAATTTGGATGAAATCCTACTGATAGTATAGAAGTTACATGTATTTAAAAATTGGCCCTATCAGCAGGCTTAGAATCATGTTGGTAGAACTGACATATATAAGTTACTCCAAAATTAATCAAACATGTCAGGTACTATACGTGTGCATAGTTTAAAGCTGTCGGCTTGCACACATTCTGATATATTGGTATTTGGATAAAAAAAATATAGAGAGCAATTATTAACAGTTGGCAGCCATGGTGGCTCCTAAGAATACGCTCAGTCATATCTGTTTATGTACAGATATTACATACAAAATTTGGTTGAAATCCAGTTGATAATGTGGAAGTTATATGCATTTAAACATTGGACCTATCAGAAGGCTTAAAATTATTTCGGCAACACTGTCATGGTTGGCCTCCTGGAAATTAAACTGAAATAGTATTATCTACATGTGTGCCAATTTTGGAATAGCTCCTATGCATACCTTGCAGGATATCCAACATGGAGCTCAAATTTCTAGTGTGTTTTTTCAGCAGTTGGTAGCACTGACATCATTTTCAAATATGGACGTGAGCTATTCCGGTGCACATCTTTACTCATACTAAATTTGGTTTTGATTGCTGCAGCCGTTTAGGAGTTGATAGGGGGGGGGACACACACACAGCCAGACAGACAGACAGACAGAAGGACAGACAGACAGACAGACAGACAGACAGACAGACAGACAGATACACATTTGCCCGATCTCATAAGACTACTTTTTCCTCATTTTTGCAAAATGTGAAAAGTAGGCTAATAATAATAATATTCTATGAAAATACTCAATACGTCTAACTAATCAAGTAAATAATGTCACGTAATTCAACCTTTGGGATTGAATCGTGAGGCAAACAAAGGGAGAAATTCAAAATAACAAAAGGCCGATAGAATCACCTGGAACAGATACACCAAAACATAAATATCGAAGAACGCAAAGTTATGACATTACACCACAGTTAATCCAGAAGCACTACAGTATATACCGCGGGAACCTTGATCATTGGAGGCAGATCTCATATTAAAGACGTGGAGTAACAAGAAAGGAATCTTCTTCTTCTTCTGCTTCTCAACCGATAGGTTGGTGGGTAAAATGCAGGTCTTCCAAAACGACCTCTTTCTCTGGCCTGTAGTTTCAAATGGCAATAAGTGTGCTCGCCTTTAATGCAGTCTATAAATTGAGTCCTTGGTCTTCCTTGACTCCTCTTTCCTTCTAGCTTCCCTTCGAAGAGTGTGGTGCACCAGTCAGAATGACGAATCAAATGACCAACAAAACTATTCCTTCTTTTGTTTAAGGATTCAACCAAGCTACGTGTCTCCTTTCCTGTTTTGAAAAGAATCTCATTCGTGACTTTATCAGTCCAAGGTATCTTAAGTAGTCGTCGCCAGCACCACATCTCGAATGCTCTAAGTTTTGATACATCTGCTTATCGCAGAGTCCATGTTTCAGAGCCATAACTGGCAGTACTCCATACAAAACTTTTCACGAAGTGTTTTCGAACCTCTAAGTTAACAGTCTTGGATGTTAGAAAAGCCTTCTTTTTTGAGAAGGCTTCTTTTGCCTGTGTCATTCGAGCATTTACTTCTCTCGTACACTTTCCATTTGATGTGATCAAGGTTCCCAGATATTTGAAATCCTTTACTTGGGCTAGTTTTTCACCATCCATTTGCACATTGACTATTTGGTCGCCAACCCTAGTGCATGCCATTACTTTGGATTTATTTTTATTTATCCTCATACCACACTTCTCTTGCAATAATTCGTTTATGTGATTCAGAGCATTTTCCATATCTCTCTCATTTACAATTATCAGGGCCATATCATCAGCACATCGTATGGTACTGTACAGCTTCCCATTAACTTTTATGCCATGACTGTTGGTAGTTAAGAATTCTTGAATGGCTTCTTGAATGTAGATATTAAATAACAGTGGTGATAGTCCACTTCTATGTCTTACTCCCTTCCCAATTCTTGCTTCCACTCTTTCCTTGCCAATTAATGCCGTCCGGTTCTTGTAATGTATTCTTCTGTCCATGTAGTCTATCTTCAGTTTTCTTAGGGTTTCAAACAGCACCTTCCAATTTCTCTAAATCAATGAAATATATTGAAGACAATCTTTGGTCCAGTCTGCTGGATGAAACTGAAGTCTCATGAATTTCATCAGCATGCTAAAAAGATCACTGACACCTTCAGAATAAGGCGATTGAAGTTCTAGGGCCACATTCTTAGAAGGAATAATGTCAGGATTCTCAACCTTGCTCTCTCAATGTAGGTTAAGGACAACTGGCTTAGTGAGAGAGAAAAAGACCTTCAAGAAATTGGTATCACCGAGGAAATTACACAAGATCGACTCCAGTTCAGAACACTAATCAAGAATCATCATTTCTCTGAGAAATCATGGACGGAAAGTTCCCAGCTGAAGATATTTTGGGAGCAGAAGAAAACATAATTAGCTAAATAAGTTATATTGCTCCACAGATGGGCTTCACGATGTAAAATAATAATAATAATAATTTCATTTACTTATCTATTTATTTATCGTATGGCTTTTAGTGCCGGGAGTGTCCGAGGACATGTTCGGCTCGCCTGAGTCTGTAGCTGCTTCCAGATGACAACCAGAGGGTGAGCTACAAGTTCCGTTCAATTTCAAGTAGTTCCAACTTTCGATACCAGATATCAATGAAACCTAGTGGTGAACGTTGGAACTTTGATAGAGCGTTCCGACGAAATCTAAACTAACAATTTAGCTTCATACATGTTTAGTCTGTGGGAGGATCTTTTACATGGCATAAATCTATGACATGGGACCGCCGGCTTTACTTCCCCTCCAAAGGAAGGCATACGGAAGAATTTTGACGCTCTTAAAAATAATAATAATACCGTAATAATAATAATAATAATAATAATAACCGGCTTACAAATTTCTTTTGAGAAGACCGAGTTTATAACTATATTAGCCCTGCAGTCAAAGAATTAAATGTTGAACATGGAATGATCCGTCAGGCAAAAGGTATAAGTACCTAGGGGAGTGGATCGAGTCCAACATATCTAGAAGGAAGCCTTCACGTCAAGAATGAACAAGATGGAAGTGGCCTACCAGCTAACGAAAGGAGTGTACAACAAGCGAACAGTGTCCCGCAATGCCAAACTAAGACACTATCGTACAGTTATCCGACCTGAGGCGCTGTACGCAGCAGAATGCCTGGCAATGAATAGTAAGGGTCTGGTTGAGAAATTGGAAGCCAAGGAAAGGAAGATCCTCAGGAAGATCTTAGGGCCGTTGAAAGACGATGGTGTATACAGGATGCGGCATAACAATGAGCTGTACCGTCATTTAGAAAGGATATCTCAAGTAATTCGGAAGAGAAGAATATCTTTCTTTGGCCACTTAACCCGTATGAAACCCGAGAATCACCAATCGGATATTTACTATTTTCTTAACAAATAAAAACCAAAGGCCCCTCGTTTTGTGAGGTAGACAAGGATCTACACGAAGTAGGGATCGCCCACGCAGACATTATGGAACGTGACCGTTTGAAGGAAAAGCTTGGAGCACACCACCAATTCCAAGAAAAAGCGAAATTAATAAGAAGTTCCGTCACGAACTAAAGAGCCTACTTTTCTTAAAATTAAGTTTCATGACAATGATTAACCTACAGTATATGAACCTATCTAGAATAATGACGAAATTAAGTTGGTAATATGCAAATGTCTAAAAAGTTCGAAATATACCTGGTATAATGTAGCCTAATAGAGCATTACAGTTGGCAGCCCTGGTGACTGAATGTATTCTTAGTTCCATCTCTTAAGGTACAGAATAAAAAAATTGGTTGAAGTTCAATGGACGTTACATGCAGTTAGACATTGGGTGTGCTGGTCAGAAATAGCCTAATCTGAAATATTATGATATCTTCTTGTGCCAATTTTGGACAAAATCCATTTGTTAGTATAGAAGTTACATGATTTTAAAATTGGACCTATCAGAGGCATAGAATCATGTTGGAAGCACTGACTTATATTAATTATTCCAAATTAATCTAGAATGGCAGGTGCTATACGTGTGCAAAGTATTGGGCTGTTGGATTGCATACATCCTGATATATTGCTATTTGGATAAAAGAATAGAGAGAGAGCAATTATTAACAGTTGGCAGCTCTGGTGGCTCTTAAGAATACGCTCAGTCATATCTGTTTATGTACACATACTACATACACAATTTGGTTGAAATCCAATTGAGAGTGCAGAAGTTATAGGCATTTAAAAAATTGGACTTATCAGAAGGCATAAAATTATTTTGACAACACTGTCATGTTTGGCCTCCTGGAAATTAAACTAAAATAATGTTATCTACATGTGTGCCAATTTTGAAATAGCTCCCATGCATACCTTCGAAGATATCCAACATGGAGCTCAAATTTCTAGTGCGGTTTTTCAGCAGTTGGTAGTACTGACATCATTTTCAAATATCGACGTGAGATATTCCGGTATACATGTATACTCATACTAAATTCTGTTTCGATTGCTGCAGCCGTTTCGGAGTTGATCGGGGGACACACACAGCCAGACAGACAGAATGACAGACAGACAGACAGACACACATTTTCCCGGATCGATCTCATAAGTCTACTTTTTCCTCATTTTTGCAAAATGTGAAAAGTAGGCTACTAACCGGCAAGAAGTGGTCTGAAGAAAGAAAGGAGTCTCGCAGGCAGCGAATGCGTGAACACTGTGCTAAGATCAAGGCCCAAAGACGTAAGCAGTTGAAATGACGTGGTCCATAGCTAGCCTAAACGAAGAAAGAAGAATAATAATAACCACATCAATCAGACTGATAGAAGTAGGCTACTACAAAAGTGCACCGAAAAAGTAGGACTACAGATCTCGTTCCAAAAGACAGAGTTTTTCTGTACGTAATTCGACATACAGAATTTAAACACGAAATATGGCAAGATCAATAGAGTCGCCCTCTCTAAATACCTAGGTGAAGTGCTTGAACCGACGGGACAAGAGAAAATCGCGCAGAACACTAGGCTAATGAAAATTAAGAGAGCCTTATACAAGACACAGGGTGTCTACAACAAAAAATGTCTGTGCACATTTACTAAACTTCGTCATTACAACACGGTTATTAAACCTGAGGTGCTTTATGCTAGTGAGACATTGACGTTACACACTAAGGGTGACTTGGAAAAAATCCTCACAGAGGGAAGTAAAATAATAAGGAAAATAATAGGACCAAGGCACACAGATGAAGATACAGGCTTCACTCCAGACACACCACAGAGAAATTGTCCAACCTCGCAGCAGACATCAGAAAGAGGCGACCAAAATTTTACGGCCACATCAGCAGACTCCCACAACCAGACTCACCAACAAAATTCTTAGATTCTTACAGCAACTCAGGATTACTACACCCTGGATTATGCAAGTCAAAATTGATCTGGAAGAAGCACAGGTTGACCCAGAAGACGTCATAGACAAAAGCGTCTTTCTACACAATGTATACAAGTGGGAAGTGTTGTCAGAGAGATCTGGACCTACAGCCCAAAGACCAAAGTGGACCGAAGAAAGGAAGAGGGCATTTAGTGCACGAATAAAAGAGTTCTGGAAAGACAGGAAGAAAAAAAAAGTCATGATTGCTTCGCGTTGTCTAATAGGCCTGTAACGTGTGAAATAATAATAATAATTCAGCATATTCTTTAATGGGGAAGAAATATGTTCTCACAATGCCCCACCCACTGCCTTGATTATAGAAGTTAGATAACATCCTGGAATGCACAGAAAACAACTTTACTACTGAAAATTGACTTAATGCAGTTCTTACGAGTATTTTGACCTAAAGTACCCAAAATTACATTTGGAACTATTTAGTTTTTCAGAGAACTATTTTTTATCCATAAACAAAAACATAATTATTTCAATTATTTGTTGAGGGATGAAACCTGAATAGTTTCTTCTAGCTACGCTCTAGTAGCAGTGACTGAAGAAAACAAGGTATTCAATTTTCTGCCCCTACTCACTCCGATTAATTGTGAGATGGCTGATGTAAACAGGGCTTATAATTCCACACTTACGTCAATATCTCATTTCATGGACCACAAATATAACCAAGAGGGATCAATGCGAGCAGAAACACTAATAAAGTAGTCCTCCCTCTTAATTGTGAAGGCCAGGGAGCACTTCTCCTGATTGTCGTCGTCCCCCCCCCCCCTTTCCCCGACACCAGCGCTGCTGTAATAAGTTAATTCAATTAAAGTGAATTAAGAGTTATAGCACCTCCCTGGTGGCCTTTTTGGCAAGCACAAACAAGTTGGTACGCCTGCTTAAAGATCTCTCACCCCCTCCCTTTTTATTCTGCCAAAGTTTCCTTTTT
Organism: Meconema thalassinum; assembly: GCA_946902985.2. Taxonomy (NCBI): domain Eukaryota; kingdom Metazoa; phylum Arthropoda; class Insecta; order Orthoptera; family Tettigoniidae; genus Meconema; species Meconema thalassinum. The sequence continues at coordinate 925,933,686 of OX336388.2, forward strand.
ATTGTCGTCTTCTTTTTTTAAAATTTATTATGTTCGCAAGGAGATTAGTTGGCGCGATTTGTGGTGCAGTAGGATTGGAATTCGTAACACATAACAGATAAATCGGAAGGAACACGGTACGGTGTTAGAATAGCCCCCAAATGAACTGGCAAGTTGGTAGACCTGACTTGTTTACTCAATAGACGGGAAGCTGTTTAACGTAACGTACTTAATGACCTCAAAACTCACACAAGTACATCAATTAAATTTGTGTGCCGGGAATTCGTAACTTGTCAAGCCACACAATAAGACAGCCAAGCGGTCACTACGATTGCTTTGCATCAAGAGGGGCAGGGTGGACTTTCTGTCTCTCTTTCTCTAGTCAACTGCTGCCTCGTCTGTCTCACTCTCCCTCATGGCAATCCATTTCATTAGGTAAAGCATTTGCTCCTTCTATTTATTGCAGGTAGCGTTGTGATTGTTTATATGCTTCAACTTAACTTAGATAAATGATGAACTCCCATGGAGAAGCAATTAAGTTCTAAAATAACGTTTCTTATTTTTTCACGGAACTGCAAGCAAAACACAGCGCCCATAGCATAGAAAAGAGCTAATGCCCGTACCTTGTTTTTGAGCGCGTTGTCATGGGTAAAATTAATATCTATTGTTCAGAAGTCCAGGAAAAATCCTCTTTTGATCAAGTTTTCGAAAACGAGGCCAAGCATAATGTATGATCATTTTGGGTCATTGTAAGACGAAAAATAGTTGGTTTTATTTGTCCTTTTGTGCCTTTTTTTATTTTTTTTGGCTTAATGGTCCCTTTTTAGCTTTTTCTATAGGTCCTAACGGCTTTGTTTTGCAACTTTACCTATTTTCGACTGCAGTTTTACTGCCTATTCTCATGTCATCAGTTCATCATCTATTAGAAATACTTTCGTTCCATTGCGGGTTCGCTTAATTCTTTCTAGGTGGAAAAAATATTTCATTGTAAATTCCCCAAGTACTTGATTATAATAAACGGAATTCCTTTTTCAATTTTTGTTAAAAGAAGAAGTGTTCCATTTATAATTATTTTCTCAATGTATGTTGCATATCGCCAGAATTTTGTATTTTTAAACATTATATAAATATCAAATTTGTAATTAAAACAAAATAATTAATAACTGGATTACATTTTACGTCGTTTTTCCTGTATGTATGTCCCCTATTTTGATATTTTACGTCTTTTAGAGGTCTTTTCTAAGCAAGTTATAGGTATTTGACTTGCGAGCACTGGTTATAAAATAAGGACACATACACCTCCATACCAATCCTCGCCTCAATTACAAATACACGCCCTAATACAGACACCACAATAATGTGGGTTATCAGACAGATTTCACTCACACCCAACTACACGAGGCTTACATAACCACGATATTCAGGCTTCTAAATAAAATAAAACAACAGCCATCTTAGGAACGGAAGTATTTCCACTGTATCTTAACCGTGCTTAGGCGGGAGTGGATCTTATCTGATTATTACTACGATAAAATGGCTTCTCTTTCTTGCCTCCAGTTACAAATTTGGTTTTGTAATGAATTACAGTGTTCCGTTTGATGAAAAGAATTGGCGGCATCAAATAATCTCCCTGCCTATTAAAGTGATCAGCCAAGTCCATTTCAAAAGGTAAGTAAGTACCTACGTTACTCGGTGAGTTTTGCAAGTCTGGTTACTTGTGGGATTTATTTGGATTCCCTCCTGCATTACATGTTAAAAATAACCTAAATTACTCTATTCGATGAAAAGAAATCTTATCTCATTTATAAGACAGCGATAAATACTTAAATTTTAACAATAATAATAATAATAATAATAATAATAATAACTCAGCAATTTTTCTAGATTTGTGCTGTGTCTTATTTGGGGTTTTGCCTAGGACACCAAGCTGGCTCATCAGCGGGCTCTTGGTGTCCCTGCCCAGACCCCCATTGAAGTAGCGAACTGAACGCTACCTCAATTTTTATGAAGCGCCCCTGCGCCACTTTACTGCAAGAACTATAAGCTCACGCAGCCATACCCTCCTTATGAAGGCTACCAAAAAGATGGTGTATTGGCTTTCAAGGCCAGTAAATTAAAACTCAGCAAGTTTTCTAGGTTTGTGCTGTGTCTTATCTGGGGTTTCGCCTAGGACATCAAACTGGCTCATCAGCGGGCTCTTGGTAAGTGAAAGCCATACCCATGAATAATAATGTTGTGTTTTTACGTCGCTTTTAACTACCAAGACTTCTAGAGACGCCGGGGTGCCAGAAGTTTGCCCCTAAGGGGATATTTGACGTGCCAGTAAATCTACTGACACGGCTCTGTCACATTTTCGCACACTCCAATGCCAACTGACTGCCCCAGGATTCTATCCTGCAACCTTGGGCACAGCAGGAGAGAACGTTACCGCTGAGCCATGCAGCCAGTCACTTAAATTTTAGTTGTTGAGCTTTGTATAGAACAAAGTCTATTACAATATTACGTTGTGCACTTTTACGATATCAACAACAATATTTCAAATCGAATTAGATCCTCGTAAGAGAAAAAATATGTTTATTTAATGATGTAATTAACCTTGTATAGTTGAATCTATGAACAATCACACTGCTACGTGAAATAAACCTAGGACGCGAGGACTAACATGCGGGAGAGCAATAAGGAAGACTATAGATGACTATAGGAAGAGAGACAGAGAATCCACCATGCCTACATGTTCTGCCCCTTCCTTGGTCAGCATTTGTTCTTTTCCAAACCCGATTGTACTGCGTAGTATGTAAGAAGAAGGCCTAGTTAGTAACTCTGTCTTGCGCTTTTATTGTCCTTTCTTTTTCATTTATCAACTTAGTTGTATGTTATGGCACTTGCAGACGTTTTCAGTGTCGCCATAGTAATCGAAATTTAATGTTTTTCAGTCGGTCAACATCATTGTTTCCAATTAAAGGGTGGCTCCCTCATCCTGAAGAACATCACTTGAGATTAATCGATACACTTGGATGACCAGCTTTGATCGTCAAGCAATCATCATCAGATCTTATACACTTAGGCTATTAAATCTATGTTTATAAGTCTGGGTTATGATTTTTGCAATATATACACTTGCAGTATTTAGTTGTAGTAGTAATTACACTAGCAGCCTCCGTGGCTCAGGCGGCAGCACGCCGGCCTCTCACCGCTGGGTCCGTGGTTCAAATCCCGGTCACTCCATGTGAGATCTGTGCTGGACAAAACGGAGGCAGACAGGTTTTTCTCCGGTTACTCCGGTTTTCCCTGTCACAATTTCATTCCAGCAACACTCTCCACTATCATTTCATTGCATCTGTTATTCATTTAATCATTGCCCCAGAGGAGTGCGTCAGGCCTCGGTAGCCGGCACGTTCATATCCTCGCCGCTAGATAGGGGCTTCATTCATTCCATTCCTGACCCGGTCGGAGACTGGAAGCAGGCTGTGGATTTTCATTTCAGTAATTATACTAGCACAACTATACAAGATATGTCCATTGCAGAGAACGGCAGAGACAACACCTGCACGGAAACGGACCACACATCCCTGAAACAGCTAAGCCCACAATCCACAATAACATGAGCATTTAATAACAATCACCTTATCACACGAAGCAAACATATTTGAAAGTCAATCAACACTATCAGTATCTCTACAAAGAATCACATATCTTGATACGTTGTGCTAGTTTACACACTACTGCTACTAAATAATTGTATACTGTATATTGTAAACATTATAACCCATTCTTATAAACATAGATTAAATAGTCTAACAGTAAGTAAATAGGATCTGATAATAATAACAATAATAATATCATATGGCCTTGGATGCCGGGTGCAAGCTTTGTTAATTAACACCCAGAGAGCAGCTTGCGTGTCGAATTTAATGCTCCATGGAGCGCTATGAATGTCAAGGAAGTTAGATATCTAAGCTCCTTGAAGCTATACCGCTTTCTAGTAGAGAAATGACTATCTTTGTGTTGGCGGAAAATCCCAAGATTAATTTTGCCATTACGAACATGGCCTACTGAATTCAAATGGGTTCTATAACATGCCAACAACGTATAACATGAGCATCGTGATTTTTGTCACCTTTCAAAAATCAATTAGGCTACTATGGCCAGGAACGAACTTGCAAGCTTGGGGTCTTTAGTCCGACACTATAACGTTAGACGATCGAAACTGGTCATCCAAGTGTATTTATTAATCTCATGTAGATTTTTTCAGGATTACGGAACCGCCCATTAGAATGGGGTACAATCGTGTTGACTTACTGAAAAACATTCAATTTCGACTTAATTGTCTGTTACGAGGATGTTCCAACCCTTGAAATAACAAACACCATCACCACCAAAACCGCTAACAGATCAGGATTCGTACCATGAGTCTTCAGAACAGATTCATCTCCCCACGTTTGACATTTTTATCGCCTGAGTAACCACAAAAGTTTGAACGGGAATAAATAAGGCAGTCGATATCCTCAAGATTTTCAGGAGAAACAAAGCATACAATAAGGTATTTGCTTTGAAACTGATGCAATAGGAGGATAAAATGCGGGCAATACGAAGGCTTGGGGATACTGCAAGCGAAATGCACAAAGACTGGAAAACAATTTCTACTCCTTGGAGTGCGGCAGCCCTTCTGACCCGACTGTGTGGCAGGCGCTCAGGGACACACAAGACAAAATGAATTGGTCTTTGGTTTTATTGAAGGGTTGCTGGAAGAGAGATTTGTGAGGGGGGGCAGGACGATCGATTGTTGGTTGGCCTCAGGGAGCACCACATTCCCTTACGACTGTGCTTGTTTACATCACTAAGTATCCCTCCCCCCTCCCCCCCTCCCCTCTGGGCTGGGATATTCTCAGGTCATTACTGCTACCTGCAACGCAGATCCAATTTGTATGACTATCAGATTAAACAAACGAATGGTCAATAACAGGTTTGGCATTAATTAATTAATTAATTTATTTATTTATTTATGTATTTATTTATTTGAGTCAGACGCAATTATATTTATATATAGTACACTATATATATACCCATTGTTTGGGAAGCCAGGCTTTGCCTGTCACAATCCAGGACAAAAGGTGAGTGATAGAGGAGTAACGCCTCTTAAAAAACCATGGTCCAGTTGGCTCGACTGGTAGTACCATGTATGGGCCCCTTACCAGGGTAACGGTGAAGACCTCAACGGCATTTATGGTGGAGAAGGTAACTTTCGGTACAGCATAATTGGCGGAAGGGGCAACCCAGTGCTCGGGTTAATGAGTAAAAGGTATATGGAGGCCATATATCAGTCTTAGGGGTATGACGGTTTCACATGTTAGTGGCGATACCTCGACAGCGTCTGTTCCACATGTTAGTGGCGGCTGATTAATAACACTCAGTAGTGGAACTCTGAGCTTAACCCGACTAGAACCTCAATTCTAGTCAAATCCCTAATCCAAGTTAATCAACATGGATGTAGCACGTTCAAAAACAACTTACCCCAGTGGGTCAAATCCCACGGTTGAAAAACCGCAAGTGGTCTATTCGGATTCTGAGGAGACCACAGACGTGTACGATGAGGTAAGTCGGAGTGCCTCGACACCCCGTAAGAAAATTAAACCTAAATCAAAGATTTGGCTAATGACGTTTAACGTAAATTCTCTCTTGAAGATGGGGAAACTCAAATCCATTTTAGACAAATCACGAGAACGTAAAATCAAGATTATTGCTTTCCAAGAATCTAGATTTTCAGATGAATATCCTTTCAATTCTGAAGGTTACAGGATTTACAAAGGGAAACCAGGAGAACGAGCTATGAAAAATTGCCCACAATTGGTACTGGATTTATAGTCCATCATTCCTTACTTGATTCAGTTACAACCTTCCACTCTCCCTCCGGTCGTCTCTCCACCATGACAATAAAATCAGCAAACAAAATTTAGACTCTCATTAATGGACATGCCCCAACTAATATCACCAACAGAAAGGCTGTAGGAAAAGTCGAAAAATGTTGGAACCAATTAGATGATATACTTCAAAGAATCCCGAGGAATCATGTTAAAATACTTATGGGTGATTTTAATGCCCAAATTGGCAAAGAAAAAATATAGATATTGGGTAGGTAAATGGTCAGGACATAATCAGACCAATCGGAATGGTATGCGTCTTCTTGAAATCTGCAAGAACCATGACTTATTCTTCAAATCAATATTTTTCAAAAAGAAAACCTCTCAGTCCAAGACGTGGGTGTCACCTAACCCACTGTTAGGAGAATATCAATTGGACCATGTGCTGATCTCCAGAGTAAATACTCTCGATATAATGAAACTTAAAGTCCTTAAGGGGTTAGCTCTGGATTCTGACCATTACCCTACAAAATTTTCATTAAATATTATTCCAGAGAAAAGGCGATTCTCTCAGAAAATCCCACCCCGTAAATATGATGTTCAAAATATTCAAGGTAATGATAAATTTAAAAACGAGACTCAACAATTGAATCCACAAAACTTGCAACAGCTCCAAGCAGGATTAATAGAAACAGCCGAGAAAATAGCACCACACATGAGAACACGCAAACATCCGTGGTGGACAGCCGAATGTGATGACCTTGTAAGGCTCAGGCAACAGGCATAGCACAATTGGTCTTGCAACAAAACTCCTAAGACTCTGCAAGATCTCAAGGCTGTCAGAAGAACAGTCACGAAATCAATACGGAGAATTCGCAAGCAGAATGACAACAAAATATTACAAGAAATCGAAGCTGACTTCAAACAACATAATTCTAGAAACTACTATAGAACTTTTCGCCAGAAGCTCACTAAATATTCCCCTCCATCACTTCAATTCAAAAATGAACATGGGGTTATTGCTCATAGTAACACAGAAAACTGTGAAATCCTTACAAACTACTTTTCGGTATTGCTCAATTGTGAGAAACCTCAAGATACATTCACATTTATCCACACGCAACAAAACCAAGATTCGCATCCACCCAACTTTCAGGAAATATGAGAGATAATTAAATCATTGAAAAACAACAAAGCTTCGGGGGAAGACCAAATTGTTGCAGAGTTGTGGAAATATGCAGGAGAAAATCTCATTGTAAAACTCCAAGAAATTTTAGAAGAAGTTTGGCGAACTGAAAAAATCCCCGCTGACTGGAAGATGGCACTCATACATCCCTTGCACAAAAAAGGAAATTGGACGGATCCCAACAATTATCGTGGAATTTCATTACTATCCATAACATACAAAGTTTTGTCAAAAGCTCTCCTGAATCGTGCAGAAATTCAATTGGATCCAGTAATCGGCGAATACCAAGGTGGCTTCAGGAAAGGCAGGTCGTGTGTGGAACAAATTATCAATTTAAAAACCTCAATGAAATATTTCTACAATACATCGAACAAACACTATGTCATTACATTTGTTGACTTCCAAAAGGCGTATGATAGCATCGACCGTGAATCCCTTTTCGAAATACTCAAGGAATTTGGATTAGATCTAAAGACAACAAATATTATTAAGGAAACACTCATGGAAACCAAATCTAAGGTTAAATTTTTGGGAGAACTGAGCAGAGAATTCCCCATTGACACAGGAGTCCGACAAGGAGATGGATTGTCCCCGTTGCTTTTCAATTGTGCACTAGAGAAGGTTGTACGAGAATGGCGAAAAGCAGGTGCACTGACGCATAGGATAGGACCAAAACTTAAAGGCATAGAATTAGACTGTTTGGCATTTGCTGATGACATGGCATTAATTGCCCAAAACATCTCTGATGCGCAATACCAACTTGAACTTCTACAAGAACAAGCAAAGAAAATTGGATTGCAAATCTCATTTGATAAAACAAAATTTATGACAGATATAAAGAATGCCCCATCTGAAATTGAAATTGGTACTGACCATATATCTCGTGTGAAGGAATTTAAATATTTGGGTGAATGGATTACCGACAATTGTAATGAAAAGAGGTCCATTACAACAATAATTCAAAAAATGGAAACTGCTTTTCAGTTAACGAAAATACTTACAACAAAAGTCTTTCCTGGAAATGCAAAATTCAACATTATACTACAGTGATCGGGCCCGAAGCTCTCTACGCTTCAGAAACTCTCACTCTTCAACATAGAACACTTCGAGATCAGTTGGAAGTGAAGGAACGTAAAATAATGAGGAAAATCTTTGGGCCGAGAATCAAAGATGGTGTTCATCTTCCAAAGCAAAATGCTGAAATATATAAAACCATCTCCAAAATCACAGACAAAATGCGTATGCGACGAATCCAATTCTTGGGGCACCTGGAAAGAATGGACCCAAATAGACTAACTCACAAAATTCACACATACTTGAAAAACAAAACAACTAGATCAAATTGGTACAAACAGACTGAAAAAGACTTGCAAGAATTAGGATCGCCAAATCTCCTAGACCGAAATGTCATCAGAACACTTGCACTCACACGGGGTTTCGAGGAGGAAGAAAGACGGCCATACCACCATATCTGGTCTGCACAACGGAAGCAAACCCATTCGTTGCGTATGAAGGAGTACTGGGATGCAAGAAAGGCTAACCATTGTTGATTCCGCTTGGTCCTAAGAGACCCAATCGCGACGAAGAAGAAGAAGAAGAAGAAAATAAAAAATATAAAAAGAAAGAGTATGGGCACAGCTCACAGGAACACAAGTGTAATATTGTTCGCCTCTCACCACAATCGCAGAGTTCCGATCCCTGTAGATATCCCCATTTATGTAGATTATCTCTGCATCTCCTAACATCACTCGGAAGTCTAATGAGTGATCGCCAAGTTTCCCAATTGTTGTCGTGGCCTACTGGAAGGCTCCCTTTAGCCTTCACTCTGGTGGTGTAGTGGATTGCCATAGCTGGGTCCTAACTCTTGTTTTAATCCCTTGGTTGGGGGGTAGTTGGGATAAAACACGGTTGTGTTACTGTGTTAATTTAGAAGACTGTTCCTGGGTGAGAGTAGCTTCCCGTAGCTGGGAGAGCTTACTAGTGTAGTGTGTTGGTGTTTAGTGTCTAATCTCTTGGGGGTATTCCTGCAAGATGCGAGTGTCTGCTAGGGGATGGACCTCTAAATGCAGGCTACTATACTGGCCTGCCAGCTGGGCGGAATGAGTAATACAATAGACGTGCTAAGTCAGCGGCTCGACGCTATGCAGTCGAGTCGCGTGCTGTGAGTACAATGTAGTCTGACAAAGCAATTACTGGCTACTACGGTCACGGGCAATTGTGACGAAGGTCAGGTTGGGTATGAGGATGTGAAGTGGAGCGTAATTAGTAATGCAAGTGTAGCTTACTGACCACGTATTTATTGGTCAGTAGATGTAGATTGGTATGTACCTCTTGGGGAATTTAGACAAGTATAAAATACAATTTGTGTGTACAAGTTAGGGGTAGGTGTTCACAAGAATTAAAGGAGCCTGAGCACGGCTGAATCTCATCTGGTGATAAAACTGGAACAGACGTCGGACAGGGCCGCTGGCGAAGCACAGAGTAGAACATATAATGGCTCCAGCTTGGACTCCATTCTTATACCTTCCGGCGCTGCTTGGTCAGCGTTGCGTAAATGTAGCTGCCCCAGATAGTTGTTAGTGTAAATGTTAGTGTATGTTTTGCAAGTAGTTGGCTAACCTCCCAGGCTGGGTGGCCGCCGCTTGCTGTGTATAGATAATGTCCTGGTCTTATGGTGTTACCAGTTGGGGTGGTTTTGGTAAAAGATGGGGGGTGGCTCTCAGGGGGTACTGCCCCCCCGGGCTGTACACTACTTTAGGTTTGAAAAGCCAAGAATATAACCATGGCAGCCCTTGTCCTTATTAATGAAGTTTAAATATTCAGTAAGTTGAAACCTTGAGTCAATACATAGTTGTACTTTAATCACAGTACTGGTTCAGGCCACATTGTGACTTTCTTCAGTATTATATTATAAAATATGAAAAGAAGCAAGACTTACATACAAACATTTCCTTATCAAAAGTTTAGCAGTGAGCATTTTTGTTGTTTGCAGGAAGCTTTTCTTAAATTGAGCCGTCTTCTTAGAGGTCGGTGACCAAAGAGAGGGAGAGTACGGTCCTCTACTGACTTCTTTAGTGCAGTTGGTAATAATGATAGTTAAGGACAATTGATTTTGGCGTAGCATCAGTTACTATCTCTTGGCAATTCCATTAATTATGATGAATGATTATAAGGCACTTGCGTAGGTACATATATATTTCGATCGTTGGCACATGAATAACAGTTATAAGTAGGGCTCGGATTCGAGCATATTTGCATATTTTTTTCCTGAATAGTACACATTGAAGGAAGACTTTCAGTGGTATTTTCACTTCCCTGGGACCAACAGAATTAAAATTTATCGAGCATATAAATGCATAAAACCGCGGTTTTCAGAATAGAAGCATATACATGCATATTCTTTTGGGTTTCGTCTAAATAGTTTGTTCTTCTTCGGATTCCCCCCTGAATTTGGGCCCTGACCATTCTTAAGGTTCGAAAATAGAAATAATTATTGAAAAGCCTATCTGGTGCGAATAATAGAACCTCAGGTTTTTAACCTTTAGTTAGGTCGTTCTCGTCATTGAAACTTTTACTGATTGATTTAAGAAAATCATTCAAAACTGAAAACATTGAAAAAATTCTTGTTGTACAGACCAATGCAGATCTACTTCACTGACTTGCCTATTTCTGAACATTTTGTAAATGAACTTTTAAACTGTAACATTTATAAGAAAACTTCTCTTCTTGAAAAACTTGAATGCGAGTATATTGCAGTGTAACATACATACAATTAGAAAATAAAGCTCGTATATAAAGGTATGTTATTGGTTTTTTCGTTTCACTTTTTTTCTATAGTTTTTAACGGTGTTTTTGAGCATATTCTGCATATTTAACCGCATATAATGGTTTTTTCGAGCATATCTATCGAGCATATAATGGGTTTTTCGAGCATATCTATCGAGCATGAAACGCATGGTTTTCGAGCATATCTGGAGATTTTATCGAGCATATCGATCCGAGCCCTAGTTATAAGTATCAGATTCCCATAAGGAAATCAAAGGCTACGGCAATGGAAGGGAAATATCCTATCAGAGTTAAGCTAATAATGGACAATCAACCAATAGAGGAAATCTAAAAATTCACTGATCTTGGGTCGATTTAAATTTAAATAATGATGATGATGATGATCAAGCGAAGAAATAGTTTCAACAATTCCAATGTATGTATTGCAAAATTTGAGTAAAGCACGAGAAGAGGCTCCAATATTATAAGACTATGGCTATGCCAAATTTGATAAATGTAAGGGAGACGTGGGTGAATAAAACAAGTTATAAAAAGAAAAGGCAATCATCCGAAACATGATTCCTGATATCCGTGAAAGAAAAGTCCTTATAGCGGGCATTTTCAACCTGGTTCTCTCCTGAGTTCGCTTCTTCAATGCACAAACCGGAATAATAGTGTTTTCATTACACGTTTTCACAGTCAGAAATTTTATCATTTTGTGAAATGATATTTTTTAATCTACAGCAAAAATTATTGAAAATCCCTGTTTTATGAGTAACACGACTCGACTGGACTGTCCATTCGAAAATGTAAATTATCTGCATGTGTCATGGTGAGCGGTAGATCACTAGCTATTTCAGCACTTCTGAGGGAGAGTGACATAAGAAAGGGAAAGGGAGGTGCATGCTTGTAGCACTATTATTATTATTATTATTATTATTATTATTAATTATTATTTAGCCTCCGTGGCTTGGACGGCAGCACGCCGGCCTCTCACCGCTGGGTCCGTGGTTCAAATCGCGGTCACTCCATGTGAGATTTGTGCTGAAAAAAGCGGAGGCAGACAGGTTTTTCTCCGGGTACTCCGGTTTTCCCTGTCACAACTTTCATTCCAACAACACTCTACATTGTCATTTCATTTCATCTGTCATTCATTTAATCATTTCCCCAGGAGAGTGCGGCAGGCTTCGGCAGCCGACACAGTTCATATCCTCGCCGCTAGATGGGGGGCTTCATTCATTGCATTCCATTCCCTGATCCGGTCGGTCGACTGGAAGCAGGCAGTGGATTTTAATTTTCATTCTTATTTATTTGAATCTAATTATCCCAATAAATGGAAGACGTTAGGCAAATAACTCAATCACTTTTTTGGTTCTTCTTCTAGATACTAGATACTAGATACGTCCTCTTCTAGGCTTTTATTCTTTCCAAGAGGGCTTGATTACGTTCTTCCGACCTCTTTGGTCTGAACTGTTTTTGTTTTGCTTGCTCTGATGTAACTTCCCATTTGTTTACTGTGTGTCTTAAGGTATCCCTTTCTGAAATGTCTGTTGAACTTATGTTTGCGTTTTAGAGGTACTTTAGACGTTCTTCTAGCCAAGGTGTTGAGGTATTGAGTGTGGTCCATAATCTATTATCGTTTTCGTCATTTTTTTGGTATTCTAGTGAGATGACCAAAGAATTTCATTCCTCTTTTCTTAGTATCAATTTCGATGTTTGAATAATGTTCTGTTTTTCTGATTGATTGTAGCCTGTAACCATCTTGGGTATATCTAGCTCCTAAGATTTTCCTAATGAACGTCCTCTCTACTTTTTGATTTATTATTATTATTATTATTATTATTAATCTGGCCCTTATTTAGTATCACCGTAATATGGAAAATGCAATCCTCAGTCTATGAATAGCCCACAGCAGGCTAAAAATCACAGTGATATAAGCTTTTCACCGGCAAATTGCAATACAAATGTTAAATATATAGGGAGCCTGAATTATAGTGATACAAAAGGTTCCAAAGCGGTTAAATAAAATGTTGAAAGCGGTGAAATAAAAGAAAGATGAGAATGGAGTCGTGGGACTAGCCCAAGACCGCGGGTTCGAGTCCCAATGGGATCCAACAATTTAACTCTCTATCTTACTGCTCATCTACCTGGCTTAGACTATTTGTTCATTACACGACCTAAAACCTTTATCTCTCATCATTGGGGCGTGAAATAGATCATCATGTCAAAATCCATCCTTATCCACGGGGTATTCTTGTATACTTCCCTAAAGCTTTTTTTCTAATTACATATTGTGTTTCATACGAAAAGCACTTCCCAGAATTCTTAGGAAAAAGAAAGCAATAAACGCTCTTCGTAAAATAGCGTAAAATTAAAGTAAATGAGAACAAATGTTAAAAGGTCTGTTGTAGACACCCTCTTTAGCCAGCTAGATTTTACCGTAATTAAGTCCCTGTTCTGCCCTCGCTCTTCTTTCTTCCACCCTACTTCGTACCCCTTTCTTTCCTTCTTTTGCAACACTTAAAAGTGTAGACAAAAGCCGATATTACGTCCCCAGTTAATTCCCCCTAAGTGCTAAGGAAGGTCCTCCTGTAATGTCAACAAGAAAACGTCACCCTGAAGAAAGAAACAAAAAGAAACTGGAGTATTTTGCATGCTGAAGAGGCTCCAAGTTATGTTCTGAGATTTTCTCATTTTCCTAAGCGACACTTCACACTCACTTAAAGACCTCAACGGTCTTGAGCAATGCTATTATTTTATTTTAAACTGTATGTTTTAATTTCACTTCCCGCTTTCTTTGAAGAGAACTTCTTCTTGTGTTCTGAATACATTTCGCGATGGCTCTTTGGTGAACGTAAGTGCTTTGGAAAGTTTTAGGCCATGGCCTGTACTTTTCTCTCCCTTCTTCCCGGTGGAAGTGTTAGATTCTTTCAGGAAGAAGGCGCTATTCAGCAAAAGGCAGGCGAGCAAAGACCACGGACCACACCCCTCCAACTTGAGAGGTTGGAAAGTTCTTCATCTCGAATTCTGAAAGATAGTTGCGGTGAAATACTGCTATTTCAAGAACATCTGCCAAAGCGAAGGAACATAACATCTGAAGATAGCAGAATTTCAATAGGATGTTAAATTCTATAACCAATAGAATTTTGCTCCTACATTTTCTCACTCTGATTATGAGCGTTGTTTTAAGGGCATCAGTCCCTAATTGCCCTACTGTTCACCAGCAAATTGTCATAAAAATGTAAAAAACATAACAATGACTAGGGACCCTGATTTAAGGTGATATGAAATGTTGCAAAGTGGTGAAATAAAAACAAGTGCGAAGTGAGTGGGTTTAATTCCGGTGCACGGATTTGGTTAAATAGTGAACAATATGCAAATATTTGGAGGAATAACAAACAATTTTCGGTGTTTAAGGCCCAACCTAACATTTACTTTCACAAATAATCTTCATGACTTTTCTCACTAACTCGTATGTTGTCCCAAAAGTATAGGCAGAGCAATATTGCCATGATTTTAGGACGCAGATTTGTATGCCTGAGTAGACAAATAGCCGCTTTCGCTGTCTTTTCTCATAACAGAATTATATTTATGAATTCGTATTTTTTATCAAACAAGAGATAGTAGAATTATTTTAATGAATTTTAGAGTATTATAAAAATCGTATTGCCAACATTTTGTTGGTATTTCGCATTTTAGGGTGAAAGTAACACATTTCGCAAATTAATTTTATTTCGCGAAAATTCACGAATTCAATATCGAAAAACATTGGATATTTGAAGTAAATACGTATATTATTGTGATAACATAATGTTTCTATAAAAATATCGCGGATATCGTTAAAACCAAATATCCGGGACTCAATCAATACCCAATTGTCTTGTGATAATGTGCCATAGAACCTCTTCTTGCGCTGAATCCGCCAAAAATCCCACATGCATTCAGGAGGGGGAGAGAGTGATACAGCTGAAAGAACAAATATAAATCATAAATCTTGCAAACAATATAAACATTTCTAAGGAAACAGAGACAACTTTCCCACCACATGAGGATTACAAAATAATAGATCGTGTTGTGCTGAAAGAAAAGTCTTAAGAACTTTTTAATTTTCAAAATTGTATTCTTGACTATTTTCATCCAGTCTTCAAAATTGTTGCTTGTTTCACAAAAGAAAAATCAGGAATATACAGGGTTATTATAAATGATTTAAGCGATTTCAGAGCTATGCAGTAGCTTTATTATTTGACGTATTGATAGGGCTTTGCGCAACTATAGAAATACTCACTTTTTTTTACATATAACAAGTTTTACATATGAGCCCCCCTCCCTCTGGTGATTCTGCAGATATCAATTCGATAATCAAGTTCTTCCCACGTTCCGTGCAGCATGTGCATGGGGTTAGGTCGGGAGACCGTGGAGGCCATGACATGAATTGCTGATCAACAACCCCACTATGACCGATCCATCGGATTTGCAATTTCCTGTTCAAAATTCAAGAACATTATGATTGAAGTTACGAGTAGACTGATGTGAATACATTTCAAGCGCAACATACGCTTTCTCTGCGCCTGTCACCATCTTGCCTAACTGCTCACTGCTGCGTTCTCACAGCAGAAATCTTAAGAGTGGCTGCAACAATACAAAATTTTTATGTTTTTCTATATGACTGTTGAGTTTTGTTACAATATGTCAATTAATGTAGCTACAGTGAATTCATGAAATAATTTATAATAACTCTGTACAGAAGGACGACATCCTGATACTCTATGTTTAACTCTTACACAAATAGGCCAGCCTATGGAGAGAACTAAGCAAGCATGAGATAAATTCCACCTATGGGACAATGTTAAGGACCCACCACAGCGTACACATTTTGGGAAATATTATCTCGTTAATCGTGGTATTGTTAATTGGAGCTCATTGCCTCCCTCAGACATAGAGCCGATCCCGAAATATATTGATGTATTTAAGAGAAGACTGAAATTTTGTGTAAATACTCCGCGACTTACGTATATTAAGTGTGTTTGATATTAATGTTGGGAATTTTCTGTACGTGTAAAATTTGCTACCGGGAAATCACCCATATTTGGAATTAAGTAAATGAGTGAATGAATGAATTGTTATTTATCATACAAGTTATTTCAGTATTTCTAAGTTGCAACCCTAGTGTTTTATGAGTTAGATTTTTAAACCAAACCAACCCATGGGACTGTCAGACACATGCACGAGGGATAAGTAAGATTTTAGGGCAAAGAGATTTAAAAGGTTTTCGTGATATTTTTACATGTAGAGATTGTCTTTTCGTGTTCATTTAGTTTGGACTAAGGGCATAATGGTTGTCAGCTTCGTATTCCTACGTGTGTCAAAAATATATTCTGATAGCGCGTGTGTTTTTAGTGACTATAATAGTAGGCCTATATGTAACTGTAATTATTTGGTTCTAGGTTTGAGGCAGAAGGCGATCGTGTAATAAGGAACAATTTCAGGATGGACGCTTTCAGCATCCAGGCTTGAACGAGCAGCTCACCGTTCCATTCATCATCATCATCATCATCTAAAGGCTAAGCCTTGTCACTGCAACCACATTTGTTTCTCACTTACTGAATGTTTTAAGGCAGCATAGTGTTTAAATTGAAGTCCATGCATCACAGAATACAGATGAGCCTTCCTCGGTCTTCCTCTTCCTCACCCCCCCCCCCCCCCCCACCTCCCTGCCCTTCCAGGGGTTCACATCCAGTGGGACGTGGGTTGGCGACCACGGAGCCCCAGCTTAGTCTGGCATTGCTTCCTCTTACTTGTGCCGGGCTGCTCTCCGTCTCTTCTTTCCTGTCGACCTCACTTGGTCAACTCTTGTACTCTTCTGACCCCGACGGTATTAGGGTACCCGAGGCCTAGGGAGTCTCTTCCTTTCCCGCCTTGTCTCGTCTTGTCTGATACCCTCCTTCTGCGAGGGGTCAGCCTTCTTTTTCTTTTCATGTTATCTCCTGCCTTCTGCTCAAGGCCCTCCAGGAGGCAGGGTGTATATAGCTCCACCACTTCTGGTGCACCCTGGATATTGCAACACCCTCAGGGGCTCACGGCTGGTGAGTTCTGGAGTTGGCGACCCCGAGTGATTCCTGAGCTGGGTCCGGTTTTCTCCTTTTTTCCATTACCTCTGGGACGGACCCTCTCCTCTTTCACTTTCCTATCTGCCTTTCATGGCTCTCCTTCCTTCCAAGTCCCTCAATCCACATTCTTCGAGGCTTGAGGACATTTCTTTTCCTCCTGTCCTTTATTTGCCTTATTCTCCTTTGTTTTCCATTTCTCCTTCTAGTATATAAGTTAGTAGTTAGTTTTAGCTATAGTTTACTTTTCATTATCATCTTCACGATCACCCAAACCGTTAGGGGCCGATAACCTAGTTGTAAGACCCCTTAGAACAACATTTATCATCATCATCATCATCATCAACCATTCTTCCCCATGGAATATATAAAAAAAAAATCAGATGCGAACCGAATAAGAGTTGAAGAATGAAAGACACTGGAATATTTCGAATCAGAAATAGTTAAATAATATTTCTAACAAATTACAATTTGGTGACCATTAACCGTAAGTTGCATAATATGGGTCCATTGGCCCCTATCGGTTATTTAGAATAAAATATTATTTTATCTGTTACATGCAAGCCCTTCCGGTGCATGATAATCTTATACAGCAGAGGCAGTGTCCAGCACTTCAGGAGAACTGTTACAATGATCACTGCTCCCTATTAATTCACTGATGCAATGCAAAGCGCGATTGATGAGCGATGCGATTTTACACTCGTGTGATTATCTGCAATGTTTGAAACAGTTTAACGCCACAAGCGAGACTTGGAAAAGAGCGATCTAGAATACATCTTCTGGAGCAATCTCAGCTGAAAGGGGGCGTACTAATAACAGCAGCAGTTGACGTGTCTATAAAACAATAGACAACATTGCTGCGATGAGGGAGAAAGCTTTGCACAAAGAATGGCAGGCAGGCAGGCAGGCTGAGAGGGGGACGTATATCCGTCTGCTCGTCTTGTCTTGACGGAAACGACAGCAGATTATGCCGAGAGCCTTCCGAGCACTAAACGCTCCTTTTAGGCAAATCCCGGGTGGGAGAAAGGGTTGAGGTAGCTCTTGAGCTGTTTCGTGTTAATGGCAAGAAGAAGTACGGTATCGATTATTCCCTTCGTCTCTATGTAGATGAGTTGCTCACTCACTACTTTACATTAATCACGCTCAAGAGGTCTTAAGGTAGTGGATCACTAACTATGCGTGGCATTAATAATTCGCCTTAATCTCATATTATTATAAGATAGAATATATATCATGTCAAAAGAGAGCCTCCGCGGCTTAGGCGGCAGCACGCCGGCCTCTCACCACTGGGGTCTGTGGTTCAAATCCCGCTAACTCCATGTGAGGTTTGTGTTGGGCAAAGCGGAGGCAGACTGATTTTTCTCCGGGTACTCCGGTTTTCTCTGTCAATATTTCATTCCAGCTACATTCTCCACTATCATTTCATTTCATCTGTCATTCATTTAAGCATTGCCCCAGGAGAGTGCGACAGGCTTAGGCAGCCGGCACAGTTCATATCCTCGCCGCTAGGTGGGGGCTTCATTCATTCCATTTCTGACACGGTCAGTCGACTGGAAGCAGGCTGTGGATTTTCATTTCATGTCAAAAGGGATCATTCGGTTCGTCAGAATTCTCCAGCTGATTGTCCTCATGCACCAATATGAAAAGCCACAGCCTGCTTCCAGTCTCCGACCGGGTCAGGAATGGAATGAATGGAGCCCCCATCTAGCGGCGAGGATATGAACTGTGCCGGCTGCCGAGGCCTGACGCACTCCTCTGGGGCAATGATTAAATGAATGACAGATGAAATGAAATGATAGTGGAGAGTGTTGCTGGAATGAAATTTTGACAGGGAAAACCGGAGTACCCGGAGAAAAACCTGTCTGCCTCCGTTTTGTCCAGCACAGATCTCACATGGAGTGACCGAGATTTGAAC
This sequence comes from Meconema thalassinum, assembly GCA_946902985.2. Lineage (NCBI taxonomy): Eukaryota > Metazoa > Arthropoda > Insecta > Orthoptera > Tettigoniidae > Meconema > Meconema thalassinum. Next base: position 925,952,493 of record OX336388.2, read on the forward strand.
CACGGACCCAGCGGTGAGAGGCCGGCGTGCTGCCGCCTAAGCCACGGAGGCTTGTATGCACCAATAAATGTGGTATAATTTTAAGTCTGTATTCGTGCTGGTATATATATCTCTAAAGAAATCAAGGGTCGCCTTTTTAACATGGATAGGTCTATTTTTAAAGTCGAGGGACTATCAGGAATTTACATAATCGATTACCCAACATTATGGTAACCATGGCAACCACTAATCACCATCTATGTATACTAGGTCGGTAGTGACAATCTTAAATTTCTATAAGAACGCAAGCTCTTAGTTACGTGTTGTTTGTTTATCTATGCATACTAGGTTAGTAGCATAATTTATACGTTGCTATAAGAAGACAAGCTCTTAGTTACGTCTTGTTTGTTCATCTATGCATACTACGCAAATAGCGTCATTTATACGTTCCTATAAAAACGCAACAATAATGTGATACATATCATGTGCTGGTGTGCACCGAGAGGAGAATATAAAATCTGTGAAGACGGATTTTACCCTTTTAAATTTAAGGTCACCAATTAGTTAAATCTCGAAATTCAAAATCAAAGACCTGGTGTTCTTTAAATATATATATATAGATTTATTTTGTCTGCAAGATTAGGGTCTTTGGGCCCTTTCTTCCATATAACCAGATTATACAATTGATACCTAATGAACAATACAAATACAACCTAAATCTAACAATATTACAATATAGATACAATATAAAATACATATAAAATGGATTAGCTTGTTGTAGGCAGTAAATTGTTATATTGCTAGGGTGAATAACTAAGATACTTAGAAGTAAGTTTAAATTAGAGTAAGGTAAGGAAATACTGATAAAATATAGTGATATATGGTGATGATGATGATGAAGATGATGATGATGATGATGTACCACGTATCCATGGTGATTCAACTAGTATTGTATATTGTGGTGTTTGAAGCCATATTTTCAGTGTTGTCTTAGTAAACAACCGACTGAAAAGCACTAAACTCTTGTTTATTATTGTATATCAAAACTTAATTTTTTGGATATTACAGATAAATTAATGTGTTATTTAACTACCCCGAAAGAAATAAATCTATTCCGTTACAAAGTCATTACTTTTATCTCAAATTTTGTCAGCACGTGCTTCAATACCAAGAATGCCCTTCAAATTTTGTCAGCACGTGCTTCAATACCAAGAATGCCCTTCAAATTTTGTCAGCACGTGCTTCAATACCAAGAATGCCCTTCAAATTTTGTCAGCACGTGCTTCAATACCAAGAATGCCCTTCAAATTTTGTCAGCACGTGCTTCAATACCAAGAATGCCCTTCAAATTTTGTTACGTCTCACCAATCTAACACGGTGGCTGTGCGAAATATTTCACCAGCATTCAATATCTCCGAAACTATTACCGATATCATCCTGGAATTGTGTACGGTGATAAAGGGACCTACTAGAAGTTCACCTATGTGACTTTTGAAAACCTGGTAACTACAGAACCAACATGGCGACCAAGCGAAGTTGCGACATTTAAATAGACGTTTCACGCGATTTAACCAACCAAACGCAATGAAACATGGTACAGTATTGAACCCTTTATCCTCTGTTGGATAAATGATTCTATGTTTTATTTCTTCAATTAATAAATATTTCCAGCAGCATCATAAAAATAGCCAGACAGTGATGAGGAAATTTCAAGCATTTGTTGGAGACAGTGGGGACATACCTGAAGCAGTTTGACAAAAGGCTAAATACTTTAGCTGTGAAAAGAAATAGCCTAGCGATGTGTCAGAAGGACAGGTGTTGGCCACCTCAAAATAGAAGCGACGCGCAGTGAGACATGGTTCTGGTATGTTTATTGTAATATTCGCGCCTAGAAGAAATATGATGCAGTAACGTGAGTGGCTGAGGAAGATAATAGACACTCCTACGAAGCCAAGATCTGCTAAAAACCGCCAAGTTACAGAAAATGTGGAACCAATGAGAAATGAATGCCTACGAGCGCGGCAAGTCCGGCTTGGGTACGCGGTGGCTAGCATTCACGCGGGAAATCGCCTAGACAAAATCTCTACGATCGATTCTAGGATTAATGGGCATATTCTTGACCTGTGCAATGTTACGAGTTCAGTGATATTTATTTCATTCCTGTACCACCATTATTTCGAGAATTTTTTTATATAATTCCCCCCCCCCCCCATCAAGACCTAGGGCCAGTTCATTTATAAGTGGCGTGAAGAGCCAAGACATTGCTTATTATTGTGTGTGTCGTGGACACAGGTTGACTTTATTTTGTGCGTCTAAGGACGTAGGCTGTTATACTTTGCGTGTCATGAGGACACAGAAGTTATTGTAAATGTATTAAATTCAGTGATAGATAGTCACAGTACTATATTTTGTAGGGGCAGTATCGTCGATAATTCGCCAACAAACTGTGACGGGGAAAGTAGTACCTGGAACGGCGAATTTAGTAGTCAGACACCAAGTGTATAATAATCTAACTTTCTGAATCAGCACGAGAGATGACATCGATTACCATAGAAGAAGTTTGGAACTCTCAACACTCCGTCCAGATGGCTGAGATGAGATAAGAAGCATTCAGTTGGGAGATGGCAGCTGATGTTCTTTGACGGGTGACTGAAAGAGAGATGAGTACAATATAATATTCTTTATTATTTGATAAATTAACTTATGGTTTATGGGACATATTTTTGTAAATACTTTGCTTGTGTGATTAACGTAGTATATTTAGTTTTGGTCTGACACACCTTTGTATGGAAGCAGCTCGCACAAATGTTATTAGTAGAAGGTTCTTGTTTTTGTGTTGTTTTAACTAACGTAGCTATGTGAACGGCCGTGTTTGCATATGTTACGCAATGTGGTTAAAAACGTCTCTCGGAGATATGTTGTATTTCAGAAGTAGGACTGAAGTAATATAAATATACAGTAGATTGGAGGGTAATTAAAATTGTTAAAGGTTTATTATTGATCAGATTCAGTGAGATTATTGCCTTTGGAGCAATGTAATTTGTGACGAAGAGCAATCAGCTCTATCGTAGGGTTTAAATATTGTTTTAATAGTTTGTGAGCATCGATTCAGCAGACCTGTGTGAAATTCGTCATGTCATTCCCAGATGTGTGTGTGTGTGTATTTTGTGGTCATTACAAGCGGGATTTTCAGCCTAGACTGATTTCTGTCAGCTTGATGCCTAGTCCATATTGTTACCTTGCGAGGGCAATTGTGGATATTTTGATTAATGTCTGACCATATGTTGAGGTGGTTGAGATTTTGTTGCTGTTGATTCCTTGAGATAACGGCACAGCTGGTCAGTTATTTATATACACTGGAGTTGGGACATGACATGTATTAAGGAAGGGGGAGATGTTTCACAAGGCGGTCTGAACGTTGCAAGCGAGGTCATTAGTGAGGAGTGCTTGTTAACTCCGTAATTACTTGAAATACAGAATTAAGAACTGATCAATGATAAAAATTTGTTTAAATAAATGGGAGTTGCCTACGAATCACGATAATCTCCGAAGCGTTACCTTAACATGCAGTTTTGTTCATATAAAGTAATATCAGCCAGTCAGGCTTTTGTTGTTGTTGGTTTAGTCCATGTTTATATTCCATTCAGTGACCCGTGAAGTCACGTGCTATGCTGTATTTCCTTGCTTGTGTATTGAGCAATTGGCCGGTGTTGGCAGCTCATTGTCAAGTGCGTCATCGCGCTAAATGAGGGTCTCGAGAGAGATAACTGTAAATAGTAGATTTTAGTGTGGGTGTCAGCATTACAGTTTTAAGGGTTTTTATTAGTGTCATGTTCCATATCCGTAAACGTTGATTTACGAGATGATTGTTCGTGAGCACCGTGGCTGTTAACCCGTTGTAAACGAACAGTCATCCAAAGTACTCATTCCTCGTAGTTAGTCATTACGCATACATAAAATCCAAATTGCAAGTTAGTGGAACCAGGATCCACATTTTAATAAAGGGGAGATCCGTCTGACTCCTCAGCATTGATAGATATTCTTGTCATGGGAAAATTCAGGGAGGATTTTTTTATTATTGTTGTTTATATTCTTTTTATGCACTATTAGTCATTAAATCATGTTATTATTTTACATCTTGTCACCTTTCTTTCTTAATTATAGTTTTAATCCTATGACCCTTACCTCAGTAGAGCATGTTGTTTGGCGAACGTAAACATCACATAGGAACTGAGCGCGACCCCTTGATTAAGATTTCTTACATATAAACACTGCTATTCTGAAGGGTTCTGTATATGTCCATACACATTCTAATGCACCGACATCTAACTTCGTTCGATTGTTTACATAACCTCAAGATGGCGGTTGTGCGAATTATTTCACCGGCATTCTATATCTCTGAAACTATTACCGGTATCACCATGAAAATCTGTAGTCTACAAAGATAAAAAGCACTTCTGGAAGTTCATCTATGAGACTTTCAAACACCGGTTAACTACAAAAGGAACATGGCGACCAACCGAAGTTGAAAGTTTTAAATAGACTTTTCTCGCGATTTAATGATCCAAACGCAATGAAACTTCGTACAACAAATATTTATACCTATTGTAATGTACTGGTATCTAATTTAGTTCAATTGTTTACGTAACCTCAAGATGGCGGCTGTGCAAATTTCGAAAATTAAGTTTTTATTTCTTGTGTTCTAATCATGCGATCGAAATCAACATTTGCATAATGAACGTACAGAATAATCATCATCTAATAGTACATAACTCTATGGCCTACATGTATTAAAATCCAACATGGCGACCATCTGAAATATTTAGACGGTTCTCAATATCTGTTAATGTACTACAGCAATGAAACTGAAATTTAGTATGTGTATAGAGACTATAAGCATAAGTTCGCCTGTGGGACGTTCAATAACCTGGCGAGCACAAATCCAACTTTGCGGAGACGCAACATTTAAATATTCAAATGGACATTTCTTGCGTTTTAACCATCCGAACGCAGTGAAACTTGATACGGTATATGCTTATACAAATTTTAATCGACTGGCATCTAATTCATTAAAATTATTTTCACAACCACAAGATGGCGGCTGAGCCGAATTTTAAAATCCCGCTTTTATTTCTTGTGTCCTAATCTCGCGATTGAAGTTTGAATAAAACACCTACACAATAATCTTCATGTAATAGTACATACATCTAAGGCCTATAATATAAAAATCCAACATGGTGACCATCAAAAGTATTTAGACGGTTCTCAATATCTACGAATCTATTACAGCAATCAAACTGACAATTTGTTTGTTGATAGAGACAATTAATATTAGTAGGATATATGAAAATAGGATATTTAGTTCTTCACGGAACTACTTGTTATTTATATGGATGTGAGTACAATTTTAGCCTACTTTTCACATTTTGTAAAAGTGAGGAAAAAGTAGACTTATGAGATCGATCAGGGCAAATGTGTGTCTGTCTGTCCTTCTGTCTGTCCTTCTGTCGGATCTCTTCAGTCAGAGGCATGCATTTCGTCACTTTCTCAGCAAAAATATGTCAGATATTATGCGAGCTAGGGACTGCGATGTCTATTAGGAGAGTTCTCTTCTGCACCTTATCAATAAGAATAGTGTCTGTTTGCTGATATAGGTCTATAGTTCCCAACGAAAGGTCACAGTCTCCTTCTTTCCAATCCTCGCCTGCATTACAAATACACACGCTACCACAGCCAACACAAGAACACAGGCTAACAGACAACTCCAACCCACATTACCAAATACACGTGATATATGACCAAGATGGGGCAAAGCCCCGAAATAAATAAAAACAACAACTCCATAGTCCATATCACTAGAGCACCATTTAATTTTTCCAAATGAATATGTCATTTTGTTCTTCTTCAGTGCAATTGCACTCTATGTAAAGGGAGGTAGCGCGCAGGTCGTTACTCCTGTAGGGATCCGGGCGGGGACACCAAGAGCCCACCGATGAGCCAGCTTGGTGTCCTAGGCAAAACCCCACACAAGACACGGCACAAACCTAGAAGATTTGCTGAGTTTTAATTCACCGGCCGTGAAAGCCAATGTACCATCTTTTTGGAAGCCTTCATAGGGAGGTTATGGCTGCTTGAGCTTTCAGTTCTCGCAGTCAAGTAATGCAATTGCACTCTATGTAAAGGGAGGTAGCGCGCAGTTCGTTACTCCTGTGGGGGTCCGGGTGGGGACACCAAGAGCCCGCCGATGAGCCAGCTTGGTATCCTAGGCGAAACCCCACACAAGACACGGCACAAACCAAGAAGATTTGCTGCGTTTTAATTCACCGGCCGTGAAAGCCAATATACCATCTTTTGGAAGCCTTCATAGGGAGGTTAAGGCTGCTGGAGCTTTTAGTTCTCGCAGTCAAGTAGTGCAATTGCATTCTATGTAAAGGGTGGTAGCGCGCAGTTCGTTACTCCTGTGGGGTCCGGGCGGGGACACCAAGAGCCCGCCGATGAGCCAGCTTGGTGTCCTAGGCGAAACCCCACACAAGACACTGCACAAACCTAGAAGATTTGCTGAGTTTTAAAATGTTCATCTGTTCACAAAACACGGGTTTTTAAAGTTTGTCAACATTGACAAATCTTTATTCATCTAACGTTGCAGACATTTCTACATTTCCTACAATTATATTTTTATGCAAATAAGGTACATTCTCTCAGAAATTATTGCACTGATTCACTGAAAGTTTCACAGTATTTTATGTGCATTAATATGACATGGAGCAATTGTTGCAGAATTCATGTAACTCGAGAAAGAGTGCATTGCTTCAAAACTTTGTAAATTTATCTAAGAAAAATTTACAAACAATACGTTTCAAGCACTAGGATCATGATTCAAATTTGGATTGCAAGCCATGACATCATCTTCATTTGTATTCAGTTTCAACCCTTTAACTTCAATAGTTAGCTCATAAATGTACCATTTGCGTAATATTTTGTTCTCTAAAAATCATTAATTGTAATGTTGGTATCAGTGAATGATATACCTATTCAGTAACTTAACTATTTTATCTTATTGAAGTAAATGTTGATATATTTTTATAACATTGATTCAGCGGTCTGTGTGGTGGGAGCATATTAAGAAACCGAACTGCTTTGTTCAACTATTCAGTTAGCGAAACCTTAAAATAACATTTTTGAAGAAATTTGAATTGAATAACATTTTAGGGATGTTTTGTTGACGCAAGATTTTTTTATGTATAAAACATTTCTTACCACACACAGTACAGGTCCCGATCTTAGAAAAAAAAAAGTAACTTCCTCAATTGTGCCAAAAGTAGATGGGCTAAAGGGCCCAGAAAGGTTTCAAATTGTGACTCTTGGAGAGCTCTATCAAAATAGAAAAAACAAATGTGGAAAATCAGTTCCGGGAATAACAGCCTAGAATTGTTTGTTTCTTTACTCGGTTTCTTTCTGATTCAAATCCTAGCCAAATGGACTTTTTTACATAGGCTAATTCTTTATTTAATATGCTCCTACCGTAGGTTCCATACCTTAATTTTTGGAAAATCTTCACACCGGAAGTAATTATAAGGGTTTAAGTGAAATTCTCTGCCTGTTTACCATTTCTTGATGAATGCAGTACATTTGCATTTGTCTGTTGGCAGAGGCTACAGTAAAATGTGACTTTTCACCAATTTCTCAGTCTCATTCATGGCTGTGATTATATGGAAGCTACTGAGGTATGGGTGGTGCTTAGTAATGGTCTTCAGGGCTCAGTCATTGCCTGTGGATGTTGTGAAAAGTTCGGCTCGTAGGGTTAGTACAGCTGTACTGACTCAGTGAGAAAAGAAATGGCAAACTACCTCATTCCTCACCTTGCTTAGTACGCCTCATTATAGTGCTGCCTCGGTTTTGTGGGTTTCTACCACATAACCTATGGTGGTGCTTTTTGAGGATACAACCAGTCTCCAGGCTGACTACCTAACAGACAGAAGTGAAACTCTGCATTGACTCACACTAACGCTCGTAGTGGTAAGAAAAGTCAAACTGCTAATCTAATCGACCGGATATGGTTGAGTTTCATTGACTCATAGTAGCGCTCGTAGTGGTAGAAAATACAAACTGCTAATCTAATCGACCGGATATGATTGAGTTTCCGGTGAACCATCATCAGTCTGCGACGCGTTATCATGCCGGCACCTCGTAAGAAACGTCCTTTGCGTTTGGGAATGCGGAGAAAACAAGGACAATTAGGCTAATTGCAAATTCATCAATGTTCATGGAAGATCTAGTCTATGACATTAACTCTTTATAGGGCAAAACTATTTCTTATTTTCATGTGTTTTTACATTTTGTGTATGTCCACCCATTATGATTCCCCTTCTCCAACGGGATCGGGGATGAGATGCGATGGAAGTCTTTGTGGCGATGTTTTTACGGCCGGATGCCCTTCCTGACGCCAACCTCATGAGAGGAGTTAATGAGAGGTGAAATGAATGATGGTGAATGAAACTGGGCAAGGATGTGGAAGGAAGCGGCCGTGGCCTGTCAGAAGGTACCGTCCCTGCATTTATCTGGTATTGAAAATGGGAAACCACGGGAAACCATTTCAAGGACGGCCGACGGTGGAGCTCGAACCCACGCGTCTACCGAGTCAGCAGAGAGCTTGGCCCCATGACCTAACGCAGCGCTTTAGCGAGCGTAGCCACTACTGCCGGTGTGTTTTTACATTTTAATGTATTTTAATTATTATAATTATTAAGAAATCTATTTTTTGTTTATCTAATAAATTGTAATGTTCATACACTTATTTTTAATTTTCAATTTATATTCTTACATATTTAATTTTGATGATTCTATTGAATTAATTAATTAACCAATTTCCAATTAATTTTATTTTTATAGTTATGCTTATTATTTCAATTTTATTATTTTAATTTAATTTTTGTTATTTTTGCCTATATTTATATTTTATTTTTACACTTCAATTTATAATGTTTTTAGTTCTAATTTTTTAAATTGTAGCCAACACGTTACGTCAAGTAGATACGTATATAATATTTGATTTTTAGAAATACTAGCAGTTCTTCATGAAAATTCTCCAAAATTGGGCTTAAAGATTCAACTATCAGGGTTAAAGGATGTTTCATCATTGAGTTGCTTGCCTGAAGGCTGTGGCTTTTTGTTTGTAGCATTGTTTTATCATTTTAAATGATCTTGTCGACTTCGTCGTAACGCTGGGGTCTGGCGTTACGTTACGGTGACGGGACGAAATGTACCCAGATGCACTGAGATGTGTGACGTCATAGTACTGCTTGTTGCATGTGTTCCCCGACAATCTCTACTTCGTTAGTATAAGACAAAAATCCCCGATCCTTGGAAGTCATGGGTAATCTCGAGAGCCACTTGATGGATTTTGATGCGGTTTTCACCATTCTGTAAAGGATGTCTCGAGGGAAGATTCTGTAGAAAATAATTTATGTATGATCAAACGAAGCCAAGCAGTAAGGATTTCAGTGAAAAAGTCGAAAACAAACTTGGCGTCCGTGCGATTTTTACTTTGCGTACTGAGCAAACCGTTAAAAATTTCAATATACTATGAGCGTAAGAATTGGTCAGCATGAAAAGTTCTACAAAAAAAGTCCGGGAGAGCATATCTCTATCTTCAATACATCGCCCACTATAAGTGTCTCATACTGGATGGAAGGGGCTCTGGTGAGCGTGACCGCATCCCGCGCGCTTGACCTTGCTTTGCCCTTGGTTTACACTTGCCGTTCGCGAGTAATTTGAAACAAGGTAAAGTATTATAAAGCACGATAAGTATTATGCAGATAATTTTCTAACATGCCAAGAGTCTTTGGCTTCGAGCGAAGGGAGAAGCCTCCAGCCTTTCTAGCATTTTTCAGCATTTGTAGCAGTTAAAATGATACAAAGTCTAGTCTTTCAGAATGACTGTCACTTTTTTTTTTCTATTAAAATTAGAATGACACTGAGGGAAGCTAGAAGAATAAAAGAACGAAATTTGAACGTCTTTTAGAAACTTGAGGGACTTAAAATCCAACACTACGAGCTGGTACTACTGTATCTCGCGACCGATAAGCCTAGCCTACTAATCAAAGAACTAAACCAACCATCGTATACCTCATATATTCAGAACAGGTTAACGTTAATAATACAGCTAGAAAGCAAGGCGAAACAGTGTTAGTGTTGAGTCTGTGAACTGTTGTTACCTTCTACAGCCCTGTGTCGTCATAAGCGAAGCCTCCGTCTTATTAACGTTTGAGAATCAGCATACACTCGTTAAGAGTCTTTCTACCTGCCCCCACCCTCTTCCTTCTCCGCTCCGAACGTTCGTACTTCCAATTGAATTCCGTTTTCAAATGAGTTCCCTGACTTGTTAAATAACTTTTTTCCTCCCTTTCACTTCATGTATATACCTGTCTTTATCTGTTTCTGTGTTGCTACTCTTAAAAACTTTCCGTGCGCCAGTGAGGCAAGCCATCAGCCTGTAGCTTTTCTAAATTGGTCGTCGGCAAGTGAAGCCGGAGAGCACAAGGCTTTGGCCTCTACTTTGTTTGCAACGTTCCTGATGAATTTATTTGAATCATTTCCGCGTCAATAACTCGAATAACGAGATTCGTCCTGTGATAAAGCGTACGACTTGAATTTCTACTGCTACTTGCTTTCAGCCTTTGAGTTTTCGAAATTGGAACTTGAATGTAGCAAAGGCCTAGCAAGCAATTCCTGGGGCTGACTTGTCGCAGATGAGACTTTATTACAAATCTCTTGAGTTATCAAAGCTTTCTCCATGTGCGGCATCCTCATATTGACCTTGTCTTTTGTACAATTAATAATAAATGCTTATTTTACTCTTAATTGTTGCTTTATTAAACGTTAAATAGGGAATCAGGTCTAGGAAAATATTTTCCATCAGCTTGGAATAAGAACTGGTGTGTACTCAATGCACAGTGCAAGACATCACCTAATATCTGAAGGCGTCGAAAAGCTCACTTTTATAACTTAGGTGCGTTTAAGAAGAGTAGAAGATAATTTGAGGTATGGGGAGATTAAGTAGGTTCTCACTCAAAGGATAAATATTAATTTGCGTTCAAAAACATATTTATGTATTTGTAATTAATTGTGTGCCCCAGTGAAAATACGATGTAACCCACAAAATATAGTTGTACATAACATTTAAAATAACTTAAAATAGCTTAAAATGTCTACAATTGGTAAATTACATAGTGCAGATAGTTTAATTTATTTATTTATTTATAAATTCCATACATAGGGCTAAAAAGTCCCATTGGATGAATATAATCCAGTCTTTTCAATCAAAAATGCAGCATTTTAAACAATCATTAAAATTATCAAATTAAATCCTACAACAATAGTATATATTATAATCCATGATGCACTTGATACAAACTCGTAATCCTCTTTAATTGCCACTTATAGCTCGTCATTAATGCATTGCTAGGGTGACTGAATGATGAGAATTCTCATAGATATACAACTTGTACAAATTATATACGCGTGACGCAGTACACTTAAATGATTTATTAAATTTGGCTGCATGATGGTGAGGTACGTAAATCGTGACTTGGTGAATCTATTACATCGACCATCAACGTCCTCTATTTAGGCAAAATGAGAATTTCAATGTATTGTTCCTCTTTTACAGGCCACTGAGACTACAAAGCCTCTTTACGCAGCTCGCTTCATTCATTGGGCAGCTAAATACAATAAAAGAAGATAAACCTTAACCTTAACATTCAGTTGATAGCAAAATTACGTTCTTGATGCAGGATAATCTTTAAATTGTTGCTACTGTAACATGAATCTCTACCACAATCATTTAGCATAAATTAGATATTTGTTCTCTGTTATTTAGGAATTTCAGACAGAGATGGAGTATCAGTGTGCAGTCACTCTAATACAGCAGTTAAAACAGTGTATGGTTCCCTGCCTACTCTTTCACAGACCAAATTAATGTTTTTAAGTATTAAGTTATTTCTTCTTCTTCTGCGCGAATGGGTCTCCTAGGACCACGCGGAATCAACACTTATTGGCCTTGATGAGTGCCCAATAACTCTTCATGCGTAACGATTGAGCGAGTCTTCGTTGCTGCGACCAGACGTGTCTGGTAGGTCTTCTCTCTTCTCCCTCAAAACCCCGTGTATGAGTAATTTTCCTAATTTCCTCTCGATACTTGAGATTGGGAAAACCTAATTCAGCCAAGACCGTTTCCGTCTGTTTGTACCAATTGGACCTTGTAGCCTTTTTCTGCTAAAATGTATAGATTTTATTTCTTAACCTAGTTGGGTCCATTCTGTCCAAATGACCCATGAATTGGATCATTCTCATACGGATTGTGTCTGTAATTTTAGTAATTTTAGCCTACTTTTCACATTTTGTAAAAATGAGGAAAAAGTAGACTTATGAGATGGATCAGGGAAAATGCCTGTCTGTCTGTCTGTCTGTCTCTGTGTGTGTGTGTGAGTGTGTGTGTGTGTGTCCCAATCAACTACTAAACGGCTGCAGCGATCGAAACCCAATTTAGTATGAGTAAAAATCTATACCGGAACATCATTCTCAATGTCATACTTGAAAATGATGTCTGTGCTACCAACTGCTGAAAAATCGCAATTGAAATTTGTTCTCAATGTTGGATATCTTGGAAGGTATAAATGGGAACTATTCCAAAATTGACACACATATAGATAATAAAACTTCAGTTTAATTTTCAGGAGGCCATACATGACAGTGTTGCCAAAATGAGTCTAAGCCTACTGATAGGTCCAATTTTAAATGCATATAACTCCTACACTATCGATTGGATTTCAACCAAATGTCGTATGTACTATGTGTTCATAAACAGATATGAATGAGCGTATTCTTAAGAGCCACCAGGGCTGCCAACTATTAATAAATGCTCTCTCTAGATTTTATCCAAATACCAATATATCAGAAAATATTCGTGCCAACAGCTTTAAACTTTGTACACGTATAGTGCCTGACATTCTAGATAAATTTGGAGCAACTAATGAATGTCAGTGCTACCAACATGATTCTAAGCCTGCTGATAGAACCAATTTTTAAATTCATGGAACTTCTATACGATCCATTGGATTTCAACCAAATTTTGTATGTGCTATGTGTGCCATAACAAATATGACTGTGCGTATTCTTAAGGGCAATCAGGGCTGCCAACTGTTAATAAATGATGTTTATATGTTTACCCTAATATCAATATATCAGAAAGTATGCAAGCCAACAGTTCTAAACTTTGCGCTCGTATAGTATCTGACATTCTTGATTAATTTGGACTAACTAATATACGTCAGTGGTGCCAACATGATTCTAAGCCTGCTGATAGGTCCAATTTTAAAATACCATTAACTTCTATACCAACAAATGGATTTCATCCAAAATTGGCACAAGTAGCTATCATAATATTTCCGATTATTTCTAACCAGCACACGCGTGACATTGTTGCCAACATGCTTTTACGCGTGCTGATAGATCGAATGTCTAACTGCATGTAACGTCCATTAGACTTCAACCAAATTTTGTATTCTGTACCTTAAGAGATGGAACTAAGAATATATTCAGTCACCAAGACTGCCAACTGTAGTGCTCTATTAGGCTACATTATAACAGGAATATTTCGAACTATTTAGACATTTCGATATTACCAACTTAATTTCGTCATTATTCTAGATAGTTTCATATACTGTAGAATTATCATTGGCATGAAAAGTAGGCTCTTTAGTTCGTCACGGAACTTCTTGTTAAATTAAGTTTCGGAAGGTGAATTCCATTCTAGGTCCCCAAATTTTTCGCATGATTTTGCGTTCCTTAATTATTGTATTTATTAATTATTGTATTTATTTATTTATATACATCATTATGCACTACTCAGCAGCATGATTAAACCTGCTTAGCCTTCTTTTCCCCGGAATATCTCATCATCCTCTCACTGAGCTTCTTCCATCGTTCTTCTGTCCAAGTTATAGCGGCTCTGGTGTTGGGTTTGTCTCCTAATTGGTGATTGTCGATTTTGGTTCTGAATTTTCATCTGTCCCGTACAATGTTTTCTGAGATGTGGATTTCCTGGAGATCTGTTACAATTTAACGAAAGGACCAGGTTGAGAATTCTTTTATTAAATCTGTCATTGTTCATTCTAATAATATGTCCATAAAATTTCAATCGTCATTTCCGAAAAATGTGAGAGTTTCTTTCAGATTGACAATATATTTCCTGGTATGATTTTTCCTCCATATTCCCTCTATACAAACTGGGCCAAAACATTTTCGAAACATTTTCCTTTCTTGTTCTCTATGTCGTTGGTTAACGATCTGCCACCAATGATAATGTTTCCGATGCATATACCGCTTCAGGTTGATTACAGATTTATTGATTGACGTTCTTTTGTATTTTTAAACATCGATATAAGCCTCAATAGCTGTGTGGTAACAACAAACTTCACTTTAGTGTCTAGGTCTTGTTCTTGTTCCGGCTTTGACTTCCTGCCAGTATCTTCTGACCCCAGCGACGAGTGCCTGTTTATGTTCTTCGGACAAAGGTCCTCTCCGTCTTCCGGATTTTGATACCATTTAAAAACCTTGGTATTTGTTCACCAATCTTCTAAATGTGTTCCCGCCAGGAATTTCTCTGCCTGGAATACCGATTTTCCTGAGATCTTTTTCGCATTCCTCGAACCATCTCGGCCTTGTTGCCTTATGTATTTATTTACTTACTTTTAATTTATTTATTTATTTATTTATTTCCAGTAAAATCTGGTTGGACTAATTTTGCCATCGGGCGATCGGGCAAGCCCTTCATTTGTCAATAACTTGTAAAAAGAGGAATTAATAAATATTTAAAATACTATTTATCTGTGTTTAATCGAATAGTTACACAATCTTCCAATTCACCGCTTTATCGGACCTGTGAAGCTCGTTGGTATGGCACGTGCAGCTTACTGTACATAAAGCGGACCTTTGCCCTGTTTCAAAAAAGAAATATTGATTTATTTTGCATTAATTAGGAAGGACTGTTGATATTCGTCGCGTACCCATCGACAAATATGAATAGTTGCTCGCACTGATAACTGGATTCAGTTCTACAAATGGTCGTTCTGGGCGTGTAAGGGTAGCATGCTTGCCTCTTATTTAGGAGGTTCCACCAAAGGTTTGAAATCTAGCATGAGGGCTGGAGCGGGGAAGACACTCAGCTTAGTGAGGACAATTGAGTAGCTGCTAGATGGGCTAAAACCATGGTAATGCGGCTGAGAGTGTCGTTGCCACGGCCATGCTTCCCCAATAATCCGTAGGCTAGTTGAAGGTCAGTCCTCCTTTGATGCAAGCGGCCTCCCAGGTCCAATCGGAGTGAATTGCAAACGCTACAACCTTACACATATCGATGCAGAAATTC
The DNA here is from genome assembly GCA_946902985.2 of Meconema thalassinum. Lineage (NCBI taxonomy): Eukaryota > Metazoa > Arthropoda > Insecta > Orthoptera > Tettigoniidae > Meconema > Meconema thalassinum. The sequence continues at coordinate 925,967,896 of OX336388.2, forward strand.
ACGAAAATTCTGCACCAAAATAAGATGAATAGAATGTAGATGAGAAAGCTTACATTAACGATTGACTAATCTAGGACTGCGTTCAACAACATGGGAAATCATTTTAAAAGCCGTGAGTTAAAATTAACCAAAACAAGATGTTCAGCAAAGAACATATAGACTATTTTCTCCTGAATGTATGGGTATACTTTGCCCTCACCCCTAAAACAATCACTTCCACCCCCATGTATTTTTTGTTTTCTTTCATATTGATAATTAGTCAGTAAGTATGTGTCGAAATCAATATTATACACTTTATGATGATTGAATAACAAAACAACTAACTTATTGCAATGCATTGACGTCCGTTAATATCGATATTAAGCCTCCAAAATTAAGAATCCTTCATTTTAGGTATCTTACCGTTAAAAAATCCGCAGCGAAAACAGTAGGTTGGTACTGCAGCCTAGCAGAGAATTAATATATATTTTGTACGCCCCTGAGTGTTGAATGGGCAGGCAGTTCAAAGCAAGCAGGAGGGATGCGATCCAGCTGGCAGTGCTTAAAGGTGATCGGAGCTCGGTCATGGCTAGAAGTTGAACTATTACAAAATTGCAATACTTCACGAGGCCATGGATTTACAAAGAGGAATGTTTGGAACTATTATCCACGAAACCCGCAAGAGGACAGCACCGTACAGAGGCATTGAGAAGGCTGTGGTTGATGACAACGTGTATCTTGTTCTTCTATTCTCCTTTTTCTAATGTATTCTGTTTATGTGCGATGCTGGGGCTGTGATTATTAATAAACGAGTATATACATTAGCCTCTCCTTTGAGCTAAATAGCATTTTATGTATTATCTGTCGAAAGAGCTGGTCTACATCATTTGTAAAATAATTCAAATAAAAAGAAAAGTTAACTTTAGTAGGCATCTAACTCCGGTCACCCGCGTGAGAGTCTAATGCGCTGGAACAGAGCCAAACATATCCATAACATCTCAGTGTTATTAACCGACTTAGATACAACAATTTCATAAAGATCTGATGATTAGTTTGGTCGTAGTTTAATGTTAAATTTTGACTATTTAAGTGACCACCATTAAGGTTTGGTAAAAATGGCGGCAATATATAGCATGGCACAGAGGTGCCTTTTGCCAGTGCTACCTCAGTACCAAATTGAATGGGGAGCAGACATACACACATAAACATACTCACACACAGACAGACACACAATTTTTTGTCCCTGTGTAGATCTCATAGGTCTACTTTCATTTGCAAAAATCGAAAGTAGGCTAAAAATGAGCCTTCTTCGCTCCTATGTATATTCTGTTCTTTATTACAGTGTAGAAACAAGGACATGAAGAAAGTCACTCAATAAAGAATTAGAAGCCTTTGAGATGTGGCTCCATCGACTGATGCTAGTATCATGGACAGATCATATCACAAATGCCTAGATCCTTCTATGAATGGGAAAGGATATGGAAGTACTGGTCACTGTAGCAACTAGAAAGATGCAATACCTCGGTGACATTATGCGCAACAGAAGCAGATACTATCTACTGCAAGAAATGCTGCAAGCTAAAATACCCGGATGTTGGCAGGAGACGAATCTCCTGGCTAAAAACCTCAGAGACTGAACTTTCATGACATAGGTAGAGTTATTCCAAACGGCTCAGAACAGACAAAGCATAACCAAGATGGTTGCCGACATACGGAGAGAATAGGGACTAGAAGAAGAAGAAGAAGAAGAGGAAGAAGCAGAAGAAGAAGAAGAAGAAGCACAATATCAAGAATAGTTTTGATGCACTTCAGTCCTCTGTTAACGAGGAAGTTATTGAAGGCAGTCATGTTAAGTCATGTAATAGCCTACTTTCGATTTTTGCAAAAAATGAAAGTAGACTTCTGAGATCTATACAGGGCCAAAAATTGTGTGTCTGTGTGTGCGTGTGTGTGTGTATGTGTGAGTCTGTGTGTGTGTACTCTGAATGTCTGTCCCCCCTATCAATTCGAGCACGGTGAAACCAAATTGAACTAAATTTGGTACAGAGGTAGAACTAGCAAAGGGCACCTTAGTGTCATGTTTTATATCACCGCCATCTTGACGGAAACGTAATGGCGGCCACCCAAATGTTAAAAGCTTAAATCAATTTACGACCAATCTAATAATCTGATCTCTACCTAATTTTGCAACAACATACCTTTATGTGGGAAACATATGTTGAGCAAACTACAAGATCGTCAACCCAATAGCATGCAGATGGCGGCCATGTATGTGTGCAAATCGATTCCCCACATAAATTCAAACACGGTGAAACCAAATTGAATGGAATTTTTTACAGACGTAGCACTAGCAAAGGGCACCTCATATTCACGTTGCATATCCGGATAGCACGTTGTATTTCAACAAGCCACTACTACCAACATTCAATTATACTCCTTGAAAAGGACAAAGAGTCATAACAATACCCATGCATTTAGGAGAAAGTAGGCTATATGTTCTTTACTGAACATCTTGTTTTAATTATACACATGCTACAGCGTACTGAGACATACTGTACAGTAAATTATGGTCATCGGTTGTTTTTTGGCTTACTTCACATATTCCTATCAGTCACATAAATAGGTCAAAGGTACCTGATGGAGATGGTGTCAACTTGGCAGAGAAACGGAAACTATATTGAGTGAACCACTTTTGGTGGTCCAGGGATACGTGATGAGACTGACTTCACGAAGGTCCTAGCTTCCATTCGAGGCTCTGACAAGCAATTTAATCTGGGCTGAGTTTTTGAACGAGTTGGGCCTCGTGAGCCATAATTGAGAAGGGATGGGTTCGATTCCCATCTCAGCCATCCTAGTAGGGTTTATTTCTTCTTCTTATTCTCCTTTTCGTTTGGGTCTACTGAGGACCACGGGGCTCGTTTTGACTTCTTGTAAGGAATTTATGTTTCTTCTTAGCCCAGGCAGCTTTCATCTTCTGGCTGTGTGTCTGCTTTCTTTCCTGTGTCCACGTCGGGCTGGTAGTCCCTGTACTCTTCCTGCTGGTGAGAAACACTGGAAAGACACCATGTTGAATCATCTGTCGGACTTGTGGTCGATCCTGTATGTTCTTTTTATGAAATTCCAAGTTGCTCTAGGTCTGACTTCACTGTGGTGATCCATTTGTTTTTGGTCGCTTTCCCTCTTCCTGTCGTGGTGAAGATCTGGCTGGTAAGTCTATCTGGACCCATGCGTGTCAGATGTCCATAGAAAGCTAATCGTCTCTTTCTCATGGATGTGACGATATCTTCTTGATGATCATAGAGCTCATTGTTGTGCCTGATCCTGTAAGTACCACCCTCTTCCCTTATTGGTCCTAAAATCCTTCTAAGTATTTTCCGTTCCTTAAGCTCTAGTTTCCTCAGTGGGCCTTTCCGGTTCATCAGCAGACACTCAGAGGCATATAGAACGGAAGGTCTTACTACTGAGTTGTAATGTAGAAGTTCAAGGTTCTTAGAGAGGCACTTGGATGTGTAGTTGCTCTTACAGGAGTGGTAGACCCTCTCCAGTTTCGTGCATCTAGTGTCTATTGCTAAGGTCTCACTCTCGTTTGCTGGAATCCACTCCCCTAGATACTTCACTGCAGGAACTTTTTGAATTGCGGTGTCTTTCACAAGAATAGCAGATGGGGCTCCCTTTATATTTGTCATGAACACTGTTTTCTGTATATTGACCTTCAAGCCAGTTTTAGCTGCTTTCTTTCATTTTTTCTGCAGACATTTTTTTATCGCTTATCCTTTCAGCTAGGCTTTACCCACGGACTCTGCGAGGGATCATTCATCTACCGTCACAAGTGTTTCTGGGATCTGAATACACTTTTCCAGCGGATATATCTGGAGATGGTGACAGGCTGATCGCCCAGGCGACTGCTAACTTGATGCTAATTAAGGAAGGGTTAGGAAAGGGATTTTAGAAGGAAGTCGTCAGCCATGGAACTGTTGGAAGGAACCGTCACGCTATATGCGTGGTGTTGAAAATGGGAAACCACGAAAACAATTTTCACGAAGATCGAGAAGGGATTCAAACCCACGTTCTCCCGATGACAGTGGAGTATGTGCCAGCGCGTTAGAGCTCGCAGACAACGTGGAAGGTTCAGCAAACAAATGCTGGGATGATTTCTAACTAAAGTCATGGCCGAATTCTTCCCAATTCTAGCGTCAATTCAAATATAAATATTTCTACAGTCAGTAACAAAAGTTATCAGGGCGGCTTCGGTGGCGTAGTTGGTAGCATGCTGAGCTTCTATGCCCAAGATCGCGGGTTCAAATCCGGCCGAAGTCGTCGGATTTTTTAAGAGCGTTAAAAATCCCTCAGTATGCCTTGCTTCGGAGGGGAAGTAAAGCCGGCGGTCCCATGTCATAGATGTATGGCATATTAAAGGACCTTCCAATAATTACACCTGTGTGAAGCCAAATTGTATAGGTTAAGAATGTAAAGAATGCTCTTAGGATCCTACGTTCGTTGCCAAGAGCCGACTGCGGTGGCGTCTGGTAGCTAAGTTCTGAACTAGTAGTCGTCGACAGTGGCGTTTGGCGGCAAAAGTTGGAACTATTTGAAAAATTCCTAAGTCTGCAGTCCTTACTTGAATGAAAAAACAGATAACTCACACTAATACAGTCATTACAATTAACACCGGTTATCAGACAGATTCTACACACACCCAAAGTACACGGGGCTACATGACCACGTTGTCGCAGCCCCTAAACTTATGAACCAACCAACAAGTTATCAGAACAATTCTAGACACACACTCAATCTTCACAGTGCTACATGACCGCGAGCAAAGCCCTAAATAAACCAACGTATGGTGGCCTATGGCGGATTTTTTAAATCCCGAAATGTGAGATCTTCAATGAATCGATACAGTACGACGGCGGGTGGGGTGGATTTTTATCGTCCCTAAAAATGTCGGGAATCAAAGGCGAGTCTTTAAGATCATGAATTGTACATTCAAGCATTGGAAAATATCTGAAAGATGACAAAACATTACGAACAATTCTGTTCTTTTGGAGCTTGCCAATTCTGTCGTGTAGCCCAATCTCCCTCAGCTTTTCCCCAGGTAGAAGTGGGATTAAGATGAGTTTCTAGCTAAATGCACTCGGAATTTTTTGATAAGCGCGAGTGATATTGGTGTGGGCGGGATGCGGTGGACCGGCTGCGAGGACAAAAGAAGTGCGCGTTACCTTGACGACGTCTTGTGCGTCTTGTCACGCCGCATTAGACCGCCCGCGTTGCCTGGCGTCGTGCAGGTGAGGGGGCGCGCTGCGTCACACACCTGCTCAGCTACCTTATTTGTCACCCTCCACAACAAGCCGAGGCCACAAACACAGCTCCTGTAAACTCAAACACATCATTGCAGGGGCAATGTTTTACATTTTGTGACCAAATATTAAAAATCATACTTCAGTTACTGTTATTACGACTAGAACTTGTGTATATTTCTTCTTAACAATTTCTTCTTTTTTTTTTCAATATTTAATTTTTAATTTTGAATTTTTATTTTGTATTTTAATGCATATTTATTTTGTATTTTAATGCATATTTATGTTCGACCCTCACTATTATGTGTCAGATAACTGTATCATAATGATGGTCATTATAACACTGTTTTCCATTATGATACAGTTTCTCCAGCCAATCAGAGCTCGTTCATTGACCAATTAGGTAACGATAACTTCGCGCATGCGCTCAAAATCCAACATGTCGGACATAAACACAACATCGAACTATAATAAATTACCGACATGGAATACCCACCGTCCATATGTTCGCGTAAATAAACTGGCGAATATGAGACAAGAAATAGCACTGTACCTTAAAATCACCAACACTAATTTCTACACAGCGCATTGTCTTCAAATGTCTCCGGTGACAATATTACTGAGGGACGGCTGATGTAAACATATGGTTGCATATGGCATTGCAACCACACAGAGCGCATGCGTCGGTTGTTCAAAGCTCTTGAACGACAAAGATATAACACCCAACGCTCGCTCTGCGATCACAAAATTCCAGTAGCTGACTCTCAACAGATATTTATGAATATTTATGTTAAAACATATAATAAAGTTATAAATATCGTCGAACATAAACAGTCGTATGCAACTCGCCTATAATGGTAATTAAGACACTCGTATGGAAATTATAAAACTCGCATACGCTCGTTTTATAAAAAATACTCGTGTCTTAATTATAGCCATTATAGGCTCGTTGCATAATGTACTATTATATTGTATTTTAATGCATATTTATTTTGTATTTTAATGCATATTTATTTTGTATTTTAATGTATATTTATTTTGTATTTTAATGCATATTTATTTTGTATTTAATGTATATTTATTTTGTATTTTAATGCATATTTATTTTGTATTTTAATGCATATTTATTTTGTATTCTAATGTATTTTTATTTTGTTTTTTTATGCATATTTATTTTGTATTTTAATGCATATTTATTTTGTATGTTAATGCATATTTATTTTGTATTCTAATGTATATTTATTTTGTATTTTAATGCATATTTATATTGTATTTTAATGCATATTTATTTTGTATTTTAATGCATATTTATTTTGTATTTTAATGCATATTTATTTTGTATTTTAATGTGTATTTATTTTGTATTTTAATGCATATTTATTTTGTATTTTAATGCATATTTATTTTGTATTTTAATGCATATTTATTTTGTATTTTAATGTGTATTTATTTTGTATTTTAATGCATATTTATTTTGTATTTTAATGCATATTTATTTTGTATTTTAATGTGTACTTATTTTGTATTTTAATGCATATTTATTTTGTATTTTAATGCATTTCATATATTATCTGTGTGTAAACATATGTTTGCTACTGTAATAGGGTCACTGCCCTGTTGTTGCAATAAATAAATAAATAAATAAATAAATAAATAAATCCCTGTATATAACAAGTAGTTCCATGAAGGACTATACAGCCTATTTTCATATATCCTACTTATGTTAATTGTCTCTATCAACATACAAAATTTCAGTTTGATTGCTGTAATAGATTCGTAGATATTGAGAACCGACTAAATATTTTGGATGGTCGCCATGTTGGATTTTGTATATGTAGTTCCTAGAGTTATGTACTGTTACATGAAGATTATGGTACGTGTAGCATTCAAACTTCAATCGCATGATTAGGACACAAGAAGTACAACGAGATTTTAAAATTTCGCACAGCTGCCATCTTGTAGTTATGGAAACAATTGAAAAAAATTAGATGACAGTGGATTAACATTTGTATAAGGATTTACTGTACCAAGTTTCACTGCACTCGGATGGTTAAATTGCGAGAAACGTCCATGTGATTATTTATATTTCGCGTCGTCGCCATGTTGGATTTGTGATCACCAGGTTATTGAAAGTCCTATAGGTGAACTTATCATCATCAACAGTGATGCCTAGACAAACTGTCACTTGTTGCTCTTCAGTCGGTCAACACGTTTTTGCCCAATGACTGGGCGGGGTACGAAGTATAAATATGTAAATACTCTCCTGGAAAAAAATGTATTAGTTAATTATCAAAATAAATTGGAGTGATTTAGGATTACGCGTTTTGACCCTCAAGTGGCCATTATCAGATCCTGATCACTCTGTTGAAGTATAAATTTTCACTAATACTATTCTACACAAGAACTTCGTTTATCCGGCTCTCATTAATCCAGATGCCCAGTTTATCCGGATCGAAATAATAAAAATATGTATGCTCTACAGTATTTCTTTTACGGGGTCAGCTCTTCTTGAATGGATCAACGTAAAAGCCTCCGTGGCTTAGGCGGCAGCACGCTGGCTTCTCACCGCTGGGTCCGTGGTTCAAATCCCGGTCACTCCATGTGAGATCTGTGCTGGATAAAACGGAGGCAGACAGGTTTTTCTCCGGGTACTCCGGTTTTCCCTGTCAAAATTTCATTCCAGCAACACTCTCTGTCATTCATTTAATCATTGCCCCAGAGGAGTGCGTCAGGCCTCGGCAGCCGGCACAGTCCATATCCTCGCCGCTAGATGGGGGCTTCATTCATTCCATTCCTGACCTGGTCGGAGACTGGAAGCAGGCTGTGGATTTTCATTTTCATCCTTCAGAGGCTCGACACCAATCATTGATGTAACTCTTCTCCGTATCTCTCATAGAAGGGGCCCTACCCCCTTAAAATACATGCTGAAATAGGCGTAGAAGGGTGAAACAAAGCTCATTTTCAGCCCCTCAATATGAGAAACGAAACTCGGGAGCCCTAAAGGGACCCCGAAACCCACATTTGAAGGCCCTAAAACCAATAGTTTTTGAGATATTCCCAGAAAACTAATTTCACTTAATAAATAAATTAATGAAAGAATGCATGCCGGTGACCATGGCAACTGAATCTCAGAGGTCCATCTATTTCTGTAAGACGCAATGCAATTCCATTTATTACATTACTGTGCAGGTTTGCAAACGGCTATAAGGTTATAATGGATCCAAATTAAGCTGAAATATTCATCAATACTGTTTTAGATCCCTTAGGTGGGGGGGGGGGGGTAGTTTAGGGATCTAAATATTAGTGTTATTGTATTAATTTGGAAGGTTGTTTCTAAATGATGGCGGCTTCCCGTAGCTGGGAGAGCTGACCAGTGTAGCGTGTTGTATGGTATTCAAATGCTAGGGGGTGTTCCTGCTAAGATGCAAGAGACTACTGGGGGGATGAACCTCGGAGTGCAGGCCAACGTGCCGGCCTGCCAGCTGGGCAGAGTGAATGATATAACAGACGTGCTCACGTCAGCGGCTCGCTGCTAGGCGGTCTCGTGCGGGAAACACAATGAAGCCTGAGCAAGCAATAACTGGCTACTAGTCACGGTCAATCGTGATGGAGGTCAGGAAGAGTATTAGGATGTGAAGAGGCGTGTAATTATGAATACAATGTGTAGTTTACTGACTAAGTGTTTTATTGGTCAGTGGGTATGCAATTGTAAGTCCCTTTTAGGGAAATGTAAATAATGTGAATAATGGTACAAGTTAAGTGTACAAGTTTGTGGATGGGTGTTACAAAGTTAAGGATATCTGAACACTTGCTGATGCTCACCTGATGATAGTAGCTGGAGTAAGGCCTTCGGCGACACACACTGTATAACAGATAACAGATCCCAAAAGCCTCACTTCTTATAGGTCCTGCCGTTGCACAGTCAGCATTCTATTGACATAGCTGCCCCAGTTATTTATAGTGTTAATGTTTATGAGTGTGTTGCAAGTGGTTGGCTAACCTCCCGAGCTGGGTAGCCGCCCTTGCTGTGTAAAAGGTACTGTTCTGGACTTATGATGTTTGCCAGTTAGGGGTGGTTTTAATAGATGATGGGGGGTGGCTTTTAGGGGTGCAGCCCCCCGGGCTTGTACAAGTCTCCTCCTTTGATTAGTTCGCGTCCCCGCGAACGGGAACGGAACGTGGAGTGGGGGTGTTGGTGTGATGGATCGTTGTTGAATCCTCCTTGTACTTCCTCTTCTTTTCTTCTGTGTTGATGTCGTGTGGAGGTAGCGATGTCGTGTAGAGGTAGCGGTGTCGTGTAGATGTGAGATCAGCTTGTGTTCAGAGGGGTAGGTTTTGGGATATACATATGATGATTTAAAATAGTTCATAAAAAATGACATTTGCAATATGAAAAAGTTCCACAAAAAATACATGGTTTTGACATTGTATAATATATTGGTGGTGTGCAGGGAGGAAAAAACCCAGGGCTGGACGGGTGGTTGTGCCGTCCGGCGCTGTATTGGAGAAAAAATTGCTCCCTGCAATGTGAAAGATGGAAGAAATAGAAAAAAATAGGTGTCCCAAGGTATAAGTTAAAGGAATACGTAAAATATGATTTATTGTGCTGGGGTAAAACGGGACACCTTCACAAATTTGGACGTTAGAAGGAAGAAAAATGAAAGACACAAAAGCATAATCATTGTGTACATGTGTGTGATAAAAATATGTGTATTCACAATGTGTGGCATCATTGGTAATAATTTTGTATGCGGTGCCTTTTAACAATATTACTGTATTTTCTATTACATTATTTACTTATATCTATCTATCTATCTATCTTAATTATTAATTATTTTATACCTAGACGGCCGTGTCTCCTGTACCTTGAGTGCACGCTACCCTTTGTATTTATGTGCCGTCTCACGGCTAATCCTGTCCGGCCGTTTCCCGGTGCAGTTTAGTGGTCGTGCCGCTGATATATATATACCCCTATCTTGTGAATCATTCTCTGTGGGCGAATGCCTTCACACTTGACAGTGAGAGTCGCCGCCACAGATCGGTTGCGCCCTCATTGTCGTAAATTGCGTCGCATCTTTGACGCTTTATTTTCTTTGTTTATGTTGATCTGCCAGCGAGCCTGATACCCCACAGGTATCAGCCCTGCTGTGCAGATTTTTGTGTTGCTGTAAGAGAATGTGGTGAGTGTGTTAGATTGTGTTAGGATTAGTGCAAATTAATGAGTAAAAAATGGTACATAATAATGGCATGGCACAAATAACATGTTGCTGCTGTATGGCAGTGAAATCATTGTCACCAGTGACATATGTCTGGTGACGCCGCCTGAAAAATGGAGAGGTTAAAAAAACATGTGAATATTGCATATTCTTTATATCGGCTCCTGTGTCAGTGTGTTCACTGGCTGAAGCTCTTTTTCCTCTGGAATGAATGACATGATTAGTATTGTGTGATCGGGCTTACCCTAGACGGTGCCGTAATGTTTTTCCTTAACTTTACTTATCCTAGTGTGTTATCGGGCTTACCCTGGCAACGGATTTGAGTCGCCAGGTGCCGAACGGCTTGACCTTAATCTAAAAAAAAAAAATTGCCTTAATTTTTAAAAAATTGCCTTAAATTTTAAAAAAATTGCCTTAAATGTAAAACTATGCTGTATATACATGCCGAGTGGACCTTATTCTAAAGCCGAAATGTGCTGTGCCCTATTTTAGCAACAGCGCTTGTTGAGTTTGCTTACATCTAAGTGACCTTAAAAATGGCACTGTAACTTAAATACTAAAATTTAGATGGAGGCTCGTCCGTCCGATTTCTCTCGCGGGGGCCCTTGTAGTACATTGTTGAGACCGGAACCCAACAATGCCTCGTAGTCCCCTCCGTCTTAATCCTAATTGTCGACATTTATACTATTACCTAATACTAGTAATTAATAAAGTTCCGGGCGACTGCGGTGCCAAAAGAGCAAACGCTTCGCCCGTTATACTTGCCTGTGTTGTCATCCTGTTCATTGCCGTTGTATTCATCATTGTTGGGTTTGCCCACTAAACCCCTTTGAAGGATCGCTATGCTCCTCATTTAATATCTCAGGCTGCCCGCTGCGTCACCATTTAAGTGGGCACTGGACATTGTTCGGGAAAAAATCGTCCGAAAAAAAAATAGTGTCAACCGGGAATTTGAGCGTCCGGGATCCTCTTCGCCTATATTGGCAGTAATAATACCCTCCGGGAATGGTAGCGTCCGGGGTCCTCTTCGTCTATACTGGCCTTGTTGGGTTGGCCCACATGAACACATTTAGACAGCTCGCTGCTATGTCTATTTAGTATCTCTGGTGACCCGTTGTCAGCCATTTACGTGGGCGCGGGGCCGAATGAGCGCGTTCATTCCATATATATTTATATTTCATTCTTCATTTGTTTGGTTGTCTTCACCTGTGCTGCGCGGGGCAAGGACTTGTCGGATCTAGGATTGGTCCCGCTGAATCCTGAGACCCTGCTTCACTTCTGCGAGTAGAAGACTAACTTCCCGCCGTAGAAGTTCTACTTACTTACATACTAACTAGTAGTCTAGTCGTAATTTGGTCGTCCCTAGGGTCATCTCCTGAGTCCGGTGCGGAGTTGGCAATTTCTCCCCCCGTTTGTCAAAAGTCTCCCCAGCAGGTCTTGGCTTCGACGACCGTGGCGCATGGTGGGTGTAACTTTCCTCTGCCGGGGGGGGGGGGGGGGTAGGCTAGACGCACCAGCGGTTTTGGCGTTTGCCCGCTCCAGGCCATGAATGCTTCAACCTTACGTAGTTCGTCTCTTTGGTCTGGGTCGGTGAGCCAACTGGGGTAGGGTTCATCATCGCCTTCCCCAGCTTTGCTCCTGTGTGGCACCTCTGACCTTCCGCTTACGCTGTCATCATCATTCAGCGTGTCACAGATTCCTTTTTTATATAAAAAAATGAGTGTACTATGTAAATAATTTATTGTGCAAATACTGTAAAATTTTTCAAGTGTTTTGGGGTTGTAGAATCTTCTAAATGCATAGACTACTTTAGGTCTGCTGTGCTATGTCGGACTTCCAGCGGTAATGCCTTGTTAATTTTCATGGAGGCGTTAATAAGGTTTTATGGCGTTGGGTTCCCTGTTATTAGGCTCCGGGGGTATTATCCGTTGAATAGGCTTAAAGCATGGTAGAAGGGGGTTGCTCATCTTTGGGCTCCATGTTAATGGTGGCCTGGGGCCGGTGATGCTGCTGGGATGTCTTTACAGTGAGTGGACGGAGGAGGTATTTCCCAGGTTTGCAAAAATTTTCCCAAAGTGTCATGCAGGTTCAATAATAATAACCCAGGTGTGTGGGTAGGATGTTCCATGCGTGCGGATGGATATGAGGCGTATCCGCTCTCATTTAAGGATAGGTATCGGTTGAGGCGTAATAATACTATGTCCCTTTCATGCGGGATTATTTACTTAAAAAAAGAATTGTTATTGTAAATTTGGCCTCATCTCTTGCTTAGAGATGCGCATTACGCTTAATTGTCGTTTTTCCGACACGCCCCTAATACTCGAGCGTAAGCATTGAGAGCCAGGGCGTAGTGAGCCCTCTCTTTAAACGCATGAAGTCTATCAACCCCGATGTATATTTTGTCATGTAGTTTAGCTGTTTTTATGTGTTTATGTGTTTGTGTTGGCTTATGTTGTGAGTGACGAGGTTATGGAAGGAAAAGGTGGTATGGTGGTAGCCTGTGGGTGGTATATAGGCTATCTTGCTGGTACCATCCGTCTCTGCTCCTGTCATCCTCACTTGGTCAGTATCTGTTTTCTATCCGCTCTTGGTAATGGTGAAGTGCGGTGTCGCTGTGACGTCACGGCCTAATCTGGCCTCTCATCTGATGATGTTAAAGTAGCAAGTGAATTTGTAATGTAACTGGTCATGTCCTGATTGCCTATGATGGTTTTGGGATTTAAAAAAAAAGAGAAGTAGTTAATGGGGGGGTTTTGTTCCTTCAGAGCACCTGTCTGTATTCGCCCCTGATTAGTGGTCGCGCGTGGCAGGAGGTGCCCGTGGCTGTGATTATGATTAGCGCAGCTGCGTGTGTGTGGCTATGTTCCGCTACATCGTGCGGGCGGGTGGCCTATTATCGGCTAAGTTCTATCGTGTGTCGCGTGGCTGCGTGTCAAGTGGGGCGTGTGGCTTGTCAACATCTTTGTAGACATGTCCCTGTGGCCCTAAGATAAGTCCGGCCTATCGTATCTGTACGTTACTAAATGTTATGTTTATTGTAACAGTGCTGAATCTTGTGTCACTGTAAGCCTTTCATGGTCACGTCCGCTATAACAAAAGTGTCTGCCGACCGCAGTGTTGCAATGCTTCTGGAATCTGCGAGTCAGTGTTTTGTCATGTTTGTGTTTATATGTTTGTATGCGGGAAGTCTCTGACGTTACGTATGTCGGCAGCCGGAACGTGACTTTTGCCAATGTGCGAGTGTTGTCACTGTTTGGGATTCCGGGCGGGCCAGTGTGCTAATCCGTCCTGTTTTTGCTAGCAATGTTGTGTGGACACTTATTCCATAAGACCTTTGCCTTGTGAAATTGCTATGCTTGTGTTTGGGAAATCTATTTCCTATGTTTGGTGTAGTCGAAATTTTGCATGTTATTTGGCCGGAGAAAATGTGGTATTACCTGTTTATGTACTTGTATGGGACCCACTTCCGTCTGAATGGGACTCTGGATTTTTGTTTTCCACAGTGTCCGATTTTTTACTGGGCATTCGGACCCGCGATCCCATGTAATTCCCCGTGTTTCATGTCTGCGTTGTCTGTTGGGATTTGTGCGTCCCCAGTGTGGCTTTTGATGGTGTTTTTCGTGCCAAAAATACCGTTGGTTAGTTCGTTTTTGGCACGACTGTGTTGTGTGGTCGCGAGTTCGTACCCGCCTGCTTTAGGGACCTGGTGTTACGATTTCTGTATCGTATATACCATGGTACACGTATCGTGTATTTGAGACGCGCAGATGAAAATACGCTTTGGCGCGAAAAATTTGGGTCTTTTGGAATGCCCCTCGTACTTTTATTTTGGGAGTTATAGGGTTTTGAAACTCCCGTAAATGAATGTGTATGTTCCAGCCCGGCCTGGAGTACGCTTAGTTTGTCCGTAGCTAGTGAATGGTCGCGCACTCACGGGTGTGTTATCGCTGACTGCGATGGTAGCATTGAATTACAACTTGTGTAGGAAGGACTTTGCTTGCTTGCCGACACGTGTGTTTGTGTGGGCTTGATTGTTCGCTATCTTGTTGTGAGCATGGCTTTCCGTTATGGAAAAGAATCTTCGACTAAATACGTTCGTGTCCCCCAAATCTTATGTTATTGTAGGCGTGGGATGAATATATTCTTGTTAGTGGTACCCGATGTCATTATGTATGTGTGTCACCGGGCCGCTAGTTGCGTGTTTGGTGACCAGCTGTCGGAGGTGATTTTACTGTTTCGTGCGTATGGATATATGTTAGTGTAGCTATCCTTTATCATTCTATCCTCCCATTGGATAGTTACCTGACCTTGCACTCCTGGTATCCAGAAGGTTGCGGGTTCGAGACCGTCTTTGTCCAGGCTAATTATTCCTGTTGCCCTTTTAGGCTGTGTCCCCGGGACAGATGTGTTAGTGTATTAACTTGTTATGTGGCAATGTGAGTTGACTGTGTGCCTTCCAGAGATATGTGGGTTTTCCCAAAGTCTGGGATTTGTGCCCTGTGGTGTTTATGTTTAGTTTGCGCGCTGTTATGGGGGACGAGAAAAATTCATGTTATAGGCAGTGTAATATGTAACGTGTACCTTAGGATCAGATGTATACAGTTCACCTTGGCTAATTCGCCTTTCACGGGATGAGTGAAAGAGGAGAAGGGAGAAAAAAAATGAGCTATCCAAAATTTCAAATTAAGAAAGTTCTATGGGGGAAAAAAATAATAGAGAAAATATATTGTATGACATTTACATAATGCTTTATGTTTACTTTAGCAGGTTGCCAGACGGCGGTACCTTGTAAAGATTGTATCGTAAATAATTTCAAAAGTTTCAAAATGAAAGGTAGGACCTGAGTGTACTATTCGCCTATACGGCGACGTTAGTAAAACAGTAATCTAGTTACGTCTCAGGGAAATCTATCATTTTTGAAAAATAGTTTGAGATTCTTAACTGTTTCTTACGATTAAGTCTCTTAGTCATCCCAAAAGAATCTATCGAACTGTAGGAATGGAAAATATTACAAGATAGTCATTTCTACTTGGAAAGACCCGCCTAAGCTCTATGCTGTGGTTTGTTGCTTAGGTTGTAGTTGGAATAGTTCTTTCCGACCCTGAGCCGCGTGGCCCGACTGATTGGCTTCCGCTTGGCTTTGCATATTAGAAACTTTACATTATCCAAGCTATAATCTGAACTAACTATGATTATAAACCCTTGATGGCCTGAAAAATGCTAGGAGCCAAGAAAAAATTAGGAAAAATTTCAAATTACATAGTTTTGAATTGGTCACGATCTGCTGTATATACGTGTGAAATCTACCGTTTACAGGGGTGGAATCTACCCTTTGTGTATCCACTGGCGTGTTTCTCACGTGTAAAAGACCCTGCCCATATATATTTGTGATTCAGGTGACAGTGTGTGTTATACTCATGGTGAAAGTCGTTATCCTTGTTCGAGCGTAATTGCTCGGGATGGTGGATACTGTCGCCCTGTCACTAGGGCATAGGCCCCTGAAACCCATTTAGGTGCTTCTTTGCTATTTTCCGGAGGAGTTTGTAGCAAAGTAAGCCTGGGCCTACTTTCACCGTAGTGCCTGGATGTTGGCCTGAGTGTGCTTTTGTCCGAGGGACTAATTGCACTCTGCGCTACCCTAGCAGTGTTTATAGGGGTGTGTGTATTCCTGACTGTCTTGTCTCGTGGGCTAGGTAATAAGACCTTTCTTATACCCCGTGTTCTGTGTGTTTGTGGCTGGTCAGTGTGCGCAGGTGTGTGTTGTGCACCCTGAGGGCCTGAAGGCAACACCCTCTTGTGCATTTGCACCTGGGATACACATGCTAGTGCCCGCTTTCGTCCTGGCAAAATTGCCCTTTGAACTAGCGGCAAAGGCCGTTTAGTTGCCTGTGATTGCCCTAGCGATGTATCGGAGTGTAGTCTACCCGATTTCTGGCCTATGGCCACGGTAGACTCCTGTCCTTGTGTTTGCCTATGTGTGTAGGCTTGTGTGGGCTTAATGTGCTGTGGGACGGGCTCTACGTCCTCAGCCCATGACATGATTACCTCTCGTTTTCCCCCTGTGTAATTATGCGTGTCCGGGAGTCCTGGCGTCAAGTCCCTCTCGTTCGTCCGTTCCGAGGAGGTTGGTGTAAGTTCTAACCTTCGGTTAGGCAAAATTTCCTTCCGAACCGGCGCTGAGGGACGTGTGTTTATGTGATGTTGGCCCTGTAATGTGTTGGAGTTTAACCTGGCCGTTTTCCGAACTGTGGCCACGGCAAACTCCTTCCCTTGTGTGGCAGTACGTGTCGAGAGGGACATCCTCGCAAATTGCCGAGTTAGCGTATCTACGATTATATCCTCTCTCGGCTGGGCTGGCGGCCCTGCCATGAACTCAAAAATGGCCTTGTTAGCCTGGAGCTCGCGATAGTCATCCCAAATTTGGGCATACTGCCTGTTGAGGCTCATGGCCTGTTCAGCGACTTTTGTGCCACTAGTCCCTATCCTTTGGTGTTCCCTGATGAGTGTTTCCCATTGCTGGAACATAAATTCGTGTCGGCAGTGTAGTTGCCAGTGTGCCTTAATGATTTGTGTCCGGAGGGTGGGGATTTTCGCCCGAATCTTGCGATTCGTAGCGCTGCGGAGTGGCCGGACAAGTGCTCTTATAATCCGCATATACTGGGCATGCAGGAGCTGTTGAAACCTTCTGAGGTAGTCGTGCCTTGTTTCAAAGACCTTGTGCCAGGCAATTAATTCCTGGTACTCCCCAATGCTCCTCAGCACAGCTAGGCGGTATAGAGGGGCCATGCTGAATCAAGTGTATGTGTATAACAAAAAAAATGTGTATGCTCGGCAATGTATTATATCTCTGATTCTTTCGAGGGGGTGGGGGGGGGTTGAGAAAAATAATCCCTTGTGTAGCTATGGTAAATGAAAAAAATAATGCCTTCTATAAAAAAAATCCAACTTTTTCGCTTGGCTGCGTGCGGTAGGGTTCGTTTCTACTACGAGGGCTCGTTGTATGAGTCCTACCCTTACTGTGCGTAGTAGCCGCGTCTCCACCAATATGTTTTAGATCCCTTAGTTGGGGGGGGGGGTAAATTAGGGATCTAAATATTAGTGTTATTGTATTAATTTGGAAGGTTGTTTCTAAATGATGGCGGCTTCCCGTAGCTGGGAGAGCTGACCAGTGTATCGTGTTGTTTGGTATTCAAATGCTAGGGGGTGTTCCTGCTAAGATGCAAGAGACTACTGGCGGGATGAACCTCGGAGTGCAGGCCAACGTGCCGGCCTGCCAGCTGGGCAGAGTGAATGATATAACAGACGTGCTCACGTCAGCGGCTCGCTGCTAGGCGGTCGCGTGCGGGAAACACAATGAAGCCTGAGCAAGCAATAACTGGCTACTAGTCACGGTCAATCGTGATGGAGGTCAGGAAGAGTATTAGGATGTGAGGAGGGGTGTAATTATGAATACAATGTGTAGTTTACTGACCAAGTGTTTTATTGGTCAGTGGGTATGCAATTGTAAGTCCCTTTTAGGGAAATGTAAATAATGTGAATAATGGTACAAGTTAAGTGTACAAGTTTGTGGATGGGTGTTACAAAGTTAAGGATATCTGAACACTTGCTGAAGCTCACCTGATGATAGTTGCTGGAGTAGGGCCTTCGACGACACACACTGTATAACAGATAACAGATCCCAAAAGCCTCACTTCTTATAGGTCCTGCCGTTGCACAGTCAGCATTCCATTGACATAGCTGCCCCAGTTAGTTATAGTGTTAATGTTTATGAGTGTGTTGCAAGTGGTTGGCTAACCTCCCGAGCTGGGTGGCCGCCCTTGCTGTGTAAAAGGTACTGTTCTGGACTTATGATGTTTGCCAGTTAGGGGTGGTTTTAATAGATGATGGGGGGTGGCTTTTAGGGGTGCAGCCCCCCGGGCCTGTACAATACATACAATCCGCTTAAGGGGTCAAGGGGTACTCTAGAATTTTTCACGCGATATACTCGTGGGGGTGTGGTACGGAAGGTCTATTATATCCCTTCTCTATTATATGAAAATGAATGTTCGTCTGTTGTTTCTGTATTTCCACGAAAATTTGACATATTTGCCCGTTTCAGACTGTTTTGTGACGAATGCACGCAAATATATATTTTTTTGTCTGACTGTCCGTTTGTCTGTGGACAATATTTTGTGTCCTTATAACTCGAGAAAAGCTGGGTGGATTAACGTAAAATATGATGCAATTATCCATCAGGCGCACGGCACTAATCTTTGATGTAACTCTTCTCCGTACCTCTCATAACAGGGGGCCTACCCACTTAAAATACAAGCTGAAATAAGTGTAGAAGGCTGAGACAAAGCTCATTTTCAGCCCCTCAATGTGAGAAACGAAACTCGGGGCCCTAAAAGAACCCCGAAAACCTTATTTTAAGGCCCAAAATCCAACATTTTTCGAGATATTCCCAAAAAACTAATTTCACTTAATAAATTAATGAAGGAATGCATGCCGGTAACAATGGCAACAGAATCTCAGAGGTCCATCTATTTCTGTAAGATGCAATGCAATTCCATTAATTATATTACTGTGAAGGTTTGCAAACGACAATAAGGTTATAACGAATCCAAATTAAGATGAAATATTCATCAATACATATAATGCGCTTAAGGGATTTTTAAAGCGATTTACACGTGCGGCTATGGTACGGAAGGTCTATTATATCCCTATCCCTATATTGTTATATTATTATTATTACTATTATTTTAATTATTATCATTATTATGGCGTACAACGACGAGACAAACTCATTTTCAAACCCTTGGTGTCAGAAACAAAACTCGGGGCCCTTCAAGAGCCGTAAAGGGTCCCCGAAAACTATATTTTAAGGCTCTAAACCCAACAGTTTCTTAGATATTCACAGAAAACTAATTTCATTTAATAAACTAAAGAAGGAATGCAAGCCACTAACCATGACAAAAGTATCTCAAGAGGTGGCATCCAACATTCCATCTATTTCTGGAATAAGTAATGCCACTCCATTTATTACATTTCTGTGAAAGGTTGCAAATGGCTATAAGGTTATCACGGAACCAAGTAAAACTGTAAAATTCATCAATGCGCTTAAGGGGTTCAAGGAGTACCCTAGATTTTTTTCACACGACTTAAACGTGCGATATGTCGTACAGAAGGTCTATTATATCTCCAAACAGCAATATTATTTTCAAAAATTCCTGATTTGAAATAGTAGACTGTTTTTTGCTGATTTTAGGAATTTGGGCCATTGGAGGCTAAAGAAAACTGAATTTTCATGCACCACAAGCCTTTATAATTTATAAAAGGGGTCTTCCTGTAGTTGGGCACTTGACACAACGGTTAGGGTCAGTTCGTATGTGACGTGTATTGCGATTCGTCTACGAGGTTTTCAATTTTATTTTCACGCCAGGAAGAACACGTTAGGTAAATTTAGTTTGAGAGCACATTTTAGCTAATCATTTTTCTTTTCCAACAAACATGTTCCAAGCCCCTAAACATTGCAACAGTAGATCAATTGGTAACATCTGGTTATTAATACCGAAGACCGTTCGAAGAATGGGTACATCTGCTAGTAGAAATATAAAACAGAAAAAACTCACACATTATTTTAGTGTATGAAACAGAGTCGTAAATGTATGAAAAGTGTTCTTACATGTTTGTGTACACCTGAAAAAAGGTATTTCAACTTTTGTTAATGGGATATATATAACTTCTATTTGTGTTTTATTTTTTTACGGATTATCCGAATCTTTGATAATCCGGATCAGTTCCGGTCCCAGTTAATCCGGATCTTGAATCTTGTTATACGTTAGGTTTGTTTTGCCATAAAGGTTTTTATTAATAGCGTGAGTTAAGGTGAATATACACCTGTATACAATTTAGAATAACGCAATGAAATAAATAAATTATCAAATTTAGCATGCACCAGAAAACTCTATTTGTAATGTTTACTTATCTTAGTAGCCTCCGTGGCTTAGGCGGCAGCACGCCGGCCTCTCACCGCTGGGTCCGTGGTTCAAATCCCGGTCACTCCATGTGAGATCTGTGCTGGACAAAACGGAGGCAGACAGGTTTTTCTCCGGGTACTCCGGTTTTCCCTGTCAAAATTTCATTCCAGCAACACTCTCCACTATCATTTCATTTCATCTGTCATTCATATAATCATTGCCCCAGAGGAGTGCGTCAGGCCTCGGCAGCCGGCACAGTTCATATCCTCGCCGCTAGATAGGGGCTTCATTCATTCCATTCCTGACCCAGTCGGAGACTGGACGCAGGCTGTGGATTTTCATTTTCACTTATCTTAGTAGGGTACTCCTCACAGCAGTGTTGACTTTTCTCCCTGCTCACCACAATAGTAGTGCCCTAAACTCTCAATTATGACATTTAATTTGGTAGTTGCAGAGATTGGAAGTCTCGATTCCATCTGTCAGTTTCAACTTCACTATCCATCCATCACGGACCCTATGACCAGTTTGAAAATGCATCTCTAGAGTGTTTTTGAAAATTATATCTAAATATTTAGAACCTTTATTTAACCAAAATAATTTGTAAGGATAGCCTATCCATATAATTTTACTTCAAATCAATCCTAAAATTTTACAATTTACTCGAATACTAATCCTTTAGATTATAAATATGTAATGTTATAATTTATTTCTTATTTCTTTCATCGATCTTATTCATTGTTTTCCAGTTTCTTCATTTCATCCTGTATATAGTTTAGTTAATTTTAATTTCTGAACGTTTTTATTCAATTAGTTCCTTAAGGTATGATCCAAATTTTCTTAAGAAGGTCCCATTGATGTACCGAAATATGTAATAATTCGAATATACTTTGTATTGATTGCCAGATAATTTTAATTAATTGTTAGCGGCTCCTTAAAATAATATTGGCCCCTAAATGGCTGCCCATTAGATAATATTTTTGATACTTTGAGGTAAGTGATATTAAGAGGCTTCGGAATGCCCCAGATATTTATAATGTTCAAAATTTATTGCGTTTTTGCGCTATATTAATCTGCGAATTATTGGGTTTCTAACGGTATATTTCTTCATATCTCATTCCCGTGGCTATTTTCCTTATAATTTCCCACACTCGTGTTTCCTATTGGTAACTCCATCAAATAACATTTACATTTTTATTTCTATTAGACCATATATAAACAAACCTTTGAATAAAGAGGTCAAAGGGTCATGGAAAACAGTAAGAGAGATGCTGGTGCTCCCAATGGAAGAAGGTGAATCCTATGGTAATGATATGTTCAAAAATCTCCGATCCCAATTTCTCACGAAAATGTTCTTCTAGATATATATTTTTCCTTATATTTTTTTTTTTTTTGAACTTTCTGACATACAAAACTGAACTTTTTAGATATAATTCTTCCTTATAGATATTATATTTTAACACGTCCTTTTTTCAAAAATGTCCTTTAGTTTAATTTTGACAGATGGAAATGTTCACGAAAGTGCTGTTAAATTGTCCGATTTTAAAAAGATAAATGAAAATTCTAAAATACCGGTACCTAAGTTTTCCAAAATCCAGTGTCGAAGTAAGGAGAGAGGCTTAGTGAACAACATTAACAAAAATTGTTTCTGACAAAGAGGTAAATAAACATTGAAAATGGTAGTAGCATGGGCAATGTAGGACATTCCTGAGTCCCTTAAAACTATATTTATGTTCGATGATATCGATATATAATATTATATGACAGAAAACTGCCTCATAATGGGTATCATTTAAGTACTACAATTCATTATAACATCGTTTTTCCAACCAATCAGAGCTGAATATTTTCATTCAATAACAAATTAGGTAAGGATAGCTTCGCACATGAACACAAAATCCAACATGTCGGACATGAATTACATGATTTGAAAGTTGACAATGTAGCCTATATTGGATCAACTATTGTAGTTACAATGCATAAACAAACTGGGCAATATTGCAAAAGAAATAGCACTGTACCTTAATATTCGCAACTCCAATTTCTACACATTCGTAAGATTTCGCCGACAATTTTAGTGAATGCAGGTGTTGACATAAACACACCTTAACGCCATGGAGGGAGCAGGCGTATGACATTAGTTCCACGGGAATTATAATCCAGCTCCCTGTTCAGTAAATGGATATCTTATGCGAAACTTTTCCGCCAGATACCGTTACTGTTCTATTTGGGACTAAATTGATTTTCCTTTCGTTAATATCCTATACGCATCGAAATTGAAGAATAACTAGTTGATAATACGATACATTTTAATTTTAAAGCGTGTGTAACAGCCTATCTTTTGTTATTTGACAAAAATAACAAAATGAACATAAATAGTACCTATGCGCTATCTGTTGCTGCTAGTTCAGGATAAACAATGTTTCATAGCTTTGGGATCCGTTATTGGGTAGAGATCAAATGCTGATCCCACACAATTCGCAAGAAGAAGTCTACCGACGGAATATCGACGGCTATTTATGAATATTTCTATTAGAACATATAATAAAGTTATAATTATCGTCAGACATAAACAGTCGTATGCAACTCGCCTATAATGGTAATTAAGACACCCGTATGGAAATTATAAAACTCGCTTCGTTCGTTTTATAAACATGCTCGTGTCTTTAGTATTGTCATTATAGGCTCGTTGCATAATGTACTATCTGTCACATAATAGTACATTATGCAACGAGCCTATAATGGCAATAATTAAGACACGCGTATGTTTACATACGAGTGTCTTAATTAACATTATAGGCGAGTTGCGTACGACTGTTTATGTCCGACGATAATTATAACTTTATTATATATTTTAACACAAATATTCATAAATATCAGTGGGATTCAGTAACTTCAGTTAGTGAACAGAGCGCGCTGGGTGGTTTGCTGACTGAACAGAGCGCATATGCGTGGGTCAAAGCACTTCGAAAGCAGAGACCATTTACTTTGTTGGCAATGCTATTGTTTACAGCCTGCATCATGATTACTAGTGCCGTCCAGCTCTAGCATTCACTAATATTGTCACCGAAGTCGTTCGAAAGCAATGCGCTGTGTAGAAATTGGAGTTAGGGATATTAAGGTACAGTGCTATTTCTTGTCTCATATTCGCCAGTTTGTTTATGCAAACAATAGGGACGGTGAACACTTTTAATGTCGGTAATGGCTAGAAGGATGGTGTTGCAAATTTCTGGACGTAGATTCCTAAATTTTTTGCATATTTCATTGTATTTTCCTGTTACCGTAAAGGTTTGTTCTGATTTTGTCTTTGTGTTTGGCATTGTAACTGCAATGGTTGATCCAATTTAGGCTACATTGTCAATTTTCATATCATGTAATTCATGTCCGACATGTTGAATTTTGAGCGCATGCGCAAAGGTATCCTTATCTAATTGGTCAATGAATGAGCTCTAATTGGCTGGAGAAACTGTTCCATAATGAAAAAAAGTCCTCTTGGCACGCCGGAAGGCGGAGGTAGATTTCACCGGACAAACTTGGGGATAGGCGAAAATAGGCAGAATATGGAGGTTTTCGTAGAAAGATCAGACCTCATTTATTGCGAGAAAGTATTTTATAATTGGAGCTTAATTGACTTTGTTTTTCGTCATTTTATGCATATTTTAACATTTTATTGTCTTATGGGGACGGTAACCTTCTTGTCATTTGGGTCCATTTTTATACTTGTGGTTACACTGTCCTTATGCAAGGTTTCGACACTGATGTGTAACTATGTAACGGTCTGTTACTTCTTCACGCAAAATTATATCTCCCGCAGAGATTTTGGTTGGTTCCTCAGTTTAAGGGCTGCGACAACGCGGTCATGTAACCCCGTGTACTTCGGGTGAGTGTAGAATCTGTCTGATAAACGGTGTGAATTGTGATGGCTGTATTGGTCTGTAATTCAGGTAAGGACTGCAGACGGTCAATTTCAAGCAGTAGTTCCTAATGTTGCTACCAGATACTACCGTCAACGACACCTAGCTGTGAACTTAGCTACTAGATGCCACCGCAACGAGCAACTCGCAACGAACGTTGGAACGTCCCCTCCAAAGGAAAGCATACTGAGGGATTTTTAGCGCTCTTAGAGAATCCGACGACTTCGGCCGGCTTTGAACCCACGACCTTGGGCATAGAAGTTCAGCATGCTACGAGTTACGTCACCGAAGCCGCTTCACACTTAGTCAGATGGAAATCTGAATCTGATCTCGTGCAAGTGCGTTGTCATGGCAACGTCTGATGGCTCATCCCTCATCAATTTAGTAGTGTTGCCATGGCAACCTCTGATAGCTCTTGGCATTTTCTTATAATTCCGAAATCATTTTTCTCATCCCTTGGCGTAATGCAGGGTCATATCAAAAATTATTTCAGACAAAAGTTTTAGGTAATTATTAGGGGAATATTGTCCATTTTGTACGGTTTGGATGTTGTGCCTATTAAGAGAGATATGATTAATGTTTCCCGAAAAACCCACTTTTTGCCACCCCTTTGGTCAATGGTTGGTGCAATAAAAAACTTTTCAAACATAAATTTTTATGCTTTATCCGACACACAGTACGAACCTTGAACGGATTCGATATTTCACATACTAAGAGAGTTATAGCAATATTTCACTTTTTCAAAAAAAGACCGATTTAGCCCCGTAACGAACTCGACCGAGATGTTATAGGTATACAAATTCGGTAAAAATTTCAAAGTGATTGGTGCAAAATTACTGCAGTTATCGTGTCCACAAGGAACTGATATACATATATATATATATATATATAGTCTATATATATATATATATATATACATACATAAATTATATATAAACATTTGAACTGACGGTGGTTTTGTGGTCTGGGGGATGTGAAACGCGAAGATATGTCGAAATTTTCCCGAAGTCGAAACATGGTTCCCATTGCAATAGTTAGCTTTCTAATGAAATCTACCTAAAGCAGTACTATAATGATCCCCGTTAATGTAGGCTACAGTTTTCTGACATATAATATTTACATTTCGACATCGTCGAACATAAAGATATATAACAAACCTAATGGGCAACAAAACCCACATTAAAGGTACGATTTATGCCCCCCATCCTCTATAAAGCCGTATCTACCTACGAGTAAGCGATCGATGCATGGAGGGGAAATAGTTCTCTAGATCAAAGTTTTAAGGTGTGACTGGAGAGTCGGACAGCGTATCCTTGCCACTTGACGCGCTCTTAGAGCTCTTTCCTTCGGTTTCTACAACAGCAGACGCTTCGAGTTCTGCGGCCTCCCTCCTTACAGTGTCCCGTTTCGCCTCATTATTGCCATCTAATTCTCTCCTTCACTTTTCATTACACCCTACTCCTTCGCGTTCCGCTCATATTATCTTTGTAACGTGACGAGGCCGTACCACCTCTTACTGCTTTCCCTCGACACACCCTGGCTCCACAAATATTTACCTTCGATTTGGTACTTATTACAAAAAAAGGTCTGAGATAAGAAAGGCATTCCCCATATGATAGGATGCATCTAGAACGTTACAGCCAGAATTTGTGACTTGTTTCAGAACTAAGAAAAATAACTGCATTCTTAAACTTGATACCAACTACTTGGCTCAAATTTCTTCAAAATATTTTCATGTTGTTTTCGTATACGTACGTAACTAGGGCCATATATCTCGATATATTCTATATTTGCATCTCCACAGTTCTTCAACTCTAACATCAGAGTAATGTAATGGATATATAAAGTTTTTCGTCGTTATTCAAACAAATAATATTCATATATTCGTCCAAACGTGCAGGTAGTTTGAGTGTCTAAGGATTATCCTTGTGCTTCCCCACATCAAATTGAAGTGTAAGGGAATCCGCCACCAGGAAATTACAAACTATGTTTACTCTTTATTGCCACATGTTCTTTGTGACATTATATGATCTCTTAATATAGCTTTCTGTTCCATGAATGTATACTATTATTTGCTTCGATTTTCCAATCACCTTTCTTAACTTTAACTATCAAGTGATATGTGCATGCTCGCATGCATGATTCGTTAATTAATTTATATCGACGATATACACATTATGTTGGCCAAAACGCAAGTATCATAACATAAATTGCCAAAAGGATTGTTATCAAGTCTTTTGGATGTTAGAAGAAGCTATACCGATGCACTTTACAGTACTCCACCTGGAAGACGGATTTTCATAAGAAGATATTTTTGGCAAGTTAATTGATGATTACTGATTACATGTCAAATATGCTTGAATATTAGTTGCTATTATAGAATTTGTACGCACATCGTGTTGCCAGTGGATGCGATAAATCTACAGAGTGAAGAATTTTCTTGAATTTTCTACTGATTTTTTAATTATGTATTTACGATTATTATCGAAAATTCTTCCAATTGTAATGACGATTTACATGCCTTCTCGCAAAGCTGCATTCTAAGAAAAAAATATTTACACGTTTCTTATTAATTTAAGTTAACAATATTTGTAAGAATATCCATTTTTAGCCCACTTTTTCTCATTTTGCAAAAATGAAGGAAAAGTAGACTTATGAGATCGATCCGGGAAAATGTGTGTCTGTCTGTCTGTCCTTCTCTCTGTCCCCCCATATCAACTCCTAAACGGCTGCAGCTATCGAAACCAAATTTGGTAAGAGTAATGATCTGTACCTGAATATCTCATGACGATATTTGAAATTGACGTCAGTGCTACCAACTGCTGAAGAAACGCAATTGATGTTTGAGCTCTATGTTGGATACCTCAGAAGTTATGCATGAGAACTGTTACGTGCAAATGCTCGTCCCAATGTTTTTTTAAATCCCTCTTCCCTGTTTTCGGGTGTTCATGACATTTTGAATCGACCGCCTGCTGACTTGATTCCGTTTGTCAACACGAGATAGCACCTGCTGTCGGACTTCGGGGGTTACTCCAAGTAGTTCCTGTTTCTCCGCTAGATAGTGTGTTGTGTCTTATAAAACTCTTCATATGCATGACATAATGGAAAGACAATTATATTCTTCGTCATGAAACAAATGCCGGTGTATGCATGATACCGCCAAATGATTTACTAAATAATGACATTGTTGATTGATGTGTCAAGCCTTGATTGGACGATAATATTTACATGAATGCAGTTCGGTTCTTGACGCGAAAATTATCCGCCATCTTGTGGAGTCCATTAGCTGTCGTGAAGAAAGCAACAAGCCGACTGGTCGTGAAAGGTGTCACCGAAGATGGGGGCTTGGCCCCCAGCCTCTACGAAATATAAATATATTCAACAGAAAATATGAATGCCAATTCTACTAGGAAATTGCCTGTGCTCTTCAGGTTGTGAATTTCATCGTTTCGCCGTGAAGTGGACGTGTGAAGTGTGGTCGCATCTCGATGCGGACCTACGCTTGTGACCAAAACGAAGCATGTGCTGGGCGGGCATGTTCAGGGCAATACAGTGCCATATTTTATTTTATTTAAAATGTGTTAGTTTTTTGTTTTGTTTTCATTGTGTCTCCGCTGTGAAGTTTTAAGGTACGTTTTTTATTTAATTTATCTAATTATTTTATTTTGGGAAGTCCAATTTTGGCCTTGTATGAATGTTGATCTTGTGTTGTGTTTTGCCTGGTAGGCCTAAAATTTCTTTTATGTTTTAATAACGTTTCCTTATATATATTAATTTTGTTATTATTTTGTACCTACCTGGAGACACATTTATAAGTTTATTTTACGTTTAAATTATTATTTATTTTCATTTGGCAATCTTGGGATTGTCATTTTTTTAATCTAATGTAAGATCCGTCGTGTCATAAAACCGACTTGCATTAATAGTTTTTAGATGTAATTGTTTTCCGCCTTTCATTCCGCTCTGGGGATTCTAAATTAATTTAATGGTAATTGTTTGCCGTAGTTTCGATCAGGCATGCGGTCTCCTGTTTAGTGGCCATGGTTTTGTTTTGTTATGAAGAGATGCATTCTGGTCTCGAGGTCAGTCTCTTAGCGTCGACCGCGAAACTCAAACGTGTTGTGTTAACTTAAGATTTTTTTTTATTTAACCTTGTCGGTTTAACATTGTGTTTTTAGTAATTGTTCCTGTGTTTATCTCCTTCATGCAAATTAATGAATTGTTTTCTGATGCAATTTAATTTGGTTATTTTTTTTTCTCGTTTCATCGTGGCCGGGATCTACGCATGCCGGATCGCTATTGCATTCCCTTGTAAATTATCAAGCCCTTTCTCATTGTGTTATGCATGTAATTTTTATTTTAACCTTTGGGCTGTATAACATTTTAATTTCAATTTGATTCTTGTCCTTTTGTTTGCAAGCAAGCATGTTCTGTTTCTGGTGAAGGTGCTCCTTTATATTTTTAACATTAAACTTTTTATTTTTAAATTTGTAATCAAATGTTGTGGCATTATTTCGCCGACGGCAATTCTGTCGGTTATTGGGGGGTGTCTGTATAATAGCCTGTGTGTGTTGTCCCCTTCTCCCCTTTCCTTCCACCCCTTTGGAGCTCTTCTGTTGGGACTCGTCATCTGGAGGTGATTTTGTTGTTGTGGAAGCGACGCGGACCTCTGAATAAACGGTAAGTTGGCCCATCCACGCTGGCCATTGGGCGGTGTCATTCTGGTGAAGCGGAACGTTGGTTATCGAGTTACCGACGTGCTGCTGGCCCAGGGTCGTCACCGTGTAGCGTTCTGGTAGCAGACCGCGCTTGAGGTCACTTCCGTAACTATCCCCTCCCCAGTACCCGCAGGCTGTTTTATGGACCCCTCTAGTGCTGATGGAGCGGTTGTTGGTGGGATTTTGTCAGACCAGTGCACTTAATGTTATGTTTTGCTAATCCATGTCGTTTGTTTTATTTCATGTTTGCCTCTGGATATCCATGTGCTGTATGTAAGTGACCTGTTTTGAAGCGAGGCTTTTGCTGCTGTATTTTACCCTGTTTGTGAGCAACATTCCAACTGAAGAAGCAGCTCGGTGAGTGACTGACATGTGTTCTTGGCATGGGAAATGGGATTTCTTAATGTTCTGATAGCCTATATGCTGCGTGTGAGGGCATCCTGGGGCCCCGTCGGAAGCTGTTAGCCAGATGTTTTGTGCCTATTTTTGTAATCTAGCTTCCTGTTCTCGAGCCAAGCTGGCGGTGACGTATGCAGTTCTGGACAGCATTGTGCATGATCTTGTATTATAGGTGGTGGCTGTGTTCGAGTGTCAACCTAATCTATGGTGGTGGTAATTGGTAGTTTTGGTTTTGTTGTGAAAGTGTAAACTGTCCTCGTAACTCCTAAAATTTGTTTCCTTCTATATTGGCTGTCTGCATTCTGTGTTTTCTAAAATGGCCGACAACAATAGTGTTTTCAATTTAATTGACTTAAGGGATAACCTTGTGAATTTGGAGAGTTCTTCTGGGGTTGAACGTGAATCACCTCTGTTTACTAGGTCTGAGGTTTTGGGATCGATTTCTAGTAGTGGTTTGCCTGCCCCTCTTTTGTCTAGTTCTGGCTCGCCCAGACCTCCTAACCCTGCATACGGTCATTCTTCTCAGGTTAGGTCACCTAATGATTTCCTGGGTACTGCCGACCCGTTGCATCCCAGTTCTTTCTCTGGCAATGTAAATGTTTTGTCTCCTGTAGAGGGTGTGCGAGCGGGCTACCCTGGTAACAATGTCTCTTTTCCTAATGCTACATTCTCGCCTACCGTTAATTATGGGTCGATTCCTCATCCTATTTCTAGTTTCTTAACTAAGTTAAAGAGTTTCAACCTTGATGACGTTACCCAAGTGGTCCTATTTTTAAAGCAAGTGGTCGAGTTGGGTAACCATGCCTCGATTTTTGGGATGTCGGAAATTCAAATTTTCCAACTTTTGTATCCAGTTGCATCCGGTATGCTGCGCGATAAGCTAATTGAAGCTATCCACCTCCGCATGTCCTTAGCCATGCTTATTAGGGAAGTGTTGTGGTTTTTTGTCCCTGCGAGCGCCCTAAGTACTCTCGAGCAAAAGTTCCTTTATCGTGTCCAAAGGTTGGACGAGTCACTTAGCGACTATGTCAGTGACATTAAGGTGTATGCCCAGGTTTTTGCATCCCCTTTAACTGAACGACAATTGGTGTCATCGATTGTAAATGGGTTTTCGCCTCAATATAGGTTATACATGACTATGTGTACCAGGCCTTCGTCATTTGTCGAGCTGAAACAGGTCGTTATAGAGGCTATGGCTGTGAAACATGCTGATTCCCTTCGGGTAGCTAATGTTCCTCCTCCTTCCTTAATGTCTTGTCCCCCTCCTTCCTTGATGTCTCGTCACCCGCCTAAGGTTATGTTCCACCCTAGACCCAACATTAAGTGCCACACGTGCGGTGGCGTGGGGCATGTCAAGAAGGTGTGTCCGAGTAACCAGCCTGTGTATCGCCAATGACGGGATGTTGTGGAGACCAATTCGGGTGTTACTTCCAAGGATATTTCTGTGCATAAGAGTTTGGGAAAACCCTGTGAAGTTTCTGGTCGCCCTACCAATGAAAGTCTGGATAACTCGTTGAAAACTAATTCTTTACGTGCTAATTCTGCTTGTGTCGCTGACCTACCTAACCTGTCGGTGAGCAATGTCGTGGCAAGTCAGCCTAATTCTAAACGTAATGTGAAACCTGTGGTGCGGGTGTCCTCGTCATCTACTTGTAATCGTTTTAGAGTGAGTAATGATCTTGGAATTTCTCCTGTGGCTAAAGGAATATCCCCGTTTATTGAAATTTGTGTTAATGACGAGCCGTTTCTGCATTGCTTGATTCTGGTAGTGTCGCATCCTTTATTAGCGAGGACTGGTTTTTATCTATGAAGAGTGTTTGCAAATTTCCTGAGTTAGAGCCTAACAATGAATCTTTTATTTCGGCAAATTGTTCAAACTTAAAAGTTTTGGGTAGTATGACAGTCAAAATCCATATTCTAAATTTTTCTTGGAAGTTTAAATTTTTTGTTGCCAGAAATCTTTCTTGTTCTGTGGTAATTGGAGCTAATTTCATGTCACACGTTGGTATGCTTCTTGATTTTGGTGCTCGCAACTTATGGTTTAAGTTTAATCCGCAAAGTAAGTTATCATTTAACCCGGTTTTATCTTCTCCTGCTGTCAATTCTGTTAGTGAACCTATGACCATTGAGGATCTCGATCTGGAAAATTTAACGAGTCTTCAAAAGGATGCCATTAAGAGGTTATGTCAGGAGTATAGTGATGTGTTTACGGACAAGTTGGGTGCAACCCATTTGATGGAATACAAGATTGAGCTAACCGATTCTGTGCCGGTGCGTTCCAGCCCGTATCGCCTTGCCCCGCCCAAGATGGCTGAACTTCGTAAGATTATCGATAAGATGTTAGAAGAAGGTGTAATCCAACCTTCTATCTCTGCCTACTCATCCCCTGTATTTCTTGTGCCAAAACCTAACGGTGGTTTTCGGCCGGTGGTCGACTATAGGGCTCTTAATCAAAAAGTTGTTTTGCAGTCCATCCCTTTGCCGGACCTTCACACATGTTTTAGTTGGTTTCGCAACGCGAAGGTGTTCACGATCCTCGATTTAAATTCTTCTTACTTCCAAATTCCCCTCTCTCCTGAATCCAGGCATGTTACTGCTTTTTCCACTGACTGGAACCTGTTTGAGTATGCCCGTGTCCCGTTTGGCCTATCCACCGGAGCCGCTGTGTTGAGCAGACTTCTGGACAAGGTGTTTTCTGAAATTAAATTCAAGTTTGTGTACCACTATCTTGACGATGTGGTGATCTATTCCGAGTCCTTCGAGGAACACGTTGATCATCTGAAGGTTGTACTTGATCGGTTGCTTGACGCCGGCCTTACCGTCAAATTGTCCAAGGTTTCCTTTGCCAAGCCCAAAATTTCTTTCTTGGGACATATTGTTTCGGCATCTGGTATCTCCGTGGACCAGTCTCGTACGCAGGCCATCAGAGATTTTAAACCACACAAGAACGCCAAGGGTGTTGCTCGTTACATTGGTATGGTGAACTTATTCCGTAAGTTTATCAGTAACTTTGCCGACCGTGCTGCTCCTCTAAATCAATTACGCAAAAAGGCTGTGAAGTTTGAGTGGGGTCCCTCTCAGCAGGCAGCCTTCGAAGATCTTAAGCTTGCGCTCTCTAACGCCCCTGTGTTAGCCATTCCGGATTTTGGGAAGCAGTTCATTGTGCAGACTGATGCGTCTGGTCGTGGTGTTGGTTGTGTCCTACTGCAGGAATCTGATCTGGGTAGGCAACCCATTGCATACGCTTCTCGTACCTTAACGGACGCAGAGAGGAAGTATTCCATATACGAACTTGAGGGTTTAGCTGTGTTGTTCGCTCTAGAAAAATTCCGTATGTATCTTGAGCACACTAAGTTTCTCCTTGAGACCGATAACCAAGCCTTGAGCTGGGTCTTAGGGAAACCCCGTAAAACTGGTAGGATTGCCAGATGGGCAACTAGGATTCTGTCATTCCAGTTCTCCGTCCAACATATTCGTGGGTCCTAAAATGCGGTAGCCGATTCATTAAGCCGCATGTTTGAGGAAACAGCAGAAGAGGATATTCAAGAATGTGAACCCGTAAACCTTGTATCTGCTGTAAATTGTGTCAATGTCGTTCTTAGCAATTCCCCTGTGCTTTTTGAAGATGTGAGACGATTCCAGTAAGAAGACCCCTCCTTATCTAGCCTTATTGACCGAATCAATTCTGGTGAAGTGATCAAGCCCTACTCTCTAAAGGATGGTGTATTGTGTTGTTCGTCTCGTCATGACCGCCTACCTAAAATTGTGCTCCCGTCAGTCCTAATTCCGGAAATCTTTCGTTACTATCACGAATCTCCTATTGGTGGCCACCTAGGAGCATTCAAGTCCCGAGCTAAAATCAGACAGTTTTTCATTTGGCAAGATGTGGATGGCGACATCAGGAGGCTCATTAGGAATTGTGCTGCATGTAGTATTAGCAAACCTCCGGTTTCTACTAAGGTTGGCCTGTTGTCATCTGAACCGGCATCTAGACCCATGGAGAGGCTGTTTATCGACCATGTTGGGCCGTTCCCTCTCTCTGGTCGGGGAAACCAATTTGCGCTTGTTTGCACTGACGGTTTCACCCGATTTAAGTGGATTTTCCCCACCAGACAGGCTACGACCAGTGCCGTCATAAAGTGTCTGAATTCCATCTTTTCATCTTTTGGGCCATGTCAGTACCTGGTGTCAGATAATGCCAAGTGCTTTGTATCTCATCAGTTCCGTCAATTCTTATTTGATTATGCTATTTCGCACGTAACCACCACTCCCTATTTTCCTAACCCGTCTCTTGCTGAGCGAGTCAATCGTAATCTCCGCTCTGCTCTGATTGCTTTCCACCACGACGACCGTTCCAAGTGGGATTCTAATTTGCATTGGCTCAATTTTGCTTTCAACACCGCCGTGCATGAGAGCACGCAAGCCACCCCTTTTTCGTTAATGTTTTCCTTTATGGCCAATTCTCCGTTGTCTAATCTGTGGAACCTGCACGATCTCCTTCCAGACAGTTTCACGCCCGAGGATATGAGGGCGAAATTCGACAAGGCTAGAGAGAATATTAAGGTATCACATGACCAACTTGCCAAGCGACACAATGCCTGTCGCAAGCCAACGGATTTGGAAATTGGAGATGTGGTGTACGTCCGCAATTTTGAGCCCAAGGGCGTCAGTAATCTAGTTTCAAGCAAGTTGACCCCTCGTTTCAAGGGCCCATGTTATGTAGAGGCATTTCTGACTCCCGTTACTCTGCTTATAAGAAACCCCAAGGCAAACAAAATTTCAAGAGTGCATCTGTCGCACATTAAACGAGGTGGAGAGGTTTCTAATGAGGAAATGCTACCGTAAATTTTTGTAAAACGAATTTTGTATAATGTAGAGTATCCCTAACCTTCATTGAAGCCTTCAGGCATCTGTTCCTTCTGGAATTTTGAACTGGGTATGCAAACTCTGATGGGATACAAATTGTAAATGTTGGGAAGTTCCCATTTTAATGGTAAATTGTAAAAGTGTACCTAATTTTGATGTTTCATAGAAGATGCTAACATGTAAGTTGGGCTCGGTGGGAGACCTAACTCATGGTAACCTTGTATTCCTGTTCCCTTTGGGAATTTAAGTGGTCACTCCTCTACCGTAGCTTCTTCTAAATGTATAGTCGTTTAACTCATGTAATCTTGAAAGGTACTTGTAGTGTGTAAAAAGGTAAATTTTTAAAAGAAATTTTGTAAACACGGATCTAGGTCATTGTCAGAAATATTTTCTTCATATAAATTCAACTTGGTTTCTCTTTTGTAAAATGTAGTAAGAATTAGTAATTCTGTAAACCATTTTTGAAATTAGATTAACTTCTATTTTTGTAAATGGCTGCCCACGCGTCGAATGATATATGGCACATTGATTCCACCTACTTCGTCTAAAGAGAACTACATTGGACTTGTTGAAAATTTTCCTAACGTGTCTCGGACTATGAAAGCACTGCAGGTGCTGGTGTTCTGCGTTTCTGAAGAATTATGGACACAGGGAAGCTGTTAACTAAGTGGTTTGCGAGGTGCAATTATCCATTCCCTGATAATCTGACCCTGCACTCTTCCTAACCAAAACGATGCGGTTGTTATCCATCAATTGGAGTTAACTGGTGAACATTTTCTTCTGGAAACATGCTTGGTGAATCGACTAGTTAAGGAGTACTGCCTATGCCTAGGCATATTCGTGAACGGTGTTCACGCTTAAGGGAGGGAGACTGTTACGTGCAAATGCTCGTCCCAATGTTTTTTTTTTAATCCCTCTTCCCTGTTTTCGGGTGTTCATGACATTTTGAATCGACCGCCTGCTGACTTGATTCCGTTGGTCAACACGAGATAGCACCTGCTGTCGGACATCGGGGGTTACTCCAAGTAGTTCCTGTTTCTCCGCTAGATAGTGTGTGCTGTGTCTTATAAAACTCTTCATATGCATGACATAATGGAAAGACAATTATATTCTTCGTCATGAAACAAATGCCGGTGTATGCATGATACCGCCAAATGATTTACTAAATAATGACATTGTTGATTGATGTGTCAAGCCTTGATTGGACGATAATATTTACATGAATGCAGTTCGGTTCTTGACGCGAAAATTCTCCGCCATCTTGTGGAGTCCATTAGCTGTCGTGAAGAAAGCAACAAGCCGACTGGTCGTGAAAGGTGTCACCGCTGATGGGGGCTTGGCCCCCAGCCTCTACGAAATATAAATATATTCAACAGAAAATATGAATGCCAATTCTACTAGGAAATTGCCTGTGCTCTTCAGGTTGTGAATTTCATCGTTTCGCCGTGAAGTGGAAGTGTGAAATGTGGTCGCATCTCGATGCGGACCTACGCTTGTGACCAAAACGAAGCATGTGCTGGGCGGGCATGTTCAGGGCAATATAGTGCCATATTTTATTTTATTTAAAATGTGTTAGTTTTTTTTGTTTTCATTGTGTCTCCGCTGTGAAGTTTTAAGGTACGTTTTTTATTTAATTTATCTAATTATTTTATTTTGGGAACTCCAATTTTGGCCTTGTTTGAATGTTGATCTTGTGTTGTGTTTTGCCTGGTAGGCCTAAAATTTATTTTATGTTTTAATAACGTTTCCTTATATATATTAATTTTGTTATTATTTTGTACCTACCTGGAGACACATTTATAAGTTTATTTTACGTTTAAATTATTATTTATTTTCATTTGGCAATCTTGGGATTGTCATATTTTTAAATCTAATGTAAGATCCGTCGTGTCATAAAACCGACTAGCATTAATAGTTTTTAGATGTAATTGTTTTCCGCCTTTCATTCCGCTCTGGGGATTCTAAATTAATTTAATGGTAATTGTTTGCCGTAGTTTCGATCAGGCATGCGGTCTCCCGTTTAGTGGCCATGGTTTTGTTTTGTTATGAAGAGATGCATTCTGGTCTCGAGGTCAGTCTCTTAGCGTCGACCGCGAAACTCAAACGTGTTGTGTTAACTTAAGATGTTTTTTTTATTTAACCTTGTCGGTTTAACATTGTGTTTTTAGTAATTGTTCCTGTGTTTATCTCCTTCATGCAAATTAATGAATTGTTTTCTGATGCAATTTAATTTGGTTAATTTAATTTTTTTTCTCGTTTCATCGTGGCCGGGAACTACGCATGCCGGATCGCTATTGCATTCTCTTGTAAATTATCAAGCCCTTTCTCATTGTGTTATGCATGTAATTTTTATTTTAACCTTTGGGCTGTATAACATTTTAATTTCAATTTGATTCTTGTCCTTTTGTTTGCAAGCAAGCATGTTCTGTTTCTGGTGAAGGTGTTCCTTTAAATTTTTAACATTAAACTTTTTATTTTTAAATTTGTAATCAAATGTTGTGGCATTATTTCGCCGACGGCAATTCTGTCGGTTATTGGGGGGTGTCTGTATAATAGCCTGTGTGTGTTGTCCCCTTCTCCCCTTTCCTTCCACCCCTTTGGAGCTCTTCTGTTGGGACTCGTCATCTGGAGGTGATTTTGTTGTTGTGGAAGCGACGCGGACCTCTGAATAAACGGTAAGTTGGCCCATCCACGCTGGCCATTGGGCGGTGTCATTCTGGTGAAGCGGAACGTTGGTTATCGAGTTACCGACGTGCTGCTGGCCCAGGGCCGCCACCGTGTAGCAAGAACCATTCCAAAATTGGCACACATATAGATAATAACATTCCAGATTAATTTTTGGAAGTCCATACATGCCAGTGTTGCCAACATGAATTTAAGCTTGCCGATAGTTCCAATTTCTAAATGCTTGTAACTTCTATACTGTCAATTGAATTTCAACCAAATTTCGTATGAACTATATGTACTGTACTACAACAGATATGACTGTGCGTATCCTAGAGAGCCACCAGTGCTGCAAACTATTATTAAATGCTCTCTCTTTGTTTTAACCCTAATATCAATATATCAGAAAGTATGCAAGCCAACAGCTCTGAACTTTGCACACGTATAGTACCTGACATTCTACCATTGTTTGATGCAACTTATATACATCAGTGCTGCCAACACGATTCTAAGTCTGCTGATAGGTCGAGTTTTTAAATGCATATAAATTCTATACTAACAAATGGATTTCAACCAAATTACGTATGTGCTTTGTGTACCATAACAGTTATGACTATGCGTATTCGTATGAACGAGCAGGGCTGGCAACTGTTAGTAAATGCTCTCTCTATTTGTATAATCTTAACATCAATATATCAGAAAGTATGCAGGCCATCAGCTCAAAACTTTGCACACGTATAGTACATGACATTCTAGATTAATTTGGAGTAACAAATATACCTCAGTCCTGCCAACATGATTCTAAACTTTCTGATAGTTTCAATTTTTAATTATATGTAACTTCTATGCTAACAAATGGATTTCATCCAAAATTGACACTATAATATTTCACATTAATTCTGAGCACCACATACATGACATTGTTCCCAACATGTCTTTACGCGCACTGATAAATCAAATATCAAACAGCATGTAACGTCCATACTATTAGACTTAAACCAAATTTTGTATGTGCATTCCATATCTTAAGAGATGGAACTAAGAATGTATTCAGAGTTACCAGGGCTGCCAACAGTAGTAAGTTACTCTATTAGGCCACACTATTTCACGTGTATTTCAAACTGCGGTACTTAGAAATGTTACTATAATATTACCAAAAAGATGGTATATTGGCTTTCACGGCCGGTGAATTAAAACTCAGCAATTCTTCTAGGTTTGTGCCGTGTCTTGTGTGGGGTTTCGTACAATCCTACAAGAATTGCTGAGTTTTAGTATTACCAACTTGATTTCGTCATTATTCTAGATAGGTCTATATAGATTGGCATGCATCTTACATTTTAATAAAAGTAGGCTCTTTAGTCGTCACGGAACTACTTGTTTGATAATGTTTAACTAGTTTTAAGGTATAATATTTCTCACGCTGAGGATGGAATCATTGATATTCCGAATCATGTGCGTCGTTTAATAATTCATTAAACTTCTCTTAGTATTGATGAGGTGGATTTTCAATTAATCAACTCTAAATCACAAGTCTTATAAAGAGGGCACTTCATTCAAAGAGAAATTAGGATTTACAATCAGAAAGAAATCAATTTTAAATAGAACAAGTAGCCTAGTTCAGTGAACTATCCCACTGGTATTTTTCTTTAAAATTCTCCTGCCTATTAAATGGATTGCCCATGCGATATATAAATAGCTTTGTCTTCACCGACACCATTACAATGAGATGTTATGTGCTAAGCTTTAAATATTGGTGAAAAAGACTCTTCCCGCGAGATGGTATCTTTCTGTAACAGCGAATTATTTTTTAGAAAAGTCAAATGCACGGCTTCTATGATTTACGAAAAGAAAGATACAGAATGTAGGGCCATTAGATAAGGATTATTATCTTAGCCCAGCGTACAAATCACCTTATCAGTCCCCTGAATAGGATGCGAAAAAGATATTAAATACATGGTTTCAAAATTTAGAACTACAGTAGAGTCTCGAAAACTCGGTAGTCGGTAACCCGGCTTTCCTGATTTCTCGGCCGCCCTGACAGGAGAAAAAAAATCATGATTTTTGTTTGTTTTTGTGTATCCGCACAGAGTGTTATTATGTTTTCTTCCGTCTTCTCCGTCAATGGAATTGTCGACAGTCAAATACGACGCGAACCAAGTTGACCTACAGTACATAGTAAGACGAGTAACGATAAACTGATAAATACAGGTACAGTACTGTAAATGCACAAACTGTTGGCAGTAAGAAGTAACCAAACGGTTCTCGCGCAGAGCGTTGTATTTATTTGATTGCGCATTCTCCGCAATTCTGTTTCTTTGCCGTCTTCGTGGCGAGGCTTCAAGAAACAGGTTTCAAAGCGAAAAGAAAAAGAACATTACTTACCTTTTTGCAAAAAACTAAATGGTAATTTGCATTAAGTGAAAGAACTATTTGCTTACAGGATTTGTTTTGTTCAATCATATACTGTACAGTGTACATATTATACAAATAATTTGTAGGCCTAGTGTTTCTGAGTTTTCTTTTATAATTTACATTAATTGTTTTCCTTGATTTTTATGGAGTACAGCAGCACAATGCTGAACTGTATATCCAAGTACTGTAATTGTAGTGGCTTAATCGTTTTTAGCCTATTTTCATTTATGAAAAAGTAGGCTTATGTGATCAACTTTTGTCCGTGTGTCTGTCTGTGTGTGCGTGTGGGCGTGTGTGATGGTGTGTGT
Source organism: Meconema thalassinum (assembly GCA_946902985.2). Lineage (NCBI taxonomy): Eukaryota > Metazoa > Arthropoda > Insecta > Orthoptera > Tettigoniidae > Meconema > Meconema thalassinum. Next base: position 926,007,625 of record OX336388.2, read on the forward strand.
GTGTGTGTCCCAATAACTTCTAAACGGCTGGAGCGATTTCAATGAACCTCGGTAAGTTCGTAGCACTGTTCCGGAAGACCCCGACCGTGCCCTTCGAATTTTGTTACGTCTCACCAATCCAACATGGTGGCTGTGCAAAATATTTCACCAGCATTCATTATCTCCGAAACTATTACCGATATCACCCTGGAATATTTTACAGTGATAAAGGGAACTACCGGAAGTTCACCTATGCAACTTTTGATAACCTGAAAACCACAAAACCAATTTGGCGGCCAAGCGAAGTTGACTTTTAAATAGGCGTTTCTCGCGATTTAACCAACCAAACCCAATTAAACTTGGTACAGTGTATGTTTATACACATTGTAATGCACCGACATCTAACTTTGTTCAATTGTTTACATAACCTCAAGATGGCGGCTGTGCGAAATATTTCACCGGCATTATACAGGTATATCTCTGAAACTATTAGCGGTATCACCCTGAAATTATGTACGGAGATAAAGGGCTCTACTGGAAGCTCATCCATAAGAATTTCAAAAACCGGTTAACTACAAAACGAACATGGCGGCCAAGTGAATTTGAAAATTTTAAATAGACCTTTCTCGCGATTTAATGATCCAAACGCAATGAAACTTGGTACAGGAAATGTTTATACACATTGTAATGCACTGGTAGCCAATTTAGTTCAATTGTTTACATAACCTCAAGATGGCGGCTGAGCGAATTTTAAAATTAAGTTTTTATTTCTTGTGTCGTAATCATGCGATCGAAATTAAAGTTTGAATAATGAACCTACGCAATAATTTTCCTTTAATGTTACATGACTCTATGGCCTATACATATAACAGTCCAACATGGCGACCATCCGAAATATTTAGATTGATCTCAATATCTACGAATCTATCACAGCAATCAAACTGAGTTTTTTAATGTTCATAGGGACTGTGAACATAGGATCACCTATAGGACTTTCAATAACCTGGTGATCACAAATCCTACATGGCGGCGACGCAAATTATAAATATTCACATGGTCGTTTCTCGCAATTTAACTATCCGAGTGCAGTGATACTTGGTACAGTAAATCCTTTTACAAATGTTAATCCACTGGCATCTTTTTTTTCATTTGTTTCCATAACCACAAGATGGCAGATGTGGGAAATTTTAAAATCTCGTTTTTACTTCTTGTGTCCTAATCATGTGATTGAAGTTTGAATACTACTCGTACACAATAATCTTCCTGTAATAATATATAACTGAGACCTACATAAATAAAAATCCAACATGGCGACCATCCGCAATATTTAGTCGGTTCACAATATCTACGAATCTATTACAGCAATCAAACTGAAATTTAATATGTTGATAGAAGCAATTAACATAAGTAGGATATATGAAAATAGGCTGTATATTTCTACACGGAACTACTTGTTTAACTTGTGTTTCTGTTAAAAGCAAATAAATGTTTTGCATTGCATTACTTTTAAATCGAATCAAACTGCTTATTTCCTCTTTTTAACACATTTACCGATAACCCGGCATTTTTGCGAACTCGGCCACCCTTCGGTCCACGTTAGGCCGATTTTGCGAGACTCTACTGTAATGCATCTTGAATTTTTGAAAACAATTGAACATCATTACATGTCTCTATGGTAATCTCTGGATAATGATTCACTGTGCTAAGTTTCATTGCACTCGAGGGATTAGATAGCCAGAAAATGTATTTGTAATATTTGAAAATCACTTCGCCACCATGATGTGTTGTGTTTTTCAGAATTAGCGAAATTTACATATTTCTCCCTACTTTAGAGTCCTCTAACACTATACAATATTTCAGTAGTGATGGCTTGAATAATTTTGGAAATATTGAGAACCGGTGAAATGTATCGTATATGCTATAAGATTATATGCCAGCAGATGGATATTATCATCGTGGCTCATTATACCAACCTATATTGCTATCGCTCGTTTAGGAAACGAAAAATAAAATCGTAATTTTAACAAGAAGTTCCGTTACGAACTAAAGAGCCTACTTTTCTTAAAATTTAAGATTCATGCCAATGATTAATCTATGTGGATCTATCTAGAATAATGACGAAATTAAGTTTGTAATATCGAAATTTCTAATTAGTTCGAAATACTGTGAACCTGGCATAATGCAGCCCAATAGAGAACTACAGTTGGCAGCCCTGGTGACTGAATATATTTTTAGTTCCATCTCTTAAGGTACAGAATACAAAATTTGGTTGAATTCCAATGGATAGCATGGGCGTTACATGCAGTTAAACATTGGATCTAACAGCGCGCGTAAAATCATGTTGGCAACAGTGACATACATGTATTGGTCAGAAATAATCTGAAATAATATGATCTATTGTTGTGTCAATTTTGAATGAAATCCATTAGTTAGTATAGAAGTTACATTCATTTTAAAATTGGACCTATCAGCAGGCTTAGAATCATGTTGGCAGCACTGGCGTAGGCCAAATTAATCTAGAATGCCAGGTACTATAAGTGTGCAAAGTTTAGAGCTATTGACTTGCATACTTTCTGATATATTGATATTAGGGTAACTAAAATAGAGACAGTATTTATTAACAGTTGGCAGCCCTGGTTACTCTTAAGAATCGGCATTGTCATATCTGTTATGATACACATAGCACACACGAAATTTGGTTGAAATCCAACTGATAGTATAGAAGTTACATGTATTTAAAGTTGGACCTCTCAGTAGGCTTAGAATCATGTTGGTAGCACTGACGTATATAAGTTACTCCAAATTAATATAGAATGTCAGGTACTATACGTGTGCATAGTTTAAGGCTGTCGGCTTGCATACTTTCTGATATATGGGTATTTGGATTAAAATAATTGAGAGAATTTATTAACAGTTGGCAGCCCTGGTGGCTCTTATGAATACGCTCAGTCATATCTGTTTGAGTACACATAGCACATTCGAAATTTGGTTGAAATCCAATTGATAGTGTAGAAGTTATATGCATTTAAAATTTGGACTTATCAGCAGGCTTATAATCATTTTGGCAACACTGCCATGTATGGCCTCCTGGAAATTAAACTGCAATATTATTATCTATACGTGTGCCAATTTTGAAATAGCTCCCATTCATACCTTCCAAGATATCCAACATGGAGCTCAAATTTTAATTGCGATTTTTCAGCAGTTGGTAGCACTGACATCATTTTCAAATATGGCCGTGAGATATTCAGGTATAGATCTTTACTCCTACCAAGTTTTGTTTCGATTGCTGCAGCCGTTTAGGAGTTGATAGGGGGGGGACACACACACAGCCAGACAGACAGACAGAAGGACAGACAGACAGACACACATTTGCCCGATCTCATTAGTCTACTTTTTCCTCATTTTTGCAAAATGTGAAAAGTATGCTAAAAATTTAGCACAACTGCCATATAGTTCTCATATAAATTGAATTAAAATAGACGCCTGTAGCTTTGAACCTATTGAAAGGACCCATCCCGGAATTTGCCTGGTGGTGAAAATGGGAAACCATGAAAACCATTTCCAGGACGGCCAAGGTGGGATTCCAACCCACGCTTTCCCGATGCCAGCGGGGCACGAGGTAGCGCGTCTGGTTTTACTTTATTTATTGATAAGATTAAAGAACTGCTCAGCCTGGGTAATTATTTCCTATGCCCAAAAGGGATAGAGAGCCTGCCCCCTTAGAATGTCTCTGATCGATGGTATTTGATAGGTAAGGCACTTTCCTAACTAGGTTTATTCCCTTCCTAAGCTAGTCCCGTGCCGTATGTATGGATAAGCGAACCGAATATTTTAATAAGGACGACGCAGTACAAAAGGGAACGAAGTATGAGAATAAGTAATGAGAAATGAAATTAAAAACAAAGCAACGAGAAAACAGGCGATGTGCTAAACAAAAGAAGACGGAGATGCGTAGCTTCATAATTAGAGATGTTGAACGAGAGAAAGAGAGAGTAAGACAAGGACGGAAATTTCATTAAATCTGAGGAGACGTGGCTTGTGCGGGATCCCGCTCAGACCGCCCTACATCCACCAGCCAGGTGTGAGAGCTACCTTACCGTGCGCGATACTAGCTCGCAGTACACAGGTGTGCGAGGGTTTGCCTACCCTGTACTATACTAGCCCGCAGTCCACATTTGTGAGAGGGTAGCATACCATTTAAATATTAGCCTGCAACTACCTATAGTGCGTCTCGACCTTAAAACACAGTATGGAATTAAATGTAGTATTTGCCTCTCATTCGCACTCCTATATCCTGCTATTAGCTTCGTCCTCTTCCACCCCGGCGATGTTGCCATTTCCCAATAATTGAAAGTGACAAATCTAAGAAAATGTTTGCGTGGTCTTATAGAGAATTTTTCGCTCTTTATGATGATGTAAAATAACAGCCATAAATAATTAACACATGACCCAATTTTCACAATTACGATATTTTAGCGCGAATCTATATTTTTGCGGATATAAAACTTATCACGCCATAGATAATGAACTAATGATTTCAACAGATCAAGAATTTATTTTTAGATTGCCTGATGTTGGTAGAAGATACTCTATATCTCAGAGCAGTAATTATTGTCATAATAAGAAAGTTATGATTTTTTTTCTTAAAGATTACTTGAAAAATCTGGGAAGGTGTCACACAAAAGTTACCTAGCGAGAAACATTTTTGCTTTTGACTTTACGTTGGTGACTGTCTGTTAGGTAGTCAGCCGGAAGGCTGGTTGGATCCTCAAAAAGCACCGCCGTTACATTATGTGAGTAGATACCCACAAAAACCCAAGGCAGTGCTATATTGAGGCGTTCTAGGCAAGAAGAGGAGTGAGGTAGTTTGCCATTGCTTTCATCACTGAGTCAGAACAGTAGTCCAAACCCTATAAGTAGAACCTTTCACAACATCCACAGGCACTGACTGTGCCTTGAATGTCATTACTAAGCACCACCCATACCTCAGTAGCTTCCATATAATCACAGCCATGAGTGAGACTGAGACATCGGTGAAAAGCCACCTTTTACTCTAGCCTGTGCCAACTGACAAATGCAAATGTACTGTATTCATCAAGAGATGGCAAACAGGCAAACGTTGGTGACTAAGTGAGAAGAAATGTTCATTAATGTCTGAAATAGTTTTTAAAACAAACCAGAGCTCGATATCAGATAGTATTCATAAGTTATAGCACTTTGCGTACACCTCCCGCCCAGCGCTGACACACCGAAAGTCTGTTTACTAATGTGGCCCGTAGGCTATCTTCCGGACTGCGTTTGAAGGAGGGAATGTGATGGTGTGAAGTTAAAGTGTGAAATGAAATGGAGCTTGTGTTCTTTATAAATTGTCCGCCTCGTTGCGTAGTGGCTAGCATTCTTGGCTGTCACCGTGGAGGCCCGGGTTTGAGTCCCGGCTCTGCCAAGAAATTTAATTCTGGTCTGAGGGCTCGAAAGGGGTGTACTCAACTTCATGAGACGAAACTCAGAAGAGGCGTGTTCGATTCCTACCTCAGCCATCCACGAAGTGGTTTCCGTAGTTTGCATTTGTTCGTCCCGGGAATGAACAAGGGTTTGTTAATGGCGCAGAGTTAACATTTATATGCCAAAAGAACACGGCAGACACCCACGACGAAATGACAGATGAAGTGTATGACAAGTGGTCGGCCGAGCAATTCTTGCCCAATGTTCCCGAAGGATCTAACCTAGTAATAGACAATGTACGCTATCACAGCAGAGAAATATGTTCGTTGCTTGCCCCCATACAAGAATGAATTTAATCCCATCGAAATGGTATGTGCGCAAGTAAAGAACTAGCCTATATAAAATTGAACAACGTCTCATTCATGAAACAAAAAATGAATAATTTAATTTCGGCTGCATACCACCACTTGACCGAACAAAATTGGGTAAATTACGTGGACCACAATATATATAATAATAATAATTATTATTATTATTATTAGTCTATTATTAAATGTCATACAGTATTATAATTTATTATAACCTATGATATTCGAGAAAATGTAATATTATATATAACATGTCTTAATATTATCATATTCATGAATAATTGAAAATTATAAATTACTAGCAGGTACCCGCGGTTTCGCACGCGATGAAGAAAATGAAGACGGTGCATTATTGCTGATAATTGGTCTATTGTATTACAGCAATCTCGGTTACAGGTGGCTACATTGTGACACGTAGGGTATATTGGTATGAGCCGCAACATGAGAATTCCATAGGATTGAGAAAGTCTACAGGGTACGATGTTATCTTATGTGAAAGCATTCGAAAATTACGTTTTTGGTTTTGCCATCTTCTGCTGAGACATAACGATTTTGTTGTCTGGATACTCGTGAGCACGCCGAATACAGTTGCCCATGGCAAAAACTGTTTTTCTCTCAAATGTACACCTGCTGTTGTGTGTGTCATTGCGCTTTGTTAAAAGCAATTGCGAATTTTGTTTGAAGAGGGAACTGGACTCTTTCACACTGGAATGGCAAATCTATCGGCATAATCTGAATATGGGGAATTAAAAGTATTTTTCCTTAAGCTATTCAGGGTATAATTTTCCCACAATTATTGGGATTAGAACATCAACATGTCGCTATTAAGAGTCCTATAGCTAAAATATCTCTCACATTGGCGGCTGATCTACATCGTGCAGCCTCTTCCAGTGTTACATCCCAGGGATTTGTAATTCTTCAACAACCCTTTTGTCTGACATGCCTCTTTAAACATTGAAAATAGATCTTTGAAAGAGGTTGCCTACGCACATAGTGTAGATGCATTGTCAATGGAAAACATTCCATGCTACGAACATGGACCGTGTAACCTGTACCGATAGCTTCTGCAAATTTAACACCAGACCAATTCTGAACAGTAGTTCCTTGAACACAGATTTGCCAAAATGTAGTGTATCGTTCCATGTGCAATATCTCTGTACCTCAAGATATAGAAGAGTGCTTTAAGAATCATTTCTTGTGTAAATTTTGGAAAAAGGTTTCGAGTGTGGTTTTTGGTGAAGAGGATACTGGCTCGTGGAAATTATTTTCAGTAAAAGAGACTGGTTCACAATTCTGTAAGTGCACATTGAGGTATGTGACGGCGGGATGCCTTTAGTGTTACGGAAACGCCAATATCCGCCACACAACTTCGTTAATACTGATATAACGACCAGACTGATATGTTTGTACTTACTATATGGGATTTATGGGCCCTGTGTTTATGAAATTGATCGCTACCTCTATTTATTTATTTTTAATTTTTTAAGATATACTGTATTCTAACAGCAGAAGTAACTGTTCTTCGCCTGGATGATGAAGATTTTTACATGATTATAATTCCAAGTTCATAAAAATTATTTGTAATGTTTGCAATGAGAATGTTTAGGGAGTTTGGATGAGCTGTTACAAGGTAGTGCCAGAAATGTGAAGGTTATTGAATACATGTTTTTGATCTGACAATATTGTTATATATTACAAAGATCAAGCTATTACGCATGGCAAATTTAAGTTCAATAGGTGCTGCGTTCAATAGGTGATAGAACTCATACTGCTCGCAGGAAACGCTTTTAATTCACTGACAATATTTCAACGCGACCTCGTAGTGAATTACACAATGTTTCAGGAAAGGAAGTAAATGCTGGATTATTTTACACTTTCTTTCAGCATGGAAACAATTATAATTGTTTCGATGTCCATGAATATTCAGACATTTAATTTAAAACGTCTTTGTAAACAACGTTTCGAGACTTGCTATTCTCAGCGTATATGTAGAGATTTCTGGCTCTCGATACACGCGAGCAGGCAACGTAGAGCTGTCCGTGCGAAAAACATGGGGTGCCCAGATGAATACCTGCCACTTTTAAGGTTTGTCCTTGACTCTTATTGATTGTGATCGAGAAGGCCACTTTCAAGGGGAACTGCAAGCGTTTGAACTGGAAAGGCAAGTTAGTTGGGATAATAGGTATTCGAGGTATCAATACCGTTTCTCCTTTGGCACCTCCGGTGATGATTGTAGCCTGCACGATGTTCCTTTGCAGCTCTTTGATGCGTAACCTGGTGCCATTGCACAATCTTGGTGCATCGAGGTTACGCAAGAGTATGACAGGTACACCCACCTTTAGCTCCAACTTGTGGGTCGGAACCCCCGACAGCTCGATTGAGTTTAGAAATTCCGCAGGGTATGTGGTTGCTTCGTCAGTCGACATAACTGTATCGATTGACGTGTAAGTGGTCACCTCACCAGGTACTTGATCAATAATTTTTTGATGTTTCCGACCGATTCATTCTTAGGCGCCATTATTGCTCTTTCACATAACCAATCCTCGTTGCTCAAGTTTTGTTGTAAGCCCGTAAAAACCTCATTAATTAGGTTATCTTCCGAGTTTACAACATTGCAGAAGTGGCTTTCAAATTTCATTAGGCCTTCCGCATCCATTGGCATGCGGCCTTCGCCGATCTTGAGGAGGTTTTCAGCAAAGAGCCCAGACTCTCGGTCGTTGTAAAGGTGGACTCTCATGTTAGTTGTGCAATCTCTCTACTTTAGCCCACATCGGCGCAGCTTTGAGGCACGCGTTGATCTCATCTGCCGGAGTGCCTCGCTCAATGACCGGCAGCGTCTGTCGGAAGTCGCCTGCGAGCAAGACGACCATTCCACCCATCAACATTTGGTTGCCGCGGATGTCTTGCAAGGTACGATCGAGCGCCTCGATTGCACGTTTGTGTGACATTGTGCATTCATTCCAAACGATCAATTTTCACTGCTGCAACAGAGTGGCGCGACCACTGCTCTTGCTTATATTGCAGGTGGGCGTTTCCTCACTCGCAAGGTTCAGTGGAAGTTTGAACACAGAATGTGCTGTTCTTCCTCCGCTGAGCAAGGTCGCGGCTATCCCAGAGGACGCAACAGCTACCGCGACATTCATGTCTTTACGCAACTGTGCCAGCAGCAAATTCAACAGGAATGTCTTGCCAGTGCCCCCTGGTGCGTCCAAGAAATAAACACCTCCTTCTCCGCTTTCCACGCGACTCACAATTAAATTAAAAATGTGCCTTTGCTCTGGTAATAGCTGGAGCTCAATTTGGGCGACTTGAGCCCCCAACGCTGTGGTGTCATAACTAAGCTCTCTGAGCAAATCACTGGACAACTCTCCTGTTCGTTGTGGGCTGGGTATCCCGAAATCGGACAGTCTTTTCGCGACCATTGAGAAGACTTTGTCCTCAATAAATTTCAGCGCTTCGTTGAAATATATTTCGTTGTTGGCCTGTGGTGTTCCTTGGTACCTGTGTGCGATGTCTTCTGATAAAGCGGTTTTATATTTGTTCCAAAGTTGGAGGGGGTTCGAAAGTCCACAGGTGCTCAACATGATAGCGAAGAGCTCTCTCAACTTCACCGGAGACCGGCACAATATGGCGTCCTCCATGGTTGCGTCCCAGTGGCCGTCATATTCCAAAAGGCCCATTGCCTCACACGCTTCCCGGAACGTGGCCTTTTCCTGTCCGTCGACCGTTTTCAGGGCCTGAAAACTGGTGGGGCCTCGGACGCGTGTCAGCAGCAACCGTACACAGTAACACTCAAAGTGGGTTACGTGTACGGTGTATATTCTGCCCAGGGCGTCTGACGCCTTCACTCCAGGCCAGCCTTCGACGGGGATTCCCTGCACACGACGCTTCCATTCCTTCTGTGCCGTGCTCCAAGTGTAATACTTGGGAACTTCTGCGTACAGCAATGTTCGAGCAAAGTAGTCTGTCTAACACAAACGGAAAAACGCGGTGAGAGAGGTCGTGGGCGGTATCGCTACCCGATTGAGCAAATTGTCCTCCGTGAAGTAAACTCGCTCGCCGTTGGGAAGGTGCACCGCAAGATGTGTCACTGTCGGGTGTCTCTCGTGTATCGGAAGGCCCAATATCCGCCATGCAGCTTCGTTACTGCTAACATATCGACCAGCTCTAAACATCTGCACTTCGTCTCTTGTGTTAATATGAGCGTTGCCCTGCTGCTGCACAATAAATATTGCCTGGTCACTGCCTTTGTTTATGTACTTACAAATGTACTTAATTGCCTGGACTGAGTTACAAAACTCCACATTAATGTGGGCATTGACGATTTTGGAAAGGAGCGGAGAGTACGGGACCACCCAGCGGTTGTCCACTACGACGTCTTGCCCGGTACTCCTTATTTTAATTGTGACCGTACGTCCCCCGTCCTCAGGAGCTCTGCGTCTGTACAACGGATACCCATTCTGGTTCGTTTGTGTGTCTTTTATTAGTGCCCGAGGATATTTTTTGGTGCATTTCCTGTCCTTCATGCACGGGGACGTAGGGTTAAACGATCCGCAAGGACCATGTATCATGCTTTTAGTGACTGTGTCATATAGCTGCTGGTCCAAGTTGTGGTCGGGCAGCTCTGCCGATATCACTTCATCGATTTGGTTAGGCCGCAATTTGTCACATAACCAGAGAAGGAAGTGTACGTGGGGCAGGCTGCGCTTTTGCCACTCAATAGAATACATAAAGCACTGGGTCTCACCAAAAACCTGCCCTTTGGTAAGGAGGGCCACGAGCTTTTGCACTTTAATCTTAAAAACTCACGCTATGATATCGTGCCGGTCTGTGGGTTTCTGCCCGTCCATCAGTTCTTCCTTTATCTCGGGCCAGGCTTGGTTGCATGTGAAAGTGATGAATTAGTCCGGCCGCCCATAGTTCCGGACGTAGGAGAACGCGTCCTGGGTGTATTCGTGGAGGTATCGCGGACTGTTAACGAACGACGACGGTAGAATCACCATCTGCCCTAAGTCATTCGGATTCGCATTACCGTCGTCTGCAATGGCATCTTGCAGGTGGATGTAATTCTCTGCACGCAACGTTCTTTGATTTCGCGCTATGAACCTCAGACGCTCACTTTCCATCTTCACGTACATGTCTACCAAAAATTTGGACAGAAGTACTCTACAACGCAGCGGTAAGTTGAAGTCGTGTTCGCGAACCATCAGGTGAAACTTGTAAAAATCCATGCAAGACACTTTTTTGTTTGGTTTCGGTTGCCCAGTCGCAGGATTCATTTGAGGGATACTGAAGTTATATCCCTCTTGTCCTTTCCAGAACATAATGGGATACTGAAGAGCATCGTAGAAGCGATGCGTGTCGGCGATCCTGGTGAGGGAGTCGTCGTGCTTGCGCAGGACGATATCCCTCGGGGTGGTGGGGTCGGCGCCAGCGACCACAGCCGCGACCTCGGGTGAGACCGGTGCGTTGTAGCGACGCTCGTGTTGGCCGGTCGGAACTCGGTCCGCGTGAATCACCACTTTGCAAGTCTCATCGGGCATGTTTTCTAGAGCTGTTTTAAACTGTTGCACCAAAACATTGTTATCGTGCATGACTCTTTGTATCTTCAGTACAGTCGACCGTTGAACTCCCTGAATAATTTGACACCGTCTATCAGTTTCCGCCTCATTGTCTCCCATAAAGTAAACTTGCAAGAATTGTGGTTGACCGTTGGACGGTGGTAAAAGTGACCCTATTTTGTGGTGAACTTGTCCCTGCACCATAAATGTAGGTGAAAATCCAGGCATTGCGAGAATTTTATCTGCCCCAAAGGAGGTCATGTGAAAACATGAATTATATTTTGTGATATGGTTTAGGAAGCGCCGTGACTCATCAGTTTCACCAGAAAATAATTCCTTTAAAGGATAGACCGGCTCCTCTAATGTGGGAATGGCTACCTTACCCCCAGAGCAACACATTCCCGGCGTTTCCTCCTTCCATTTTAGTGCACCACAAAATCTACATGCCTTGTCCATACGGTCTATTTTGAGTAGTGTACTGTTGCTGTAATCTAACGTTGCATCATAGATAAAAGCAGAGTTTTTTAAAACTCCCCAGTTATTTATTGTAAATATTTGCCTACGTTCAGCGTTTCGTTGAGTATCAGCTAATCTGCGCGTGTCTGCCTCTTGGAATGTTTCCGTAGCACGCTGAGAAGCCATGCGTGCTGCGTTCTCCTCTCGGCGAGAATCCGCTACATCAGGTGTTTGTGAGGCACGCTGAGAAGCCTTCCGTGCTGCGTCCCCCTCACGGCGGGAATCCGCTTCCTCCGGAGTTTGAGAGGCACGGTGAGAAGCCATGCGTGCTGCGTTCACCTCACGGCGAGAATCCGCTTCCTCCGGAGTTTGAGAGGCACGGTGAGAAGCCATGTGTGCCGCGTTTTTCTGACGGCGAGAAGCCGCCTCCTCGGACGACTCAGAGGCACGGTGAGACGCCATGCGTTCTGAAATATCCTGTCGTCGAGCATCTGCCTTCGGTGAGGTTTCAATTGCTCGAACATTCGCCTGACGTTCCGCCTGTTCAATTCTCCGCTGTTGAGCATGAACTGACGATTCCTGCTGTCTAGCTATTTTCATAGCTCAAGCTCGTTTTGAGCTCTGCGAAAGATTAGACTTGCGTTTGTGAGTCATACTGATCTGTCGGAAAACAGAATTAAATGTGGGATGAACACACTTCGAAGAACCACAAGATGCAGATGTATAAAGAAGAGCAGTCGTCAACAATGAACATTCAAACTGTAGTCATGGCAACCGAAATAACAGCACTCATTTGTCAACAAACAGTGTAGTCATGGCAACTGGTAGACGTATTTGCATTATTTCTGCCTGTAGCGATGTCTGGTGTCAAATTGTGGTACTACCGCCCACCAGGCCTGGTGTTAAATTGTGTTACTACAGCCTGTTCACATTAGTTTTTTTTTTTTTTTTTTTACAAATCTGCAAGTTCTCTCACCTTTACCAAACTATTTTTAATATATTCGGATTAATCTCAAAATCCCAGAAACGGAAATCACAATTAAAATTATTCTTCAATTCTGAACTGAAATATACAAAGATTCTGTAAGTACACACTTCAGACCGCTAGTTGTCGCTAATGTAGTGCTACAAAATTGAAGGTGGTATTAGCAGGCGCTATCCCAAACTAATCTTCGTTATTGTAGTTGTAAAAGATAACCGTTTAGTTTTTTAATGTTCTTATTGTGTTTATAAATATTTTGAAAGAGGGATGATCGTTTAAGGGGATCGGGTAGTGTACACGTTAGTTCTCAGGAAATCTTGAAGATCTCCAAAACTACTTGAGCTAGGGTAAAAGCCCCCTCACTTCAAGCACTCACTCAGCACCCCTTCTTGCCCCGCGGTCCCGCTGCGTGTCTGCTCGGAGGGTCGGCCTCGGCCGGCCCCTCCCGGGATGATGCCCAGTGGGCCGCGGGCCACTCACCCAGCCTCTGACATGTTGTAAGCTGCCCCTACTCACTCTTCTTGTCTCCCGCTATTGTTACGAGCCCCTGGCTCACTACTTTAAATTTATTATTACAAGCAGGTCTTAATGACCATCTCTGCTGCCTAGGTAAATTAAATCTCCTAATCCTTCCTAATTTCTACTCCCACATCCTTCCCAAACCCCCATCCTCAGGTCATATTCTGGCCAATTAGATCCAAATGCACAAACCCAAACCATTAATTTCCCTTATGTTTAATTCCAAAACTTCCCCTTGATATAGCACTAAAGGCCCCTAGAGGGCTGAGAGGCTACAATCACATGCAACGAAGCCGGCTTCGCTTGCATGGGTCAGGCCAGGCCAGGCCATTAATCGGCACCTTAAGACGAACCGCGTTACATCATCATGTGTAAAGTCTTTAATATCTACAATACTGGTTGCAACTTACGTTAATATGGCACATAAATATCTTTGTGTTCGAAAGGATATATTCAAGTGCTTGCAAGTACAATCCGTTAATTTCAAAGTAATTTAATTTACGAGGTGCACCCTGTGTACCAATGATCGGCAGCTCAAGAAAAGCTGAGGCCCGGTTATCGACACTCAAGTATACCATTAATCGGCAGTGGCAACTAAAACGCTGTTAAGTCAAGACAGATTTTATTTCTACCTTAATAATACAAAATGTCACCCTAAAAATTGAAACAGTATGTTACTATTGAAGCACCATTAAATAACACGCACAAGGACACATTTCATTACAACACAGATTTGTGGTCTTAAGCACAGTAAACCTATCAAAACAATGTTCACCTTTGTCATAATATTATAATTATGCGTACATTTCGTCCATAAGAATCACTGACACTGAAAGGTTTATTCATTTACACAACTGTGGCATGTGAATGTCATGGGAGCCCTTTTATTATTCATACTGCAGCACTCTTCATGAAACCATGTTTTGCACTGTACGCACTGTATCATAGGTGATTTTTTGTCTTCTTCACATATTTCGCAATACCATAAATCCTCTGCAACATCCAAAGGTTTTTCCCTATTCCTTCTCTTCTGAACGTATTTTGATGTACAGCTTCCTTATCGTTTGCTTCCTGAACCTTTTTATTACGAGTGGCTGTTTTAGGCGAAGTTTTCTTTTCCTGTCCTTGTTCTTCCTTTTTAGATTTTGATTGCTCCCTTTTCTTTCTACGTTCCTCTAGTTCAGTTTGTTTTTTAATTTTTTCATCTTCCTTCTTTTGATACTGGCGCAGTCAGCTGGCATTTGAGGGTGCGCAAATGCGAGGGAACCGTGTCAGTAGATTTACTGGCACGTTAAAGATCCCCTTCGGGCCAAATTCCGGCACCCCGACGTCTCTAAAAGCCAGTGTAGTTAAAAGGGACGTAAAACCAATAACATTATTATTATCTTCTTTTGATAGTATCTCATCCATTGTACAGATGTTGCTACTGCTGGTATCTTCTCCTTTCTCTTCTTTAGAACTGGCTGATCTCTTGGCCAGAAAAGTATGCTTTTAAAAGGAGACATAACTACCTGAGACGTGGAAGGTGAAGTAGACAGGTGTTTAGAACCCAACTCATTGAAATTCCTGGTGTTGCACTTATCGAGTGTTTACTCCAACGCTGTCTCCTGATTTGAGCATGTAGGTCTATCGTCTATCATATTGTCCGCTTGAGAATTATGATTCAATGTATCTCCAGAAACTTGAGTTGCACTGGTAGCAGATTCTGAAACTATCCCATTGCTATGATTAAAAATACGAGAAAGAGGGATAAATCTACTTTCTGACGTGGATGCTTGACACTTGGATTCTTCACGATTTGTTACAGAGGGATCGATGCATCCTTTAACAGAGTTAAACTCTGGAAGCAAGCACTTCATTGACATTCGAAGTGGTAAATCTCTGTTGATGTTATCCGATTGTTCAAACAGTCCCCTATCTAAATCGGATATGTGTCCAGATAATTCTTCAATGGTCCCTCATGAGTATGAAGTATTCACACACTCACTTGGATGGGAAATCTCATTTGGAGTGTTAGTTAGGACTCCTTCAAATTCACTGAAATCGTGATTTTCTAAATACATCGAATGATCGGCACACAAATGTCCTAGTGTTCGACATTTCTTTTATCAAGCTATAAATAGAAACTGAGTGAAGAAAGTATATGCCGATTACTAGTTCAACTGTTCTCAATGTATTTCGTTTTGATATTTCAAACGGAGGGTTATGATGCGGGAGTTATATATTAAGAAAAGGTGTACTTCCTGGAAGCCTCAGTTGCACTAGTTATCGGCACACCTGCCGATAACCGGTACGGCTGTGATTTTCTTTGAACTAGTATTCGGCACTGACCGAAAATATAATATAAATAATCAAAATCATGTTCTATGTGTTCTGACTCATGCAAAATATAGTTTCGCAACATAATAATGTACAGCACCCCAGGGGTATGCACCCCTTGGAGACCATCCCCCCAGCATCTTTCTAAATATCCTAACGGGCAACCCTCGGAAAGTCAGACCAACATCCATCAACACTGCAAGGACAGCTTGCCATTCTAGAAAGCGGCTCAATCCTTGCACAATTATTACACACAACGACATATTATTAACTGGGGCAGCTATGCCATCACATTGCTGACAGCATAGCGCCCAAGAATATAAAAGGAGGCCTAAGCAGGTCAGAGGGATCTCTCCATTATCAGTCTTTCAGTGGTGCGGCCGGAGGCTACGTTGGTGTCATCAGAGGTGAGTCAGTCGTGTTCAGATCTCCTACATTTGTAACCTTTACCCACAGCTTGTACTTTCACATTGTGAACATTATTACATTCCCTACAAGGGACTCATAATTCAATAATTCAACATCACAGACCAATAAACACTTGGTCAACACTCTACACTCGCCTTACTGTTTATACGCCTCTTTACATCCCAACGCCCTTCCTTATTCCCGTCACGGTTAGACGTGACATACGGTAGTCCGACAGTGCTAGCTCAGATATCATTGTATTTCTCGCGGCGGCCCGGCTGCTAAGAGCAGCGCGTGGCACTTAGCTGTTACAAGCACATTCAGTTATATAACGAGCCAGTCAGCTGGGCGACCAGCACAGTGACCCTTGCACTGAGGCCCAGCCCCTAAAACACTACTACATCATTTATAGGAGCACCCCCTAGTTCCTAGCACTAAACAACACTCTACACTGGTCAGCTTACCCTGCTACGGGAAGCTACCCCTTTTTAGGCACAGCTTCATAAATTAACACAATAACTCTTCCTTTTAGATCCGACCACCCCCAAATAAGGGATCTAAAACACTGGTGGAGGCGCCGGGTACTACGCACAATAGAACGGGACTCAACCAACGAGCCCTCGTAGTTAAAACGACCCCTTCCGTACCGCAAAAAGCCAAGCAAATAGTGAAAAAAAATTTTTTTTGACCTTATATTACGTTACACATTTTTTATATACATATAGAAGTTTGTATTATTAAGCCAACCCCCATTCGCCCCATAGTACAAAGTCAGGGGAAATTAGATGTCCACATTTAGAAACACACTCAGAGACTTTGCGCACCATTTGTCGGCTAGTACGACTCCACTCCTGCCGAAGCTAAAAATTAGGAACGGTGACTTAATAACTGACCAGACTGCAGTACAACTTCTCAGGGACCTTGAATTCAAAACAGCACAGATCCGTGCTCAACACCATGCCGCCGCAGCACAAGTTATACATTTTACACGGTCCCAGGCCAGTGAACACACACAAGAGTCACCAGTATCCAGCGCTAGTGAAGTAGATTGCCTGCCAACACTCCATCCCCTATTGTTGCAGCAACTGCAGATCACAGAGCAGAAAGCCAGTAACCTGCTCGAGCGCATTACAGAGCTACTAGAGACAGACACTATCAAAGCCAATAATCACACGACAGAAGCGGTTCTTGACATCCACACTATTTTGGAAACAGTAAAACAGGATTTAGACAGAACCGTACACATAGTCAAATCCACACAGTACGACAACACACCATCCATCAGCACAGACATATCAGGTGACGAGCCACCTGGTAACGTAACACAGGTGTCGTACACGGGAAGCGAGGCTAATTCCCCTCTAAACAGCCCAAACACCTCGGCACACGATAGTGGTGCGAACAGAATAGACAGACCAGAATCACTACACAGCCAACAAGAGACAGCTGAAAACGAGATGAATAGACACACTGAGTACCCCATGATCCACCCCACAAAGTTCACGGGGGAAGGCCAGGATCCCGAGGAATACCTCAAGGCCTTCAATAGAACGGCCCGGATCAATGGTTGGAGCGAGGAAGTTAGGAAACGGCTCCTTCCTGCCTATCTCACAAAGGCGGCCATGACATGGTATGAGCTCCATGAGGACACGCTAGAAGCTGCCACATGGGAGGAAACCGCTTTACTCTTGAAGGATGAGTTCCAGCTTATACCAGACGATGACGATCTCTATGACCAGATTAGACAGAGGTCACAGGGACCCAAAGAGAGCGCCCAGGCATACATCAATGTAAAATTGATAATGTGCGAAAAGTACAATGCAGCCATGACAAATAAACAGAAAGTCAAGCTGTTAATGCAAGGCCTCAGACCAGCCATAGTGGAAAAGCTATGCATCATGAACAACCCCACGGTCCAACATATGTTAAATAACATAAAGACCATAGAGGAGGGGAGAAAGATCACGGAAAAGGCTACTGAAAAAGCCGTGGATCTGCACTTCCAAACTCAGAAAGACGACACTAACGACAAAATGGACGAATTAGTGGACAGGATGGAGAAACTGACCATAGCTGCCATCCAAGCGGGCGGGAGACCGCTAAGGGATGAGCACGCAGACAAACGAGAACACTATCATACTGAGAGGGACAGGGGGTACACAGAGAGGAGACGCTACGGGAGGGAGGAAAATTACTACCCTCCACAGCGGCCAACAACACCTCCCCCACAGGATAGGCCACACTACCCTCCTCGGTACTCACCGATATCATACACGGACACAGAGCCGACAAACCCCTCACGGCGGTCACCATCCCCGTACACACGGGAGTACTACCCTGAGGAGTACGACCACGACATCCCCCGACGAAACAGCCCGTCACCAAATAGACAGTCCTACGCTGCCCCACAATACAGGGCAGACAGGGAGTACCGGGAAAACCCGCCCCCACGCAGGCAGGGCTATGCAGCCCCGCAGTACAGGGGAAATGGGGAATATTGGGAGAACCCGCCCCCACTCAGGCAAAGCTATACACCCCCACAATACAGGGGAAATAGGGACAGGCGAGGAAACCCACCCCCGACCAGACAGGAGTATGCAGCTACCCAATATAGGGAAAAGGGGAACCGACGGGAAAACCCGCTCCCCCAGCATCAGACATACACCCCACCCTGGAGGAAACAGGAAAACAGACCCCCGGGCAATAATAGACAGGGAAGAAAACACACGAAGGGCCCGGAACACTACCCCCTCCCCGACGAATACCCGAGGGAGTTCAGGGATGAGACACCCCACAGGACAGACAGGGGGGCAATACTCCCTACGCCTAGCCACACACCGCAGGCGGGGAGCTGGCGCAGCCACCCCGAGGGGGGGCGCACATACATTACAGGCAGGCGTACACCCACATTTCCAAAAAACGCCTAGACGGGGAGGTTCGGCCAGCTAATGAAGCGGCTGAGGTTCTTCCCCCAACACAACACAAGAAAGGCCCTTCCCCCAAGCAAACTCGCAAGAGTAAGGGGAAGAAGCAGCCAGCTAAAGCTAAGGCTGACGATCCGCCCCCGGACCGTTTCCAAACACACCCCGTGCAAGGAGACGGCAACTGTCTGTTTAGGGCCATGAGCTTCCTAATCCGGGATACCGAGGACTATCATGGGGACTACAGACAGAAAACGGTCAAACATATCCTGGCCAACCGGAAAGAGTACCGGGACTTTGTGTCGGACGAGCGGGAAAACCCATTCCAGACCGGGGCGGATTACCGAAAATACATGGGTAAGGACGGCACCTATGGCAGTGCCGTAGAGGTGACCGCTCTCGGCAAGGTGCTGAAAGCCAACATCCATGTATACACTGATGTGCACTCGCCTCCGCTATTCTCAACTGCGGGATTCGATAGGGACCTACATGTACTTTTTACAGGAAACCCTAAGGCGGGACATTACACACCCCTCACAATCATAAGCAAACAGCCTAAGAACACGCCCACACCCTCCAAACAGAAAACCCTACCCCCTTCACCACAACACAGGGGGGGAATTGACCACACACAGGCGCATGACGCGAGCTCGCTCGGCATGGGGAAGCCAGCAACAGGAGTCGAACTCGCGACCGCCTGGAACAAAAGACGGGGTAACAAGGGCAAGCTCAGGGTCACGTTCGCAGACACACCTTCCCGAGAGGAAGAAACCAACAACAACACAACTACACAAAGGCTGGGAACGATTAATACATTAAACGCTCGCCAGCAGACTCCTAGTATAACAGCAAGACCGGTTAAAAGAGCTGGCAATGTACTTGGCAAACGCACTTTGCTGACCGGGGCAACGTATTCAGGACAGGAAGTCAGCCGAGAGGCGAAGCGTGCCAGGTACGATAAGCGGACAGCTCCGTGCCTTCCCAGCACAAATGTCACTTTGGCAACAACAACAACAACATACATCTTACACAACACATCGGTGCAGGGCAGTGGATTTCAGGTATCGGCCCTCACGATACACGCCACCATAAATGGCCACAAAGTGCAGGCCCTAATTGACACCGGGGCAGCAGTAAGTTGTGTTAATAGGAGACACGTTACCGAAGCCCAAATACACGGTGTCACGAGAGACATCCGGCTGGTAACGGCCAATGCTCAGACGTTAGAAAACGCGGGGGTGGCAAACATACATCTTAGGATAGACCATTTTGCCACAACGCACCCCATGTTCGTTATCGAACACCTTTCTGCGTCAGCCATAATTGGCATGGATTTTCTCGCTAAATATGAGGCTAGCATAAATTTCGCTAGTGGGCAGATGCTTTTAAAGCACGACCAGAGGCTCACCACACATCCCATGATATACACCACGAACAAAGATGGGATTCGAGCGGAGCGAGAAAATCACGAGCAACAGGCCTCTGCACTACATACTATCAGCCAACACACACACACACAGAGATAAGGCGGCCAGCCAGAACCACAGGCAGGACCTGACTCCGGAGCAAAATAAAAGGCTCACGGAGCTCCTGGAGACCAACAGAGATATTTTTGCCCACTCAATGAAGGATCTCGCTGTGACAGACCTCATTGAACACCATGTCACACTCACTAGTGACCGACCAGTACACCAGCCTCCCTTCAGAGTGAGCCAGAAGGAGAGACATGCCATCGATGCCCAGATCTCAGAGATGCTCGAGGCAGGGGTCATTGTTCCCGTTATTTCTAACTACAGCTCACCAGTTCTGCTGACCAAAAAAAGGACAGATCGCACAGGTTTTGTACTGACTACAGGAGGCTTAATAAGTTAGTCGAAAATGATAGTTATCCACTACCAAGGGCAGACACCTAGCTGGTGGATAAGACATTTTCAGGGCTCAAGTGGCGTTCCGTATTAGTATACGTGGACGATATAACAGTTTTCTCCAACACCTTTGACGAGCATATCGTACATTTGGAGGAGGCTTTCGCAAGGATCAGAGAAGCTAAATTAAGGCTTAAACCTGCGAAATGTCAATTTGCCAGACAGCAAATTAACATATTGGGCCATATTGTCAACAGGGAGGGCATTATTCCCGACCCAGCTAAGGCTGACGCAATAACGGGCATCCCAATGCCCACAAATTTGAAACAATTGCGCAGTTTTATGGGTTTGGCATCGTATTACCGGAAGTACATCTACAGGTTTGCGCACATCGCCCACCCCTTAACTGAACTCACACGGGAAAAGACGCCCTTCAGCATCAAGCAGGAGCACATAGATGCCTTCAACACATTGAAGCAATTATTGACCTCACCACCACTACTGCAACACTTCCACAGTGATAGGCCCACATTTTTACACGTGGATGCCAGCCTGTACGGGCTGGGTGCGGCCCTATTGCAGGAAGACGCAGAAGGGCGCATACGGCCCGTCGCTTTCGCTAGCAGGAAGCTAACGGCCGTTGAGACTAGATACTCTGCCACAGAGCGGGAAATGCTGGCATTTTCGTGGGGAGTGAACTATTACAGGGTATACCTCTATGGTATCAAGTTCACGGTAGTGACTGACCACGCGAGCTTGCTTTTTTGGGACAAATTTAAAAACCCAAATTCGCGGCTCAACAGGTTTATATTCCGCCTGTATGAATATGACTTCGTGGTCAAACACAAGAAAGGCGCTACACACCTAGACGCAGATGGGTTGTCTAGGCTGCCAGTAGCCGAGCCCCCGGATGACAGTAAGGACCACGACTGGGACGATATGCCCACCTTTGCCCTGACGGTGATTAACATCAAACAGGAGCAAGAAAGTGATCCGTACTTGAAACAGATTCTATTGGCACTAGAAGACTTGGATAAAGTGGACTCCAAGACAGCACGGCTGTCTAGGCGATTTTTCCTAGACAAAGACGGGGTACTGAAATTTAAGCCCACGGCCATGCACGATAGCTCACCTATAGCGGTTCCGGAATCATTGAGAGAAAATATCATGATCGGACACCACAATAGCCCACTGGCAGGGGCACACTTAGGTACGCATAAAACATACCTTAGAATCCGTGACAAGTACTATTGGGTAAACATGAAGGCCGACATAGATACCTTTGTAAAGACATGTCACACCTGCCAACGATTCAAAACAAGACCTGGCAAGCCTCATGGACTACTCAACCCAATTCCCGTGGGAGAGTTATTTCACAGAGTCGGGATAGATGTGAAAGGCCCCATTACGACAAGTCAGAGAGGCAATAAATATATCCTGGTGGCCACCGAGTATCTCACACGATATATGATTACAAAGGCTGTTCCCAAAGCAGACACGAACAGAATAGCCGAATTTCTATTTGATATAGTTACACGATATGGCCTATTCCAAACCTTATTATCCGACAGAGGTACTATTTTCACCTCGAGAGTGCTCCAACAGTTTCTGGAGATACTCAGGATTAAGGCATACACTACCACGAGTTTTTCCCCGCAAACCAACGGACTCACGGAGAGTATGAACAAAATACTTGGAATAGCGCTGGCTAAATTTACAGAGGACGCAGGAACAGACTGGGATGAATACTTGCCAGCCATTACTTTCAGTTATAATACCTCTATATCCACGGCTACGAAACACTCTCCACACTTCCTACTGCACGGATACACACCCAGAAGTCCTATAGACAATATATGTATCCCACAGGACACTTACACGGACAACGCTGCCCGGCTAGAACACTTACAGATAGCGCGAATGAACGCTAGAAAAAACATAGCCGAGGCCCAGAAAAAGCAAAAAGAGCGGTAGATCGGAATAGGAAGACCGTGGAATACACACCCGGGCAATTGGTCATGGTCTCCAATTCTGCCCGTAAGAAAAACGTGTCCGAATTCCTCCTGCCACGCTGGTCAGGTCCCTTCAAAGTCTGCAGGAAGGTATCTGACCTAAATTACATAGACAGCGTGCGCCATGGGAGGGAACTCATTAAAGACATTATTCATGCCCGCCGTATGAAGGCATATCATACACGCCAAGCTCACACACCTACACGTACAGGCGGGCACACTACTAAAAGAAAAGGAAATGATCCCGCTGGCAGACGTGGAAAGAAGGCCAAGAAATAGCCTTCAGACCTCACTGACCGAACCGGGATACGATCCTAACACTCACCAGAACTGTCCCGGAGACACAACCTGAATAGTGCCAGAAACAATTACTCTGGGTAAAAGACGGTCTCAAAACCCGCAACCTTCTGAATACCAGGAATATAAGGTCGGGTAGCTATCCCGTTCTAGAATAGAAAAATAGGAAGCTAAAATAGATTGGGACAGTTCCACTAAAAGATGGTCATAGATGAAAAACAACAAAATCACCTCCGGCACATAGTCACCAAACACGCGACTAGCGGCCCAGACACACTCGGGTATAACGCCATTTTGAAGTACGGATAGGGACTCGAACCACGTTACAAGTAACACATAATTGGGAACACAAATGTAGTTAGTGAGAGGTTCTTTCACAGTGCGGCCAATGCATGTGAGATTTTCGAAGTGAAATGCCATGGCCTGTGGTTTGGATTCCACGCAAAACGGAAGTCCCGTGGCTCATGATCTACAGATTAACGGTCATGTTAAACTGCAGGTTTCCTTCTTTTTTTTACAGTACGGAAAACACTGCTCACAGTCACAGAGAGCAAGCCGATTAGACACACACGTGTAGGAAACAAGAACGTGGGCAGAACATAAAACAAATGAAAGCCCACAACATCGTAATTTAACACCATCGCGTCAGCGATAACACACTCTTCAATGGCCAAGACTGCTCGACACAGACGAACCGAGCCAACTCCTACTAGACAGGAACAAACGCATCATTCACGTCCGATCTAAGGACCCTATGTCTGTTAGGTAGTCAGCCCGAAGGCTGGTTGGATCCTCAAAAAGTACCGCCGTTACGTTATGTGAGTAGATACCCACAAAAACCCAAGGCAGCACTATTTTGAGGCGTTCTAGGCAA
Source organism: Meconema thalassinum (assembly GCA_946902985.2). Lineage (NCBI taxonomy): Eukaryota > Metazoa > Arthropoda > Insecta > Orthoptera > Tettigoniidae > Meconema > Meconema thalassinum. The sequence goes on from OX336388.2 coordinate 926,031,631, forward strand.
GAAGAGGAGTGAGGTAGTTTGCCATTGCTTTCCTCACTGAGTCAGAACAGTAGTCCTAACCCTATGAGTTGAACCTTTCACAGCATTCACAGGCACTGACTGTGCCTCGAATGCCATTACTAAGCCCCACCCATACCTCAGTAGCTTCCATATAATCACAGCCATGAGTGAGACTGAGACATAGGTGAAAAGCCACCTTTTACTCTAGCCTGTGCCAACTGACAAATGCAAAAGTACTGTATTCATCAAGAGATGGCAAACAGGCCACATACCAAACAATAATATTATAAAATAATTTTTACCAAAGCGTGTATATATCCAGTCACCGCCACCTAGATCCTTGTCAGTTTCTAAACAATGCGTTAGTTCGACGTCGTGTCGCTCCTAAGTAGTTTTCGCTTCATATAGAACACAAGGCCATCAGGCAACAGCCTGGTTACTAACTTCCACTCTACAACTGGGCACTTTCCGATTCAATTTACATAAAATACAATTTTACATGATAATAAACAATGATGAGGAGTGTCTGTGCAGTTCCAAGATCTGTCACATTACATGTGAAATAGCATTTTCGAAGCAGAATTTACGAAATCTATGAGACATGAAAAACTTAGCGTTGTCGGAAACAAGAAATTGACAAGGTCCAAAATAAATAATAAATGGAGCATTAACACCAGATTACAGTATTAGTTGTAGACAGGCATGTCGGAAGAATCCAAGAGAAACGAGAAAATCCGTCAACGCAGCGCAAATTGGTTTCCAGACATTGACCTGGGAAATGGACCCTATAACTTCCACAATTACACTACGAGGAGAGTTCAAAAATACGCAAACTCCTCACAGTATTGAGTACTTTCGTTTGCGCATAGCAAATACACAGTACATGTGCCACAATATATGCGGCACAGAGAGGGTCACACCAAGTCTTTACAGGCAACCGGGTCCGAACCCATGACCACACAACACGCTCGTACCAGAAACTAACTAAACAACGGTATTTTTGGTACGGGAAACACTATCAGAATACGTACAAGGAGCGCACAAAACATGAACAACGCAGACATAGAACACAGAGAATGACACGAGGTCACGGGTTCCAATCCCAGTAAAAATTAGACACCAGGGAAAGCAATTATCCAGGCTTCCAACCACACCGAAATTGGCCCATACAAATACATGAACAGGGAATACCACATTTCATCCCACCAAAAACCAGGCATAAAATTTCAAATTACACCAGACATAGAAAATACATTTCCCAAACACAGGTAGGAAAATTTCGCAAGACACAAGTCTTATGAAACAATGGCCACACAACATCATTAGCTAATTAGGATGAATTGCTACATTAGTCCGCTAAGAATCTAGGACAATGACAACACTTGCATACGTGCAGGAAAGCACTTGCCAGCGGATGACATACATAACATCCCAGCCTGACATTACACATACAAACTGATGACTGGCACATTTCATTACATCGCAATACCGCGGGTGACAGGACACTATTGTTTACCGGCATTGACAATGAAATTAAAAACGCAAAGCAATCATAATAACATACATTTTTTTTAAACACTGCAAAAGCACTTGGCAATGAACAAGACGTTGACAGGCCACGGGCGCCTCCTGCCCATACACGCGATACATATTACGACTTAGCCTGTAACAGACCAACCGTCCGCGTGGTGTAGCGGAACATAGGCACACACACACGCGCTCGCTAATCAGGAGCGAACACAGACAGGGGCTCTGAGAAAAAAAAAACCTCCCCTCTAATAACTTCTTTTCTCGATTGTAAGTCGTAGGAACCACTCTAGGCGATTAGGACATGACCAGTCGCACTACGACCACTGGCCACATTTACACTACAAACGGCAGACCAGATTAGGTCGTGAAGCTTTGCTATCCCAAGGCGCGGATAGAAAGCCAACATGGACCAAGGGAGGATGACAGGAGAACAGGCTACCAGTGTATCACCTTACTCCCTTCCAATAACCTTCTCACGTCCAACATAAACCAACGCAGACACATGAACACGACCAAAACATCTACACTACATTACAGAGTACACACAAGGGGTTGATGGACTTCATGCGTCTAAAGAGAAGGCATGCTACGCCTTGGATCACGATGCTACCACCTGAGTATTAGGGGTGGGTCGGCAAAAATTAAAATAAGCATAATGCGCATCTCCAAATGAGAGATGAGGCCATAGATATATATATTAACCATTCTTTGTTAATTAAACACTCCCGCATGACAGGAATATATTGGTATTATGCCCCACCCTACACCTATCCGTACATGAAGGCAGACGCCTCATATCCAGATATATGCATGACTATCCCATCCATTCACCAGGGATATTAATATCAAACCTGCATGGAATTTTCGTATCTTTGCAATCACGGGAATTACCTGCCCCAGTCCACTCACTATAGGAGCATCCCAGCGCCATCACCGGTTCCAGGCCACCACTAACGTGGAACCCAAAGGTGCGCAACCCCTTCCTACCATACTTTAAGCCCACTCTACAAATAACTACCCCCAGATCATAATAACAGGGTACCTGACGCCACAGACCCTACTAACACCTCCATTAAGGTAAAGAGAGCGTTATTGCTGGAAAGCTGACGTAGCAATGGTAGACCAGAAGTAGTCTATGTACTTAGAAGATCTACAACCCCACAACACTGGAAATATTTTACATTTTACACAGAGATTAAACTATTTACACAGGTTACGCCCACATTTTTTTTACAAAGGAATCTGATACGCTCTGATTGATGATAACGGCGTAAGCCGAAGGTCAGAGGACCACACTTTGAGAGCTGGGGAAGGCGATGTGGACCCTTACCCCAGTTGGCTCAACAAATCACTGACCCGACCAAACAGACGAACCACGTAAGGTCAAAGCATTCGCGGCCTGGCCGGGCAAGCTCTGGAAACCTAGGTGCGCATAAACCGCCCCTGGGAGGAAGGGATGCTACACCCACTTTGTGCCACGGTCGTCGAAGCCAAGACCTGCAGGGAGACTTTCTGAGAATGGCGGGAGAAATAGCTCACTCAGCGCCGGACTCGAGAGCTATCCCTAGAGACGACCCCATTATGACTAGACTTCTAGTTAAATTTAAGTACGCACGGCTTCCATGGCGGGAAGCAAAACTCCTGTGCGTTGGAGGGAAATGTTACTGCGAGATACATAATACTGCGGCCGATACAGGCGAATATTAATGCGCAAAGCATAATACTGCGGCCCATACAGGCGAATATTAATGCGAAAAGCATACTACTACGGCCGATACAGGCGAATATTACTGCGAAAAGCAGACCACGATTGCCGACGAAGGCGAAGATAATATTATGCCATTGGACGACAATGTCCAATGCCCACATAAATGGCGATGCATCGGGCAACCAATGGGCATTAAGAGAGGGGCATTGCGGGCACCTCATAAGGGTTACGTGGGCGGCCCAACTACGACTACATACGCAATGGCAACGGTAAAGAACTGATAAGTACAGCGGGCGAAACGGTTTGCTCAGGGGCACCGTAAGCCGCCTGCGACTAGATTAGTACTAGTAATAGACGTCGACACCTAGAATTAAGGGAACGGAATCCAGCGATCTTAGAGACAACCGGTGTTTCTAGGACTCGTGCGGGTGGTGTCCTGAGGAAGTAAATTGCCTCAGGCGATCGTTCTGGGCCAAATTTAGCTGTAAGACGGTTGCATTTGACACGCAACCTAGGATTAAGCAAATTTATTAACCGCTGTCGCCAGATAATGGCACAGCACATTTCGGCAGTAGATTAAGGCCACCCTTTCGGCTTAGAAATAGCATTTTTTTAGACCATAATTAAAATAGATAACGTTAAGTAACGCCGTTCGGCGCCTGATGACCCACAAACCCGGCATCAGGGTAAGTCCGACAACTCATGGCAAACTCATGGCAACTCATGGCAAACTCATGGAAAACTCATGACAACTCATGGCAAACTCATGACAACTCATGAAAACCATTGATAAGTCATTATAATACAGCATAAGTCTACATTTAAGGCAATTTTATATATATATATATATATATATATATATATTAAGGTAAAATTTCGGCACTTGGTGACTAAAAATCCGTTACCAAGGTAAGCCCGACAATACTTAGGCTAAACTAGACTAACATAGGCTAACCTAGATTAAGTTAGACTTAAGTGGCACCATAATTGATTTTGTATACTGTGCGCAGCGATGGAACTGCTATATGTATTAATATACTCTATTTGCAGGAAAGCAAGGAAGCGACGGAATGTACATGTTTTCAGATAAATGGCCATTAACACATTTTGTTTTGCAGATGACGAGGATTGTACACAAACCTGTTGTATATATATATCCCAACACAGAAATACCACACTCTCTCCCTCTTGTACAGACACATACACTCTTTGACAATTTCAGTTGCACCTCCTAAAGGTGACAGCGTAGCGACCACCGAAGCACAGTATCCGTGGGATACTGGGCATCGATGAACGCCGAAAAACAAGATGACACGCAAATAAGGCGTGACTTCGGCATCTAAGGGCGGCACAAGTATTGTAAGGGCCGAACCTTCGACGCCAGGGTGGAATTTCCCAACCCACGGCGGGAAAACCACTAGTACATAAGCTCAATGGAAAAAGAATTAGCGGCTTAGCCACTAAACTACGGTAAAACGGCCGAGTAGAAAATGGCCAGGAAAGAATCAGCGAATGGTATACAAAGGCCAGGTAAAGAGGTCTACGAAATGAAAGGTACCAGGCTCATGAGCAAACCGGTCTAATAATAAGATTCTTATTTTTTTATATATATCATATCATGCTTGTAAATTAAATGTAAACAATATGTCACGCCATTCAACACTGCCATAATGGCAACACTGAATACACGGTTTTGTTTTTTCCTTTCTACTCTACTAACGCCCAAATTTGTCAGGGTGTTCCGTTTTATCCCAAACCAATAAATACTTTGAATATTTCCCTTAAATTATACCCTGGAACACCCATTTTTTCTATTCTCTTCTATCTTTCTCTTAGCAGGGAGCACTTTTTCCCCAAAATAAAGCCAGACGGCACAATTCCTCGTCTAGCTGGGTTTTTCCTCCCTGCACAACTATGTAACGGATCACTATCAAAACCATGGTTTTTTTCTTTTTTTGAAACTCGCAATATGCCAACAATGTCAATGTCAGTGTTATACATATATCTGTACATCCCATAACCCTCCCCTCTGAACACGGGCTGATCTCACACCTACACTTCACGACATCACCCATTCTGTACGACGACGCCGACGACGACGAGGAAGACACCGCCAGAAGATACGAGGGGGCTTCAAGAACAACTACATCAACATCCCAACCTCAAGTTCCGTTCCCGTTCGCGGGGACGCGAACTAAATAGGGAAGGAGGCTTGTACAGCACCCCAGGGGTATGCACCCCTTGGAGACCATCCCCCCCCCATCTATCTAAATATCCTAACGGGCAACCCTCGGAAAGTCAGACCAACATCCATCAACACTGCAAGGACAGCTTGCCATTCTAGAAAGCGGCTCAATCCTTGCACAATTATTACACACAACGACATATTATTAACTGGGGCAGCTATGCCATCACATTGCTGACAGCATAGCGCCCAAGAATATAAAAGGAGGCCTAAGCAGGTCAGAGGGATCTCTCCATTATCAGTCCTTCAGTGGTGCGGCCGGAGGCTACGTTGGTGTCATCAGAGGTGAGTCAGTCGTGTTCAGATCTCCTACATTTGTAACCTTTACCCACAGCTTGTACTTTCACATTGTGAACATTATTACATTCCCTACAAGGGACTCATAATTCAATAATTCAACATCACAGACCAATAAACACTTGGTCAACACTCTACACTCGCCTTACTGTTTATACGCCTCTTTACATCCCAACGCCCTTCCTTATTCCCGTCACGGTTAGACGTGACATACGGTAGTCCGACAGTGCTAGCTCAGATATCATTGTATTTCTCGCGGCGGCCCGGCTGCTAAGAGCAGCGCGTGGCACTTAGCTGATACAAGCACATTCAGTTATATAACGAGCCAGTCAGCTGGGCGACCAGCACAGTGACCCTTGCACTGAGGCCCAGCCCCTAAAACACTACTACATCATTTATAGGAGCGCCCCCTAGTTCCTAGCACTAAACAACATTCTACACTGGTCAGCTTACCCTGCTACGGGAAGCTACCCCTTTTTAGGCACAGCTTCATAAATTAACACAATAACTCTTCCTTTTAGATCCGACCACCCCCAAATAAGGGATCTAAAACAATAATTCAAAGTTCAACGGTACTTACATTGCAAAACACACCGATGTTACAAACACTGAAGTCCTACTCCTTAACAATCACGTTAGGCAACGACAGTGACATCACCCGACTTCACTTCAACTGGCAACGTGGCAAAACACCTTCGACACAAGCGCCTCTACTGGAGTTTGAATGAATCATGTGTACCTAAGGTTTGTGAAAATCCCAGCAGATGGCAAACCTATTCAGTTAAAGCCTTGATATAGGCATTTAATCGCGAAAGTGCCGATCACTCGAACAGTGCCGATTAATGGTACATCCACCCTATATTATGAGATTACGGATTGTTACGAACTCAAAATAGACCGTATGGACAAGGCATGTAGATATTGACTGGTTCACAATTCTGTAAGTACACATTCAGGTATGCGACGGCGGGATGCCTTCAGTGTTACGGAAACGGCGATACCCGCCACAAAGCTTCGTTGCTATTGGCATAACAACCAGACTGAGGTAATCCTTTTATCTCTACATAGTTACCACACCCTACATCCGAGGCAATCTTTTTAACCTTGGTCTATCCCTACAGTTCTTGTCCTCGACCCTCCCATCCATAACTAAGCTTGCTATTCCTGGTGGTTTTAATAGGTGTCCTACCAACCTATCTCTTCTCTTCATTAGCAGTCGCCAGAAACATCTAACCTCTCTCACTCGTCTTAATATCTTTTCATTTGTTACCTTAACTATCCATCTGATCATCATTCACCCCCAGGGGCTCACATCTAGTGGGACGTGGGTTGGCGACCACGGGGCCCAAGCTGAGTCCGGCATTGCTTCCACCTACTTGTGCCGGGCTCCTCTCCGTCTTCCTTCCTGCCCACCTCACTGGGTCAACTCTTGTTCTCTTCCGACCTCGCCGGTATTAGGGTCTCCGAGTCCTAGGGAGTCTCTTCCTTTCCCGCCTTAATTGGCCCTTGTCTCATCTTTTCTGATACCCTCCTTTTGCGAGGGGTCGGCCTTCTTTTTCATTTCGGTTATCTCCTGCCTTCTGCTCAAGGCCCTCAATGAGGCAGGGTGTAAGTAGCCCCACCACTTCTGGTGCACCCTGGATGTTGCTACACCCTCAGGGGCTCACGACTGGTGAGTTTGGGAGTTGGCGACCCCGAGGGATTCCTGAGCTGGGTCCAGTTTTTCCCCTTTTATCCATTATCTTTGGGGCGGACCCTCTCCTCTTTCACTTTCCTATCTGCCTTTCATGGCTCTCCTTCCTTCCAAGGCCCTCAATCCGCTTTCTTCATTGGTTGAGGGCATTTCTTTTCCTCCTGTCCTTTATTTGCCATATTCTCCTTTTGTTTTCCATTTCTTCTTCTAGTATATAAGTTAGTAGTTATGCCGGCACCGTGGTGTTGTGGTAGCGCGCCTGCCTCTCACCCGGAGGCCCCGGGTTCGATCCCCGGCTCCGTCAGGGATTTTGGAATCTGACGTGAGGGCTGGGACTGGGTGCACTCTGCCTCGTGAGGACAATTGAGTAGCTGTGTGACAGTGAGGTAGCGCCACAGACACGAAAACCAAGATTAACGACCGAGGGGACCCCATGCGATGACTACGCGTCACCCTAATATCTGCAGGCCAATTGGCTGGGCAGTGGTTGCTCGATAGGCCTAGGCCCTTCATGGGCTGTGGTGCCACGGGGTTAGTTAGTTAGTTTTAGTTATAATTTACATTTCATTTTCATCTTCACGATCAGCCAAACCATTAGGGGCCGATAAACTTAACACAATTATCATCATCTTCATCATCACGTTTATATTAGTATCGTGTTGAGATATATCTTGAAAAAGGATGACCGTTTAGATTTCTAATGTTCTTGTCGTGTTTTAATAATAATACACCTGGAATGGCAAATCTATCGGAATATGGGGAATTAAACGTATTTTTCCTTAAACTATTCTGGGTATAATTTTGCCACACTTATTGATGATTTGAACGTCAACATGTCGCTATTAATAGACCTATAGTAAAATATCTCTCACCTTGGCCGCTGATGTACATTATGCAGTCTCTTCCCGTGTTACATCCCAGGGATTGAAATTCTCCAACAACCCTTTTGCCTCACATGCCTCTCTAAGTAATGAAAATTCCCCATTGTTGTTGTTTGAGTCTTCAGTTTTTTGACTGGTTTGATGCAAACCTCCATGCCTCACTCTCCTGAGCTAATCGTTTCATCTCTACATAGCTACCGCACCCTACATCTGAGGCAATCTGTATAACCCTGGTCTACCCCTACAGTTCTTGTCCTTGACCCTTCCATCCATAACTAAGCTTGCTATTCCTGGGTGTCTTAATATGTGTCGAACCAACCTATCTCTTCTCTTCATTAGTTGTCGCCAGAAACATCTCTCCTGTCCCACTCGTCTTAATAGCTCTTCATTTGTTACCCTATCTACCCATCTGATCTTCATCATTCTCCCGTAACACCACTTTTCAAACGCTTCAATTCTCCTTTTTTCTGCAGCACCATTAGTACAAGTTTCACTTCCTTATAGTTTCACGCTCCAGACAAAAGCTTTCAAAAATGACATCCTAATACCTAAATGTACATTCGATGTCAACAGATTCCTTTTCTGTAGAAATGCTTTCCTTGCCTGAGCCAACCTGCTTTTTATATCCTCTTTGCTTCGTCCATTACTGGTTATTTTGCTTCCTAAGTACCGGTAACAGAAGTCTCCTACTTCCCGTAGCATTTCACCTGCCAATTTGATGTCCATAGAGGTTTCTGATTTATTTCGGCTGCATTCCAATAATTTTGTTTTACATTTATTGATTTTCATCATGAATTCATTCGTCCAGACGGAGTCCATACCATTCAAAAACTCGTTCAAATCTTCTGGCGTATTGGCCAAGATGACGATGTCATCAGCAAATCTCAGAGATGTAATTATTTCTCCTTGAATCTTCACTCCGACTATAAATTGTTCTCCAATTTCCTGATTATTGTGTTTTTAGAGATCTTTGAAATGCGTTGCCCTTGCACATGGTGCAGATGCATTGTCAAAGGAAAACATTCCATGTTACGAACATGGGCCGCATAACCTGTACCGAAAGCCTATTCTGGACAGCAGTTCCTTGAACTCAGATTTGCCAACATTTTATTGTATCTTTCCATGTGGTATGTCTCTGCACCTCAACATACAGAAGAGTGCATTAGAAATCATGTCTTGTGTAAATTTTGGAAAAGGTAGTGAGTGTGGTTTTTGCCGGAGTGGATACTCGCTAGTAGAAATTCTTTTCAGTAAAATAGACTGGTTCACAATTTGGTAAGTGCACATTGAGGTACATGACGGCGGGATGCCTTAAGTGTTAAGGAAACGGCAATAGCCACCTCAGAGCTTCGTTGCTACTGAAATAATGACCAGACTGATATTTTTACTTACCTAAACGGGATTTGTGAGCCCAGTGTTTATGAAATTGAACGTAGCTATATCGCTACCTTTATTTAATAGCCGCTACTGTAGTGTTTAAAAATTAAAGGTGGTATTAGAAGGCGCTTCCCCTATTTTTTTTAACACTGGCACTACAGCCCATGAAGGGCCTAGGCCTATCATGCGACTGCTTCCCAGCCATTTGGCCTGCAGATATTGTGGTGACGCGTGGTCAGTGCATAGTGTCCCTTCAGCCGTTAATCTTGTTCTTCGTGACCGGGGCGCTGCCTCACAGCTACTCAATTGTCCTCACGAATCTGAGTGCAGCCCGTTGCAGCCCTCACGTCTAAAATCTCTGACGGAGCCGGGAATCGAACCCGGGGCCTCCGGACGAGAGGCAGGCGCGCTGCACTGTTCTTATTGTATTTATATATATCTTGAAAAAGATAATAAATGGATTGGCATTGCCTTCTACAGGGATATATGGAAAATCGGATGTAATACCTTGAGGTAGTGTTGCCATGGAAACGGACTTGCGATTAGTTCATCAATCAGAGCGAAGATAGTTTTCTGCGAATATCTTTGAAACTGTTGGTTTTAGGGCCTTAAAATGTGGTTTTCGGTGTCCCGTAGGGACATACCGAGTATTGTTTCTTGCATCGAGGGGAGTAAAATGAGCTTTGTCCGGTCTTTATGCGACAACTTCGATATTTTGTCCCAGTTGAGTATTTTTGGTGACTTTTCAGTTATGTTGCCCGTTCCACGGGAACAATGATTTATTTCCGGACTTAAGGCAGCCTATATGTTATCCCATGGTATAAGCTGTCTCCATTTCAAATTTCATCCAAATCCGTCCAGCCGTTTTAGTGTCAAGAGGTAACAAACTAACACACACACGGACACACAGATTTTCACAATTATAATATACTAGCAGAAGTACCCGTTCTTCGAACTGTGTTCGGTGTTAACACTAGACATAATAATAATAATAATAATAATAATAATAATAACAATGTTATTGGTGTTACATCCCTTTTAAGTACTGTTGCTTTTAGAGACGCACCAGACATTATCAATTGAGCTACTGTTGCAATAGTTAGCGGCTTGTAAATCCTTCATAAGTTTATCAGAACGAAGTTAATTTTCTGGGAATATCACACACACTGTTAATTTAAGGGCCTTATAATGTGGTTTACGGAGATCCTTTATAGACTCGCGAATTTTTTGTCTCACATTGAGAAGTGCAACATATGCTTTGGTCGTCCTTCTAGGATAATTTTTATATTTCGCCTATTTTAGCAAGTATTTTGAGAAATTTTTCCCTATATCCACCCTTCTACTGTATGAAAAGTACGGTGAAGAGTTTTATAAATTATAAGTGTATTGACTCATGTTTACCATACCTAATTTTACGATGCACCAAGCATTGGAACATGAGTTATAGGCGTACATAAGGATACACAGAAAGACAGACAGACAATTCTATTGTCTACAACATATCACCCAGAAATCCAAATATGGGTATATCTACCACACAGTATCAAAGAAAATCATCCTTACGATGAACCCGTATGTCGACAAAAAAAAGATTAGTTGAAATGTGCTCTCAAACTAAATTCACCTAACGTGTACTTCCTGACATGAAATAGAATTGAAAGTCTTGTACATGAAACGCAATACACGTCACATAAAAACTGACCCTCTACGTTGTGTTGGGTTCCCATACACAGGAAGACCTCTATCATAAATTATAAAAGCTTGTGGTGCATGAAAATTCAGGTTCTTTAGTCTCAAATGGCCCAAATTCCTAAAAGCCGCAAAAAAAGCTGATTCAATTCAGGAATTTTTGAAAATAATGTTGTTGTTTGGAGATATAATAGACCTTCTGTACTATATGTCGCACGTGAAAATTGCATGAAAAAATCCTAGATTACCCCTTGACCCCCTTAATTGCATTGGTGAATTATACAGTCTACGTTGGTTCCGTGATAACCTTATATTTGCAAACTTTCGCAGAAATGTAATAAATGTAATAAATTGCTTCTTACTGAAATAGATGGAAAGTTGGATGCCACCCCTTGAGATAATGTTGTCATGGTTACGGATTTGCATTCCTTCATTAGTTTGCTAAATTAAATTCAATTAGTTTTCTGGGAATGTTTCAGAAACTGTTGGTTTAAGAGCCTTATAGTGTAGTTTTCGAGGACCCTAGAGTTTTATTTCTGGCACCGAGTGGCTTTGTCTCGTCGTTGTACGCCATAATATAATAGTACTAATAATAAAATAATATAGGGATAGGAATATAATAGACCTGCCATACCACACCCGCAGGTGTAAATCGCGTGAAAAAATTCTAGACTATCCCTTGACCCCCTTAAGCGCATTTTACGTATTGATGAAATTTACAGCTAAATTTGGTTCCATAATAACCATCTAGCCGTTTGCAAACTTTCACACTAATGTAATTAATGGAATTGCATTGCGTCTTACAGCAATAGATGGACCTCTGAGAATCTGTTGCCATGGTTATCGGCTTGCATTCGTTCAGTAGTTTATTAAATTAAATTAGTTTTCTGGGAATATCTCAAAAACGGTTGGACGTAGGACCTTAAAATGTGTTTTTAGGGCCCCCGAATGTTATCTCTCACATTGAGGGGCTGAAAATGGGCTTTGTCTCGTCCTTCTACTCCTATTTCAGCATGTATTTTAAGGGGGTATGCACCCTTTTATGATAGGTACAGAGAAGAGATACATCAATGATTAGTGTCGTGCCTCTGATGGATATCTGTACCAAATTTTGTGTTGATACACCCAGCCGTTCTCGATTTATAAGGGAACAAAGTTGTCCACAATCAAACAAACAGACAGACAGACAGACAGACCAAAACATTATTTTCGCGCGCATCTATCATAAAACAGTCTGAAACTTGTAAATAACTCAAATTTCCGTAGACATTCAGAAAAAAAACAGGCAAATTTTCTATTTATATATGTAGAGATATACTGCACGGCTCGGTGTTGACCGTGTTTTATTGCACAAATTTAGGATTTACTCGCTAACCGTTGGAGATACACGAAAAGTGTTAAGGACCTTTTGGATAGAAAATTGAATGTTAGAGCTCATGTATGCCATCAAAATGTTGCTATTTCTTAGCGTTCTCTTTTTATTTGAAATGGAAATATCAAATTTTGAAACCAAAGGGTGTAGTGACGTCCTAAATGTGGGTTTTACTCGCTAAACGTTGGAGATAAACGAAAAGTGAAGCTCGTATGTACCGTCAAAAGTTTGCTATTTCCTAGCGTTCTCTTTTTATTTGATAAGGAAATATGAAGTTTAGATTAAAGTGTGTAGTGACGTCACTAAAATGGTCGCCATTTTTAATAGTGCAAATTATCGAAATAAAATGTATCCTATATGTAAACCTGGTAAATCAGCTACATCCATGCAAAATTTCATTTAAATCGGACCAGTGGTTCTTGCGTTATTGAGTAGCACACAGACAGACAGAAAGACAGACACACACCATCTCATTGTTATATATGAGTATAGCAGAAGTACCCGTCCTTCGAACGGTGTTATATATTAACACCAGACATTATCAATTGAGCTACTGTTGTAATGGTTAGCGGTTTTTCATTCCTTCATAAGTTTATCAGAACGAAGTTAGTTTTCAGGGAATACCACACACACTGTTAATTTAAGGGCCTTAAAATGTGGTTTTCGGAGACCCCTTATAGACTCGCGAATTTTGTGTCTCACATTGAGAAGCGCAACATATGCTTTGATCGTCCTTCTAGGATAATTTTTTATATTTCGCCCATTTTAGCATGTATTTTGAGAAGTTTTTCCCTATATCCACCCTTCTACTGTTTGAAAAGTACGGTGAGGAGTTTTATAAATGATTCGTGTATTGACTCATGTTTACCATACCTAATTTTACGATGCACCACGCCTACGAACACGATTTATAGGCGTACATAAAGATACACAGAAAGACAGACAGACAATTCTATTGTCTACAACATATCACCCAGATATCCAAATATGGGTATATCTGCCATACAGTATCAAACAAAATCATCCTTACGATGAACCCGTATGTCGACAAAAGAAAGATTAGTTAAAATTTGCTCTCAAACTAAATTCACCTAACTTGTACTTCTTGGCGTGAAATAGAATTGAAAGACTTGTAGACGAAACGCAATACACCTCACATAAAAAAATGACCCTCTACGTTGTGTTAGGTCCACATACACAGGAAGATCTCTTTCATAAATTATAAAGGCTTGTGGTGCATGAAAATTCAGGTTCTTTAGTCTCAAATGGCCCAAATTCCTAAAAGCCGCAAAAAATGCTGATTCAATTCAGGAATTTTTGAAAATAATGTTCCTGTTTGGAGATATAAAGGATGATTGTAGTTTTACGTGACCATTAATCGCGAGATCATAAGCCACGGGACCTCCATTTTACGTGGAATCTGAACCACAGGGCATGGCATTTCACTCTGCAAATGTTTGGAGATATAATAGTCCTTCTGTACTATATGTCGCAAGTGAAAATTGCATGAAAAAAATCTAGGTTACCCCTTGCATTGATGAATTATACAGTCTACGTTGGTTCCGTGATAACCGTATAGCCATTTGCAAACTTTCACAGAAATGTAATAAATAGAGTGACATTACTTCTTACAGAAATAGATGGAAAGTTGGATGCCACCCTTTGAGATAATGTTGTCATGGTTAGCGATTTCCATTCCTTCATTAGTTTGTTAAATTAAATTAGTTTTCTGGGAATATTTCAGATACTTTTGGTTTTAGGGCCTTATAATGTAGTTTTCGAGGACCCTTTAGGGCCCCCAAGTTTTGTTTCTGGCACCGAGGGGGCTTTGTCTCGTCTTGTACGTCATAATATAATAATAATAATAATATAATATAGGGATACGACTATAATAGACCTGCCGTACCACACCCGGAGGTGTAAATCGCGTGAAAAAATTGTACTGTACCCCTTGACCCCCTTAAGCGCATTATACGTATTGATGAATTCTACAGCTTAATTTGGTTCCGTGATAACCTTCTAGCCGTTTGCAAACTTTCACACCAATGTAATTAATGGAATTGCATTGCGTCTTACAGCAATAGATGGACCTCTGAGAATCTGTTGCCATGGTTACCGGCTTGTATTTGTTCATTAGTTTATTAAATGAAATTAGTTCTCTGGGAATATCTCAAAAACGGTTGGTTTTAGGGCCTTAAAATGTGGATTTCGGGGACCCTTCAGGGCCCCCGAGTTTTGTCTCTCACATCGAGGGGCTGAAAATGATTTTTGTCTCGTCCTTCTACTCCTATTTCAGCATGCATTTTAAGAGGGTAGGCCCCCTTTTATGAGAGGTACGGAGAAGGGTTACATCAATGATTAGTGTCGTGCCTCTGGTGGATATCTGTACCAAATTTTACGTTGATACACCCAGCCGTTCTCGAGTTATAAGGGAACAAATTTGTCCACAGACAATCAAACAAACAGACAGACCAACACATTATTTTCGCGCGCATCTATCATAAAACAGTCTGAAACGTGTTAATAACTCAAATTTCCGTAGAAATTCAGAAAAAAAACAGACAAATTTTCTATTTATATATATAGAGATATACTGCACCGCTCGGTGTTGACCGTGTTTTATTGCACAGATTTAGGTTATACTCGCTAACCGTCGGAGATACACGAAAAGTGATAAGAATCTTTTGGATAGAAAATTAAATGCTAAAGCTCGTGTATACCATCAAAAGTTTGCTATTTCTTAGCGTTCTCTTTTTATTTGAAATGGAAATATGAAATTTTGAAACCAAAGGGTGTAGTGACGTCACAAAAGTAGGTTTTACTCGCTAACCGTTGGAGATACACGAAAAGTGATAAGGACCTTTCGGATAGGAAATTAAATTTCAAAGCTCGTTTGTGCCATCAAAAGTTTTCTATTTCCTACCGTTCTCTTTTTATTTGATATGGAAATATGAAATTTTGAAACCAAAGGGTGTAGTGACGTCACTAAAATGGTCGCCATTTCTTAATAGTGCAAAATATCAAAATTAAAAGTGTCCTATATGTAAACCTGGTATTTCAGCTACATCCATGCAAAATTTCATTTAAATCGGACCAGTGGTTCTTGCGTTATTAGGTAACTGACAGACAGACAGACAGACAGAAAGACAGACACACACCATCTCATTTTTATATATTAGTATGATATAGGGATTATAATGTGTGCATTAAAATCGCGCTCTGAACTTAGGATACGCACTATAGGTTAAAAAAAAAAGTGTGTGAGCTATCTTACCGTTCGCAATACTAGCCCGCAGAACACGGGTGTGAGCGGGTAGCCTATCATATAGAATACTAGCCCGCAGCACTCAAATGTGAGAGGGTAGCCGACCCTAGAGCCTACACATAGAGCTATAGCTTTGACATTGAAAGTACAGAATGGAGTACAGGATCAGTAACTTCGTCTGATATCTGTGAGTGTGATGCCTGTCAAGTGGTTATTTTTATCACATGGTATAGGGCTTAATCAACCTGTTGTTAATCTGCATGTTTCGTCAATGTCTATCTCTTTGGCATGGGAAGATCTATGTCAAACAGGGCATACATATTCTGCCGCAGAATAGCTCAATGCTAAAGCAGTAGTTTTTATAGTTTGAGATTGCGTCCCCCATTTGGCATCAGATAATAGACGGATAAAGAAATGCCTCGCAGATACCTTACGGTAGTCTATGTATACTCTGAGAGTTGACTAAATGGACAGCAGTCTATATCCTCGAGGATTCACGGACAGTGAACTAAAGAACTGACAACCCTGAGAAAACCCTGAGGTGCATTTGTGTTCCCTTTTACTCATGGCATTAGAGTGGATCCTTTACTTTTTCCTTTTCCGTTCTTCATTCCAAATTTTCTCTAACCTTATGCTTCAAAGGTAAAGAGCATACATTTTCTCTCTCTTTAATTCTCCTTCTTTTACATTCTTTTTACATTTCTTTTAGATTGTTACATAGCTGTAAGTTAGCAAATAGACATTTGTAGTAAGTGCAGTATTAGTAACAATCATTTCCATAACCATTATCTTCATCACTATCCTCCCCACCTACATCATTATCACCATCACAATTATCTTCTTCATCATCTTTGCAAACCCAATGGCGAAACAGTCCACGTTAAACCGCTCACAATATCTGCTAGGCGCAGCTGTAGCATGCCCGTAAATCAGAGGCTACCATCTCGGCGCTGATAGTGCATATCCTAAGTGTAGTGTTTCCAAGGTTTCTTCACATTTCTTCCAAGAAAATGCCGGAATATTACCATGTTTCAAATCCTGAGGCAACTACACCATCCCGACCTTAAGAATTACAGCTACGCACACTAGCACATGCACCATACAAACACAGGTTATCAGACATATTCATCACACTCCCAAGTACAAGAGGTTGATACAAATAATTATGTTTCAAACCCCAAATACGAATTAATATCATCTTTATTATCATCATCCACCTCTTTGTTATCATCAATATCGTCATCATCATCAATATTAACATTATCATCGTCATCATCCTAAAGATCTTCATCTTTACCATGATCATTATCGTCATCTTTATGCCGTCATTATTATCGTCATCTTGATTTAGATATTTTCAGTAGCCTGTGTCATAAAACCAGTTTGCAACATCCTGTGATAAACTGCAAAACGTCCTTTATTGCACTGTATTTAAATTCAGCTCGAAATTTCATTCTCATACCTACCCCTCTTCTCTTCTTCTTCTTCTCCTTCCTATTCTTCTTCTTATTTTTCAGGTGTATATTTATATATTGCTGTACATTATATTATTCTAGTGAGCATTGTAATTGGGGATTTCTGTAATGTTCACAACAACACAAAGAATTAAATAAGTCATAATCTTCATTATCGTAGTCATCTTCATCGTTACAGTCATCACCATTAGTTAGTTGTTTTAAGGGTCAAAACAACGTAATTACTAATAGTCGTCATCGTCATATCGTCATCATCACTATCACCATCAATAACATAATGACTACATTATCACCGTTATCATCGCTATTCTCACCTGTAGTATCGTCAACAACATTAGCATTGGCGTCATCATCATAACCATAAATAGGTTGAGAAATATGTTATTTTTCCGACTCTCCCTCGTGTGTTCATTTAAAATTGATAGAACCCACACGAAGTTGTACGCTACAATTGATGCTGTCAGTGAGATGACGGCTTGATCCTGTCATAATGCACACGACTGCAAGCGAGTTCAACAAGCAGCGATTATATCGATATGAGTCAATAGGACTCAATCTGCGGGCATGTAGCTGTCACTCACTCCTTGGTTCAAACACCACAAAGACGGACAGGCATTTAATGCTCGTCTTGTTGTTATTGAATTGAGTGTATTGTGATGTCGTGGTCATCAGGCCATATACTGGGATGTGTGTCGAATCTTTCTGTAAATACAGGAAACTTAGAAATCATTTCTCAATGTTGAGTTCACTTTAAATTTTATATGAAATGCTCTTCAGTTGGTGAACACCACACTGAAGGAATGGCTACTAACCTTTCTATGCATATCCCGTAATCCCCAAATTAATCAAATAAAGCAATGAAGTTGAAATTCTAAAGTGTATTACCCGACTTAAAACAATAAATGTAATATCTACACTAATATGTTTAGGGGCTAGGATTGAGAAGCAGGTGAAGGCGGCGTTAAGGTGGGATAAGACCCCATGATTTTAAGGAATTCTGTTTTCGTTCTATAAAACTATTTGGGAATTATTAAACATGTTGATGCATCATATTTGTAGTAAATCCCTCCATGTACATTTCATAAGCATTTCAATTTTCTCTTGGCTAAACGTCCTTTACGATTTTTGTTGATATCTCAGAAATGATTGATTTAGAAGGCTGAGGATTGAATTAATTATAAAAGATTCAGTCTTCCATGTTGACAATTGCAAAAGAGGATTATTTATTTATATTAAGAAATATATTTTAGCAAGAAACTGGAATCAACGGGTTTTTCGCTAGCTCGGGAAACGGCGAAAGTTTAGGTTTTAGGACGAGGTTTTCTCCGAAACACCAACACCTGTTTTACTTTCTTAAAAATGTTTTTATGTCCATTGTCTAATAGATACAAAACTAAAAGAAGGACGCTTGTAGATTTACGTGACCGTTAATCTCACGATCATGAGCCACGGAACCTCCTATTTACGTGGAATTCGAGCCACATGGCATGGCTACTAGGAATTTAGAAAGAAATTTAGTGAAACATTTTGGGAAAAATAACAAGATGTTCAGTAAAGAACATATAGCCTACTTTCTCCTAATGCATGGGTATTGTTATAACTCTTTGTCCTTTTCAAGGAGTATAATTGAATGTTGGTTGTAGTAGCTTGTTGAAATACAACGTGCTATAGGGATATTAAACATGAATAGGAGGTGCCCTTTGCTAGTGCTACCTCTGTAAAAAAAATCTTTCAATTCGGTTTCACCGTGTTTGAATTGATCTGGGGAATGGATTTGCACACATACATGGCCGCTATTTGCAAACTATTGGGCTGATGACCTTGTAGTCAGTCATAAGATGCTTTCCACAAAAAGGCATGTTGTTGCAAAATCCGGTAGAGATCAAATTATTAGGATGGTCGAAATTTGATTTAAGCTTTTAACATTTGGGTGGCTGTCATTCCGTTTCGGTCAAGATGGCGGCGATATAAAACATGACACTGAGGTGCCTTTTGCTAGTGCTACCTCTGAACCAAATTTCGTTCAATTCGGTTTCACCGTGTTTGAATTGATAGGGGGAATCGATATGCACACATACTTGGCCACCATCTGCAAACTATTAGGCTGATGATCTAGCAGTTTGGTCAGAATATGCTTCCCACATAAAGATTTGTTGTTGCAAAATTTGGTAGAGACTAGGTTATTAGGTTGGTCGTAATTACATTTTAGCCTTTAACATTTGGGTGGCCGCGATTACGTTTCCATCAAGATGGCGGTGATATAAAACATGACACTGAGGTGGCCTTTTCTAGTGCTACCTCTGTACCAAATTTCGTTCCATTCGGTTCCACCGTGTTCGAATTAATAGGGGGAATCGATTTTCACACAAAGATGGCCGCCATCCACAAAATATTAGGCTAATGACCTATTAGTTTGGTCAAAGGATGCTCCCTCCATAATGGTATGTTGGTGCAAAATTTGGTAGAGATCGGATGATTAGGTTAATCGTAATTTGATTTAAGCTTTGAATATTTGTGTGGCCGCCATTACGTTTCCGTCAAGATGGCGGTGATATAATACATGACACTGAGGTGCCCTTTGCTAGTGCTACCTCTGTATCAAATTTCATTCCATTCGGTTTCACCGTGTTCGAATTAATAGGGGGAATCGATTTTGACACAAAGATGGCCGCCATCCGCAAACTATCAGGCTAATGACCTATTAGATTTGTCAAAGGATGCTCCCTTCATAAAGGTATGTCGTTGCAAAATTTGGTAGAGATCGGATGATTAGGTTAGTCGTAATTTGATTTAAGCTTTGAACATTTGGGTGGCCGCCATTACGTTTCCGTCAAGATGGCGGCGATATAAAACATGACACTGGGGTGCCCTTTGATAGTGCTACCTCTGTACCAAATTTCATTCCATTCGGTTTCACCGTGTTCGAATTAATAGGGGTAATCGATTTTGACACAAAGATGGCCGCCATCCGCAAACTATTAGGCTAATGACCTATTAGATTTGTCAAATCATGCTCCCTCCATAAAGGTATGTTGTTGCAAAATTTGGTAGAGATCGAATGATTAGGTTAGTCGTAATTTGATTTAAGCTTTGAACATTTGTGTGGCCGCCATTACGTTTCCGTCAAGATGGCGGCGATATAAAACATGACACTGGGGTGCCCTTTACTAGTACTACCTCTGTACCAAATTTCGTTCCATTCGGTTTCACCGTGTTCGAATTCATAGGGGCAATCGATTTTCACACAAAGATGGCCGCCATCCGCAAACTATTAGGCTGATGACCTATTAGTTTGGTCAAAGGATGCTGCCCCCATAAAGGTATGTTGTCGCAAAATTTGGTAGAGATCGGATGATTAGGTTAGTCGTAATTTGATTTAAGCTTTGAACATTTGTGTGGCCGCCATTACGTTTCCGTCAAGATGGCGGCGATATAAAACATGACACTGAGGTGTCCTTTGCTAGTGCTACCTTTGTACCAAATTTCGTTCAATTTGCGCTCACCGTGTTCGAATTGATAGGGGGGGACAGACATTCAGAGTACACACACTCACACACACACACACACACAGACACACACATACACACACACAGACAGACACACTTTTTTTCGCCCTGTAGTGATCTCATAAGTCTATTTTCATTTTTGGCAAAAATCGAAAGTAGGATCAACATTGTGGGTTTACTACCCACAAAGTAGTCATAATGAGCCATGAAAAAGATAAATTTAGCTTTAGAAACCTAAGGATCCATAGCTTAGTATAACGTAAAAATTGAATTTCGCGACTTCGAAGGCGTAGTCGGTAGCATGCTGAACTGCTATGCCCAAGATCGTGGGTTCAAACCCAGCCGAAGTTGTCGGATTTTTAAGAGCGTTAAAATCCATAAGTATGCCTTTCTTCAGAGGGGAAGTAAAGCCGACGAGCACATAAAAGAATCCACCACTTCATTCGTAGTATGTAGCTAAATTTGTAGGTTATTTGGTTTAAAATGTTGTATCAAGTTCCAAAGTTCGCCGCTAGGTGTCAGTGACAGTGGCATTTCGTGTAGCCAAAGTTGGAACTAATTGAAATTGATCTTGATGGGGAGCCTACGGGCGTTCAATTCAAATACCCCGCTATGGCCATTGACTGCAATAATGATATACCGTAATAATAAAAAATGAAATTTTGAAAATATTGAAGATTTGTGACTATGTGCGATGCTTTTCGTATAAGGAACGTAAGCTAGTGTATGGTGCACTACCCCAGCGGTGGTCCGGGCACGGTCACCAAGAGCCAAATGATGAGCATGATTTGGTGCACCTAGGCCGAATCCCGCAAAACACACGGCAAAACCCAAGAAAATTGTTATGTTTCGCTGGGATCACATCAAAACCACAAGATTCTCACCGATTATATTTTGGAAATTCCGTGAAATTGCATTATTCTTAGTATTGGTTAATTATTCGTGCATTCGCTGAGATCGTATCTTTTTGTAACTTGTTACGGGTATTAATATCTAGAGAAAACACATGACTTACTTGACTTGTGTCCTGTGTCCCCTTTCGGAACAAAGGGCTGCAACAAAGATCCTCCATTGGTCTCTTCTCCTGGCAATCTCTTGTAGATCTGCCTTCTTCCCTCATCTCTTCCTCCACGCTTCTTTTCCAGGTCACCTTAGGTCTTCCCCTTAATGTTTCAACATCCAATTTTCGTAACCTGTTTCATGCTAAAGATCGTCTTTTCATCCGGCCGGTTTTTCTCTGTTGCAGTTTCAGTAATAATGTTATCTCGGAGATGCGGGTTATTGGTCTACGGTCTCCAAAGCACAGTGAGGGGGGGGGGGGGGGAAACTGCCCCCTTAGTGTCTGTGCCCACCTTCTGGTTACTTTAAGATTTGATGTTCGTCGCTACTCCCTGTGCTTCTGTTATCAATTTAGATCTCTACAGGATGTAACCAGACTCCCTTCTCCTTTCTCAACCGGGCTTGGGGCCGGCTATGGCAGAGTTAGCGAAAACAAATGCACAACGTTTATAATTTTGAAAACTAAGAGAAATAAGAACCGTATCATTATTGTGTGGTGGTGGGAAAGAATGGCTCATCAATATTTTATTAACTTTTGAGTGGAATCATATTAAACGTCAGAAGCTTGTATAACCTGTTCCTTTATGTATTTTGAAGTCCAGTAATTCATAAATCTTGCTTCTTGCGTTCTGGCCAGTCATCTATTCTCTTTCAAGAACTTCTTCAGTCATTCACTCCTAAGTTTTCTGTGCTCATCAGATATTACGAGTTTGGGCCTGTTCTTCGGTTCCTCATCGTGTAATTTGTGATTATCTACTTGAGTTCTGAACTTCTTTCTGTTGAGGATCAAATCAGATGTAATCTTAATTTCTTGTGTGTCCTTCTTAACCTCCTCCACATATTTCGTCATCCTCCTCAATCCTATTATATAATTATTTAAAGATTCTTTTGGTCAATCGTTTGTCGTCCATTCTTACTAGATGCCCGTAGAATTTCAGTCTTCGTTTTCGAATTGTTTCCGTGATCTTTTCGGATTACTTGTATAGATCCTCGTTTCTCCTTATTTCCATGTCCTGTGTGTGGTCTTCTGCGGTCCAAGAATTCCTCAAGATTTTCCTTTCTTTTCGATCTTGCTTTTCTACTTTTTATATATTTAGGTTGTTGCTGTTGTTTGAGTCTTCAGTCTTTCGACTGGTTTGATGCAGCCTTCCATGCTACCCTCTCTTGAGCTAGTCGTTTCATCTCTACATAGTTACCACACCCTACATCCGAGGCAATCTGCTTAATACAGTATATTCTAACCTTGGTCTAGCCCTACTGTTCTCATCCTCGGCCCTTCATTCTATAACTAAATCTGCTATTCCTGGGTGTCTCAGTATGTGTCCTACCAACCTATCTCCTTTCTTCATTAGCAGTTGCCAGAAACATCTCTCCTCTTCCACTCGTCTTAATACCTCTCCATTCATAACCCTATCTACCCATCTCATTTTCATAATTCTCCTGTAACACCACATTTCAAACGCTTCAATTCTCTTCTTTTTTGCTGAATCAATAGTCCAAGCTTCACTTCCATAGAGCGCCACGCTCCAGACAAAGGCATTCAAAAATGACTTCCTAATACCTAAATCTATATTCTATGTCAACAGATTCCTTTTCTGTTGAAATGCTTTCCTTGCCTGTGCTAACCTACTTTTTATATCCTTTTTGCTTCGTCCATCACTGGTTATTTTGCTTCCCAAGTAACAGAAGTCACCTACTTCCTTTAGCTGTTCATCTTTATATATTCTTGGTATAATCATTGTAATTATAATTTCATTATGGAATTTTAACACATAGTAATAGTACATTGTGCAACGAGCCTATAATGGCAATAATTAAGACACGAGTATGTTTATAAAACGAGCGTAGCGAGTTTTATAATTTCCATACGAGTGTCTTAATTACCAATATAGGCGAGTTGCATACGGCTGTTTATGTTCGACGATAATTATAACTTTATTATATGTTTTAACATAAATATTCATACATATCTGTGGGATTCAGTTAATTCAGTTAGTGAACAGGGCGCGCTGGCTTTGTTGACTGAATAGAGAGCATGCGTGGTCAAGGCACTCCGAAAGCAGAGACCATTCACTTTGCTTGCCAACACAGACATATATTGGATTTTGAGCGCATGCGCGAAGGTATCCTTACCTAATTGGTCACACAATTGTTTCTTGAGCTCTGATTGGTGGGAGAAACTGTTTCATAATGAAAAATAGTGTTATAATGAGCCTCATTATGATACAGTTTTCTGACACATAATGTTTACATTTCGACATCGTCGAACATAAATAATATGATACGTCTTATGATAGAAACGTCTGATTGTAACGCATGTTATTGCTTTGGATTCAATCGAACACACAATCGCCTGTCTGCGTACTCAGCCTGTTGTTTCGACGCAGTACTTCACAATTCATTTTGCACACCTTCCTCTCCGTATTGTTTTTATTGCATACGTTATTTCAATACAACCTCTCGGTCTATTTCGATTTTACCTCGACTTCTTATTTGTAGTGTAGTCTACCCTGGTGGAACTCGGGGTAACGTAAGCCGTCTTCGGAATTCAGTTGCACGTATTTGCTCTCGAAATACGCACGTCTGCTCCACTGGGCATGTCATTTGCCCATCATCCTGGGTACGACATGGTAAATAATGGATATCATTGGACGAAACCAGCTATAATAGCAAATACAGCTCCTATGGATGGAACATAATGAAAATGAGCAACATTGTATGAATTTGCTAAAACTACTCCTGTTAGTGCACCAATGGTGAATAAGAAAACAAACCCTAAAGCTCACAGTAATGAAGGTCTATACTAAGTCTAAGAATTATAATGTCCAATTTACTCGAGTAAATCATCCAATAGCGATAACTACCCCCACGCTTAACATCTTACGCTCTCCAAGAATATTGATGCTGTAAGTATCCTACAGGACAGTTTAAAATGGTATGAAGTTTTGCCAATTATGGAGCAGGAAGTTACACGCTCAGCTACGCTGAGAGGTAATGCTACTTGCATTCTAATGAATAACCTAGAACAGATGAAGAAGATGCTGCAGATATTAAATAAGGATTACCGACTCAAATCAAACTTATAGCGTCTATGAAATAAATTTGTTTTCCTATTCCATATATTGTATTTTCAAAATATTAATAAATATTTGCTAATGATATCATTCGAAATCAATGCTTTTCAGTCTGTCAAAACATTTATACCCAGTTGTAATTGGTCTTTGCCTAAGCTGAATAAACATTACATGAGATTAATACAAACTTATCACTTGGATACGATACGATGATGATATTTTAAAACAAGTAGTTCCGTGAATAACTATACAGCCTATTTTCATATATCCTACTTATAATAACTGCCACAATCAACATACAAAATTTCAGTTTAATTGCTGTAACAGATTCGTAGATATTGAGAACCGTCTAAATATTTCAGATGGTCGCCAGGTTGGATTTTTATTTTTGTACTATTACATTAAGATTATTGTGTACGTGTGGTATTCAAACTTCAATCGCATGATTAGACAACAAGAAGTAAAAACGAGATTTTAAAATTACGCACAGCAGCCATCTTGTGATAATGCAAACCATTGAAATAAATTAGATGCCAGTGGATCAACATTTGTATAAGCATTTAACGTGCAACGCTTCACGGCACTCGGATAGTTAATTCGCGAGAAACGTCCATTTAAATATTTATACTTCGCGTCGCCGCCATGTTGGATTTGTGCTCACCAGGTTCCTGAAACTCCTATAGGTGAACATATGTTCATAGTCTCTATGAACATTAAAAAATTCAGTTTGGTTGCTGTAAAAGATTCATAGATATTGAGAACCGTCTAAATATTTCGGGAGCTCACCATTTAGGAGTGTTATGTGAATAGGCAATAGAGTTATGTACCATTCAAGGACAATTATTGCCTAGGTTCATTATTCAAACTTTCACTTCGATCGCATGATTACGACACAAGAAATTAAAACTTAATTTTAAAATTTCGCACAGCCGCCATCTTGAGGTTATGTAAGCAATTGAATTAAATTAGATGGCAGTGCATTACAATCTGCAAAATCAATTACTGTACCACATTTGACTGCGCTCAGAGAGTTAAATCACGAGAAAAGTCTATTAAAATATTTTAAATTCGCTTGGTCGCCATGTTCGTTTTGTACTTTACAGGTTTATGAAATATACATAGGTATACCTGTATCAGTACCCTTTATCACCGTACAAAATTGCAGGGTGATATCTGTAACAGTTTCGGAGATATAGAATGTCAGTGAAATATTTCGCACAGCCGCCATTTTGAGGTTATGTAAACAATTGAACTAAATTAGACTCCACTGCATTACAATGTGTATAAACATTTGCTGTACCAAGTTTCATTTCATTTAGATAGTTAAATCGCGAGAAACGTCTATTTAAATATCTGAACTTCGCTTGGCCGCCATGTTGGTTTTGTAGTCACCAGGTTTTTGAAAGTCTCATAGGTGAACTTCTAGTAGTGCCCTTTATCACCGTACACAATTTCAGGGCGATATCGGTAATAGTTTCGGAGATATTTAATGCTAGTGAAATATTTCGCACAGCCGCCATGTTGGATTGGAGAGACGTAACAAAATTTGAAGGGCACGGTCGAGGTCGCCGGGAATAGTGGTATGAACTTCCCGAGTTTCATTGAAATCGCTCCAGCAGTTTCGATTTTATTAGGGGGGGACACACACACGAATCACACACACACACACACACACACGCACACACACACGGACAAAAGGTGATCTCATAAGCCTATTTTTTCAAAATTGAAAATAGGCTAAAAATGCTTAAGAAATTTCACTTAGCGTTCCCTCAAGGAGAAGGATATTTCATTGCTACTGTTCCATTTTCTCACGATCACCTTCATTACCTTGTTCACTTTCCCCACTACCAGGACAAAGGTGTACAGGGCTGATGACCTTGATATCCTAAATGTAACAACAATAACAAATCATACACGTAATCGAAATCTATGAGGATGTGAAATCGTATTGTTTAGGGTGTTAGGGTTGGAGAGAGGTGCAGTTGTTCGGATCTCTAGCTGAATGTACCTTCTCCACAGTAACGCAAGGAAAATTGTCCTAGGGTGCGTTATTCCATATTCATATGATAGAACTAACATCTGAATGGTTACGATTACTACTATGGTTGAATCTCACACAAATAGTGAAGAAAAAGTGTCATTACACGTTGATCACGGAACGTAAATGTCGCCATTTTAGGTATCAGAAACAGGTCTCGCTCTAGCAGCTGACAGTAAGTTTATGGTGCTGCCGTCTTTGACACGGATTCACAAAGAGTGCTTCGTTCTATGAGTCAATACTGCATGATGCCACTTGCTCCCAGTCTCAAGAAAAATAAATACGAGTCCTTTGTACTTGAATACAGCTTGTAATAACACTACAACAATGTACCATCTTAATACATGTCATTAGATTCCAGGAACATAAAAGTACTCTGGTTGATATCCCCTCAAAATGAAACAGTATTAACTAGAACATCATTCTTATCTCATAAACACGACGCAGCAAATTTCTTGGGTTAATGTCTAGCCGACTGCAGCTAACGTATTTTGAAACCAATTATTCTATATCGCCTTTTTCTTTGGCATAATAAATTGTTCTTTGATGCTGAACAAGGAATTCAGTTTTATGTGTTTCTATATTCATATTAAAGGATGCATTGCTCCCTTTGAAGATCTTTATTTCAAATATATGGTAAGTAATTCCACACGTTATATTGCAAAAGTCTCGACAAAATGCAGTTCGTATGTGTTTTCTGAACTGCTCCTCCTGTACTTTGGAGTGTCCGATGAAACACTTCGGGAGAATCTAGAACTCATTCACCAGCGATTTGTCATACTTCCTGTAAACAGAACCTAAGAGACGAATTCTCTTTATTCACACGTCACATGAGGATTGGGAAGGAGGTGGCCGTTGTCTTAATTTAGGAACCATCCCGGCGTTCAACCGGAGTATAAGTGGGATAATATTAAACAAACTCTTCATTTTTAGCCTACTTTTCACATTTTGCAAAAATGAGGAAAAAGTAGACTTATGAGTTCGATCCGGGCAAATGTGTGTCTGTCTGTCTGTCCGCCTGTCTGTCTGGCTGCGTGTGTGTGTCCCCCTACCTACACCTGAACATCTCAATGCCGTGTATGAAAATGATGTCAGTGCTACCAACTGCTGAAAAATCGCAATTGAAATTTGAGCTCCATGTTGGATATCATGAAAGGTATGAATGGGAGCTATTTCAAAATTGGCACACGTATAGATAATAATATTTCAGTTTAATTTCCAGGAAGCCATACATGGCAGTGTTGCCAAAACGAGTATAAGCCTGCTGATAGGTCCAATTTTTAAATACATATAACTTCTACACTATTAATTGGAATTCAACCAAATTTCGTATGTGCTATGTGTACATAAACATATATGATTGACCGTATTCTTAAGAGCCACCAGGGCTGCCAACTGGTAATGAATGCTCTCAATGTTATCCAAATACCAATATATCAGAAAGTATGCAAGCCGACAGCTTTAAACTATGCACACGTATAGTACCTGACATTCTATATTAATTTGGAGTAACTTATACTGTATAAGTCAGTGCTACCAACATGGCTCTAAGCCTGCTGAGAGGTCCAACTGTAAATACATGTAACTTCTATACTATCATTTGGATTTCAACCAAATTTCATATGTGCTATGTGTACCATAACAGATATGACTATGCGTATTCTTAAGAGCAACAATGGCTGCTAACTGTTAATAAATGCTGTCTCTTTTTTACCCTAATATCAATATATCAGAAAGTATGCAAGCCAATAGCTCTAAACTTTGCACACGTATAGTACCTGGCATTCTAGATTAATTTGGAGTAACTAATATACGTCAGAGCTTCCAACATGATTCTAAGCCTGCTGATAGTCCAATTTTAAAATGCATGTAACTTCTATATTAACTAATGGATTTCATTCAAATTCTTACAACAATAGACCATATCATTTCAGTTTATTTCTGACCAATACAAGAATGACATTGTTGCCAACATGATTTTACGTGCGCTGTTAGATCTAATGTTTAACTGTATGTAACGTCCATGCCAGCCATTGGACTTCAACCAAATTTTTGTATTCTGTACCTTAAGAGATGGAACTAAGAATATATTCTGTCACCAGGGCTGCCAACTGTAGTGCTCTATTAGGCTACATTATGACAGGTATACAGTATTTCGAACTAATTAGAAATTTCGATATTACCAACTTAATTTCGTCATTATTCTAGATAGATCCATATAGATTAATCATTGGCATGAATCTTACATTTTAAGAAAGTAGGCCCTTTTGTTCGTCACGGAACTTCTTGTTTGGATTAATTATTGGTGCTTCAGCATTCAACTATGGGAAATGAGCGCATTTTTCTTCCTGGAGAAACCACACAGACTAATGGTACTATTAACATTGAAGACGGTCATCTCAATAAAACTACTAAATTTAAGTACCTTGATTCTCTCATCACTTCGGATGGCGAGACCATTCTCGACGCCCTGAGCACGAGTATATACTGCGTGGCTGAAATAGAATACTGTGTGATAAGAAAAATACCTATCCACCTGAAAAGAAAGGTTGACAGAACCATGACAAAGCCAGTGGCACTCTGCGGCACAGAATGTTGGCCAGCCTCAACCAAACATGAACAAGTTTCTCCATGGTATGGAAATGAAAATGCTGCGTTGGTCCATGGGTATTACAAAACTTGAACAAGTCAGAAATGGACATGTTAGGAAACAAATGGGAGTTGCAACAATCAAAGACAAAATGAGGGAAGCGCGTCTTCACTGGTATGGGCATGTCACTAGAAGTGATGAGAACTCTGTGATAAGAACGGCCCCCCGATATGATTCAGGAGGACATCGACCCCGTGGGTGCCCAAAGAGACGATGGATGGATAGAATCAGTGAAGACCTACTGGTGTGTGGCCTCAAACCTGAAGATGCCCTGACAGGAAGAAGTGGCAAACAGCAACCAACCAAGTGGACCCTGCTCCAACGCGGGGAATACCCTAGAATAAAACGATAAACCACACTCCGTATTTGATTGACAAAATTCATTATTAATAAGTAAACTTATAAATAGCCTTGAATTTGTTGTTGCTGATTAATTGAGAGGCTTTGCGACATCGTTGTCATGTAGGCCCCGAGTACTTGGGTATCTGTGTGGAATTTGTCTGATAACCACAGTTATTGTGATGGCTATATTAGTGTGTGTATTATTTTGTAATTCAGAAAAGGATTGCGAAGGGGGAGCCCATGGCCTTCACTTAAGGAGGAGCATGCAGCTTAAGGACCTAAAATAATAACGATTTTAATATTTATTTATTTATTTACTTATCGTATGGCTTTTAGTGCCGGGAGTGTCCGGCTCGCCTGAGTCTGTAGCTGCTTCCTGCGGACACCCTTAACAGGGCCAGTCATAAATCTCGTTTAACAACTATACTCATTTCTAAGATAACACACATCTTGCTTTTTAAAGAAAAGTTCTACATTTTCAAAATTTAAAAAATATATATGTCTATCCATTTTTTTAAATTTTCCCCTTGTTTTGCGTTGATCTTCGCCATTTCCGTCATAGCTTCCATGTTTATAGGAATTGTTGGACTTAAATTGTTTTACAGTTGGTGTTAAACTTTCAGATACAAAATGAAATGCATTAATGTCCACATTATTATTTAATTAAGAGTTATTATTTCATTTTTATTCTGAGCAAACTCAAAACATATTTTTAACGTTCCTTGGAAAGGCATGGGTGAGATTCATTTCGTACCTGAAGGCTTAACGCCCAGTTTTAAAAAAAGAAAAGTCCAAAAATTCCTATAAACATGGGAGGTTTGGGGAAACGGTGAAGATAAGTACTAAGATAGAAACTACTGTAATTTTGAAAAACAAAGGATAAAAATAGTTAAGATTTTAACTTTTCAAAACTCAAACGTTCCTTCTAATAGCAAGATGTGTGTGTTTCCTTGGAAATATGTATACTTTTTTGCACAAGATCTATGACAGGCACAGTTATAACATTAAAATAGTTATTGTTTTGGCTCCTTAAGCTTAAGAACCATCCCAGTATTTGCCTGGAGTAGATGTGGGGGAAACCACGGAAAACCACGTCCACGATGGCTGAAATAGAATCGAACCCATATCTTCTCAGTTCTACCTCACGCGGCTAAGTGTATCCTGTTTCAGCCTTCAAACCATAATTCACTAATCACGATAATAATGCATTAATTGTCGTATTAAAAAAAATCGCTATCGTTTTACCCTCCAGGGTTGGCTTTTCCCACGGACTAAGCGAGGGATCCCACCTTTACCGCCACTGAGGGCAGTGCCCTGGAGCTTGAGACTCTGAGTCAGGGATACAATTGGTGTGTGTGACCAGCACTACGATCAGGCGTCCTCACCTGCAAAGCGAACAGGTGGCCTGATGAAGAGATGGGAAGAGTGGGACGGTTGGGCAAGGAAGTGGGAAGGAGGCGGCCGTGGCCTTACAGTAGGAACCAATCCCGGCATTTGCCCGAAGAGGAAGTGAGAAACCACGGAAAACCACTTCGAGGATGGCTGAGGTGGGACTCGAACTCCCTCTACTCATTTGGGCTACCCGAGGCTGAGTAGACCCCGTTCCAGTCCTCATACCACTTTTCAAATTTCGTGGCCGAGCCGGGAATCGAACCCAGGACCTCCGGGGCGGCAGCTAACCATGCTGATCCCTACGCTACGGAGGTGACTGTCGTATTTAAATTAAATAGGAATAACTAACTAATCGTTAGTAAAGAGTTGGTCAAAACGGCCCTAAGGTTGATGACCATCTTCTTGCTTCGCTCAAACTTCAAGCAATATGCCTGTTAAACCAGAAGCCTATAAGTTTTAAGTTTACTACTGCTCGAGTGTGTTAGAAGAAGAGATGCCGGGCTGTTGTCTCAGATATATGGTTATTTACAGCCACGAACATCGCACATAAAATTCTTCTTGTGTATCTCAGCCTCAAATGACTTCCAATTTCCCTGGCACAGTCTTTTCTTATCTCATCCTTCTTGTAGGGCCGTTACATGGATGGCGCGCGTCCAAGGCCCCTCGCAGCTCTGCTAGACCACAACTCGTTCTGCGGCTGAAGCCAGATGACCACTCTCTGCACTTGTCTTGCCCATAAAATGGAATTGTTCCGACCCCCAATTGAAGATGTCCGGTGAACCTAGAAACTAGCTGATGAAATTCATTGCTTAGCCATTTTATTTCTTTATGTGAATGGGCGGCAGTTGTGAGAGAGAAAAGGACGGAGGATTGAACAAACAAGACCAAGATACAACCATAGGCTTTTGTCTGTGCAGCATTTACGTTCCATAAGCTAAAGAGGCGTACAAATGATGAGACTCAAGGATAACTCTTGTAATTTTCAGGATGTATTGTCACAACTAGCAGAAGTACCCATTCTTCGAACGGTCTTCGGTATTAATAACCAGATGTTATCAATTGAGCTACTGTTGCAATGTTTAGGGGCTTGGAACCTGTTTGTTGGCAAAGAAAAATTATTAGTTAAAATGTGCTCTCAAACTAAATTTACCTAACGTGTTCTTCCTGGCGTGAAAATAAAATTGAAAACTTCGTAGAAGAATCGCAATACACGTCACATACGAACTGACCCTAACCGTTGTATCAAGTGCCCAACTACAGGAAGACCACTTTTATAAATTATAAAGGCTTGTGGTGCATGAAAATTCAGTGTTTTTAGCCTCCAATGGCCCAAATTCCTAAAATCAGCAATAAACAGTCTACTATTTCTATTCAGGAATTTTTGAAAATAACGTTGATGTTTGGAGATATAATAGACCTTCTGTACGACATATCGCACGTGTAAGTCGTGTGAAAAAATCTAGGGTACTCCATTTGCAACCTTTCACAGAAATGTAATAAATGGAGTGGCATTACTTATTCCAGAAATAGATGGAAAGTTGGATGCCATCTCTTGAGATACTGTTGTCATGGTTAGTGGCTTGCATTCCTTCTTTAGTTTATTAAATGAAATTATTTTTCTGGGAATATCTAAGAAACTGTTGGGTTTAGAGCCTTAAAATATAGTTTTCGGGGACCCTTTACGGCTC
Source organism: Meconema thalassinum (assembly GCA_946902985.2). Taxonomy (NCBI): domain Eukaryota; kingdom Metazoa; phylum Arthropoda; class Insecta; order Orthoptera; family Tettigoniidae; genus Meconema; species Meconema thalassinum. Next base: position 926,064,915 of record OX336388.2, read on the forward strand.
TTGAGGGGCCCCGAGTTTTGTTTCTGACCCCAAGGGTTTGAAAATGAGCTTTGTCTCTTCGTTGTACGCCATAATAATGATAATAATTAAAAGAATAATATTAATAATAATAATAATAATATAACAAAATAGGGATAGGGATATAATAGACCTTCCGGACCATACCCGCACGTGTAAATCGCGTTAAAAAATTATAGATTACCCCTTGACCCCTTAAGCGCATTATATGTATTGATGAATATTTTAGCTTAATTTGGATCCGTTATAACCTTATTGCCGTTTGCAAACCTTCACAGTAATGTAATAAATGGAATTGTATTGCGTCTTACAGAAATAGATGGACCTCTGAGATTCTGTTGCCATTGTTACCGGCATGCATTCCTCCATTAATTTATTAAGTGAAATTAGTTTTTTGGGTATATCTCAAAACCTGTTGGTTTTAGGGCCTTAAAATGTGGTTTTCGGGGTCCTTTTAGGGCCCCCAAGTTTCGTTTCTCACATTGAGGGTCTGAAAATGAGCTTTGTCTCACGCTTATTTCAGCATGTATTTTAAGGGGGTGGACCCCCTGTTATGAGAGGTACGGTGAAGAGTTACATCAATGATTAGTGTCGTGCCTCTGATGGATATCTGTATCAAATTTTACGTTAATCCACCCAGCCGTTCTCGAGTTATAAGGACACAAAAAATTGTCCACAGACAGACAAAAATATATGTTTGCGTGCATCCGTCACAAAACAGTCTGAAACGGGAAAATATGTCAAACTTTCGTAGAAAAGCCGAAAAATCAGACAAACATTCATTTTTATATAATAGAGAAGGGATATAATAGACCTTCCGTACTACACCCGCACGTGTAAATCGTAGGAAAACATTCTAGAGTAACCCTTGACCCCTTAAGCGCATTGTATGTATTAATGAATATTTCAGCTTAATTTGGATCCATTATAACCTTATAGCCGTTTGCAAACCTTCACAATAATGTAATAAATGGAATTGCATTGCGTCTTACAGAAATAGATGGACCTTTTTTTTTTTTTTTTTTAAGGAAACTTGTTTATTGTCTTCATATATTTAAGGTACATAGGTGATTGTGAGGTGGTAGATGAATAACAATCATGGATATTGATGAGTTTATCATAGTTATACTAGTCTACTTAATGTTCAATGTTCAATCACTATCATAATGCACAAAACACTCACATGATGCGGATGAGCTGCTGGGCATAGTCCCCCAGCCGGTGAGTTCTTGTAGTACAGCGAAGGCTCGTGAGGACACACTCACTTACCTCGGACAGCATTTCGAGTTCTGTATATGGCCCCGTAGTTTTCAGCACACAGTGCACATAGCAACCGAGGAGTAACACTACCGCACTGTTCAGTTGGGGCGGTTGAAGGCTAAATGTTCGTCGGATCACCCATTCAGGAGTGATGGAGGTAGTAGGACAGTTCATGAAGCTATTCAGGACCCGGGTGAAGCGGTTCCAGGTCGATCGAATCGGATCACACTGCGTAAATCGGTGCAGGATTGTATCCGGATGGGAACATGAAGTGCATAAGGCGTTCGCCACCATGTGAATGCGATGGAGTCTGCTGTTTGTTGGTATAAGGTCATGGATTACTTTATACCAACTTTCCTTCGCTGCGCTGGGAAGAATACGATTGGAGACATTCCTCCAGACTCGATTCCAGTTGACGATCAATGCGGATTGCATAATTCTGGGGGCAACATACTGTTGTTCCATGATAGAACGATACAGCTTTTTCGTTGAGATAGACCTGATGACGTCTTGTGGCACGTAGCTTAGTTCAACTCTCAGATACCGGACATGAGGTGCATGATGATTGATATCATAATAAGCAGGTGGGTTCGAGCAGTCATAGGGACTACACCATCTCCGTAGGAAGTTATGTGACTCATCGGTCCCGAAGCCTGTAAGCAGTTGCAGGTGTCGTTTGAGGAATAAGGGTCTAGCTTTCTTTTCAACGTCGATGAGTCCCAGACCTCCCTGGGATTTATGCAATGTTAATGTGCTGCGGGAAAGACGTAATAGAGCTCCTTGCCAAATAAACCATCCGACGGCAGAAATAATACGTGTACCCACCATTCTTGGCATAGGAAGAATTTGACTGAGATACCATATTTTACTTAAGCTGAACATATTCACGTACATTGTTCGTTGGTGTAAGAGGAAGGAGCGGTACCGCACTTGTTGCAAGGCACCACGCACAGAATGTAGGGCAACGTCCCAGTTCTTTTTAATCATTTGGTGTACACTATTCAAGAAAGATATGCCTAATATTTTGAGTTCTGAGGCGATCGTTACCCACGCCGGGAGAACCCCTTGGACGCGGTCCAATTTCCCAATCCACATCGCCTTTGTTTTCCGTCGGTTCAGCCGCGCACCAGAATATCTCCCGTACTCATCAAGGTCCGTGAACAGTTGCTGCATGTCAACGGTTCGATCCACCCCAAGGGTGACATCATCCGCATATGCAAAAATACTGATCTCCGTGCCATTGCAAGATGTATGGAGATTACAAAGAAGGGGTTCCAGAGATAGAACAAAAAGAAGCATGGACATCGGACACCCTTGCCTGACTCCACGATGGATGAGGAGTGGCCTTGTGAAATACCCATTTACACTCACTTTTGAAGATCCACCATGAAGAATTTTGCTCACGAGGGCAATAAACCGCATATCGAAACCAATAGCTTGAAGAGTCGCAAGGATGTATTTATGGTTTACCCTATCAAAGGCATGGTCAAAATCCAGTGATAATAACAGTTTCTTCTTATTGCCGACCAGCGACTCACTAATGACATCGCGAATAGCACATGTAGTGTTGACAATGCACCTGCCTGGTACCCCACCCGATTGGTGGCGAGATGTGGCTTCCTCCATAAAGGCCTGAAGTCTCGTTTTCATACATTTCGTGAAGATCTTGTAGTCAAAGTTTAAAAGCGTCAGTGGGCGAAAGTCCCTGAGCTGTGTTGGTTGTGTAATTTTTGGGACTAATACCACCAGGCCATCTTTCAGGGTGTCGATATTTCGTCCAGGACGACAAGCATCATTCACTACGGCTGTAAGTTCATCGCGAATGGTAGTCCAAAACGTCATGTAGAAAGCTCTCCCCAGGCCATCAGGACCAGGACTCTTGTTTGGCGCACTGTGGCGTATGGAGGTATATATTTCTTCGGCGGTGATGTCCTGGGTCAAGCACTCTTGTTCTCTGTGCAAAAGTCTTCCTCGTACACCATCGAAGAACGGATGCTGGTGGTGAAGTGGGACTGGGGCGTCGTCTGTGTACAAGGACTGAAAGAAGTTCTCTACCGTTTCTGTGATTACGGTATGACTAGTCACCATGTGTCCCTCAGGTGTCATAATGCGGTTGATGTACTTCTGACGGCCTTTGCGGCACGCCCGTATAAAATGATAAACGGAGGGTGCCTCTGATGCCAGATGTTGATGATCCTGTGCTTGAAGTTTGAGTCCTTCCAATGCTTTGCGCTGCAGCGTGAGGAGCTGCGCTCGGATTTTCTTTATTCGGCGATATGTATTAGGGTTGGTAGGGTCTTCGTTGTATAACTGTCGTAAACATTTATAGTAGAAATCTGTCGTCTGATGGATGTGGCGTCTTCTCTCGGCACTGTAGGCCTTCAATAACCTAACAGCTCTGGGTTTCGCATACTTCAGCCACCACTCAAGAGTATCTTGAAACCGGTGAATGTGGCGTTTCCAGTTATGCCATTCAGTGGCAAAGCTATCTTTCATGTCCAAGTGTGTCAGAATAGAATCATTTAACCTCCATGTTCCTCTCCCACGGCGAGGTCCCAATTCTGGTTGGCGAATCTTTCACAGATACGCACAATGGTTTGAAAACTCCACCGGGCATACATCTGTTTCTCTCACGTGTTCTTTCAATTCCCCGCTGACATATATTCTATCCAGTCGAGAAGCACCATTATGGTAGTAGTACGTGTAACCGGCTGACCCCGACGGCTTCAGTTCCCATGTGTCTTTTAAACGTAACCCTTGTATTAACGCAGATAGTGCAGGGCAGCCCTGAAATTGGCCACTTTGGTCTTTGGGCGATAGCACTGCGTTAAAATCCCCACCGAGGATTATATTGCCGGTATGATTATGGAGAAGTGGGAGAATATCTGTGGTATAGAAGAGCCGGCGTTGTATCCTGGCCTGCGAACCAGAGGGAGCATATACATTGACAATCAAAAGATCTCGAATACGGATACTGATTCCGCGTGAGTTGACTAACTGGACTGGATCCACATATGGTATATGGTCCTTAATGTAGATAGCTGTACCACGTTTGTGCTCATTGACATTAACTATTTTATCGTAGCCAGAGATGGTAATGAGGTCTTCAGTAGCCACTTCTTGCAACAGAACAATATCCACATCTTGGTCTCGTATAAGGTTGCGTAAGAGCGACTGTTTACTAGCAGTTTGAATGCAATTTACATTGAGTGTCATTAGCGTGTATGTCAACAACATCGTCAGATAGATAGACATGTGTTTTACCGAAATAAACAAGATGGAGATGGGGTGGTCTTTAACGCTTGTCGCTCGACTTCCCGCCTTGTAGTCGGGGGTCCCTGACACCCGCATAAGGCTTGTGCGTTCCCTCTTTTGACGCCCGGATTGTTTTAGCTTTGGAGGAGGTTTTCAAAAGTGCCTGTTCTTTAGGAGTTAGTTCCTTGTTGTCCATGATCCCCTGGTCCCGTGACCCCGTCTCTTCTTTATCCATGTGTCTGGAGGGGTCGTCTTCTATTTCATCCGACCATCGTATACCAGCGGTCTGTGGTTCACAACTAACTATGGACTGGTTTGAGGGTGGCATACTGGTAGCATTGTCTCCTGAGGTCACGCCTTCTGTGACCGCATCAGGTCTGTCAGTGCTAGTGTCAGGTTTCTGGTCAGTTTTAGGAACTAGAGAATTGGCCGTCCTACCTAGACTGCCATTGGTGTATTGGCTAGTATCAGACAAACCTGGCAACGCTGGCTGCCCGTTGAGTTCCTGTTGTAATGTGGGAGTATGTTGTTGTTTACTAGTGGAGGGCAATGACCCAGCTGGTTGCGGCGATAAGGCGGTGGAGTGAGAAGGCGACATGTCCATCGTGTCTTGTGCTACAGCTGACGTATCAAGTGGGGCAAGTTGTTCGGCAGAAATACGGACGTTAGATGAACAAGGTGCCGATAAGGCAGGCGAGACAATGTCACTGTCCTTGTTGGCTACAATTTCACTGAGAAGCTTAGGGCCGGTTTTATTTTCAGTTTCACCGCGCCTCACTGGGCATTCCTGTCTAAAGTGATCAGTGGCATTACAATAAAAGCATGATCGAGGTTGTCCATCATACACCACCTGTGCTTTGTAGCCATCGATAGAAATAATGGGTGGAATTGCAGTTTTCAGTTCAATCCGCATAGCCCGAATACCACTCAAAATATTGAATAGGTAGGTAGCTGACCATCGTTCGTTTCTAATTTCACGAACTTTCCCGTACTTACTAAAGTACGACATTATCCGGTCATTCGGCAGTTCAATGGGAAGGTTCATGACTCGGATTAGTTTGCTGTCAACATCCGCACAAGTTATAATTACCTCAGATATAGAGCCATTAAATTTCCGTACCTGGGATTTTCCGTTGGTACTGTTGAGGACCTTCTCCATCAGTAGTTTGCTGGTGAACTTGATGAAAACAGCAGCTTCCAGATTGTCTAGTTGAATGGCTTCTAATTGGTCCACGTTGAGTTTTAGGGTGTATTGAATCCACTCATGTATTTCTGCAGGGCCTGGTTTATTGGCCTTGTCGGGGAAAGCACATTTTATAGTGTTTTTCCTAATACTGTTGGTTGCCATTTTTACTGTACTTGAAAAGACTTGAAAGTTAGACACTCGATTACGTAACTCACAACGAAGCAGAGCGCAGCGAACCGGTCGCTGCCGGGATTCAGACCGGACTGATGTCCTCTGAGATTCAGTTGCCATGGTTACCGCCATGCATTCTTTCATTAATTTATTAAGTGAAATTAGTTTTCTGGGAATATCTCAAAAACTGTTGGTTTTAGGGCCTTAAAATGTGGTTTAGGGCCCCCGAGTTTCGTTTCTCACATTGAAGGGCTGAAAATGAGCTTTGTTTCACCCTTCTACGCCTATTTCAGCATGAATTTTAAGGGGGTAGGGCCCTTTTTATGAGAGGTACGGAGAAGAGTTACATCAATGATTAGTGTGGTGCCTCTGATGGATATCTGTATCAAATTTTACGTTGATCCACCCAGCCGTTCTCAAGTTATAAGGACTCGTAGAAGTTGTCCACAGACACACAGACAGACAGACAGACAGACAAAAATTTTATTTTTGCGCGCATCCGTCATAAAACAGCCTGAAACGCGCAAATATCGCAAAATTCCGTGGAAATTCAGAAAAAACAGACAAACTTTCATTTTTATATATAGAGAGATGCTGTAAACCTCTCCTCGAAAACGGAGCGACCTTTGAAAACAAAGTGTTAAGAAAAATCTTCGGGTCGGTATTAGAGCAGGGAAACTTCAGAAGAAGAAAACACACAGAAATTGACGCATTGTATAACGAACGGGATGTGATAGCAGTAATATGGAGCAGAAGAATAGAATGGCTGGGACATGTACTGAGAAGGGAAGAAGGGATGGTAAAAAAGAGTGCTAGAAGGAAAACCACAAGGAAGAAGACCCCTCGGTAGACCGAAATTGAGATGGCAGGATGGAGTTAGGAAAGACCTGAAGGCCCTGGGCAACAAAGAACACTATCATACTTCTACTTCACACCATTTGAATTTCACACACACACTAACCGAGATTTGAAGTCAGGATAAAACACTGAAGGACTGCTTTCTAATCTTCGGAGACAATGAGAGATATTATTATTATTATTTTATATATTATATAATGCAGGGAAATCCGGCCTCCAGGCATCGCTTGAAAAGACCCATTTCATGACCAACATTAAAAAAGCCCCGAGATACATACAGTAATGACAACACAAGGGGATAAGATAAGTAAAGTTGTAAATTTCAAGTAACTTGATGAGATAATACAACCTAACGGACTCGACGAGGAAGGAAATCATGAGAGAGTCAGGAAAACGGAGCTTGCTTTCCACTTTACGAAAAACACATACAACAAGAAAGCGATTTCTATTAGAATTAAATTACGACACTACAAACAGTAATTCAACCAGTATCTGTATGCTTCGGAATGACTAGGACTAACAACTAAAAACGAAATTGATGAAATTGGAAAACGGAACGAAAAAAATTCTCGGACTAAAAAATGTGCTGACACATACTGATAAAGGTTTTGAATATTCCCGAAGGGTGTAGTTTCCATTTGAGCGGATAAATTATCAATAAATTATAAAAATGGTCCGGTTAGCTCAAACAACCTACCAGGTTTCGCCCCAGTGTGCCGTTGGGCTCGTCAGTTGGTACAGACACGCCTACCAATACGCGTGGCTAACATATACTGAGAAGGCCATGCAAGCAGTATTGACGTCACGAGCATGGCAATGTGCTACGGGAGTCAAACTCCCTTTCATAAAAACAAAAGCCTTACCTTGGCAATCCAAATAAGATTTTGAATATTCCCGAAGGGGGGAATATGATGTAGTTTCCATTAGAGCGGATGAATTATCAATATATGATAAAAATGGTCCGGTTATCTCAAACAATGCCAGCGTTTCAAAACCTTATTTGGATTTCCAAGGTAAGGCTTTTGCTTTTATGAAAGGGAGTTTGACAACCGTAGCACATTGGCATGTTTGTGACGTCAATACCACTTGTATTGTCTTGCATGACCTTCTCAGTATGTGCTAGACACGCATATTGGTATGTGTGTCTGTACCAACTGACGACCCCAACGGTACACTGGGGCGAAACGCTGGCATTGTTTGAGCTAACCGGACCATTTTTATCATTTATTGATAACATACCGATTACGCAGTAAGTTAACAAAGAAGTATATAAAACATGCAGCAGAATCTCAGATACCATACGAAAACGAAGGGATAAATTATTTGGACATGTTTCAAGAATGCCAGACGACAGACTCACTAAGAAAACTTTTAACCACTTCAACAAACCCAATAGAATAGGCAACTCTTATGAAAAATGGTTTGCTAACACCAAGAAAGATCTACAAGAAATGAACATCACTGATCAAGACATCCGCAACAGAACCACTTTCAGAAATAAAATATACACATATGAGGGGTTCCTGGAGCCAGAAACAGCGACCAAGAAGAAACAACATTGGACAGCTGAAAACAAAGAAGCTGTGAGCAAGAGAATGAAGGAATACTGGCGCCAAAGAAAACTGAAATCCTGAAATGCGACTTGTCAATACTGTGAAAATAATGTTTAACAAGTAGTTCCGAGAAGAACTATACAGCCTATTTTCATATATCCTACTTATGTTAATTGCCTCTATCTACATACAAAATTTCAGTTTGATTGCTGTAATAGGTTCGTAGATATTGAGAACCGACTAAATATTTAGGATGGTTGCCATGTTGGATTTTATATATGTAGGTCCTAGAGTTATGTTTAACAAGTAGTTCCGAGAAGAACTATACAGGCTATTTTCATATATCCTACTTATATTAATGAAGATTATTGTGTACGTGTAGAATTCAAACTTCAATCGCATGATTAGGGCACAGGAAGTAACATGGAGATTTTAAAATTTCGCACAGCTGCCATCTTGTGGTTATGGAAATAATTACAATAAAGTAGATGCCAGTGGATTAACATTCGTATAAGGATTTACAGTACTAAGTTTCACTGCACTCGGATGGTTAAATTGCGAGAAACGTCCATGTGAATATTTATACTTCGCGTCGCTGCCATGTTGGATTTGTGATCACCAGGTTATTCGAAGTCCTATAGGTGAACTTATGTTCATAGCCCCTATGAACATAAATAAAATCACTTTGATTGCTATACTAGATTCGTAGATATGCAGAGCCGTCTAAATAATTCGGATGGTCGCCATGTTGGATTGTTAAATGTATAGACCAAAGAGTCATGTACCATTAAAGAAAATTATTGCGTAGGTTCATTATTCATACTTTCATTTCAATCGCATGATTACGACACAAGAAATAAAAACTTAATTTTAAAATTCGCTAAGCTGCCATCTTGAGGTTATGTACACATTTGAACTAAATTAGATACCAGTGCATTACAATGTGTATAAACATTTACTGTACCAGATTTCATTGCGTTTGGAACATTAAATTGCGAGAAAGGTCTATTTAAAATTTTCAAATTTGCTTGGCCGCCATGTTCATTTTGTAGTTAACCATGTTTTGAAAGTCTTATAGATAAACTTCCAGTACTGCCCTTTATCTCCGTACAAAATTTCAGGGTGATACCGCTGATAGTTTCAGAGATATAGAATGCCGGTGAAACATTTCGCACATCCGCCATCTTGTGGTTATGAAAACAATTGAACCTAGTTAGATGTCGATGCATTACAATGCGTATTAACATATACTGTACCAAGTTTTATTGCGTTTGTTTGGTTAAATCGCGAGAAACGTCTATTTAAATGTCGCAAATTTGCGTGGCCGCCATGTTCGTTTTGATGTTATCAGTTTTTCAAAAGTCACATAGGTGAAATTCAAGTAGTTCCCTTTATCACCGTAAAAATTCCAGGGTGATATCGGGAATAGTTTCGGAGATATTGAATGCTGGTGAAGTATTTAGCACAGCTGCCATGTTGGATTGGTGAGACGTAACAAAATTTGAAGGGCACGGTCGGGGTTGTCCGGAATAGTGCTATGACCTACCGAGTTACATTGAAATCGCTCCAGCCGTTTAGAAGTTATTAGGGACACACACACACACACGGACAAAAGGTGATCTCATAAGCCTAATTTTTCAAAATTGAAAATAGGCTAAAAATATTTAAACGTACAAGATATTTTTTCAGGGTAATTGAGCGATATTTAAATCTAAAACAAGTTGTTCAGTAAAGAACATATGGCCAACGGCCTAGCCGTGTTGAAACACCGGATCCCATGAGAACTCCGCAGTTAAGCAACATTGGGCGTACTCAGAACTTGGATGGTATGCCGGTTCTAGGCATTGCGCGCTGTTGGCCAACATAAGGAGGAGCGGAAAGGCCCTGGCCACCCTACCGCAAGTAAACTCCGGCTGGGGGTAGCCTCTTCGGAGGCTCGGACCTGCCTTCGGGCAGAATACCAATTAATTTATTAAAGAACATATAGCCTACTTTCTCCTAAATGTATGAGTATAGTTATAACTCGTTGTTATTATCAAAGAGTATGCTATAATAGAACTATTCTTTGTTGAAGACCTTAGAAACGATTTACCTCTACCATGACGAATAGAAGGACCTAGTGTGAGGACTCCGCCATTATAGCACGGTAGTTTATGGTCCCGCCGCTACAAGCTCTGCAAGCGATAATGTCCAACAACGTGTCTTGTTGCTGGGTCGAGCCGGGTCTTAGAAAAGTGCGCGAGAAGTTACTGTGTGAGATATTTGTGTGAATTAAATTGAATTTTCTTTGAATTCAGTTCTTAAATTCAGTTCATTGTGTCTTGTGTACATCAGCGTTTTGTGTTGTGAACATATTTCTTACGCGGCTTTGTTAATTTAATAGTTCAACATGCCGTACTGTTTTTTGCCTGGCTGTAAGTCAGGGTATGGTAGAGTCGTTGACGATATACGATTTTTTTCACCACCGAAGAATAAAACTCAGTTTGAAAAATGGGCCAGAGCTATTCCAGGAAAGGATACGGAGTTAACGCGAAGTATTAGAATTTGTCAAATTCATTTCTCTGATGATTTGATAGTAAAATCAGGTAATTTTATAGTGAATGGTGAAGAAGTGGAAATCTCTTGTGTGTGGTGGAAGTTACGTCCTGGAGCAGTGCCTCATTTTTAGCCTACTTTTCACATTTTGCAAAAATGAGGAAAAAGTAGACTTATGAGATCGGGCAAATGTCTGTCTGTCCTTCTGTCTGTCTGTCCTTCTGTCTGTCTGTCTGGCTGTGTGTGTGTCCCCCCCCCCTATCAACTCCTAAACGGCTGGAACAATCGAAACAAAATTTGGTAGGAGTAAAGATCTATACCTGAATATCTCACGGCAATATTTGAAAATGATGTCAGTGCTACCAACTGCTGAAAAATCGCAATTGAAATTTGAGCTCCATGTTGGATATCGGGGAAGGTATGAATGGGAGCTATTTCAAAATTGGCACATGTATAGATAATAATATTGCAGCTTAATTTCAGGAGGCTATACATGGCAGTGTTGCCAAAATGATTATAAGCCTGCTGATAGGTCCAATATTTAAATCCATATAACTTCTACACTATCAATTGGAATTCAACCAAATTTCGCATGTGCTATGTGTACATAAACAGATATGACTGAGCGTATTCTTAAGAGCCTCCAGGGCTGCCAACTGTTAATAAATGCTCTCATTTTTAAAAATCCAAATACCCATTTACTGTATCAGAAAGTATACAAGCCGACAGCTTTAAACTATGCACACGTATAGTACCTGACATTCTATAATAATTTGGAGTAACTTATATACGTCAGTGCTACCAACATGATTCTAAGCCTGCTGAGAGGTCCAACTTTAAATACATGTAACTTCTATACTATCATTTGGATTTCAACCAAATTTTGTGTGTGCTATGTGTACCATAACAGATATGACTATGCCGATTCTTAAGAGGAACCAAGGCTGCCAACTGTTAATAAATGCTGTCTATATTTTTTTTAACCTAATATCAATATATCAGAAAGTATGCAAGCCAACAGCTCTATACTTTGCACATGTATAGCACCTGACACTCTAGATTAACTTGGAGTAATTAATATAAGTCAGTGCTGCCAACATGATTCTATGCTTGCTCATAGGTCCAATTTTAAAATGCATGTAACTTCTATACTAACTAATGGATTTCATTCAAAATTGACACAACAATAGATCATTATTTCAGATTTCTGACCAATACATATATGTCATTGTTGCCAACATGATTTTACGCGCGCTGTTATTAGATCCAATGTTGAACTGCATGTAACGTCCGTGCTATCCATTGGACTTCAACCAAATTTTGTATTCTGTACCTTAAGAGATGGAAATAAGAATATATTCAGTCACCAGGGCTGCCAACTGTAGTTCTCTATTAGGCTACATTATGCCAGGTATACAGTATTTCGAACTAATTAGAAATTTCGATATTACCAACTTAATTTCGTCATTATTCTAGATAGATCCATATATATTAATCATTGGCATGAATCTTAATTTTTAAGAAAAGTAGGCTCTTTAGTTCGTCACGTAACTTCTTGTTTTTCCTAATTTACCGAAGTGGTGAGAATAAGTCCCGTAAAGCTCCCCCAACAGGAAAAATAATCTCGACACCACCAGAAAAAGAAGAAAGAAGATTGAAGATGGGAGTGGAGCAAGGAATGAGGCATTAAAAGGTCAGTCCAATGTTGATAAGAATTTGGGTCATTCTAGTATACTTACTGATGCTGAAAAGACTATAATATTGCTCAAAAGGCGCCTAAAGAATGCTAATCGTAATTTAATTCGCGTTAGATCCTGCCTCAACTCGGCAAAATCGAGAATTAATTTGCTGGAGAAGCAGGTTCGAAATTCACAGGCATTTAATTACAAAGATAACAAACACCTTAGCAAGAAGGAAAAGATAATAGACACTATTCTCAAGAAATGCCAGGAAAAATCTCCCAATGGAATGAGGTACAGCAATGAATTCATTTTAGAGTGTTTATTGTTGTGAATAAAATCACCGAAAGGATTCAGTCATTGTCGGCGACATAATCTCTTGCCTCTGCCTTCAGAAAGTCACTTGAGAAAACTTTGTAAAGGACTTAAGTGCCCTTATGGAGTTAATACGCATAGTATAAATGCTATTTCAGACTATTTTAAGGAAGAAAAGAATGATAATTCACGTTACGGTGTTGTAATTTTCGAAGAAGAGAAGCTAAGAGAAGAAATCGAGTTAAATAGCTTTTATGATAAAGTAGATGGATTAGTTGATTTAGGTGAACACACACCTGACCTCCAGAAGAACGTACTTGCAAATCACGCTCTAGTGTTCATCTTCGTACCTTTCATGCAGCCAGTTGCTGTATATGCAAGCAGAAATGCTACTCCAGGGGACATTCTGGCAAAAATTCTAATATAGGTGATTTTGCAGTTAGAAGAGGCTGGGGCGAGGGTGGCTGGCTTTACTTGTGATGGTAGTCAATCAAATAAAAAGGCCAGGAATTCGTTAGGAGTCAGTGGCAAGACAAGCTCTCTACAACCTCACAACCTTAATACTGCAGATGTTACGAGAAAGATCTGGGCTTTCTCAGACTGTATACTCCAGGAATCTGTGCGTACGTAACATGTAATGAAGACCGTAGTTCTTATTTCCGTGAATTATATTTTCCATTGTGCCCTGCCATGCTATTTTAATTGTAATCGCTAATTACTTTTTAAAAGAGAACTAGTTATAAAGTAATTCGTTTCCCTTAGCACAAGACCAGCTGACCCCGGCAGTGTGGAACTTGCCCACTCTAGCGCTGCCTGGCGGGGCGCGCTTGAACTTCAGGAGTCTTCCCACTTTCTCCTTCTATTCGTCATGCCTCTACCAAACGCCAAAACCTAGATAAAAACTGCTACCATCATTGAAGAAAGAAAGATAAGAAGTATCTAAAGAATGTTATGGATCTGGAGACATAATCGACCGGACTGGCGGCGTGGCTCAGCGGTAACGTTCTCGCTTGCTGGACCGTAGGTTTCAGGTTCGTATCCTGGCGCAGTCAGCTGGCATTTGAGGGTGCACAAATGCGAGGGAGCCGTGTTAGTAGATTTACTGGCACGTTAAAGATCCCCTTCGGGACAAAATTCTGGCACCCCGGCGTCTCTAAAAGCAACAGTAGTTAAAAGGGACGTAAAACCAATATCATTATTATTATTATTATTATTATTATTATTATTATTATTATTACATAATCGGCCTGACGCGGGCAACATCCAACTTTGAGTTGAGGCATGTCTTTACACGTCTGGCTGCGTATGACTTTCACAACCCTAATTGAATTAACAAATCTTTCCATGACCCTACAGAGACGTGTGTATACCAACTATGTGGATATTTTCGATTGCTATTTGGCTGAAATAAAAGTATTAATTAATATCCTGAACTAGCACCAACGGTAGAGTTCAGATACTATGTGAAATCGTTTTGTTCTTTACTTCAATTAACATTTTCAAATAACGCACAATAGGCTGTTACAAACCCTTTGAAATAAAAAGTAAAAATGTATCGTAGTATCATCTTGTCATTCTTCAAATTCGATGCGCATAGAATGCCAATGGTTTAATAATCAATGGAGCCCCACGTAGACTAGTCGTGACATCTAGTGGTGAAATATCGAACAATATAATCCTAACAGAGCGAGTGCATTCTAGCGGCCAGAAGAAGACACTTTTCAATAAAATCTGGAAGTTAATAAGTAGGTCTGCGTGCAGTTACCTTTTTGGCAGCTAGATGTCTCGAGTAAATCTGCTGGCGAATTATGTTTTAATTAAATATATATTTTACACCATAATATGCACAATATAACGCTTAATTTTAAAACATCTGAGTCATTACAAAACAATAAACATATAACATTTCAAGCAAAAAACCTAGCTCTGATCGGGTTTGAACCATAGGCATTTGAGCGACAGGCTAACGCTCTACCAATGAGCTAATTGTGTCAACGAATATCGTTCTATATAAAATGACTTACATAGAACTTGTTAGCAAATAATGATTTATACTAAACGATTTCATCACTGGAGTATATTATTTATATATAAAGCATTTCATACAACGTTTATTTATTTTGTATCAGTACGCTATATTGCATGCAATACTCAAATTAGTGAAATATAAGTCAGGCACAAGATATCCGCTGCCATCTTGTCTCATTACTGAATCGGCTCAGCTTTTTAAAATCACGTCTGCACTATAGTATTACAAAATAAACTTTTAATGTCGAACGTACCTCTTCCTTTAGAACAGTTAAAACGATTCTCGGCTCGATAATCGGAACTGGTGGGTCCCATGATATGGATTATAAAGTTTGCATAATTCGCACGGCCGCCATCCTGAAATGGTATGGCGGACGACCTTGTAGTTTGGTCACAAGACGCATCCTATACGAAGGTATGTTGTTACCAAATTTGGTAGAGATCGGATGATTTGGTTAGTCGTTATTTGATTTTACGTTTTGAACGTTTGAGTGGCCGCCATTCAATTTTAGTAAAGATGGCGGCAATATAAAACATGACACTGAGGTTTCCTTTGCTAGTGCTACCTTTGTACCAAATTTCTTTCAATTCGCATTCACCGTGTTCGAATTGATAGGGGGGGACAGACATTCAGAGTACACACACTCACACACACACAGACAGACACACACACACACAGACTCACACACACACACAGACTCACACACACACATACACACACACACACAGACTCACACACACACATACACACACACACAGACAGACACACTTTTTTCGCCCTGTGTTGATCTCATAAGTCTACTTTCATTTTTTGCAAAAATCGAAATTAGGCTAACTAGGTTAACAATGCTATATAGAAATGGAAATCCTTACAAACGAGTAGTTCCGTGACGAACTAAAGAGCCTACTTTTCTAAAAATTGTAGAGACCATATGAGAACAATTGGCAGTCCTGATGAAGATGATGATGATGATAATTGTTGTTTTAAGGGGCCTAACATCTAGGTTATCGGTCCCCAATGGTTTGGGTGATCGTGAAGATGATGATGAAATGTTTACTACAACTAAAACTAACTACTAACTTATATACTAGAAGAAGAACTGGGAAACAAAAGGAGAATAAGGCAAATAAAGGGCTGGAGGATAATAAATGCCCTCAAACCTCGGAGAAGGCAGATTGATGGACTTGGAAGGAAGGAGAGCCATAAAAGGCAGATAGGAAAGAGAAAGAGGAGAGGGTCTGCCCCAGAGGTAATGGATAAAAGGGGGGACCAGACCCTGCTCAGGAATCCCTCGGGGTCGCCAACTCCCGAACTCACCAGCTGTGAGCCCCTGAGGGTGTAGCAATATCCAGGGTGCACCAGAAGTGGTGAGGCTACATACACCCTTCCTCCTTGAGGGCCTTGAGCAGAAGGCAGGAGATAACATGAAAAGAGAAAGAAGGCTGAACCCTCGCAGAAGGAGGGTATGAGAAAAGATGAGACAATGGCCAATTAAGGCGGGAAAGGAAGAGACTCCCTAGACCTCGGATACCCTAATACCATCGGGGTCGGAAGATAACAAGAGTTGACCAAGAGAGGTAGATAGGAAAGAAGACGGAGAGGAGCCCGGTACAAGTAATTGGAAGCAATGTCGGACTCAGCTGGGGCCCCGTGGTCACCAACCACGTCCTACTAGATGTGAGCCCCTGGGGGGTTGGCAGACCTGGCGACTCTAAGTATATTCTTAATTCCATTTCTTAAGATACACGATGCACATGCAACATTTGGTTGAGGTCCAATAGATACAGTGGTATGCACGTTACATATATTTAACTATTGAATGTATCAGCATGCGTAAAATCAGTTTGGTGACCCTGCCATAAATGGGATACTCAATCTTAAATTGAAATATTATGTTCTATGAATATGCCAATTTTGAAAGAACTTCATTTATTAGTATGGAAGTTACATGTGATTCAACATTAAACTTATCAGCAAGCTTAGTTACGGAAGGAAGGGTCGAGGACAAGAAATGTAGGGGTAGACCAAGGTTAGAATATGTTAAACAGATTGCCTCGGATGTAGGGTGTGGTAGCTATGTAGAGATTAAACGATTAGCTCAGGACAGGGAGGCATGGAGAGCTGCATCAAACCAGCCAAAAGACTGAAGACTCAAACAACGACAACACGTGTAGAATCATGTTGGCAGCACTGTCGTAAATCGGTTACTGAAAATAGACCTAAATTTTCAGGTACTATATGTATGCAAAGTTTAGAACTGTTGGCCTCCATACTTTCTGATATATTGAGATTAGGATGAAAATGTATGGAGTGCATCTTTCAACAGTTGGCAGCCCTGTTGATACTAAAAAATGCATATTCATATCTTCTCCGGTGAGCAAATCACATACTAAATCTGGTTGAAATCAAATATATAGTATGAACTGATAAATTGAGATTAGGATGAAAATGTATGGAATGCATCTTTCAACAGTTGGCAGCCCTGTTGACACTAAAAACATGCATATTCATATCTTCTCCCGTGAGCAAATCACATACTATATCTGGTTGAAATCAAATAGATAGTATGAACTTTACACGCATTTAAAGAGTGGACCTATCAACAGGCATATAATCATGTTGGCAACACTCTCACGTATGGACTCCTGATGGAATATTATATATAGCCTACGTGTAGTACCCGTTCGTCCTGGGGATGCGATGACCCATCTGCTATTACATCGCATTCCTGGATTTCCAGGACAGAGCGGAGTTACATGAACATCTAGTCAAATAAGGAATGTGTCGGAAATTCAGTTGAAATATCTCAAAAGCAGAGGGTAACTCAAGATAAAGTATCTCCAGGGTCGTTACGGGTTTTAATTTAATTTAAAAAAATGCAAATATAAATGGGCGCAATCAACTGAATCCCTAGCAAACCACATCCTTCCTAGTTAAGCCTTAATTAAGACAAGGAAAGAAATAGGAAAATCACATCACCATCAGATCACAACTAAGATAAAAACAAATTTATTCAACTTTGATAGTCAGACAGACATATTAAACACTCATCCTACCTGAGAGCATGGTCGAATGCCAACGTTAAATTGTCATTGTCCAGAAAATCGAACCATCTCTATTCTACACAAAGTGTATTTAATCCACATAAAATAGGAAAAATTTCTAAAGTTCTCTTGGGTTCTCAGGATCACCGTAGCACTATGTCTTTGCGTCACTGACATTCGTGATAACTGAGACCTAACTTCTCTTTAAATTAACATCATGAATGTGGATGTAAAAATATTAATTTAATCTGTCTAAACACATATATTCTAATCACATATTTAAATATCACATAATTTATGGCTTGCATGGCATTATTCAAATGCAGAATATTTTAGTAAAATGCTCCTAAACATCGAATAATTAATTTACACTATTTACACTGTCATTAATAATTGCTTGTTCGTGAATCACAGAAAATCCACTATTCATTGGTTATAATCATCATCATCATCAAAATTAAATATTTCTCACATTAGTTCTCATCTCAAAATTCAATATATTCAGGTCAGAGTAATTAATTCATTATCATCAAATCATTTAAATTTATTAATCATCAGCTTCTTTAATTAATTATCACCTTCTAATTCAGTTATTCATCATCTATTTAATCATCTATTAATTTCTTTAAATCAGCTTATTTATTCAATCTTTAATTCATCCATTTATTTAATTCATTGATTTATTCCAAAATTTAATTTATCAATTTATTTAAATTTTAATCATCTGGTTATTTAGATTTTTATTATTTCATCTAGTCATTCTGATTTTTATTTCATTAGGTCAGATCATTAATATGCTTAAATTTCAGATTATTATTTCATTAATTATTATTATCAGAAAATCGTGTATTATCAACTTTATTTATTTGTTTAATTTCCTAACAAATTGTTTAATATGGGTTATAGAACGTTGTCTTACAGTTTTATCACTTCCAAGTTATATCTCGTATTCAATTATCATGCCAAAAAAGATATTATTGCCTTCACAAATTCACGTTGGATCTCACTATCCACAACTACGTTATATATTTTCACTTTATCAAATATCACATTTGAATACCACAATTATTCCACAAAACTCCATAAATATTCAGCGCACAGCATGAATCTCAAAATTATGCTAGACTGGGTTCGACAACCTCATGTCTGCTTCAAAATACATTAGCAATATTGCAACTTCCACTTGGCAACTTCCACAAAATGCCTATCACAAACTTCACTTAATCACGTTGCATGATCTACAAATTATATAACTGGCTTCAATTTATCAACGCACACAATCTCCAATAACTGTAATTAATCTGATCACATCTAGACAACTTCTTAAACAATTAGGAAAAATATTACCTTAGTAATCGAAATCAAATTCAAAATCTGTTTTCAAATAGTATAAATTCTCTTACAATTCTCATAATTCACTTCACAGAAAAACACTAATGTGCTATAATTTCTCACATCGAAATATGCAATACTGATCTGCCTTAAAATAAATCTGACCATTAATGATTCATCTTACAAGATTCAATTACTTTAAATCCTTCTCAAAGGTATCAAACTCAATCACGAAAATTATCAAAAGCATCAGCTGTAACAGCTGTTAACTGAAAGTACTCTCAAAAGAGTATAGCAACAAAATATTGGATTGGCAAACAAGAATTACAAAATGTAACCCTGCTGACATTTATTTCTAATTTATTTAACAAAATTCGACTGATATGTGACTAGTAGTTTCTTGTTTGATCCTCTTACGATCTCAAGTACACTCGGATGATAAAAATGAGTTCCTCAATGGCGAGTAAGATGAGTATCCACCACACGAAGTATAAATACGAAAGGCCTCGCCCCGATGGCTAACATGATAATGCCCTGAACGATGGGTAAAGATGTGTACCACCACACAATCGTATAAAATACGAAAGGCCCCATCTCGTCGTCTCATGAGTGAATGTAGCAGATTGGAATCAACAAGTCTCTACTTGTCACATAAAAGCGATATTCATTCACTTGAGTGAATAACATCTTAATATCTCCAAACAATCCAATGGAAAAATCCCTGCTGATGAATAATACACACTCGCCAGTATGTAATGAACTGACGAAGTGATTTAAATAATCCAATTGCAGATCACGAGTTCGAAATACTCGTCACAAAAAAATAACTACCCAAGAAAACTATCCTTACTGGAAAATGTCTAAAAGACCAAACATCTGCTTAATAAAGCCAACCAATGGTGAGAATTTCGTATAATGGTGCCTGCCATATCATATGGTAACGCCATATTCTAGCAAATTGGAGCAAATAATGTCTAAGCCATGTCTAAATAATCGTAGAACTCCTACTAGAAAAATATACAAGTATGCCCAGTGTTCATGGAAAAATCATATCAGAAAGTCATAACTCTTACAGTACCTTCTCATATCAGCTGTTAATATATTTCAGAGATCGTCGATTATCTTCTTGTGTAATAGATTTCTCGAAAGATCGACGTGAATATCGTTTCACCTACGCGATAACGATCGCCTTCATATCCCAAGTGAATCAGCTGTTAGACCTCCTCTTCCTCAGGAATTGAATCCATCGCTCCGTGGTGCCATCGCGTCTCTGTCTTCGTTTACTCCGACATGATGAACTGCATGTTATCCATAGCGGATACTGTCCAAATTCTTACGTAAATGTTCATAAAAGCAGCGTACCCCATATTCTTCTTCTATGTTACGCCACTGTCCCATACAATGTTCGGTTTGCTTGTTAAAAGTTCAATCTCCACAGCGGTTATGTCTCACTTGCAGAAAATAAATTTTATTTATGAGTGTGTATAAGTTTTTGAAACACCCTGTAGTTGTGTTCGTACTCGATATTCTATAATAATTCATAAAAAGGAATTGTATTAATGCACATGCTAATGTTCTTAAGTGCATATAACTGTAACATTTCGTTTGCCTTAAAAGCATTAATGCTAGCTTGACCCCATGGTCGCTCTACATGTTCCGTTATGAAATGCATAGTCGTAATGTCATTTGAATATCTAAGTTCATAACTGCAGTATATTACAACCATCCGCCTGGACAATTCTATTACTGAATACAAGTCCCAACTCAATGTTGTAACTGTTGAAATGAAGTTCAGCTTCTTTAATATTGCCTGCGTATAAAAGTCGGAAACAGCCCGCTCGGATCTACTGCACTGTTCTAGAATGATCTACGCTTAAAGCCGGCCTCGCCATGCCGCTTCGCTGTGCTGTTCTGCGTTACAAAATGCCGCTCGAAATAAAGTTCTCAATCTCGTATTACAATGCTGTTCTGACCCCGGCTTTTCTCCTGCCTACACGGCCCGTACAACCTGCCTCGTAACCGGTTCTCTCGCCGTCTACCGTGCGTTGCTCGCCTTGTCTCACTGACCTACTTCCGCTCTCTGCTTGGTTAAGTAATACTGTTTGTTTTCACGCCACGCAACAAGTGCTGTGCACCGCTCAACTTTACCGTACGCTCTGCGCATGTGTACTACTCAGCTCGCTGGCTGAACTCGACTGATGTGTCTGGACTGCGTTAAGGAGCTCGTACCTGGCGCAGTCACGTGATGCTCCCCCACTTTCTGCGGTCGTGCGTCACAAATATAATCTCGACCACCATCATCTCGGCTATTAAGTTATACAATAACTTAAGGGACTATCTGTCTTTCTTCAAGTTATTATCATATATATTGCTTGACATTTCTTCTCCTCTGAGATGATTAAACACTATGTTCCATAAAGATCTTAATAAAACTTTATATTTCCTTCCATAATTCCATCTGCTTGACTGGCAGTGCCTTCTTGATCCTTGGCCTTCTACGTCATTTCCTAACATTCCTCTCGACTCGATCTGAGCGCTATCTTTACAATTCTTCCCATAAATCTCAACTACGGCTCAATGTCAGCTGGCGTAGCCGATAGCCTCACCTAGGTATCGGGTACAGTGTGTCAATTTTGGAAGAATTCCCAGGCATATCCAACATAGACCTCAATTTTCAATTGTGATTTTTCTGCAGTTGGTAGCACTGGCAACATTTTCGAATTTGGCCGTGAGATATTCAGGCATAGGCCTTTACTAAAACCAAATTTGGTTTCGATAGCTGCAGCCGTTTAGGAGTTGATAGGGGGGAACCCACACACAGACTGACAAAAGGACAGACAGACGGACAGACAGAGAGACAGAGACACATTTGCCCGGATCGATTTCATAAGTCTACTTTTTCCTCATTTTTAGCCTATTTTCATTTTATGGAAAAAAAAAATGGCTTATGAGATCACCTTTTGTCCGTGTGTCTGTGTGTGCGTATGTGATTCATGTATGTGTGTGTGTGTGTGTCCCTAATAACTTCTGAACGGCTGGAGCGATTTCAATGAAACGTGGTAAGATCATAGCAACATTCTGGTTGACCCCGACCGTGCTCTTCAAATTTTATTGTGTCTCACCAATCCAACATGGCGGCTGAGCGAAATATTTCACTGGCATTTTATATCTCCGAAACTATTACAGATATCACCGTGAAATTTTGTGCGGTGATAAAGGACACTAGTACAAGTTTATCTATGTAACTTTCAAAAACCTGTAAAGTACAAAACGAACATGGCGGCCAAGCGAAGTTGAAACAATTTATTAGACTTTTCTCGTGATTTAACCATCTCAGGGCAGTGAAAATGTGGTACAGTAAATTATTATATACATTGTGATGCACTGGCATCTAATTTAGTTCAATTGTTTACATAACCTCAAGATGGAGGTTGTGCAAAATTTCAAAATTGATTTTTAGCATACTTTCGATTTTTGCAAAACATGAAAGTAGACTTATGAGATCAACACAGGGCGAAAAAAGTGTGTCTGTCTGTGTGTGTGTATGTGTGTGTGTGAGTCTGTGTGTGTGTGTGTGTGTGTATGTGTGTGTGTGAGTCTGTGTGTGTGTGTGTGTGTCTGTGTGTGTGTGAGTGTGAGTACTCTGAATGTCTGTCCCCCCCTATCAATTCGAACACGGTGAATGCGAATTGAACGAAATTTGGTACAAAGGTAGCACTAGCAAAGCACACCTCAGTGTCATGTTTTATATCGCCGCCATCTTGACGGAAACGTAATGGCGGCCACACAAATGTTCAAAGCTTAAATCAAATTACGACTAAGCTAATCATCCGATCTCTACTAAATTTTTCAACAACATACCTTTATCGGGGGAGCATCCTCAGACCAAACCAATAGGTCATCAGCGCAATAGTTTGCGGATGGCGGCCATCTTTGTGTGAAAATCGATTCCCCCTATTAATTCGAACACGGTGCAACCGAATGGAACGAAATTTGGTACAGAGGTAGTACTAAAAAAAGGCACCTCAGTGTCATGTTTTATATCGCCGCCATCTTGACGGAAACGTAATGGCGGCCACACAAATGTTCAAAGCTTAAATCAAATTACGACTAACCTAATCATCCGATCTCTACCAAATTTTGCAACAACATACCTTTATGGGGGGAGCATCCTTTGACCAAACTAATAGGTCATCAGGATAATAGTTTGCGGATGGCGGCCATCTTTGTGTGAAAATCGATTCCCCCTATTAATTCAAACACGGTGCAACCGAATGGAACGAAATTTGGTACAGAGGTAGTACTAACACAAGGCACCACAGTGTCATGTTTTATATCGCCGCCATCTTGACGGAAACGTAATGGCGGCCACACAAATGTTCAAAGCTTAAGTTAAATTACGGCTAACATAACCATCCGATCTCTACCAAACTTTGCAACAACATACCTTTATGGAGGGAGCATCCTTTGACCAATCTAATAGGTTATTAGCCTAATAGTTTGCGGATGGCGGCCATCTTTATGTCAAAATTGATTCCCCCTATTAATTCGAACACGGTGGAACCGAATGGAACGAAGTTTGGTACAGAGGTAGCACCAGCAAAGGACACCTCAGTGTCATATTTTATATCACCGCCATTTTGACTGAAACGTAATGGCGGCCACACGAATGTTCAAAGCTTAAATCAAATTACTATTAACCTAATCATCCGATCTCTGCGAAATTTTGCAACTACATACCTTTATGGAAGGAGCATCCTTTGACCAATCTAATAGGTCTTCAGCGTAATAGTTTGCGGATGGCGGCCATCTTTGTGTGAAAATCGATTCCCCTATTAATTCGAACACGTTACAACCGAATGGAACGAAATTTGGTACAGAGGTAGTACTAACAAGAGGCACCTCAGTGTCATGTTTTATATCGCCGCCATCTTGACGGAAACGTAATGGCGGCCACACAAATGTTCAAAGCTTAAATCAAATTACGATTAACCTAATCATCTGATCTCTACCAAATTTTGCAACAACATACCCTTATAGAGGAAGCATCTTTTGAGCAAATGAATAGGTCATTAGCCTAATAGTTTGCGGATGGAGGCCATCTTTGTGTGAAAATCAATTCCCCCTATTAATTCAAACACGGTGAAACCGAATGGAACGAAATTTGGTACAGAGGTAGCACTAGCAAAGGGCATCTCAGTGTCATGTATTACATCGCCACCATATTGACAGAAACGTAATGGCGGCCACACAAATGTTCAAAGCTTAAGTTAAATTACGATTAACCTAATCATCCGATCTCTACCAAACATTGCAACAACATACATTTGTGGAGGGAGCATCCTTTGACCAATCTAATAGGTCATTCGCCTAATAGTTTGCGGATGGCGGCCATCTTTGTGTCAGAATCGATTCCCCCTATTAATTCAAACACGGTGAAACCGAATTGAACGAAATTTGGTACAGAGATAGCACTAGCAAAGGGCATCTCAGTGTCATGATTAATATCGCCGCCATATTGACAGAAACGTAATGGCGGCCACCGAAATGTTAAAAGCTAAAATGTAATTAAGACCAACCTAATAATCTAGTCTCTACCAAATTTTGCAACACCATATCTTTATGTGGGAAACATATTCTGACCAAACTGCAAGAACATCAGCCCAATAATTTGCAGATGGTGGCCAAGTATGTGTGCAAATCGATTCCCCCTATCAATTCAAACACGGTGAAACCGAATTGAACGAAATTTCGTACAGAGGTAGCACTAGCAAAGGGCACCTCATATTCATGTTTAATATCCCTCTAGCACGTTGTATTGCAACAAGCTACTACAACCAACATTCAATCATACTCCTTGAAAAGGATAAAGAGTTATAACAATACCCATGCATTTAGGAGAAAGTAGGCTATATGTTCTTTACTGAACATCTTGTTATTTCTTGTGTCGTAATCATGCGATTGAAGTGAAAGTTTGAATAATGAAGCTACGCAATAATTTTCCTTTAATGGTAGGTACATAACTCTATGTCCTATACATATAACAATCCAAAATGTCGAGCATCCGAAATATTTTGACGGTTCTCAATGTCTTCGAATCTTTTACAGCAATCAAGCTGACATTTTGAATGTTCATAGAGGCTATGAAACATAAGTTCACCTATAGGACTTTCAGTAACCTGGTGAGCACAAATCCAAGATGGCGGCGACGCGAAGTATAAATATTATATGGACGTTTCTCGTGATTTAACCGTCCAAGTGC
Organism: Meconema thalassinum; assembly: GCA_946902985.2. Lineage (NCBI taxonomy): Eukaryota > Metazoa > Arthropoda > Insecta > Orthoptera > Tettigoniidae > Meconema > Meconema thalassinum. The sequence continues at coordinate 926,090,412 of OX336388.2, forward strand.
AGTGAAACTTTGCACGTTAAATGCTTATACAAATGTTAATCCAGTGCCATCTAATTTATTTCAATTGTTTTCATAACCACAAGATGGCAACTGTGCGAAATTTTAAAATCTCGTTTTTACCTCTTGTGTCCTAATTATGCGATTGAAGTTTGAATACCACACGTACACAATAATCTTCATGTAGTAGTACATAAATAAAAATCCAACCTGGCGACCATATGACATATTGAGACGGTTCTCAATATTTACGAATCTATCACAACCTTCAAACTGAAATTTTGTATGTTGATAGAGGCAATTAACATGAGTGGGATATATGAAAATAGGCTGTATATTTCTTCACGGAACTACTTGTTACAAAATTTGAAATGTAGGCTAAACATTTTGAATTTAAAATAAGATGAAAAGCTCATAAATAGATTCAAAAAAGAAAAAAAGGAAGATTGTAGTTTTACGTGACCGTGAATCTTGTGATTAAGAGCCACGGGACCTCCTTTTTACGTGGAATCCGAACCACAGGACATGGCATTTCACATCGAAAGTCTCACATGCATTGACCGGGAATCGAACCCGGACCGCCTTGGTGAGAGGCATACAGCTAGACCGCTGAGCCACCACGCCCCCCATAAATAGATTAAATGACATATCGAATCATGTACGTTTAAATATTTATTAAACATCATTTTCACAGTATTGACAAGGAGGATTTCTCAGTCGATGCGCCGGCCTCGTGGTATTGGGGTAGTGTGCCTGCCTCTCACCCGGAGGCCCCGGGTTCGATTCCCGGCTCCGTCAGGGATTTTAGAAACTGACGTGAGGGATGTAACGGGGTGCACTCAGCCTCGTGAGGATAATTGAGTAGCTGTCTGACAGTGAGGCAGCGCCCCGGTCCCGAAAACCAAGATTAACGGCCTAGGGGACCCGATGCCCTCCAAAGACTGTAGTGCCAGGGGTTATTATATTATTATTATTATTATTATTATTATTATTATTATCATTATTATTATTATTATTATTATTATTATTATCAGTCAATACGGATAAACTATTACTATTTAAAAATTAAACAAAAGTTTGCTGCTTTTCAGTCGGTCAACACGAATGTACCCAATAAGAGCTGGGTTGGGCCTAATCCTGAAATAAATTACATGAGATTAATAAATACACTAGGATGTCCAGTTTCGATCGTCAATAAGAGTGCCAGAGTGAACACGAAACTGCTCGAAGTTCCAGCCAGGAAGACAACCGGATAAGTATCAGCCTGTATTATTACAGTAAAACCATAGTTGATTTTGTATAACCCCAAACAGACAAACTCCGGATTTTTATCACCTTTTTAGCATTTCACCTAACATATTAGATATACTACAATTAGCATACACCGACAGTTGCATTACCAATACTGCAAATAAATAATTATACATATTGTAAATATCTTTCATCTGTATTCTCAAGCATAGATGCTATAGCCTAAGTGTAATGGATCTGATGATGATCGCTTGACGATCGAAACTGGTCATCCTAGTGTATTTATTAATCTCATGTAATTTATTTCAGGATTAGGGCATAACCCAGCTCTTTTGGGTACATTCGTGTTGACCGACTGAAAAGCACCAAACTTTTGTTCACTTAGGCAACACTGAAAAATGGCTTCAAACCTCACAATATTTAAAAATGGATAACGTTTACGCATTTTATGCAAGAAGATATACTCTCGCCCCTATCTCTGGCTATCCAAGATTTGGAACAGAGCATATTCTACATTCTCGAATCCATGCACTGCGTTTTCTCGTAAGAGATCTGTAGGCCAGTCCTGAAAGAATTATTATTATTATCATCAATTTATATATATATATATAGTGTATAAATGATCTGCTTGGGGGATACAAATAAGGGATGTTGAATGTAGCCAAGTGTAAATATGTCCCGGACGGAAACGAGAGTCTTTGTGTACCATCTTGTTGGCTCGCCGAGGCATGTCATTACGCTAACAAGGGCGCTCGGCAAGACGGGGCCGAGCCCTAATCATGGCGGAGCAAGAATACAAAATGAAAGATTAATTGGAAATTGTCATAGCAACGATTCCACCTGCTAATAGGTAGACGGTGTGGTACGATACAAGCTTCTCTTGCTTTGCTCTGCGTGTACAGACACAACAAGACATAATTAAATGGGATTGGACGGGGTTGCTCTTTGAGCATGGCATGATAAGAAAAGGCGTCGAGTGGTGATCATGTCGCATTTCATTAGCACTTTATTTCAGTAGAATACCCCTTTTAGTCAGGGCTTCTTGTGTACGAGCTTTGCAGAATAATAATAATGATAATAATAATAACACCAAGCGGCTTCGGTGGCGTAGTCGGTAGCATGCTGAGGTTCTATGCCTTAGATCGCTGGTTCAAACCCGGCCGAAGTCGTCGGAATTTTTAAGAGCGTTAAAATCCATCAGTATGCCTTCCTTCGGAGGGCAAGAAAACCCGGCTGTCCCATGTCATAGATTTATGGCATGTAAAAGAACCTTCCACTAATTAAACTTGTGTGAAGCTAAATTTGCAGGTTAGGTATCGTTGAAACGCTCTATCAAAGTTCCAACGTTCACCATCAGGTGTCAATGGCATCTGGTAGTGAAAGTTGGAACTACTTGAAATCAAACGAAACTTGTATCTCACCCTATGGGTGTCTGCGTTGAAGAAGCTACAGCCTTTGGTGAGCTGAACATGTCCTCGGACACTCCCGGCACTAAAAGCCATACGCTAAATCATACATAGGCTACACACATTTTCTTCGGTGTATCCCAATTAGTTGGGATCGCCGGAGCCAACCTGGCTCATTTTGGTTTCGGCCGAGGAATTATGACCGGATGCCCTTCCTGACGCCACGTGAAATTCCAGGTGAAAATTTCGCCCAGCTGTCACCGGGCTTCGATCTCCAGTCGTCCGGGTGAAAGATGAGCAGCTAAGCCTCTGCGCCATCACGCTCCCTCAAAAACCATACGCTAAATAAATAATAACACTCACCGACAGCGGTAGCTATGCTCGCTAATGCGCAGGGCTGAGCCAAGGGGCCAAGCTCTTTGCGGACTCGCTAGACGTGGGTTCAAGCTCCACCGTCCTTGAAATGGTTTTCAGTGGTTTCCCATTATCAACTCCAGGAAAATGCAGGGACGATACCTTCTGACAGGCCACGGCCGCTTCCTTCCACATCCTTGCCCAGTTTCATTCACATCATCTCTCATTAACTCCTCTAATGTGGTTGGCGTCAAGAAGGGCATCCGACCGTAAAAACCATCCGCCAAATATAAAATAATCGCATCTCATCTCCGACCCCGTTGAAAACGGCAATATTAAGGGGTGGACATACAATAATAATAACACCCAATGTATCAGTAAAAAGTGAAATAAATCTTTGTTTGTCAGGCAATTTCAAGTATTGATTGGGCGGAAAAGTTCAACCATTAAATTACAAGTAAAAAGAGACCTTCGCATTAGCACGAACAAACTGGAAATGACTTGCCATTCACTGTAACTAAGGGTGTTTATAACAAACGGTCAATATCCTTCAATTCAAAGAAGAGAGGCTGTGCAATCAAGCAGAAGAATGTGAAGGAGTTAAGGATGTTTCTGGCAACTGATAATGAAGAGAAGAGATAGGTTGGTAAGACACAAATAAGACACCCAGGAATAGCAAGCTTAGTTATGGAAGGAAGGGTCGAGGACAAGAATTGTAGGGGTAGACCGAGGTTAGAATATGTTAAACAGATTGCCTCAGATGTAGGATGTGGTAGATATCTATATTAATATAATCTATACTAATATGACAATTTTTAGTCTATATTAGTAATCCTATCTACCCATCTGATCTTCTTAATTCTCCTGTAATACCACATTTCAAACGCTTCAATTCTCCTCTTTTCTGCTGCACCAATAGTCCAAGTTTCACTTCCATAGAGTGTCAGGCTCCAGACAAAAGCTTTCAAAAATGACTTCTTAATACCTAAATCTATATTCGATGTCAACAGATTCCTTTTTTGTAAAAATACTTTTCTTGCCTGGGCCAACCTACTTTTTATATAGTACTCGCCGAGTAAGGAATCCGAAAGGACCTTAGCTTAATAAACAAAACAAGCTAAGTACGCATGTTAAGCAAGAAACTTAACTCAAGAAATGTACTGAAGCTGAAGAGTTTGTTAGTGTGTTTATACGCGCTAATCTCTAGAACTACTAGTCGGATTCGAAAAATGATGTTGTATATGATAGCCAGATTCAAGAGGAACAGTTTAGGCTATGTAGCATTAGACTACACCTCTCAGGTAACCTTAGAGATTGATTTATGTTCAGTAAGCCGGAAGAACAAGCGCTCCCGAACAGCTTCAATAATACCTAAGTCTATTGTTACCTGGCAATGCAGGCTGCATCACATCGCCCCTATTAGTGTTCTGGTGCAGAATTGCGAGCTGCTTATAAATTGCAGTCACGGGAATAAATAGTGCAAAAAGATTTCTTAAAACAGTCATGATCATGACAATAGTAAGGCTCTGTATAAGGGCGATGGTGTTGGTGCAGTATACTGAGGTTATCAGCTGCAATAAGCGTTGGTGCTTTCCGATTCTTATCCTTGAGCACTCCAGCTCTGTAGTAGTATTCATTATCATCCATAAAACAAATAAATCCACCGGGAGAAGACGGGCACTTTAGCTAGTGTAGATACGAAACCATTGGCTCAGGACAGGGAGGCATGGAAAGCTGCATCAAACCAGTCAAAAGACAGACAACTAACAACTAACAACAACAGTATCGTATTCAATAGAAATGCAGAAGCCCAACTTGGAGTAATACTTGATATTTATTTAGTTAGAACATATATACAGTTAATTTACAGGAGCCATAAGGCTTGACGATAGTGTCATTCATTCATTGCACGGCGACAAATTATAGATAAAGAGCTATGGGTTCCTAGGAGCTAAGTCCTAAATAATATTATTTCATGGGCGTGTTGACGTCAATATAGTGAGGAAAACGCCCATAGCTTAACCAATCATATTTCAATATTCCCTGGAAAGAAAGCAATGCTTTCAAATGAAGCAGTGGTAGGGGTTTGAAATATTATTGATGTTCTGCAAAGGACTTCCTCTTGTTTACAAGGGTAGCCTGCTCTCTAGTTATTCTGAGAAAGCTCTAGTAGCATCACATTCATTTTTACTTAAACTACGTGGAGTCATTTCCTGTTGACCAGGAAATAGGAGTATCAATTCTACCTGGCAGTTCCAAGAAGGGTTCGGCAAAACTTTACATTGTTACAAGATGTTCTACTTACGGTTGATAACAAATACATGGCCCCCTACGGAGTGGTTACAATCCTAAAGTTAATCGCACGACTTGTGGTGAATTTCCACAGTCTTCATTTCTACAGTATTAAATAATAATAATAATAATAATAATAATAATAATAGATATACTAAATACTAAATACTCCGCAGCCGTGGTGAGGGGAGGGAAAACCCTGATAACAAACCTTAACTGCAGTGTCTGATCCGTAGCGGGCGGCTGCAAACAGCGTCTGTTCTCCATGTTAGGAGCGGCTGTAGATGAACACCTGGCTGTAGGTTAAAAACGCACCCACCCATAATATGGAGAAAATAAATTTAAAAATTAATGAAAGGCCGCTGCCTTAGGTTCGTCAGGGCATGCCTAGAGTCGGCGATGGACCTGACAGCAAGCGAATCGTCGGTGGCAGGATGCTGATGAGGCGGGCTCCTGTCGCACAAGAAGATACAGCCCAACAACTACAACAAAGCCAACCAACGTCTAGTGCTTTGCCTGCTGAAAGTGCTGTGCCAGAACCACTTCCGGCACTCACCCAAGCAGGCTTGCCAAGAAAGCGCTTAAAATGGTCATTCGCAATGAACGAGACCATAATGCGCATTTATTATAAGGTGACTCGCATTGGAACAGAACTAACTGGATATAGGTAGAAATTATTCAATGAGTTCCATGAAGCATACCCCGAACTCCGTGTGACTGAACAGAGAGTGGCGGACCAATATAGGGCGATAGTCCGTAATAATTTAGTGCCAGAAGCAAGACTTAATACAATCAAGCAGGAGGTCAGAAGAGTGTTTGATTGTGATCAAGTAACTAATCTGGAGAGTGAATTAGCACAAGAGCTCCATGAGCAGGAACAACATCAAGAAGAACACAATGAGCCAGTCAGTGGCATACAGCCGGATACGCATCATGAAGATGAGTCACATACCAAGATCCTAGCAGATGAAATGATGACGGCTATGACTCAGTACAATGGAACAGACCCAATGCTTAGACCTGCCTTGCCTCGAGTAAATTCGTCTAGGAAGGTATCAAAAATTTTAAATATCATGAATCAAGCTATCCTACCCAAACACTTGATAGATGTGAATGACTTAGAATCTCTTCACACTGTTGTGTACTGTGGAGCCGTCACAGTTATCAGAACTATAGGCATCCAACTGAGAGAATGAATAATTCCTGCAGTAAGAAATGTGCTCCTGTTACTCCTAAATGGCAGAGACGTCTGATAGGCAATATCGACAAATTGCGAACAGATAGGCCTATTGGCCGTTTGACTGAGTTTATCAGAGGAACGCACACAAGAAGACTGGTGAGACTGTGTAAGGCAATAATGAGGCGGTCCAAAATCCACACCAACCGAGATGATCCAAACACAAAAGCCGAACAGTGTTTAGATTCACTCAAACAGAAACTTACGTTGATAGCGAACATACTTTCCAGATGCAGAGCCAGTAGCAAACGGAGACAGGACAACAACTTATTTGTCAAAGGCGAAAAGAAATTCTACAGAGCACTGAGTGAAAACCATGTATCCTTAAATGCTCCTTATCCAACAAGAGAAGAAATTGAAGAGTTTTGGAGCAATCAACTATCCAAACCCACCAATTTTAACTCAGACTCTCATTGGGTTCAGGAAGTAACAAACATCTCTAAAGAATGTAATCCGATGCAATATGATCCAATAACATCAACTGAAATTTCTTCCATCATTAAAGGTCTTCTGAACTGGAAAGCACCTGGTTTAGATCAGATACAGAATTACTGGTATAAGAAATTCTGGTGCGTATACGATCTTCTTTCTACTCTGGTGAATTAAGTTGTTGCTCATCCACAGAAGGTGCCAAATTTCCTTACACGAGGTGTAACACATCTACTTCAGAAAGACCTACAAAATATGCAAGATCCTGGAAAATACCGTCCAATTACATGCCTTCCCACGATGTATAAGATCATCACGTCTTGTCTTAGTAGGAGGATATATGCTCACTGTGAAAAAATAACATCATAGCAACACAACAAAAAGGATGCACGAAAGGGTCCAAAGGGTGTAAAGAAATACTTATCATTGACTCAGTGGTTTCTAACCAGGCCTTTACCAATAACAGAAATTTATTTACGGCATATATTGACTACAAGAAGGCCTATGATACCGTGCCCCATGTTTGGTTGATCCATATTTTGTCAGTGTATAAGATTGATCCTCAGATTATATATTTCTTGGAACACGCCATGACAACGTGGCGTACAGTGATGTGCCTTAGAACTACAAATGGCAGTATTGCAACAAGATTATCCCAATCCACAAGGGAATATTCCAAGGAGACTCCTTGAGCCCATTATGGTGCTGTCTTGCGATGAACCCACTATCAATCCAACTTAATTCAACAAAATATGGCTTCAGTATCAAGAAGAACTCCAGGGAGCTTGCAAAGCTCAACCATCTCCTGTATATGGATGACCTAAAGCTATATGCTGCCACCAGAGCACAACTAGAGTTTCTGTTGAAGATAGTGGAAACTTTTCACAGGATGTGAAAATGGAATTCGGGCTGGAGAAATGCAAGACGCTGAACATTATGAAAGGCAAGCTGCAGGAAGGTGTATATGAAATAGCTCAGGGCCAGCAGATTGCAACAATGCTCACTAGCGAGACCTACAAGTATCTGGGAATGAAGCAAGTCAGACACATAGAACACTCAGTAGTGAAACAAGATCTGACGAAGGGATTTGTCAGAAGAATTAAGCTTGTTTCTAACACCAGCCTCAACAGTAAAAACTTGGTTAAGGCAATCAACGCTTATGCTGTCCCAATTCTTAGTTACTCGTTTGGGGTCATCAAGTGGAGTAAAACTGACATTGCAAGTTTAGAACAGAAAATTAGAACATCACTGACCAAGTCACGAAAACACCATCCCAGGACATCTGTGGAACGAGTCATTTTACCGAGACATATGGGTGGGAGAGGAATTGTTGATATAAACAACCAAGTAGCTCGACAGATCTATGAGCTAAGAAAATACTTCTGTTCTGTATCGAACCATTCGATGCTGCACAAGGCTGTCACAGAAGCAGATGATTCAACTCCACTTCTCTTAAGTCAGCAAGAGACTCAAATTCAGGTGCGCAGTGATTTGGATATATTCAATGTCTGGTTGTCCAAGCCACTACACGGAAGACATCCCAATGAAGTCATCCAAACTCACGTCGACAAGCTAGCGTCGAACTTTTGGTTGATTTCTGGGCAGATGTTTCCTAAAACAGAAGGCTTTATGATGGCTATTCAGGACCAGGTGGTCCCCACGAGGAACTACCTAAAGTACATAATCAAGGATGCATCTGTGCAAGATGACCATTGCAGATACGGTTGCCCAACATCTGAGACTGTTCAGCATATTATATCTGGTTGTCGCCATTTTGCAGGGACAGAATATCGGAAGAGACATGATTTTGTTGCCAAGATAGTCCATCAAGAATTGGCTATACAACTTCAACTGCTGAGCCAAGAGAAAGTGACGTACTACAAATATGCTCCTGAACGTGTACTGGAAAATGACAGCTTTACGTTGTACTGGGATCGTACTGTATTGACAGACCAATCAGCTGTGCACAACAGACCTGATTTAGTTCTTGTTGACAAATGCATGAAGCACACCACCTTCATAGATGTGGCGATACCAAACAGTGGCAACATGCTAAAAAAGCATGTTGAAAAGCTGTCAAAATAAACAGAGCTTTCAGAACTGATAAGGAAGCAATGGCACATGGCACAAGTCAGGACAGTTCATATTATTATCTCCAGCACAGGCGTGATTCCCAACAACTTAAAGGAATCGCTCACGGCGTTGAAATTAGACCCAGGCCTTTTCAAACTGATGCAGAAAACAGTCATACTTTCTACGTGTCGCGTAGTAAGGCTGTTCTTGGGCAATCAGGCCTGAAGCAATGAGGGGAATATGAAGCTACTACTAAATGCAGTCACCAAGAATTTGCTCCTTGTGATATGTACGGTATCTGGGATTGTAAATGTTTCCTTTCCAGCAAATGCTGAGAATGTGTAAGCGCATGCGCAAAATAAATAATAATAATAATTGTTACCCCACATTAACGGCACTGGCCAGCAGCACGTCGGTAACTCGATAACCAACGCTCTGCTTCACCAGAATGAGACGAGTACGGGGAGCGTGGATGGGCCAACTTACCTGTATTCAGGGGTCCGGGTCACTTCCGCAGCAAAATCACCTCCAGAAGACAAGTCCCAACAGAAGAGCTCCAAAAGGGGTGGAAGGAAGATGGAGAAGGGGACAACACACACAGGCTATCGTACAAACACCCCCCAAAAACCAACGGAACTGCCGTCGGCGAAATAATGCCACAACAAAAGATTAAAAATGGATAAATAAAAGGTTTAATATTAAAAATTTAAAGAACACCTCCACCAGAGAAAGAACATGCATCAGCCACCAATATTTAACAATGAATTAAAGAGACCGCCAAACATGCTTGTTTGCAAGGCCAAAGGAGAAGAAAAGACTTAAATTAAAATTAAAATGTAAAACAGCCCAAAGGTTAAAATAAATATTACATGCATAACATACTGAGAAAGGGCTTGACAATTTGCAATGGAATGCAATAGCGATCCGGCATGCAGATGTTCAGGCCACGCCAAAAAAAAAGATAGTAATAAATTAAATTTAAAAAAATGGGATAGAAAGTAAATAAATGATAAGCACGAAGGCGGAAAACACAAGGACATTTACCAAAAATCACAAAATTAACATCAACAAGATTACATTAAAAAAAGGATTAAGCTAACACATAACACGTTTGCTTTTTGAGACCGGCGCCAATGGACTGACCACGAGACCATAATGCATCACGGTAAACAACAGACATGGCCACACAAAAAACATGACAGATCGAAATTACGGCAAACAATTAATAAGACAGATTTTAACATCAGCGTAAGGAAATGAACGGAGGAAAACAATTAAGTCTAAATACCATTACAACAGAGAAATGCACCGGATCATGAATAAATTAATTTGAATACTATATCAATCATAAGATTGGCAAAAGAAAATAAATAATAATTTAAACGTGAAATAAACTAGAAATGTGTCTCCAGGAGGTACGCCGAAAGAAAACAAGGTTCAAAATGAATCAGGAAACGTAATTAAAACAGAAAAGAAATTTTAGGCCTACAAGCCAAAACATAACAGAAGATCAACATTCATACACGGCCAAAATAGGAGCTCCCAAAATAAAATAATTAGATATTTTTTTTTTTTAAACGTACCTTAAATTCTTCACAGAGGAGACACAATAATAATAAAGTAATTAACAAATAATTTTACGTAACTACAAGTGCTTCACAAAAAATGGCTAACACGCCCATGCCTCGTGTAGATGACAGCACTCGATCGCATCCAGTTGCGATTAACTTTGCACATTTCCTCATCACAGCGGAACGATGAAATTAAACCTTATGTAGCACAGGCGTTCCCTTTTTCTTGAATAAATTTAGATTTCGTAGAGAATGGGGGCCAAAAGCCCCCATCAACGGAGACACCTTTCACGACCAGACGGCTTGATGTTTTCTTCACGATGCTTAATGGCCTACACAAAATGGCGGAGAATTTTTGCATGTCATTTTCGAACTGTATACATGTAAATAATATTGTCCAATCACGAGGTGACACCTCAAAACAACAATGTCATAAATAAGTTCATAATTTGGCGGTATCATGAATACACCGGCATTTGTTTTAAGACGAAGAATATGATTGTCTTTCAATTATGTCATGCGTATAAAGAGTTTTATAAGGCGCAGCCCACACAACCTAGTGGGGAGACACAGGAACCACTTGAAATCTTTCCAAAGTCCGACTGCAGCTACCATCTTGTGGTCACAGGCGGTACTGAGCGACGAAGCGGACGATTCAAAACTTCAAGAACAGCATCCATGATTAAATACATGTTTGAAATGGTAGGGACGTGCCCTTGCACGTATCAGTCTCCCTCCCTTAAGCGTGAACACCGTTCACGAATATGCCAAGGCATAGACAGTACTCCTTAACTAGTCGATTCACCAGAGATGTTTCCCGAAGATAATGTTCACCTGTTAACTCCAATTGATGGATGAAACAGCATCGTTTTGGTTAGGAAGAATGCAGGGTCAGATTATCAGTGATGGGATAATTGATCACCTCGCAAACCACTTAGTCAACAGCATCACTGTGTCCAAAAATCTTCAGAAATGCAGTCCACCAGCACCAGCAGTGCTTTCAGAGTCCGAGACACGTTAGATACATTATCAACAAGTCCAATGTAGGTCGTTTTAGACGAAGTAGGTGGAAGCAATGTGCCAGATATGATTCGACGCGTGGGCAGCCATTTACAAAAATATAAGTTAATCTAATTTCAAAAAGGTTTACAGAATTACTAATTCTTATTACATTTTACAAAGAGAAACAAAGTTGAATTTAAATGAAGAAAATATTTCTGACAATGCCCTAGATCCGTGCTTACAAAATTTCATTAACAAGTTTACCTTTTTACGGATTCGAAGTACATTTCAAGATTACATGAGTTAGATGACTATACATTTAGAAGGAACTACGGTAGAGAAATGACCACTAAAATTCCCAAAGGGAACAGGAATACAAGGTTACCATGAGTTAGGTCTCCCACCGAGCCCAACTTACATGTTATCATCGCCTATGAAACATCAAAATTAGGTACACTTTTACAATTTACCATTACAATGGGAACTTCCCAACAATACAGTTTGTATCCCATCAGAGTTTTCAAATCCAATTAAATTCAAAATTCCACAAGGAACAGAAGCTTGAAGGCTTCAATGAAGGTTAGGGATACTCTATATTATAAAAATTTGTTTTACAAAATTTACGGTAGCATTTCCTCATTAGACACCTCTCCACCTCGCTTAATGTGCGATAGATGCACTCTTGAAATTTTGTTGGCCTTAGGGTTTCGAACAAGAAGAGTAACAGGAGTCAAGAATGCCTCTACATAACATGGGCCTTTAAAACGAGGGGTTAACTTGCTTGAGACAAGATTACTGACGCCCTTGGGCTCGAAATTGCGGACGTACACAACATCACCAATTTCCAAATCAGCTGGCTTGCGACAGGCATTGTGTCGCCTGGCAAGTTGGTTATGGGATACCTTAATATTCTCTCTAGCCTTGTCGAATTTCGCCCTCATATCCTCGGGCGTGAAACTGTCAGGAAGGAGATCGTGCAGGTTCCACAGGTTGGACAACGGAGAATAAGCCATAAAGGAAAACATTAACGAAAAAGGGGTAGCTTTCGTGCTCTCATGCACGGCGGTGTTGAAAGCAAAATTGAGCCAATGCAAATTAGAATCCCACTTGGAATGGTCGTCGTGGTGGAAAGCAATCAGAGCAGAACGGAGATTACGATTGACTCGCTCAGCGAGAGACGGGTTAGGAAAATAGGGAGTGGTGGTTACGTGCGAAATAGCATAATCAAATAAGAATTGACGGAACTGATGAGATACAAAGCACTTGGCATTATCTGACACCAGATACTGACACGGCCCAAAAGACGAGAAGATGGAATTAAGACACTTTATGACGGAACTGGTCGTAGCCTGCCTGGTGGGGAAAATCCAACTAAACCGGGTGAAACCGTCAGTGCAAACAAGCGCAAATTGGTTTCCCCGACCAGAGCGAGGGAACGGTCCAACATGGTCGATAAAAAGCCTCTCCATGGGTCTAGATGCTGGTTCAGATGACAACAGGCCAACCTTAGTAGAAACCGGAGGTTTGCTAATACTGCATGCAGCACAATTCCTAATGAGCCTCCTGATGTCGCCATCCATACCTTGCCAAATGAAAAACTGTCTGATTTTAGCTCGGGTCTTGAATACTCCTAGGTGGCCACCAATAGGAGATTCATGATAGTAACGAAAGATTTCCGGAATTAGGACTGACGGGAGCACAATTTTAGGGAGGCGGTCATGACGAGACGAACAACACAATACACCGTCCTTCAGAGAGTAGGGCTTGATCATCTCACCAGAATTGATTCGGTCAATAAGGCTAGATAAGGAGGGGTCTTCTTTCTGGAATCGTCTCACATCCTCAAAAACCACAGGGGAATTGCTAAGGACGGCATTGACACAATTTACAGCAGATACAAGGTTTACGGGTTCGCATTCCTGAACATCCTCTTCAGCTGTTTCCTCGTACATGCGGCTTAAAGAATCAGCTACCGCAGTTTCGGACCCACGAATATGTTGGACAGTGAACTGGAACGACAGAATCCTAGTTGCCCACCTAGCAATTCTACCAGTTTTGCGGGGTTTCCCTAAGACCCAGCTCAAGGCTTGGTTATCGGTCTCAAGGAGAAACTTGGTGTGCTCAAGATACATATGGAATTTTTCTAGAGCGAACAACACAGCTAAACCCTCAAGTTCGTAAATGGAGTACTTCCTCTCTGCGTCCGTTAAGGTACGAGAAGCGTATGCAATGGGTTGCCTACCCAGATCAGATTCCTGCAGTAGGACACAACCAACACCACGACCAGACGCATCAGTCTGCACAATGAACTGCTTCCCAAAATCCGGAATGGCTAACACAGGGGCGTTAGAGAGCGCAAGCTTAAGATCTTCGAAGGCTGCTTGCTGAGAGGGACCCCACTCGAACTTCACAGCCTTTTTGCGTAATTGATTTAGAGGAGCAGCACGGTCGGCAAAGTTACTGATAAACTTACGGAAGAAGTTGACCATACCAATGTAACGAGCAACACCCTTGGCGTTCTTGGGTGGTTTAAAATCTCTGATGGCCTGCGTGCGAGACTGGTCCACTGAGATACCAGATTCAGAAACAATATGTCCCAAGAAGGAAATTTTGGGCTTGGCAAAGGAAACCTTGGACAATTTGACGGTAAGTCCAGCGTCACGCAACTGATCAAGTACAATTTTCAGATGATCAACGTGTTCCTCGAAGGACTCGGAATAGATCACCACATCGTCAAGGTAGTGGTACACAAACTTGAATTTAATTTCAGAAAATACCTTGTCCAGAAGTCTACTCAACACAGCGGCTCCGGTGGATAGGCCAAACGGGACACGGGCATACTCAAACAGGTTCCAGTCAGTGGAAAAAGCAGTAACATGCCTGGATTCAGGAGAGAGGGGAATTTGGAAGTAGGAAGAATTTAAATCGAGGATCGTGAACACCTTCGCGTTGCGAAACCAACTAAAACATGTGTGAAGGTCCGGCAAAGGAATGGACTGCAAAACAACTTTTTGATTAAGAGCCCTATAGTCGACCACCGGCCGAAAACCACCGTTAGGTTTTGGCACAAGAAATACAGGGGATGAGTAGGCAGAGATAGAGGGTTGGATTACACCTTCTTCTAACATCTTATCGATAATCTTACGAAGTTCAGCCATCTTGGGCGGGGCAAGGCGATACGGGCTGGAACGCACCGGCACAGAATCGGTTAGCTCAATCTTGTACTCCATCAAATGGGTTACACCCAACTTGTCAGTAAATACATCGCCATACTCCTGACATAACCTCTTAATGGCCTCCCTTTGAAGACTCGTTAAATTTTCCAGATCGAGATCCTCAATAGTCATAGGTTCACTAACAGAATTGACAGCAGGAGAAGACAAAACCGGGTTAAAAGATAATTTACTCTGTGGATTAAACTTAAACCATAAGTTGCGAGCACCTAAATCAAGAAGCATACCAACGTGTGACATGAAATTAGCTCCAATGACCACAGCACAAGAAAGATTTCTGGCAACCAAAAATTTAAATTTCCAAGAAAAATTTAGAATATGAATTTTGACTGTCATACTACCCAAAATATTTAAGTTTGAACAATTTGCCGAAATAAAAGATTCATTGTTAGGCTCTTACTCAGGAAATTTGCAAACACTCTTCATAGATAAAAACCAGTCCTCGCTTATAAAGGATGCGACACTACCAGAATCAAGCAATGCAGAAACGGGCTCGTCATTAACACAAATTTCAATAAACGGGGATATTCCTTTAGCCACAGGAGAAATTCCAAAATCATTACTCACTCTAACACGATTACAATTAGGTGACGAGGACACCCGCACCACAGGTTTCACACAACGTTTAGAATTAGGCTGACTTGCCACGCCATTGTTCACCGACAGGTTAGGTAGGTCAGCGACATAAGCAGAATTAGCACATGATGAAATAGCTTTCATAGAGTTATCAAGACTATCATTGGTAGGGCGACCAGAAACTTCACAGGGTTTTCCCAAATTCTTACACACAGAAATATCCTTGGAAGTAACACCCGAATTGGTCTCCTCAACGTTCCGTCATTGGCGATACACAGCCTGGTTACTCGGACACACCTTCTTGACATGTCCCACTCCACCGCACGAGTGGCACTTAATATTAGGTCGAGGATGAAACATAACCTTAGGCGGAGGACGAGACATCAAGGAAGGAGGAGGACAAGACATCAAGGAAGGAGGAGGAACATTAGCTACACGAAGGGAATCTGCATGCTTCACAGCCATAGCCTCTATAACGACCTGTTTCAGCTCGACGAATGACGAAGGCCTGGTACACATAGTCATGTATGACCTATATTGAGGCGAAAACCCATTCACAATTGATGACACCAACTGTCGCTCGGTTAAAGGGGATGCAAAAACCTGGGCATACACCTTAATGTCGCTGACATAGTCGCTAAGGGACTCGTCCAGCCTTTGGACACGATAAAGGAACTTATGCTCGAGAGCACTTAGGGCGCTCGCAGGGACAAAAAACCACAACACTTCCCTAATAAACATGGCTAAGGACATGCGGAGGTGGATAGCTTCAACAAGCTTATCGCGCAGCATACCGGATGCAACTGGATACAAAAGTTGGAAAATCTGAATTTCCGACATCCCAAAAATCGAAGCATGGTTACCCAACTCGACCACTTGCTTTAAAAATTGTACCACTTGGGTAACGTCATCAAGGTTGAAATGCTTTAATTTAGTTAAGAAACCAGAAATAGGATGAGGAATCGACCCATAATTAACGGTAGGTGAGAACGTAGCATGAGGAATAGAGACATTGTTACCAGGGTAGCCCGCTCGCACACCCTCTACAGGCGACAAAACATTAATATTACTAGAGAAAGAACTGGGATGCAACGGGTCGGCAGGACCCAGGAAATCACTAGGTGACCTAACATGAGAAGAATGACCGTATGCAGGATTAAGTGGTATGGACGAGCCAGCGCCAGGCAACAGAGGGGCAGGCAAACTACTACTGGTAATCGATCCCAAAACCTCAGACCTAGTAAACAGAGGTGATTCACGTTCAACCCCAGAAGAACTCTCCAAATTCACAAGGTTATCGCTTAAGTCAATTAAATTGAAAACACTATTGTTGTCGGCCATTTTGGAAAACACAGAATGCAGACAACCAATATAGAAAGAAACAAAATTTCAGGAATTACAAGGACAGTATACAGTTTCACAACAGTACCACAACCAGCAATTACCATCACCAAAGATTAGGCTGACACTCAAACACAGCCACCCTACTACACCAAATCATGCACCATGCTGTCCAGAACTGCACACGTCACCACCCGCTTGGCTCGAGAACAGGGAGCTAAATTACAAAAATAGGCACAAAACATCAGGCTACCAGCTTCCGACGGGGCTCCAGGATGCCTTCACACGCAGCATATAGGCTATCAGAACACCAAGAAATCCCATTTCCCATGCCAAGAACACATGTCAGTCACTCACCGGGCTTCATCTTCAGTGGGGATGTTGCACACAAACAGGATAAAACTACAGCAGGAAACACCTCGCTTATAACAGGACACTTACATACAGCATATGGATATCCAGAGGCAAACATGAAACACAATAAACGACAAGGATTAGCTTTACACAACATTAAGTGCACTTTCCTGACAAAATCCCACCAACAACTGACCCATCGGCATTAGAGGGGTCCATAAAACAGCCTGTGGGTACTGGGGAGGGGATAGTTACGGAAGTGAACATAACCACGCTCTGCTACCAGAATGTTACCCCACATTAACGGCACTGGCCAGCAGCACGTCGGTAACTCGATAACCAACGCTCTGCTTCACCAGAATGAGACGAGTACGGGGAGCGTGGATGGGCCAACTTACCTGTATTCAGGGGTCCGGGTCACTTCCGCAGCAAAATCACCTCCAGAAGACAAGTCCCAACAGAAGAGCTCCAAAAGGGGTGGAAGGAAGATGGAGAAGGGGACAACAACACAGGCTATCGTACAAACACCCCCCAAAAACCAACGGAACTGCCGTCGGCGAAATAATGCCACAACAAAAGATTAAAAATGGATAAATAAAAGGTTTAATATTAAAAATTTTAAGAACACCTCCACCAGAGAAAGAACATGCATCAGCCACCAATATTTTACAATGAATTAAAGAGACCGCCAAACATGCTTGTTTGCAAGGCCAAAGGAGAAGAAAAGACTTAAATTAAAATTAAAATGTAAAACAGCCCAAAGGTTAAAATAAATATTACATGCATAACATACTGAGAAAGGGCTTGACAATTTGCAATGGAATGCAATAGCGATCCGGCCACGCCAAAAAAAAGATAGAAATAAATTAAATTTAAAAAAAAATGGGATAGAAAGTAAATAAATGATAAGCACGAAGGCGGAAAACACAAGGACATTTACCAAAAATCACAAAATTAACATCAACAAGATTACATTAAAAAAAAGGATTAAGCTAACACATAACACGTTTGCTTTTTGAGACCGGCGCCAATGGACTGACCACGAGACCATAATGCATCACGGTAAACAACAGACATGGCCACACAAAAAACATGCCAGATCGAAATTACGGCAAACAATTAATAAGACAGATTTTAACATCAGCGTAAGGAAATGAACGGAGGAAAACAATTAAGTCTAAATACCATTACAACAGAGAAATGCACCGGATCATGAATAAATTAATTTGAATACTATATCAATCATAAGATTGGCAAAAGAAAATAAATAATAATTTAAATGTGAAATAAACTAGAAATGTGTCTCCAGGAGGTACGCCGAAAGAAAACAAGGTTCAAAATGAATCAGGAAACGTAATTAAAACAGAAAAGAAATTTTAGGCCTACAAGCCAAAACATAACAGAAGATCAACATTCATACACGGCCAAAATAGGAGCTCCCAAAATAAAATAATTAGATAAATTATTTTTTTTTAAAAACGTACCTTAAATTCTTCACAGAGGAGACACAATAATAATAAAGTAATTAACACATAATTTTACGTAACTACAAGTGCTTCACAAAAAATGGCTAACACGCCCATGCCTCGTGTAGATGACAGCACTCGATCGCATCCAGTTGCGATTAACTTTGCACATTTCCTCATCACAGCGGAACGATGAAATTAAACCTTATGTAGCACAGGCGTTCCCTTTTTCTTGAATAAATTTAGATTTCGTAGAGAATGGGGGCCAAAAGCCCCCATCAACGGAGACACCTTTCACGACCAGACGGCTTGATGTTTTCTTCACGATGCTTAATGGCGTACACAAAATGGCGGAGAATTTTTGCGTGTCATTTTCGAACTGTATACATGTAAACAATATAGTCCAATCACGAGGTGACACCTCAAAACAACAATGTCATAAATAAGTTCATAATTTGGCGGTATCATGAATACACCGGCATTTGTTTTAAGACGACGAATATGATTGTCTTTCAATTATGTCATGCGTATAAAGAGTTTTATAAGGCGCAGCCCACACAACCTAGTGGGGAGACACAGGAACCATTTGAAATCTTTCCAAAGTCCGACTGCAGCTACCATCTTGTGGTCACAGGCGGTACTGAGCGACGAAGCGGACGATTCAAAACTTCAAGAACAGCATCCATGATTAAATACATGTTTGAAATGGTAGGGACGTGCCCTTGCACGTATCAATAATAATAATAATAATAATAATAATAATAAAGCGCTTCACGAGTTGAATTTTTAGGGAAACATAGTCCCTGGTTTGATACCGGATAAATTATTTATCTCTGGCACCTGCAGATAGTGCTATTTTAGCCTATTTTGATTTCTGAAAAAAAAATAGTTTTTTTCAGATCAGTTTTTGTCCGTGTGCGTGTATGTGTGTGTGTCCCCCCATAATAACATCTAAGCAGATAGAGCGATTTCAATGAAACTCAGTGAAGTCATAGCACCATTTTGGCCAACCCCGACCGTGCCTTTCAAATTTGATTACGTCTCACCAATCTAACATGGCGGCTGTGCGAAATATTTCACGGGCATTCTATATCTACGAAATTATTACTGTCATCACCCTGAAATTTTGTACGGTGATAGAGGGCATTACTGGAATATCACCTATGGGACTCTCAAAACCCTTTTAACTACAAAACGAACATGGCGGCCAAGCGAAGTTGAAACATTTAAATAGACTTTTCACGTTATTTAACCATCCAAACACACTGAAACTTGGTACAGTAAATGTTTATACATATTGCAATGCACTGGCATCTAATTTAGTTCTATTGTTTCCATAACATCAACATGGCGGCTGTGCGAAATCTTGAAATTAAGTTTTTATTTCTTGTGTATTACTCATGCGATCGAAGGTAACGTTTGAATGATGAACCTACGCAATAATTGTCATCTAATAGTACATAACTCTATGGCCTGCATATAAATATCCAACATGGCAACTATCCGAAATATTTAGACGGTTCTCGATATCTATTAATTTATGACAGCAATCAAACTGAAATTTCGTAAGTTGATGGAGGCTATAAACACGAGATCACCTATGCGACTTTCAATAACCTGGTAAGCACAAATCTCACATGGCGGCGACGCGACATTTAAATATTTAAATGGACCTCTCTCGTGATTTGCCCCTCCGAGCGCAGTGAAACTTGGTACGGTAAATGCTTATACAAATTTTAATCCACTGGCATCTAATTTATTTCAATTGTTTTACTAACCACAAGATGGCAGCTGTCCAAAATTTTTAAATCTGGTTTTCATTTCTTGTGTCCTAATCATGAGATTGAAGTTTGAATACTATGCTTACACAATAATCTTCATGCAATCTCTCTCTATATATAAATGAAAGTTTGTCTGTTTCTTCTGAATTTCCACGGAAGTTTGAGTTATTAACGCGTTTCAGACTGGTTTATGACGGTTGCGCGCAAAAACAAAATTTTTGTATGTCTGTCTGTCTGTCTGTCTGTCTGTTTGTCAGTCTGTGTACAATTTTGCAAGCGTATCACTCGAGAACGGTTGAGTGGATCAACGTAAAATTTGGTACAGATGCCCATGAGAGGCACGAAAGTAATCATTGATGTAACTCTTCTTCATACCTCTCATAAAAGAGGTGATGATGATAGATGATAATTGTTGTTTTAAGGGGCCTAACATGCTGAAATGGGCGTAGAAATACGAGATAAAGCTCATTTTCAGCGTCTTAATGTGAGAAACAAAACTCGGGAGCCCTACGGGCCCCGAAAACCATATTTTAAGGTCCTAAAACCAACAGTTTTTGAGATATACCCAAAAAACTAATTTCATTTATTAAGCTATTGAAAGAATGCAATCAGGTAACCATGGCAACACATTCTCTGAAGTCCGTCTACTTCTGTAAGACGCAATGCCATTCCATTTATTACATTATACTGTGAACGTTCGCAAACGGCTATAAGGTTATCACGGAACAAGCTTAAGCTGTAAAATTCATCAATACGCTTAAGGGGCTCTTGAATTTTTTCACGTGATTTACACGGGCGGGTGTGGTACTAAAGGTTTATTATATCGCTATCCCTATATTAATAAATTATTATTATGATTATTTTTATATTATGACGTACAAGGATGAGACAGAACTCATTTTCAGCCCCTTGGTGGCTCGGATGCTACTACGTTTTAGGGCTCTAAAACTACGTTTCTGAGATATTCCCAGAAAAATAATTTCATTTAGTAAACTAATAAATAGATGACGAGTACAGAAGAACACCAAATCAGGAGCTACATAAATATACTGAGAAAATCACAGATGTGGCCAGGAAGAGACGTCTGGCTTTCTACGGACATGTGTCATGGATGAACCCATCAAGACAAACCAACCGGCTTCTCAACTACTGGGGAAATAGAAAGAGCTTGACACCGTCGCTAACAGTAGTTAACAAGGATATCCAAGAACTGAAGATAATGAAATGTGATATTCGAAGCCGATCACATCTCAGAAAGATACTTAATCAGAAGAGTTTTCAGGACAGACCACCCTGTAAGAAAACCGGCATCATCTGGACAAAAGAGAGAAAGGAGAAACATAGCCAGATAATGCGCGAATATTGGGCAAACATCAAGTCCCTCGCCAAACTGAAAAGTTGAACGTCGTGGTCCTGGCCCATCCGAAAGGAGAAGAAGAACAACAAGAAGAAACTAATGAAGTAATGCAAGCCGGTAAACATGACAACAGTATCACAAGAGGTGACATCCAACTTCCCATTTATTTCTGTAAGAAGCAATGCCACTCAATTTATTACATTTTTGTGAAAGCTTGCAAATGGCTATAAGGTTATCGTGGAATCAAACATAGACTGTAAAATTCAACAATGCGATTAAGAGGGTCAAGGGGTACCCTAGAATTTTTACAAGTGCGATATGTTGTACAGAAGGTCTATTAAATCTCCAAACAGCAACATTATTTTCAAAAATTCCTGGATTGGAATAGTGTTCTTTGCAGCTTTTGGGAATTTGGGCCATTGGAGTCTAAAAATCCCGGATTTTCATGCACCACAAGCCTTTATAATTTATTAACGGAGTCTTCCTGGGGATGGGGACTTTCCATAACGGTGAAGGTCAGTTATAATTTGACTTATATTGCGTTTCGTCTACGAGGTTTTCAATATTATTGTCACTTCAGGAAGTACACGTTAGGTGAATTTAGTTTGAGAGCACATTTTAAGTAATCATATTTTTGTCGACAAACGGGTTCATTGTAAAAATGATTTTGTTTGATACTGTGTGGTTGATATATATTTATGTTTATGTACGCCTATAATTCATGTTGGGGTGCTTGGAGCATCGTAAAATTAGGTATTGTAACCATGAGTCAATACACCAATCATTTAGAATACTCTTCAACGTACTTCTCATAGAAGGGTGGGTATAAGGAACAACTTTTCAAAATACCGTACATGATAAAATAGGTAAAAAATAAACAATATCCTAGAAGGACGACCAAAGCAAATGTTGCGCTTCTCAATGTGTGACACAAAAGTAGGGAGCCTATAAAGGGTCTTCGAAAACCACATTTGATGGCCCTTAAATAAACAGTGTCTGCGATATACCCAGAAAACTAACTTCGTTCTGATAAACTTATGAAGGAATGACAAGCCCCTAACCATTTCAACCGTAGCTCAAATGATAAGGTCTGGTTATTAATACCGAAGACCGTTCGAAGAGCGGGTACTTTTGCTAGTAGTACATAAATCTAGAACCTACACATGTAGAAATTCAACATGGCGACCAACCGAAATATTTAGACGGTTCTCAATATCTATGAATCTACTACAGCAATCAAACTGAAATTTTGTATGTTGATAGAGGCAATTAACATAAGTGGGATATATGAAAATAGGCTGTATAGTTCCTCACGAAACGACTTGTCTATGATAGCTTTCAGCAAAAGGCAAAATTTACCAAAATGTGGAGTTGGCTGGTTCTTGCGCCGTGCTTGTCAATTATCTATCTGTATCATAACCCCCCGTAAATGGAATGCAACTAGTGAAGCATTCCTGTACAGACTGGTGTGTACAGTACGGCTTTAATCGGTTGAAAAGGAAGAATTTTTAACTTTATAAAATAGTAATTTAATGCTCTGCTTGAACATCAACTTAGGACATTAATACACTTTTTGATGTGTAACATCTTTCCGATCGGTTGCTGGATAGTTTTGTGGGAGTGATTTTGAAAATTGGGGACGGAAGTGAATCGAGAGGAAGTGGATCGAACGGAAGTGGATCGGAGGGAATTGAAGACGCACTGCCAGAAAAATGGGACGGAAGTGAATCGGGCGGAAGTGGATCGAACGGAAGTGGATCGGACGGAAGTGAAGACGCGCTGCCAGCTGGATGTACAATTGAAAAAATGTGTATTGGAAACAAGGCAGTGTGTGCTCTGTAGCGCGAGAATACAATAGGCAATACAGTAGGCAGTGCATTTAGCAGGCACTGGTTTGACGAGCACAGTGGCAAATGTTTCACCGACTTTCATTTGTCATTGAGCAGTTTATGAAGCTTCACGTTCAAGGTTGAATATCATATGGAGAAGGACAAAGATGAAGAATGACATTTAAGTAAGCGGCATTATTGTCAAGCTGTGGGTGAGTAGTCAAATATGAAATGCATAACAGAATGTTGTTATATGAGTGGAATAAAAGCTGTATTTTCATCATATGTGAGACTAGGTGGTTTTATGATTGTAGGAAACCATATTTTGATTGTATACGACGAACTGTATGAGAGCCTTAAGAATAATGAATGTTATAGTTACTGAGGAATGTGCTCACAGTATTTGAGAGTACTGTCGACTTTGTGTGTCACTTTGTTATTATGAATTATTAATGTAAAAGGAAGGAAGGAAGCTTGTAGTTTTGCGTGTGCGTTAATCTCACGATCATGGTCCACGGTACCTCCCTTTTACTTTGAATGCGAACCACAGGACATGGCATTTCAATTCGAAAATCTCACATGTGTTGACCAGGAATCAAAGCCGGTCTACCTTGGTGAGAGACGAACAGCTTGACCGCTGCACCACAAATGTGACAGTAGCATATCTCCAATTCAATCTATACATTCATCATAGTACCAGCATGAAAATGGAGTGTAAATTAACATTTTAAGAATGTCCAAGCTGTGTAGTATACGAGTAGGATAACATGTCAGATGTTACACATCATATGCGACTACTGTAAGGTTCGTATCTTTTTTACTTTATAAAATAGTAATTTAATGCTCTGCTTGAACATCAACTTAGAACATTAATACTCTTGTTTTTAAGTATATTTGCTGAAATCCCTCTCCCGTATCAAACTCTTGGTACCGCTGGCAAGGGATCAAGCGCTAGAGGACTCAGAGAATCGGCTCACTAAGTCTGTGCGAGCCTCGCGTAAAGCTTGTCCCAGTCTGCGATGTTTTATTGGCGGGTCTCAGCAAGCATCAGAAACCGCAGTGGACCTGTCGCGGAAAAACAGAGTGGGTAATCTGTAATATTACAAAGAGAGGTGCAGTCTTAAGAAGATTAGCAAGCGCGTGTGGGCACAGGACAGCACAGAGATGGGGGATACCATCGGAATGGTAGGGACGATACAAGACAAAACCTTATGTCATACTCAAGGCCCGATTTAAATACATTACTGAATATTTAAAACCATGGTGGGTCCACATTCCACTTAGATTTGAATTAAACCGTACTTAAAGTAAAATTCAATACTTATTCGCGAGCGAGGGATGCTAAGGCTCTTTAAAAGCCTTGCTTTCCCTTTGCATGTGTGTGTATGAAAAGCTACTGGTTCTCGGTTTCTAGTTTAGAAGACATATTCGTTTAACCTTTTGAACTCCATTTCCCTTAGAGCAGGCTGTTCCAAATCCACGAGTTTGAGTATGAGTACACGCGAGTACTCAGCAGTGATGCTCGGAGCACGGTTGGTGAGGGACTGGGGGTTACAGCCAATGCGTCACTGGACGAAGTTCATAGTACAAGTTCATGCACTTCCAGCCAGTCTTGATGTATCCACCGCGATGTGAGAGCAGTCCCCCACAGCAGACCTGTATTGCATGTTGCAGGTTTACTCACGTAAGGCGGCGAGTACTCCGCTGCTCACGGCCGAGTTGCTCGGCTGGAACAGCCTGCCTAGAGTATGCTTCTTGCTCCACTTCTAATAATGTCTGCACTATGAACAGCAGTAGGAAGTGAACACTGCAAAACAATCTAATACAAAATCTAATTATGTTAACTTATATGAAATATTATTGCAATTGAAAATACATTTCTCATGTCCTTTGTGTGGAGTGTGCTTCTGTATGGATGTGAATCTTGGACGATCAGAGGTCAGGATTGGAAGCGACTTGAAGCGTTTGAGATGTGGGTCTGGCGGAGAATATTACGGGTTAAATGGATTGAAAAGAGGACTAACATCAGCATCCTGCAATAAATTCATGGGAAAGGAGAACTGAGACCAACTATCCATAAAAAATATACGAGCCTTACAGTAGTCGCATATGATGTGTAACATATGTCATGGCATATGTCATGTTATCCTACTATGTGTGTCCTGGGATCGCAAATCCCTTGTTGACAGTGAACTCTGTTGGTCATTGAAATAACTACTTGTAAATCTCAAGTGCCAAATCCTGACCGTATTAAATCATAATTGTTATTTGCTAAGACGTTGTATCTTAAATGATTGATAACATATTGTGCTTTTTGCAATGGAAAATTAAAAGTGTATATTGTAATATTATTGTGCAGAAATGGCTTTAAAAAGCTGAGCCGTCTCGGTTTCAGACAAGATGGCAGCTGATCTTTCGTTCTGAACTATATTTTACTAATTTGAGTAAGTTGCATGCAATATAGCCTACAGATATAAAAATAATAGGAGCTTTGTATGAAATGTACTTTGCTTGACATATACTCCAGTGAAGAAATCGTTTAGTCAAAGTCATTAATGGCTAAGACGTTGTATCCTAATCGATTGACAACATTCATTTTGGGATGACATAATTAGGTCTGTGGTTACAGCGTTGGTCTCTCAACCGGCCGGCTGGGGTTCTAATCCTAAGAGAGTTGTATTTTTTGCTTGATTTTTTATATTTTTTGTTTTTTGAGTACTTAGGCGTTATACAATTGAGCGTTAAATTGTGCATTCTGCAATGGAAAATATATATTTAATTAAAACAAAGTTCTCCAATGGGTCTGCGTTACTGACATCTACCTTCAACTAGTTGAACTACGGTATGCGCGGAGCGCAGCTCGCATCCAGTCTGCCGTGGCGGAAGCAATCCACTGCCTACTTGAGGCGAGCTGCGCTCTATACCGGCCAGTTAGTGAACCCATGCCACCGACATTATTGAAAATGGCCTCTTTTTGCCGATAAAGCACACTGCCAAGTATAGACGCGATTAAAAATTGGGTGTGTAAAAGGTATATTAAATGTGTTTCTCCCAGTGATACGTTTAGACCAACGAAGTTTCAATTATTGTTAGTAGTCGGCGTTAATATACTGAATTCCTACGTTGTTTGGAATGTTTGTTGATGCGATATAGATCCCACATAGCGACATGGCCGACAGTACATCGAGTGCTTACATTAAATAAGAATACAGCAAAAGTATGAAGATTTAATAAATCGTAATTGTTTACAGCAAATATGATATAATGAATATTTTCACACCAAAGAACGACAACTTGAAGTTGATTTATTGTAGGAATATTTTAAATGGGGTCTCCAAACCTTGAACTAAACTGTATGCGATATACATTCCCCACAGCCACATGGCCTACAGTACGTCGTTGTACCGATCTCCGCCACCACGCGCGCTCATTGTTTCCATCCCGTGCACTTCCGTCCCATCCATTTCCGTTCCATCCACTTCCGCCCCTTTTCCAAAATCACTCCCACAAAAATGTCCAGCTACCGAGTGCCGCAAAAATATCCAAATACCGAGTGGAAAGATGTTACACATCAAAAAGCTAAATTCACAGGCCACATCTTGCGACATAACGCTTTCCTAACTAATCACCTAGAAGGAAAGATCACAGGGAAGGAAGGCCGAGGTCGACCGAGGAAATGCTTCCTTCAAGTCATCACACTAACTCTTCATTATGGTTCCTACTGTGAGATGAAACGAGGTGCTGAAGACAGAGCAATGGTTGCGGAGACAAGACATTGCCTTTAGAAGTTGATCATATGAAATATATTTCCTAGTCAACTGTTGGTTCGCCGTCGACACTATCAATGAGCAAAGATGAAGGAGACGCCATATCTACATTCAATGTACATAATCAGTAAAACAGTCATAAACATTCGAGAATAACAAAGGTTAACAAGAAGTTCCGTGACGAACTAAAGAAACTACTTTTCTTAACATTTAAGATTCATGCCAATGATTAATCTATATGGATCTATCTA
This sequence comes from Meconema thalassinum, assembly GCA_946902985.2. Taxonomy (NCBI): domain Eukaryota; kingdom Metazoa; phylum Arthropoda; class Insecta; order Orthoptera; family Tettigoniidae; genus Meconema; species Meconema thalassinum. Next base: position 926,117,979 of record OX336388.2, read on the forward strand.
GAATAATGACGAAATTAAGTTGCTAATATCGAAATTTCTAATTAGTTCGAAATACTGTATACCTGGCATAATGTAGCCTAATAGAGCACTACAGTTGGCAGCCCTGGTGACTGAATATATTCTCAGTGCCATCTCTTAAGGTACAGAATACAAAATTTGGTTGAAGTCCAATGAATAGCATGGACGTTACATGCAGTTAAACATTGGATCTAACAGCGTGCGTAAGATCATGTTGGCAACAATGTCGTGCATGTAATGGTCAGAAATAATCTGAAATAATATGATCTATTGTTGTGCCAATTTTGAATGAAATCCATTAGTTAGTATAGAAGTTACATGTATTTTAAAATTGGACCTATCAGCAGGCTTAGAATCATGTTGGCAGCACTGACGTATATTAGTTACTCCAAATTAATATAGAATGACAGGTACTATACGTGTGCATAGTTTAAAGCTGTCGGCTTGCATACTTTCTGATATATGGGTATTTTGGATAAAATAAATTAAGAGCATTTATTAACAGTTGGCAGCCATGGTGGCTCTTAAGGATACGCTCAGTCATATATGGTTATGTACACATAGCACATACGAAATTTCTTTGAATTCCAATTGATAGTTTAGAAGTTATATGCATTTAAAAATTGGACCTATCAGCAGGCTTATAATCATTTTGGCAACACTGCCATGCATGGCCTCCTGGAAATTAAACTGCAATATTTTTATCTATACGTGTGCCAATTTTGAAATAGCTCCCATTCATACTTTCCAGGATATCCAACAGGGAGCTCAAATTTCAATTGCGATTTTTTAGCAGTTGGTAGCACTGACATCATTTTCAAATATGGCCGTGAGATATTCAGGTATAGATCTTTACTCCTACCAAATTTTGTTTCGATTGCTCCAGCCGTTTAGGAGTTGATAGGGGGACACACACACACACAGCCAGACAGACGGACAGACAGACACACATTTGCCCGATCTCATAAGACTACTTTATCCTCATTTTTGCAAAATGTGAAAAGTAGGCTAAAAATGCATTACAATTCCCGCGAACTACAGTAAATGGGGAAAGGTGCTCTCTCGGAGACCATTGGATGGCTGCACAATACTTGAATACTGTACAGAAGTCATATGAGCGCTATAAGTACAAGCTATCCTCATGTCGTGTGGAACTTGACATCGGAGCGGAAGTCAAATATTTTATTGTCGAATGCCACCGGACATAGGAGAACAAAATTGAAAACTGAGAAATCATAAAATTTATTTTATCACAAACTAGCTACAGTATTTGTGCCGCCTTCGCACGGGAACTTTTAACTGAAGGCTTACAAGATTACCATGTGGTTGATGTTGTTGCTGTTGCTTATTTTAGGGACAGCTTGCCACGGTGGGTGAGTGGTTATCGTGTCAGACCACCAAACCCAAGATTGCAGATTCATTCCTGGCCGTGGTAAGTGATTTTTGAAAGGCAAAAAAAAAATCCCGATACGCATGTCATACGATGTTGGCATGTTAGAGAACCCAATTGAATTCAGTAGGCCGTGTTCATAATGGCAAACTTAATCTTGGGATTTTCTGCCAACACAAAGTTCCTCATTTCTCTACTAGAAAGCGCTATAGTGTCAAGGAGCTTAGATATCTAACCTCCTTGACTTTCATAACGCTTCAAGGAGCGATAAAATTCGACATGAAAGTTGTCCTCTGGACGTCAATTGATAAAGCTTGCACCGGCATCCGAGGCCATACGATATTATTGTTATTATTATTATTATTATTATTTTTTTGGGACGGCAACATCGTGGTCATGTAGGTTATGTGTGGTATTTGTGTAATGACAGTGTTATTGTAATGGCTGTATTAGTCAGTGTATTTGTAAATTTGAGATAGGATTGGGAAGGAGGCGGCCGTTGTCTTGAGTCAAGTACCATCCCAACATGTACCTGGAGTAGAAGTGGGTAAACCACGAAAAACACTTCCAGGATGGCTGAGGTGGGACTCGAATCCTCCTCTTCTTAATTTTGCCTCACGAGGCTGAGTGTATCCCGTCGCAGTCCTCACACCAGCCGTTCCATCTCCGGGGCGACTGCCAAGAACACTAGGCACTACACCACGAGGTGGTCCCTTGTTCCGGTGGCGTAGTTGGTAGCATGCTGAGCCTCTATCCCCAAGATCGCGGGTTCAAACCCGGATGAAGACATCGGATATTTTAAGAGCGTTAAAATCCCTCAGTATGCCTTCCCTCGGAGGGGAAGTAAAGCCGGTGGTCCCATATCATAGATTTATGGCATATAAAATAACCTTCCACTAATTACACTTGTGTGAAGCTAAACTATAGGTTAGATTTGACTAACGCTCTTTGGTTCCAACTTACGTCGCCAGGAGCCCACTGCGGTGGCATCTAGTAACCAAGTTCAAAACTAGTAGTCGCTGACGGTGGCGTTTGGTAACAACAGTAGGAACTACTTGAAAATTGAATGTCTGCAGTCCTTACTTGAATTTAAAACAGATAACACACATTAATACAGCCATCACAATTAACACCGGTAATCAGACAGATTCTACACACACCCTAAGTACACGGGGCTACGTGACCGCGCTGTTGTTGCAGTCCCTAAACTGAGGAACCAACCAACCATCTCTTGTGGATGACAGCGCATTCAATTTAGAGTGCGATGTACTGTATTACGAAAGATATTCTTTTCCCATCTTGCCGACTGGCTGCGTGGCTCAGCGGTAACGTTCTCGCCTGCTGAACCCAAGATAGCAGGATCGAATCCCGGCGCAGTCAGCTGGCATTTAAGGGTGCGCAATTGCGAGGGAGCCGAGTCAGTAGATTAACTGGCACGTATAAGAACCCCTTCGGGGCAAAATTCCGGCACCCTGGCGTCTCTAAAAGCCGCAGTAGTTAAAAAGGACGTAAAGCCCATAACTTTATTATTATCATCTATCTTGCCATGCTAAAGAACCTTCCACTAATTACACTTGTTTGATGCTAAATTATATATAGGTTCAACATTTGACTAACATTCTTAGGTTCCTACGTACGTCATCAGGAGGCGACTGCGGTGGCATCTGGTAACTAGGTTCTGTACTATTTGGTCGTTGACGGTGGCGTTTGGCGGCAAAAGTAGGAACTACTTTAAAAAAATTCAATGTTTGCAGTCCTTACTTGAATTAAAACAGATACACACACTAATACAGCCATCACAATTAACACCGGTTATCAGACAGATTCTACACACACCCAAAGTACACGGGGCTAGAGGACCGTGTTGTCGCAGCCCCTAAACTGAGGAACCAACCAACCATCTTGCCATGATGGGTTATCATAACCAGTATCACTGTGAAACACACAAGACAAGACCATTGATAAGGCAACGCTTTCAGTTGAGTAACATTTGGTGATCTATAGGCCTACTGCGACCAAAGTAACATAATGCACTGGTGCAACACTCAGCCCTAACACACCAATAGAGTATGACCACGGCCACCAGACAGCGCTGACGAGAGAGGTCATGAGGTCACGTCCACTGTGAGAAGAAGCTACCGCATCGCGGAGCGAAGTCGTAACCGTTCACCTGAAGAAATTAATTTCGAATAACCGGTGAGTGTTATGATGATCCAATTGTCAGTGATTGCCTTCTTAAGTTAGGGAACGTAGAACGTGGAATTCTAACTGAAATCTAAATCATCATGATCTAAAGGATAGACTTTGTCCCTGCAACCACATTTGTCTCTCACTTGCTGAACGTTTAAGTCAACATACTGTTTAAATTGAAGTCCATGCATCACAGAATCCAGATGAGCCTTCCGCGGTCTTCCTCTTCCATTCTTCCCCACAACGTTTCCTTCCAGTATGGTGATCAGGAACTCATTATGACGTATTTGACGTAAGGTGTCGTCAAAGAATTTTGCTTTCCTCTTTTCTATAATAGTGATCAATTTCCTTGTTTCGTCTACTTCCTTGAGGACTCATTCGTTAGTCTTTCTCTCCGTCCAGGTTACGTTCAGCGTCCTTCTCCACATCAACATATCCGCAGCTTCCGGGCGTTGTATGTCCTGTTTCCTTAGAACCCAAGTTTCGCATCCGTACAACAAAACACTCCAGACAAATTTTTTGCTAGACGATTTTCTAGTTTTAAAACTAATGTGCTTTCTTGTTAGAAGTTGTCTCTTATTACTGAAGGCCTGTTTAGCGAGGGCAATTCTCCTTTTGATTTCGGTGATGCACCTATTATATCGTCAGTGATAATGCTTCCTAAGTAGCAGAACTGACCACACTGTTGAATGAATCTAAATAGTGTTCTATAATCATTTGGTTGAAATAAAAACATACAAATATTTCTCCTTAAGTCTCTCAATATAAATCTATTGGGGAAAGTGTGGTTTATGAACATAAGAGATTTCTCGCAAGGGTCCACTAGTCAATTGCTAATTTGGCAACACTGAAAAATGGCTTCAAAGCTACAGTATCTTCAAGATCAGTTCAAGGAGGATATATGGGTAGGGCTGCATCTTAATGCAAAATTTTGACACCAACCTATTGCTCGGCGCAAGTAGTTCCAACTGACAATATGAGATGGCGCGACGATGCACTTTCGAGCGCGATCCGTCCCCGACCTGGCCTACTGGCCCCTCTCCCCTCCCAGCCCGTGTCTACTCGACCCTTTCCTCTACTCTATCCCCCCCACCTCTACTTTATATTCCTTTCTTTCTTTCCCCTGCCTTATAATGGTCATATTTTAGTAATTGGTCTAATAATAGGCGATTTCTTCCCCCTGTGATACCAGGTAGAGAAGAAAACATAGGCTCTATCAGAATAGTTGTGGAAGTTTCAAGGTTATCAGCCCATGTTTCCACAAAGCACAGAGCATGACATAGGCCTACCCCACTATGTACGAATAGAAAGAGTAGGCTACTATACTACAATATTAAAAATGAATTGTAAGACAAAATTACAGCTGCACTTATCACACACCAGTAGTATTTAATTGTCAGTGCAGTACTTCCTATCAATCGAATTAAGAAATATCACGTTTGAATTACGGGAAGCGTTGGAACAACCAGCTCTTCTTTCGAATTATATCGATAGTATCTGATATCGTTTTTGAGCGCAGGGTATCGACTAAAATCGAAGTGTGATTCAATATAATTCAATTTCTTCGTATAATATTGTTCGAAACCGATTGTATTCTTTTCTAAGCACTGCAATGTGTATTTACTATTGATGTATATTCAAATATTAATTAAATATACAACATTAACAAGAATACTCACCAATTTTCCGATTTTACTGCCATCTATAGAAGTACAACTCAACTACATCGTCGTACGCGATGACTGCTAGCGTTTTTAACGTTGTCAGCAGGTACTACTACAAGGCAAGGTAGCGTTGGCACCAAAACACCCTATAAAGTTTCACCCGCCCGGATCAGTTGCTGTAAGAAGTATATTAATTAAGTAAACCTAGTCAAACTAGCCATGGTAGAAGGTGGCTTGTTGAGGACGCATTCCAGAGCAGGTAAGGGCCGAGATTTAATGTCTTTATGAGGGTAAACAGGTGACTGTGTAGCACGTGCCCGGCTCTTTGTCCGCCGCGGTTTTGGTCACTAGCAGATTTACAACATGACCATTTTCTCTTTAGTGGCTTGTAGGTGACCGTTCCTAATGTTTGAAGGAACCAGAAGAAATTGGATGGAGAAAAAAAGGTAGAGTCGTAAAGGAGTGGTAACAAATATCTTGTAAATAGGAAGACCAATAGAGGGTGCAGATAATGGGTGGTTGGTTGCTCTCAGCAGTTATGAGGGCTAGCTTACTTATCTCAACCATTGCAATAAACCTTCGGTCTGTTTGTATGCACACGAATACACCTATTCTGATATGTTATTGGTTTCAATTCGTTTAGGAACTAAGAATATCATGGTCATCAGCTCAATGTGCTTGTGTGGTCGTTGTATTTATTTCCTAATCGTAGTGGCTAGCATTCTTGGCAGTCAGCGCGGAAGCCCGGGTTCCATTCAATGCTCTGCCAATAATAGTACATTATGCAACGAGCCTATAATGGCAATACTTAAGACACATGTATGTTTATAAAACGAGTGTAGCGAGTTTTATAATTTCCATACGAGTGTCTTAATTAATATTATAGGCGAGTTGCATACGACTGTTTATGTTCGACGATAATTATAACTATTTTATGTTGGAACATAAATATTCATAAATATCTGTCGAGATTTCACCAGCTTTGTGTACTGAACAGAGCGCATGGGACGCAGAGAATACCTTGTTTATGACCATGGCCTCCTGGAATACCTCACTATGACACTCACCACGCAGTGAAATTTAAAATAGGGGCCATGGAAGTGAGTGCAGATACGATGCTATCCTCACTTAATTGGCCACGTAACTGTTTCATGAGCTCTGATTGGTGGGAGAAACTGTATCATAATGAAAACTTGGGAATGAGCCTCATTATAGTACAGTTTTCTGACATTTAATATTTACATTTCGCCAGGGTCGAACATAAATTTAATTCTGGTATGAGGGCTGGAACTGGGTATACTCAGCTTCGTGAATCAAAACTGAGAACAGGCACATTCTATCCTACCTGAGCCATCCTGGAAGTGGTTTTCCGTGATTTCCCACTTCTACTCCAGCCGAATGCCGGGATGGTACCTGACATAAGACCATGTCCATTTCCTACCCAAATCATACCTCAATTACAAATACACACATTAGTACAAACATCACAATGACACAGGTTATCAGACAAATTCTACACGAGTAGGCCTACATTGGGCTACATGACCACGATGTCAGAAAGTCCCTATAGAATCAACAACAACTATCTCCTAATCTCAGCATTCGCCTGGAGAGACTGTCAGCACTGTCAGTGCTGAGATTCAAACCACTAACCTTCGGACTTGCTTCGGCCATCCATGACTCTCGTGGTGCGATTCTATTCGCAGTACCCACTGGTTTGGTTAGCTTGACTAGCAATCGGCTGGTAGTGCCATCGGGTCCCTAGAAACAATATAGATATCACAAAAATCTGCCCCATAGCCAATTAAATTTACCATACATGAGTTTAGTGCTTTTCAGTCGGTCAACACGAATGTACCCAAAAGAGATGGGTTATGCCCTAATCCTGAAATAAATTACATGAGATTAATAACCGGTTATTAATCTCATGTAATTTATTTCAGGATTAGGGCATAACCCATCTCTTTTGGGTACATTCGTGTTGAGCAACTGAAAAACATTAAACTCTTGTTTACTAAGGCAACACTGAAAATATGGCTTCAAACACCACAATGTTTACCATACATGATTAAATTTCCAGCATTCGACGGGAATCGTAGCCTTCAGATCAAGAATTTGCGGGCTAACCAATTAGCCTCGAACCGTTCTTTCGATTCGTAATTCTCATGACTCAAATTTAAAGAGTTGTGATATAATTTGAAGAGCTTGGACAACGTGATCAGTTCAGCCCCGTGCATTTGAGTATGTGTAGAATGTATCTGATGACTTGTGTTAGTGTTGTGCCTGTAGTAGTGTGTTTATTTGTAATTCAGTTGAGGATCAACGTACGTGACGCTACTCACCTAATATACCTAGGTACATAGATGAAAGATCAATACGTAGCTAAGACACGTAACTAAAAGTTTGCGATCTTATAGCCACATAATAGATGAAGCTCCTAACCTAGTATACATAGTGTTCATGACAAACACTTGTATTATTTATTATTATTGTCGGTTTATACAGTACATATGACACATTGCTGGTTCATTACAACGTAACTATGCGGGCTTCAGGGAACCAAGTACAGTTACTGAAACAGCAACTTCTAAGCTGGAATTTCGCTACCCATTAACTTCCGAACGATTCTGGTTGTTGATAGAACTACTGCCTTCTGCATTAGTTCGTACAGCCGAGTATCCAGATCCAGTTCTTTAAGACCTTGGAGCAAGGTACTTGGGATCACACCTGTACTTGAGACAATGATAGGTATGGTCTTTACCCGCTCTACATGCCATTGTCTTTTGATAGGGTCGACCAACTCGCTGTATTTGCTGATATTTTCTATGTGTTTTGACTGGAGATTCTTGTTGTTAGGAATCGCAACATCAGTCAATGTAGTTTTCTTGGTTTCTTGTTGACAACCACCAGATCTGGCCTGTTGTGTGATATCGATTGATCAGTCAAAATAGTTCGCTCCCAATACAGCTTGTAATCATTGTTTTTCAAGAACACTCTGGCTGATATTATTATTATTATTATTATTATTATTATTATTATTATTATTATTATTATTATTATTATTATTATTATTATAACGGGTCTCTTAGCCGTGGTCGTTACGGCATGACAGCTGGCAGTCGCTCACATCCGGGAGGCGAGGAGGTTCGAATCCCCCACCGGCAACCTTGAAGATGGTCTTCTATGGTTCCCCATCTTGCTTCCAGGCAAATGCCGGGGTTGGTCCCTAACTATAGGCCACAGCCGCTACCTTCCAACTCCTCGTCCTTACATTTAAACTTTCCTCCCCAGACAACACTCCACACGCGACGGTACTTGTCGCTCACCCGTTGGGTGTCCGCCTCGAAGCAGCTACAAAAACTGGCGAGCCGAACATGTCCTCCTACACTCCCGGCACTAAAAGCCATACGCTGAATATATATATATATATATATATATATATATATATATATATATATATATATATATATTATTATTATTATATGATATTTGCAAATGGGGGTAATTCCCCGGTGGCAAATTGTACAAACACATAAAATTACGAACAATAACAGCAAACACAATATGCACAATTCACAATTTAGGAACTAAAGTAATTACATCGTAGTATTTACACAAAATGAAAATCTTCCCTTAAACACATCAATATATTTGGGGAAAGGCTGTAAGACTGAGGCAGGTAATGTGTTCCAATTATCAATACCACGGTTAATGAAAGAATATTTCCCATAATGTGTACGCTGTGGTCGGACCTTAACTTTATGCGGATGATCTGCCCTGCTCAGGTAGGTGGGATTTCCCCGACGTTTGCTTAGTTCTCCCCATGCTGGCCGATTAGTGTGCGTATAGTCTGGATTTCATCGTGCTATATTCCAAAGATTACCACCCTAGAGTTTCTATCATTCGAGTTACACTACTTCTAGAATTAAAATCGTTGAGCACAAATCTAACAGCCTTCCTTTGTACCATCTCCAGCTCATTGCAACCATAGTGACGCTAATTCCAGGTAGTCCATCAATACAAACACAAACACAAACTCATGTTAAAAGAATAGGTATTTACATGTTGCCCACGTGTCTCTTTTATTCCATGACTTTACATCCCCGTGAAGTTGACTCATTGCGGAGACTTTCCCGCGGTGGGAAGTGATTTTCCTGCAAGTGGCCGGCTATTTCACTAGAGGTAGAGCCACTTGGTGTTTTTAGTGTCCTATGGAGAGCTTTCTTCCGCTGATTGAGCCGTACAGCAGACCCTCGAGACGTGGGGAGAGCGTGGTCGGGAAGCTTTTTATATTTTTTGGCGATATCACTCCCAAGTGGGCCATGCAATCTCCCTCATGGCTGGAAAATGCTGATCTGGTCATCGCTCATTATCTGGCTTTATGTGGCGCTCTGACTGGAATAGCGAACATGTGGGCATCAGTTATAGCCAATTCTAGCTCCTGCCATCATCATGTCCCATCGCCGAACATAGAAATAGTTTTAAGACGTTAGAGGTTGTAAACGTTATTGCTCGTTCAGATATTGTTAGTATTCTGTTGAATGGTTCTTGTCAGAATTAATGTATCACTTAACAGCATCATTTGTTATTGGATCAACACAGGACTTTGTAATAGCCTCTACTGAAGCCATAAGATGGCTAGAAAATTTAGACATTAATATTTGAACACCCTTTCCTTTGCACGATTGTTACAGTTGTAATGTGTTACCTACTGTATGTATGTAAATTGTTGTTGTTGATTGATTTGTGTTGTACCATACGCATATAATAATAATAAATAAACATTTGTTATTTAAGAAAGTAGAACAAATAGTTAGGTTTCTTGTCGATTTCTCATTTGACCTATTTGACATCGCAAGTCCGTGTAGCTCAATACAGGCTTTCAAGCCTTTGACTTCAGTTTGATCCCAACCATGTTAATTGACGCTCAAAGGTATTACTGACAAATAAATTAAGTATTTTGGACAATAGTTACTAAAAATAGTTACTATCAAGTCATTCGGAATAAATAACAAGTAGTTCCGTGAAGATTTATACAGCATATTTTCAAATATCCTGCTCATGTTAATTGCCACTATCAACATACAAAATTTCAGTTTAATTGCTCTAACAGATTCTTAAATATTAAGAACCGTCTAAATATTTCAGATTGTCGCCAGGTTGGATTTTTATTTTTGTACTATTACATTAAGATTATTGTGTACGTGTGGTATTCAAACTTCAATCGCATGATTAGAACACAAGAAGTAAAAACGAGATTTTAAAATTACGCACAGCAGCCATCTTGTGATTATGCAAACAATTGAAATAAATTAGATGCCAGTGGATCAACATTTGTATAAGCATTTAACGTGCAACGTTTCACGGCAATCGGATAGTTAATTCGCGAGAAACGTCCATTTAAATATTTATACTTCGCGTCGCCACCATGTTGTATTTGTGCTCACCAGGTTACTGAAAGTCCTATAGGTTAACATATGTTCATAGTCTCTATGAACATTAAAAAAATCAGTTTGGTTGCTGTAAAAGATTCATAGATATTGAGAACCGTCTAAATATTTCGGAAGCTCGCCATTTAGGATTGTTATATGTATAGGCCATAGAGTTATGTACCATTCAAGGACAATTATTGCCTAGGTTCATTATTCAAACTTTCACTTCGATCGCATGATTACGATACAAGAAATAAAAACTTAATTTTAAAATTTCGCACAGCCGCCATCTTGAGGTTATGTAAACAATTGAAATAAATTAGATGCCAGTGCATTACAATCTGAAAAATCATTTACTGTACCACATTTCACTGCGCTCAGAGAGTTATATCACGACAAAAGTCTATTAAAATATCTCAAATTCGCTTGGTCGCCATGTTCGCTTTGTACTTTACAGGTTTATGAAATATACATAGGTAAACTTGTATCAGTACCCTTTATCACCGTACAAAATTCCAGTGTGATATCTGTAATAGTTTCGGAGATATAGAATGTCAGTGAAATATTTCGCACAGCCGCCATTTTGAGGTTATGTAAACAATTGAACTAAATTAGACTCCAGTGCATTACAATGTGTATAAACATTTGCTGTACCAAGTTTCATTACGTTTGGATAGTTAAATCGCGAGAAAAGTCTATTTAAAAGTCTCAACTTCGCTTCACCGCCATGTTGGTTTTGTAGTCACCAGGTTTTTGAAAGTCTCATAGGTGAACATCTAGTAGTGCCCTTTATCCCCGTACACAATTTCAGGGCGATATCGGTAATAGTTTCGGAGATATTGAATGCTAGTGAAATATTTCGCACAGCCGCCATGTTGGATTGGTGAGACGTAAAAAAATTTGAAGGGCACGATCAAGGTCGCTGGGAATAGTGCTATGAACTTACTGAGTTTCATTGAAATCGCTCCAGCCGTTTAGATTTTATTAGGGACACACACACACACCTCACACACACACACACACGCACACACACACGGACAAAAGGTGATCTCATAAGCCTATTTTTTCAAAATTGAAAATAGGCTAAAATAAATAATCTATACTAACATAATAAAGCTGAAGAGTTTGTGTGTTTGTGTGTTTAAACGCGCTAATCTCTGGAACTACCGGTCCGATTGGAACAAATCTTTTTTATATGATAACCAGATTCAAGAGGAATACTTTAGGATATGTAGCATTAGGCTACACCTCTCAGGTAACCTTAAAGATTTATTTTTGTTCAGTAAGTCGGTAGAACAAGCGCTCCCAAACAGCTCTATCCGAATGCGCTGGCGTTATGGTTAGTGATACGTACACCGTTTCATCGATCTGAACCAAAATTTGTATACTTTTCCTTTGGAACCCTGCGAGTAACACATTCTGCATGACATTTCGGACCGACCTCTCCATTCCCTGGTTTTTGGCCCTTTGGCACAAATCTACACCGTTTCACCGATCAGAACAAACATTTATATACTTACTCTTTGGAACCCTGCGAGTAACACTGCCTACATGAAATGTATGACAGACCAGCCCATTCCCTGCATTTAGGCCCTTTGGCACAAATCTACACCTTTTCACCAATCTGAACCAATATGTGTATACTTAAGCTTTGGAACCCTGCGAGTAACACTGTTTACATGAAATTTCGGACAGACCACTCCATTTCCTGCATTTAGGCCGTTTGGCACAATTCTACACCGTTTCAGCGATCTGGACCAAAATGTGTATACTTACACTTTGGAACCCTGCGAGTAACACTGTCTGCATGAAATGTTGGACATTCCACTCCATTCCCTGTATTTAGGTTTTTGGCACAAATATACACCGTTTCACCGATCTGAACCAAATTTTACATACATACCCTTTAGAACCCAAAGAGTAACACTGTCTGCTTGAAATTTCGGACCGACCACTCCATTCCCTGCATTTAGGTCCTTTGGCACAAATATACACCGTTTCACCGACCTGAACCACATTTTGTATAACTTACCCTTTGGAACCCTGCGGGTGACACTATCCACTTTAAAATTTGGACAGAGCACTCCATTCCCTGCATTTAGGTACTTTATCACAAATCTACACCGTTTCTCCTAATTGCACCAAATTTTACATACACTTTGAAACTCTGCTGGCAACACTGTCCACTTGATATTTTGGACAACGCTCGCCATTCCCTACATTTAGAATAACAGACAAAATTAACTTGAAAAACACGTATTAAGGCCCTAGAACCATTCATGTCCGTAGTAGTGTAACTGTAAGAGTATTTTAATAAGTTTATTGTTGACGGGCAGTTCGGGCTGCATCACGTCACCCCTACCAGTGTTCTGGTGCAGATTTGCGAAAATAGTTGCATCTTGCTCTGTTTATAAATTACAGTCACGGGGAGCGATTAGTGCAAAAAGATTTCTTAGGCCCCTTAAAACAGTTATCATCATGAAAATAGTATGCCTCTGTATAAGTGCGATGGTGTTGGTGCAGTGCAGTACATTGAGGTGTAGATCAGCTTAAATAAGCGTTGGTGCTTTCAAATTTACCCTCATTTACTCCGAACCTTCACGTTGAGCGCTATGTGGCGATAAATGATACTATTGCTACCGTATTCTAGGTTTCGGTAAACTGCTAACGACGACATGCCATATGCTAAATCATACAAACTATGCTGGATCTACTGTCGGTTCCTCAGTTTAGGGGCTGCCATAGTCTATCCATTTTATTTTATTTTAATATTGTATAAACGCTGAAGAAGATATCATCGTATACCGAAACATGTACTAACATTTGAATAGAATTTGTGTCGATAGGCGGAGCATTTTAACTATTTATTTAATAAATAATCAGTACGGCAATTTTCCTACATTTTCCTAAAATGGTAAATATTTTTGTATTTTGCCAAGAAGAGAACAAAACGTTTCTTGATAGGAGTCTCCTGTCATGCCCTTAGGCCGGCCCCGTTGGGGTAGCGCAACTGCCTCTCACCCGGAGGCCCCGGGTTCGATGGCAGGCTCCATCAGGGATTTTAGATACTGACGTGAGGGCTGGAAAAGGGTGCACTCAGCCTCGTGAGGACAATTGAGTAGCCGTCTGACAGTGAAGCAGCGTCCCGGTCACGAACACCAAGATTAAGGGCCGAGGGGATCCGACGCGTTGACCACGCGTCACCCCAATTCCTGCAGGCCAAATGGCTGGACAGCGGTCGCTTGGTAGGCCTAGACCCTTCATGGGCTGTAGTGCCAGGGATTATTATTGCTGTGCCCTTAGACCTATAAGTTAAATCTGTGAGCTACAGCGTAACTTCTTCACTCTTCAATTATATCCTTCACCGAATATTTGAAATGAATCTAGTCAAGGAATTGGTATTTTTAACAACCAAAGAAGAGTGTACTGTCGTTAAAACTTGAACAGGTGACAGATGAAGACGCCGTCTAAGGGCTTCTTCTACCTGGCGTGGTCTATTGTCCCTGGCCATAGGCACATTCGTCCATCACTGATGGTTGTGTCGCCAGGACAGGCTGTCCACCTAACTGGCCACATATTTCACCATCAAGTTAGGGAGATGTCTTATTTCATCTCAGTCTTCGGTCTAAAAGAGAACTGTTCGGTGTCAAATTCCTCGCGATAACTGACTTATCAGGCTGTCATAGTGAAAAGAACATTCAAATATCACTAAGGTGGGTTAATCTCACTTCTTCCTGCTCGGTTTCTTGCCCTATTATAATCACCAAAACCTGAGATAAGTCCAAAGAACTCCCTTTAACGGTACAGAAATGTTTTTTGCATTTTAGCATTTTAAAACTATATTTAATTTTATTAATATTGTAAATGTTATTAATATTGCAGGTAGTTTATTCATAGTGATATTTACGGTGATTAATTAATTCTTGTGTCAAGTGCACTATTTATGTTTTAAGCATAAACAGATGACTTTTGAATGTTTTGGATCTAGTTAAAATAAGATCGTGTCACCTTGACAATTCCATTACTTAAATAAATGTATAAATAAATAAATAAATAAATAAATAAAATAAAAAGATATGTAAATAAATCTACTTAGTATAAAACGAAGTCCCCAATTCTTAGATGAACGCTAATGGGTAATCTCAAGAACCACTGCATGGATTTTGATGCGGTTTTCACCATTCTGTTAAGGATTTCTCGAGGAGATTTTCTGTAGAAAAACATTCATTTATGACCAAAGGAAGTCGAGCAGTAACTATTACAGTGAATCGAGTCGAAGAAAAACCTGCCGTTCGCGCTCCTTTTAAGCTTACGCAGGGTATACCGTAGAATATATCTATATTCTATGAGCATATAGTACATTATGCAACGAGACTATAATGACAATAATTAAGACATGAGTATGTTTATACAACGAGCGTATGCGAGTTTCATAATGTCCATACGAGTGTCTTAATTACCATTATAGGCGAGTTGCATACGACTGTTTATGTTCGACGATAATTATTATAACTATTTTATGTTCGAACATAAATATTCATACGTATCTGTCGAGATTTCGCCAGTTTTATGTACTGAACAGAGCGCATGTGACGGAGAGAATGCCTTGCATTTGACCATGGCCTCCTCGATTACCCTACTATGACACTAGGCCAGGCAGTGAAATTTAAAATTAGAAGGCTGTGGAACTCAGCGCATCTAATTATCTAATTGGTCAAACAACCATTTCTTGATTGGTGGGAGAAACTGTTTCATAATGAAAAATAGTGTTATAATGAGCCTCATTATAGTACAGTTTTCTGACATATAATAGTCAGGGTCGAACATAAAGAATTTTTCAGCATGAGAAGTTGTACAAACGAGTCCGCGACAGCGTATCTCTATCTTTAATACATCGCCCACTATAAGTGATTTTACGTTTCGTTTTCTTCCAACCATCTCCATTCAGTGGAAATTTAAATTACTAGCTTCGGAGCGAGTTTACGAGCCAGCATCTAACTGTCGAGTCATGTCGAGGTAAGACTTCAGAGAGGGGGATATGTGTTTGGAGTTTCGCAGTTCACCTCGGCTTGTCTGAATTGCGATTGGGACCTTGCGTCCGTGCGCCTTTAAAACTTACGCTGGGTAAACCATTAAACATACCGGGCGAAGCAGGGGCGGGTTGCTAGTAAATAAATTAGTTAATTCATTAATTAACGAAGATTTATACAGTCAGAAAAAATCACATATAGCTACCATACGGAAGAGAAGAATAAGGTTTTATGGACGCCTCACGAGAATGAGCGAGAGTCGACTAATGTAATTCTGGTCTGAGGTCTGTACCGGGCTACACTCAGACTCGTGTGGCAAATCTGAGAAGAGGTGGGTTCGATTCCCAGCTTTGCCATCCTGGAAGTGGTTTCCCCACTTATAATGCAGGCAAATGCTGAAATGGTTCCTAACTTAAAAGCCACGGCCACTTCCTTTCACATCCTAGTCTCTGTTACAAATATGCCTATACACAAATAGAGGCATTAAAATGATATAAGTTATTAGACAATTTCAACACTCATCCATGTACACGTCGCCAGCCCCTAAATGAACCAACAACAATAAGATCTAAAATATGAAATAATTCCAAATACTGAAATATGTGTTGGAATTAATTACATGCTTCGCTCGTGAAGTGAGCATCATCAGATACCAAATTAAAAGGTAAATGGCTCTACAAAACACTACCAAACCTACAGTGACACCCACTGTCTCTATCTGTTTATTTGTCCATCTATTTATTTAAAAAAAGTCCTCTCGGCACGCCGGAAAGTGCAGGTAGATTTCACCGGGCAAACTTGGGGATAGGCGAAAATAGGCAGAATATGCAGGTTTTCGTAGAAGGATCAGACCTAATTTTTGGGAGAAATTTTTTATAATTGGAGCTTAATTAACTTTCTATTTCGTCATTTTATGCATATTTTAAACATTTTATTGTCTTATGGGGACGGTAACCTTTTTGTCATTTGGGGTCCATTTTTATACTTGTGGTCACACTGTCCTTATGCAAGGTTTCGACACTGATGTGTAACTATCTAACGGTCTGTTACTTCTTCACGCAAAATTTTATCTCCCGCTGGGATTTTGGTTGGTTCCTCAGTTTAGGGGCTGCGACAACGCAGTCATGTAACCCCGTGTACTTTGGGTGAGTGTAGAATCTGTCTGATAAACGGTGTGAATTGTGATGGATGTATTAGTCTGTAATTCAGGTAAGGACTGCAGACGGTCAATTTCAAGCAGTACTGTAGTTCCTAATTTTGCTACCAAATACAATCGTCAACGACACCTAGCTGTGAACTTTGCTACTAGATGCCACCACAACCAGCAGCTCGCAACGAACGTTGGAACTTCCCCTCCAAAGGAAAGCATACTGAGGGCTTTTTAGCACTCTTAGAAAATCCGACGACTTCAGCCGGCTTTAAACCCGCGACCTTGGGCATAGAAGTTCAGCATGCTACCAGTTACGTCACCGAAGCCGCATCACACTTAGTCAGATGGAAAACTGAATGTAATCTCGTGCAAGTGCGTTGTCATGGCAACGTCTGATGGCTCATCACTCATCAATTTAGTAGTGTTGTCATGGCAACCTCTGATGGTTCTTCGCATTTTCTTCTAATTCCGAAATCATTTTTCTCATCCCTTGGCATAATGGTGGGTCATATCAAAAATTCTTTCAGACAAAAGTTTTAGGTAATTATTAGGAAAATATTGTCCATTTTGTACGGTTGTGATATTGTGCCTATTAAGGGAGATATGATTAATGTTTCCCGAAAAACCCACTTTTTCCCACCCCTTTGGTCAATGGTTGGTGCTATCAAAAAACGTTTCAAACATACATTGTTGGGCCTTATCCGACACATAGTATGAACTTTGAATGGATTCGATATTTCAAATAGTAAGTGAGTTATAGCAATATTTCACTTTTTCGAAAAAAAAGCCCCCCATTTTCACCCCCGTCGACCGATTGTGCCCATTAACGAACTCGACCGAGATTTTATAGGGATACATATTATGTAAAAATTTCAAAGTGATTGGTGCAAAATTGCGGTAGTTATCGTGTCCACAAGAAAGTGATATATATATATATATATAGATAGATACATATATACATAAATTATGTATAAACATTTGAACTGACGGTGGTTTTGGGGTGTAGGGGATGGGAAACGCAAAGATATGTCGAAATTTTCCTGAAGTCGAAACATGGTACCCATTGCAATAGTTAGCATTTTAATGAAATCTACCTAATATATAGTTCTGTTTTCGGGTGATTAATGCCTTAATATTTTTTGATAATAATTACCACACTCATGTTCGTAAGATTG
Source organism: Meconema thalassinum (assembly GCA_946902985.2). NCBI lineage: Eukaryota > Metazoa > Arthropoda > Insecta > Orthoptera > Tettigoniidae > Meconema > Meconema thalassinum. The sequence goes on from OX336388.2 coordinate 926,136,028, forward strand.
GACCATCATTACAAATCTACCACTTCAATATAGAAGGTATAAGCAGGGCAAAGTGTGAATATCTATACAAAAGCTTGAAAAATCATCTAATTGACATCATCTTACTCCAGGAAACCCATGCTGAAGACGACTTGCAACTTTACAATAGGGGAAAGATCCCAGGGTACAAGCTTATAGCAAGAAACAATCACCCCAAGTATGGATTAGCAACGTACGTAAGAAATAACATCAGCAATTATGAGGTCCTCACATCAACTTCAGATGTCAACATCTTTACAGCAACAATCAAGGTGGGTAACTTGACGATAGTCAATTTACACAAACCGCCAGGATACATCTGGCCTTCTTCACCTCTGCCCTCACTACAAGATTCTAGCATCATCGCTGGTGATTTCAACAGCCATCACACCCTCTGGGGATACCAAGAGAATGATGAAAATGGACAAAAACTTATTGACTGGATGGAAACAGAAAACCTCACACTTGTGTATGATGCTAAAGACAAGGCAACGTTCTTCTCTGCGCGATGGAATAAGGGATATACACCCGATCTATAACTGCTTCTGATCTCCTACAATCATTAAATGAAAACAGACGCAAGAAATGGCAAGAGACTGTGAAATCTTTGGACTGTACTCACTCTAACAGAAAGGCCTGGTCTCTAATCCGGAAACTGGATACAGCAAGAATCACAGTCCGACAAAAATGAAGTGTAAATTTGGATGATGTAGCCAAGCATATGATCTCTATCTCAAAATCAACAAAGGATAAGCACATAAAAAGGGAAGTCAGACATTTACTGAATACAAGAAAACGGTCAGCCCCACAAACTTCAGAGTTCTCTGCACCGTTCCAACTGAAAGAGATTATGGAAGCCATGAAAAGCATAAAACCTGGAAAGGCAGCAGGTGTTGATGGTATCTACCCTAAGTTCCTTTTACACTGTGGCCCAGCTACTATCAGATGGTTGACCAATTTCTTTTCAAACATCTTAGAAACAGGTAATCTGCCACCTCTCTTCAAGAAAACTAAGATCCTTGCTATTCTAAAGCCAAACAAACATGCTTCAAAAGTTGATAGCTACCGACCAATTGCACTCCTTAGTGTGACACTGAAACTTCTGGAGAGGCTAAACCATAACAGAATATCCTCCGCTATCAACAAGGTTGTACCTGTGGAGCAAGCTGGATTTAGACCAGGAAGAGGATGTGAGGAACAGGTGCTAGTAGTAGCAACTCATATCGAAAATGGATTTGAGAAGAAGTTGATAAGCATTGGTGTTTTGTTAGACCTAACTGCTGCCTATGATACCGTTTGGCGTGATAAACTGCTGCTCAAACTCATCAGCGTCATTCCATGTCGGAAACTAACTACCCTAATAGGCAACATGCTGAACAACAGATACTTCCAGGTGTTCTCAGAGAACTCTAAAAGCAATGTGCACAAAATAAATGATGGACTCCCCCAAGGATCAGTGTTGGCTCCACTCCTTTTTAATTTGTACACGCACGACCTTCCAGTAACCAAGTTCAGAAAATTTATTTACGCTGATGATATTACTTTGATCATGCAGGATCAACGATTCCAGGGAGCTGAAGCATCATTAATATCAGACCTGAAGTTATTAGACGAATACTTCAAACAGAATTGTTTACGACCGAATCCTCAAATGACCGTTGTATCAACTTTCCACCTGCGGAACAAAGGTGCGAACTACAAACCTACAGTTACATTCGGGGGCGAGATTCTTCAACACTGCAGCAATCCAAAATATCTAGGGATGATCCTGGACAGGTCAATGACGTACAAAACTCACATAAAGAACCTAGCAGCTAAAATCAAAACGCGGAACAACATACTTCAGAAACTAACAGGGACCTCCTGGGGTGCCAACGCAACAGTTCTGAGATCCACAGCCCTAGCTCTTACATACTCAGTTGCAGAATATTGCTGCTCTACCTGGCTTAACAGTGCCCACACCAAAATTATTGACACACAACTCAATCAAGCAATGCGTCTCATCACAGGATGCATGCGATCCACAAACACACATTGGCTTCCGGTTCTAAGTAACATTCCACCTCCACCCCTGAGAAGACTTCAATCATTGCTGAACACATGGAAGAGAATTGAAAACAACCCATCGCTGCCAATACACTCTGAGCTCGCAGTACCTTTACCGCAGCGACTGAAGTCCAGACAACCATCATGGCGAACAGCAGTCAACCTGCAGGATAATCACTTCAACATTCTAGATGCCTGGAACAATCAATGGAAGGAACAAACTTCCCTGACACATCACCATCTAATTGTGACTCCTTGGGAAAGACCTGCAGGTTTTCGTTTACCTCGACGTCAATGGTGCACACTGAACCGGATAAGAACGGGCCAAGGCAGGTGTGCAGCGATACTGAATCAATGGGGCTGGAAGTCCTCCCCTGAATGTGACTGTGGAGAAGATCGGCAAACTATGGTCCACGTAGCTTTCGAATGTCCTCTCAGAGCATTCAAAGGGACAATACAAGAACTCCACCAGCTTAATCAAGAAGCCATCGATTGGATTCAACAACTTAAAATTGAACTCTAATTTTACAAACATGAGATCATGTGTATCTTGTTGTATATATTTTTGTACATATTCCTCCGTTCATCATACGATAAATAAATAATAAATAACCACACTTACTAAGTTTTCTGACAGGTTTTTAATTTTTTATTAGCTTGCCACGGTGGGTGAGTGGTTAACATGTCGGTCTACCAACCCCAAACTTGCAGATTCGCTCCTGGTCATGGTAAGTGATTTTTGAAAGGCGGGGAAATTACGATACGATGTTGGCATGCCAAAGAACGCATTTGAATTCAGTAGGCCGTGTTCATAATGGCAAAATTAATCTCGGGAGTTTCCGCGAACACAAAGTTCCTAATTTCTCTACTAGAAAGCGCTATAGTGTTCAAGGAGTTTAGATAGCCTATCTAACCTCCTTGACTTTCATAGTGATTCAAGGAACATCGAAATTCGTCATGCTAGCTACCCTCTGGGTGTCAAATAACAAAGCTTGCACCCGGCACCCGAGCCCAAACGATATTATTATTATTTGATTTTGGAGGGCAGAGACTATATTCTGTGGGTGTCACTGTAGGTTTGGTAGTGTTTTGTGGAGCCATTTGTCTTGTAAATTACTTACTTACTTTGCTTCCTCGGCGCTACAGCCTGGGGTAGGCTTTGGCCTCTCTCACGATTCCTCACCATCCGTCCCTTCTATGAGTTTTCTCCCGCCATCTTCTAACCCTCATAGTTCTCAGGTCTTCTCCTATGTCTTGTAACCATCTTTTGCGCGGTCGTCCACGTCTCCTCTTCCCTTCCATAGTTCCATGTAATATCTTCCTTGGTGTTCTTTCTTCATTCATCCTCTCTACATGACCAAGCCAATCCAGACGTCGGGACTTAATCCATTTCACAATATCTTCACCTTTGATTATCTCTTCAATTTCTTTGTTTGTCCTGATTCGCCACCCTTCATCCTCCTTTACCGGGCCATATATCCTTCTTAAAAATTTCCTTTCAAAAATTTTGAGATCATTCTCACCATTTGTTGACATTGTCCACGTCTCAGATCCATAGGTCACCACTGGTCTAATAAGGGTCTTGTATAGTTTAACTTTCATTGTCTTGTAAATGTTTCGAAGTGAAATGCCATGTCCTGTGGTTCGGATTCCACGTAAAAAGGAGGTTCCGTGGCTCATGATCGCATGATTAACGGTCACTTAAAACTAAAAGCTTCCTTCCTTATCTTGTAAATGTGGATCTGAAGATGCTCGCTTGTCGTGCGAAGCATTTCATCCCTTAGTTTTCTACTTTTTCAATTGTCCATAACAATATACAGTATATCTTAATCACATGTAATTTGTTGTTTGAGTCTTCAGTCTTTTGACTGGTTTGATGCAGCGTTCCATGCCTCCCTGTCCTGAGCTAATCGTTTCATCTCTACAAAGCTACCACACCCTACATCCGAGGCAATCTGTTTAACATACTCAAACCTTGGTCTACCCCTACAGTTCTTGTCCTCGACCCTTCCTTCCATAAATAAGCTTGCTATTCCTGGGTGTCTTAGTATGTGTCCTACCAACTTATCTCTTCTCTTCATTAGCAATCGCCAGAAATATCTCTCCTCTCCCACTCGCCTTAATGTCTTTTCGTTTGTATCCCTATCTACCCATCTGATCTTCGACATTCTCCTGTAACACCACATTTCAAAAGCTTCAATTCTACTCTTTTCTGCTGCACCAATAGTCCAAGTTTCACTTCCATAGAGTGCCACGCTCCAGACAGAGGTTTTCAAAAATGTCTTCCTAATACCTAAATCTACTCGTATATTCGTTGTCAACAGATTCCTTTTCTGTAGAAATGCTTTCCTTGCCTGAACCAACCTACTTTTTATATCCTCTTTGCTTCGTCCATCACTGGTTATTTTGCTTCCTAAGTAACAGAAGTCTCCTACTTCCTTTAGTTTTTCACCTGCCAATTTGATGTCCATAGAGGTTTCTGATTTATTGTGACTGCATTCCAATATATTTGTTTTACATTAATTAATTTTCATCATGAATTCTTTCCTCAAGAATTTATTTCAGGTTATATTTTTTCAGATATTCCAGTAATTGAAAGTATTTTGTGTGGACCGACTGAAAGTCACAACACCAATTGTTAATAAGGCAACACTGAAAGATGGCTTCAATGTTCTCTTTAAATCTGAATACGTTAACTAGAACCGGGAATAATAAAAATTACTGGATAATAACAATATCCCCTGACACTACAGGCCATGAGGGCCTAGGCCTACCAAGCGACCACAGCCCATCCATTTAGCCTGCAGATATTGGGGTGACGCGTGGTCAGCGCATCGGATCCCCTCGGCCGTTAATCTTGGTTTTCGTGACAGGGGCGCTGCCCAACACCTTCTATACTACAAGCCTGCGCGCTCCGTGGGTGACGTCACACAGTGTGGTCCGGTAGGTTTGAGCAGACGAAATGCATCGTATTATGCGCTGTTCTCAGTGCGATACATTTTATATTCCACTGCTGGACTCAGCATACCAACGCTAAATTATATTCTTCCACTTGGCCGAGAAGCACACGAAACGATACTTCATGGTGTGTGTGGAGTGTTATGTTTTGACAGAGAATGACAGGACAGGGACTACGAACATTCGTAAGTCACAACACAAAATATGGTACTGTTGATTTAACTAGGAATCATGATCGGATCCTATTTTAGAAGTGCCCGCCTCGTTACGTAGTGGCTAGCACTCTAGGCTATCACCGCAGAGTCCCGGGTTCGATTACAGGCTCTGCCAAGAAATGTATTTGTGGACTAAGGTCTGGAACGGTGTACACGCAGCCTCGTTTTAAGGGGCGGAACCAAGAGGTCATCTGCCCCAAACTGAGAAGGGGTGGATTCAATTTACACCTCGGTCATCCTGGAAGTGGTTTTCCGTGGTTTCCCACTACTACTCCAGGCAAGTGCCGGGATAGTTCTTAACTGAAGGCCATGGCCGCCACCTTCCCAAATATCATCTGAATTACAAATTCACACACTAATAGAGCCATCACAGTGGCACAGGTTATCAGACAAATTCCACACACACCCAAGTACATGGTGCTACACGTTGCAAAGCCCCTCAATTAATCAACAACAAACAGAACCTTTTAGTACTAGTACCAGCAAATACATTTACAACTTGCGCACAAGCAGATAGTGACAAAATCTACTCGGCATCGTTTTAGCTCCTTTTTTTATTATTATTATTATTAATCTTGATTGGTCACATTGGACCACTTGAGTCGTTCCACTATCACTTCTTCTTTGAAGGTAGTACTGCTTGGTTCTTGCGCATTTTCCAGTACATTTTCATTCTTTCAAATAGGGATTTTCTCAACTCAACTGAAATCTCCATAGGCTTTCTATGTGTCATTTCTGCAGAAAATTTGTGAGTTTTACAGAACAATATTTAAGATTATTTTTAAAAAATTCCAATTTACATGTTTTTTATTGTTACTTGATTGCTGTAATAATATTATTATCATGATCACCAATAGCATGAGTAGGATGTAAGATTAATACAGGTACTCTTTACTATGATTGTGTTCTGGTAAATATACAGTACCGTACACCAAGGAAAGGAAACAAGGAGGGAATTATATTATAGATAGTGTATAACATTTTATGGACCACCTCATGGCACAGTGACTAGCACTGTTGGCTGTCACCCCGGAGGTCATGTACAATTCTTGGCTGTCAAGAATTTTGAAGTCTTGGTCTGGTGTCCCAGCGCCGTGATACTAAATGGGAGCCTACCGGATGCTGTGGCAGGAGGAGGAGTGGAAAGGACCTAGCCACCCTACCATATGTAAACAGCGACTCAGGATGGCTGGATACTGATCTCTTGACACAGCCAGGGACTCTAATCGGGTTGCCTACATACCTCGTGGATATGGCAATCTTTGATTGAAATTTATGAAAACATGGCTAAAATATCACTTCAAAAAGTACCGATATCTAAGACAGCTCATTACTTCATAATTTGGCAGGTATCACTAGATATTAATTTGTAAATTTGTAAAGTTCGGGAAGACATAATGGGCTATTTAAAATTACAAAATTTTATTCAACTTTATATCTAGGCTATTATGTTTCCATTATAACCTCAATATCTGTTGTTACAGTTAAACAATAAACCATGCATTCATTACACAATCATATTTTAGAAACTATTTACATCAAGTGAAAGATGAACAAGAAAAATGGATAACATTAATCATTCGTAATAAATGATTTGAGAACTACAGTAGGCCTACATTTCCTGAAGAGAATGAAATCATAATCATAATATGAAATATGTCCACCACAACAGGCTAGCAATGTTTCAATGCCTGAATTACATAAAGGTAGAAAAATGAATATGTGCAATAAAATTTGTGGGGTAAGATCTCATTCTATGAGATGACATACAGCATTCCAGTTCGTTTTGCATAAGATGTCGCATAAAAAAATGTTTTATGCTTTTACCATAAGATGAGAAAGACACTTGCTATACACCTATAAGTTACATGGAGTATAGTCATTGCACTGTCCACAAATAAATCAAATGAATGCCACTGAAATTTATGACTACATAAAAGTTAATGTTCTCTTCACCCTATGCAAGTCACATCTTGTAGCCCTCAGGCACCAGGAGGACAGTTCTATCTGTGATACATGTCAATAGTCAACCTTCTATATCCTTTTATTTCTATCACTGATTTATTTCTCCAATCATATGGGGGAGGATGCCGGTCTCTCCTGGATGCAGGCCTTGACCAGTATATCCAATTCAAGTGCAATAACTCCTACAGCAGATGGCAATCTGCAACATAATGTAGATTTTACATGAGGCTAAGAACTCAGGAACTCACTGCTGTTGAGTACGGTATGGAAAATGGCAGAACAAGATAATTTGAGCTTACCCAATAACTTATGTTTAAACAGTGTTGCATGCCTTGCTTCTATTGATGTTATTGATTTCAAAACCTAATCCTGGTGATTCACAATAGCTGTACGTATGCTCTGTGGAATGCTGAAATTTAGCACAAATTGCCAAAAACCATGAACCTATGAATGCCAGTGTACCATTGAATATATTATCGACAAGCATTTTATGCTTACGTGGTTGATATTTTCCCTGTGTATCATCTGCATGCAACCTCCTGTGTGGCTTTTCAAATTGTGACAAATTCTACAGTTCGTGACAAAAGATGAATCCACCACCCAAATAGGCCTACTGTTAAAGCCAGCTAATGGACACATACACATCCATCCAGAAATGTAAACCTTACCGATAACAAAGATCGTCCTGCAGGCAACATTATGAGTGAAGTCATGACACTCTTGCTACAAAAATTGCAGTATCGTGTGGAAATATATAACACTAACAATATTTGTTTAACTCTTAATTTGCAAATTTTCTTTGACTGTATGACTATTCCCACTGTGCGTGACAAAAACCAGGGGAGCATATATGGCTAACGCGGTCCTACCTAGTAATTATATTAATAGTGAATGAGACGAGAACATGCCTCTATGAAACTAACAACTTCGTTAATATGGATAATACATGATTTTCATACCTTATATTCATAATTTAGGGGACAATACCAATTGAAATTGCTGTCCATTATCACTAGTGCACTGGAAATATGTGCTTTTGTTTCTTGCCCATTGAACGATGGCAGCCATGTTCCTCAAGTGCATGAGGTCTCTTCAACTGTTACCGTACCTAGGTACGTACATTGATGTCACGTTCGTGTTGCCAACATGTAAGACAGGCCTACAAAATACACCTGTCATGAGGTCGGTCATACGAATGACTAATTTCACTGTGCGTGACAAAAACCAAGGGAGCATATATGGCTAACGCGGTCCTACCTAGTAATTATATTAATAGTGAATGAGACGAGAACATGTCTCTATGAAACTAACAACTTCGTGATTATGGATAATACATGATTTTCATACCTTATATTCATAATGTAGGGGACAATACCAATTGAAATTGCTATCCATTATCACTAGTGCACTGGAAATAAGTGCTTTTGTTTCTTGCCCATTGAACGATGGCAGCCATGTTCCTCAAGGAACTTTTAATTAAATTATAAGGATATCCATTTCTCTTAACACTACATGGTAACCTAGTTCATAATCCATTTACGCTGATGCTAAAGAAGGTTCAGTACCGGTATCAATGGAATGCAAAAACATGTAGCCTCCATCGTTAAATAAATATTACATTTTAATATTGACAAGGCTGAGGTTCATCAAATAAATAAATATAAGTTACCACTAGCCAATATGGTTAACTATTATCACAATAAAATGGTAAATATATATGTATTCTAATACTATATTTGTCCATAATTCACGCGTAGGCTATAATGGTCGACACAGCTGGAATTTTACTCTATAAGTCGTGATCTAAAATAGGGTGCGCTGGGTGGGTTATAGATAGCCGAGGAGTAAACTTCATTTCCTGATTCAAATTGTATCATTACAGAAGGTATTTTGGCTAATATCCTCCGCAGTCTATAACCCACCCACCTTTCTCTTTCTGTATCACGACTTATATAGTAAAATTCCAGCCGTGTCGGCCATTATCCGCGTGAATTATGCACAAGTACAGTATTGCCAACCCCACATATTTGGTACCAATAATTTGTTACACATAACATGATAAGTTACTAGATAATGCTCTCACAACTACGTTATACATAGTAATACCACCAGCAACAGGTGATTTTCAAGATACAATTAACGTTGGAACAATTTCATTTTTCAACTCCGATGCAGATAAAACCTGCAGGACACAAGAGCATTAATTCGATTGAAACTTTATACAAGGAATCATTCATAAAACTACATGAAATGATAAATATACCAAGACTTTGTGGAGAATATAAATATTTTTTTTTTAAGCTATTCGAACAACTACAACGAGAATAAGCCAGCAAATAATGGTTTAGTAATGGCAGATATTGAACGTAGAAATCTCAATCATGTTAACAATTTCACCACAGTCCATCGCAACTCCAATGACACAGTCTAGATGCAACAACTTTTAAGTATTTGACACTCGAATACTATATCGCTGATCCAACTCTTGGAATGATTTGCGAAAGCCCAAAATACAAACCAGTAACTTAAGAAACTTTTAATTACATTTATTATTGTAAGGACATCCATTTCTCTTAAGAACAATAATTGTTAACCTAGTTTATAATCCAATTACGCTGACCAGTATCAACATAATACAGAAACATGTAGCCTACGCCGTTTAATAAATATTAGATTTTAGTTCTGTTCATCAAATAAATAAATAAATACAGTATTACCAACTCCACGCATAAGGTACTAATTGCCTCGACCAAATATTACTAGATAGCGCATCCTATTCAGCCCAAGTTCTTGTCACGCACAGTCCGAATAGTCGCACATCAATAATCTTTCTCTAGACCAATGGGTTTGGCCTAGACCAAAAATTAATTAATTAATAGGTAGCGTGCACCCCTGGATTTTGTCACGCAAAGTGGGAATAAGTAAGTCACGCATCTGTATTAACCAAGTTGTGAGGATCAAAGAAAGGTTCTCTTAAGCAGTTTTGATAACAGAATTTTCTCTTGCAATGAAAAATGAAAATAATAGGCCTAATACAGATGAAGTTCCTCCGCTTCACTGAGAAACATGATGTTTTTAGGCCTAGAAGATGAATATTTGTTGCCTAGGTAACCGTATAGGAGGTCTAGATAACAAACTCTTATTGGCATGGTAACTAACCGTATGAAATTTATCCACACCGATCACAGATAGCCCCGCCCTAAAGCATGTCTATGTTAAAAGGTGAAGGCTTGTATGTTTTATTAATTTATTCTAACTAGCCTATGAACTGCTGAAAAGTAGTATAAACTTACATGAGGATTCATATTCAGTATACAGTATGAATCCCTACTTGCTGCAATGGCACGTTCTTAAGGCATACAGTACCCTAGTAAAATATGATGGGCATCCAGGAAAGGTTCCTTAGAAGGTTGAGGTATTTTAAGGGGAACAGTGAACTTTTCACCATTTTCATTGAATAAACTTGTTTCCAAGAGCACATCCATTCCCATTGCTTTGAAATGTCCATGGCACACCTGAAAGGAAAAGCAAGTACGGTATATTATAACCTGTACATGTAAGTTACTTCTACACTTAAGTTTGCTTCTTCCACTGTAGCCTATATTCATGATATTTAAGCATAGGCCTAATATTAGAGGCACTAAGTTTCTTATTTATTTCTAGGCTATACAATTAGCGAAATAAAATACAGCCTAACCTAGGCCTTAATGAGTCTTGAACATCGTAAATAGGGAAGTAGCCTATATCGTACAGTTTTAGAAATGTAGGTTAGGTCCAGTGATATTGACATCTAGAACTCGGGAATAAAACCCAATGATGCAGTTGAAAATTAAATTAAATTTTAAAAAAGTTAACAGATATTTATACCGAAATATAAGACCACTGATAACAAAATAATGTATTCACTTACCCCTAGTGTTCTGAGCTGGCATAAAATCTTGTTGGAATGGCACGAAGTCAATTTTACTTTAAAATCTTCTTTCACATAACAATTTGAACAAATGGACCTTAGATCCAATAACATAGTTTCCACTGCAACCAGTCACACAGCAGGGCATATACATTTTTCGATTTTTAAACACAGATTCACAGCACTTAACAACAGAAAACAAGCATCCAACATGTCTGCCTTGCCTAGAATCATCGGACCACACTCTCAGCCGTGAGGTCTGGTGACGTCAGAGCACTCTGGCCTTCCTTCAGAGGGTGTTGCGCTGCCTCACTGTGAGACAGCTACTAAAATATCCTCACGAGGCTGAGCACCCCGTTCCAGCCCCCACGTCAGTTTCTAAAATCCCTGATGGAGCCGGGAATCGAACCCGGGGCCTCCGGGTGAGAGGCAGGTGCGCTACCCCAACACCATGGGGCCGGGAAAATTACTGAATACAAAAGTATAGCCTATTAATATTTTGTAACAGTTCGAAGCATTACAGCTCGTTAGATTATCACAAAAACCGAATGGCAACCGATGAAACATAAAATGCAATTGCAGATAAATCATATTTTTTGTTAATAAAGGGGTGGATCACCTTTCTGTTTCGCAACTTTAGCATCAATCATGGCGGCTTCGGTGGCGTAGTTGGTAGCTTGCTGAGCTCCTATGCCCAAGATCGCGGGTTCAAACCCAGTCGAAGACTTAATATTTTTAAGAGCGTTAAAAATCCCTCAGTATTCCTTTCTTCGGAGGGGAAGTAAAGCCGGCGGACCCAGGTCTTAGATTTATGGCATGTAAGAGAACCTTCCACCAACCACAATTGTGTGAAGCTAAATTTGTAGGTCAAATATGATTAACGCTCTTTATGTTCAAACGTTTGTCGCCATATGCCGGTGGCGGTGGCATCTAGTAGCCAAGTTCACAGCTAGGTGTCGTTGACGGTAGCATTTGGTAACAAAAGTAGGAACTACTTGAAATTGATCGTCTGCAGTCCTTACCTGAATTACAAATAACACACACTATCACAGCCATCACAATTAACACCGGTTATTAGACAGATTCTTCACACACCCAAAGTACACGGGGCAACATGACCGCGTTGTCGCAGCCCTAAACTGAGGAACCAACCAACCAAACATCAATTACTATCTGTTATTAAAACCATAAGTCATTTTAACTTTGAAGAGTTCATTCTGAAATATTTACCCTGCTATAATATTCTGAAGCCTTGCCCGGCCCACACAAGCTTTGTTTCATGGCGTGAATGAAAAAACTTGCGTGAAGTCAGCCATCAGCTCATTTTCCACCTGATAAATCCATCCATTAATGATTAATTTATATACCAGGAATGCCAGGGACAACTGGCGGCTGCTACAGACAATTATTGATGATTGAAATCATTTTACGCTATGTTTGTTCCAACGCTTGGGAAACACGCGTGGAAATGTGCAATATAATATGTTATTCGCGTAATCTAACGTGGTCAGTGGAATTTTAGCCTGTTCGATTTTCGTATAGTACAATGTATATCAAATCATGTACAAAATAGGGGGCAGGTGTACAAAAAACCGTGTTTTTTGTGATAAATATATTTTATATTATTGCTTTCAGGGAATACAGAATATTTACAATGTGGTAATGCCCCCGTAAATTGAATTATATTGAGACCACGATGGCTGTATTGGCATATGTGAGTAAAGTTATGGCTGTCATAGTTGTGACGTGGATATTCATGACGTAGGCACGGATGACGCAGATTTCATGCAAGTAGGCTGATTGAGCTGAGATTCTTGGTGACGTCATGATTTTGTTCGAGAAAGATCGGAGATTTACGACGCAGTCGCAGGAAACAAGGTATTGTGCTAAGGAAGAAGTTACGCTATTGGAGGAGAGACTCGAACCAATGAACGATAGTTTGGAAGGAAGACGAAGATTGCTGAAACTACGATATTTAATTACTTTTGGCATGCAGAATTGAGGAAAACTATTTCCAGTTATGGCATTGATTTGGAATTTTGAAGAAATTAATTTTGAGTTTTTGAAATTTGAAAATCCGTCAAGTATAGCCAAAGTTAAAACTTCTAGCAATGACGCAGCAACAGGCTATGGAAGGGATGGATACGCCCCTTAAGAAGTTGATAAAAGGTCGTGCACAGAAGAGAGGAGCTCTCAGAACTCAGAACTCATATATCTCATACGGATCATACCGCTGATAACGTATATATATTTCAGATGTCATAGAGTCATTTTCGAGTGAATAAGTGAAGCAAGTTGTCTTTAGCGTGTGGTTAAAGCCCGGCGCATCGAACGAACACGGAGCAGTTCCATTTTACGCTGCTCGAAACTAGGTGAAGTTGAAACGCTCACATTAACGTTTCCACCAGATAAGATATCAAGAGTTAACTTCAGCCTTTATTATAATTCAATTGGGCAGTACAACATTGAGGTGTGTAGAAGATTTGAACAATTTCACAGTTATACTTCGAAAGATATCGGCACTTTAAGGCTGCCAACAAAAGTGATTTTCTCGCCACATGAGAAACACTTTTAAAATTCCACATTATACACTACGGCTGACACGTGGATTGCAACAGTGATATTGGAGAATACGTTTGGTAATACAACGATACAGTCTACTATGGAACATTATAATCTTGCAGTGCTTTCAATGATTATAACAGAAGTTGAGATGGAAGGCTAAGGCTTTAATGCAATTGGGACATATATCGATTGAGTGAAATAACAGCATGGAACTTCGTTAATCGTCTTTCTACAAAAGCGAGCATGTAGTGAACATCCAACTACACTCATGCATCGTGAATCCATCGCTGAATTATATCAAATGACAGTGGAAATATTTTCATACTCCACAATTATGAATATTTCTGCGGAAATAACTACAATAAACTTCATGAAGAATTACGACCGGAACTTCAGGGAACTTTCAAGAGAGGCCAGGGTTGACCCGGCTCACAAAGAAGAGTTTTGCCAGAAGGATGTTTTTCGTATCCACGGAGCAGTGCAATTTTCGGAGGAGGAAGCAGTTCGATTCTCCGAGGACGCTGATTCCAGGTTCGAGGACGGAGCACATCTTTACGCTGGTGAATTGGAACCAACAGCAGTTTTCTTTGAAAACTTTCCTCTAGAACTTCAATCAACAGATAAGGTAGTCGTGAACGTTTCTTGTATTATTTGAGTCTTGTAGCGATATCTGAGCAACCATTTTCCCATAATTTTTGTCCTATCTTTTGCCCCATTTTCTTGATTGATATTTCTGTACTCAGTACTCTTCGATGATTTATGCCTTTTTCTACGATTTGTTGAGACATTGTTATGTCATTGGCATACTTAAATAATTTTGGATCAGTTGAGATTGATAATTTAGATTCTTTCAGTAATTTGCATATTTTTGTAGTCACGATTTGACGGTAAAGCTAACGATTTGCTATGGCAGAGTTGAATTCAGACAGCGTGTCTTTTTATTAAAGTAATTCTTTTCAGTAAATTACTTTGACCAATTTTCTGTCATCCTCAAGAAAGAAGAATGATTAAATGATTTTAGAGCGTTAAAATCTATTACGATATCGACGATCTTTGAAATACTAGTCGTCTTATGAACATGATTGCAACATAGACATTTATCATTGCATTATAGACAATTTTATGAAATATGAACTTTGATTACGATTTATTGAATACACTATAGTAATGAACTTTTGATAGGAGTTTTTCTCAATTATAGATTGGAACAATAATGTTTGCATTCCACAGTCTAATTGTATTTTATTCGACTATTCATACAGTTTAGATGAACTTTGATTGAAGATAGTATTTTTATACTGCGATACTTTGAAGATATTAATCTCAATTTTGATAGACCAGGGAGGAGTGTCTAATCGTATTTGCTATTAAATTTATTTGTGATTGGCAAATTTTTACTTCATATCGATTCATGAATGTAACCCACGAAGGTTAAATAATAACAGTCATTAATACAATTGATGAATATAAGAATTTTTAAAGAGGAACAATGGATGTATAATCGTTAGTTCAGTGGACATGTAAAGTCGCTGATGAATAATGCCCTTGAATAATGAAGGAGGTTCCCACAGTAATAAATGAAGTTGATGAATTTATAAGTGGAGGTTTTTGTATGTAGTTTGGAGGATTTTATGCCATATATATGAAGATATATGATGAATTTTGGGCCAAAATTGTTGTGCAATTTTGTGCGTTTTGAGCGAAGTATTTTCCCGCTGAATGTATTGTCCTGGTTCTTTGAAAGTTATTCATGTGAAAATACTGTTAAAATTAACAAGAGTGTTAAATAATTTGAGATAAAGATTTTGAATGGAGATTACCGTCACAAATATTAATAATTATTATTAAACCTTATTAAACCTGAATTTGACATTTAAATATAACTAACCTTCATTGGTCGATTATATCAACACGATTTAAGTAATTATCAACCGGATAAACGTGTGGTTTAATGTATTTCTTGTATAAATAATATAAACAATATTAATATTGTAAATAATTTTGTAAATATCTTTGATAATAATTTGAAATGATAATGATTAATAGAGGCGTGTATAAAATTTTCAATTGTCATTTGACATTGTTATAAACAATTTTATTATTGTTATAAATAATTAATGAACTTTTGTTATTAACATTAAGAGTTTTGTTTTTATACTCTAAACAATGCTAATTAAGCAGGTGGTTTGAACAATTAGCCATGATGTGGGATTATTAGAGTATTCCATTGGTGTTTGAATGGAGCATTTAAAGGATTTGCGTGATAATATTTCAGTTGAGATGTGAACATTTACGTGTTTTGAAAAGGAGAGCCAAGCTCTGAGGTAACTCGCTTATGCTAGGGTTGAACGAACGGGGAGTCCGCTTTGACGATGCAGGTGCATTGCAGCTGGCCCGGACAACTGTATGACTGAGGCCAAGGACGTATCCATAATAGCCTTGTGGCTATAAATAAAATGTGAAGTATATAAACACGCAAAACAATTGATATATGTGTCTCGTCCCAAACCCAGTTTCCATTCCAAGTGCATTATTATAATTACGTTATTTTGAGCTTGAGAAAGCTGAAACATTGTATGTAGAGTATACAAGTCCTACAGGAGGACATAGTTATATGGACGATGGCTTCTGATTGCCACGTAGATTTTGTTGTTTTATTTTTGTTAAAATCATTCTTTATGTGAAATAAATTATTGTGCAGTTTAAAGTTTCTCGTCTTCGTTCTGGTTCATTTTAAATATCATGGTGGAGGTTATTGTGAGGGCATACTTTAGGTGATCCAGTTGACAACTCAGTCCCCGAGATAAATTTAAGAGGTAAGTAAAGGTAAGTATGAACCCCCGTATATTTTGGTGTGTTCCACAATAATTTCTTGTTAACTATTGTGCTCTAATCTCGATAGTATCTGTCAGTGCCATTTTCATTGATGTAGCTGTGCCGGTGCGATTGATTATTGGCAATCCGATTGAGGGGGCGGATATCGGACAGCCTACTATCCGGATATCGGGTACAGTAGGATTGTCGCCCAACGTGGGGTTCGATTGACAACACTGGATTACCAGGTTGAACGCCAGTAGAATTGGCACAATCGAAGTTCCGAGTGCTTGAATAACATTGGATTACCAAGTTATTGCAGTAGAATTGGCACCGCAATTTTTGTGGAGTGTTCGAATAACATTGGATTACCAAGTTATCGATGTCAATGGGATTGTGAAGACTCAAATAAAGAGGTTGATTCTTTGTTAGATGTCTTGGCCAATTGTAGAATTTGAGAGTGTGATTATATAGGAATAAAATGTTGTATTGTATTAGGAAAATTACACTCAGAAAAGATCAGATCTTATACAACTTGAGAGAGGTTAAATAGGCTGGAAACTTAGAAAAATCGCCTATGATCTGGAATCTTATTTTATTTGACCGGCTTATGACATGTTTAGTCATATTAAAGATAAAATTAAACTATTTGGATTGTAAGTGTAAATTATTTGTGTTAGGATATTTTAAAATGAACCAAAGAAACTTGAACATGTGCTTGAGTTTATTTCAACATGAAGTGTCTACGAAGGTTAATTATAAGGTAATTATAAGTTAGATTTAAGACAGAAAATTGCTCAAATTTATATATGGTGAAAAATGTTGCTCAGATGTTGTTATTTTGCTCTGTTTGATGTATGTACCTAAAGCAGTTTATTATTGAAATATTATTGAAATGGCAGATGAGAGTCTGAGAATGATGTTGGAGGAGATGTTGGCTAACTTGAAAGCTAGCATGAACGAAAGTGTGAGGGAGATGGAAGCTAGAAATACTAGTCGAATGGAGGAGAATATGAAAGTTCTTCAGACCAGTTCTGCAAACTTAGAAAATAATATGTCGCGTTTACAGATCAATACCCAGGGAATCGAGAATGCTGTAACTGACATGCGCACAGACGTGTCCAATGTCCATAAAGATTTATCCAATGTGCATAAAGATGTGTCTGATGTTAAAATAGATGTGTCTAAGGTACAGAAAGATCTTACTATGTTGAATCTTGATGTTGCCAATGTCCGGGGTGATATTTCATGTGCTAGAGCTGAAGTAATTGTTGTTAGGAATGATGTTGCTACTGTACAAGACAAAGTAGAAGAAGTTCAAAAAGAGGTTAGAAATGCTCGAACTGATGTGTCAAATGTTCAAGTAGACATCAATAATATTCATTCAGATGTTAATGATATGCAAAGCGATATCAATAAGATACAAGTAGAAGTGAATACTGTTTTTTAGACATTGCTAAAGTTCAGACTGATGTTAACAAAGTCAGGGAGGAAATTGAAACTTCAAAAACACTTTGTACTCGTAACATTAGTGCATTAACAACTAGGTTAGTTGACGAGTCTGTTAGGACAACAGCTTCTTTAGCTGGTTTAAAATACGATGTAGAGGTCATGAGAACCCAAGTATTAGATCACAATCGTTTACTTAAGGAGGACATCGAAGTAGATATTGCGGAAATGTTAACTGCAAATGTAACGGTTTGGAAAGATGAATGGAACAGGTCAAGTGGGGAACATGTAGATCAGATTCAGGAACGAATTGAAAGAAAACTTGCCAGTACACAGGTAGATATTAATAATGAAGTAGTTCAGATTAGGAAAGACTTGAATGTAAGGATGGATTCGCTATCCGAAAAGCAGGTAGAGGATAGAACTCAAATAGGTCAGGACGTGCAAGCATTAAAAACTGCGTTAGAGGAACAGATTCATAAGGTTGTCTCTGATGTTAATGAAACTACGAGCAAACTGCAGAATTTGAAACTAGGAGAAGCTAGCATGATGGAAACCTATAAGGAAGAGTTGATTAGGAAAGTCATCACGGAAATCACAGACAAGGATACAGAAGGATTGACTGGTGAAGAGGATAGAAATTACGTGAGAAGAGGTAACCTTACTACAGAAGAGAGAGATATTAGTCCTGAGGAACGTATATCCAGATTCAGGGAAGAAGTAGAGGATAGGAATATTGAACCCGAATGGAAGTATCGTGATAGTGGGAAACATTATATGGATTCATATCCGAGAAATGTGACAGTCATCCGGAATTTTGAAGACAAACCTCAAAAATTTAGCAACACTGATAGTCTCACACCGATCGAATATATCAGGAATCTTAAAGACTATTTCATAGAAGCCCACATTCCTAGAGAGAGAGAGATGAGAATCGTAGAAAGATTTCTAGCTGGAGGACCCCTTGAATGGTTTAGAGCATTTCGGTACACTTTCAGCAATTTTGACGAATTTGCAGAGGCACTGATAAAACGATTCTGGTCAATAGAAGCTCAGAATTCATTAAGAGCTGAGGTATACTCGAGGAAGTATTCCGGTACTCTTCCAACACGGTACGCTGATTTCTTCACGAGCCAACTATCACGCTTGAGATTTTTGCAACCCCCATTGTCAACAGAGCAGTTGATAGATGCAATTTCACGTATGCTGCCTGTGGAGGTAAGAAGACTGATCATATCGTCAAATATCAGAGATTTGACAAGTATGGATGAATTGTTGAGAAGGCTTGACTACACGAGTCCAATGCCAAATTTGGTACAAAAAGGTCAGAGGCACGAATTCAAAGACGTTAATACAGTCTACATGGATCAAGTGCAGCAAACTGATAAGCCTGAGGAAGGAAAAACTGAAAATGTAGGTCCTCACAGGAATAATTATTTCCGCAACAACAGATCCCAAGGTTACCGTCCATATCAGCAAAGACGAGGCTGGAATAATAATAGAGGGAATTACAACAACGGAAGAGGTAGATACTATAACAATGGTTATAATAGAAACTACAATCGAAATAACCAGTACCAGAATTAGAATCAGAATTCTCAAGGTCAGGTTATGACACCCGACAAGTATCGAGAAAGAGAGAAAGAAAGTCAGGAGTATCTGAAGGAATTACGAGAGAAGGAAGCTGAAAACCAAAAGAAAAGACAGGATGTAGTGATCGATCCTGGTCCTTCTACAAGTCGGCAGAACTTGGAAAACAGGAATTCAGGACAGAAGAGAAAGTAGAAAGGAGAGAATGCATTAGCCACACACAACCCAGAGAAGAAGAGACTTATGATTAAGGAACATAGAAGAAATATCATACAAGAGTAAGCCAGTAATAATTCAATTTCGTGTTCAAGTGAATTGAGATATTTATAACACAGAGTTTAAAAACAATTTGCAACTGTTTTTAAAACGTGGTGAAGGGAGAATGCCCCCGTAAATTGAATTATATTGAGACCACGATGGCTGTATTGGCATATGTGAGTAAAGTTATGGCTGTCATAGTTGTGACGTGGATATTCATGACGTAGGCACGGATGACGCAGATTTCATGCAAGTAGGCTGATTGACCTGAGATTCTTGGTGACGTCATGATTTTGTTCGAGAAAGATCGGAGATTTACGACGCAGTCGCAGGAAACAAGGTATTGTGCTAAGGAAGAAGTTACGCTATTGGAGGAGTGACTCGAACCAATGAACGATAGTTTGGAAGGAAGACGGAGATTGCTGAAACTACGATATTTAATTACTTTTGGCATGCAGAATTGTGGAAAACTATTTTCAGTTATGGCATTGATTTGGAATTTTGAAGAAATTAATTTTGAGTTTTTGAAATTTGAAAATCCGTCAAGTATAGCCAAAGTTAAAACTTCTAGCAATGACGCAGCAACAGGCTATGGAAGGGATGGATACGCCCCTTAAGAAGTTGATAAAAGGTCGTACACAGAAGAGAGGAGCTCTCAGAACTTAGAACTCATATATCTCATACGGATCATACCGCTGATAACGTATATATATTTCAGATGTCATAGAGTCATTTTCGAGTGAATAAGTGAAGCAAGTTGTCTTTAGCGTGTGGTTAAAGCCCGGCGCATCGAACGAACACGGAGCAGTTCCATTTTACGCTGCTCGAAACTAGGTGAAGTTGAAACGCTCACATTAACGTTTCCACCAGATAAGATATCAAGAGTTAACTTCAGCCTTTATTATAATTCAATTGGGCAGTACAACATTGAGGTGTGTAGAAGATTTGAACAATTTCACAGTTATACTTCGAAAGATATCGGCACTTTAAGGCTGCCAACAAAAGTGATTTTCTCGCCACATGAGAAACACTTTTAAAATTCCACATTATACACTACGGCTGACACGTGGATTGCAACAGTGATATTGGAGAATACGTTTGGTAATACAACGATACAGTCTACTATGGAACATTATAATCTTGCAGTGCTTTCAATGATTATAACAGAAGTTGAGATGGAAGGCTAAGGCTTTAATGCAATTGGGACATATATCGATTGAGTGAAATAACAGCATGGAACTTCGTTAATCGTCTTTCTACAAAAGCGAGCATGTAGTGAACATCCAACTACACTCATGCATCTTGAATCCATCGCTGAATTATATCAAATGACAGTGGAAATATTTTCATACTCCACAATTATGAATATTTCTGCGGAAATAACTACAATAAACTTCATGAAGAATTACGACCGGAACTTCAGGGAACTTTCAAGAGAGGCCAGGGTTGACCCGGCTCACAAAGAAGAGTTTTGCCAGAAGGATGTTTTTCGTATCCACGGAGCAGTGCAATTTTCGGAGGAGGAAGCAGTTCGATTCTCCGAGGACGCTGATTCCAGGTTCGAGGACGGAGCACATCTTTACGCTGGTGAATTGGAACCAACAGCAGTTTTCTTTGAAAACTTTCCTCTAGAACTTCAATCAACAGATAAGGTAGTCGTGAACGTTTCTTGTATTATTTGAGTCTTGTAGCGATATCTGAGCAACCATTTTCCCATAATTTTTGTCCTATCTTTTGCCCCATTTTCTTGATTGATATTTCTGTACTCAGTACTCTTCGATGATTTATGCCTTTTTCTACGATTTGTTGAGACATTGTTATGTCATTGGCATACTTAAATAATTTTGGATCAGTTGAGATTGATAATTTAGATTCTTTCAGTAATTTGCATATTTTTGTAGTCACGATTTGACGGTAAAGCTAACGATTTGCTATGGCAGAGTTGAATTCAGACAGCGTGTCTTTTTATTAAAGTAATTCTTTTCAGTAAATTACTTTGACCAATTTTCTGTCATCCTCAAGAAAGAAGAATGATTAAATGATTTTAGAGCGTTAAAATCTATTACGATATCGACGATCTTTGAAATACTAGTCGTCTTATGAACATGATTGCAACATAGACATTTATCATTGCATTATAGACAATTTTATGAAATATGAACTTTGATTACGATTTATTGAATACACTATAGTAATGAACTTTTGATAGGAGTTTTTCTCAATTATAGATTGGAACAATAATGTTTGCATTCCACAGTCTAATTGTATTTTATTCGACTATTCATACAGTTTAGATGAACTTTGATTGAAGATAGTATTTTTATACTGCGATACTTTGAAGATATTAATCTCAATTTTGATAGACCAGGGAGGAGTGTCTAATCGTATTTGCTATTAAATTTATTTGTGATTGGCAAATTTTTACTTCATATCGATTCATGAATGAAACCCACGAAGGTTAAATAATAACAGTCATTAATACAATTGATGAATATAAGAATTTTTAAAGAGGAACAATGGATGTATAATCGTTAGTTCAGTGGACATGTAAAAGTCGCTGATGAATAATGCCCTTGAATAATGAAGGAGGTTCCCACAGTAATAAATGAAGTTGATGAATTTATAAGTGGAGGTTTTTGTATGTAGTTTGGAGGATTTTATGCCATATATATGAAGATATATGATGAATTTTGGGCCAAAATTGTTGTGCAATTTTGAGCGTTTTGAGCGAAGTATTTTCCCGCTGAATGTATTGTCCTGGTTCTTTGAAAGTTATTCATGTGAAAATACTGTTAAAATTAACAAGAGTGTTAAATAATTTGAGATAAAGATTTTGAATGGAGATTACCGTCACAAATATTAATAATTATTATTAAACCTTATTAAACCTGAATTTGACATTTAAATATAACTAACCTTCATTGGTCGATTATATCAACACGATTTAAGTAATTATCAACCGGATAAACGTGTGGTTTAATGTATTTCTTGTATAAATAATATAAACAATATTAATATTGTAAATAATTTTGTAAATATCTTTGATAATAATTTGAAATGATAATGATTAATAGAGGCGTGTATAAAATTTTCAATTGTCATTTGACATTGTTATAAACAATTTTATTATTGTTATAAATAATTAATGAACTTTTGTTATTAACATTAAGAGTTTTGTTTTTATACTCTAAACAATGCTAATTAAGCAGGTGGTTTGAACAATTAGCCATGATGTGGGATTATTAGAGTATTCCATTGGTGTTTGAATGGAGCATTTAAAGGATCTGCGTGATAATATTTCAGTTGAGATGTGAACATTTACGTGTTTTGAAAAGGAGAGCCAAGCTCTGAGGTAACTCGCTTATGCTAGGGTTGAACGAACGGGGAGTCCGCTTTGACGATGCAGGTGCATTGCAGCTGGCCCGGACAACTGTATGACTGAGGCCAAGGACGTATCCATAATAGCCTTGTGGCTATAAATAAAATGTGAAGTATATAAACACGCAAAACAATTGATATATGTGTCTCGTCCCAAACCCCGTTTCCATTCCAAGTGCATTATTATAATTACGTTATTTTGAGCTTGAGAAAGCTGAAACATTGTATGTAGAGTATACAAGTCCTACAGGAGGACATGGTTATATGGACGATGGCTTCTGATTGCCACGTAGATTTTGTTGTTTTATTTTTGTTAAAATCATTCTTTATGTGAAATAAATTATTGTGCAGTTTAAAGTTTCTCGTCTTCGTTCTGGTTCATTTTAAATATCATGGTGGAGGTTATTGTGAGGGCATACTTTAAGTGATCCAGTTGACAACCCAGTCCCCGAGATAAATTTAAGAGGTAAGTAAAGGTAAGTATGAACCCCCGTATATTTTGGTGTGTTCCACAATAATTTCTTGTTAACTATTGTGCTCTAATCTCGATAGTATCTGTCAGTGCCATTTTCATTGATGTAGCTGTGCCGGTGCTATTGATTATTGGCAATCCGATTGAGGGGGCGGATATCTGACAGCCTACTATCCGGATATCGGGTACAGTACACAGACCAAAGGTACCATCAGCATTGAAGAGCATCATCTCACTAAAACTAAACACTTTAAATATCTCGGTTCCCTTATCACTTCAAATGGCGAAACGCATCTCGATGCTCGAGCACGAGTTAACACTGCGTGGATGAAGTGGTGCCAAGTCACAGGATTGCTGTGCGATAAGAAAGTACCTATCCCTTTGAAAGGGAAAGTTTACAAGTCCATGATACGACCAGTGGCACTTTACGGCACAGAATGTTGACCAGCTTCAACCAAGCATGAACAAGCCCTACATGGCATGGAGATGAAAATGTTACGTTGGTCCATGGGTGTTACACGGCTTTATCATGTCAGGAATGGACACATCCGGAAACAGATGGGAGTTGCAGCCATTACCGGTAAAATGAGAGAAGCTCGGCTTCGGTGGTATGGGCATGCCACTAGAAGTGATGAGAACTCTGTGGCAAGAACAGCTCTCCAATACGATCCAGAAGGAAATCGACCCCGTGGACGTCCAAAGAAAAGATGGGTGGACAGAGTCAAGGAAGACTTGGTGATGTGTGGACTTAAACCTGAAGATGCCCTTGACAGGAAGTAGTGGCGAACATTAATGAAACAAGTGAACCCTGCACCGTCGCGGGACACACGCTAGGAAAGAAGAAGAAGAAGGTTATGTAAATACTTTTTTTCCCGCTTTATATAATCGGGCACTATATTTTATTCGCGTTATCTGAAAAGATTGCTGTACTAAAATAAACACAAGTTTGCAATAGGACATGTCAATCTTTGATCATCATCGTCATCATCATCATCATCACCATCATCATTATCGTCAAGAACTATACCCAGTATCCCAGATGAGGTGAATGTGAGCTCTCCAACTCTGCCCATTTGTATAGATGTTATCATTTAAGACAAGTTACCATTCCACTCCTCGTGGCCCTCTTTATTGGTCGATCCGTCACTTCCTTAGCCGGTCACTTTGTCTCTTGCCACTGAAGTCCTTCTCCAACCACACTCGGGCTGTTCTGTTACGGTCCATTCAATTTACAAGGTCGAACCATTGCAACCTAGCTATGGCTAACGTCACAATGAGTGACTACAGTATTTCACGTGAACTTGTTGAGGCATTGCACCTCGATCGGTTGGTTCCTTAGTTTAGGGGCTGCGACAACGCGGTCATGAAGCCCCGTGTACTTGGGTGTGTGTAGTCTGTTTGATAGCCGGTGTTAATTGTGATGGCTGTATTAGTGTGTGTATCTGTTTTAATTCAAATAAGGACTGCAGACATTCAATTTTCAATTTTCCAACTTTTGCTACCAAACGCCACCGTCAACGACCAACTAGTTCTGAACTTGGTTACTAGATGCCAGCTCAGTCAGGTCCTGGCGACGAACGTTGGAACTCAAGATCGTTAATTGAATCTAACCTATAATTTTACTTCACACAAGTGTAATTAGTGAAGCCTCCGTGGCTTAGGCGGCAGCACGCCGGCCTCTCACCGCTGGGTCCGTGGTTCAAATACCGGTCACTCCATGTGAGGTCTGTGCTGGACAAAACGGAGGCAGACAGGTTTTCCTCCGGGCACTCCGGTTTTCCCTGTCAAAATTTCATTCCAGCAACACTCTCCACTATCATTTCATTTCATCTGTCATTCATTTAATCATTGCCCCAGAGGAGTGCGTCAGGCCTCGGCAGCCGGCACAGTTCATATCCTCGCCGCTAGATGGGGGCTTCATTCATTCCATTCCTGACCCGGTCGGAGACTGGAAGCAGGCTGTGGATTTTCATTTTTCAAGTGTAATTAGTGGAAGGTTGTTTATCATTCCATAAATCTATGACATGGGACCGCCGGCGCCGGCTTTACTTCCCCTCCGAAGGAAGGCATATTGAGGGATTTTTAACGCTCTTAAAAAATCCGACGACTTCGGCCGGGTTTGAACACGCGACCTTGGACATAGAAACTCAGCATCCTACCAACTACGCCACCAAAGCTGTGCATTGTACCTCATCGAGCCTAGTTTTGAAGACCATTGTTCTCAATAACTTAATTTCCATGCCTTGGAGTTTGTTGCCGATTCTGTCGTTCACCGAGGAAGTTTCCATGTGATTGGTACAAAGAAATTCTGAAAATTACTGCCTTAGCTGCACGGGTGCTTCGTTACCCAAGGAGGTCTTTGAACAGGTACCCTTCACGTAGATCTACTCTACTATTAACTTCATTGAAGGCTCTAACGTCCTTGGTTACCATACTGCCAAGATATCTGAATTGCTTCACTTGGTCTAGTTCTTCCATTCAAGGTTCATGTTTGATCGAAGGTTTTCTTTTGTGTAACATTTTGAGGTAACATTGTTTAAATAAACATTCTGTTCTTTAAACTTTATACTTATATTGCATTAGAGTTCATTAATATCCTCTCAGATGAAAATGCTCGACACATTTTCGGACACAATCCTAAACCATTCTCCTAACTAAAAGCTGGTTGATTGTAGTATAAAGTGATCGTTAATCTCGCGATCATGAGCCACGAGATCTCCTTCTTACATTGAATCCGAACCACAGGGCATGGCATCTCACTTGCATTGACCGGGAATCGAAACCAGTCTGCCTTGGTGAGAGGCAAAGAGCTTCACCGCTGCGCCACCACGCTTCTCATTCTCCTAACTAGAAAGGTACACTGATTAATATTTTAGCGACGATAGCGGCAAACATTTACTATTTCAGTTATGTAATTTTCCGGTCTCTTGGTGTAGGGATAGAACGTCTGCAGTCCATACTTGATTTAAAAACAGATAACACTTGCTAATACAGTCATAAAAATTAACACCGGTCATCGGACAGATTCTACACACACAGAAAATACACGGGGCTACATGACCGCGTTGTCGCAGCCCCTAAACTAAGGAACCAACCAGCCATCACATGCATTGACGGGAATCGAACCAGGTCCATCTTGGCGAGAGGCTAACAGTGGTATATTCCTTGGAATACACGGTTAGTTAGAGTTAGCTCTTGCTGCTCTTTGCTTTCCTTTTTCATTAGTTTCTCTTGTTTCCCTTCGCAGACACAACAGGAACCCTCTTTGTATTCCCTTTTTCTTTGAATGCATACTAAAATTTATGTAAGTTTGTTTCAGTTATTTACTCTTTGGATTTCAACCCCAGCTCACCACGTGGCAACTTGTCGAAGTTTTGGATTCAGTAATTTCAAGAATGTTTCCAAACCGCTCAAGCAGATGTCGTCGTTGTTTTCATCTACCATCTCCATGAAGATTTATATAATGCATCGAATTCGCATTGTATTGAAAATTTTGTTTCCCAATGTTTCCTACAGTGCTTAGCTTCTTATGTTTCCTTCCCCCTCCCCTACGACTTTCCAGCGCTCTGTGTGCTAAAATCCTACCTTCACTTCTTGTCTAGTCGGCTTTGTGAACAGTTCAGCCTCCTCTCTAAATGAGGTAAAATTTCAAATCGACGCCATGTTGTGAAGTTCTTCTAACGGCTTCAAGGATACGCCAACCATCACATACACCATAAAAAGCTAAGTACACATCTCAAGTGATTTTAACCATTTTAAAAAGTTTTAAACAACATTTGAACGCTTTTAATGAAAGTTATAGGCAGTATCTTGATTTTCGCAATATTGCTAAATAACTGCCCCCGTGGGAACTGTCATTCTTAGCCAAGTATGCTTTTTCTAAAGTCATGGAACCTGACAATTCTTGTACTGAATAAGGGATTACTGTCCTTGCAACGAAGGATTTATGTCAAATTCATAGATGTTTAAAACTTGGCTTGTCTGTCTTCGTGGGATTTCTATTTGCTCCTTTAAACTGTCACTACAGCTCTGGAACTTTCCATTCGAAACAAACTCTAAACCGTGAAGAAATATACTCAACACCGTCAAAATTACTGCAAACTTTAAGTTTAATTGAACTATTAATTGCAACCCAAAAACTTTCAACGCAAGAAACATATTCAAGTTCAACTCAGTGCATCTCTATAAACTGCAATAACTTTCTCTTGTTCAACAAACTTTCAGTGCTTCAAAGTGAATGTGTGGCTACTTCCGCGTCGTGATTAGCTCGTTTCAATAAAATTGGCCAGGACTCTACTCCTGAATTTTCCCATACTCCTAATTCCCCTTACCGGTACTAACAATTTAGAGTATATATTCAAACTAGTTACTTTTTCAACGAGGCATCGCCTAAAATTAGGCACCCTCCCATTTTTGCTAAACTTAACCTTTATTCACTCTGTAAAAATATATGTCGTTATATCCCACATTTTAATACTTATATTTTCCTGTTTCAACCTGGAAGTTCTAATTCTCTAACTGTTAAACGTTTATCTAATTTTTGTAATGCAGGCTTCACAAAAGGTGACCTGTCCCATTATAATTAAAAGTGGTTATAATCCACTTATTAATCTTCTTGTTCTTATCCTGCCTTGCCCAGGAATCTATAGCCTTCTCGCTTGCTTTAAAGGCTTTCCACAGGCATTTTTCGAAACATTGGTATTATACTTAACAAATTTAACAGAAAGGTTAAATCAAATCATAAGTCCTTTAGTATTGTTATTATAGACTTTAAACCATTTAATTGTTCGCTTATTTGAAAGCCCTTGTAAAAGTCCCAAGTGTTATTTATATAGGTCCATGACCTTTAAAGTACTCAGAAACCTAAAACTTTGTTCTTAAGCTCGAAATAGATCTGAGATCTTAATTGTTATTATTCGTTAAATTTTTCATTTTGTTAAATAAATTCTTTATTAATTGTTTTCTAGCTCTCTTGCTGGAAAAGCAGTTAGGCAGGACCTTCTCCTCCCTATTTTTCTCCTGAATTATCCTATATTCAAAGAAAAAGGCAAATCACTGAATGATAAGGTTATTAAAAACCCTATCACCTGTTGCGTTGAGAGCAAAACTTCTATTAACAAACCTTATAAAGTTTCTTGTAGCTATCTCAGCTAATTCTAGTAAATTATTAAGGCAAGTATAGCTCGCTCAGCCAGCTTCCTACTTGTAGAGAATTTCGCTCTGACTTATAATTTATTGTTTAAAATTTTTGGTTTTGTTCAAGTTAGGTTTGAGGTTTTTATCCTTTCTAAACTGTTAGTCGGCACTATGCTGGGTAAGAGTTTAACCTTCTTTAAACGCAACAATTGGTTCTCTCCAATGATTTCTACTACTACTACTAATAATAATAATAAAAATATTGCTAAAAGCACTATAGTTGCTTCATCTCTGCCCACTCTGGGGACGTTGAAACTTTCTGTTGGGGATCCAACAATCTCGGGAAATAAAATTATTCCAGCTAATTTAAGTATTTCTAGCGTTTCAGAATGCTTCAGAAAATCTCACCCTCTTGAAGGGAAAGTACATAAATCATTCTTATCTGACACAACTTTGCTTGCTATCGCACCTCCCTTCCCCATAGTACCCAAATACCTGCTCTTGAGGGAAAGAGCATTTAGCAATAGCTTGCCGGTAACCTTAGCTCATGCCGCTCTCTACGTTAACGGGCTTTGCGCAGGATAATCATCTTTTATGTCACTATTTTTTAAATTATATTTCTTGGATGTTCTTCCTCTCTGCCTAAAATCGTTTCCACTCCTAAACTTTTTTCCATTTGCATTTCCAATCATCTTCCCTTAGGCAGTGTTGGAGCTCAGGCTTAACCTACCAAACAGCTTGACCGCTGCGCGACCATGCCCTGGTTGTTATTCTTAGGCACATGGCTTGCGGAAGATAACCCAAAACTTAAATAAGGCACAATCCCCGCATTTACTTGGAGGCAATGTGAAAATTCTGCAGGGGAAACTACCCTCAGGATGGCCACCGTATAGCGTTGGGAATAGAACCAACCATTTCCGGACTTGCTGCAGATACCCATTACAGTTGCTGCGTGTGATTTAGCACACACCGCTACAACGCGGGACTTCATCGAGAGCATTGGGCCTTCTTCTTTTATTTCTCTGTCATCGTTCTGTAACCCCAACGAGCTATTACTGTTTCTTGAAAGAAAGAACGAGGAGTGTTCTGCGGGAGTTATTCTACACAGATGGAGAAGTACGAAGTATTATCAGTTTTAAATCTGCTTCTCCAAGACTATAATTATGCTCCATTTCTGTCAGTGATAGGTGGTGTCAAGGGCACACGAGACGCCAAATGAGTTGTCGCCCTCCCAGGGTGAAGAAGGTCAGGTGACGGGGAAATTGGCCTGTCACAGTTCGTGACGCCTTCCCGCCCTAACTTGGCTTCCGCTGTGCCTCAAGGTAATCGTGATCAGTGAGGTGGTTTTCAAAACCTTCTATTCTAGAGAATCACACTCAATAAACCCTTCTGGTCTAGCCTGGCTTTTGCTGTGCCTCTCTCATACAGGACGAGGTTCATATTATGCTTTGTCATCAGTATTTTGAAGAAGAAAAAAACCATAGTAAGTTAGATACTATAATCATCCTTTTCATCTTCTTCTTCTTCTGCGCCTTGTACTTTTTTCTTCCTAGTTTTCTTTCTCTCCCTCCTCTCTTCCTTTCTTTTTTATTTGTTTCTTTCATTTTTTCCTCTTCTTGTTGCTCTTCTTCGCCCTCAACTTCGTCTTCTTTATTCCTTAGTCTTCCTCTACTTCTTGTTCTTCTTCGTTTTCTTCTTTATTTTTTAGTCTTTCTCTTCTTTCTTCTTAGAATGCATCTTGCCTTCTTCTTCTATTTTTATTATACCTCTTTCCAGTTCTTCCTCTTCTTCTTCGTGTCGTTTTTCTTAGTCTTCCTCCTTTTCTTGTTGTACTTCTCTTTTTTTCTCTTAGTCTTCCTCTTCATTAACTACTCTTTCCCTTAGTCTTCACCTTGTTCTTGCTCTTCCTTATCGTCTTCTTATTTCTGGCCTTCCTCTTCTTCGTATTCTTTATTTTTCATTAGTCTTCCTCTAATTTTCGTTCTTATTCGTCTGCTCTTGTTTCTCCTTGTTCTTCTTCTTCTTTTCTTAGTCTTCCTCATTTTCTTGTTCTTCTTCGTCTTGTTTCTTAGTCTTCTTAGTATTCTTCTTGTTTTCTTACTCTTCTTCTTTTCTTAGTCTACTCCTTCTAGTTCTTTCCGTTCGTCTTCGTCTTCTTTTTTCTTAGTGTTCCTCGTCTTCTTGTTAGTCCTATTCTTCTCGGTCTTACAGGGGCAGATGACCTCACTGTTGTGCCACTTAAGACAACAATAAATAACTTCCTGGTCGTCTTCTTTTTTCTTCGTAGACTTTCTCTTTTTCTTTATCTTTTTCCTCTTCTTCCTCTTCTTCTTCGACTTTTTTTTTCTTAGTCTCTTTCTTCGTTAACTTATTTTTTGTCTTCCTCTTATTCTTGTTCTTCCTCTTCCTGCTCGTCTTCTTATTTATTAACCTTGTCTTCTCTTTTTTCTTCTTCGTCTTCCTCTTCTCGTTTTTCTCTCGTCTTCTTTTTTCTTAGCATTTCTGTTCTTCTTGTTCTTCTTCGTCTTTTCCTTTTTCTTAGTCTTTTTCTTCATCTTTTCTAGTTCCCCACTCAGTTATGTAGCCTACACCAATGTTGAGAGTGCTCTCTGCCACTCAATATTAGAAAACCTGTGGGGTCGTCCAAATTACGTTCTTTTTCAAATTCTTGCTCTTTATCTAGCCCCATATCCTAAGGCAATAAGTCACGCTGTCCGAACAGAATGGTGACCTGCACATACGGAGATCTAATGTTCATACCCTGGCGCTTATACCAGCCATCCTAAATTATGGCTATGCCTACCTACTACTACCCAAGGTCTACCCCCCCCCCCCCCCCCCACACACACACACACACAAACACACACACACTGTTACAGACATTTCTACGTTGCCTATTTATTTAGTCTTCCTCTTATTCTTGCCCTTCCTGTTCCTGTTTGTCTTCTTCTTCTTCTTCATTTTCACTTCTTTTTTCTTAGCCTTCCTCTTTTTCCTGTACTTCTCTCGTCTTCGTCTTTTCTAAACTTCCTCTTATTCTTGCCCTTCCATTTTCTATTTGTCGTCTTAATTCTTAGCATTTATCTTGTTCTATGTATGGTCCAATTTATATTTGCAATGGTTTTTAGCCTATTTTCAATTTTGAAAAAATAGGCTTATGAGATCACCTTTTGTACGTGTGTCTGTGTGTGCGTGTGCGTGTGTGTGTGCCCCCCCCCCCCTAATATCTTCTAAACGGCTGGAGCGATCTCAATGAAACTCGGTAAGTTCATAGCACTATTCCGGGCGACCCGGACCATGTACTTCAAATTTTGTTACGTCTCACCAATCCAACATGGCGGCTGTGCGAAATATTACACCAGCATTCAATATCTCCGGAACTATTCCCGATATTACCCTGAAATTTTTTATGGTGATAAAGGAAACTACTAGACGTTCACCTATGTGACTATTGAAAAACTGGTAACGACAAAACCAACATGGCGGCCACGCGAATTTGCGACTTTTAAATAGACGTTTCTTGCGAATTAACCAACCAAACGTAATGAAGCTTGGTACATTATATGTTTATACACATTGTAATGCACCGACATCAAACTTCGTTCAATTGTTTACGTAACCACAAGATGGCGGATGTGCGAAATATTTCACTGGCATTCTATATCTCTGAAACTATTAGCGGTATCACCATGAAATTTTGTACGGAGATAAAGGGCACTACTGGAAGTTCATCTATAAGACTTTCAAAACCTGGTTAACTACAAAACGAACATGGCGGCCAAGCGAATTAACAATTTTAATAGACCTTTCTCGCGATTTAATGTTCCAAACGCAATGAAATCTGGTACAGGAAATGTTTATACACATTGCAATGCACTGGTATCCAAATTAGTTCAATTGTTTACATAACCTCAAAATGGCGGCTGTGCGAATTTTAAAATTAAGTTTTTATTTCTTGTGTCGTAATCATGCGATCGAAGTGAAAGGTTGAATAATGAACCTACGCAATAATTTTCCTTTAATGGTACATGACTCAATGGCCTATACATTTAACAATCCAACATGGCGACCATCCGAAATATTTAGACGGCTCTGAATATCTACGAATCTATTATAGCAATCAAACTGAATTTCTTTATGTTCATAGTGACTATGAACATATGTTCACCTTTAGGACTTTAAACAACCTGGTGATCACAATTCCAACATGGCGGCGACGCGAAATATAAATATTCACATGGACGTTTCTCGCAATTTAACAATCCGTGTGCAGTGAAACTTGGTACAGTAAATCCTTATATGAATGTTAAGCCACTGGCATCTAATTTATTTCAATTGTTTCCATAACCACAAGATGGCAGCTTGGCGAAATTTTAAAATCTCCTTGTTACTTCTTGTGTCCTAATCATGCGATTGAAATTTGAATGCTACACGTACACAATAATCTTCATGTAACAGTACATAATTCTCGGACCTACATATATAAAATCTAACATGGCGACCATCCGAAATATTTAGTCGGTTCTCAGAATCTACGATTCTATTACAGCAATCAAACTGAAATT
This sequence comes from Meconema thalassinum, assembly GCA_946902985.2. Taxonomy (NCBI): domain Eukaryota; kingdom Metazoa; phylum Arthropoda; class Insecta; order Orthoptera; family Tettigoniidae; genus Meconema; species Meconema thalassinum. Next base: position 926,169,367 of record OX336388.2, read on the forward strand.
TTGTATGTTGTTAGAGGCAATTAACTTAAGTAGGATATATGAAAATAGGCTGTATAGTTCTTCACGGAACTACTTGTTTATACTTTAATATTTATTTTCATATTTATTTGGATTTATTATTATTTATTTGGATTTATTGTGCTTCTAACAGGCATTGCCTAATAAAAAGAAATACATTTACATTTGGTTACACAATTCTATCAAATTATAATATAATTGACAGACATAATGCTGTGATTGTAATGCAAATTAATTCTACAACTAAATACGAAAATATAATAATTCTGTGCAGAAATTGTTAGGTGGAATGTACGAGTTCATGTGATCGCACAGCTGGCAGAAACAAAGGAACTATATGTGTAACTGAATAACTCGAGGTTGTTTGCTATTGAATGTTCATTGTATAATTGAATAGCACTTATTATTGGGGAATGTTTATGCTGTTCAGTTCTAGTTCTTGGGCAGTAAAATGTAATAAACTTAGGTCGAGTTGAGAGAGGTGGGACTCGTAAATTAAACTGTGATATTAAATACGGACTATACAAAAGGTTATTGAATACTTTGAAAACACAAACAAGAATTGCAATTTTTCGTCTGTTAGCCAGAGATGTATGTATAATTCAGGTAACTTAGAAGGTTTCCATAGCTATCATATTTCGGATAAATACCCGTCATTTTATACTGCAGATATCTTAGGAATTTATTCTGAACCATTTCAATTTCACTAATGTGGTTCAAGTACCAGGGATTCCAGATGCTGGATGCATATTCTAATCTGCTTCTAACAAACCTAGTACTTCATATTGTGACAGACTCGTGCGAGCGCACCTGGTGGCAGACTCGTGCGAGCGCACCTGGTGGCAGACTAGTGCGAGCCCACCTGGTGGCAGACTCGTGCGAGCGCACCTGGTGGCAGACTCGTGCGAGCGCACCTGGTGGCAGACTCGTGCGAGCGCACCTGGTGGCAGACTCGTGCGAGCGCACCTGGTGGAAGACTCGTGCGAGCGCACCTGGTGGCAGACTCGTGCGAGTGCACCTGGTGGCAGACTCGTGCGAGCGCACCTGGTGGCAGACTCGTGCGAGCGCACCTGGTGGCAGACTCGTGCGAGCGCACCTGGTGGCAGACTCGTGCGAGTGCACCTGGTGGCAGACTCGTGCGAGCGCACCTGGTGGCAGACTCGTGCGAGCACACATGGTGGCAGACTCGTGCGAGCGCACCTGGTGGCAGACTCGTGCGAGCGCACCTTGTGGCAGACTCGTGCGAGCGCACCTGGTGGCAGACTCGTGCGAGCGCGTGGCGCGCTGGCTGCAATTGTGAGTTGGGCCGGCAAGCTGGCAGTGGATGAATCGAGAAGGCGACGATACGAGAGAGAGGAGATTTAGGATTCGGTGAAGAGGCAGTGTTGAGATTTGGAGTGTAGTAGTTTCAGAAAGACTAGAGCTCGACGTTCTCAGTTCAAATACTAATGAATACTACATTAATATTTAGTAGTGTAAGGTTGATAAATAAAGAAGTAGTGTATTTGTATATGCCTGACCGGTTATTCCAAGAACCATAAACGTAACAATATACATAATATTAACGAAATGATATTCCACATGCACCCAAATACACGGAGCTACATGAGTACTATGTCGCAAAACCCCTAAATGAATCAATATCTATAACCATATAGATGGTAAAGGAATGTGATTAGGAGCAACCTAACACCAAGGAATCTATCCCGTTTCCGTGTTGACAGTTTGAAGAGCAATCTAGCATAGAATTAACACTGAAGGTATGACTAGGCTTATCAACATCACTGTGTTATGTGGTAGGTGCATCATTTAATTTCATTTTCACTCCGTAAATATTCAGTTAAAACCCACCCGCCCGTGGTAGTTTTGAGAGAAGCAGGTTGTTATGCGGTGTTTAAAAAAGCCATTGGAAGACTCTGGTTTGGCTCGCCGAGACCACAGGCCTACACTCGCCAAGTGCAACGAGTGACAATCGATTGGTGATTTACTAAATACTAATTAGGTGATAAGCCGTATTTGAAACCAATCCATTAACTATTTATGATTCAATTTATAATTGCAATGGTTTATTATACTTTATTATTTATTTTCATATCAAAAACCTCGCACATCATGTATTATTAACGAAATGATATTAATTAATTCGCCTATGTATAAATAATTATAATCCTGCGTTGGAAAATGCGTTTTGAAGCCACACATAAGCCAACCATGGTGGAGTACTTATCTGTCTGAAAGTGGATTCACATAAATGTATCGATAAATTGATGACCCCCCTTTTTTTTTTACCAGGGAGCAGGGGATATGATGAGCCGATTAAGGGCTTCCTGTGATTTTTCTTCAACAACAATATGGTAACGTAGGTTATGTCGGTAGGGATGAATCACAAGGAAATACAAGTATAATGCCAGATAGGAGGAACTTAACCATTTATATGGCAAGACTATTTTTATTAGCCTACTTTCCTCATTTTGCAAAAATGAGGAAAAAGTAGACTTATAAGATCGATCCTGGGAAAATGTGTGTCTGTCTGTCTACTGTCTATCTGTCCTTCTATCTGTATGTCTGTCTGTCTGTCTGTCTGTGTGTTTGTCACCCTATCAACTCCTAAACGGCTGTAAAACCAAATTTGGTGAGAGTAAAGATCTATACCTGAATATCTCACGGCCATATTTGAAATTGACGTTAGTGCTACCGACTGCTGAAAAATCGCAATTGAAATTCGAGCTCTATGTTGGATATCTCAGATGTTATGCATGCGAACTATTTCAAAATTGGCACACATATACACAACTAGCAGAAACACCCGTTCTCCGAACGGTCTTCTGTATTAATAACCAGACGTTATCAATATTAAGCTACTGTTGCAATGGTTAGGGGCTTGTTATTCCTTCACACGTTTATCAGAGCGAAGTTGTTTTTTTGGGAATATCACAGACACTGTTAATCTAAGGGCCTTAAAATGTGTTTTTCGGAGACTCTTTATAGACTCCCGAATTTTGTGTCTCACATTGAGAAGCGCAACGTATGCTTTGGTCGTCCTTCTAGGATAATTTTTATATTTCACCTATTTTAGCATGTATTTTGAAAAGTGTTTTCCGATACCAACCCTTCTATGAGAAGTACGGTGAAGAGTTTTATAAATGATTGGTGTATTGACTCTCATGGATACCTAATTTTTACGATGCTCCAAACATTCGAACACGAGCTATAAGCGTACATAAAGATACACAGTAAGTATGCCTAACTTCGGAGGGGAAGTAAAGCCGGCGGTCCCATGTCATAGATTTATGTCATGTAATAGAACCCTCCACTAACTACAATTGTGTGAAGCTAAATTTGTTGGTTAGATTTGATTAACGCTCTATTAGTTCCAAAGTTTGCCACCAGGTGCCGGTTGAGGTGGCATCTAGTAGCCAAGTCACAGCAAGGTGTCGTTGACGGTAGCATTTGTTAGCTAAAGTAGGAACTACTGGAAATTGATCGTCTGCAGTCCTTACCTGAAATACAGATAGCACACACGATTACAGCCATCACAATTAACACCGGTTATCAGACAGATTCTACACACACTCAAAGTTCACGAGGCTACGTGAGCGCGTTGTCACCGCTTCTAAACTGAGGAACCAACCAACCAACCTACAACATATCACCCAGTTGTCCGAATCAACCACACAGTATCAATCAAAATCATCCTTACGAAGAACCCGTTTGTCGAAAAAAAAATGAAGTTAGGATGTGCTCAATCTAACTTCACCTAACGTGTACTTCCTGACGTGCAAATAAAATTGAAAACCTCGTAGACGAAACGCAATACACCTCACATAAAGACTGACCCTCACCGTTGTGTAAAGTCCCCATCCACAGGAAGACACCTTTAACAAATTATAAAGGCTTGTGGTGCATGAATATTCAGGTTTGTTAGCCTCCAATGGTCCAAATACATAATAGCCGCAAAAAATACTATTTCAATTCAGGAATTTTTGAAAATAATGTTGCTGTTTGGAGATATAATTCTGTAAGACATATCACACGCGTAAATCACGTATAAAAATCTAGGGTACCCCTTATACGCATTGATGAATTTTACAGTCTAAGTTGGTTCCGTGATAACCTTATAGCCATTTGAAAACTTTCACAGAAATGTAATAAGTGGAGTGGCATTGCTTTTTACAGAAATAGATGGAAAGTTGGATGTCTTCTCTTGAGAACCTGTTGTCATTGTTGCCGGCTTGCATTCCTTCATTAGTCTATTAAATTCAATTGGTTTTCTGGGAATATCTCAGAAACTGTTGGTTTTAGAGCCTTAAAATGTAGTTTTCGGGAACCCTCGACTTTTGTTTCTGCCACCGAGGGGCTAAAAATGAGCTTTGTCTTATCTCTGTATGCCATAATATAATAATAATATTAATGATGATAATAATATAATAAATACAATATAGGGATAGGGATATAAAAGACCTTCCGTACCACATACGCACGTGAAAATCGCGTGAATAAATTATAGTGTACCCCTTGACCCCCTTAAGCGCATTATATGTATTGATGAATTTTACAGCTTATTTTGGTTCCGTGATAACCTTATAGCCTTATAGCCGTTTGCAAACTTCACAGTAATGTAATAAATGGAATTGCATTGCGTCTTACAGAAATAGATGGTCCTATGAGATTCCGTTGCCATGGTTAACGGCTTGCATTCTTTCATAGAATGATTATTAAATGAAATTAGTTTTCTGGGAATATCTCAAATACTGTTGGTCTTAGGGCCTTAAAGTGTGGTTTTCGGGGGCCTGGAGTTTTGTTTCTCACATTGAGGGGTTGAAAATAAGCTTTGTCTCGTCCTTCTACGCATAATTCAGCATGTATTTTAAGGGGATAGGCCCCTTTTTATGAGAGGTACGGAGAAGACATACATCAATGATTAGTGTGGTGTCTCTGATGGATATCTGTATCAAATTCTACGTTAATCCACCCAGCCGTTCTCAAGATATAAGGACTCGCAGTTGTCCACAGACAGACAAACAAACAAATAAACAAACAGACAGACAAAAATTATTTTTGCGCGCATCCGTCATAAAACAGTCTGAAACGCGCAAACAACGCAAATTTCCGTGGAAATTAATTAAAAAAAACAGACACACTTTCATTTTAGCCTATTTTCAATTTTGAAAAAAATTGGCTTATGAGATCACCTTTGTCCGTTATTCTAAGCCTGCTGATAGGTCCAATTTCTAAATGCAGTTAACTTCTATACTATCGATTGGACGTCAACCAAATTTCGTATGTACTATGTGTACTACATGGGAAATGACTGTGAATATTCTTAAGACCCACCAGGGCTGCCGACTGTAAATAAATGCTCTCTCTATGATTTCACACTAATATCAATATATCATAAAACTATGCAAGCCAACAACTCTAAACTTTGCACACGTATATTACCTGGCATTCTACCTTACTTTGGTGTAACTTACATACATCAGTGCTGCCAACACGATTCTAAGCCTGCTGATAGGTCCAGTTTTTAAATTCACATAACCTCTATACTAACAAATGGATTTCAATCTAATTTCGTAAGTGCTTTGTGTACCATAACTGTTGTTACTTTGCGTATTTGTAAGAACCAGCAGGGCTGCCAACTTCTAATAAATGCTCTCTCTATTTGTTTTATCCTAATAGCAATATATCAGTAAGTACGCAAGCCATCAGCTCTAAACTTTGCACACGTATAGCACCTGACATTCTCGATTAACTTGGAGTAACGAATATACCTCAGTGCTGCCAACAACTCTAAACTTTGTACACGTATATTACCTGGCATTCTACCTTACTTAGGTGTAACTTACATACATCAGTGCTGCCAACACGATTCTAAGCCTGCTGATAGGTCCAGTTTTAGGTAGATTTCATTAGAAAGCTAACTATTGCAATGGGTCCCATGTTTCGACTTCCGGAAAATTTCGACATATCTTCGCGTTTCACATCCCCCAGACCCCAAAACCACCGTCAGTTCAAAATTTTATATATAATTTATGTATGTATATATATGTATATCAGTTTCTTGTGGACACGATAACTGCCGTAATTTTGCACCAATCTCTTTTAATTTTTTACCGAATATGTATACCAATAAAATCTCGGTCGAGTTCGTTACTGGGCTAAATCGGTCGAAGGGGGTGAACATGGAGGGCTTTTTTCGAAAAAGTGAAATATTGCTATAACTCTCTTAATATGTGAAATATCGAATCCGTTCAACGTTCATACTATGTGTCGGATAAAGCCCAAAAATTTATGTTTGAAGAGTTTTTTATAGCACCAACCACTGACCAAAGGGGTGGGAAAAGTGTTATTTTCGGGAAACATTAATCATATCTCTCTTAATAGGCACAATATCAAAACCGTACAAAATGGACAATATTCCTCTAATAATTACCTAAAACTTTTGTCTGAAAGATTGTTTGATATGACCCACCATTACGCCAAGGGATGAGAAAAATGATTTCGGAATTATAAGAAAATGCCAAGAGCTATCAGTGGTTGCCATGGCAACACTACTAAATTGATGAGGGATGGGCCATCAGACGTTGCCATGACAACGCACTTGCACGAGATCAGATTCAGTATTTTCATCTGACTAAGTGTGAAGCGGCTTCGGTGACATAACTGGTAGCATGCTGAACTTCTACGCCTGAGGTCGCGGGTTCAAAGCCGGCCAAAGTCGTCGGATTTTCTAAGATCACTAAAAATCCCTCAGTATGCTTTCATTTGGAGGGGAAGTTCCAACGTTCGTTGCGAGTTGCTGGTTGTGGTGGCATCTAGTAGCCAAGTTCACAGCTAGGTGTCGTTGACGGTAGCACCTGGTGGCAACATTAGGAACTACTGCTTGAAATTGACCGTCTGCAGTCCTTACCTGAATTAAGACAAATACAGCCATTACAATTCACACCGTTTATCAGACAGATTCTACACTCACCCAAAGTACACGGGGTTAGATGACCGCGTTGTCGCAGCCCCTAAACTGAGGAACCAATCAGAGGTAGATTTCATTAGAAAGCTAACTATTGCAATGGGTACCATGTTTCGACTTCCGGAAAATTTCGACATATCTTGGCGTTTCACATCCCCCAGACCCCAAAACCGGCGTCAGTTCAAAAGTTTATATATAATTTATGTATGTATATGTATTGAACCCTTCAGAAAAGCAGTGTTTTATGTAAGAAATCTTAATCAAGGGGTCGCGCTCAGTTCCTATGTGATGTTTACGTTCGCCAAACAACATGCTCTACTGAGGCATGGGTCATAGGATATAAACTATGAATTAAAGAAAGAAAGGGTGGCAAGATGTAAAATAATAACATGATTTAATGACTAATAGTGCATAAAAAGAAATAAACAACAATAAAATATAAAACAATCCTCCCTGAATTTTCCATGACAAGAATATCTATAAATCAGAGGAGTCAGACGGACCTCCCCTTTTATTTAAAATGTGGATCCTGGTTCCACTACCTTGCAATTTGGGTTTTATGTGCGCGTAATGACTAACTACGAGGAATGAGTACTTTGGATGACTGTTCGTTTACAACGGGTTAACAGCCACGATGCTTACGAACAATCATCTCGTAAATCAACGTTTACGGATATGGAACATGACATTAATAAAAACCCTTAAAAAGTAATGCTGACACACGCACTAAATCTATTATTTACAGGAATCTCTCTCGGGACCCTCATTAGCGCGAAGACGCACTTGACTTTGAGCTGCCAAGACTGGCCAAACTGCTCAACACAAACAAGGAAATACAGCATAGCATGTGACTCACGGGTCACTGAATGAAATATAAACAAGGAATAAACCAACAACAACACAAGTCTGACTGGCTGATATTACTTTATATGAACAAAACTGCATGTTAAGCTAACGCTTCGGAGATGATCGTGATTCGTAGGCAACTCGCATTTATTAAAACAATTTTTATCATTGATTAGTTCTTAATTCTGTATTTCAAGTTATTACTGAGCCACACAAGCACTCTCCACTAATGACCTGGCTGGCAACCTTCAGTCCGTCTTGTGAAACATCTCCCCTCTTCCTCAATTACCTGACATCGTCCCACTCCAGTGTGTATAAATATAACTGGCCAGCTGTGCCGTTATCTCAAGGGATCAACAGCAACAAACTCAACCACTATGGTCAGACATTAATCAAAATATCCAGAATTGCCCTCGCGAGGTCACAATATGGATTCGTCATCAAGCTGCCAGAAATCAGTCTACGCTGAAATTCCCGCTTGTAATGACACAAAATACACACACTCACACACACACTTCTGGGAATGACAATACCTTTTCACACAGATCGGCTGAATGGATGCTCGCACAAACAATAAAAATAAAAATATTACAACCTACGATAGAGCTGACTGCTCTTCGTCACAAATCACATTGCTCCAAAGGCAATAATCTCACTGAATCTGATCAATAATAAAACAAAAGAAATCAATTACCCTCCAATCTACTGTATAATTATATTACTTCAGTCCTACTTCTGAAACACAACATATCTCCGAGAGACGTTTTTAACCGCATTGCGTAGCATATGGAAACACGATCGTCCACATAGCTACGTTAGTTAAAACGACAAACAAGAAAAGATCCTTCTACTAATTACATATGCGAGCTGTTTCCAAGCAAAAGGTGTGTCAGACCAAAACTAAATAGACTACGTTAATCACACAAGCAATTTATATACAAAACAAAATATGTCCCATACACCATAAGTTAATTTATCAGATAATAGTAAATATTATTCAGTACTCATCCTCAGTCAGCCACCCGTCAAAGAACATCCGCAGCCATCTCCCAACCGGATTCTTCTTATCTCATCTCAACCATCTTGACGGAGTCTTGATATTTCCAGGCTTCCTCCATGGTCAATGATGTCATCTCTCGTGCTGATTCAAAAATTAAATTATTATACACTTGATGTCTGACTACTAAATTCGCCGTTCGGGTACTTCTTTCCCCAAAACAGTCTGTTGGCGAATTATCGAAGATACTGCCCCTACAAATATAGTACTGTGACTATCTAACACTGAATTTAACACTTTTAATAATAATTTCTGTGTCCTTCATGACACGCAAAGTATAGCTGTCAACGTCCTTAGACGCGCAAAGTATAAAAGCCTGTGTCAACTGACACACAAAATAATAATAAGCTGTGCCCTCGACACACACAATAATAATAAGCCATGTCTTGGCTCTTCACACCACTTATAAATGAACCAGCCCTAGGTGTAGATAGAGGGGGAAATTAGATTAAAATTTCACAAAATAATAGTGATACAGGAATGAAATAAATATCACTGAACTCGAAAAATAGCGCAGGTCAAGAGTATGCCCATTAATCCTAGAATCGATCGTAGAGATGTTGTCTAGGCGATCTCCCGCGTGAATGCGAGCCGAGCGTGCGCACGCTAGACCTGCCGCGCTAAATAAGCATTCTTCTCTCATTGGTTCCCACACTTTCTGTAACTTGGCGGTTTTTATTCAGACCTTGGCTAGTAGGAGTGTCTAGCATGCACATCAGCCACTCACGTTACTGCATCATCTTTCTTCTAGGCGCGAATATTACAATGAACATACCAGAGGCGTATCTCACTGCGCGTCGCTTCTATTTTGAGGCAGCCACCACCTGTCCTTCTGAATCATAGCTATGGTCATTCTTTTCACAATCCTAAGTATTTAGCCTTTTGTCAAACAGCTTCAGGTATGTCCCCACTGTCTCCAGCAACTGCTTGAAATTTCCTCATCTCCGTCTGGCTATTTTCATGATGCTTGTAGAAATATTTATTAATTGAAGAAATAAAACATCGAATCATTTATCCAACAGAGGATAAAGGGTTCAGTATATATATGTATATATAAGTATATCAGTTTCTTGTGGACACGATAACTGCCGTAATTTTGCATCATTCACTTTGAATTGTTTACCGAATATGTATACCTATAAAATCTCGATCGAGTTCGTTACTGGGCTAAAGCGGTCGAAGGGGGTGAACATGGAGGGCTTTTTTTCGAAAAAGTGAAATATTGCTATAACTTTCATAATATGTGAAATATCGAATCCGTTCAACGTTCATACTATGTGTCGGATAAAGTCGAAAAATTTATCTTTGAAGAGTTTTTTTATAGCACCAACCATTGACCAAAGGGGTGGGAAAAAGTGGGTTTTTTCGGGAAACATTAATCATTTCTCTCTTAATAGGCACAATATCAAAACCGTACAAAATGGACAACATTCCCCTAATAATTACCTAAAACTTTTGTCTGAAAGCATTTTGATATGACCCACCATTATGCCAAGGGATGAGAAAAATGATTTCGGAATTATAAGAAAATGCCAAGAGCTATCAGTGGTTGCCATGGCAATACTACTAAATTGATGAGGGATGAGCCATCAGACGTTGCCAAGATAACGCACTTGCACGAGATCAGATTCAGATTTCCGTCTGACTAAGTGTGAAGCGGCTTCGGTGACGTAACTGGTACCATGCTGAATGTCTATGCCCAAGGTCGCAAGTTCAAAGCCGGCCGAAGTCGTCGGATTTTCTAAGAGCGCTAAAAATCCCTCAGTATGCTTTCCTTTGGAGGGGAAGTTCCAACGTTCGTTGCGAGTTGCTGGTTGCGGTGGCATCTAGTAGCCAAGTTCAAAGCTAGGTGTCGTTGACGGTAGTACCTGGTAGCAACATTAGGGACTACTGCTTGAAATGGACCGTCTGCAGTCCTTACCTTAATTACAGACTAATACAGCCATCCCTAAGTACACGGGGTTACATGACCGCGTTGTCGCAGCCCCTAAACTGAGGAACCAACCAAAATCTCTGCGGGAGATATAATTTTGCGTGAAGTAGTAACAGACCGTTACAAATTTACACATCAGTGTCAAAACCTTGCATAAGGACAGTGTGACCACAAGTATAAAAATGGACCCCAAATGACAAGTAGGTTACCGTTCCCATAAGACAATAAACTGTTTAAAATAAGCATAAAATGATGAAAAACAATGTTAATTAAGCTCCAATTATAAAATACCTTCTCGTAATAAAGGAGGTCTGATCCATCTACGAAAACCTGCATATTCTGCCTATTTTTGCCTATCCACAAGTTTGTCCGGTGAAATCTACCTCCGCCTTCGGGCGTGCCGAGAGGACTTTTTTAAATTCACATAACCTCTATAATAACAAATGGATTTCAATCTAATTTCGTAAGTGCTTTGTGTACCATAACTGTTGTTACCATGCGTATTTGTAAGAACCAGCAGGGCTGCCAACTTTTAATAAATGCTCTCTCTATTTGTTTAATCCTAATAGCAATATATCAGTAAGTACGCAAGCCATCAGCTCTAAACTTTGCACGCGTATTGTGCCCGTTTAGACCGGAGTCCGCACGACCACATATGCATTTTTACCAAGAATCAGTCAGCACGAGAGTCAAAATATCCCGGGGCGCCAGATGGGTTAAAGCTAATCGCAAAAACGACATCAAATAAAAAAAATGCTTCACTGATTTTTGTCTCAATGCAACAATAAGGATAGAAGGAGATTCAACTGGGCATAACACAACATGTAAAATTATCTCATTTTATTCTAAATTTTAAAATTGACTGCAAAATGATGCTCAAGGTAACATCATTCCAGTGCGACGGCACACACTACTATTTACACAATGTACAGAAATTTTCCAACACATTGAACAATTGTCTTTGGAGACACAAGTCTGATTATCAGTCCTGTAGACTGTGTTCCAAAATTATATCAATTATTTACGATGAAATCCAGTTCAAATTAAATTGTCTTTACTGGAAATATTGTAGTTCACTGGTTGAATTTCTAACATGATATTAACACTCGTAGAAATTCTCACTGTTTATAATTGTTTATAGAATTTTTAACTTCCACTTATTTTTCCAGTTTCAAAATATTGTCAAAAATATTATCTTTGACCCAACACTAATTATGTACACATATTAATAACAACATCTGAAAAGTATTTGACCCTTGAGCATAGCATCGAAGAACTGTGCGAAGCACAACAAAATTTATTGTTCTTCCAAAATTAAACATTTCGAGAAGTGACTCGATTATGAACTTCAAATTCCAAAGAAATATGATTGCTGAATCATGAATTGGATCCAAAAAAATGTTGAACCATTCAACTATTCGATTTTCCACTTGGAATTATTATTAAGAAAAATATTTATATTTGTTGCTATTTTAGTAACTTTCACAACTTGCAATTCTTGAACAGAATGCGGAAATAAGAATTGTAGCTTTATAATAAATTCATTTAGTTCATGACAATAGGATTGAAAACATCCTTTAAGTAATTCGTGGATACAGAATTATTTTTTTCAATTGGCAGTGGCCCATTCAATTATTTGTGTAAGAACACAATATCCCAACAACAACGGCAAAGGTCTTTCTCTGAAGAAGAATAAAATTTTATCATGACAAAACCGGGTTCTAGCAAATCCAAAGTATTAATGGAATACGTAAACAAGTTTGAAATCATTACTGATGGTTTGGTCATTCATTCGACGAAATGTGTGGTTCCAATACTCCTCCTATAAACCTGAGCCATCGAACCTGCTATTTGATTGATGCTCAAAAAAACCCTCCTCATTCCTGCGACTTAAACATGCGCACCTGGGAATGGCATTTCAACTACTCTACACACATTAATTTTCTTCCCAAAATTTATACAATAAATCAAGCCTCTGCTTGCTATCAAAACTGGAAGATCTATAAACTTACAAGTTTATTTTATTTTACCATTCAGTTCAAACCGTGAAGTTACCACGCTTGTGATATTCTCTATTTCACTTTCGAATGTGTGCCTACGTCATGATTTTATATAAACACAAAAAAATCCTAATTGATACAAATATCATTGGCTTCCTGTTTTATGCCTTTCCGTGTTATCTGAAAAATATACTTTGCTCAATGCAAATATTAACTGTTCAACCAGAGCTATAATGTTGGTGGAATACGGGCTTGTGCTATCCACTAGCTTTCGGAAAATCACCTGTTCCAAACTAGGAATGATTAAACTAATCCTTAAGCTCTCTCTCAATGAATGTGATTATTAGAAAATGTAAGATCCAAGAATTATTTAGAAAAATTATGAAAATTACTATTATTATTATTGGATTATTATTGTTATTATTTCCTTAAATATTTTTAATTATTATTTCCTTAAATATGTTTAATTATTATTTCCTTATATGAAAAAACACATGTTCGACTCTTCGAATATGGATAAAATATCCATTCCTCATCAAAAATAAATATTAACTTCTACAGTTATATCGGCTGATTACCGTGATTCTCAAATAAAATGAACATTCAAATAAATGCTCGGTATGCTCGGTCATCGATCCTAAACTGTTCTGAGTGCTGAAAATACTCAGAATAACCCTAATGTGTCTTGCGTAAATCAATGCAAGATTTAAATACGAAGAAAAATAAATGTGTTGGTCATCTGCAGAAAATGAGTTTGTTCCAATTAACTAGGCATAATATAAAAGTCAAATGTGGCTTACATTTCTCGTTGGTCTTGAAGCGTAGTGAACCAGGTCTGTACCAGATTTATCCAGATACATGCCCTACTGGACACGCACGTCTAATCCTTGTATCGGCCGCCTTTATATACCCACAATCTGTCTAGCACGACATAGTGGAAATATTTCTTGAAGTTCGAAGTAACTGCTGATCCATTTTAATATTGACTTCAATTAAATCCATAGCAGTTTGCTTAAATGGGGTCAGATCCAAATGATCTCTTCTCAAAAGCGTCAGTTGTAACATAACTTACGGTAATCTTTTCAGTACAGGAAAACACTGATAGTCTAAAACAATCAACGGTTGTTCTGAAGATCGTTCCCTGGGCATGGCTTCACACCATCTATCATGCGCGAAGCAACATATAGTTTCCCTTTGTCGGCTAATGAACATCACCGTGGTAGACTGGCCTTCAATATACTGAAAGATCTGAGTGGTTATTAAGTTACAATTTGTGAAACTGACAAGTTGGATTAAAACATCCAAGTATTGAATTATTGTTACTGGACTGTGACAGAATAATATCTAGACAAAGTCTAGTATATGTCCATATAGAAACAAAGTGTTTCGCCAATGTCCGTAGAAAATAACAATCACCTTAGTGATTCCCTCTACCGGAAACTTACTACGTTCCCCACGTATCGTAGGACTTTTGTGACTATCACAATTCAAAGATATCTTCTGCGTAGATTCGGCAACCATGTGCCTTGGCTCGACGTAGCAGCAGCACCTTGTCCTACAAGAGCTTGGTTTGAAGTGAGCTCCTTATGCTTGGGCCGAGCGGCTTTTATACAAAACGGTCGGCTCCACGCTGGATCACGCTGAAATCTGTAAATCCTCATATCTCCGGTGTCTCTGGTCTTACTCACTTGAGACTAATTGCATCCTCTTTCATTTGGCCGTGCCAGTAATCTGATCCAAGTATCAAGTCTCTACTCCATGGCTAACTATTTAATCACCAAATAGTCTCGACCTCTGTTACTATTTGCCACGTCACTTAACATCTTCTTGGCTGCATAAAGTTTCCATTTCAATCTAGAAGGAATGGAGCGTGATATTCAAATATCTCAACTTTCAAAAGCGACTGTAGCCTTTCCCTTGATACCTAGGTGTCTGAATCTTGGAATACCCATTCCTAGAATTGGGCACATCCACCCCACACCCAGCAAAAAATAAAAATTGAAAATTTTTTATTTTTCCTATCTACACATTAAATCATCTGGTTCTTGAATAATAAATCTTCAAATCGCTGCATTATAAATTCCCACGGTGTTACCAGTTCGTGTATTGGCGATTTTATAGCCTCCATTGTTGTTTACTTCCACAACACGATAGGGTCCATCGTAAAGGCTTGCAAACTTCGAGTACACTCGATTTTGCACGTCGGAGGGTGTAGTTTTTTTTACTAAAACAAGAGTTCCTACGCGCAAGGGTCTGCGAAAACGCTTTCCTCTCACTCTGCGCTCTCTTTTCTCAGCTTGGCTCCTCAACTTGTCTAAAGCTAGAGTCTCCCTCCTCGGACGACTAGGTTCAATCTCGGGTGGAATAGAGATGATTCGATCCCATAATCTTGTTGGTTTAATTCTATGATGAAGCAACATGGGAATCTGTCCAGTACTCTCATGAATCGTAGAGTAGATGGATTCGGATGCTAAAGAGAGAACATCCATCCATTTCCAATGCTCATTTGGACAATAGAGGCGGCAAAATTTAGCTATTTCAGCCATCACGCGTTCTGCTGGATTGCTTTCAGGATGTCTGATAGAACAAAGCAATTGTCTAATCCCAAGATTATTCATGACGGCCCTGAATTCTAAAGATGTAAATTGGGGTCCGTGATCTGATAAAAGGAATTCCGGTTTGCCTGCTTCCGGAATTACGCTGTCTCCAATTCTCTTCGCACAATATTTTGCGTTTGCCTTCTGAATTGGGTGTAGCATAGTGTATTTGCTGAAAACATCTATGGTCACCAGAATATATCGGTTACCTCTTTTAGACTTTGGGAGAGGACCATAAAGATCAGTCGCAAAGATTTCACAAGGCTTAGAAGGAATAATAGTTCTTGGTAATTCTCTCAATAATTTAGAATTATATTTACTCCTTTGGCATAAGTCGTACTCCCGAATAGTGTCCCTGACAATTTGTCGCATTCGCTCCCATGAAAATTTCTCTTGTATCAAGTTGACTGTCTTATCTACTCCAGCATGACCTGCAATTCGATGCGCCATCCAAATAATGGGTGTTTGCACTCGTGGAGGTACCACTACCCTCAGCTTCGTATGGTCGGGATCTGCAAACCTGTAGACTAGACCATCTAACATCAAATAATCTCTTGAAATTCTTTCAGTTTCCACAAAATCATCGTCATTGGGATCCATATCTCCCTGTAGAAAACGAAAAATGTTTCTAAGACGTCGGTCTCTCCTCTGGGATAAATGTAACAATCTTAACCTTCTTAAGGTATCCTCATCCTCATGCGTCAGGTTAACTTGAAAAACCTTGGATGTAGACTCCACTGCTCTACTCAATAAATCGGCCCCAATGTTCAACTTTCCATGAGTGTGTTCGATAACTAGGTTGAATTGTTGAATAAAAAGTGACCATCTAGTTATTCTATCACTGGCAAAGTTTGTTCTTAAGATAAACTCCAATGCATGGTGATCAGTCCTCATAATTACTGAATGTCCAATTAACATTTTCTTCCAAGACTCCAACCCGAAGATTACAGCAAGGGCTTCTAACTCTGTGGTGTAATAGTTCCTTTCTGATGGGCGAAGTTTCCTGCTTATGAAAGCCAGGTAATATCTCCTGTGATCGTCATCTTCTTGAAGAAGAATAGCTCCAATCCCTACGGTGGATGCATCGGATTCTATGATGAAATTCTTGGTGAAGTCAGGATACCCTAATTTCACACTGTTTACCAATAACCTCTTGGCATCTTGAAATGATTGTTCGCAATCTTCATTCCATTTCCATTTGTTTCCCTTTTTTAATAATTCCTGCAAGGGAGCAACTGTCTTGGTGAAGCTTGGACAATGCCCTGCAAAGAATTGGCATGTTCCGAGAAAACTGCGGACATTCTTCACCCTAGTAGGTCTAGGGAAATACGCAATCGCTTGTATCTTAGTCTCATTGGGACGGTATCCTTCACCATCTAAAATATGGCCCAAAAATTTTATTTCCTTCTGAAAGAACTGACATTTTCGAAGGTTTACTTTAAAGTTCGCTTTTCTTAAATCTGCGAATAACATCTGAAGATGTATCAAATGTTCCTCCTTAGTCTCAGATGCGATTAGGATATCGCCTATGTAACGAATCGCTATCTCTTTTACTTCAGGACTCAAATTTTGCTCCAGTGCTCTGATCAAAACAGATCCAGATGTTTTGACCCCAAATGGTAGACGGCGGAATACATATGTCTGTTGGTCAAACATAAACCCTGTAAACTTTTTGGAATCTTCACTAAGCCTAATGTGGTGGTAAGACGAAGTGAGATCAATGTTAGAGAACCAGATCTTGCCCTGGAATTTCCTTAACAGTTCTCTAATGATCGGTGGTCTGTCATACTCTGGCAGTAATCTTGAATTCAAATTTCACGCGTCTAAACACAGTCTCAGACTTCCATCCGGCTTAGACACTACTGCTAATGGATTGACATAAGAGGTAGTGTACTTTTCAATCACATTGTTACCTTCCATCTCTTTGATAAGCACTTTTACCTTTTCTCGATGCTTTTCCGCTACCGGATACAATTTAGCATGGAAAGGTGCCTCATCAGTTACACGAATTCGATATTCAAAATCTTTAATTTCACTAGGTTTAATATCAAATATATCATGGTACTCTTTCAAAATTTTCCCTAGCTCTGGGGACCCCTTCTCAGTGTAGACTTCTTTTCCTTCAGCTTCACGAAAAATCAGAGACCATTGAGCGTCTCCCTCGATGTCTTCCTCTTCCTTTCTCTCGAAGTTTATCTCTTCGGTATACTGGAATCTGACCGTCTCTGTCTTCATGTCTATCACGGCTCGATATTTCTGGATGAAATCCGCTCCCAAGATCATGTCAAAAGCCATGTCCTTCATTACTACAAACACATGTCGGAAATCATGTCCTCCAAAAGTAACACATAAGTATAATTGTGTTTTACACAGCGATATCTTGTTGGGTATTATTCCTTGGATTTTAATTCCTGATACTGGAATCTCTTCTAAATTCTCTTGGAGCTTCCACAGAATATAAAGCTTCTCGCTCACAAGACAAAGCATAGCCCCAGTATCAATTAAAGTATCGACAGGTATGCCGAATACTTCGCATGATATGATTGGCAGTTTAATTCTTGTACCCATTTCTTTCCGTTCGTCATTATGTTGAATTAAGTCATCATCCTCTGTTTGCCATTTAATAATCCTGGAAGTGAAAATGTTTAAAATTCTATCTCCTACTGTGAATTCGAAGTTTTTTTTTCATTCCCCCGGGATTGCTGTGTTCCCGATGGACCTGGTTCATTGGACTTCTGTTCCAAGAACTGCGAGTTTTCTTGGTGTCTTTCTTCCAAGATCTCCCTCGTCTCCTTATTGAACTCTTCATTGGACTGACGAGTGTTCTCATTCCCTCTGTTATTGTAGTTATTGTTTCAACCATAGTACCTTCTTTCCTGGTATCTTCCTTGATTATTCCTTGGCTCTCTCCATCGATTGTCATATCGATATCCACCCTTTAGTCTCGCATAAGGCTTGTAACTGTATCTATTAGTGTTCTGATTCCATCCTCTTTTATCAGGCTCTTCCCTCGGCGTTTTCTCTTCTCGCCCCTCTCGAATCTCTCGAGGTGTTTGGGAATAACTGTCGGCCATAACAGTGTACACAGCGTTGCCATTCTTTCCTCCCTTCTGATGGAAGAATTGAGCGTTCGTGTGATCAAGTTTCTGCAATACCTCGTCAAATTGCTCCATATTATAAATGTCAGCAGCGATCAAAGTTCTTTGGACTTCTGCTGGAAACTGACGTATTAATGCAGTAATTAATTCATTATCTGGCATCGGCGGATCTCAATGTTGAAGTTTAGAAAGCTGTCCAGAAAAGTACGAAGAGTATCGAGTAGGTTGTGAAGTCGAAATTCTCTTCGAATATAATTCTGCTCTGACTTTCTGTTGGGTTTCCGGGGACCAAAACTTTTTCAATAACCCAAGGGAAAACTCCTCAAAATTGGTGAGAGTGGACCTGAATGCTCTAAACCAGAGAAGTGCGGGCCCTTCCAAAAATTTCCCTATCACTCGGATTTGTCTTTCCTTAGGGATTTTGGAATCTTTAAGGTAATCACCTGCTTCTCTCAAGAATTCTACGGGTGTCACAGAATCTCGTCCTGAAAATTTAAAAGGCTTATCCTCTACATTCTTGAATACAGTTATGGGGTTGGATTGAAATACTGTCCAGACCTCATCCTGTCTTTGACTATCATTTCCTCTAGCTGCTCCTAGGTTTACCTGTATCTGTTCTTCTCCTTTTATACTTAGCATTTTCAACAGATGGTCAGCCTGTTTCTCGTCCTCGACTTGGGTTTTCATAGCCTCAATTGCCTTATGGTTTTCTTCGGTCTTTTTTCTAATTTCTTCGGTTTCCTTCTTTATTTCTTCTGTGTCCTTATAGTTCTCCTTGACATCAGTGGATATCTGGTTCATAACAGCCTCGTGACTCTTCAATGACCCTGTCATATCTGATGTGTCCTTCTGAGTCGCTTGAATATCTTTGGAAATTGCTTGAATATGGGATGACAAAGATTCTCTAATCTCCTTGACTCCATCTTGGTTCTCCAGCTTGAGTGTGTCTTTAATCTCATCGATAACTGTGGTTTTAATTTCAGTTTGTAATTCATTAATCACACCTTCTCTTATTTCTCCCACTACGAGTTCTTTGAATTGGTCTGTCAAATGTTGAACAACTAGAGTTGCCATCTCATTGCTCTCTTTCTTCACTCTGACTTCTAGGTTGACCATGTCTTCACCAACTTTCCTAAGACCACTTTCTATCCTTCAGCTAAGCTTTGGGATCTTAGATCGGCATCGCGAAATTTATCGTCCATTAAACTTGCGTTAGTAGCTAATGAAGTTTCGAGCTCATGGGTTTTTTCGCATAACTTAGTCATTTTACCCTCAAGTGACATTTTCAAGATTTTAAATTTATTTTCCATAGAATTAAATTTACTATTTAAACTATCTTTTAAGTTATCTTTTAACCTGCTTTCTAACATATCGGAATTTTCTTTAAGTTTCTTTTCCAAAGCCTCTGTATTTTCTTTTATGATGGCTGATACGCGCAGTCCAGCTTCTTTGGAACTCTCTTCCAAACTCCTCATCATCCTCATCATCTCTTCCATAATTTTCAGTATTAGTCAAAACTTAGGGGTATACATGTTGGCAGACACAAGATTATAACTAGAACAAGAAATATGAATAGCTAATTGGAACACTCTAATAAAATGAGATTTGTCCTAATGTCGATGCAATGGAAAAAAAACTTCTCTACTTTTACGAATTAAATTTACCACAATATCACAAGAAAAATATGCAAGTCCTCAAATATCCTCCACCCGGATTCTAATAATGCGTATGTCCAGTCATCGAACGTTTACTACTGAATTTACTTGACGCCCTAATGGTTAAGCCATTATCAAAATAATCAAACCCATTCTAATTATTAACCCAGTTAATTTTTAATTCTCCCCACTAATTGGGTTTCCTACTAATTTATTCATCCAAACCAGACATCTCTCAACTCCCAAAATATCTATCTATAAAAAATTATCACAATTTAAATCGGCATGCGATTGACCGTGTCTAACTCGGGCCCCACGTTCGAAGCCATTTTCTCTCTCTATCTTATTTTATGTGCCCGTTTAGACCGGAGTCCGCACGACCACATATGCATTTTACCAAGAATCAGTCAGCACGAGAGTCAAAATATCCCGGGGCGCCAGATGGGTTAAAGCTAATCGCAAAAAACGACATCAAATAAAAAAATGCTTTACTGATTTTTGGCTCAATGCAACAATAAGGATAGAAGGAGATTCAACTGGGCATAACACAACATGTAAAATTATCTCATTTTATTCTAAATTTTAAAATTGACTGCAAAATGATGCTCAAGGTAACATCATTCCAGTGCGACGGCACACACTACTATTTACACAATGTACAGAAATTTTCCAACACATTGAACAATTGTCTTTGGAGACACAAGTCTGATTATCAGTCCTGTAGACTGTGTTCCAAAATTATATCAATTATTTACGATGAAATCCAGTTCAAATTAAATTGTGTTTACTGGAAATATTGTAGTTCACTGGTTGAATTTCTAACATGATATTAACACTCGTAGAAATTCTCACTGTTTATAATTGTTTATAGAATTTTTAACTTCCACTTATTTTTCCAGTTTCAAAAATATTGTCAAAAATATTATCTTTGACCCAACACTAATTATGTACACATATTAATAACAACATCTGAAAAGTATTTGACCCTTGAGCATAGCATCGAAGAACTGTGCGAAGCACAACACAATTTATTGTTCTTCCAAAATTAAACATTTCGAGAAGTGACTCGATTATGAACTTCAAATTCCAAAGAAATATGATTTCTGAATCATGAACTGAATCAAAAAAAATTGTTGAACCATTCAACTATTCGATTTTCCACTTGGAATTATTATTAAGAAAAATATTTATATTTGTTGCTATTTTAGTAACTTTCACAACTTGCAATTCTTGAACAGAATGCGGAAATAAGAATTGTAGCTTTATAATAAATTCATTTAGTTCATGACAATAGGATTGAAAACATCCTTTAAGTAATTCGTGGATACAGAATTATTTTTTTCAATTGGCAGTGGCCCATTCAATTATTTGTGTAAGAACACAATATCCCAACAACAACGGCAAAGGTCTTTCTCTGAAGAAGAATAAAATTTTATCATGACAAAACCGGGTTCTAGCAAATCCAAAGTATTAATGGAATACGTAAACAAGTTTGAAATCATTACTGATGGTTTGGTCATTCATTCGACGAAATGTGTGGTTCCAATACTCCTCCTATAAACCTGAGCCATCGAACCTGCTATTTGATTGATGCTCAAAAAAAACCTCCTCATTCCTGCGACTTAAACATGGGCACCTGGGAATGGCATTTCTACTACTCTACACACATAAATTTTCTTCCCAAAATGTACACAATAAATCAAGCCTCTGCTTGCTATCAAAACTGGAAGATCTATAAACTTACAAGTTTATTTTATTTTACCATTCAGTTCAAACCGTGAAGTTACCACGCTTGTGATATTCTCTATTTCACTTTCGAATGTGTGCCTACATCATGATTTTATATAAACACAAAAAAAATCCTAATTGATACAAATATCATTGGCTTCCTGTTTCATGCGTTTCCGTGTTATCTGAAAAATATACTTTGCTCAATGCAAATATTAACTGTTCAACCAGAACTATAATGTTGGTGGAATACGGGCTTGTGCTATCCACTAGCTTTCGGAAAATCACCTGTTCCAAACTAGGAATGATTAAACTAATCCTTAAGCTCTCTCTCAATGAATGTGATTATTAGAAAATGTAAGATCCAAGAATTATTTAGAAAAATTATGAAAATTACTATTATTATTATTGGATTATTATTGTTATTATTTCCTAAAATATTTTTAATTATTATTTCCTTAAATATGTTTAATTATTATTTCCTTATATGAAAAAACACATGTTCGACTCTTCGAATATGGATAAAATATCCATTCCTCATCAAAAATAAATATTAACTTCTACAGTTATATCGGCTGATTACCGTGATTCTCAAATAAAATGAACATTCAAATAAATGCTCGGTATGCTCGGTCATCGATCCTAAACTGTTCTGAGTGCTGAAAATACTCAGAATAACCCTAATGTGTCTTGCGTAAATCAATGCAAGATTTAAATACGAAGAAAAATAAATGTGTTGGTCATCTGCAGAAAATGAGTTTGTTCCAATTAACTAGGCATAATATAAAAGTCAAATGTGGCTTACATTTCTCGTTGGTCTTGAAGCGTAGTGAACCTGGTCTGTACGAGATTTATCCAGATACATGCCCTACTGGACACGCACGTCTAATCCTTGTATCGGCCGCCTTTATATACCCACAATCTGTCTAGCACGACATAGTGGAAATATTTCTTGAAGTTCGAAGTAACTGCTGATCCATTTTAATATTGACTTCAATTAAATCCATAGCAGTTTGCTTAAATGGGGTCAGATCCAAATGATCTCTTCTCAAAAGCGTCAGTTGTAACATAACTCACGGTAATCTTTTCAGTACAGGAAAACACTGATAGTCTAAAACAATCAACGGTTGTTCTGAAGATCGTTCCCTGGGCATGGCTTCACACCATCTATCATGCGCGAAGTAACATATAGTTTCCCTTTGTCGGCTAATGAACAGCACCGTGATAGACTGGCCTTCAATATACTGAAAGATCTGAGTGGTTATTAAGTTACAATTTGTGAAACTGACAAGTTGGATTAAAACATCCAAGTATTGAATTATTGTAACTGGACTGTGACAGAATAATATCTAGACAAAGTCTAGCATATGTCCATATAGAAACAAAGTGTTTCGCCAATGTCCGTAGAAAATAACAATCACCTTAGTGATTCCCTCTACCGGAAACTTACTACGTTCCCCATGTATCGTAGCACTTTTGTGACTATCACAATTCAAAGATATCTTCTGCGTAGATTCGGCAACCATGTGCCTTGGCTCGACGTAGCTGCAGCACCTTGTCCTACAAGAGCTTGGTTTGAAGTGAGCTGCTTATGCTTGGGCCGAGCGGCTTTTATACAAAACGGTCGGCTCCACGCTGGATCACGCTGAAATCTGTAAATCCTCATATCTCCGGTGTCTCTGGTCTGATTCACTTGAGACTAATTGCATCCTCTTTCATTTGGCCGTACCAGTAATCTGATCCAAGTATCAAGTCTCTACTCCATGGCTAACTATTTAATCACCAAATAGTCTCGACCTCTGCTACTATTTGCCACGTCACTTAACATCTTCTTGGCTGCATAAAGTTTCCATTTCTATCTAGAAGGAAAGGAGTGCGATATTCAAATATCTCAACTTTCAAAAGCGGCTGTAGCCTTTCCCTTGATACCTAGGTGTCTGAATCTTGGAATACCCATTCCTAGAATTGGGCACAGTATAGTACCTGACATTCTAGATTAACCTGGAGTAACGAATATACCTCAGTGCTGCCAACATGATTCTAAGCTTTCTGATAGTTTTTAATTACATGTAACTTCTATACTACAAATGGATTGTATCCTAAATTGGCAGTATAATAGTTCGTAATATTTCAGATTAATTCTGAGCTTCACATACATGACTCTGTTCCCAACATGATTTTACACGCACTGATAAATCCAATATCAAACTGCATATAACGTCGATACTATCCATTAGAATTCAAACAAATGTTGTATGTGCATTCTATACCTTAGGAGATTGAACTAAGAATATATTCAGATTCACCAGGGCTGACAATTGTCGTAAGTTACTCTATTAGGCTACAGTATCTCAGGTGTATTTCAAACTCCATTACTTACAAATGATGGTATTACTAACTTGATTTCGTCATTATTCTAGATAGGTCTATACAGATTGGCATGAATCAAATTTTAAGAAAAGTAGGCTCTTTAGTTCGTAACGGAACTACTTGTTTTATGTGATTTTTTGTTTGAACTCATTTTAATTATTATTATTATTATTAATGTTATTTTTTTGTTTCTTTCATTTTAATGTTTACTTATTTATTTTTCATTTTTAATTTATGTTCTAATAGATTTAATTTTGATATCGGCCTATTAGCCTACTTTCGATTTTTGCAAAAAATGAAAGTAAACTTATGAGATCAACACAGGGCGAAAAAAGTGTGTCTGTCTGTGTGTGTGTATGTGTGTGTGTGTGAGTCTGTGTGTGTGTGTGTGTGTATGTGTGTGTGTGAGTCTGTGTGTGTGTGTGTCTATGTGTGTGTGAGTGTGTGTACTCTGAATGTCTGTCCCCCCTATCAATTCGAACACGGTGAATGCGAATTGAACGAAATTTGGTACAAAGGTAGCACTAGCAAAGGACACCTCAGTGTCATGTTTTATATCGCCGCCATCTGTACTAAAACTGAATGGCGGCAACTCAAACGTTCAAAACGTAAAATCAAATAACGACTAACCAAATCATCCGATCTCTACCAAATTTGGTAACAATATACCTTCGTATTGGATGCGTCTTGTGACCAAACTACAAGGTCGTCCGCCATACCATTTCAGGATGGCGGCCGTGCGAATTATGCAAACTTTATAATCCATATCATGGGACCCACCAGTTCCGATTATCGAGCCGAGAATCGTTTTAACTGTTCTAAAGGAAGAGGCACGTTCGAAATTAAAAGTTTATTTTGTAATACTATAGTGCAGACGTGATTTTAAAAAGCTGAGCTGATTCAGTAATAAGACAAGATGGCAGCGGATATCTTGTGCCTGACTTATATTTCACTAATTTGAGTATTGCATGCAATATAGCGTACTGATACGAAATAAATAAACTTTGTATGAAATGCTTTATACATAAATAATATACTCCAGTGATGAAATCGTTTAGTATAAATCATTATTTGCTAACAAGTTCTATGTAAGTCATTTTATATAGAACGATATTCGTTGACACAATTAGCTCAGTGGTAGAGCGTTAGCCTATCGCTCAAATGCCTATGGTTCAAACCCGATCAGAGCTAGGTTTTTTGCTTGAAATTTTATATGTTTATTGTTTTGTAATGACTCAAATGTTTTAAAATTAAGCGTTATATTGTGCATATTATGGTGTAAAATATATATTTAATTAAAACATAATTCGCCAGCAGATTTACTCGAGACATCTAGCTGCCAAAAAGGTAACTTCCAGATTTTATTGAAAAGTTTCTACTTCTGGCCGCTAGAATGCACTCGCTCTGTTAGGATTATATTGTTCGATATTTCACCACTAGATGTCACGACTAGTCTACGTGGGGCTCCATTGATTACTATACCATTGGCATTCTATGCGCATCGAATTTCAAGATGATACTACGATACATTTTTACTTTTTATTTTAAAGGGTTTGTAACAGCCTATTTTGCGTTACTTGAAAATGTTATTTGAAGTAAAGAACAAAACTATTTCACATAGTAACTGAATTGAAGCCGATGGTGTTAGTTCAGGTTATTAATTACTACTTTTATTTCAGGCAAATAGCAATCGAAAATATCCACATAGTTTGTATACACACGTCTCTGTAGGGTCATGGAAAGATTTGTTAATTCAATTAGGGTTGTGAAAGCCATGCACAACCAGACGTGTAAAGACATGCCTCAACTCAAAGTTGGATGTTGCCCACGGCAGGTCGTATATGTAATAATAATAATAATAATAATAATAATAATAATAATAATGTTATTGGTTTTACATCCGTTTTAACTACTGCTGCTTTTAGAGACACCGGGGTGCCGGAATTTTGGCCCGAAGGGGGTCTTTAACGTGCCAGTAAATGTACTGACACGGCTCCCTCGCATTTGTGCACCCTCAAATGCCAGCTGACTGCGCCAGGATACGAACCTGCAACCTAGGGCCCAGCAAGCGAGAACGTTACCGCTGAGCCACGCAGCCAGTCCGGTCGATTATGTCTCCAGATCCATAACATTCTTGATATACTTCTCATCTTTCTTTCTTCAATGATGGTAGCAGTTTTTATCTAGGTTGTGGCGTTTGGTAGAGGTAAATCGTTTCTAAGGTCTTCAACAAAGAATAGTTCTGTTATACTCTTTGATAATAACAACGAGTTATAACTATACTCATACATTTAGGAGAAAGTAGGCTATATGTTCTTTACTGAACATCTTGTTTTTATTAATTAATTAATTAATTAATTAATTGTGAATTGATTTTTACAATTATTTTAATATTCTTTATATTTATATTTATTATTTTCTTTTTTACATTTCTTTTGTTATTGTAATTATATTTTTATTATTTTTATTTCTATATTTATATGCTTTTACACTTTAATTTATTTTTAATGTTCTTAGTTTTAAATTTGCTTTAATGTTATCCAGCACATTACGTCAAGTAGATACGTATAAAATATTTGATTTTTAGATTTTATTTGAATTTTTCGGCATGGAAATTCCCCAAAATTTGGTTGAAAATTTCAACCATCAGCATATTTGAAAGCATAAACTGTTCTTATGACAGGTGGTTAATATAGAGGCCACTATCCCATAAAGGGTTAATTGGAGCAGGTGGAACATTTTAAGTACTTAGGCGGTGTATTCTCTCAGGATGATAGTATGGGATAAGAAATAAGGTCTTGGTGTATGAAAGCCAATGCAGTTAGTTTTCAGTTGCGATCTGAGTAGGCTATTATGCAAGAGATAGTTAGTGAAGCGACGGAACTCTCCCTACATCGCTCAGTATTTAGTATTTAGACTGACCTTGCTGTATGGAAGTGAGAGCTGGGTAGATTCAGGATATTTGATATATAAGCTAGAGGTAACTGATATGAGGGTAGCATGAATAATTTTAAAAAAAACTTGCACCACAGCCCATGAAGGGCCTAGGCCTACCAAGCGACCGCTGCCCAGCCCAGCTTGCAGATATTGGGGTGACGCGTGGTCTGCGCGTCGAGTCCCCTCGTTCGTTAATCTTGGGTTTCGTGACCGGGGTGCTGCCTCACTGTCAGACAGCTACTCAATTGTCCTCACGAGGCTGAGTGCACCCCGTTCCAGCCCTCACGTCAGTTTCTAAAATCCCTGAAGGAGCCGGGAATCGAACTCGAGACCTCCGTGTAAGAGGCAGGCGCGCGCAACCCCAACACCACGGGGCCGGCAGCACGAATAATTGTTGGGACAAATAGTTGGTAGCAAGAGCAGGAGGGTACTCCCAATGAAGTTAGAAATGAACACGCTAGATGAAGCCAACTCAATAGTGGGGTCATGAGAAGTGAGGAGATTACCTAAGAGGTAATGAGTTTGGCTTTTGATAGTAAGGGGTAGATTGGTTGGTTGGTTCCTCAGTCTAGGGACTGCAACAACGCGTTGATGTAGCCCCGTGTACTTTGGGTCTGTGTGTAGAATCTGTCTGATAACCAGTATTAATTGTGATGGCTGTATTAGTGTGTGTTATCTGTTCGTAATTCAGGGGAGCGTGATGGCGCAGTGGCTTCGCTGCTCGTCTTTCACCCGGACGACTTGGGTTCGAATCCCGGTGACAGCGGGGTGGAATTTTCTCCTGAAAAATCACGTGGCGTCAGGAAGGGCATCCGGTCTTAAATCCCAGCCCAAAACCAAAATGAGCCTGGTTGGCTCCGGCGACCCCAGTTAATTGGGGAAATTCTTAATTCAAGTAAGGACTGCAGACATTCGATTTTCAAGTACATCGAACTTTTGCCATCAAACGCCACCATCAACGAGCAACTAGTTCTGAACTTGGTTAGCAGATACCACCGCAGTCAGCTCCTGGCGACGAACGTTGGAACCTAAGAGACTTATTCAAATCTACGCTATAATTTAGCTTCACACAAGTGTATAAATTAGTGGAAGGTTCCTTATCATTACAAAAATCTAAGACATGGGACCGCCGGCTTTACTTCTCCTCCGAAAGAAAGGCATACTGAGGGATTTTTAACCCTCTTTAAAAATTCGACGACTTCGGCCAGATTTGAACCGTGACCTTGGGAATAGAAACTCAGCATGCTACTAACTACGCCACTGAAGTGGCTAGTAAGAGGTAGATGTGACTACAGACTAATACGAGTACCATGCGGGATGCAAGCAGAGAAATATCGACCTACCTGATAAACACGCTAGTTTGGCTGCATTAAACAATATTATTAGGGGCAGCTGATTCAATTTACGGGAAACTAAGATTACCAATTTCCACTCACACCATGATGTCGTAAAGCCCCTTAACCTTGAACCGGGTATGTGGTGTGCCGAGAACACCCCACGTGTAATATTCACTTGTCTTTTTCTGACAAAAGTTGGCTACACTGTTGAAGAACTCAGTACCTTCTTGAATAAGCTTGGAGTTTAAACGTCATTTGCATTGTTTGAAGTTGTGTCTGTTATTGCCAACAATAGCATTTATAGGCTGGGGTTTCGTCAGCACCCCGCATACCCAGTTACTTTACACATCGTGACTAGGTGGTTTCTACTTCGCAAATTGAGCTGTCGCTTCTGTGTGGTGTTGGGAGTGTGTGAAATGATTACTTCTTCAGATAATAATAATAATAATATCGTATGGCCTCGGATGCCGGGTGCAAGCTTTGTAATTTGACACCCAGAGGGTAGGTTGCATGTCGAATTTCGTTGTTCCTTGAATCACTATGAAAGTCAAGGAAGTTAGATAATTATCTAAGCTCCTTGAACACTATAGCGCTTTCTAGTAGAGAAATGAGGAACTTTGTGTTGGCGGAAACTCCCGAGATTAATGTTGCCATTATTAACATGGCCTACTGAATTCAAATGGGTTCTTTGACATACCAACATCGTATGACATGCGTGTCGTATTTTTGCCGCCTTTCAAAAAATCACTTACCACGGCCAGGAGCGAACCTGCAATCTTGGGGTTAGTAGACCGAGACGCTATCCACTCACCCACCGTGGAAAGCTACTTCTTTAGATGAAGTGCAGGAACGGGTAGGTTTACACATTTGTCTGGAAGTAATGAAGAATTGAGTTTAAAAATGTACATGCAGCACCAAACCCAAATATTAAGACTTTGGGATTGGAAATCAGTAAGGTATTTATTTTTATAACCGTGGTGCCAAATATCATATGATAATATTTTTAAGGTAGTAATAAAGATTGAATTTGATACAGTATATTTGCTCTTTATTTAATATTTGTAAAAGAATAATGCAAGTTTTAGCTGGGGTGTTGTGAGCACCCATCCTACCCACTTACGTAACTCTTACCAACATACGTAATTTAAGGTTAAATAAATCAGAAACAACGAGTAAAATAAGAAAAGAAGCCACTCAAAAGTAAAGGAATATTTCAACGAACAGAGGAACGTGTACTGTCTAGGATTGTGTACTTTCTGAAGAAAAATTGGTGTGTGTGTGTGACCTGTCAGGTTGTGTTTTAAACAGCGATGTCCGAGCCACCAGGCATGGGCTGGCCCCTCTCCGTAGACTCCAGTGGCACCATCACGTGGAGGGGGGAACTAATCGGATTTTGCGCTTATCTGTGATCTGTTTCCGATGTACTCTATTAGCATAATGCACGGTTTTGGCTGGCTACACGTGATCTCTCTTCAATATTGCACGAAAGACGTTGTGGTCAACTAATACTCTCGCTAGCACCTCGGCTCTGCCTTCCTAATAACTTACTGGACATTTCGGTTATTGCAGACTAATTTCCATTCCCGTCGTTGACGGTTACATAGCATGACGACAACTACTAGGTCATCTCACCGTCATTGAAGAAAAGAAACTTAAGTCTTATGACAAAGAAATGGAGGATAGCCTTGTCCTCTTAATCACTAACACTGGAGTAAATTACACTAAATTCGATGTAACAATTTATATTTTTCAATTGATCAATACGCCTTTGACCAAGTGGATTCGGTGTGGTAAGTATATACCAGGTGATTCAGCAGCCCCTACCAATATCGTTTGCTGCAACTCAACTAACGCGTGTTGGCAGGAAAGTCGATGTATCTGCCTGCATCCCGTATGGTACTGTACTAATGCACTCACTGCAATCATATCCCGCAAACGATACAGAACCCTTTTATTTTTCCCTCGTATTAGTCTGTGGTCACATCGAGGGAAAAATACTAGGGTTCAGTATCGTTTGCAGGATATGCTGGCAGTGCATTAGTACCGTACGGGATGCAAGCGAGAATTATCGACCTTTCTAACAACACGCGTTAGTTGGGTTGCAGCAAACAATATTGGAAGGGGCTGTTGAATCACCCGATATATAACACACTATTCCTAAAAAATGAAAATCCACAGCCTGCTTCCAGTCGACCGACCGTGCCAGGGGATGGAATGAATGAAGTCCCCATCTAAGGGCGAGGATATGAACTGTGCCGGCTACTGAAGCCTGTCGCAATCCCCTGGGGCAATAATTAAATGAATGACAGATGAAATGATATGACAGTGGAGTGTGTTGCTGGAATGAAATTTATGACAGGGAAAACCGGAGTACCTGGAGATAAACCTGTCTGCCTCCACTTTCTCCAGCACAAATCTCACATGGAGTGACCGGGATTTGTACCACGGACTCAGTGGTGAGAGGTCGGCGTGCTGCCGCCTAAGCCACGGAGGCTTTCCTGAAAAAAAAATGAAAAGTAATAATATTTTTCACTGATACAGGTGGAAATTTGGCATTAAGTGTTTCGACCGACTCGCGGTCATCATCAGATCCTGTAGGGTTGTAGTTGAATTTTATATATTATTTATAAATGTTTTCTTGATATAAGCCTACTTATTATTAGTATGGACTCCGTCTTGAGGAAAGAATCCATGATGAAAATCAATAGATTTAAAACAAAAATTATGGAATGCAATGCAGCCGAAAGAAATCAGGAACCCCAATTGACGGCAAATTGGCAGGTGGAATGCTAAAGGAAGTAGCAGACTTCTACTGCATAGGAAGCAAAATAACCAGTGATGGACGAAGCAAACAGGACATAAAAAGTAGTTTGGCTCAGGCAAGGAAAGCATTTTTACGGAGAAGAAATCTGTTGGCATCAAATATAGATTAGGTATTAGAAATTCATTTTTGAAAGCCTTTGTCTAGAGTGTGGCACTCGAAGGAAGTGAAACTTAGACTCTTGGCACAGCTTAAAGGAAAAGAATAGTAGCAGCCCCAATATTGTTTTACCTGCCGTGAAATCTTACATCACTGAGTTAAAATATAGCGGCTTCGGTGGCGTAGTTGGTAGCAATCTTAACTTCTATGCCCAAGATCGCTGGTTCAAACCCGGCCGAAGTCGTCGGATTTTTAAGAGCGTTAAAAATCCTCAGTATGACTTCCTTTTGAGGGGAAGTATAGCCGGCGATCCCATGTCATAGATTTATGGCATGTTAAAGAACCTTCCACTAATTACACCTGTGTGAAGCTAAATTATATATAGGTTAAACATTTGACTAACGCTCTTAGGTTCCAACGTTTGTCGCCAGGAGCCGACTGTGGTGGCGTCTATTAACCAAGTTCTGTACTAGTACTCGATGACGGTGGCGTTCGGTAGTAAAAGTAGGAACTATTTGCAAAAATTCAATGTCTTCAGTCCTTACTTGAATTAAAAAGAGATAACACACATTAATAATGCCATCACAATTAACACAGATTCTACACGCACCTAAAGTACACGGGGCTACATGACCTCTTTGTCACAGTCCCTAAACTGCGGAACCAATCAACAGAGTCGAATTATCTTGCGCAACCAGGGTACGAACCTGGTCCTACCAACTGATCTACTGATCTATCGCGGAAAAACCCTTTCTCTCTTCCTTGTCACATCAGATGTTTAAACACGAATTAAAAGCTGAAACAATGCATTTGGGAAACCGTACGCTGTTTCACCCAAAATCGAACCCAGGACTCTCTCAGGCCAGTGATCCAGAGACTGACACCATGTTGGTTGCGAACAAAAATCAGTATATTTATCAGTTTTACTTTGTTTGGGCTGGAGTTCTTTGTTTCCCAAAGTCAATAAAATCTCCGGGCTCGTGGTAGGCTAATTCGATCATTTGTGGCCATGGGATGAATGTTCGCTACCTCAATGCTGACATTAATAACCCACGTGGACAAGAATTATATTAACACAATTTTACCACCGCCATGTCAATTCCCTTTTACGTACGTTTTTGTTCGAGTAAATGTAGTTGCGTGAGGTTCACACATTTCTGTGATATATCGACGTGGCAATATTGTCCAAACAAGCCTCTGGCGTAGTGTCGCCAACTCAAAGTATTAACAAGAAGTTCCGTGACGAACTAAAGAGCCTGATTTTCTTAAAATTTAAGATTCATGCCAACGAATAATCTATTTGGATCTATCTAGAATAATGACGAAATTAAGTTGGTAATATCGAAATTTCTAATTAGTTCGAAATACTGTAGGCCTATACCTGGCATAATGCAACCTAATAGAGCACTATATTTGGCAGCCCTGATGACTGAATATATTCTTAGGTCGATCTCTTAAGGTACAGAATACAAAATTTGGCTGAAATCCAATGGATAGCAAGGACGTTACATGCAGTTAAACATTGGATCTGACAGCGCGCGTAAAATTATGTTGGCAACAATGTCATGCATGTATTGGTCAGAAATAATCTGAAATAATATGATCTATTGTTGTGCCAATTTTGAATGAAATCCATTAGTTCGTATAGAAGATACAAGCATTTTAAAAATTGGACCTCTCAGCAAGTTTAGAATCATGTTGGCAGCACTGGCGTATATTAGTTACTCCAAATTAATCTAGAATGCCAGGTATTATACATGTGCAAAGTTTAGAGCTATTGGCTTGCATACTTTCTGACATATTGATATTAGGGTAAAAAAATGAAGACAGCATTTATTAACAGTTGGCAGCCCTGGTTGCCCTCAAGAATACGCATAGTCATATCTGTTTTGGTACACATAGCACATACGAAATTTGGTTGAAATACAAATGATAGTATGGAAGATACTTGTATTTAAAAATGGACCTCTCAGCAGGCTTAGAATCATGTTGGGAGCACTGACGTATATAAGTTACTCCAAATTAATGTTGAATTTCAGGTACTATACGTGTGCATAGTTTGAAGCTGTCTGATTGCATACTTTCTGATATATTGGTATTTGGATAAAAGAAACTGAGAGCATTTATTAACAGTTGGCAGCTCCGGTGGCTCTTAAGAATACGCTCAGTTTTATCTGTTTATATTCACATATTACATACGAAATTTGGTTGAATTCCAATTGATAGTGTAGATGTTATATACATTTAAAAATTGGACCTATCAGCAGGCTTATAATCATTTTGGCAACACTGGCATTTATGGCCTCCTGGAAATTAAACTGAAATATATTAATCCATACGTGTGCCAATTTTGAAATAGCTCCCATTCATACCTCCCAAGATAACCAACATGGAGCTCAAATTTCAATTTCGATAATTCAGCAGTTGGTAGCACTGAAATCATTTTCAAATACGGTATTGAGATATTTTGGTATAGATTTTTACTCCTACCAAATTTTGTTTCGATTGCTGCAACCGTTTAGGAGCCAGACAGACAGAGAGACAGAAGGACAGACAGACAGACAGAACGACAGACAGACAGACACACAATTGCCCGGATCGATCTCAAAGTCCACTTTTTTCCTCATTTTTGCAAAATGTGAAAAATAGGCTACAAATCGCCAGTAGTAGTAGTAAAAATCGCTAAATTCATATAACCAATACATAAACTATATTTTTGCCGCAAACGGTAGTTAACATAGTCGCTAAATCCGTATCTAACAACGCTATTCTTAAATTATTTTGTTAGTAAATTTTCGAAAAAATCACTGGACCTAAGTGACAAAGTCACTAAATTGCTTTGGCGCCGATGCGTGTTGGCAATTTTATGAAACCTCTTTTGATTTAGAATTGTTAGGTGAAAAGATAAAGAAAGTAGGAGACTTCTCCAACTTTTGGAAGCAAAATAAGCAGCGATGGACGAAGGTTAGCACAGGCAAGGTTTTCTACAGATAGAAAGCTTGTTGTCATCAAATATAGATTTAGGTTTTAGAAAGTTATTTTTGAAAGCCTTTGTCTGGAGCGAGGCGCGTTACAACTTGTTTAGCACTATGCATTAACTTTCTTCCCAATATCTCTTCATCCTATTCATCATCTTCTTCCTCTTCTCCCTCTTCCTCTTTCCTTCCTCATGCTCTACCCCTTCTTATTTCCTCACAGTTGCCTTCTTAGTCTTACTTCCTCTTCCCCTTCTTCCACTTTCTCTTCTTCTTATTTCCTCACAATCGCCTTCATCTTCTTCTTCTTATTATTATTCATCCTCTTCCAGTTAGTTCCTCACATTCTCCTTCGTCCTTTTCTTTCTCTTCTACTTTTCTTCATTTCCCTGATGTTCTTCTTCCTCTTCTTCCACTTCTTCGCCTCTTTTTCGCCACATTCTTCCTCTTTTCCATGTTTATGCTCTCCTTCCTTCTCTTCTATTTTTTCCTCCTTTTCCACTTCTTGTTCTTCCTCTACTTTCCTTTACTTCATCTTCGTTTAAGTTACAGATTCTTTCCTTTCTTCATCGTCCTCTTCTCTTTTATATTCTTTCCATTCTTCCTCTTCTTCTTCCTCCTCTTTCTTATTCCCCTTCTTTCTCGTCCACTTCTAAATAGCTCAATTCATTCACTTCATCTTTACTTCTTCCCTTTCATCTTTTCTCCCTGTTCTTCCCATTCACTTCCTCCCTTTTCTTCTTCGTAATTGACGCTCGCTCCACTTTTCTTCTTCCACTTATTCTTCTTACCCGTTTTCTTCCTCTTTATTTTCTTCCCTTTCTTCCTCTTTCCTTTATTCCCTTTCTAGTCTCCTTGTGAGGGCCGTAAGTCATGTACTGAAACATGAAATGCCGTATGCATCTAATAAATTGAAGAACCAGTGCCGCACCCCACTATCGCTACTTCCAGACACTTCACCTCTGATAGTGAGCAGAAAGGACGGTATTAATGCGGGGGATGACTGGGGGTTGCTTTATAATAAATGAGCTCATCTCCGAGAGAGGGTGCGAGTAGAGAAAGAAGTGAGGGTTCATTAACCCCATCCCCCTGCCAATATTCAATCAGCCAGCAATTGTCAGAGATAAGAAGCTGCAGCCTTCGCTACAGTTCAATCACAGTGGAATTCTGTCTAATGCATTTCTCACTGCATTATGATACTACTTTATCTTTGTTAATACTATCTAGTCTATATTGTTGAATCTGAAACTTATTTTTTATTTATTTATTCATTCATTGATTTATTTATTGGTGTGTAACATCTTTCCACTCGGTTGCTGGATATTTTTGTGGGAGTGGGAAAAGAACGGACATAGAACGGAAACAATGAGCGTGCGCGGTGGCGGAGATTGGTACCACGACGTACTGTCGGCCAACATACAGCCCTATGTGGAATGTATATCCCATACGGTTTACATCAAGGTTTTCAGGTCCCATTAAAGATATTCGTACCATAAATCATCTTCAAGTAGTCGTTCTTTGGTGTGAAAATTTTCATTATATCATATTTGTTGAAAACAATTATGATTTATTAAATCTTCATACTTTTGCTATTGAATGTAGATCGCATAGTAGGATAACATGTCAGATGTTACAAATCGTATGCGACTACTGTAAGGCTCGCTCTTTTTTAATTTATTTTTTAAATTAATTAATTATTTATTCATTTATTCATTCAATTGTTTATTTCTTTTTATATACATCGAGTTGATCCTCTATGGACAGCGTGGTAACAACTAACTTCACTTTAGTGTCTAGGTCTTGTTCTTGTTCCAGCTTTGACTTCCTGCCAGTATCTTCTGACCCCAGCGATGAATGCCTGTCCTCTCCGTGTTCCGGAAGTTAATACCATTTAAAAACCATGGTAGTTGTTCACCAATCTTCTAAATGTGTTCCTGTCAGGAATTTCTCGGTCTGGAATACCAATTTTCCTGAGATCGTTTACGCATTCCTCGAACCATCTCGACCTTGTTGCCTTAGACTTAATGAAACTCCATATTATTTTCGTTAATCGATCATCAGTCATCCCCAAGAGGTGACCGTAAAATAGTAGCCGCCTCTTCTTAATTGATTTTGTGATAGGGTCTATTTTGATGTACGTACAAGTCATCATTTGCTCTCATTCGCCACTGTCCATCAACCGATCTTTAACCTATGATTTTTTCTTAATATCCTGCGCTGTCATTTTTCCAGTTGGTCGGCTTGGCCTTTACTATTCTTGGTCAAAGTTTCAGACGCATGTAATCTCTCAGGTTTTACAACTGTGGTATAGTGTCGGAACTTGACCCCTATACTCATAGACTTTTTGTTATAGATATTCTTTGTAATTTGGCATGCCTGATTTAACTTGCTCACCCTCATCTTCTAATCCATTCTGCTGGATGACTTCACCAAGATATCTGAAATTTGTGACTCGACCGATTTTTCCAAGATGATCATTCATTCAGGTCCATCGCAGATGTTTGTCATAGGATTTTGTCTTCTGAATAGAAATCTGGAGTTCTATCTTTTCAGCAATTTCAGACAGCCTATTGATCTTGTTGACTGCTGAATCTATGTCGTTAGTAAAAATGGCCAGGTCATCCGCAAAGGTTAGACAGTCAACGTATACCCCTTTGTGCTAAAGACCAAGTCTGAACTTATCTGCTTTTGTTTCTTCTTAGTCTACAACGTCCCCATTCTCGAATGGCGTTTTCCAAAACACAGTTGAAGAGGAGTGAGGATATTCCGTCTACCTGTCTGACGCCCGTTCTGATAATAAACGGTTCTGATATCTCTCCCATAAATTTGACTTTCGACACTGTGTTTGTTAGAGTTTGATTGATCATATTTCCTGATGTATCACCCACTCCAAACTCTTCCAAAATATTCATTAATGTCTCCAGATCGATGGAGTCATACGCTTTCTGAAAGTCAACAAACACGACCACGTAACTAGGCTATGTCCTCCTGTCTTCTTGTACCTGATGATGTTCTTCTGGTAAATGATCTGTTCCGGCCTGGTATTCCCCGATCTGATGGTCAAGATGTGCTTCTATTCTGTTCTGAAATAATTTGGAGAAAATCTTATATGGAACTGATATGGCGCCCCTACAATTGTTTATTTATTTATTTATTCCTTTTATTTATGTATTTACTCATTTATTTATTTATCATACTAATATATAACAAGAAGTTCCGTGACGAACTAAAGAGCCTACTTTTCTTAAAATTTGAGATTCATACCTATCTATATAGACCTATCTAGAATAATGACGAAATTAAGTTGGTAATATCGAAACTTCTAATTAGTTCGAATTATACCTGGTATAACGTAGCCTAATAGGGCCCTAGAGTTGGCAGCCCTGGTGACTGAATATATAGTTAGTTCCATCTCTTAAGGTACAGAATACAAAATTTGGTTGAAGTCCAATGGATAGAATGGACATTACAAGCAGTTAGACATTAGATCTATCAGCGCGCGTAAAATCATGTTGGCAACAATGTCATTCAATTGTTGGCCAGATATAATCTGAAATATTACAATCTCTTGTTGTGCCTATTTTGGATGAAATCCGTTTGTTAGTATAGAAGTTACATGTATTTTAAAATCGGACTTATCAGCAGGCCTAGAGTCATGTTGGCAGCACTGACGTATATTAGTTTCTCCAAATTAATCTATAATGTCAGGTACTATACGAATGCAAATTTTAAAGCTGTAGGCTTACATACTTTCTGATATATTAATATTAGGGTGAAAAACAGAGACAGCATTTTTTAACAGTTGGCAGCCCTGGTTGCTCTTAAGAATAAGCATAGTCATATCTGTTATGGTACACATAGTACATACGATATTTGGTTGAAATCCAGTTGATAGTGTAGAAGTTATAGGCATTTACAAATTGGGCTTATCAGCAGGCTTAGAATCATTTTGGCAAAACTGCCATGTGTGGTCCCCTGGAAATTAAACTGAAATGTTATTATCTATATGTGCGCCAATTTTGGAATAGCTCGCAGGCATACCTTCCAAGATATCCAACATGGAGCTAAACTTTCAATTGCGTGATTTTTCAGCAGTTGGTAGCACTGACATTATTTTCAAATATGGGCTTGAGATATTTACTGATACCAAATTGGATTCGATTGCTGCAGCAGTTTACGAGTTGATAGGAGGGGACACACACACACACACACAGCCAGACAGACAGAATGACAGACAGACAGACAGACATTTGCCCAGATCGATCTCATAAGTCTACTTTTTCCTCATTTTTGCAAAATGTGAAAAGTAGGCTAAACAAGATGTTCAGGAAAGAACATATAGCCTACTTTCTCCTAAATGCATGGGTATTGTTATAACTCTTTGTCCTTTTCAAGGAGTATGATTGAATGTTGGTTATAGTAGCTTGTTGAAATACAACGTGCTATAGGGATATTAAACATGAATATGAGGTGCCCTTTTCTAGTGCTACCTCTGTACCAAATTTCGTTCAATTCGGTTTCACCGTGTTTGAATTGATAGGGGGAATCGATTTGCACACATACTTGGCCACCATCAGCAAACTATTGGGCTGATGTTCTTGCAGTTTGGTCAGAATATGTTTCCCACATAAAGATATGGTGTTGCAAAATTTGGTAGAGACTAGATTATTAGGTTGGTCGTAATTACATTTTAGCTTTTAACATTTAGGTGGCCGCGATTACGTTTCCGTCAAGATGGCGGCGATATAAAACATGACACTGAGGTGCCCTTTGCTAGTGCTACCTCTGTACCAAATTTCGTTCATTCGGTTCCACCGTGTTCGAATTAATAGGAGGAATCAATTTTGACATAAAGATGGCCGCCATCCGCAAACTATTAGGCTAATGACCTATTAGATTGGTCAAAGGATGCTCCCTCCATGAAGGTATGTTGTTGCAAAGTTTGGTAGAGATCGGATGGTTATGTTAGTCGTAATTTGATTTAAGCTTTAAACATTTGTGTGGCCGCCATTACGTTTCTGTCAATATGGCGGCGATATAAATCATGACACTGAGATGCCCTTTGCTAGTGCTATCTCTGTACCAAATTTCGTTCCATTCGGTTTCACCGTGTTTGAATTAATAGGGGGAATCGATTTTGACACAAAGATGGCCGCCATCCGCAAATTATTAGGCGAATGACCTATTAGATTGGTCAAAGGATGCTCCCTCCATAAAGGTATGTAGTTGCAAAATTTGGTAGAGATCGGATGATTAGGTTAATCGTAATTTGATGTAAGCTTTGAACATTCGTGTGGCCGCCATTACGTTTCAGTCAAGATGGCGGTGATATAAAACATGACACTGAGATGCCCTTTGCTAGTGCTACCTCTGTACCAAATTTCGTTCCATTCGGTTCCACCGTATTCGAATTAATAGGGGGAATCAATTTTGAAATAAAGATGGCCGCCATCCGCAAACTATTACGCTAATAACCTATTAGATTGGTCAAAGGATGCTCCCTCTATAAGGGTATGTTGTTGCAAAGTTTGGTAGAGATCGGATGGTTATGTTAGTCGTAATTTAACTTAAGCTTTGAACATTTGTGTGGCCGCCATTACGTTTCTGTCAATATGGCGGCGATATAAAATATGACACTGAGATGCCCTTTGCTAGTGCTACCTCTGTACCAAATTTCGTTCCATTCGGTTTCACCGTGTTTGAATTAATAGGGGGAATTGATTTTCACACAAAGATGGCCGCCATCCGCAAACTATTAGGCTAATGACCTATTCATTTGGTCAAAAGATGCATCCTCTATAAAGGTATGTTGTTACAAAATTTGGTAGAGATCGGATGATTAGGTTAATCGTAATTTGATTTAATCTTTGAACATTTGTGTGGCCGTCATTACGTTTCCGTCAAGATGGCGGCAATATAAAACATGACACTGAGGTGCATTTTGTTAGTACTACCTCTGTACCAAATTTCGTTCCATTCGGTTGCACCTTGTTCGAATTAATAGGGGGAATCGATGTTCACACAAAGATGGCCGCCATCCGCAAACTATTACGCTGATGACCTATTAGTTTGGTCAAAGGATGCTCCCCCCATAAAGGTATGTTGTTGCAAAATTTGGTAGAGATCGGATGATTAGGTTAGTCGTAATTTGATTTAAGCTTTGAACATTTGTGTGACCGCCATTACGTTTCCGTCAAGGTGGCGGCGATATAAAACATGACACTGAGGTGTCCTTTGCTAGTGCTACCTTTGTACCAAATTTCGTTCAATTCGCATTCACCGTGTTCGAATTGATAGGGGGGGGGGGGACAGACATTCAGGGTACACACACTCACACACACACACAGACTCACACACACACATACACACACACAGACACACTTTTTTCGCCCTGTGTTGATCTCATAAGTCTACTTTCATTTTTTGCAAAAATCGAAAGTAGGCTAAAAATGAGATTGTGTGTGTCTGTGTGGCTGTATATTACTCTATCACCACTGGTCCGATTTACATGAAATTTTACATGGAAGTAGCTGATTTTTCCTGATTAACATACAGACTCCCTTCGATTTCGATACTTTGCACTATTTAAAGATGGCGACCATTTTAGTGACGTCACTAAACCCTTTGGTTTCAAAATTTCATTTCCATTTCGAATAAAAAGAGAACGCTAAGAAATAGCAAACTTTTGATGGCATATACGGGGTTTAAAATTTAATTTTCTGTCCGAAAGGTCCTGATCACTTTTCGTGTATCTCTAACGTTTAGCGAGTTAAACCAACATTTGTGCTATAAAACACGGTCAACGCCGAGCGGTGTAGGAATTATATGAAGCTCAACATTTGTCTGCTTGACTGTTATTTATACAAATCTACACCGTTTCACCGATCTGAATCAAAATTTGTATACCTACCCTTTGAAACCCTGCGGGTAGCACTATCCACTGTATATTTCAGACAAACCACTCCATTCCCTGCATTTAGGCCCTTTGGCACAAATCCACACTGTTTCACCGATCTGAACCAAAATTTGTATAGTTACCCTTTAAAACCCTGCAAGTAACACTGTCTACATGAAATTTAGGACAGACCACTCCATTCCCTGCATTTAGACCCTTTGGCACAAATCTACACTGTTCCACTGATCTGAACCAAAATTTGTATATCTGCCCTTTAGAACCCTGCGAGTAACACCAACGCCATCTAAAGAATAAGGCCTCCGCGCTCGGAAGCACGCGCGCCAAGAGTAGCCATTCCACCCTGCCCTTCCAAACGATGTTTCTACTCGCAAAGAAAACTCTCATATTGTTGCACTGTACAACTGTAAATGAACACTGCATAGCCTGCAAGTCTTTGAGTAGCCAACATTGCTAAATTACCCGTACCTCGTAGAATTTACCTTCTTCCTTACCTTTCATAAAATACGCTTTCCAGTAATGCTTGAACTATGAAACTCCTTCTATACTGAGGGAGGAAAAGAAATAAACAGTTTCATCATAATAACAAAAAAGGCCCGTAATTATTCCGATAATGATGTTTATTATGATTTTCAGAACGTTATGAACTTATTAACCTCACTTTTAAATGAACGGAGAAAGGCATAAATGGAAAAGAATAATTGAACAGCTGAGTCGAAAAACGATAACATTCCATTTCCAAGAGGAAAAAAGAACGATCATCTGTCGAAACTAAACGTCGCATTGAAAAATTCATTAATTGCCAATTGTAGTACTAGTAGCAAGAAGTTATGTCTCAAAATGTCATGATAGGAGTGTCATCAGTTAGCGACTAATTAATGATTAAATATGCTGGAATATTATCCCATTTCTTTGAATATTGTCCTTGTTTTCACTCATTCGTTCAATTTTTAGTATTATTTTA
The DNA here is from genome assembly GCA_946902985.2 of Meconema thalassinum. Taxonomy (NCBI): domain Eukaryota; kingdom Metazoa; phylum Arthropoda; class Insecta; order Orthoptera; family Tettigoniidae; genus Meconema; species Meconema thalassinum. The sequence goes on from OX336388.2 coordinate 926,211,682, forward strand.
CTGGCGTTAGATTACAGAATATTAATTTAATTAAAAGTTTTGAATTTTTCAGGTATTTACTAAAATGTATCAACAATTTGGCTACAGACAGAAATACAATACAATACAGTTTTATCTTGAAACATATTTAGCCGAGACTACATTGTACAGCAGGAACATAATTAACTCTCATCAGCAATTCAACTTATGAGCCTACTGTTCTTGTAGCTTAATAGAGAATAGAGAGAGCATTGGAAATCTTCAGATTCTTAACTATTATTTTAACAGATTTTACATTAAAATTACATTTTGCTACTAGAAAATTTCTTAAAGGATGTAAGTGAAGGTTAAAAAATTAGTTTAAATGGGCTAACAATTTTCAAAATAGATTCAATTCATATTTTGAGAGGGTTGTTTTTGAAATTACAATAGGACTAAATTTCTTAATCTTGGGAATCAATAATATGATATGTATATATGTTAAGAAATATGCTTCACCCATCTGGTACATCAGAACTGCCAAAGCTAAATCTTCAATTAATGATATAGGATACATTAAGGTAAAATTATGAGCAGGGCTAGGATTTATATGTACTAAAAGTATCAATATTATGTACATATCTATGTATATATTTTTTTAAAATATGTGCAATCTAAAAAAATTCTAAATGTAAATATATTTTATGAAATATGGACAAAAGACAAATTTATCCCCATAATACTAATTTTGTTACTTCTATAACCCACATAAATGCATTAAAAATACTGGATTTATAAATCAAATTATCCAATTTTCTTTTATTTCACTTGCTTTCATTCATCGATTATTCCTATTATTCCTGCCTACCATAACAGTATACCATGAAATGTTCTAAATTTTCAAACTTGAAGCTTCTTTTCATAAGAATTGCTATCGTTACACCTACGTACTCCAGAAATCTTTCTTTTCATTACATAACTGTAAACTTGTCCTGAGCTGTCATATTTCCAGTCACTGAAAACTACAATTCTATATATTTTTATTCATAAGAGTAAAATATGTACAAATATTGGAATGAAATTTACTAAGTATGTAAAATTATTTATTGTGCATGTATGTACTGAAGTCAGAAATATGGAGAAACATGTCAAATAAATTTGTTTAATTTGAAAGAGGACAACATAATCGATGGAGATAAGTTAATAGGATATGAATATCGGTGTAATAGAGAAATAAGTACTGTATTTACATATAAATCCTAGCCCTGATTATGAGAAAGATGAAGCAGAAAAGAAGTAAAGGACCAGTAGGCAGATATGTTGATTTGGACATAGGTGATTTATCAAGATTAGTGTCAGTTGCTATGGGAAAATATGTTTGTCTTTCTGGGCACAGTGTCCTTGAGGTTTCCTTGATTTTTGTTTCTACAATAATTATTAAAACTACAGCAAAAAGTACAACTTATGCGCCGACCTTGTAACGCTCCACAAACAACGCGATTGACTACTGTTGGTCGAGCTGCCTAGCGCTGGTCAGCCAGCGCGGAGGCCTTATTATTTAGGTGGCGTTGGTAACACTGTCTGCATGAAATTTAGGACAGACCACTCACATTCCCTGCATTTAGGCCCTTTGGCAAAAATATACACCGTATCACCGATCTGAACCAAAATTTGTATACTTACCTTTGAAACCCTGTGAGAAACACTGTCTACTATAATTTCGGACAGGCCACTCCATTCCCGGCATTTAGGCCCTTTGGCACAAATCTACACAGTTTCGCCGATCTGAACCAAATGTTACATACTTACCCTTCATAACCCGACGAGTAACACTGTCTGCTTGAAATTTCAGACAGACCCCTCCATGTCTTCATATAGGCACTTTGGCAATTCCTATTCCTATACACCGGTTCACCGATCTGAACCAAATTTCTCATACTTACCCTTTGTAACCCTACGAGTAACACTGTCTACTTGACATTTTGGACAGACCACTCCATTCCCTGCATTTAGGCCCTTTGGCACGAATCTACAACGTTTCACCGATGTGAACCAAATTTTACATACTTACCTTTTTGAGCCCGACGAGTAACACTGTCTACATGAAATTTCGGACAGACCACTCCATTCTCTGCATTTAGGACCTTCACTACATATCTACATCGTTTCACCGATGGGAACCAAATGTACTTACCCTTTGGAACACAGTGTTATCATCATGACAATAGTATGCCTCTGTATAAGGGCGATGGTGTTGGTGCAGTATACTGAGGTTATCAGCTGCAATAAGCGTTGGTGCTTTCAAATTTACTTTCATTTATTCCGATTCTTATCCATGAGCGCTATGTGGCGATGAATGACACTATTGCTACCTCAGGAGCACGGGACAGCCGAATAATTCCTAATTGCTCTGATTGTTTTCCTACGGCGCTATGCGAAAAAAGACGATACTATTGGTCTCTATTTTCTAGCAGCCAATGAGATATAGGTCCTAGGCAGTGTCCTATATTTCACTTACTCCTCTTTCTAATCAATTTTTTCAATTCGTTTGTAAATTACATGTTTCAGTGCTGTCGTTTGTAAATAGCCGTCTACCTATTCATTATTATCATTATCATTACGGGAAAATGACCTGAATGTTACGTCCATTATACTGTACTACTTATCAACCCCACTACAACCACCACCTCCATCACCACCACTACCACCACAGAAAAAAATCTGTTAGTCTAAAGTAAATATCATGTGCCAGTTCTGTAGTAGTTTTCATTATGATCCAAAAAACAAATAAATCCACCGGGCGAAGCCGGGCACTTCTGCTAGTTTATTATAAGTATGATAATGGAAACTACTATTGGACTGACACATCAAACTTACAAGATAATAGAAAACATGTTTTTTAATTATCTCAGTTGAAGAAGTTTTTATGTGATGAAAATTTGAAACCACCAATAAGTATTGCAGCTCTTCTATGCCCAATGTCACGGGTTCAAACCTGGCCAAAGTCATCGGGTTTTTAAGAGCGTTAAAAATCCCTCAATATGGCTTCCTTTGGGGGAAAGTAAAGCCGGCGGTCCCATGTCATAGATTTATGGCATGTAAAAGAACCTTCCTCTAATTACACTTGTGTGAACCTAAATTATTGGTTAGATTTGACTAACTCTCCTAGGTTCCTACGTTCGTCGCTGACTGCGGTGGATATAGTAACGAAGTTCAGAACTAGTTGTCGTTGACGGTGGCGTTTGGTAGCAAAAGTAGGAACTACTTAAAAACTGAATGTCTGCAGTCCTTACTTGAATTAAGAACCAGATAACACTCATTAATAGAGCCATCACAATTAACACCGTTTATCAGACAGAATATACACACACCCAAAGTACACGGGGCTACATGACCGCGTTGTGACAGCCCCTAAACTGAGGAACCAACCAACCGAGTATTGCAGCTGATAACCTCAATGTACTGCCCCAACACCATCGCACTTATACAGAGGCCCAATATTTAGTTAACAGTTGTGGCCTACAGTAATGATGATGATGACATGATGTTTATACGCTAATTAGGCCTACACCCCGTGATTGCAATTTGTCAGCAGCGCAAGATGTAACTATTTTCGCAATTCCGCACCTGAACACAGATAGGGTGTGGCGTAATGCAACCCGCGTTTCTGGCCAACAATACATACATCTAAATAATCTTACAGTTACTCCTGTATTCCCAGCATCTCTGGACCCCTTCTATAACACTCAAATACTTCCGACACGATTGGTTCTTTTCCATTTAGGCCTATACAAATCTACGCCGTTTCACCGAATTGAATCAAATTTTACGTCTAGAGTTTTGATTCTTGCATTGCAAGATTAAAAATGAACCTAGATTGCTCCTTCTACAAATTAGATATTTCGTCTATGTGACATAGGGAATGGAGTGGGCTGACCAAATTTCAAGTAGACGGTGTTACCCGCAGGGTTCCAAAAGGTAAGTAGGCTAAGTAAAATTTGGTTCAGTTCGGTGAAACCGTGAAATTTGTGCCAAAGGGCCAAAATCTAGGAAATAAAGAGGGCTGTCCAAAATTGCAAATAGCCAGTCTTATCCACAGGGTTATAAGAGGTAGGTACGTAACATTTGGTTCAGTTCGGTGAAACGGGGAAGATTTGTGTCAAAGGGCCTAAATCTACGGAATGGAGAGGGCTGTCCAAAATGTCAGTTAGCCAGTGTTACCCCCAGGACTATGAAAGGTAAGTACGTAAAATTTGGTTGTTTCGTGAAACGGTGTAGATTTGTATAAATAACAAACAGGAAATGAATAATGGCATTTGACATCCGGAGCGCGGTTGAAATTCTGCAGGGCTGAAATGGTAAACAAATGATTCATAACATAGATACGCATGCAGATATTTATATATTACATATGAATAGGATGTAATGAAATACCAAGCATATAAATGAAAGAAAAGGACTGCTGAGGTGGGATTCAAACCTCATACAGTTGATTGCTTCATCAATTGTGAAGTTTGTTATCCCTTAGGCCACCATTACTCACAACACAGGTTTATTTATGAGTATTTCACTATGATAAGGAAATAGCCAGCCATTCCACGACTGGAGCGCTGGGCACCACTTGGCGGATGGAAGTAGTACTTCGCTAACTTGCATCACTTACGTCCGTTTCATTGCTACGTGGGGTCATGAAATATTGAATAAATGGTTTCGCGGAACGCCCTGTGTTCTGACGATTCTAATGAATGTGCATTTATATTATTTCATTATCTTGTTTCCTTATTAGGTGGTCTGAACTCTCTGGAGTCCTAGGAGATTTCTACATTCGTATTTTGTATTTCTGTCACAGTATTTTTTATCCACACTGAAATAATCTGCAGAATTGATGAGAAAATAGTACAATATGCAACGAGCATATAATGGCAATAATTAAGACATGAGTTTTATAATTTCCATAAGAGCGTCTTAATTGGAGAATGTGAAGCAGTTCAAGTACTTGGGAAGCTTGCTGACAAAAGATGCTCAATGCAAAAATGAAATTCGCGCCAGAATCGCCATGGCCAAAGCCGCATTCAACAAGAAGAAGACTCTGCTCACCGGCAAGTTGAGTTTAGAACTAAGGAAGAAATTGGTGAAGTGTTACATCTGGAGCATTGCACTGTACGGGGCAGAGACGTGGTCAATGAGAAAAAGGGAAAGAAAATACTTAGAATGTTTTGAAATGTGGTGCTGGAGGAGAATAGAGAAGATCAAGTGGACAGTTCGGGTGTCAAACGATGCTGTACTGAGAAGAGTAGGTGAGAAGAAAACTTTTCTGAATACAATTCTTCAGAGGAAGGCCAACTGGATCGGGCACATAATTAGACATGAGGGGCTCATGCACGACGTCATTGAAGGGAAGATCAAAGGAACGACAGGACGGGGAAGAAGAAGAAGAATTCAACATCTGGATGATATGAAAGATGGAAGGAGTTACAGCAGACTGAAGAAAGAAGCTGAAAACCGGGAATGTTGGCATCAGAAATTCTCTGTACGAAGACATGGCAGATTATTGTATAGACTAATAATAGGCGAGTTGCATACGACTGTTTATGTTCGACGATAAGTATAACTATATTATATACTCTAACATAAATATTCATATTCTTCTTGGGAATTGCGTAGGCTCAGCGTTTGATCTCTACCCAATAACGAATCCCAAAGCGTTGAAACATTGTTTATCCTGAAGTAGCACCAACAGATAGCGCACAGGTACTATGATGGAGCATTTTGTTATTTTGGTCAAATAACACAATATGGGCTGTTACAAACGCTTTAAAATTAAAATGTATCGTATTATCAACTAGTTCTTCTTCAAATTCGGTGCGTATAGAATGTCAACGGAAGGAAAATCAATTGAATCCCAAATAGAACAGTTAGGACAACTCGCAGAAAAGTTTCGCGTAGGAATTCCATTTACTGTATAGAGAGCTGGATTATAATGTCCGTGGAACTGATATCATACGCTTGCTTCCTCCATGACGCTCTGGTGTGTTTATGTCAACAACATCATTCACTAAAATTGTCGGCGAAATCTTACGAATGTGTAGATGTTGGAGTTGCGGATATTAAGGTACAGTGCTACTTCTTTAGCAATATTGCCCAGTTTGTTTATGCATTGTAACTACAATAGTTGATCCAATATGGGCTACATTGTCAACTTTCAAATCATGTAATTCAAGTCCGACATGTTGGATTTTGAGTGCATGTCAGAGGCTATCCTTTCCTAATTGTTCAATGAATGAAAATATTGAGCTCTGATTGGTTGGAAAAACATGAAAAGTAGTACTTTAATGACCCCCATTATAATACAGTTTTCTGGCATATAATATTTACATATCGACATCGTCGAACATGAAGTTCTTTAAACTCATGGGAAAAGGCAAGTAATCAGTAAGATAAAGGTCAAAACTTGCGACTGAATTATTCCATGACACTCACTCTGGTCGCAGGGTTATTCCATCTCAAGTGGCTATTGGCGTTCCCTACATTTCATCGAAACCCAGGCCAACTAGGCTATACTGTAGCGTTTCTGTACTATGCGCATGTTACGGACATCAGTTGATCAGAATAATAAATACTAGCGGACCCGTGCGAGAAATCTCGCATGTTCATAAACCACACTTTCCCCAATAGGTTTATAATGAGAGACTTAAGGAGAAAGGTTGTTATATTTTTATTTCAACCACAAATGATTATAGAACACTAGGCCTATTAACATTTCAGTTAGAATTCCAAGTTCTACGTTCCCTAACTTAAGAAGGCAATCACTCAAAATTGGATCTTCATGACACTCACCGGTTATTCGATATTTATGAAATTATACGATTTGAGTACTAATTCCTTTGATTTACTGTTTCTGAAATCCATGCAAAATGATAAAGGAAAGACCTCAGCATGTTAAAATGACATGAAACAGGCATCACAGCGGCCAAAATGTGAAGAGGACAGCAATTATGGGGCGTATTTTCCTACAGAAGCAGTATCTACAAATCGCACACTTCGTACATTTTTTTAAGTCAATTTTTAAAGGAATTATAGATATTTATAAAATTAGAGTGCAATTCGTCACTGCTAATGTCTATTATCTTTCATTTGAATGCTCATTTGTCACGATCGGTCGATTGTGAGTGCCACAGGAGGGATCTATACTACTGAAATAATATACTATGATTATAATTATGTTGTTGTTGATGATGATGATGATGATAATTTACACATGGTCACTTTATAAGGGTTTCTTCCATATTCACTACCAGTCAAATGTCGGTACGGTTCCTTTCAAGAGGCCCATGACCGATTTTCTTCCAAAATCCCTTCTCTGACCCTTCCCTGATAAATAAAATTTAAACCCAAGTTAGCAGTCACCTGTCACCATACCCAGTTGTATCTGCTGATAAAGTGTGTTCAGCTCCTAGACACCGTCCGTGAGACGGTAGAGGGATGATCCCTCACTTAGTCCGTGGGTTAGCTCGAGCTGGTAGAACAATCACTAGGAAAAAAACTATAATTAATTAACTTACCTTTGAAAAGTAGCTTACCCATTCTTGCTTAAAACCAACCACATGTTATTGTTCCCAGTACAGAAGTGACTATCACGGAAACACAAAGGCTCTTTCGTCTGTCACCTTGGAGGTCCGGGTTTGATTCCTCCCTCTATCAAGAAAGTTAATTCTAGTCTGAGGGTTCACTCAGCCTCGGGAGGCAAAACTAGGAAGGAGTAGGTTCGATTCCCACCTCAGACTTTGTGGATTTCCAGGATGGTTCCTAACTTAAAGCCACGGTTGCCTCCTTCCCAATCCTCACCTGAATTACTACAAACTTTTTTTTTTTTTTTTGTTTGTCGTTTCGGCCATCAATGGACTACTATGTTCTTCACTCATATGATCACTGTAATGCTTGTTTTCTTGTCGGCCAGTAGATCTTCATTCTTGACGAATGTTCAGCTCTCCTTTCTTCCGTCCACTTGCAGTGAGGGCGAGAAATCACAGATGTTAAAGGGTGTAGATTACAGGTTGATCTACCCGCGTTCTGAACAGGTTCCTATCCCAAACCAGAGCTTGATTGATTCGAGCTTCTGTTAGGTCCTTTTTAACTTGCATCGGCTATTTACAATAGGAAATTGTTTAGAGATTGATGAGTGTATTCGATATGAAAGTCGATGATGCTCCATCCGTTCCAAATGTCCAAAGAAAGACATTCTCCTTTTTCTCATCACACTCACCAAATTAATTGATTTATTGTCTAGGCCAAACTCACTTAAGGTGTTAATTATTGTGTCTCTATGAATGCAAACATAAGCCTTTTGAAAGTCCACAAAAATCACAACATAAGGGTTTGATCGTACCGTACAGTAGGAAATTATGGTCTTAATGTTATGAATTTGTTCAGGACAGGATCTTGATTTCCTGAAACCAGCTTGATATTCCCCTAATTTTTGTTTTGTTTTTTTTTGTTTTTGTCGTGTGGCCTCCGGAGAGGCCGAGTGCAGGTCTTTCTAGTCGACGCCCGTGGGCGACCTGCGCGTCTTGATGAGAGATGGAATGGATGAAGATGAATGAAACTGGGCAAGGATGTGGGAGGAAGCGGCCGTGGCCTGTCAGAAGGTACCGTCCCAGCATTTGCCTGGTGTTGAAAATGGGAAACCACGGAAAACCATTTCAAGGATGGCTGACGGTGGGGCTCGAACCCACGCGTCTACCGAGTCAGCAGAGAGTTTGGCCCCATGGCCTAACGCTGCGCTTTAGCCAGCGTAGCCACTACTGTCGGTATAAAAATAATAAGCATAACGTCATTGGTTTAATGTCCCTTTTAACTACTGTTGCTTTCTGAAACGCCAGGGTGTCGGAATATTGTCCCGAAGAGGATGATTAACATGCAAGTAAATCTCTTGACACAGCTCCCTCGCAATTTCTCACCCTCAAATGCCAACTGGTTGCGCCAGGATTCCATCCTGCAACCTTTTGGGAACAGTAGGACACCTAAAGCCATATCCCTTGTTGAATGATGGACTATGCAGAACTGATTGACTGCCAGAACACATGACACAAACAGGGACATACATATCAATAAAGCGTGGGAAAGGTATACACAGGAGGGCGAGAGAAAGCACAATTTTCAGAAGAGAAATATTTGTCCTCAGGGGTTTATTAAAAATTATCCGGACATGCCATTCCGCGTGTTAAAATCGCAATATCGTGGTGTTATGATGACGTCACATCTCACCCTCCTCCCCCCAAAAAAGAACCCCACTACTATGCGCGCACGAATGATTTTTGCATCATGTTTTCATTTATTGATTTGAATGGCATTTTTTAAATGGAGTGAAAATTGCATTGTTTCAATTAATTAGAGACTCCAAGCGGGTTGGCTCCACTTTTTTTATTGGTAAACCGAAGCAGGGTAATGCAATGCACCTGATGATAAACAAAACGCAAAAAATCGATCAATTATTTCACATGCACTCAACATTATTATTGAGGGGGTTGACCACACAGAAGGTTGACTGCGACAAAAACGAGGAATATTTTGTGTTTTTGGTGTTACGAATGCAAATGCCAGAGAACCAACCGATACTGTTGAAAATGCATCAGGCTGCAGAAAAATAGCTCGCTTTTACATTACCAGGCTGCACTCAACGGGGAATATGCTCCCACCCCTCTTTTTTTAACATCATTATTATTAATCTCCTCCCTCTCACTCCTCACTCCCCACACCGCCACTGTTGGCTGACCACCCCGCGCTGTGATGCACTGCACCCCCACCCCTTCCCCCACCCACACCACTTCTGGCTGGTCATGCTCAGTGCTAATACATCCCCAACTTAACTTCCAAGGCTTCTGCTCAATCGTAACCCAATTTCCCGTCTGGTATAATAGGTCACAACTTGCCAGTGGAATTCCTATTGTTGTCACTTTATTTTGGAGTCTCAAGTACTAAACCCCTTAACAGTTGCTTCATACACTTTTCACTGATGTAGTGAGTTCAAATATCTGGGAATTATTATAGACCAGAATAATATGGAAGAAACAGAAATAAAATCAAGAATTCTCAGTGGCAACAAAAGCTACTGGTCTCTGCAAAATCTCTTAAAGAGTAAAATTATATCTAGAAAAACTAAACTGGGAATTTATAAAAGCATTATACTTCCTGTTTATTTATTTATTTATTTATTTATTTATTTATTTATTTATTTGCGCACAACAGGATTTTCATCCCAATTACAGTGGCATTAAGATTACACAGTATGTTATTTTAAAACTTATACTAACTTAAACTAAACAGTAATAATAATAAAACACTAATTAAAATTACACAGTGTGTTATCTTAAGATGTATACTAACTTAAACTAACAGTGACGTACGGCTCAGAAACCTGGGTATCGTCCATGCAAACTGAAAGGAAATTAGTAATTTTGAAAATAGAATACTATGACGCATTTTCGGACCGACAGTAGAAAATGACCAGTGGGGAATTAGAACAAATAAGGAATTGCGGGATCTCTACAAAGAACTGGATATCGTTGCCCGTGCCAAATGCCAAAGACTGCGCTGGGCTGGTCATGTACATAGAAGAAGTAGAGAATTGATTTTAAGAGCAGTTTTGGAAGGTGTGTCCAAAGGCAGGCGACCATTGGGGCGACCGAGACTTCGCTGCTGGGACCAAGTCCAAAAGGATATGAGGAAAATCGGAGTCACAGAGGACATGGTAGATGATCGAGAAAGATGGCGCCGTGGTGTTGGCGAGGCCAAAAACCTGCTTAGGTTTGAGTGGCCATCTACTATAGGTGAGGTAAGGTTATTTTGGAGTCTATGGACATCAAGCCAATCAGCCTCATATTCTCGCTATCTGAGAATGTTGTCTGAACGTCCATACCCTCAACCAGGGAGCTTCAAACTCTTCCTGCGCAAGGGATACATTTACAGGTAAAAATTAAAAGAATCGCGGTTCGCATACATGATGTATAAGCCCATGTTTTTTATTTTATTTTTATTATCGAATTTGGCCAACTATGGGCCTCAAGGAACTCAAGACTTATTGGCTTTCTTTCTCTTCTCTTCCAGAACTTCTTCATCCTGTCACTTCTTTGTTTTCTCTCCTCCTCGGAAATGATCCGTTTGGGCCTCCTGCTTGGTGGTTTCTCCTGAAATGATTTTGCTCCATCAACTCGACTGCGGAACTCTCTTCTATCGTAGGACATCGGTGGAGTAATTCCAACTTCCGCTGCATCCCTCTACACCTCATCTACCCATTTAGATGTGACCTTTAACCCCATGATGTAGCTGAAGATCCTTTTGGTCAGCCTGCCTTCATCCATTCGTAGTACATGTCCGTAGAACTTTAGCCTCTGCTTCTTCATTACGACTGTGATCTTTTCAGTACACTTGTAAAGATCTTCATTTTTCCTCTTCCTCCATGTCCCATCAGTAGTCTTCTGTGGTCCAAGTATTTTTCTCAGAATCTTCCTTTCTTTCTTTTCTAGTTCTATAGGCCTGTGTTATTACAATGGTTTTTTTTTTCAAACCCACATAAGCCTAATTTTACGTTCCATTTGACAGACATAACTACTGTTTTAATGTAGAATACATTTCATAGCAAAGTAGGGGTCCCCATCTTAACAACAACGTAAAACTTAGCAATTTCCTGAATTGAGCCAAATGTTGAAGGGCTTAAGAGTCCAGATAGGTTTCAAATTAGAGAGCTCTATCAAAATAAGAAATTTCGAAAATAACTTCCAGCCTAAATGCAGTTCCGGAGAAACAGCCTAAAATTGCTTATTTCTTTACTCGTTTTGTTTTTGATGAGAATCCTAGCCAAATTAACTTATTTACGTAATTATTTATTTGAGCCTCCGTGGCTTAGGCGGCAGCACGCCGGCCTCTCACTACTGGGTTCGTGGTTCAAATACCGGTCACTCCATGTGAGATTTGTGCTGTACAAAACGGGGACAGACAGGTTTTTCTCCGGGTACTCCGGTTTTCCCTGTCACAAACTTCATTCCAGCAACACTCTCCACTGTCATTTCATCTGTCATTCATATTTAATCATTGCCCCAGAGGAGTGCGACAAGCTTCGGCAGCCGGCACAGCTCATATCCTCGCCGCTAGATGGGGGCTTCATTCATTCCATTCCCTGACCCGGTCGGTCGACTAGTAGCAGGCTGTGGAGTTTCATATAATTATTTTCCGGCCCGTGGGTGTTGGGGTAGCGCGCCTGTCTCTCACCCGGAGGCCCCGGGTTCGATTCCCGGCTCCATCAGGCATTTTAGAAACTGACGTGAGGGCTGGAACGGGGTGCACTCAGCCTCGTGAGGACAATTGAGTAGCTGTCTGACAGTGAGGCAGCGCCCCGGTCACGAAACCCAAGATTAACGGCCTAGGGGACCCGATGCGCATACACTGATAACGCGTCACCCCAATATCTGCTGACCAGATGGCTGGTCAGCGGTCGCTTGGTAGGCCTAGGCCCTTAATGGGCTGTAGTGCCAGGGATTATTATTTATTATTATTATTCTTCTGCCGATTTTGACCTACTGTGGACCGCGTTGAACAATCGGCTGACTTTTTCTCCTCCCAGAATTTCTTATTGCGTTCGCTGAGTCTCCTCCTCCTTTCTTCAGACCAGATGACCTTGGTTTTTGAGCTGGGTTTTTCCTGAAACCCTTTAAATTTATCAACCTTCCTTCCAAACTGTGATTTGTTGAGAATATCTTCTTGAGTGAGGCCAACTTCTTTGAGATCTACTCGTGTTTCCTCAACCCATTTTGTGGTGGACGTTAATTTGCTCATGGTTTTGGTTAACCTATTGTTGCTCATTCGTTGTGAGGTGGTCATAAAATGTAATCCTTCTCTTACGCATCGTGTCCGTAAGTTCCTCGGCCTGATTTACGTAATTATTTATTTAATGCGTTCCTTGGTTCAATTCCTCATGCGTATTTATTAATGTTTTGAAAAATCTTCACACTGGAAGTAGTTATGAGGGTTTAAATGAAACACTGCATTGACTCACACTAACGCTCCTAGTGGTAGATAGGACAAACTCCTAATCTAATCGTCCGGATATGGTTGAGGTCCCGATGAACAATCAGCAGTCTACTGCGTTTAATCATTCTGGCACCTCGTAAGAAACGTCCAGTGTTGCCTTTACGTTTGGAAAAGTCGAGAAAATAACGAATATTAATTACCAATGTACCAACAATTATTGATGTAAGTTTTATCTCAATATCGTCACATGCAATCTTCATTTCTTTGAAGACCCTTTCCCCCTCTATGAACCAGGCTTCTTTGGTTTTCTTTCCCAAAACGTAAGTAAAGATCTTGTTTGTCAATCTCAAAGGGCACATTCGTGCAATTTATTTACTTAATTAATTTATTTATTTATTTATTAGCCTACTTTTCACATTTTGCAAAAATGAGGAAAAAGTAGACTTATGAGATCGATCCGGGAAAATGTGTGTCTGTCTGTCTGTCTGTCTGTCTGTCTGTCTGTCTGTCTGTCCGTCTGTCTGTCTGTCTGTCTGTCCTTCTGTCTGTCTGGCTGGCTGTGTGTGTGTCCCCCCCTATCAACTCCTAAACGGCTGCAGCAATCAAAACCAAATTTAGTATGAGTAAAGATGTGCACCGCAATATCTCACGTCCATATTTGAAAATGATATCAGTGCTACCAACTGCTGAAAAAACGCACTAGAAATTTGAGCTCCATGTTGGATATCTTGCAAGGTATGCATGGGAGCTATTCCAAAATTGGCACACATGTAGATAAGACTATTTCAGTTTAATTTCCAGGAGGCCAACCATGACAGTGTTGCCAAACTAATTTTAAGCCTTCTGATAGGTCCAATGTTTAAATGCATATAACTTCTACACTATCAATTGGATTTCAACCAAATTTTGTATGTAATATCTGTACATAAACAGATATGACTGAGCATATTCTTAAGGCCACCAGGGCTGCCAACTGTTAATAATTGCTATCTCTATTTTTTTCATCCAAATACCTATATATCAGAAAGTATGCAAGGCAACAGCTTTAAACTACGCACACGTATATTCTGACATTTTAGATTAATTTGGAGTAACTTATATACGTCAGTTCTACCAACATGATTATAAACCTGCTGATAGTACCAATTTTTAAATACACACAACTTCTATACTATCAGTTGGATTTCAACCAAATTTCGTATGTGCTATGTGTACCATAACAGATATTACTATTAGTATTGTTAAGAGCAATCAGGGCTGCCAACTGTTAATAAATGCTGTCTATATTCTTTTTACCCTAATATCAATATATCAGAAAGTATGCAAGGCAACAGCTCTATACTTTGCACACGTATAGCACCTGACATTATAGATTAATTTGGAGTAATTAATACAAGGCAGTACTGCCAACATGATTCTATGCCTGCTGATATGTCCAATTTTAAAATACAAGTAACTTCTATACTAACAAATGTATTTCATCCAAAATTGGCACAACAAGATATCATAATATTTCAAATTATTTCTACCGACAGCAGTGGCTCAGCTGGCTAAAGCGCAGCGTTAGGTCATGGTGCCAAGCTCTCTGCTGACTCGGTAGACGCGTGGGTTCGAGCCCCACCGTCGGCTGTCCTTGAAATGGTTTTCCGTGGTTTCCCATTTTCAACACCAGGCAAATGCTGGGGCGGTACCTTCTGATAGGCCACGGCTGATTCCTTCCACATCCTTGCCCAGTTTCGTTTCCTATTCATCCATTCCCTCTCTCATCCCGACGCGCAGGTCGCCCACGGGCGTCGAATAGAAAGACCTGCACTAGGCCTCTGAGGAGGCCACACGAAAAAAAAAAAAAAAGATTATTTCTGACCAGCACACGCATGACATTGTTGGCAGCATGCTTTTACGCGTGCTGATAGATCCAATGTCTAACTGCATGTAACGTCCATTGGACTTCAACCAAATTTTGTATTCTGTACCTTAAGACTAACAAAATGAATATGGAACTAAGAATATATTCAGTCACCAGGGCTGCCAACTGTAGTGCTCTATTAGGCTACATTATACCAGGTATATTTTGAACTAATTAGATATTTCGATATTACCACCTTAATTTCGTAATTATTCTGGATAGGTTCATAGTCTGTAGAATAATCATTGGCATGAAAAGTAGGCTGTATAGTTCTTCACGGAACTTCTTGTTTATATGTTTATATTTATCTTGATTTTGCGTTTGGGGAAGAACTTAAGAAACGAGCCACCCCCGGAACCAATACACTGGTACAATTAGCCAAACCAAGCATTGCTATTGCTGCAAGTCCTGGATTTTCCGGTATAGTTTTGTGACTCTGCTGTAGTGGCACCCAGTTCATAGATTTATCGTAATCAGCTTCTAAAGGCTAAAAGCCTTGTAGTTGCAGCCATTTCTTACGGTCTTCATCAGTTCACTTCATATGGGCATACGAGTCACATTTCCTTGACAATGTTCTTGAGATACGATTGTCTTGGTCGTACCCGTGGTTTTTTTTTCAAAATTTTTCCTTCAAAGATTAACTGGAGTCGAGTATGCGTCCCATGAATTGGACTTTCCTTTTCTTGATGGTGTTCAACAGGCATTTGACTGTTCATAGATTGGTCCTGATTTTCTTTTCTTTTTATATGATTGTCTTATGATACGGTTCTGGGAAAATGTGTTGCCAACCTCAAATACGAGATTTCTGTCTTTTCTGTCTGCAGAAAAACGTATTCTCGTCATGTTTCCAAGGATTGATTTCCAACTGAATGACAACACAGCCCGAAGAGTCATTCTCTACTCAAGTGGTCTTTAACGCGCATCCAAAGAATAAAGCTCGAAATTTCAGAACTGAACCGAAAATCAGTTTATTTAACTCAAAAGAGACACATTTACAGTCTGTACGGACTAGAGAATTGAAAATTATTTTTCAAGTGAAATATTTGAAGAAGGTGTAATATTTATTTTTAGATTTGGAAATGTATAGTTAACTTATAGAGAAACAGTACTGTAAGATAATAATAATAATAATAATAATAATAATAATAATATCGTATGGTCTCGGGTGCCAGGTGCAAGCTTAGTTATTTGACAGCCAGAGGGCAGCTTGCATGTCGAATTTCGTCGTTCCTTGGGACGCTATGAAAGTGAAGGAGGTTAGATTTCTAAGCTCCTTGACGCTATAGCGCTTTCTAGTAGAGGATGGAGGAACTTTGTGTTGGCAAAAAATCCCGAGATTAATTTTGCCATTATGAACACGGCCTACTGAATTCAAATGGGTTCTTTAACATGCCAAATACGTATGACATGCATGTCGTGATTTTTGTCGCCTTTCAAAAATCACCTACCATGGCGAGGAGCGTACCTGCAAGCTTGGGGTTGGTAGTCCAGCACGTTAACCAGTTACCCACCGTAGCAAACACTGTAAGATGAAATATGGATTTTCGTTTCAAAATATGTTGTGGAGTATAAATTGTTTGCTTATCTATCAATAATGGAAATTATTAAGTGCATAAGTAAATAAATAGTAGATGAAAAGATTAATATGTATTAATTACATATTTGGCCTATTTTCATCATAAGAAATATATGCTTATGGGATCGCCTTTTGTCCGTCTGTGTGTGTATTCCCCTAAGAAAATCTATCATGTAATAAAATGGAACCATAGTTACATGAATACTTAATGGTCACCAGACACAGGATTATTTGAGCTATTTGTCGACATAATCACCATCAGAATTGAAACACCTATCATATAGTGGGATCAACGTTTGTATTCTTGTGTCGTAGAAGTCTGCAACCAGCATGTGGCATTGGTCTTCAGCTATTCGTCAGTGTGAAAATCTTCACCGGAGGACAGGAATTTCTTGAGGTGCATTAAAAGGTGGTACTGGAAGTGGTCTGGCACTTGGCACCCACTTTTTTGAACAGCAGGTGCTTAGCGACAATTTCATGCAACACGGATCACAATGCCTGTGGAAAATGACGTTGAGCTGAAGACCAATGTCTCACGCTGGTTCCATTCGCAGGTGCAGACTTCTACGACACAGGAATACAAAGGTTTATTCCACGATATAACAAGTGAGGGGTCTAGATGCAGAACTCACATTCTCCACTTTTGTTCGTAATTGCGTTAGCAAGGCATTCTTATTCTTCGTTCCAAACTATACACGACTATCTTAGTGACAAAAAGCCAAATTCACAATATCCAGTGGTTTTTAAATGAAAAAAATTTAGATGCAAAACTATCATTCTCCACACTGTTTAGTTGGAAAGAGCACATTCTCCTTGTTGGCCAATCAGAAGACAGCTTCTGGTCATGTGACTTTCTACAGCTGCAAGCCAATATTATTATTGTCTGTTCAACTCGTAACCTCTACGTTATAAATAAATATTATAAGTGTATTCCAACAATGCAATTGGTTTCATTTGTCTACATTTTTCACAAACATGGCCAACATGTCTATTGATTTGTCTGAAGTAATTAATTTTGTTTAGTGTCAAAAGTAACATTCTCCAACTTGTTCAGAAACAAAACTCAGTCTCCAATGTTTGGATACAAAAGTCGCATTCTCCAAAATTAAAACCTATTTTTCAGATAAATTAATATAAATAATGAAACATAGTTTATACAAGAAGGTGTAGTTAAGTATACCTGCAACAAAAGCAAAGTTTCTTAGAGATTCCATTGGTTACATATATTTAAGGTTTTTTTTTAGTTCCTGTAAAATTAGAAATCGTGGAGAACGTGAGTTTTGCATTTAGACTCCTCAAGTGTCTCAATTCTGGTGGTGATTATAGCTCAAACATAATATTTTACATGTGTGTTTTAGTCTTCAGTCTTTTACCTCTATCCTGAGCTAATAGTTACATCTCTACATAGCTACCACATCTTACACCCGAGGCAATCTGCTTAAACTTGGTTTACCCCTACAGTTCTTGTCCTCGATTTGCTATTCCTGGGTGTCTTAGTATGTGTCCTACCAACCTATCTCTTCTCTTTATTAGCAGTCGTATGATACATCTCTCGTCTCCTACTCGTCTTAATACCACTTCATTTGTTACTCTATCTACCCATTTAATCTTCATTCTCCTGTAACACCACATTTCAAATGCTTCTATTCTCCTAATCTCCTCATCTCCCCTGCGGCAACAGTCCAAGTTTCATTTCCATGGAGCGACACGCTCCAGACAAAGTCTTTCAAAAATAACTTCCTAGAACGTACAATAAATCTATATTCGATGTCAACAGTTCCCTCTTTTTGCCTGAGCCAACCTACTTTTTGTATCCTCTTTTCAAACAAATATAACGATGTTTTCATTCATCATCATCATCATCATCATCTTCATTTCCCCTTTTCCAGCTGACACTGGATGGCGGCAAATATGGTTCCTCTCCACTTTGTTCTTTCGTTCCACCATTCCTCTTCCGACACGGTGTTCCAATCCAGGTCCCGTTTTCTAATGATATACTTCACCGAGTCCATCCAACGCATTCTTGGTCTTCCTCGTCGTCTCTTCCCTGGCATCCGTTGTTCCAGTGCTCTTCTTGTTTTCATTATAATAACAAAACGAAAACTGTATTTCTGGATGGGTCTCGTACACAATTCAAACTGTTCAATCAAGAAGCATAGTTTATTAATAGAGACGATGAAGATAGGCGTTAATTAAAACTTGGAAGTAGGTGTTAAAACATGAGATGCAATATTTTTCGTTTGATCACAACGCAACGTGGGCATTACACTACAGAGCAGTAAACAAGTACAATATTTACCTAATCTGTGGACCATGTTGCACGACGTGACCCTCACTCGATAGTGTGAAAGTAAAAAACGCGATCAAAATATGCACCACATGGGAGTCAAAAGCCTGGTTTTTGATGATTAGTGCGGCTGCACTCTGTTTTAAATAATCGAATGCATACACGAGCCGGGAATTAGTTTCACCCACTTAGGTATTTTTATTGAATTATGGAGCGGCCGACTGATGTTACTGCGGCGATCACAAGCGCAATATGTAAATTACTCCAGCCTAGTTTATGCTGTCATCGCATTTGTTTAGTTGTTTGTTTGATCGTTTTTGTGTATTTTGTTTGTTTGTTAGTATATTTGTTTTTACTCGCTCTTTACGTAAACACGAACTAATCCCTGATGCAAAACACATCCCTAGTTCAGCGTTCAGGGCAGGCGTATCTACTGACCATGAAACGGGCAGACCTGACTCGCCCTATTTGTGAGAGGACAAGCTATTTTTTTTTTCAGAAACGGCTAGACAGATAACCTCGATGTTCTTCTCTTTAAATGAGTGTAATATGTCCCCCTGTTCCACACTTTAAAGAAACAATTACCA
The DNA here is from genome assembly GCA_946902985.2 of Meconema thalassinum. Lineage (NCBI taxonomy): Eukaryota > Metazoa > Arthropoda > Insecta > Orthoptera > Tettigoniidae > Meconema > Meconema thalassinum. The sequence goes on from OX336388.2 coordinate 926,231,019, forward strand.
CCAAATCTACCATTTCTCTTGAAAATCCGGTCAAGCTGTTGGTCTCTCACCACGACGGACCGGTTCGATACGCGGTCAATGCATGTGAGATTTTCAAAGTAAAATGCCATGTCCTGTGGTTTGGATTCCACGTAAAAGGAGATCCCGTTTCTTATGATCTCGAGATTAAACATCACGTAAAACTACAATCTTCCTTTTTCTTTCTTGAAAATCACCAATACATGCAAAGGTAAAACTCAATTCGTATGTGAGATCCTATGAATGAAAATCCACAGCCTGCTTCCAGTCTCCAACCGGGTCAGGAATGGAATGAATGAAGCCCCCATCTAGCGGCGAGGATATGAACTGTGCCGGCTGCCGAGGCCTGACGCACTCCTCTGGGGCAATGATTAAATGAATGGCAGATAAAAATGATAGTGGAGAGTGTTGCTGGAATGAAATTTTGACAGGGAAAACCGGAGTACCCGGAGTAAAACCTGTCTGCCTCCGTTTTGTCCAGCACAGATCTCACTTGGATTAACCGGGATTTGAACCACGGACCCAGGGGTGAGAGGCCGGCGTGCTGCTGCCTAAGCCACGAAGGCGTCATGTGAGATGCTATAATGATGATAGTAATAATAATAACAGTGGATGTATATTCCTTAACTGACAGGTTCAGTGACGCCGTACGCAAGAGACACCTCACATTCTATGGCCAGATTTATAGAGTAGACAGTGACAGACTAATCAAAAGATCAACTCAAATAAGATCAAAAATAACTGGCTGGAAGAAACTAAGGTGGACCTCCAAGAAACACACATTACAGATGACATCAGTAAAAGTGGTGGAGCCTTTAAAATAATTTTAACCAAGCACAAATTCGAGCAGTAACGTAGAAAGAAAACAGGTAGTAAGGGGTCCATAAAACGTAAGATGCAACACAATGCATACATTAACGGATTTTGGGTGGATAAGAAGGCAAAAACCATCAGGCCAACTAATAAGTGAAAACGTGCTCTTTAAATGGACATGAGGAATAATAATAATAATAATTATAATAATAATAATAATATACACAAATGCCGCTGTGGAGTGGAAGGATTCCATGTATACGTCCTAAAAACAATTAAGGAGTCTTTCAGTTAAGAATTTGCGCTTGCATTGCATGTAGGCCTACAGTATGTATTCAAATGGTCATGGAAGTGTATATATTCTGGTCAGAAGGAAAATTGGCTACATGTTGTACATAGACTAATGTAATGTATAGTCTGAACATAACCTAACATTCCAGGGGTGCATTTCGTTATTGTATAGGGTTATGTGGCCCACAGGCCGCAAGTTTGAAATAGCTGATATAATCATTGACTGATAAGGAATAACAAAGAAATGAAAGTGACAGAGGAACCTGAAAGTTCAGCACAAAATATACTCCACCTCAGTACTTTGCCGAGCACAAACCTACTTTGCTGTTTACCAAAGATATATCGTTGTTGTTGTTGCTGATTCTTTAGGGGCTTTGCGACTTCGTGGTCATGTAGCCCCGTGTACTAGAGTGTGTGTAGAAGCTGTCTTATAACCTGTATCACTGTGATGTCTACACTGGTGTGTGTAACTGTAATCATATAGGATTTGGGTAGAAAGCAGATGTGGCCTAAAGTTATGTACAATCCCGGAATTTGCCTGGGGTGGAAAACCACTTTCAGGATGGCTGAGGTGGGAATCGAATCCGCCTCTTCTCATTTTTACCTCACGTGGTTGAGTGTACCCCATTCCAGCTCTCAGACCAGAATTAAATTTCTTGGTCGAGCCGGGAATCCAACCCGGGCCTCTACGGTGACAGCCAAGTATGCTAGCCACAATGCAACGAGGCGGACACAAATATATATCAAGCCCCTGAAACTAATTAAAAACACGTCAAAATTCGAACTCAGGACTTACTGTAAGTGACTGGACCTAGACCAGAGAAAATGGCACTGAGGTTCAAACCTGGGACGCGATCATATAACACCAGATGAGGAATGAAAGTGGTCTGATCGCTGGGTGGCGACAGACAGACTGACACACACACCATTGCGTTGGTCTGACGATCACTCGCTGAATAATGTGGCACTAGCATTTGAATATTCCACGTTAAGTGTGAACTGCGCGGCGTCTTTTATTTCACCCCAGGCATGTATCAGGGGGAAATCAGTGCCTTGTTTGTGGAAGTACAAGCTACCGTGTATGACCGCCTTTACAAGTCGGGTTTTGCCTTCCAGCAAGCAGATCACTTCATCTCTGGTTGGTTGGTTGGTTCCTTAGTTTAGGGGCTGCGACAACGCGGTCATGTAGCCCCGTATACTTTGGATGTGTGTAGAATGTGTCTGATAACCGGTGTTAAAAGTGATGTCTGTATTAGTGTGTGTTATCTGTTTTTAATTCAAGTAAGGACTGCAGACATTGAATTTCAAGTAGTTCTTACTTTTGCCGCCAAACGCCACCGTCAACAACTACTAGTTCGGAGCTTGGATACTAGACGCCACCGCAGTCAGTTCCTGGCGACGAACCTAGGAACCCAAAGAGCGTTGTTAAACCTATAATTAATTTAGCTTCACACATCACTTCATCTCTATTTAGAGAAGACATATAAATATTCAAACACCCCGACAACTTCAATCGAATGGAGGAAATTGAACGTGTGAGTAATACATGGATCCCGGCCCTTAGGAACACCAAGGCCAAGATATCACGCACACGTAAACCTGAAGAACCTTCCCGCTACAGCCCGGCAGTCACCCAGTGAACACCTGACTCTCACAAGTTCGGTCGCCGAAGCCGGAGCACGCACCGCACCCCGCAACATGTACGCGAGACCAGACGATCTAGCCGGATTGCGCAGAGAACGCTCGGCTCACTATGCTAAATTGATCCGTTAATTCATCGCCAAGATCCACGCAACAAACAGTCATATTCAAGCAACAATACCCCACCACAAACCGTTACCCATTATTTCAAGCATCTTCCTCATTCCACTGCTGACCAAGGATAGGAGCGGAACCCTTGAGAATGCCGGGCGCAGTTTCCGATGAAACGTCGGGAGATATCCTGGCTGGACCACGGCCTACAAGCCCGAAAAACTTGAACTTAATTATGAACGCCTGCCGTGAAAGTCTAAGCTGTTATATCTATTTAGAGACTTTGTATCACAGGCACTGTTTACAATATTCTTGTGTCATTACTTTGCTAAATTTGTTCAAGGACTACTTGACTAAATACGACAACCTTCCTCACTACTTAATATTAAAACCACCTTGAAATTCAGAAATTTTCATTCCTACTAAATAAACTAAATAAACGTCTACGTGCTGCTTTTTAAATAAATAAAATTAATAAAAGAATACATGAATAAATGTTGTATATAAATATATCTTTTTTTTGTGCGTTGTGATTTCTACCAGGAGATCCAAAGGATTGTCTGGTAGCCTATGTTGTTGCTTTCTTAGCACCACCCAGGGGACACGTGTAGGGTACTTTACGGTTAATCCTACGGACGTGAAGCAACTGCGAACTAGTTTATCCTGTGGCAGAGTACTGTGCCTCAGTTTGGCTGAAGAGCGCTCATTCAGACTCGTTCATGCTCAACTTAATCACACAATGCGCACAATCACGGGAACGATCAGAAGTACCCTAACATTTTGGCTCCCTGTACTTTGTCATATTTCGCCTCCAACTTTGAGGCGTGAGAAAAGTCTTCTCAGGGAATATAAAAATATATGCAACAACCCTCATCTTCCTGTGCATGCCGACTTTCCAGCCATCCACAGAAATAGACTTCGCTCTCGTCATCCACCGTTAAAGACTGCTCGAACACTCGATGAGAGCAACTTTAACTTACTTGATCGTTGGAAAGCATGTGGAATTCATCTGCTCCTCCAGAGCAGATTGGCATGCCGTGTATTACGACCAAACCACCAGGATTTGAACTGAATCAGAAAATGTGGTCTTCCTTAAACAGAGTAAGGACTAAGGACTAACTGTGGCAGATGTGCGGATTTGATGCATAAATGGGACAATGTTCGATCCCAAAAATGTGATTGAGGTGCAGAAAGGCAAACAGTTCGACATATCATCCAATCTTGACCAATGTCAGCCTTCCCTGGAGATCCTTCTGAGTTCCTGTTGGCGACTGATCGAGTTGTTGACGATCTACGGACATTGAAACTTTCAATATGGCCTATTTCTGTATAGTGTATTGTAAATATTGTAATCATGTTATACTTGTTTATTGTTCCATGATGTGATGATAGCCATACGTTAAATAAATAAATAAATAAATACATAAATAATAAATAATAAATAATAAATAATAAATAATAAATAATAAATAATAAATAATAAATAATAAATAATAAATAATAAATAATAAATAATAAATAATAAATAATAAATAATAAATAATAAATAATAAATAATAAATAATAAATATTAAATAATAAATAATAAATAATCTTATTCTTATATTTATATAATAAGGGAAGAAAGGAAACAAGCGCATAGTGAAAAAAAAATGAAAGCAATATGGTCTGTTAGAAAGGCGAATCATAAATGTAATGCGTGATCCAATAGGGTCCATACGCACATAATAATAATATATAATAAGGAATGTCTGTGTGTTCGTCTTTTATGCGTTAATAAACCATTCATCCGATTGCGATAACATTTTGGTGAGTTGTTGTAAACACTTCCGGGATGATCATAGGCATAGTTAATCCATTTCACAATAGATAGCGCGCGAGTAGTTTAAACAAATGTGTAATGGCGATGCGTTCATATACAATTCGTCCGATTGCTATCAAATTTTGGTGAGTTGTTGTGCACAGTCCCGGAAAAATAATAGGCGCAGTAAATCCAATTTACAATAGATGGCGCACGAGTAGCTTCAACAAAATGGCGTGCGTTTCTTTCAAGAAAGTCCCGCATGTGTTCATATACCATTCATCCCATTGCGTTGAAATTTGGCTGAGAGGTTGTGTACACTACAGGCAGGTTTCTGGCTTAGTAAATCCACTTAACAATAGGTAGCGCACGAGTAGATTCAACAAATGAGCGACGACGCGCGAAGCGTTTCAACAAAGTCCCGTATGCGTTCATATACCATTCGTCTGATAGCGATGAAACTTGGGTGAGATGTTGTGTACACTACAGGGAAGGTTTCTGGCTTAGTAAATCCACTTAACAATAGGTTTCGCACAACTAGATTCAACAAATGAGCGACGACGGGCGAAGCGTTTCAACAAAGACCAGTATGCGTTCACATACCATTCGTCCGATAGCGATGAAACCTGGGTAATATGTTGTGTACTCATCAGGGAAGGTTTCTGGCTTAGTACATCCACTTTACAATAGGTATCGCACAAGTAGATTCAACAAATGAGCGACGGCACGCGAATCGTTTCAACCAAGTCCCGTATGCGTCCATATACCATTCATCTGATTGCTATGAAACATTGTTGAGTTGTTGTGAACACTTCAGAAATCATTATAGGCATAGTCAGTCCAATATACAATGGACAGCGCGCGAGTATTTTAAACAAATGAGTGTTGGTGATGCGTTCATATAGCCTACAATTCATCCGATTGCGACCAAATTTTGGTAGGTTGTTTGGCACACTTCCGGGATGGTTATAGGCATAGTTAATCCAATTAACAATAGATAGCGCACCAGTTGTTTAAACAAATGAGTGTTGGTGATGCGTTCATATACAATTCATCCAATTGCATTCAAATGTCGGTGAGTTGTTGTGCATACGCCAGGAAAAGTTATAAGCATAGTAGATCCAATTAACAATAGATGGCGCGCGGATACTTCAACAAAATGGCGTGCGTTTGTTTCAACAATGTCCCACATGCGTTCATATACCATTCACCCAATGCGATGAAACTTGGGTGAGATGTTGTATACACTCAGGGAAGGTTTCTGGCTTAGTAAATCCACTTAACAATAGGTAGCGCACGAGTAGATTCAACAAATGAGCGACGGCACGCGAATTATTTCAACAAAGTCCCGTACGCGTTCATTATCCATTCATCCGATTGCTATGAAACTTTGGTTGAATTGTTGTGCACACTGCAGGAAAGGTTTCTGACTTAGTAAATCATTTTTACAATAGGTAGCGCACCAGTAGATTCAACAAATGAGTAACGGCGTGCGTATCGTTAAAAAAAAATCCGTATGCGTTCATTTACCATTCATGCGATTGCAATGAAATTTGGAGAAATGTTGTTTCCACTCCCGAAAAGATTTCTGATTTAGTAAATCCATTTTACAATTGGTAGCGCACGAGTAGATCCAAATAATGAGCGACAGCGCGTGAATCGTTTCTACCAAGTCCCGTATGCGTTCATATACCATTCATCCGATTATCATAAAACTTTGGGGAGTTGAGCACAGTCCTGCGAAGGTGTATGAATTAGTATATCCGTTTTTCAATTGGTGGTGCACAAGTAGATTCAACAAATCAGTGACGGCGCGCGAATCGTTTAAACAAAATCCCGTATGCGTTCATATGCCATTCATCCGATTGCGATGAAACTTTGATGAGTTGTTGTGTACACGCCAGGAAAGGTTTTCGGGTTAGTAAATCCATTTTACAATAGGTAGCGTACGAGTATATTCAACAAATGGGTGATGGCGCTCTAATCGTTTCAACAAAGTCCCGTACGGTATGCGTTCATATCCCATTCATTTCATTGCGATGTAACTTTCGTGAGTTGTTGATCACGCTCCCGTGAATGTTTCTGAGATAGTAAATTATTTTTTATAATAGTTTAGAGGTGGTTAACGGAAAAAGAAGAAAATATTGGGAATCCAAAAGCATTGCAACTAACAAAGTCAAAACCCCAACACTTTCTTTGATTGGCATTGCAACGCATGTGGGGTACAGCTAGTAAATAATAAATAATAAATAATAAATAATAAATAATAAATAATAAATAATAAATAATAAATAATAAATAATAAATAATAAATAATAAATAATAAATAATAAATAATAAATAATAAATAATAAATAATAAATAATAAATAATAAATAATAAATAATAAATAATAAATAATAAATAATAAATAATAAATAATAAATAATAAATAATAAATAATAAATAATAAATAATAAATAATAAATAATAAATAATAAATAATAAATAATAAATAATAAATAATAAATAATAAATAATAAATAATAAATAATAAATAATAAATAATAAATAATAAATAATAAATAATAAATAATAAATAATAAATAATAAATAATAAATAATAAATAATAAATAATAAATAATAAATAATAAATAATAAATAATAAATAATAAATAATAAATAATAAATAATAAATAATAAATAAATTAGCAATATAAACTAAATAAGTGAAATAGCGTGGAAGGTTGTAGTGCTTAGTCAAGTGGTACCTTTAAGAATTTAACAGAGTAGGGCTGCAACTTATCACCCATACATTTCAATCTATGCATTGAACAAGGAATAAAGAATATTAGAGAGAAAAAGTACAGTAGGGGTGAAAATTCAAGGAGGAATAATTTAAACTAAGAGATTTGCTGTTGACATTGCCATCTTAGCTGATTCACCAGAGGATTTGAATGAGATTTTTAAATTGTATGGACTCCATCTTGAGTAAAGGATTCACGATGGAAATCAATAAATGTAAGACAAAAATAAAAGAATGCAGTCGAAAGAAATTAGAAAGCAGTATTGGTAATTGGCAGGTGAAACGTTAAATGAAGTAGGAGACTTCTAATTGTTAGGAAGCAAAATAACCAGTGATGGACCAAGCACAGAGGATATAAAAAAAGTAGGTTGACTCAGGAAAGGAAAACATTTCTACAGAAAAGAAAAGTCTGTTGACATCATATATAGATTTAGGTTTAAGGAAGTCATTTTTTAAACCTTTGTCTGAAGCGTGGCGCTCTTTGGAAGCGAAACTTGGACTGTTGGAAAATAGGAAAATAGAAGCATTTGAAATGTGGTGTTATAGGAGAATGATGAAGATCAGATGGGTATATAGACTAACAAATGATGTGATATTAAGACAAGTGGGTGAGGAGAGATGTTCCTGGCTATTACTAATGAAGAGAAAAGATAGGTTGATAGGACACATGGTAAGACAACCAGGAGTATCAAACTTATTTATGTAAGGAAGGGCCGAAGATAGGAACTTTAGGAGTAAACCCATGTTAGAATGTGTTAAAAAGATTGTCTCTGATGTAGGGTGTGGTAGCTATGTATAAATGAAACGATTAGTTCAGGACAAAAAACATGGAGGGCTGCATTATACCAGCCCAAAGACTGAAGACTCAAACACACACATTAACTAATTATAATAGATGTTTTTTACAAGACGCGTCGATATTGCCAGTACAAAGATAATCCTTTTAATAGACAATATTTACCGTTTCCAGTAGGCTATATGCTTCATACACCGTGTGCAAGCCTCTCAATGGAACAACAATTAATAATGGCGGTTAGAATAGTAATGAGGTTATATTAGATTAAAGCCGTAATCTGGGATGTGTTACTCCATGTTTGTAATTCAACCCGGGTCCAAATAGTTGGGGGTCTAACCCAAGATCCCCTGTGCTCAATGCTGGGAGAGAAGAAGCTGGAGTAGAAGGCACATTCCCGTACATAATGAGGAATTCAAGTTGTTACTTGCAACGTATTACTCCATGTCTCTAATTAATCCCTGGCCCAAACACTTTGGTTCCAAGAGTCAAGATTCATGACTGTATTTGTTCAACGAGCCAAGATTGATATTGTTGTTGTAATTCCGAGAGCCAAGATTGTTGTTGGTCCAAGTGCTAAGATTCAAGATTGTTGTTCTTCCTAGAGCCAAGATTCAAGATTATTGTTGTTGTTGGTTGGTTCCAAGAGCCAAGATTGTTGTTGGTTCCAAGAGCTAAGATTGTTATTGGTTCCAAGAGCTAAAATTCATGATTGATGTTGTTCCAAGAGCCAAGATTCACGATTGTTGTTTCTAAAGGCTAGGATTCAAGATTGTTGTTGTTTTTGTTTCCAAGAGCTAAGATTGTTGTTGGTTCCAAGAGCTAAGATTGTTTTTGTTGCTGTTATTTCAAGAGTCAAGATCGTTGTTGGTTCCAAGAGCTAAGATTCATGATTATTGTTGTTGTTGGTTCCAAGAGCCAAGGTTCAAGATTGTTTTTGTTGTTATTGTTATTGTTGTTACCACGACCTATGAAAATTTATGTTGCTGTTGGTTCAGAGGTTAGGTTCGACTAAGTTCGGCTAAGATTGGTTGTTGTTGTTGGTTCACACAAAATGTGTTAGTTCTAGGTTTCAAGAGACAAGGTTGTTGTTGTTGGTTCCAAGATTCAATAATATTCTTGTTGTTACAGGCAATAGCCTACATTTTAGATTATTGTTGTTGGTTCCAAGTTCAGAGTCAAAATAGTTCTATTCGTTGTTTTTGTTGGTTCTTAGGTTAGGCACTACTAAGTTCGGGTAAGTTTCGTAGTTCTTTCTTTCCAAAAAATGTTGATGTTCCTTCCAGAGATTCAAGCTCCAAGAATATTATTGATTTTGTTTCCTTGAGACATGATTGTTGGTGTTGGTCGGGTCGGCTAAGTTCGGTTAGCTCCATGAACTGGGCACAGCTTTGTGAACAGAGTCCCTGAAAATTCCGTTCCTGGAAACAGAGTCCAGAAATTCTAGGTAATTTTTGCGGCAGATGGATCTCGAGGGATTTCTGGGACCTCTAATGCTGAAGGTCAGATACTCCGGAAATATTCCTCCTGTTTTTAATAAAGCGATATATCCTGTTATTTGTATGATCTGTTAAGTTGACGAAGGGCACACAGTGCCTGAAATATATATTGTGAACTGTAAATAGTGTCCAAAAAATTTTGTTCTTCTGTATTGACAAAATGGAAAATATCCACACGTGTTGTGTTTAATATTGCTAGTATGAAATAACGGTGCCTAACAAACAGCGCTTGTCACCTATGGATTTCAGCATTTGTGAACTCCTAGACAATAATCATCTAATGCTAATGGAGAAAAGTGTAAACCATGTACCTAAAGGAGGTTCTGGGACTTTCCGAATAAACCTGGTCTCTACTTGTCTAGCTATAGCCTATGCGTTAGTTGTAACTCTTCAATCGGTGAACACGAATTTGGCCAATGACTGGGTGGAGTACAATGTATATAATAACAAGTAGTTCTGTGAAGAACTTAATTGCCTATTTTTCATATATCCTACTCATATTAATTGCCTCTATCAACATACTGTACAAATTTTCAGTTTTATTGATGAAATAGATTCGTAGATATTGACAACCGTCTAAATATTTCGGATGGTCACCATGTTGGATTTTTATATATGTAGGTCTTAAAGTTATGTATTATTACATGAAGATTACTGTGTAGCAGTTTTATTCAAATTTCAATCGCATCATTAGGACACAAGAAACAAAAGCAATCTTGAGGTTATGCAAACAATTAAATTATTAATAGTTACTAATCACGACATCCTTTTAAATTTAAAGGCGTTACTTGCAACTTATTAGCTTACTCCGTGGTTCTAATTGAGTCCTGGCCCAAACAGTGCAGTGAATTTAGGGTTGGTACTTTTAATCGACTAATTTCAATTATTAAATAATCGATTAATTGTAACAGAAAAATTAATTCATTGCTACAAATAACGATTAATCGATTGTTCGTTTAATCCTGGGATCGATTAATTATTTTGTCGATTAATCTATGTACTGCACCCGAATTCCGCATAGTCATAGCCTATATCCGCTCAGATGGAAAAGGATTGTAGGGAGGTCGATACCAAGCCAGATAAACCAACACTACCCTACTAGGATAATGACTAGGAAACCCTCGATACATACCGGCCATGAAACTACACTACTGATTAGTTACACATTTACTAGAAATAAAATACCCATAACATGATGGTAGGACGAGAATCTCGGATCTAGGGCGTGAACGGTGAAAGTTGAGACAACGTGAATTCTAGCAACTAATTCGCAGTATTATCGCATGACGATTGCAAAATTAAAAGGTGATCAGATCTATAAAAACGAACAGACAAACAAAAAACAGTGCCTGGGATTTATTACTAAAAATTTACAGAACAATAAACTCCCTATCACCAATAAATATAAAAGCAAGTTAAAATAAAATAACTCTCACGTCAGATAGTCCTTCTATCTGTGGTATAAATGTTCATAAACAATGTCATTACAGAAATGTAATTATTTAAAAAATTATTAAAATGTTTACGCATTTAATAATCACCCTGTGACTCTGTCACTGAAGCAGTCTGATCAGCATCAGCTGTTCAAGCATCAAAAATTAAGTTAACAATATAAAAACCCTAAATTATACACATACGTGTGTAAAACGTGAATATGTAAAATAATAATAATAATAATAATAATAATAATAGTAATTAAATATAAGTGAAATATATACATTATAAACAATTTTCCATGTTTATCACGGTATTAAAATACTATTCGCACTATCAGTCGCGATCTGACAGTCTTCTAGTGTCTCTGTTTTAAAAACATTTTTATGAACAATTTTCACACAACAATAAATTCTCAGGTATCTCTGGTAACTTGTCATAATTAGTAAAGCTTGTATATCGAACACTGAAGTTAAATATAGCTTAGAATATGTTGTGTCAATGAATAAAATGCAATAAGATAAAGAGCGATGCGAAACTACTTAAAAACCTTTAAACACTTCGTGGATTATATACTGATACTCTCTGACATGGACAATACAAATATTATCCCTTATGTCAGCACTTTTTACACATACTGTAACAATTTGTTGCTCCACATGGCATTACATTTCCTTCTCTCGTAACACGGTGAACAATATTCATAAATAGCGTCTGCTACGCTCCAAACATACATACTTCCGTCTTTTCATCACTACCAACAATCTTCAATACTCCGCACGGCATTACTTCAATAAGAAACCCATCTTGCTTCAGACTTGTAGAAGAATCAGTGACTTTACTAGGTAAATACTCAATTGTATACTACCGTTCAGAGTGCACTCCTAACTTCATCTCTCCTCTAAATTATTTAACCTCGTGCATCTATAACAACAATTACATGTTCGTTCACTACAATTCACCTCATACAGTATTTCTTATTTCTTTCAATAGCACTTTTCGTTCACTACAATTCCATAATAGATTGTTTTTCCACGTTACCAAATATTAACAATACTAACTCGTAGTTCGCTCGTCTGTGTATTTTCATAGTAACAATAGTCCAAGACTATATCATTGTCAAATAAATTATATTCCGCAATTGGAATTTTATAACTTCCATATTGTTATAAATGAGTGTTTCAATTGTATGCTGACATAATAATGTCTGTTAAACAATGTTTCAGCATTTTACAATAATGCTTTTCTTTATAATAATGCAATATAATTATACAAATGTATTATGTCGCTGTTACGCATTTGTAATTATCAATAACAATCTTAACGTTCAAAATGTTCTTACCATTGGAATGTATTTTCAATGAAATATCTTACTATCGAAGCATTTCTTCGAAATATGTTGTTATCGAAGCATTCCCTTATAACACGAGTTTCGTTCGAAAGTGAGCATGTTAAAACAATTCCTTCAAAATATATAAGAAACGAAATATCTAAAGTCAAAAATGAATGAAATTACGTCTGACACGACACACGTAGACGTATCAAAGAAATTACAATGAATCTCTAAAATTTAGCTACAATAAGCATAGGATAAAGATAAGAATATCTACAATGAAGTTGGTCACCCCTCAATGATTTCAAACATTACTGCAACACTACAGATCTTAGAGCATTCAGTTTTTCTACCTTTTGATGGCTTCTGGTGTCGTGAATACCTTCGTAAGATGTATTCGATGTTCCGCTGGAACTGCTTGAGCGCGTCGTCTGCCTTGGAAGCCAGTTTCTCCCGGTCGCGTGCGAGACAGCTGAGCGCTCCCTGCATCGTGATATGGACACCTGCAATCCTGCTCGACTGTGACAGCTAACGGCATGTCTTCTTGCTTCACGGTCAGCGACCTGGAAACTGCATCCCTTGGTCCAACCGACTGCTAGCGTTCGTCTTCTTCTTTTCTCCGTGTAATAGAGTGGCGTCATCAATGTAGATCTGAATGTCCTGGGTTGACATCTCCTCCTGATGGTAATGGACATCTCGCTTGTAGTATTGAAAGTCATCTCAGAATACTGCGTGTTGTTAGGCAGTTGTAGATTTATCGATTCTCGGTCTTCTAAGTCACTCTGAATCTCCAATCCATTATATAGACTAACCTCCTTCCATTAGTTTAGTTGCTCATAATAATCTTCTCAGTAATCGTTGAAAAAGTTTGTCCTCCCCGACTCAGGTTCATTACGGTCATGTTGACTATGATGTTGTACCGTAGAATATTAATGTAGCAATAATGTAGCTGCAGTAAGCAATGCTGTTGGTTATTGCTTCGTTGTAGTATAACGCTATTTTAGCGAAGTCTTCTCCGGATAACTGTGGTACAGAATAAATGCTGTTCTCTTCAATATCTAGTGCATTTGCGTTTCACCGGCTCCTCGTATCTCTTCCTCGGCGAATGGTCGATCTCTAGACGGTACTGCCTCGTCTGTCGCCCGTACTTCTTTTACCGTGGAAATGTGCCTTGCTGGACGCGTGACTGACTACGTCCGCTCGGTTCAAGGAGCTGAGTAAGAGTCCTCGCTTCCCTCTTCTCGATAGCGCGCGTGCCAAAACTAGACTAGTCTGCTAGCCTCGCGTGGATGCATTTTAATAGAAATATACTCATAGTTTCTCTCCTAGCCAATAATTTATATTTCTATTTAACCAAATAAATTCCATATTGTATTCTACACCTGTAGAAGTGTTCATATCGCTTTATATAAACCAAATTTATATAAAAGCGATTCCCACAAAATGTACGTGCCTCAATCTGATTGGTTGTTGAAATATCGTGTTAAAAGCTCCTGGATCTAGCCTCTTATCAACAGGTCGTGTGCATAATTTGTTATTGTCGCCTTGACCAACCAAAACTGGTTTTCTGCTTGCTAGCATGAAGCCTTGTACAATTTCCAGCCTCGAATGATTTAACACTTCCTTAGTTAAAATCTCATTCACCATAATATTTCCAAATAATAATTCCATAAAATGCTCCAAAATTTTCCAAAATAGTTTCATTATGCATCATTCACTTCCCAAAATGCATATATAAATATTAAATTGTTTTAATTCCATATTTCCAATTTTCCTCTCCCATGGTTCACAAGTCGGTTCGAACCTCGGCTCAGTCAAAGTCTTAAGCTGTGCTGAATTCGAGTTGAGTACGTAGCTCCTTTCACTACGCTCTCACAGAAGTAAAACAGATATTTAACTTGAGTCGTCCAGTTGCATAACTCGTTTAATCCACTTGTAAATAAGGATCATGTAGTAAAATTATCTATTTTATTAGTTTATTTTATTTTACTATATTTTGTTTTATTTTGTTTTGATTAATTTTATTTTATTTTGTTTTCTTTTGTTTTGTTTTATTTTGATTTTGTTTTATTTTATTTCGTTCTATTTTGTTTTAAATTGTTTTATTTAATTTTGTGTTTGTTTTTGTTTTGTTTTATTTTATTTTGTTTATTTTGTTTAATTTTGTTTTGTTTTGTTTTAATTTGTTTTGTTTATTTTGTTTCATTTTATTTTGTTTATTTTTATTTTGATTTTGCAGAAAACAAACAAAAACCAAAAACAAAAACACAAAGCAAAAAGAAAAATTCAGAAACACAAGCAAAAGCAGAAAACAAAAAACAAGAAACACAAAGCAAAAAGCAAAATTCAAAAAAAGCAAAAGCAGAAAACAAACACAAAACCAAGCCAAGAAAGAAAAACAAAAAGTAAAATTCAAAAACAAAAGCACAAAGCAAACACAAAACCAAAAACAGAAAGCAAAAAGAAAAAAGTAGAAAATTACAATCACAAAAGATACGCGAGGTTAAGTCCAGAGAAACATTTCTCATGAAAATGATTCTTATTCACAAGTGGATTAAACTAGTTTCGCAACTGGAAGACTCACTTATTAAAATAGTCACTTTATCTCTATGCCCAAGATCGCGGGTTCAATCCCGACTGAAGTCGTCAAATTTTTTTTAAGAGCGTTAAGAATCCCTCGTTATGCCTTCATTCGGAGGGGAAGTATAGCCGGAGGGCCCAAGTGTGAAACTTGTGTGTAGCAAAATTTCTATGTTAGGCTTGATTAATGCTCTGAAGTTCCAACGTTCGTCACTAGGCACTGGTGGCGATGGTGTCTAGTAGTAGCCAAGTTCACAAGTAGGTGTCGTGGACGGTAGCATTTGGTAGCGAAAGTATGAACTACTTGAAATTATCGTCAGCAATCCGTACTTGAATTTAAAACAGATAACACACACTAATACAGTCAACACAATTAACACCGGTTTTCAGACAATTCTACACACACCCAAAGTACACGGGGCTACATGACCGTGTTGTCGTTGTCAGTGCTCCTGAACTAAGCAACCAACCATATATTTTCTCATATTTTTAAATAATATACGGTAAATTCTTTGTGAAAACTAGGCTAAAACTATTTTTTTTAAATGTTCCTGTCCTAAATTCTAAACATTGAACAAAAATTCAAAATTTTTGCTAAACACTCTTCGTTTTTTTTTTTTTTTTTTTTTTTTTTTCGAAACTCCTCCCAATTTGATTGAGGTTTGTCCTTCCACTGTCACTGACTCTCATTTGGTTATTGTTAACATGAACAAGGAAGGAAACTTTGTATATTTAGGAAAAGAGTAACTTTTATAAATTGCAATACATCATTCCGAAAATAAGCGTACCTCAGCTTTAGAGATGACCTCTCAGTTGAAGTCGTTGTTTTAAAGGGCGGAACAGAGAGGTTATCTTCCCCTAACTCGCATTTAAACTTCTCTTCTTATCTCGTGTCTACTAATCCATTAGCGGCTTCGGTGGCATAGATGGTAGCATGCTGAACTGCTGTGCCCAAGATAGCGGGTTCAAACCCAGCCGGAGTCGTCGGACTTTTTAAGAGCGTTAAATACTTCAGTATGCCTTCCTTCGGAGGGGAAGTAAAGCTGGCGGTCCCATGTCATAGATTCATGGCATGTAAAAGTTTCTTCCACAGATTAAACTTGGGAGAAGTCAAATTTCTTGGTTAGATTTCGTTGGAACGCTCTATCAAAGTTCCAACGTTCACCACTAGGTGTCAGTGATATCTGGTAGCGAAAGTTGGAACTACTTAAAATTGAATGGAACTTGTAGCACACCCTATGGATGTCCGCTTGAAGCAGCTACAGCCTCTGGCGAGCAGAACATGTTTTCGGACACTCCCAGCACTAAACGCCATACGCTAAATAATAATAATAATAATAATAATAATAATAATAATAATAATAATAATAATAATAATAATAATAACTAATCAACTGATCGATTATTCGGTTAGGCGATTATTAGTTTCTTCGGTTAGTCATTTATTATACTATTCTGTTCCTCCCAAGGGCTCACATCTAGTGGTACGTGGGTTGGCGACCACGGGGCCTCAGCTGAGTCCAGCATTGCTTCCACATACTTGTGCCGGGCTCCTCTCCTTATTTCCTGTCGTCCTCACTTGGTCAACTTTTGTTCTCTTCCGATCCCGAAGGTTTTATGGTATCCGAGGCCTAGGGAGTCTCTTTCTTTCCCGACTTAATTGGCCCCTTTCTCATCTTTTCCCTTCTGGGAGGGGTCAGCCTTCATTTTCTTTTGCCGTTATCTCCTGCCATCTGATCAAGGCCCTCACGGCGGCAGGGTGTGTGTAGCCCCACCACTTCTGGTGCACCCTGGATAATGCTACACCCTCAGGGGCTCGCAGCTGGTGAGTTCGGGAGTTGGCGACCCCGAGGGAGTCCTCAGCTGGGTCCGTTTTTCCTCTTTTTTAGCCTACTTTCGATTTTTGCAAAAAATGAAAGTAGACTTATGAGATCAACACAGGGCGAAAAAAGTGTGTCTGTCTGTGTGTGTGTATGTGTGTGTGTGAGTCTGTGTGTGTGTGTGTGTGTGTATGTGTGTGTGTGAGTCTGTGTGTGTGTGTGTGTGTGTGTGTGTCTGTGTGTGTGTGAGTGTGTGTACTCTGAATGTCTGTCCCCCCTATCAATTCGAACACGGTGAATGCGAATTGAACGAAATTTGGTACAAAGGTAGCACTAGCAAAGGACACCTCAGTGTCATGTTTTATATCGCCGCCTTCTTGACGGAAACGTAATGGCGGCACACAAATGTTCAAAGCTTAAATCAAATTACGACTAACCTAATCATCCGATCTCTACCAAATTTTGCAACAACATACCTTTATGGGGGGAGCATCCTTTGACCAAACCAATAGGTCATCAGCGTAATAGTTTGCGGATGGCGGCCATCTTTGTGTGAAAATCGATTCCCCCTATTAATTCGAACACGGTGCAACCGAATGGAACGAAATTTGGTACAGAGGTAGTACTAACAAAAGGCACCTCAGTGTCATGTTTTATATCGCCGCCATCTTGACGGAAACGTAATGGCGGCCACACAAATGTTCAAAGCTTAAATCAAATTACGACTAACCTAATCATCCGATCTCTACCAAATTTTGCAACAACATACTCTTATGGGGGGAGCATCCTTTGACCAAACTAATAGGTCATCAGCCTAATAGTTTGCGGATGGCGGCCATCTTTGTGTGAAAATCGATTCCCCCTATTTTTTCGAACACGGTGCAACCGAATGGAACGAAATTTGGTACAGAGGTAGTACTAACAAAAGGCACCTCAGTGTCATGTTTTATATCGCCGCCATCTTGACGGAAACGTAATGGCGGCCACACAAATGTTCAAAGCTTAAATCAAATTACGATTAACCTAATCATCCGATCTCTACCAAATTTTGCAACAACATACATTTATGGAGGGAGCATCCTTTGACCAATCTAATAGGTCATCAGCGTAATAGTTTGCGGATGGCGGCCATCTTTGTGTGAAAATCGATTCCCCCTATTAATTCGAACACGGTGCAACCGAATGGAACGAAATTTGGTACAGAGGTAGTACTAACAAAAGGCACCTCAGTGTCATGTTTTATATCGCCGCCATCTTGAAGGAAACGTAATGGCGGCCACACAAATGTTCAAAGCTTAAATCAAATTACGACTAACCTAATAATCCGATCTCTACCAAATTGTGCAACAACATACCCTTATAGAGGAAGCATCCTTTGACCAATCTAATAGGTCATTCGCCTAATAGTTTGCGGATGGCGGCCATCTTTGTGTAAGAATCGATTCCCCCTATTAATTCAAACACGGTGAAACCGAATGGAACGAAATTTGGTACAGAGATAGCACTAGCAAAGGGCATCTCAGTGTCATGATTAATATCGCCGCCATATTGACAGAAACGTAATGGCGGCCACACAAATGTTTAAAGCTTAAATCAAATTACGACTAACATAACCATCCGATCTCTACTAAACTTTGCAACAACATACCTTTATGGAGGGAGCATCCTTTGACTAATCTAATAGGTCATTAGCCTAATAGTTTGCGGATGGCGGCCATCTTAATGTCAAAATAGATTCCCCCTATTAATTCGAACACGGTGGAACCGAATGAACGAAATTTGGTACAGAGGTAGCACCAGCAAAGGGCACCTCAGTGTCATGTTTTATATCACCGCTATCTTGACGGAGACGTAATCGCGGCCACCCAAATGTTAAAAGCTAAGATGTAATTACGACCAACCTAATAATCTAGTCTCTACCAAATTTTGCAACACCATGTCTTTATGTGGGAAACATATTCTGGCCAAATTGCAAGAACATCAGCCCAATAGTTTGCGGATGGTGGCCAAGTATGTGTGCAAATCGATTCCCCCTATCAATTCAAACACGGTGAAACCGAATTGAACGAAATTTGGTACAGAGGTCGCACTAGCAAAGGGCACCTCATATTCATGTTTAATATCCCTATAGCACGTTGTATTTCAACAAGCTACTACAACCAACATTCAATCATACTCCTTGAAAAGGACAAAGAGTTATAACAATACCCATGCATTTAGGAGAAAGTAGGCTATATGTTCTTTACTGAACATCTTGTTTTTCACTGACTTTGGGGCGGGCCCTCTCTTCTTTCCCTTGCCTATCTGCCTTTCATGGCTCTCCTTCCTTCCAAGTCCCTAAATCCTCATTTTTAGAGGATTGAGGGCATTTCTTTCCTTCCTGTTCTTTATTTGCCTTATCCTTGATTGCTTAACATTTCTTCTTGAAGTATGTAAGTTTGTAGTTAGTATTAGTTATAGTTTTCATTCTCATCTCATCTTTTACCTACACCCAAACCATTAGGGGACGATAACCTAGATAATAATAATAAAAATAATAATAATAATAATAATAATAATAATAATAATAATAATAATATCGTATGGCCTCGGGTGCCGGTTGCAAGCTTTGTAATTTGACACCCAGAGGGTAGCTTGCATGTCGAATTTCGTTGTTCCTTGAATCACTATGAAAGTCAAGGAGGTTAGATATCTAAGCTCCTTGAACCTTATAGCGCTTTCTAGTAGAGAAATGAGGAACTTTGTGTTGGCGAAAACTCCCGAGATTAATTTTGCCATTATGAACTCGACCTACTGAATTCAAATGGGTTCTTTGATATGGCAACAGCGTGTGATATGCGTGTCGTATTTTTGCCGCCTTTCAAAAATCACTTACCTCGGCCAGGGGCGAACCTGCAATATTGGGGTTAGTAGACCGACACGCTATCCTCTCAGCCACCGTGGCAAGCTATAACCAAGATGTTAGGCTCCTTAAAACAACAATTATCATCATCATATTATTCTGTTAATCGATTGCGTAGTTGATTAACCTAACATACAGTGAATGCTACTTGCTGGTCGAACTCAGGACCCCTTGTGGAGCGGTGGAGCTGCGGTCTGGGTCAGGGGAGAAGAAACTCGAGTAGAAAGCACATTCCCGCAAATGGGGAGGAATTAAAGGCGAGCCAGCGCACATTAGTTTTTACGAGGTAGGTCGCCTCAGTAACTGTCACCCCGTGTTTAATTATGGCAACGGGTCGCTCCTTTAAACGGCCAGCGCTGTCCCAAGGAGCTGCTTTATGTCCTGGCGTGTGTTATTTTCCTCCTAATGCTGTGATTTCCAATTCAGTAACGACCCAACAGTTCCTTGCCGTAATGGCTCATGTCATAGTTGTGTCTTAACGATGTTTATGATGCTGAAGAGCTGTTAAATACACACGCCGGGCCGCGCCGGCTATGCCCCTTGACACACGGATGGACCACCAAGCCACCGAGAACGGAGAAACTAAATGAGGTATTTCTCACTTAGGTTCGTTGGTTCCTCAGTTTAGGGGCTGCGACAACGTGGGCATGTAGCCCCGTGTACTTTGGGTGTGTGTAAAATCTGTCTGATAATAACCGGTGCTAATTTTGATGGCTGTATTAGTGTGTGATATCTGTTTTTATTTCAAGAAAGGATTGCAGACATTCGATTTTCGAGTAGTTCCAACTTTTGCTACCAAACGCCACTGTCAACGACCAACTAGTTCTGAACTTGGTTACTAGATGCCACTGCCGTCAATTCCTGGCGACGAACGTTAGAACCTAAGAGCGTTATTCAAATCTAACCTATAATTTAGCTTCACAGAACTGTAATTAGTGGAAGGTTGTTTATCAAGTCATAAATCTATGACATGGGACCGCCGGCTTTACTTCCCCTCCGAAGGAAGGCATACTGAGGGATTTTTTTTCTCACTTATTCGAGGGCTTAGCGATATCGAGGAATGTATCGATCTATGGAGTCCCAGATGTGGAGCATATATGAATTTCTGAGAAATTTCATGAGAAAAACCTGTATCAAAATCGAAATTGAATGTTTTTTAGTCGGTTAACACGATTGTAGGAAGTCTCCGTGGCTTAGGCGCCAGCACGCCGGCCTCTCACCGGTGGGTCCGTGGTTCAAATCGGAGGCAGACAGGTTTTTCTCCGGGTACTCTGGTTTTCCCTGTCAAAAACGTCATTCCGGCAACACTCTCCACTATCATTTCATCTCATCTGTGATTAATTTAATCATTGCCTCAGAGGAGTGCGACAGGCTTCGGCGGCCGGCATAGTTCATATCCTCGCCGCTAGATGGGGGCTTCATTCAATCCATCCCTGACCCGGTCGGTCGACTGGAAACAGGCTGTAGATTTTGAACACGATTGTACCCGATTGTAATGGGTGTTTCGCTAATCCTGAAAAACATTTACATCATATTATTGGATGACCATTTCCCATGATCAAGGAAACGATTCCTTGCCATTTGAATGGAATGAAAACCTACATTAAGATAAACGAAATAAACACGCAATTTTCAAACCAAACAACGTTAACAGGTTAATAAAGGCATCAAGATCAACCATATAGTAATTAAGTTTACAGAAGACATCCAATATGGCAAGGAGTTTCGCAGCTACAAAAGCATCATACATATAATCCAATTATAGAGACGACTTTAAGAAGGATAGCCGGCTTGAAATTAAGTATGACCTCCACAAGACCCATTTCACTTGAGAATTCTAGAAATCAAAAATATATTTTTATGATTATTGACTTATTACTTTAGACTTTTGGTTTTAATACGAATAAACTTTTTTCAAAATTAATGAATATTGTAAGGATAGTTTGTGTTTGTTTATATTTTATTTAATGTCATGTTTTCGTAAATAATACATATGAAGATATTAGGCTAAGCACATAAGCTAAAGAAGGTCCCATTGAAGGACACAGTTATAATATTAAAGTAGATACTGTTTTGGTTCGTTAAGATGTTGTTAAGCACAACTGGTCTAGAATTATAAGGGAGGCAGTTGAAATTCGTGATCCCCAATAACTTTATCAGAGACACTGGATATCAGCTAAGTAAAACTTGGCTACCAGTTATTAAAGATCAGGGAAGATAGTTCCTCTCAGATTCTGTATTTCTTCACCTATTTCAAATTGCACGGTTTCCTCAATGACTACAAGGCCATGATTTGATATAAATTGTTCGTCACTGGAGGAGTTTCCATCTGTTTTTTCGCCGAGGCCTTTATGACGTTGGGTACCGTACAGATGTTCTGCCCATTAGTATATGTTTCCTTATATCCATCCTTCCTCCCTCCCTCTACTCTCCGCGCCCTTTCTCCTTATTTGGACATCCTCATTCTTCGAGGAGTCTCAATGTATCCCCTGACCCCTTTTCCTTCCCCTTGCTTACTACTTTGTCCGCCGTTCTAATTAATATGACGCGTTTTTCCACCAAGGTCCATACAGTAGTTTCTGGCTGCTATCTGGTGACGAACAAAGGAGTTTTTCTAGTTTGTGTAAGTTCATTGACACACATTCTTTGGCCACATTGTTTTTATTCTATTGAAAAAGAGGTAAGATTCCTCAGAAACGTGTAGAGTTTTAATTTTTTTTTTCACACGCCAATATCCCCCCCCCCCCCAAAAGAATAATTTTAACATATAGAGTATTAGCAGGTGTAAACAGTTAAAATAAGGTATTAAAGTGATAGTACATACAATATATACATTTTTTATTTGCAGTAGTCAAGATTTAAAGCCTCCGTGGCTTAGGCGGCAGCACGCCGGCCTCTAACAGCTCGGTCCGTGGTTCAAAATCCCGGTCACTCCATGTGAGATCTGTTCTGGACAAATCGGAGGCAGACAGGTATTTCTCCGGGTACTCCGGTTTTCCCTGTCAAAATTTCATCCCAGCAACACTCTCCACTATCATTTCATTTCATCTGTCATTCATTTAATCATTGCCCCAGAGGAGTGCGTCAGGCCTTGGCAGCCGGCACAGTTCATATCCTCGCCGCCAGATGGGGGCTTCATTCATTCGATTTCTGACCCGGTCGGAGACTGGAAGCAGGCTGTAGATTTTCATTTTCAGGCAGTCAAGATTTGTTAGTTATATGTGTTTTTATTTTGTTAAGATATAGTTAGTGGGTATTGAACTCCAAGTTTGCTTGCTTAGAATGATATGCGTGATTGTTATTAAATTATCAAGTTGGAGTGGCTTGTGAACTTAGCTGATACTTTGTTCCATGTGTGCTCCGTTCCAGTACAGAAGCCAACACCACTGTCTGCACTGAACTAGAGATAGATTTAAGGGGGAACATACATCTTATGGAGACAAAACAATAATTACGAGGGGTGCTCAAATGAAGAGGTACGAAACGATACTGTGGGTACAATTTATTCGTTATTCAAAAGTAATCACCACAGGCCTGTGCACAGGTGTCACTAGCCGCAGGATTCCCTGTTCCCAGAAGTCTTGTGGTTGTGACAGGAGCCAATCCTGTACAGTGTCCATTAGTTCATCGTCCGATTGGAAACGTTTTCCCTTGAGATGTTTCTTTAACGGACCAAACAGATGGAAGTCCAGGGTGACAAGTCCGGAATGTACGGCGGTACTCAAGTTGCTCCCTCTTAAAAGTGGCCAATACACCCTGTGTGACGTGTGGGCGAGCGTTATCATGAAGCAGAATCAATCCCTTCGTGAACAGTCCATGCCGTTTCTTCTTGATGGACTTGCTTAGTCGCACAATACACGTCACTGTTAATGGTTTGTCTCAAGCGAAAATATTTCCAATCGGACGACGAACTACAGGTCACTTGTTCCTGTCACAACCACAAGACTTCTGGGAACAGGGAATCCTGCGGCTAGTGAAGCAATGGGACACCTGTGCACAGGCCTGTGGTGATTACTTTTTCGTTTCATACCTCTTCATTTGAACACCCCTCATACTAGTCGGTAGCATGCTGAGCTTCTATGCCCAAGATAGCGGGTTCAAACCCGGCCGAAGCCATCGGATTTTTTTATGAGCGTTAAAATCCCTCAGTATGCCTTCCTTCGGAGGGGAAGTAAAGCCGGCGGTCCCTTGTCATAGATTTATGGCATGTTAAAGAACCTTCCACTAATTGCACCTGTGTGAAGCTAAATTGGATAGGTTAAGAATGTAAACAACGCTCTTAGGTTTCTACGTGCGTTGCCAAGAGCCGACTGCGGTGGCTTCTAGTAGCTAAGTTCTGAACTTGGCCTAGTAGTCGTTGAGGGTGGCGCTTGGCGGCAAAAGTTGGAACTATTTGAAAAATTCTAAGTGCAGTACTTAAATTAAAAAAACAGATAACACACACTAATACATTCATCACAATTAACATCGGTTATCTGACAGATTCTACACACACCCAAAGTACACGGGGCTACATGACCGCGTTGTCGCAGCCCCTAAACTTAAGAACCAACCAACCATACTTTATTATTACAGTATAACATTTCTGTGACTGTCATAAATCTTGTACAACAATTATATGCATTTCCAAGGAAACACATCTTGCTATAAGAAAATTTTCTAAATTCAAATCGTAACTAATTTTATTGAATATTCAAAATGTGGTTCTTACTTTGTGCTGGGCTTTATCGTTTCCCTCAATGTCACATGTTTAATTTTGGACTTCTTTTTTGTTTTTATTTTTAAGTGGGTCTTAAACCTTCAGCTAAAATTGAGTCTCTCTCTCATTTCCGTATTATTAATTCTGTATTTTAGGTATTCAGTCTGGAGGCTGGTTGGATCCTCACAAAGCACCGCCAGATGTTATGTGGTAGAAACCCACAAAACCGACGCAGCACAACAATGAGGCATACTAGGCAAGGTGAGGAATGAGGAATGAGGAATGAGGTAGTTTGCCATTGCTTTCCTCACTGAGTCAGTACATCAGTACTAACCCTACGAACAGAACTTTTCACTACATATGCAGGCACTGACTGTGCCCTGAATTCCATTACTCAGCAACACCCATAACTGAGTAGCTTCCATATAATCACAGCCATGAGTGAGACTGAGACATCGGTGGAAAGCCACATTTTACTCTAGCCTGTGCCAACAGACAAATATACTGCATTCATCAAGAGATGGTCAACAGGCAGATTAATTAATTAATTAATTAAGCGTTATATTTTCCTTCCTATTTTGAACAAACTCAAAAAATTATTTTAACATTTGATAGGAATACCAATTAAATCCACAGTTGCTTGAGTAAGGTTCGTTTTGTAGCTGAAGTTATAATATCCACTTTAAGAAAAAAGTAATAATAATAATAATAATAATAATATCGTATGGCCTCGGGTGCCTGGTGCAAGCTTTGTTAATTGACACCCAGAGGGTAGCTTGCATGTCGAATTTCGTCGTTCCTTTGAACGCTATGAAAGTCAAGGAGGTTAGATATCTAAACTCCTTGACACTACAGCGCTTTCAAGTAGAGAATGGAGGAACTTTGTGTTGGCGGAAAATCCCGAGATTAATTTTGCCATTGAACACGGCCTACTGAATTCAAATGGGTTCTTTAACATGCCAACAACGTATGACATGAGTGTCGTGATTTTTGTCGCCTTCAAAAATCACTTACCATGGCCAGGGGCGAACCTGCAATCTTGGGGTTGGTAGTCCGACACTATAACCACTCACCCACCGTGGCAAGCAAGAAAAAAGTGCAAACATTCTTACAAACATGGGCGATGTGAGGTAAACGGTAAAGATCAACACAAAGTAAGAACCAAATTTTGAAAAATGAATAAAAATATTTACGTCCAGAATTTTTAAAATGTAGAAATTTACTCCAAATAGCAAGATGTGTGTTTCCTTGGAAATGAGTGTAATTGTTGGGCAAGATCTATGACAGGCACAGTTATAATATTAAAATCCTTAGTGTTTTGGCTCCTTAAGATGTATGTTCCTCCTTAATAGCCTAAGTGTAAAGGATCTGATGATGATCGCTTGACGATCGAAACTGGTCATCCAAGTATATTTATTAATCTCACGAATTTTCTTCAGTCTTAGGTTGATGATGATGATATTTGTTGTTTTAAGAGGCCTAACATCAAGGTTATCGGCCCCTAATGGTTTGGGTGATAGTGAAAGGTGAGATGAGAATTAAAACTATAACTAATACTAAGTACAAGTAGTTCCGTGACGAACTAAACAGCCTACTTTTCATGCCAATCTATATAGACCTATCTGCAATAATAACGATATCAAGTTCCTAATACCAACATTTCTAAGTACTGCAGTTTGAAATACACCTAAAATAATGTAGCCTAATACAGTAACTTACTACAGTTGGCAGCCCTGGTGACTCTGAATATATTCTGAGCTCCCTCTCTTAAGGTATAGAATGCACATACAAAATTTGGTTGAAGACTAATGGATAGTACGGACGTTACATGCTGCTTGATATTGGATTTATCAGTGCGCGTAAAATCGTGTTGGGAACAATGTCATGTATGTGATGCTCAGAATTAATCTGAAATAATACGATATATTATAGCCTAGTGCCAATTGGTAATAATTGTTAGTATAGAAGTATCAGAAAGCTTAGAATCATGTTGGCAGCACTGAGGTATATTAGATACTCCAAATTAATCTAGAAAGTCAGGTACTACACGTGTGCAAAGTTTAGAGCTGAAGGCTTGCATACTTTCTGATATATTGACATTAGGGTTAATCAAATAGAGAGAACATTTATTAACAGTTGGCAGCCCTGCTGGTTCCTACGAATACGCATAATCATAACTGTTATGGTACACAAAGAGCATACGAAATTTGGTTGAAATCCATTTGTTAGTATAGAAGTTATATGCATTTAAAAACTTGACCTATCAGCAGGCTTAGAATCGTGTTGGCAGCACTGATGTATATAAGTTACACCGAACTTGGGTAGAATATCAGGTACTATACGTGTGCAAAGTTTAGAGTTGTTGGCTCGCATACTTCCTGATATATTGACATTAGGGTTGAAACATAGTGAGGGCATTTATTAATAGTTAGCAGCCCTGATGGCTGTTTATAATATGCACAGTCATATGTGTTGTAGTACACATAGTACATACGAAATTTGGTTGAAATCCAAACGATAATATAGAAGTTACATGCATTTAGAAATTGGACCTACCGGCAGGCTTAGAATCATATTGGCAACACTGGCATGTATGAACTTCAGAAAATTAATCTGGAATGTTATTATCTATACGTGTTCCAATTTTGGAATAGTTCGCCTGCATAACTTCTGAGATATCCGACATAGAGCTGAAATTTCAATTGCGATTTTTCAGCAGTTGGTAGCACTGACGTCAATTTCAAATATGGTCGTGAGATATTCAAATAAAGATCTTTACTCTTACCAAATTTGGTGTTGATAGCTGCAGCCGTTTAGGAGTTGATAGGGGGGGACACACACACACAGCCAGACAGACAGACCGACAGACAGAAGGACAGACAGACAGACAGACAGACAGACAGACACACATTTTCCCGGATCGATCTCATAAGTCTACTTTTTCCTGTGAAAGGAAGGAAGGAAGGAGAGCCATGAAAGGCAGATGGGAAAGGTAAAGAGGAGAGGGACCGCCCCAAAGGCAATGGAAGAAAAAAATCGGTCCCAGCTCAGGAAGCCCTCGGGGTCGCTAACTCCTGCACTCACCAGATGTGAGCCCTTGAAGGTGTAGCACAATCCATGGTGCATCAGAAGTGGTGGGGCTACATGGATTACTCTGCCACCTTGAGGGCTTTGAGCAGAAGGCAGGAGATAGTGTGAAAAGAAAACAAGAGGTCTGACCCCTCGAAGAATGAGGGATCAGGAAAGATGAGACAAGGGCCAATAAAGGCGGGAAAGTGAAAGACTCCCTAGGCCTCGGATACCCTAATACCGTCGGGGTCGGAAACGAACAAGAGTTGACCAAGGGAGGTCGACGGGAAAGAAGACGGAGAGGAGCCCGGCACAAGTAAGTGAAGCAATGCCGGACTCAGCTGGGGTCCCGTGGTCGCCAAGCCACGTCCCACTAGATGTGAGTCCCTGTGGGGTTCAGGGTTAGGGAAACACCCATTTTAATTGGGTACAATCGTGTTCACCGACTGAAAAAAAAACACATGAAAATTCGATTACTAAGGCAACACTGAAGAATGGCTTCTAACACGACTGCAGTACGATCAACATCAAGCGACTTTTGTATTTACACTTCGTGGTGTAGCAGCTAACATTCTTAGCCGTCGCCCTTGACGTCCGGGTCCGATTTCTGGCTCTCCCAAGAAATTTAATTCTGGTCTGAGAGCTGTAACAGAGTACACTCAATCTCCTGGAGCAAAACTGAGAAGAAATAAATTCGATTCGCACCTCAGCCATACTGGAAGTGGTTTTCCGTGGTTTCAGACTTCTACTTTAAGCAAATAATGCGGGAAGGTTTCCAACTTAAGGCCACAGCCACCTCCTTCCCAATCCTCACCTGAAGTACAAAATACACACACATTAGTACAGATTATCAGACAAAATCTACACTCACACCCAAGTACACAAGCCTAAATCGATCAATTGGATCATGAAATACTTGGTTTTAAAGTTTGTGGACTTAAGATAAATTTAATCTTTTAGAGCATCAATCTCCTGTTTCTCCTGGTTTTATGATCACCACTCAATTGGTCTGGGACAGGCTGGAGTGGCTCAGCTAATTAGCGTGCAAGGCTATCTCCGGACTAGGGAGAAAAGTAAGTTAGAACCTTGCCACTAGTCATCCATGATATAGTGTTCCCTAGGTTCCCATTTTTAACTAAAAAGAGAATTTCAAATAGACCACGGTCGCTTCCTTGTCCAGTTTCATTCGTCTTAATTCTTCTAGGCCTAAGCTCACATTGCACACCTCGTCATATAGAAGTTAGCAAGCTTGAATTCCACTTCAAGAGCCGGGGTCAATTCCCAATTCTAAAAAAAAAAAATATATTTAGAAAAATGCACTATTAAGTAC
This sequence comes from Meconema thalassinum, assembly GCA_946902985.2. Taxonomy (NCBI): domain Eukaryota; kingdom Metazoa; phylum Arthropoda; class Insecta; order Orthoptera; family Tettigoniidae; genus Meconema; species Meconema thalassinum. Next base: position 926,259,939 of record OX336388.2, read on the forward strand.
TTGCTCTCAAGTCGTCAATTTGTTTTGTTGTCTAAAGTTGCGGGACTGAATCATAATGTCATCGGTCTCCACTTACGGGCACCCATATTTCTGGCAGGTTAAATACTTCATCCAAAGCAAGATTTTGCCTCAGTACTGAAAACGAACGTTAAAAGGATATTCTCATTCTTCGGGCCTCATTGTTTGCCCAATACGCCCACATTCGTTCTCGGAGGGTTTCCTTCCTTTCCTGGGACCAAATCTTTCCCGTTTCCGGCTTTAGTTTATTTTTCTTGGAAACCTTGGCATGATCTCTTCAGTGGGATGTAGGCTACTCCTAAATGGCTGGTGATATAATCCCCACTTCTCTATCAGTTCAATGAACCAGGCCCATTGGGGTTTTCCTGTTCTGAAAGTAAGAAATGATGCGGTTGGTCTGTCTCTCTGGGTTCATACACTTCACATTATTAAGATTGTTATTGATCGCATATTGGCTTTCACGGCCAGTGAATTCAAACTCAGAAATTTTTCTAGGTTTATGCCGTGTCTTGTGTGGGGTTTTGCCTAGGAACACAAATGTGGCTCATCAGCAGGCTCTTGGTATCTGCGCCCGGACCCCACCCCACAGGAGTAACTAACTGTGCACTACCTCCCTTCGCACGTGTGCCTCTTAACTGCTAGAGCTAAATGCTCAAGCAGCCTTTCAACTCCATATAATGGCTTCCAAAAAGATGGTATATTGGCTTTCATGGCCAGTGAATTAAAACTCAGAAATATTTCTAAGTTTATGCCGTGTCTTTTGTGGGGTTTCGCCTAGGAACACAAAGCTGGCTCATCAGCGGGCTCTTGGTGTCCGCACCTGGACCCCCAAAGGAGTAGCGAACTGTGCACTACCCCACACAAGACACGGCATAAACCTGGAAAAATTGCTGAGTTTTAAGATTATTATTATTATTAGGCCTTCTTCTTCATGTTGCATTTCGGCCAACTAAGGACCACGTCATTTCAACTGGTTTCTGAGTCGAGCTTTAATATTCGCCCAGTATTGTCGCATGAATTCTTGATGTTGTTGCTTCCTTTCTTCCGTCCACTTCATGCCTGTTTTAAGCTTAGGCTTTTCTAGGAAACTCCGGTGTGCTGGCAGTTTAATCTTAAGTGACACACGCTCCTGCATATCGTCACAAGAAATCCCCATTTCTTGTAAATCTCTGCCTACTTCAGTGAACCAAGCCCCATTCATTTTCTTCTCTTTCTTCTCTTCTCTTTGTCAATCTCACAGAGCTAATTCGTGTCATGTGGCCATAAAATGAAATTCACTTTTTCCTCTTCACATCAGTTATTCTTTTAGGCCTATTATCGTTCTTCTTCTTTCTCGTTTAGGCCAGCTATGGACCACGTCATTTCAACTGCTTACGTCTTTGGACCTTGATCTTAGCCCAGTGTTCACGCATTCGCTGCCTGTGAGACTCCTTTCTTTCTTCAGACCACTTCTTGCCGGTTTTTAATTTCGCTTTTTCTTGGAATTGGTGGTGTGCTCCAAGCTTTTCCTTCAAAAGGTCACGTTCCATAATGTCTGCGTGGGTGATCCCTACTTCGTACAAATCCTTGTCTACCTCACAAAACCAGGGGCCCTTGTTTTTTTTTTTTTGTTAAGAAAATAGGTAAATATCCGATTGGTGATTCTCTCGGGTTTCATACGGGTTAAGTGGGCATAGAAAGATATTCTTCTCTTCCGAATTACTTGAGATATCCTTTCTACATGATGGTACAGCTCATTGTTATGCCGTCTCCTGTATTCACCATCGTCATTCAACGGCCCTAAGATCTTCCTGAGGATCTTCCTTTCCTTGGCTTCCAATTTCTCAACCAAACCCTTCCTATTAATTGCCAGGCATTCTGCTGCGTACATCGCCTCAGGTCGGTTAACTGTACGATAGTGTCTCAGTTTGGCATTGCGGGACACTGTTCGCTTGTTGTACACTCCTTTCGTTAGCTGGTAGGCCACTTCCATCTTGTTCATTCTTGACGTGAAGGCTTCCTTCTCTGATATGTTGGGCTCGATCAACTCCCCTAGGTACTTAAACTTTTTGCCTGACGGATCTTCCCATGTTCAACATTTAATTCTTTGACTTCAGGGCTAATATTAGTTATAAACTCAGTCTTCTCAAAAGAAATTTGTAAGCCTGCCTTTGCCGCTTGTATTCTGAGTTGGTTGACTTGTTTTGCGGCTGTGTCCAGGGAATCAGAAAAGATTTCTAGATCATATGCGAAAGCTAGGCAGTCAATTGTCAGGTCCAAGCTCCTGCAGGCCATTCTGACACCGTTTTCTAACACTTCTTTCCCCATCTCCTTGCACCATTCACGCATTACTTTCTCCAGTACACAGTTGAAAAGTAAAGGTGACAGTCCATCTCCCTGCCTCACACCCGTCCTGATTTTGAAAGCGTCCGAAATTTCTCCTCTAAATTTCACTCTGCAGTTTGTGTTAGCCAAGGTCTGCTGGATAATTGCTCGTGTTTTGTCGTCCAAACCCATTTCTTTTAAGATTTGGAAGAGTGTGGTTCGATCAATAGAGTCATAGGCTTTCTTGAAGTCGACGAAGGCAACTACGAACTTCCTGTTTCTGAGCTTCAAATATGAAAGAACAAATTTAAGACTCATGATCTGCTCTGCACATGAACGACCTTTCCTGAACCCTCCTTGATATTCTCCCAGCTGAAAATCAAGTTGTTCTTCTGCCCGGGTCTGAAGGGCTTTGGAGAGAATTTTGTACGTTGTTATGAGGAGTGAAATGCCACGATAGTTGTTAACGTCTGTTTTGTCACCTTTCTTATGAAGAGGGTGAATCAAAACCGATGTCCAGCCACTAGGGAGTTCCTCGGTTTCCCATATCTCCTGGATAATTTCAGTGAGTTTACTAATTGCCTTATCACTTGCGTACTTCCAGAGTTCAGCTATTATGCCTATTATTGTTATTATTATCATTATTATTTAAGGGGAGGTGGATGAGATTACAGGGGAAATTCTCGATTAAAATGACATATATTGAACTCGTTTATCTCGCTCATTTTTCTAACATAACTACTGTACTAAACTTACAGATTTGGTAAACTAGCATTCCCCTTAATTTTAAGCTCATTTAAATTCTTATACTTAAAAAAGAAAGTTATGTTTTTAATAGGGTATTGAACTCTACTGGCATGGAAATAAGACGGAAGCAAGGAATGGTGTGGTGTTTGTTATCAGCAAGAACATCAATGCTGTATCTGATGTAGAATCTATAAATGAACGAATTATCAAGCTACATCAGAAAATCGACAAGAATACACTGACCATTGTTTAGATTTATGCTCCACTGATTGGGTGTAGCCAAGAAGAGAAAGATGACTTCCTTCAAGAATTAGAAGACCACATAGAACAAGATAACATTCTTGTTATGGGTGATTTAAATGCACATGTGGGAAATGATAGGACTGGATATGAAACAGTGATGGGTCCCTATGGAAATAGAAATCGAAACCAAGAGGGTGAATGCCTTCTTGACTTCTGCTTAAGAAATAATCTGCTTATTAAGAATACCTGGTTTCAAAAGCAGCTGAGCCATAAGATCACAAGGTACAGCTGGAATGGAGAAGAGAAATCTGTTATTGACTATATTATTTCAGATAAAGAAGCTGGAGCATTTATTAGAGATGTGAAAATACTGCCAGGAGAAAGTTTGGAAAGTGACCACAGGTTACTAGTAGACATCCTAGGAAACGTCCTGATAAGAAAGGCGAATACCAAACGCAAACCCAGGATAAAAGTTTGGGATTTTGATGAACCAGATAAGGGGTCTGAATACCAGATGAAGATTAGAGACCAACTGCCTAAATATCAGACTGGATCAGCTGAAGAAGAAAGGCTTGGATTTAAGAAAATCCTAGTAGATACTGCAGTAAATATTGTTGGTAAAACAAGCAGCAGAGTAAGAGAGAGAGAAAACCCCCGTGGTGGAATGAAACTGTCCGAAGAGCAATAAAAGAGAGAAATGAAATATGGAAACTAAGGGACAGAGAAAGTCAGAAAGAAGAGAAATTTCAAGAACTCAGTCAGATGTACAGGGACCTGAAACTTACGGTGAAGAGAATCATCTTTTAAGAAAAAGAGAAATACTGGACAGAATTCACACAGAAACTAGAAGAAGACTGCAGGAACAACAGGAAGCTGTTATATCAAGTGGTGAGGAGTAAGAAAAACAGCTATGAACCAATAAAGGCTGTGGAGAAGGAAGATGGGAGCATCACATGGAATGAGAGGGAGTTTCGAGATGAGATGGGACAGTATTTCGAAATAGTACGACTGTTTATGTTCGACGATAATTATAACTTTAATAGATGTTTTAACGTAAATATTCATAAATATCTGTTCAGTAACTAGAATTTTGTGATCGGGTGGTGCGCTAGGTAGCATATCTCCGTGTTCCAAGCTCTCTGGCCGGCCGACGCATGCGCTCTGTGTGCTTCAATGCCATATGTGCAGATCGTGAACCATTCAGTAAAACTGTCACCGTAGTCGTTTGAAATCAACGCGCTGTGTAGAAATTGGATTTGGGTATATTAAGGTACAGTGCTATTTCTTGTCTCATATTCACCAGTTTATTTACGCAAACATATGGACGGTGCACTTTCGGTAATTTATATGGACATGTTGGATTTTGAGCGCATGCGCGATGGTATCCTTATCTAATTGGTCAAACAACTGTTTCTTGATTTGTGATTGGTGGGAGAAACTGTTTCATAATGAAAAATAGTGTTATAATGACCATCATTTTGATACAGTTTTCAGACACATAATAGTCAGGGTCGAACATAAAATTATATATTGATAAAAATTCAAATACCAAACAAGAGGAGACTAAAAAGGAAGAAAATATCCCAGATATGGAGTACCCTCTAACATGGAAGGAAGAGGAAAATGCACTAAAGAGCATGAAAAAGCTAGCGTTGCGCTATCTAAACCATCTTGATAGCGCTATAGATATATTTTACTCGAAGCCTACTGAAATTCGTAGGTCATTGTTGAACTCGAGATCGTAGGTGTTTGTTGTATATATTATGTGTAATTTTTTTTATTTTAATTTAAGTGCATAGATAACTTAGTTTATAAGCTTGAATCAATGTTTGTTTCTAGGTTAGCTAACTAGTTGCTTTTAAGTTAATTTAATGTTTATTATGTTTTATTATATCATCTGTAATTGGGTGCCTTTCCTGGTGATGGTAAATGAATCTATCTATCTATCTATCTATCTATCTATCGATCTATCTATCTATCATTGATGATGTAAGCGCTGACATGATGAAGGCAGTTGTAGTACAAGGATGCAGTAGTTGTTTAGAGTCCTAAATACTATTTGGAAAAAAGAAAAAATTACCATCAGGCTGGACTAAAGGTGTTATCGTCCCTCTATTTAGGAAAGGACACAGACCGAAACCTAGCAACTACAGGGGAATAAGTTTTCTATCTCATGGCCTGAAGATAATGGAACGAATCATAGAACTCAGATTAAGAATTATCATTGAACCACAGCTTGAGGAAGAGCAGTACGGTTTCAGACGGAACAGGGCAACAACAGATCTGATATTTTCTGTCAGGATGATTATGGAGAAGCGCTGGGAAAAAGGAAAATACATAATCTTCATTTTTAGCCTATTTTCAATTTTGAAAAGAAAAATAGGCTTATGAGATCACCTTTTGTACGTGTGTGTGCGTGTGTGTGTGTGTGTGTGTGAGGAGTGTGTGTGTGTGTGCCCCCCCCCCCAATAAATTCTAAACGGCTGGAGCGATTTCAATGAAACTCGGTAATTTCATAGCACTATTCCGGACGACCCCGATCGTGCCCTTCTAATTTTGTTACGTCTCACCAATCCAGCATGGCGGCTGTGCGAAATATTTCACCAGCATTCAATATCTCCGAAACTATTCCCGATATCACCCTAGAATCTTTAACAGTGATAAAGAGAACTACTAAAAGTTCATCTATGTGACATTTGAAAAACTAGTAACTACAAAACCAACATGGCGGCCACGCGAATTTGCAAATTTTAAATAGCCGTTTCTCGCGATTTAACCAACCAAACGCTATAAAACTTGGTACAGTATATGTTTATACACATTGCAATGCACTGACATCTAACTTGGTTCAATTGTTTACATAACCTCAAGATGGCGGATGTGCGAAATATTTCATCGGCATTCTATATCTCTGAAACTATTAGCGGTATCACCCTAAAATTTTGTACGGAGATAAAGGGCACTACTGGAAGTTCATCTATAAGACATAAAAAAAACAGTTAACTACAAAACGAACATGGCGGCCAAGCGAATTTGAAAATTTTAAATACACCTTTCTCGCGATTTAATGTTCCAACCGCAATGAAATCTGGTACAGGAAAAGTTTATACACATTGCAATACACTGGTATCTAATTTAGTTCAATTGTTTACATAACCTCAAGATGGCGGCTTTGCGAATTTTTAAATTAAGTTCTTTTTCTTGTGTCGTAATTGTGCGATCGATGTGAAAGTTTGAATAATGAACTTGCGGAATAATTTTCCTTTAATGGTACATGACTCTATGGCCTATACATTTAACAACCCAACATGGCGACCATCCGAAATATTTAGAGGGCTCTGAATATCTACGAATCTATAATAGCAATCAAACTGATTTTTTTTATGTTCATAGGGTCTATGCACTTAACTTTACCTATAGGACTTTAAATAACCTTCTGATCACAAATCCAACATGGCGGCGACGCGAAGTATAAATATTCACATTGACGTTTCTCGCAATTTAACCATCCGAGTGCAGTGAAACTTGGTACAGCAAATCCTTATACGAATGTTAATCCACTGGCATCTAATTGGTTTCAATTGTTTCCATAACCACAAGATGGCTGCTGTGCGAAATTTTAAAATCTCCTTGTTACTTCTTGTGTCCTAATCATGCGATTGAAGTTTGAATGCTACACGTACACAATGATCTTCATGTAACAGTACATAACTTCAGGATCTACATATTGAACCCTTTACCCTATGTTGGTTAAATGATTCTACTTTTTATTTCTTCAATTAATAAATATTTCAACCAGCATCATGAAAGTAGCCAGACAGTGATGAGGAAATTTCAAGCATTTGTTGGAGACAGTAGGGACATACCTGCGACAGTTTAACAAAAGGCTAAATACTTGAGCTATGAAAAGAAATAGCATAGCTATGTATCACAGGGACAGGTGTGGCTACCTCAATTTTAGAAGCGACGCGCGGTGAGACATGGTTCTGGTATGTTCATTGTGTTATTCGCGCCTAGAAGAAATATGATGCAGTAACGGGAATGGCTGATGAAGAAAATAGACACTCCCAAGACGCCAAGATCTACTAGAAACCGCCAAATTATTAGAAATGGAGAACCAATGAGAAGAGAATGCCTACTTGCGCGCCAACTCCGGCTGGGGTACGCGGCGGCTAGCATTCACGCGGGAAATCGCCTAGACAAAATCTCTACGATCGATTCTAGGATTAATGGGCATATTCTTGACCTGTGCAATATTACGAGTTCAGTGATATTTATTTCATTCCTGTATCACAATTATTTCGAGAAATTTTTACATAAAATCCCCCTCCATCTAGACCCAAGGGCCAGTTCATTTATAAGTGTGTCGAAGAGCCAAGACATTATTATTATTCTCTTCGTCTGAGGACGTAGACTTTTATTCCGTGTGTCGAGGACACAAGATTTTTATTTGGTGCGTCTACGGACGTAGACTTTTATTCTGTGTGTCGAGGACACAAGAGATAGACTTGTATTTTTGTGTGTCGAGGACACAAGATATTCATTGTAAAGTGTTAAATTCAGTGATAGATAGTCATAGTACTATAGTTATAGGGGCAGTATCGTCGATAATTCGCCAACGAACAGTGACAGGGAATTTAGTACCTGAACAAGCTAATTTAGTAGTCAGACATAAAGTGTATAATAACCTAATTTTTGTATCAGCGCAAGTGATGACATCGATGATTGCAGAGGAAGTTTGGAATTCTCAACACTCCGTCCAGATGGCTGATATGAGATAAAGAACCATCCAGTTGGGGAATGGCGTCTGATGTTCTTTGACGGGTGACTACAAAAAGAGATGAGTACAAAATAATATTTTATTATTTGTTAAATTAACTTATGGTTTATGGGACATTTTTTTTTGTAAATACTTTGCTTGTGTGATTAATGTAGTATATTTAGTTTTGATCTGACACACTTTTGTTTGGAAGCAGCTCGCACAATTGTAGTTTTTGGAAGGTTATTTTCTTTGTGTTGTGTTGTGTTAACTAACGTAGCTATGTGAACGGCCGTGTTCGCCTATGTTACGAAGTGCGGTTAAAAACGTCTCTCGGAGATATGTCGTGTTTCAGAAGTAGGACTGAATTAATATAATTATATAGTAGATTGGAGGGTAATTAAAATTTTGTTGAGATTTATTATTGATCAGATTCATTGTGATTATTGCCTTTGGAGCAATGTAATTTGTGACGAAGAGTATTCAGCTCTATCGTAAGTTTTAAATATTGTGTTAAATGTTTTGCGAGCTCTAATTCAGCAGACCCGTGTGAAAGGCGTTATGTCAGTCCCAGATGTGTGTATTGTGAGTATATATTTTTGTGGTATTACAAGCGGGAATTTCAGCATAGACTGATTTCTGTCAGCTTGGTACCAGATTCATATTGTATCCTTGCGAGGACAATTATGGATATGTGATTATTGTCTGACCATATGTTGAGTTGGAGGAGATGTTAGTTGCTGTTGATTCCTTGAGATAACAGTCCAGCTGGTCGGCTATTTATATACACTGGAAGGGGGACATGACTGGTATTATGGAAAGGGTGAGTTGTTGTCACAAGGGCTGGCTGAGTTTCGCAAGCAAGCTCATCATTAGTGGAGTGCACGTCTGGCTCCAAATTACTTGAAAGTAAATATAAATGTGAGAAACTGATCAATGGTAAAATTGTTTAAATAAATGGGAGTTGCCTACGAAACACGATAATCTTCGAAGCGTTTCCTTAACATGCAATTTTGTTAATATAAAGTAATCTTAACCACTCAGGTTGTTTGTTGTTGTTGGTTTATTCTATGTTTATTTTCCATGTCAGTGACCCGTGAGTCACGTGCGGCGCTGTGTTTCCTTGTTGTTGAGTATCTGGCCAAGGTGGCAGCTCATTTGGTTAAGTGTGTCACCACACTAATAAGGGTCTCAGAGAGATGCCTATAAATAGTAGAGTTGTAATATGTGTGTCAGAATTAGATTTAAGGATTTTTATTAATGTTATGCCCATATCCATAAACGTTGATTTACGAGATGATTGTTCGTGAGCACTGTGGCTGTTAACCCGTTGTGAACGAACGATCATCCAAGTACTCATTTCTCGTAGATAGTCATCACGCGAACATAAATTCAAATGCAAGGTAGTGGAACTTGGATCCACATTTTATTAGAAAAGGGGAGATCTGTCTGACTCCTCAAAGTGATAAATATTCCTGTCAGGGGAAAATTCAGGGAGGATTTTGTTTATTTTGTTTGTTTTATTCTTTTATGCACAAATTAGTTATTAAATCTTATTATTATCTTACGTTTTGTCTCCTTACTTTCTTAATTATAGTTTTTATCCTATAACCCTTGCCTCAGAAAAGCACGTTGTTTGGCGGACGTAAACACCACACTATGAACTGAACGCGACCCCTTGATCAAAGATTCTTGCATAAAACACTGCTATTCTGAAGGGTTCAATATATAAAATCCAACATGTCGACCATCCGAAATATTTAGTCGGTTCTCAAATCTACGAATCTATTACAGCAATCAAACAGAAATTTTGTATGTAGATAGAGGCAATTAACATAAGTAGGATATATGAAAATAGGCTGTATAGTTCTTCACGGAACTACTTGTTCTATATATTGAGAAGGCTTACAACAGTGTCCGAAGAAATACAATCTGGGAATGCCTTCAAAATAGATCAATACCATGCGCTTTAATAAATAAAGTCAAGATGCTATAAGAACACTGCCAGAGTTGTGTCCAAATAGGTGATGGTTATTCAGAGTGGTTCGAGACTAAGCAGGGTGTACAGCAAGGTAGCACTCTATCACAACTTTTATTCATTACTGTAACGGATGAAATAATGAAGAGAGTTAAGAGACTCAATAAGACCTCTGAGTTTAAAGCTTTAGCGTTTGCTGATCATGTTGTAATATGGGGTGAAAATGAGGCTGAAATACAACAGAAGCTGAATGATTGGAATGCTATATTCAAGCAATTTGGTCTGAATATAAGCCAGTCCAAAACGGTAGTGATGCCCGTTAGTCGACAAAACATCTGTACTAACATCACTCTGAATCATATGGTACAAAGTTAGAACAAGTTCATCAGTGCTGTCACCTTGGCAGTGCAGTGTCCACAGTTTACCAACTATCTGCAGAAATCACTAGTAGAGGTCAACATGAAGCACAATTTTATTATCTCCTGAGAGGGCTTCTTTGGGATAAGCAAGTTCCTTTAAGATCAAAACTAATACTCTACAAGAGCTTCTTTGTATCTGTTACTACCTATAGCTTAGAAACTTGTACCCAATCCAAGAGAAATACCAGCAAACTACAGGCGGTGGAGATGAAGGTTTCAAGAACTATGATTCAGAAGACAAGGAGGGACAAAATAAAAAATGATGAGATACGCCATCTTGTTCAAGTAGAACAATCTCTTAATGAGATCTGTGTTGAAGCCAGGCTGAAATGGTTCGGTCATCTCAAAAGAATGGACACACAAAGAACAGCTAGAGTATGGTTTGAGAAAGAACTGAAAGGCAAGAGACCAAGAGGTCAACCAAGGAAGAGATGGATCGATCAGGTTAGAAATGATCTTGCAGGGAGAGGTCTGGATTTGCAGCAGGTCGTGGAGGGGGAGAGATTCTTGTACAGAACTAAATGGAGAGCGCTCAGTCACCGCACCTGGGAAACTGGAGCCGGTTCATGATGATGATGATGATTGAATCTTTTTTTTTGTACATCATGAGTTTTATGTGTACGTTTCTCAAATACTATTGACGATACATATCTGTCATTTTCCATGTTATTTGTGTGAAAGTTCATCCGTAAAGTAGACTAACAGAAAGCATACAATAGTTTATGACATCTAGGGGATGAACATATGATAAATTCTGTTCAGATTTCAGAGATCATAATTTAAAATGGCTTTAAAAAATAAAAGAACACAACAATTTATTCAAAATAATACGTCTATTCGGCTATATCAAACCAAGCCTTTTAAACGCAGGTCTGAAATATTATTTTTAAACCACAGTTTTTACGGAGAAAAGTGAACATGAAACTCACGATGTACGGTATAATAAAAAAATCTACATACTATTTTTTAAATTGGAATAACTTTATGGAAATATAGCATATAAGACTTTAAATAAATTCAAAATTTAGGGGAATTCCTAGTCTAGCAAATCGTTTAGAAGTTGTAGACTATTACAATAAATCTGTGCCGGCACACAATGGTAGTTTTCACCGGACAAAATAATGTTTTGAATTCACTGATGAAATCTACCTAAAACTGAGCGAGTGATTTGAGTTTAATAATTGAATTTTTTTAGATGATCCCCTATAACGCCATCCACCTCCCCTTATTACAATATCCGAGCCTCTTTCAGGCATTGTGTTTCAACCTCAAGAGAGGGATGAACAGGTCGCGGTTAGTGTGCGAGGATCACGAACCCTAGTGTGGCGCGCTCGGGCCAGTAATGGGTTAGGAGGCCAGCTAATGAATACACCGTGTGCTGCCATCTGTTGACCACGCGGCCAACCCGCACGGATAAAATACTGGATTAATGAGTGGGCGGGGGGCGGGGCTCTTAACTAGCCGGTAATGCAGAGTTCTGCTTTACTCAACTCTTTCACACATTATTATGTTGGTGTCGCGTGAAAATCTCATCCCTGGCCCACATCTAAACCAGCTGAAGACTGTTCGCATTTAATGTTTGGGCTGTCACAAACAGCCCCAAGACTCGTAAGTAACTTTCCAGGCAGGGACGTAGTAATTTTTAAAGAAACGAGCATCGGTGGAGATGAGATAAAATTAGAAATGCCGTTAAGAACGTAGTCAGTGGGATGCACCCCCTCCACATCTCTTAGCACACTCTCAATGTTGTTATTGCTTGCCACGGAGGTTAAGTGGTTATCGTGTCGGTCTACTAACCCCAAGCTTGCAGGTTCGCTCCTGGCCGTGGTAAGTGATTTTTGAAAGGCGACAAAAATCACGCCACGCATGTCATACGATGTTGGCATGTTAAAGAACCTATTTGAATTCAGTAGACCGTGTTCATAATGGCCAAGTTAATCTAAGGATTTTCCGCCAACACAAAACAGTTCCTCCTTTCTTTACTAGAAAGCGCTATAGTGTCAAGGAGCTTAGAAATCTAACCTCCTTGACTTTTATAGCATACCAAGGAACAACAAAATTCGACATGCAAGCTGCCCTCTGGACGTCAAATAACAAAGCTTGCATCCGGCACTTAAGACCATATGATAACACGGTATTATTATAATGCTGTTATTGTTTGGGTCTTCAGTTTTTTGACTAGTTTGATACAGCCTTCCATGCCTCCCTGTCCTGAGCTAATCGTTTCATCTCTACATAGCTACCATACCTCAATCCGAGCAATCTGTTTAAGGAGGAACATACAGCTTCTTTTTCTAATTTTTCTGCCTTATCCGATACGGACGTTGGCTACCACCATGGCTAACGCCTTCTTATCCCGTGCTATCTTGACGAGTTCCGTGGAAGATAGCCCAAACCACGTTCGTAAATGATTCATCCAAGTTATTCGTCTCCTTCCCGGTCCACGCTGACCTTCAATTTTACTCTGAAGTATAACTTGGAGCAGACGATATTTTGAATTCCTCATCATGTGTCCCTAGTATTCCAATTTCCTCTCCTGAATTGTGTTTAACAGCTCAGGTTGGCTGCTCACACGCTGAAGAGGTAGCTCGGCATTACTCACATGTTCTGTCCACGAGATTTAAAAGAATCTGCCTATATATCGACATTTCAAAAGCTCGAATCTTCTTTTCTGTAGCTGCCGACAAGGTTCAAGCTTCGACACCATAAAGAAGGGTGGAGACAATATAACTGTCGACTTCCGTGGCGTAGTCGGTAGCATGCTGAGCTTCTATGCCCAAGATCGCGGGTTCAAATCCGGCCGAAGTCGTCGTATTTTTAAGAGCGTTAAAAATACCTCAGTATGCCTTCCTTCGGAGGGGAAGTAAAGCCGGCGGTTCCATGTCATAGATTTATGGCATGTTAAAGAACCTTCCGCTAATTACACCTGTGTGAAGCAAAATTGTATAGGTTAAGAATGTAAACAACGCTCTTAGGTCCCTATGTTCGTTGCCAAGAGCCGACTGCGGTGACGTCTGGTAGCTAAGTTCTGAACTAGTAGTCGTTGACGGTGGCGTTTGGTGGCAAAAGTGGGAACCACTTAAAAATTGATCGTCTGCTGTCCTTACTTGAATTAAAACAGATACGCACACTAATACAGTCATCGCAATTAACACCGGTTATCAGACAGATTCTTCACACACCCAAAGTACACGGGACTACATGCCCGTGTTGTCGCAGCCCCTAAACTTATGAACCAACCAACCAGACAACATAACACTTCACAATTCTTTTCTTAAGCGGCATAGTAGTTGTTTCATTGTCATAAAGATGGATCTAGCCTTCTCTATACGGCATCTTATTTCAATCGAAGGATCCCAGTTCTCATTAATATTCTGTCCTAAATAAACCAAACTCATGACTCGTTCAAGCTGATGTCCATCGACCAAAAGGAAGGAGCGGATCTAGAGTTTGGTTTTTGGGAGGGGGGGGGGGGGGGGTGTCAGAGAATCGATCTAGGGTTTGACTTTGGGGGGGGGGGGGGGGTGTCAGAGAATCGAAATTGTTAAGAAAAATGGTATTACTAAAAACGCAATCACAAAATAACCAAACGTACAAAACCAGACCAATTTTTTTGCAAGCTTCATGGATAGAAATTTGATGCGTTTAGCGCACCACCAATATTCGTACAAATTGCAACGGCGTGTTTTGCGACTTTTACATCGAGCTTCGAGAAAAGTATCAAGGTACGTTACAGTTTTGGCAAGTCAAGTTGGTACCGACAAAGGGAGAAAGTCACAGCTTAAATTGCCAATCAAGCTTGCAGTTTGGACGTCGGCAAAAAATTTTGGTGCGATAAAAGCCCCAAATTCCTATCCGTGCATTGCTGCACATTCATCGTGACATCACTATAGGCTTCGATTCGGTAATCACAAGGTTTGCTAAACAAAATAGACGAGTTGATTTTGTTGTATAAATAATCGTTTTTATATAAGAGGTTTGAAGTTGTAAATATGTACAGTTGTAACAGAATATAATAATTCCAATAAAGATATTTCAGTATTGAATAAAATGAAAGAAAAACTATTTTTCAGTTAAAATTCGTTAAGTTTTATTTGTCTGGTAATTGTTACGTTTTTTGAGTTTGCAAAAAAATTTGGTCTCCGTTTGGGGAAGGGGGGGGGGGGTCATGACCCCGTGACCCCCCCCCCCCTTGAATCCGGCCTGCCAAAAGGAATGTGACAATGCTGGTTTTCGCGATATTATCAGCTTAAGGAGTCAAAACAATAACTTCTTTAACATTATAACTGTGCCTATCATAAATTTTGTACAACAATTATATAAGCTTACATTTCCAAGGAAACACACACATTAGTAAAGTTTAAAATTTTCGATATTCAAATCGTAACTATCTTTTATCCATTTTTAGCCTACTTTCGATTTTTGCAAAAAATGAAAGTAGACTTATGAGATCTACACAGGGCCAAAAATTGTGTGTCTGTGTGTGAGTGTGTGTGTGTGTGGGTGTACTCTGAATGTCTGTCTGTCCCCCCCCCCCCCCAACTATCAAATCAAACACGGTGAAACCGAATTGAACGAAATTTGGTACAGAGGTAGAACTAGCAAAGAGCACCTCAGTGTCATGTTTTATATCGCCGCCATCTTGACGAAAACGTAATGGCGGACACCCAAATGTTCAAAGCTTAAATCAAATTACGACTGGCCTAGTCATCCGATCTTTACCAAATTTTGCAACAACATATACTCATATGGCGAGCGGCTTTTGACTAAACTACAAGGGCATCAATCCAATAGTTTGTAGATGGCGGCCATGTATGTGTGCAAATCGATTCCTCCTATCAATTCAAACACGGTGAAACCGAATTCAACGAAATTTGGTACAGAGGTAGCACTAGCAAAGGACACTCCAGTGTCATGTTTTATATCGCCGGCATATTGACGGAAACGGAATGGTGGCCACCCAAATATTAAAGGCTTAAATCAAATTACGACCACCTAATCATTTGATCTCTACCAAATTTTGCAACAACATACCTTTTTGTAGGAAACATCTTTTGACTGAACTATAATGTCATGAGCCCAATAACTTGCAGATAGCGGCCATGTATGTGTGCAAATCGATTGCCCATATCAATTCAAACACGGTGAAGCCCAATTGAATTACATTTTTTACTGAAGTAGCACTAGCAAAGGGCACCTCATATTCATGTTCAATATCCGTATAGCCCGTTGTATTTCAACAATCTACACTACAACCAACATTCAATTATACTCCTTGAAAAGGACAAAGAGTTATAACAATACCCATGCATTTAGGAGAAAGTAGGCTGTATGTTCTTTACTGAACAATGAACATCTTGTTTTAAAATTTGGTTCTTACTTTGTGCTTACCTTCACTGTTTCCCTCATATCTCCCGTGTTTATAGGAATTTTTGGACTTTTTCGTATTTTTAAAGTGTGTGATAAACTTTCAGCTACAAACTGAACCTCATTCATTTCCACATTATCAACTAATTAAGCGTTGTTATTTCATTTGTATTCTGAGCACACTCAAGAAATATATCTTAACATTTCATAGATAGACTAATTAAAACCGACAGCGGTAGCTACGCTCGCTAAAGTGCAGCGCTAGGCCATCAGGCCAAGCTCTCTGTGGATTCGGTAGACGTGGGATCGAGCTCCATCGTCAGCCGTCCTTGAAATGGTTTTCCATCCATTTTCAACTCCAGGCAAATGCCGAGACGGTTTCTTCTGACAAGCCACGGCTGCTTTCTTCCACATCCTTGTCCAGTGAGGATTGAGAAGGAGACGGCCGTGGCCTTAAGTTATGAACCATCCCGGAATTTTGGTTGGTTGGTTCCTTAGTTTAGGGGCTGTGACAACGCGGTCATGTAGCCCCGTGTACTTTGGGTGTGTGTAGAATCTGTCTGATAACCGGTGTTAATTGTGATGGCTGTATTAGTGTATGTATCTGGTTTTTATTTAATTCAAGGAAGGATTGCAACTTTGAATTTATCAAATAGTTCCTACTTTTGCCGCCAAATGCCACCGTCAACGAATACTAGGCCTAGTTCAGAACTTAGCTACTAGACTCCACCGCAGTCGGCTCTTGGCAACGAACGTAGGGACCTAAGAGCGTTGTTTACATTCTTAACCTATACAATTTAGCTTCACACAGGTGTAATTAGTGGAAGGTTCTTTAACATGCCATAAATCTATGACATGGGACCGCCATCCCGGCATTTTCCTGAAGTAGAAATGGAAAACCATGTAAAACCACTGCCAAGATTGCTGAAGTGGGAATCGAACCCACATCTCAGTTGTGCCTGACGAGGCTGAGTGTACCCCGTTCCAGCCCTCAGATTAGAATTGAAATTACTTGGCTGATCCCGCAATCAAACCCGGACCTCCAGGGCGACAGCCAAGCGTGCTAGCCGCTACACCAGGAGGTGGTCTGTTGAAAGGAACTGCCCCGTCATTTATGTGGCAGTATTATTAATAATAATAATAATAATAATATCGTATGGTCTCGGGTGCCGGGTGCAAGTTTCTTTATTTGACGCCCATAGGACAGCATGCTTGTCAAAGTTTGTTCTTCCTTGGAGCGTTATGAAAGTCAAGGAGGTTAGATATCTAAGCTCCTTGACACGATATTGCTTTTTAGTAGAGAAAGCAGGAACTTTTTTGCTGGCGAAAAATCCCGAGATTAAGTTTGCTATTATGAACATGGCCTAATGAATTCAAATGGGTTCTTTAACATGCCAACAACGTATCACATGCGTGTCGTGATTTTTGTCGATTTTCAAAAATCACTTACCACAGCCAGGAGCGAACCTGCAAGCTTGGGGGTTGGTAGACTTACACGATAACCACTCACCCACCGTGACAAGCTTGTCTGGCAGTTAGAATGGAAAACGACGAAAACCATCTTCAGGTGAGATTTGAACCCACGCTCTCCTGATGTCAACGAGGCAAGAGGTAGCGTGTTAGCGCTGTCGTTCACCGATTTGTCATCAATGCAATTGTGGAAGTCAATTTTTGTAGAATGCCTGATTTCTTTTTCCGTTATCGTTTTACCCTCCAGTGTTGGCTTTTCCCACGGACTAAGCGAGGGATCGCACCTCTACCGCCACTGAAGGCAGTGTCCTGGAGCTTGAGACTCTGAGTCGGGGATACAACTGGGGTGTGTGACCAGCACTACGCCCAGGTGGCCTCACCTGCAAAGGGAACAGAGGGCCTGATGAAGGGATGGGATTAGTGGAGGGTTAGACAAGGAAGGGGTAAGCTGGCGGCGGTGGCCTTACGGTAGGTACAATCCCGGCATTTGCCCGAAGACGAAGTGGGAAACCACGGAACACCACTTCGAGATGGAAGGTGGGAATCGAACCCCCTCTACTCATTTGGACCACCCGAGGCTGGGTAGAACACTTTCCAAATTTCGTGGCAGAACCGGGAATCGAGCCGCGGACCTCCGGGATGGCAGCTAATCACGCTGACCACTACACAACGGAGGCGACATAAAATGCCTGATGCTTATGCTATTTTGTGAGTTCAAGGATAAGCCGGCTGCAGGTTCAGTAGGCTATGTGGGGCACTAAGTATCTGCTGTCCCATTAACAGAGTTCGACCCACAACACAGACGAGGCTAACTGGTCGTTAAGAAGGAGAATAGACTCATCATTCAGAGGGCAGTAATTACAGTATAGCCAAGTCTAATGCGTGGTAAACACTCTTGGTTGGGTAACACAGTAGCTGGACCTGGATGTGACACACTCATTACCCTTTTCCAGAGGGCACAAAGTTACATAACTGGCATTTATCTTTAGAAACTCAGTAATTACAGGGACTGATAACGGCGATACCCTGAGTTAGACTTGAAAGTGGAATTCACCATTCATGTTAAATGAAACCCTATATTATTCGATAGCGTGGAAAATGTCAAGATTATCAACGAAAACTGAGAAAAAATACACGCAAGTTTGCCACAAACCACGACGTAAACAAGACAAGAAACTCTGTGAACACATGTATCAGACTTTAAGAATTAATATAAATACAGATTGTCAGAGGTTCCTGTGGAATATAAACGTGAGTTAAAATTGCTTTCTTGATATTACCTGAAAATTGCTGCCACCAATTGTAAAAATAACGAAATAAACGATAATAAAGGCCGGTAACGATGGATCATTACCCTGACAGTTTTGGCACGAACAAGGCGTAAGGACAGATCGGTACCTAGAGAGTCAAAGGTCAAATGCTTTACGAGCCCTTGATAGTGTAGATTGGTCTGTTTGCCATCTCTTGATGAATGCAGTACATTTACATTAATTTGTCTGTTGGCACAGGCTAGAGTAAAATGTGACTTTTCACCGATGCCTCAGGCTCACTCATGGCTGTGATTATATGGATGCTACTGAGGTATGGGTGATGCGTAGTAATGACATTCAGAGCACAGTCAGTGCCTGTGGATGCTGTGAAAGGTTCTACGCATAGGGTTAGTACTGCTGTTCCGACTCAGTGAGGAAAGCAATTGCAAACTACTTCACTCCTCATCTTGCATAGTACGCCTCAATATAGTGCTGCCTTGGGTTTTTGTGGGTATCTACCCACATAACCTAACCTTAACAGTGGTACTTTTTGGGGACCCAACCTGCCGTCGGCTGACTACCTAAGAGACAGGTAGTGTAGATTAGCCAACAATGTAACTGCTTATTAATATCTTCATCCTTAGGGAACCTAGAAATGTAATGTTTTTCAGTGGTAAAGACGATTGTACCCAATTTGTCATGGGTGTTTCCTTAATCCTGAAAAAAAAAATACCCGAGATTAATACAATTTCATCGAAACTGGTCATCCAAGTGTATTTATTTATATCAAGTATTTTCCTATTCAGGATTGGAGGAACACCCCTTACAATTGTGTTGACCGACTGAAAATTATTACATTCCTATTACTAAGGTAACACTGAAAAGTGGCTTTCTACACGATGATAAATTTCTACAATATTTTAGTAAAGCCTAGCCATAAAGGTTGTTGATAAACTCTGTTCTTTTGTAGTTTCTAGGTGTTATGGTTGCCTGAGAATGAAGATATTATTAAGCAGTTACACTGTTGGCTAATCTACACTATCAAGGGCTCGTAAAGCATTCGACCTTCGACTTTCAAGGTACCGATCTGTCGTTACGCCCTGTTCGTGCCAAAACTGTCAGGGTAATGATCCATCGTTACCGGCTTTTATTAATGATTATTTCGTTATTTTTACGCTTGGTGGCAGCAATTTTCAGGTAATATAAAGAAGGCAATTTTAACGCACGTTTATATTCCGCGGCAACCTCTGACAATCTGTATTTATATTAATGCTTAGAGTCTGAAACATGTGCTCACAGAGTGTCTTGTCTTGTTTACCTCATGGTTTGTGGCAAACTTGCGTGTATTTTCCTCAGATTTCGTTGATATTCTTGACATTTTTCACGCTATCGAATAATCTAGGTTATCGTTTAACCTGAATGGTAGACTTGACAAGGGAATACCAGTTCCCAAAATTACTTCAAAAATTTCTAATCTGAAATTTGTATTTTTTTCCATTGTTTTCTTTAACATTGAAATCATTTGGCTCAGTAACATCACGTATTTTCAGTAATAACAATAGATTTATCCACTCTATGTTTATAATATTTTATTTTAGTATCTGTATTGGTCTCTCTTCCATCTCATTTTAAAAGAGGTGTGTACACAGCTTGGTAAATATGGCTGAATGTTTTCACACATCCATTAGATGAGAGCTTGAAAGTGTAAGGGATGCACATCTAATGTAGAGAATTTGCCGACTCGTCGGAGGTTTAGGTTAACGATCTGCTTTTACTAAACTCCTACAATGTTGTCATACAGAGACTACGCAATGTCCTATATCACCCATGCGAATTTCCAAACTATTTACCATTTTCTCGGAAACTATCAACAGGAGCTAACCGAATTATTTCGGAGATGCTCTTCAACACTCTCTCATCACTTTGCCACAGGCGTTTTGGAACTAAATGTATCTCTGAATGTCCATTAATTGCATACTTTTAACAGCACTTTCAAAGAAATATTAGAATGCAGCTGAAATAAATCAGAAACCTCTATGGACATCAAGTTGACAGTTGAAAAGCTGAAGGAAGTAGGAGACTTCAGTTACTTAGGAAGCAAAATAACCAGTGATGGACGAAGCAAATAGGATGTAAAAAGTAGGTTGGCTCAGGCAAGGAAAGCATTTCTACAAAAAAGGAATCTGTTGACTTCGAATATAGATTTAGGTATTAGGAAGTCATTTCGGTAAGCCTTTGTCTGGAGCGTGGCAATCTATGGAAATGAAATTTGGACTATTGGTGCAGCAGAAAAGAGGAGAATTGAAGCGTTTGAAATGGGGTGTTACAGGAGAATGATAAAGATCAGATGGGTAGATAGGGTTACAACCGAAGAGGTATTAAGACGAGTGGGAGAGGAGAGATGTTTCTGGCGACTGCTAATGAAGAGAAGAGATAGGTTGGTAGGACACATACTAAGACACCCAGGAATAACAAGCTTAGTTATGGAAGGAAGGGTCGAGGACAAGAACTGTAGGGGTGGACAAAGGTTAGAATATGTTAAACAGATTGCCTCGGATGTAGGGTGTGGTAGCTATGGAGATGAAACGATTAGCTCAGGGAGGCATGGAAGGCCGCATCAAACCAAAAGACTGAAAACTCAAACAACAACAACAAGGAAACAGCAAACGTAAAATAAAGAAAATGTTGACAATTATAAGGAGAAATTACATCTAATAATCTCAGCTTTGTATGTAGAAAAGTTGTGAAAAAAGGGAAAATGTATATCTAGAAAAATGTTTTAGCAATAAATTGAAATCAAAGGTTTTCTTGGATTTTAGAACAACCATTAACACAGAATACCTTTTCTTCCATTTGGAGCTGTAACATCCGTTTTGCTGTTGTTCCATGTCCCTAGCTTGCCACGGTGGGTGAGTGGTTAACGTGTCAGTCTACTAACTCCAAGCTTGCAGGTTCGATCCTGGCCGTGGTAAGTGATTTTTGAAAGGCGGCAAAAATACGACACCATGTCATACGATTTTGGCATGTCAAAGAACCCATTTGAATTCAGTAGGCCGTGTTCTTAATCGCAAAATTAATCTCGGGAGTTTCGCCAACACAAAGTTCCACATTTCTCTACTAGAAAGCTCTATAGTGTTCAAGGAGCATAGATATCTAACCCCCTTGACTTTCATAGTGATTCATGGAACCACGAAATTCGACATGCAAGCTACCTTCTGGGTGTCAAATTACAAAGCTTGCACCCGGCACGCGAGGCCATACGATATTATTATTATTCCATGTCCCTTTGTCCTGGCGTCTAACGAAGTCTCTGACTTAATTATTTTTTTGTATTTATCGTCTAATAGAAATAAAAATAGAAACGTGCTTTGGTGGGTTTGCTAATAAGACGTAGGATTGTGGGAAAGTACAGTGTGTCCTCAAAGTCATTCCGCAGCACGTGTGTCACCTTGCGGGATTTGTTGGGTTGGCAGTACATTAATGTTATGTTGTTACAAGGAAAACAATTACATTAAATTAAGTAATGCAATTATATACAGGGTAATTCATAATGCTTATTATAAACTTCTGGGGGTTGTAGAGGGGACTAAGTAGACCACAGTTTGAATAGGAACCTTTGTCCGGACATTTATCGTTTCGATACCAAATAGCTTTGAAGATGACTTTCATTTTACATCACCCGCTTCACGGAACACAATTAACATTGGCTGAGGGCAACCTCTGCAGTCCTCTGGTGTCATACAGTACGTAAGTCTTCTGTTTACAAACCGTAGTGACAGTGAGTCCGCTTTGACAGCAGTCCTGATGCAGTCAGGGTCAGTAGTCTACAGGACGAGACCGCAGTCCAATGATATCGTGTCGACTGTTCGTTTGCAAACGGTAGTGACAAAGAGTCCACTTAGTCAGGTCAAGGTTGTCCAATTTCATGGCCACCACGATCGCCAAATTTAACTCCCCTCGACTTTTTACTGTGGGGCCACATGAAGAACCTTGTTTATAAGACTCCTGTCGAGTCGGAAGAAGATCTAGTTGCACGCGTTCTGGCAGCAGCGCACATAATTGAGCACACACCAGGTCTCGTGGGACGTGTGTATGACAACATGCTGCGCAGGTACACATTGTGTAATGAACAGCAGGGTCGCCACGTGGAACAACTCTTGTAGTTTGTTTTTTCGGGGGGGGGGGGGGAAGAGTACCCGCACCCCCCGCGTGGCACCCGACTTTATTACTGGTGCCTCCGACATGCAGTTAAACTACGATAGTAGAAGAGGAAGCATAGGGGATTGGATAGGGAATGTCATTTAGGACTTAGTGCCTGTCCGATCGCGGTCGCGATTTCCAGGAATAATGAGTTTATATGCACATTGGTATATATTATATATGTGCTCATATAAATATGCACACATATATAATGGTAGGATTCTAGGGCCAGGGAAAACCGCATAGACAGAAAGGAAAGGTTGTCTACACGTAAAACCTGGCGGCTTGGTTATTGCCACATGCAAGGAAATGTGGGTAAGGAAATGAGTAGGTTTTGTTAGTTGGGAGAACGTATCATGCACCAGATCCATGTCCGTCTTCCCGCCAGTTCGTCTCCGGGAAATCCGTTAGAACTCGGCACTGCTGGGATCAGCGCGGGCCATGCCGGCTACCAAGCAGTGGAACAAGTATCCGGAGAACCTGCGCCACTACCTGATCTCCATGGGGTCCCTGGTACCGAGCCTCCGTCACCAGCGAGTGTAGGGGGGGGGGCTCGCCTGCCGAAGCAGGGGCCTAGCGGGCGGTCCACGGGAACGAGCCACCTTCCTCTCTGCACTTGCCATGGACCTGTAGACAGGGCAACTGAGATGGGATGACGGTTGGTCACCCATGCAGTTGGCGCACACCGGCAGTGCATACGTGTGTGTAGTGAAGTGGGAGATGTGCAATCCAGTAAAACTGATTTGGTATCGAAACGATACATGTCTGGACATGGGTTCCTAATCAACATGCGATCTACTTAGTCCCCTCTATAACCCTCAGATGTTTGTAATAGGTATTATGAATCACCTTGTATACGGTACTCACCACTAAAACACTGTGCTCCGTAAAGTTTCCTCCACCACGGAAAGGCTCTTCCACTAAAAACACACGCTCTTCAGTAGTAAACATTCCCACTAGACTCAGCTTTCACAAGAACCTAACAAGAACACAACTTACAGCGTTAACACTGTCCCTCAGAGGCACTCACTGTCGGCAATAATGAACCGGTATTCCCCACCCTATCACTTCAGTTCAAGGTCAACACGGAACAAGTGCATGCTTATGCCAACCATTGCGGTGAGACTTTGCGTATACAATAATACAATAATAATAATGTTATTGCTTCTACGTCCGTTTAGGCTACTTTGGCATTTACAAACGCCTTGGGTATACAGCAACATGAATGTGCTGCTAACCTAACACATCCCGCAAGGCGAAACCCACGTAGCTCGCTACTGCGGAGAGACTTTACGGACGCTCTGTATAAGGAAAGTAGCCTCAGGAATGATATAGGAAAAAATAAATGTACCATTTGAAGGCTAGAGGTCTGAAGATTAATATGGCGCAGAAGCTATATTTTGAAAATCTTGAAGATTTTGGACGTTCCGGAGCTCCTTAAGAAATTAAATCGGGAGGTGCGTTTTCATCGCTGCCATTGAATACTGCCCCTGAATTTAATATACTGCTCTATGGAAGTGAAAGTTGGACTCTGGGTACATTGGAAAAGAATCGACTTGAATCTGCTGGAATGTGGTTATGGGGGAATATGACAAGAACGAGCTGTATGGAAAGAAAAACCAACCTGGAAGTCTTCAGGGAAGTCAAAGAAGAGAGAAGATTAATGAAGGAAATGGGAAAAAGAAAAGGAAATTTATTGGATATGTCATCAGTAGGGCTCGGATTTTTAGGTGCTAAAAATCGGGAAAATTTTTATTATTTATGTATTAAAAAATACCTGAAATACCGATAGTAGTGGCTACGCTGGCTAACGCGCAGCATTAGGTCATGGGGCCAAGCTCTCTGCTGACTCGGTAGACGCGTGGGTTCGAGCCCCACCGTCAGACGTCCTTGAAATGGTTTTCCGTGGTTTCCCATTTTCAACACCAGGCAAATGCTGGGACGGTACCTTCTGACAGGCCACGGCCGCTTCCTTCCACATCCTTGCCCAGTTTCATTCACCATCATTCATTTCATCTCTCATTAACTCCTCTCATGAGGTTGGCGTCAGGAAGGGCATCCGGCCGTAAAAACCATCGCCACAAATACTTCCATAGCATCTCATCCCCGACCCCGTTGGAATACGGGAATAATAAGGGGTAGACATACATACAAAAATACCTGAAATATGTGACAAAAAATAAAAATATGTAATTATTATTTGGTTTAATAATGTGAATATAAACAATATGCAGTACTCACGAATGCAATTTACGCTATACCTCACCGACTACTGAAGAATTACAATGCACAACGAGATATTTCTTCACGTTGTCCATCACAAATGACCGACAATTATCGCGAAACGCTTCTTCTGAAGGCGCGAAAGTGCGGCAATATGTTTCTTGCCCTCGAGGTATTGTGTAACTTGAGATCGCTGTTTAGCCTTGATTGCTTTACCACATGGTTGGCAGAACAGAACGCCCCCATCAGAAGTAAAATTATACTTAAATTCTGCAACATACTGCTGCAGACGATAACTTGTAGTTGCTTTTACTTTAGGCATCCCCGGCTTCCGCAGTGAGTGGGACGGAGCGGCAAGATAAGAAAAACACAGCTGTAAGCTGACATACGCTCTGCATGAAGATTAGAGAGCTCACAGGTTCAGAGCAAAAGTGTAATAAACTGAAAGATCCATCATACTGATTTTAAAAAATGTTCATATTATGTATTTTTATGTGCTAATAAGTGAAAAGCAGGAATTTATGTATTTATAGACAAGATGTTTAAAATATGTATTTACATTAAAAAATCTTTATTTACCTAAAAATCCGAGCCCTAGTCATCAGACACAACATTTTCATCGTTAACATTCTTGAAGGGAAAATGCTGGGAAAGAAAGGAAGAGGACGGCCTAGGACGAAGTATTTGGAAGATATCAAGAATAGAATGGGATGTGACAATTACATGGAACTGAAACGAACCGCCAACGACAGAAGAGTGTGGTTGCATCGACATTTAGAATATGGATGAATATACTAACGACTTATACGAGGGTTTCTTGAGTATGTTGGATGTTAGCATTGCATTTTTAAGGATGAATGTTTACTACGAGTGTAATTGATACGTCTGACGCGAGGAATGAAGAGTATGACTTTGAGTTCTTTGTTTTTGCGGTTAATTTGTTCTGGGACGTGGAGCATCTTGATGCTTATCACGATGCACTTAATTATGGGCTGAATGTGTCTTATAACCTGTGTTTCTAAGATGACTGTAGTAGAGTTTGTACTGTCATGGATTAGTGTACGTTATGTGTCCCGGGACTACAACTAAGATATGGTCCCAGCATTTGGCACGAAGGATTGAGGTAAACCAGGATGTAAACCACATTCAGGATGGCCACTGTGAACTTCAAATATCAGTAACTGTGCGCGAGTCATCACGTTGGACTAAACCGCAGAGTTTGGAGCTGATTATCTCTGGTAAGCAGTAGAGTTGATTACTGTAGGTAAAATGATGAAGCACAGAAAATCTATGTTGAGAGACTATAACAATGACATTACCACTTCATATCCCAATGGTACTCACTCAACATGTAGAGAATGACATCAGACATCCCATTATATCATGTAGCTCCAAATGTTTCGGGAAAGTATAGGGGGAGGTGCCCTGAACAACACCTAATAAAGTCCCGTCAATTTCATGTGCAGTGGGGGGGGGGGCAGAGGGGGGCTCAGAGCCCCCTTTTTTAGTTTTTGGCGCATAACTTTACAACGGTGCGTCGCACAGAAATTTTTATACTTTTTAAACTTTAACTTACAGAAAACTCGTGGGGAAGGAAGTTGTAGAGCATTACATTTCCTTCGAGAATATATATATAATTTGCTAATTATCTTTGATCTATCGATCGTTAGAGCGTTTTTACGTATGGAGGTCGGTTTCGAGATTTTGCTAGTGAACTGCTCATTATATTACTTCCGTTTTCTTCGGCTTTAACACTCTGTATTACGTTATTTATTGATAATGCAAACGTATATGGTATTTATTACCCATATAACTAATATATATATGAAAGTATGTGTGTCAACTGTTAATTTGGAACACTAATAAACACTAAAAATCTAGCTTAGGCCTTTCAAACGGCGAATATTTTTTCATATCCTTTTAATATGCATGTATAAGACCCCTCCTCATCTGAAATAGAATAAACTTAATACACTGTGAACATTATATTAAGATACGTAGGCCTAAGTTTATTATGATATTGTATCCTATGATATCCCACAAATAAGAGTGTAAGAAAGAAGTAGAGGAAAGAATTGATACTGGGAGATAGTAAAGAGAGAGACGGCGAAACATCGAATTAAAAACCATCAAGAGTAGACAGCAGACGAGATAAACGGAAGGAATAATAATATTCTGGGATATCTGACGACCCAGGAAAGGAAATAATCTCTGGAATATGAGATACCATGGAATGGGCCTAAGCGACAGATCCCTCTCCCAATCCGGTACGGTTGAAAACTCCAGAGATTTTCATAGATCGTGGCTAGTTCAACTGATACAGCAATGGTTGGAGTGTGGTCTGATATGGCGATTGAAGTGACACTGATGTGTGATATGAAAAGTGAAGGGGGACTAACACGAGGGAGAGGCATGAGTGATTCTGTGTTGACGAAATGGGTTGGAGGGTCTCGTTCAGGTACAGCCATATGTCCTTCGCTCAGCTTAGAGCAGTTTGCCGGCGTCCATTCTGTAAATGAAGAACAGCATGTCAACTTTTGAGCATCACGAATGAGCAGAGATGACCAAGACAGAAGAAAGCTTGCACAGTAGTTGGCTGATCACCCGCCTATTGCTGTACGTGATTCTTTGATGTCCCTTTCAGCCGGAGTAATAGGTCCCAGCAACATCAACTGTTACCAAGCATTGGAAATCGGAACCCTTACAAAGGGGACTTTTGTTGGAAGTAACTTTACAGAAATTAAGCATTGTAAGAAAAACGCAGTAGTCTCTTTGGCTGATATGAGCAACACTATCAAACTGGCCAATGAAGTAGTGGTGGTCGAGCCTTTAATTATTTTCCAGAAAACCGTAATTAACAAGAAAACTGAAGGGGATGTAGAGTAGCTGTTGAAGTGTGAGTTTGCCCCATACCCCACGACTCTTTTTGATGAAGGGATCACGAGGAAAACGAAAAGGTCCACTCTCTACGATGCCTTTCCTTCACGCAGTCAAATAGCCAACCTGAAGAACTGTTTCGCGGGAATCGATGGTTGCTTTCTTCCTCATAGGGTAAAGTGGAACAACGACACTAATTTCGCCTCCATCTGCAACCAATATGTGTCTTACGTTATCAACCATTACTGTTACAACTCTGCTGTTGTGTTTGACGTTGATGAAGACACAAGTTCCACGAAATGAGGCGAACAACATCGGAGAGCATCAAGTAAAACATCAGTGGATACAGACTTTGATGAGAACATGGTGGCTACTGTTCAACAGGAAAACTTCATTTCCAACGAATAGATCAAAATTAAGCTGATAACTATGTTAGCGCAGGCCTGGGGTGCAAAAGGTATACTATTCACCATAGCCAAATGAGACGCTGACTGCAGCACTGTCAGGCTTGGATTACAAAATACCCTCATTCAACTGTGGTGGTAGTTGTCGAGGACGTAGATCTGCTCGTCTTATTCATGGCACTCACACCACGAGACAAGAATGTCCTTTTCATGAAGCCTGGACGAGGCAACACAGATGACAGACTGTACTCCTCCCATGAACTTCCGGCCTTGCTATTCTGTCAGTAGCCTACATTCAATTAATCCATGGCCTCACTGAATATCGTACCACTTCTGCTATTTTTGGGAGAAGTAAAGCAAATAAAATGTTTGGAGCGGTAACCTAACGAAACCAAAAGCATCGCTGAAGTTTTTATGGCTCCACGTCCACGCCAGAAGACATCGATAAAACTAGGGAACAAAATACGTGGCACGTCCAGAAAGTAAGTTCCGTTTGGTAATAAAATTAAATTGTGTACAGATACAGAAAAAATATTTATTGCACAACATTCTACACCTCTTAAACTACTTTTCCACATAACTGCCGAACTTTTGCAGGCATTTGACATAGCGTGGCACAAGTTTTTGGATACCTTCTTCATAGAAGTTTGCCGCCTGTGTCTTCAACCAGTTGGAAACATCTTCTTTCAGCTCGTCGACATTATTGAAGTGTTGACCGCCAAGGAAAGGCTTGAGATGTGTGAACAGATGAAAGGCGAAGATGGACGCCACTTCGTTCTTCATCGCGCACTTCACAACGTCCTTCATTGAACTGTCGGACCCATCTTCTCACCTTTGAATCACTCATCGCATTTTGTCCATACACTTCGCAAATTTGCCGATAAATTTCAATTGGTTTCACTTTCCTAGCATTCGGAAAACGAATCACAGATCTGATTTCACAAGCGGCGGGATTTTCAATCAACACTGACATTGTACGAGTAAACATGCACAACAACGCGTACGTGGCTGACAGCGCTCTCCAAATGGCGCACGTTTCTTCTCCTTGATACAGAGCGTCTACCGCGCATATGCGGAACTGCGCTGCAGCGGAACGTACAACTAGTTGAAGACACAGGCGGCACACGTCTATGAAGAAGGTATACAAAAACTCGTGCCACGCTACGACAAATGCCTGCAACATTTCGGCAGTTATGTGGAAAAGTATACTGACCGGCAAAAAAAAGTGGAACACTTCAATTTTTTATGTAATTTCTTACTTTATTCCACTAAAATGTATCGATTTTCCAATATTTGCATTATTCATGTAAATGTTAGATGGTTGGCTACAGAAAATACTGAAACATGTTTTACAACACGCTTTAACTCACAAATTTCGTTACATTTCACAAATCTAACAATTTTCTATTTTTTACTAATGCTCTTTTGGGCTGTTTTTTTTTTTTTTTTTTTTTTTTTTTTTTTCAAACAAAACAGTGTTAATGTTTGCACTGCACTGCACGGGAACACTGGTCACTAAAACGAGTGTTTCCACCCTTAGCGTCCATGACAGCTTGTTAGGCTCATCGAAGATTGGGGGTAATTGGTGGTAATAAACCACCCTAAGAAATGTCAATTTCTATTCACGGTTGTTTCAGATGTGTGTCCTAATGCGTGAAAAGCTTTTAATATGTGATTACATCTTTTTCATGGCAAATTTTATACTTTTTATATTACTGTTCCACTTTTTTTTGCCGGTCAGTGTAGTTTAAGGGTTGTATAATTTTGTGCAATGAATAATCTTTCTGTATCTGTACACAATTTAATGTTATTACCAAACGGAACTTACTTTCTGGACGTACGTCGTATGTTCCTACTGATGTATCAGACACCACTCCACGAGCATGACCTCAATTATCACAGGTACATTTCATTTTGTGTTGCATGTACTAACTTCGTTGAAGCATGCTGTTTGATAAATAAATATTTTATTCTCTTATGTTATATTCACACGTACATGTGCTTCGTCAAATCGTCAGCCACGATGAAAGCAAACTTGTCTTCATTGCCACCTACCTACCTGTTCTATATAACTCGTGCAGTGTGTTTCTACAGGTTCAACACAACAAATTGCAATTGCACATCAAATTTGTCCAGCAAGTGCATTTATTTTTATTTTAAGAGAATAACAGTGGTGTTAATTACAAAAATTAACAAGATGTTCAGTAAAGAACATATAGCCTACTTTCTCCTAAATGCATGGGTATTGTTATAACTCTTTGTCCTTTTCAAGGAGTATGATTGAATGTTGGTTGTAGTAGCTTGTTGAAATACAACGTGCTATAGGGATATTAAACATGAATATGAGGTGCTCTTTGCTAGTGCTACCTCTGTACCAAATTTCGTTCAATTCGGTTTCACCGTGTTTGAATTGATAGGGGGAATCGATTTGCACACATACTTGGCCACCATCTGCAAACTATTGGGCTGATGTTCTTGCAGTTTGGTCAGAATATGTTTCCCACATAAAGATATGGTGTTGCAAAATTTGGAAGAGACTAGATTAATAGGTTGGTCGTAATTACGTTTTAGCTTTTAAAATTTGGGTGGCCGCGATTACGTTTCCGTCAAGATAGCGGTGATATAAAACATGACACTGAGGTGCCCTTTGCTAGTGCTACCTCTGTACCAAATTTCGTTCCATTCGGTTTCACCGTGTTCGAATCGATAAGGGGAATCGATTTTCACACAAAGATGGCCGCCATCCGCAAAATATTAGGCTAATGACCTATTAGTTTGGTCAAAGGATGCTCCCTCCAGAAAGGTATGTTGTTGCTAAATTTGCTAGAGATCGGATGATTAGGCTAATCGTAATTTGATTTAAGCTTTGAACATTTGTGTGGCCGCCATTACGTTTCCGTCAAGATGGCGGCGATATAAAACATGACACTGAGGTGCCCTTTGCTAGTGCTACCTCTGTACCAAATTTCGTTCATTCGGTTCCACCGTGTTCGAATTAATAGGGGGAATCAATTTTGACATAAAGATGGCCGCCATCCGCAAACTATTAGGCTAATGACCTATTAGATTGGTCAAAGGATGCTCCCTCCATAAAGGTATGTTGTTGCAAAATTTGGTAGAGATCGGATGGTTATGTTAGTCGTAATTTGATTTAAGCTTTAAACATTTGTGTGGCCGCCATTACGTTTCTGTCAATATGGCGGCGATATTAATCATGACACTGAGATGCCCTTTGCTAGTGCTACCACTGTACCAAATTTCGTTCCATTCGGTTTCACCGTGTTTGAATTAATAGGGGGAATTGATTTTCACACAAAGATGGCCGCTATCCGCAAACTATTAGGATAATGACCTATTCATTTGGTCAAAGGATGCTTCCTCTATAAAGGTATGTTGTTGCAAAATTTGGTAGAGATCGGATGATTAGGTTAATCGTAATTTGATTTAAGCTTTGAACATTCGTGTGGCCGCCATTACGTTTCAGTCAAGATGGCGGCGATATAAAACATGACACTGAGGTGCCCTATGCTAGTGCTACCTCTGTACCAAATTTCGTTCCATTCGGTTCCACCGTGATCGAATTAATAGGGGGAATCAATTTTGACATAAAGATGGCCGCCATCCGCAAACTATTAGGCTAATAACCTATTAGATTGGTCAAAGGATGCTCCCTCCTTAAAGGTATGTTGTTGCCAAGTTTGGTAGAGAACGGATGGTTATGTTAGTCGTAATTTAACTTAAGCTTTGAACATTTGTGTGGCCGCCATTACGTTTCTGTCAATATGGCGGCGATATAAAACATGACACTGAGATGCCCTTTGCTAGTGCTACCTCTGTACCAAATTTCGTTCCATTCGGTTTCACCGTGTTTGAATTAATAGGGGGAATTGATTTTCACACAAAGATGGCCGCTATCCGCAAACTATTAGGCTAATGACCTATTCATTTGGTCAAAGGATGCTTCCTCTATAAAGGTATGTTGTTGCAAAATTTAGTAGATATCGGATGATTAGGTTAATCGTAATTTGATTCAAGCTTTGAACATTTGTGTGGCCGCCATTACGTTTCCGTCAAGATGGCGGCGATATAAAACATGACACTGAGGTGCCTTTTGTTACTACTACCTCTGTACCAATTTTCGTTCCATTCGGTTGCACCGTGTTCGAATTAATAGGGGGAATCGATTTTCACACAAAGATGGCCCCCATCCGCAAACTATTACGCTGATGACTTATTAGTTTGGTCAAAGGATGCTCCCCCCATAAAGGTATGTCGTTGAAAAATTTGGTAGAGATCGGATGATTAGGTTAGTCGTAATTTGATTTAAGCTTTGAACATTTGTGTGGCCGCCATTACGTTTCCGTCAAGATGGCGGCGATATGAAACATGACACTGAGGTGTCCTTTGCTAGTGCTACCTTTGTACCAAATTTCGTTCAATTTGCGCTCACCGTGTTCGAATTGATAGGGGGGGACAGACATTCAGAGTACACACACTCACTCACACACACACACACACAGACTCACACACATACACATACACACACACACATACACAGACAGACACATTTTTTTCGCCCTGTAGTGATCTCATAAGTCTACTTTCATTTTTTGCAAAAATCGAAAGTAGGCTAAAAATGTCACTTATAACTTATAATTTTTAAAAGAATATTAGCAACCAAATATAACAAACTTTTCAGAACATATATATAGCCTACTCCGATGGGCTGGACTGTAAATTATTAGATCTTGATCATGTTTTCATTCCCATAAAAACGAAATTGTTTTCCGAAATTTTGGGCTCCCCCGAAACATAATCCTATATACACCACTGCGTTCATATACGTTTTAGGTATATATTATTAGTTATATGTTTGATAATACCATTTATGTTTAAAAAATCAGTAAATAACGTGATACAGAGAGTTCAAGCCGTTGAAAACGGAAGTAAAATAATGAGCAGTTCACTAGCAGAATCTCGAAACCGACCGCAATATGTCAAAACGCTGTAACGTTTGACTGGTGGAAGATAAATTAGCATAAGTAAATATATTCTTGGAGTAAATTTAATGCTCTACGACTTCCTTCCCCACGAGTTTCCTGTAAAATGGAAGGCAAACGGATTGGACGGGCAAGTTTGACGAGAAACGTGAGGCGCTTCACATTTTTCGGCAAATATTTTATGTTCACCGGCTCATATTTCGGAGACGGTAACACACGGAGGTAAATATGAATACACCATTTTGTAGGACAATTAATTACCTTTAAATTTGAAAAGTATAAATATTTCTGTGCGACGCACTGTATTAAACTTAAGCGCCAAAAACTACCCCCCACCCCCGGCGCACCTGAAATTGACGGGACTTCATTACGTGTTGTTCAGGGGACCTCCCCCTATACATTCCTGAAACATTTGGAACTACATGATTTAATGCAGCAAAAATTCCTAATTTGACTGGACTATCACTAATGACCCCGTGTTACGGTAGGCCATGCACAGCGAGCATCTGGGTAGGCTACTCATCACAAAATACTGGTACCAACAAAATATATGTTGATGATGATGTTCGTGTGGCCTCCGGAGAGGCCAAGTGCAGGTCTCTCGAGTTGACCGCCGTGCGCGACCTGCGCGTCGTAATGAGGATGAAGTGATTATGAAGACGTCACATGCACCCATTCCCCGAGCAACGGGAATTACCCCCAGTAGATTAAAGTACCTGATGGCTCGACCAGGAATCAAACCCGGTGCACTTCGGACCAAAGTCTAGCGCGCTAACCATTTAGCCACGGATCCGGACCAACAAAATGTGTTGAAACAATTTCAATACGTATTCTAAACGTTGCGCTAAAATCCGTGAAGAAGATGGCATTAAATTGTGCAGCTGCTGTGATGAGCACTGATTTGTTTCATATCCATAATACATTTAGCTTGCCTCGGTGGGTG
Organism: Meconema thalassinum; assembly: GCA_946902985.2. Lineage (NCBI taxonomy): Eukaryota > Metazoa > Arthropoda > Insecta > Orthoptera > Tettigoniidae > Meconema > Meconema thalassinum. Next base: position 926,294,141 of record OX336388.2, read on the forward strand.
AGTGGTTATCGAGTCGGACTACCAACCCCAAGCTTGCAGGTAGTAACATTGACATAAAAAATTCACTAAACAAATTGATATTGATCATAAAATGATTTAAGGTATATTCGTTACTTCATTGACACCTATTCCTGCTCGCTCCTGGCCGTGGTAAGTGATTTTTGAAAGGCGACAAAATCACGATACGCATGTCATACGATGTTGGCTTGTTAAAGAACCCATTTGAATTCAGTAGGCCGTGTTCAAAATGGCAAAATTAATCTCGGGATTTTCTGTCAACACAAAGTTCCTCATTTCTCCACTAGAAAGCGCCATAGTGTAAAGGAACTTAGATATTTAACCTCCCAGATATTCATAGCGCTCAAAAGAGCGATAAAAAAAAAATCGACATGCAAGTTGCCCTCTGCGCGTCAATTAACAAAGTTGTACCCGGCAACCGAGGTCATACGATATTATTATATTATTAATACATATTATGTTACTTTCTTTGTACACATATTACATTTGATCTCTGCTTTATATCATCAGGCCTTTAACTAACTGAAGTTGACTTGTTAATCTGTTTGCAGGATTGCATAACTGAGAAGGCTGTATAAAACTCAATGTTGGATTGTTTGTTTGTTATTTATACAAATCTACACCGTTTCACCGATCTGAACCAAAATTTGTATATTTACCCTTTGTAAACAGACGAGTAATACTGTTCACTTTAAATATCGAACAGACCACTCCATTCCCTGCATTTAGGCCCTTTGGTATAAATCTGCACCGTTTCACCGATCTGAACCAAAATATGTATAACTAGCCTCTGGAACCCTGCGAGTAACACTGTCTACATGAATTTTCGGACTGACCACTCCATTCCGTGCATTTAGAACCTTCGGCACAAATCTACACCGATCTAAACCAAAATTTACATTCTTACCCTTTGGAACCCTGCGAGTAACACTGTCTACATGAAATTTCGGACAAACCACTCCATTCGCTGCATTTAGGCCCTTTGGCACAAACCTACTCCGATTCACCGATCTGAACCAAAATTTGTATGCTTACCGTTTAGAACCCTCCGAGTAACACTGTCCACATGAAATTTCGGACAGACCACTCCATTCCCTGCATTTAGAACCTTCGGCACAAATCTACACCGTTTCACCGATCTAAACCAAAATTTACATTCTTACCCTTTGGAACCCTGTGGAAAAGGGTGTACCTAATGGATGCGGTACATCCTAAGGGATTTAGATAGAATGAGGTTTCGGGCACAAGAGGTGATAATGAAGGACAGTGCGGGAAAAGACCAAAATGTTAAAACTTAGATTTAAATGATATTTATTTAATATAAAGCAAATATATTGGAAGGAATGAATAGCTTCAAGGAAATTGCTTTAAAATTGACAATAAAAATAGTAACAATTAAAAATTACTGAATAAAAGAAGCATAATAAATTAAATTCATCCCAGAGTAGATTAAAACAGAATACTCTTCTGACGGAAAGAATCCGGGCAGAGTTTAAGAAGTGAAAGGGTTACCACCTCTTCTAATGTATGATACAGGAAGTATCAGATCTCCTTAACCATCTTCCGAAGGTAGGCCGGCTGCCGGAGGTCATCAGTAGCTGGCGGTAATTTAGTGCGCCCGCTCGGGCTTGTGCGAGGTCAGTCAGGCATACTCCAGGGTTCCGGGTTCGGAACTAGAGTTGATGATGGTAGATTCTCCTTAAAAAAGCGACCAGCATAGAGAGGCTCTTGGTAGTACCTCCCGCGGCTGGTGAAGTGATGTCCTTAGAATCAAGATTTGCAGAGTAGATCCGTGTTGAAGATTTTGGTTGAAGTGCAGGCTGATGAATTTAGACTGCCCGGCCAGGCAGCCAAGTCCAGCAGAGAGATTATGCCGGCGGAGAAGAGACTCCGGCAGCAAGAGGTACCCCGAGAGGGCAGTAACCCCAGCAGGTATGACGTGAGCAGGTGATCAGTTGAGAAGAGTGGACGAGAGTAGACACTGTAGGCCGGGAGACCTAAGGCTATATAGCGGTAGTGACGTCAGCGCGCCGAACCTTCTAGCATGAAGGTGTGGCGAGAGAGCAGCCAATCACAGCACAGCCCCATGCACATTGCGAGCGTTACCGCTGGAGAGAGCTCAGTACTCGTGAGAAAATGTGACGGTATGGTACGTCTAGAAAGACACTACAGAAAAAAGGTGAGTTGACATGAATATTACAGAAAAGCAATTAAATTGAAACACCAATATTAAACAAATCAGAACACCGCGTTCAGACTGCAATTCACGAAATTAAAAATAATGGGGCAGAAAAATTGAACGTGTGTTTCACACCGTAAGGGAAACATAGCCAACAAAAAACATTCGCAAAGCGAACATGCTGGGAGGGGCGAGAAAAAATTGCAGTAAGAAAGCGCAGAAGTTAGGCCTCGCGTGGCAAAGGAGCAATCATGGTGATTGGCCTAAGAAAATGACCAGCAGAAGTCTGCAGTTTTACCACGCGAACCCTACCATCTCTGCCAGGAAAGCACTCAACAACCCTACCCAAATTCCAAACAAGAGGAGGACTAGGGTCTTTCAAAAGCACCAAGTCCCCCACCTGAAGGTTAGAGCAGGAAACAAGCCATTTACCACGCTGCTGAAGCAAACCGAGGTATTCCAACCTCCAGCGGCGCCAAAAATTGTTGCGCAAACTTTCAATTTTGCGCCAAGAAATGGCTAAAGAAGATTGAGAATTAGAATATAACAAAGGTGGGGAGGCAGTCAATGGACCACCGATAAGAAAATGGCCCGGCGTTAATGGTAGAAGATCTGAAGGGTCATTAGATAAGGGTGATAAAGGACGAGAATTAATTATGCCCTCAATAAAAATAATTAAGGAATTAAACTCTTCATGAGAAAGGGGGGTGTGGCCACAAACACGTCTAAGGTGCTTCTTGGTGAGTTTCACACAAGACTCCCACCGTCCACCTTGATGGGGTGCATAAGGGGGGATGAAGTGCCACTTGAAATTTCTCTGGTGAGCATAATCAGTAATCCTTTCCAGCGCTGAATTTTGAGTAAGAGCTCTCTTAATTTGCTCAGAAGCTCCGATAAAATTTTTAGCATTGTCGGAGAATACTTCTGAAGGAAGCCCTCGGCGAGCAGAAAATCTGGCAAAAGCTGCCAAAAAATAAGCAGTAGAGGCGTTGGTAACTAGTTCTAAGTGACCATACATACAAACAGCGAAATATAGAGTTTTCCAAAAATACATTTTTTGGCCTCAGGAGAATTTTTTCTGTAAACAAAAGGCCCGGAATAATCCACCCCCGTAAAGGCAAAAGGTCTAGCAGGCGCAGATCTAAAGTTGGGAAGATCACCCATGAGCTGAGTGGTAATTTTAGGGTTGGATTTAAAACATGGAATGCACTTCCGGATAACAGAGGTAACTTCATGGACTCCGTTTATGGGCCAATACCTTTCACGAATGACAGAAAGTAATGTACGAGTTCCAGCATGAAGATGCTGGTAATGATACTGACGAATGATTAGGGAAGTGACATGATGCTTTGAAGGAAGAATAATCGGGTGTTTTTTATCCTCGGAAAGATCAGCCAAAGATAAACGTCCTCCAACTCTTAGTAAACCATCAGTATCCAAAAAAGGGGCGAGTGAGGAAAGCCTACTCGATTTCTTAAGGGATTGACCTTGGGACAACACCTGGCATTCTTCAAAGAATATTTCTTGTTGAGTAAGCCATAAGATTTTTGTAGTGGCTAAACCTAATTCAGAAAGGGTTAAATATGGCTTAGGAAAAAGGGGTTGTTCTACCACAAAATATTTCCATCGAAGGAGATAAGCCATAACCCTCACCAATTTATGGAAAGAGGAATATCGCTGCAAGAGAAGGGGAGAGTCAGAAACGAGAAGAGAAGATCCAGTAATCTTACCAGCATCCGGCAAGTCTGATAACTCCGGAAGAGGAAAATTTGGCCAAGCGGAAGGTTCTTGCAGAAGCCAAGAGGGACCGTGCCAGTATAATGTCAGGTTAGCCAACATAAGAGGGGAACATCCCCGAGAAATGACATCTGCAGGGTTCTCCTTGCCAGATACACGATGCCATTGTTCAAAGTTAGACAATTGTTGAATTTTGGACACTCTATTAGCTACAAACACCTGCCAATGCGAGGGAGGTTTGGCAATCCATGCCAACGTGATGGCTGAGTCACTCCAAAAGTAAGTTTTGCTAAATCGGATTTTCAAAGATTGGCGGATTTTGACCGATAATTCAACCGCCAGAAGAGCAGCACAAAGTTCCAGTCGTGGCAAGGATAAGGATTTAAGAGGGGCCACCTTTGACTTAGCGCAAATTAAATTGGAAAAGAAATATGACTGGTCAAAATTGCGGCAAACAATATACGCACAACACCCATAAGCTTTCAATGAGCTATCGGCAAAGATGTGAAGTTCATATCCTCCACGGGAGGGAAAGGGAATAATCACTCGCGGGATAATAACATTGGAGAGATCTTCCAAACTATTTCTATAAGAAATCCAATTTTTTTGCAACTCTGAAGAAACTGGTTCATCCCAACCAGTTTTCAAGGACCAAAGGTCCTGCATGAAAAGCTTTGCTGTGACAATAATTGGCGCCAAAAATTGGAGAGGATCAAATATCTTTGCAATCTCAGACAAAATTTGCCGCTTAGTTTGCGGTTTGATGTCACTGAGATTAATTTTGAAAAAGAAAAAATCCTTTTGAGGACTCCAATAGATGCCTAGAGTTTTGATAGAATTACTTTCTTGAAGAAGCTCTACTGAGTCGTTATAGACTGAAGTTAATGGAAATTTAGAAAGAAATTCTTCCGAATTAGAGTTCCACTTGCACAAGGAAAATCCGCCTCCCAAAAGCAAAGCTGTCAAATCTTTAGAGACCTGCAGTGCTTCAGATACTGACTTAAATGAATGAAGAAAATCGTCAACGTAAAATGATGATTTTAACACTTCAGAAGCCTTAGGAGAATACAACGGGCCATCCTGTTCAGCAAGTAATTTCAACGTACGTATGGCTAAAAAAGCAGAGGGCTTTAGTCCATAGGTTAATGTTTTTAGCCGAAAAATCTTGACAGGTTTAGTAGGCTCGTCGCGCCAAAGAATTCTCTGAAGGTCGCGCTGTTGTTGATCGACCAAAATCTGCCTATACATTTGCTTGATATCAGATATCACTGCGATAGGGAACAAGCGAAAATTCATCAAGACAGAAGAAATGTCAGATTGAATAGGAGGGCCTGATAATAATGTGTCATTCAGAGAAGTTCCATTGGCATCCAATGCAGAGCCATTAAAGACCACTCTTATGTTTTCCTTTAAAATCTCATTCTTCCAAACTGGATGATGATTGAGGTAAATGACTTCAGATGGGGTATAAGAAGCATCATCTTTCTTGGTAACAACCTCCATGTGATCAAGTGCCTCATATTCCTCCATAAATGTGGAGTATTGAGTTTTAACAACAGGGTCACGTTTAAATTTGCTTTCCACAGCATAGAGTGCTCTAAGTGCCCTAGGGTGTGTTTCAAATAAAAGAGGTGGATTATCCACTCGGGGCATTGTTACGACAAATCTACCCTCTGAATTGCGTTTGGTCGTTTCGCGAAACAGTTTTTCACACATTTCATTTTCAACCGAGGAAGGTGAAACTGAATCTATAGTTTCGATTTTCCAAAATCTTTCTAAGTTGTAATCGAGACTTGTATTGACAAAATGACATTGAGAGAAATTTTGAAATGACTTACGAGGGACTTGACCCGTTACTAACCAACCTAGCTTGGTATGATGAACAAACACTCCTGGTGATATTTTAACCTTAGAGCTAAGGAGACATTGCCAAAATACTTGGGCACTGAGAAGTATGTCTACCGGAGCGCTCGTATTAAATGTTGGATCCGCCAACTGAATGTTATGAGGAAATTGCCACTTTCTAATTTCAAAAGAATTACTAGGGGTGTTACTGCCAATAGTATCAATGGCAAGGCAATTCAACTGCAATGTTGTGTTACAATTCACAGTATCTTTGATGTGAACACGAACAAAATGCAAAGATTTAACATTGCTATTGTTAATACCGGTAACCTGAATTAATGTAGGTTGCTTGGGAAGACCAAGTTTCTTAATGAGACGCTCACTTATGAAGTCATGGGTGGCGGCATTATCCAATAGGGCACGTGCTTCAAGCCATCTACCAGATGAATCTTGAACTTTTAATAACACGGTTGATAGTAGCACCTGGGAACTACGAATTGAGCTAGAGCTCTGAGTATAAGATTGCGCATTAGCTCCTGGGAATGCATCTTTAGAACATCCAGGGGAAGGAGCCTGACGTGGCTTTTCAAACCTATGAAGCAAGGTATGATGTTGAGCCTTGCAATGGGAGCAAGTATTTTTAGATAAGCAATCAGGCACCATATGCCTAGTTGACAAACAGTTGTAGCAATATCTTTTTTGAGCTATTAATTTGCGTCTTTCGTCGGTAGAAAGGGCTTTAAAGGAAACGCAGGAATATAACCTGTGAGGTGCTTTACAGAGAATACAATCCGTTGAATTATGCTGAACAGTAAGGACAGCAGATTTGTTTATTTTTGCACCGACTGGTTTCACAACATTAGATTTGTTATCTGCACTTCCTGACATATGACAGGCTACAGCTGACAAAACCTGACATCTATTATTCATAAACGTAAGCAACGAATCATAGGTATATGGCGTGTCATTTGTTAGTTCCCTCTCCCATGCCTTTAAGGTTGATGAATCAAATTTAGAAGTAACCAAGTGAATTAAGAATAGATCCCAATGCTCGACCGGTTGATTCAACCGTGCCAATGCTCTGACATGTAGTTGGACCGTGTCACTTAAGGCTCGCAGTGTTGACAAGCTTTCAGCTCGCAAGGTGGGCAGGCTAAATAAGGCTTGAATATGCCTTTGTAAACATAATTTTTCATTGCCATAACGGCCTTTAAGAAGCTCTATAGCAATGTTATAGTTTTCTCCTGTTAAGGGGAGTTCTCTTATAAGTTGAAGGGGTGGTCCCTGCAAAATGGATTTTAAGTAATGAAATTTCTGAATTTCTGGAAGTGTGGCATTATTATGTACTAATGAACTGAACAATTCAAAGAATGATTGCCACATCTCTTCCTTTCCTGAAAAGTGCGGAATTTCAATTTTAGGTAGCAATGGTTTGATACCATTCCCATGGTCGCTAATTCTTCCTTGAGTTTCCTCTACCTTCAACGCCAGGGTCAAAGTTCTAACTAATGCCACAGCCTGAGCATGTGTATCAAAGTAATTACTCTCTACTTCTTCCCTATCTGATTGATGTTCTGGACTTTTGATTTCAATTTCAAGTTGCACGAGATCATATTTCTCGTACGCCTGTTCAAAAGCTTTTAAACGCTGAGATATAATGTCAAGGTTTTGTTCCTCTTTCGGTAGAGTAGCTAAATATTTTTGAAAACGGGTGAGTTGACCTTTGTAGGCCGCCCGAGAGTTTAACAGTTTATCATCAATTATTGGTGGCATGGCTGGAAAAGTTGGAACAACTCACTCACCAAAGCTGCTTGTGGCACCAGACAGACCTGCTCTCCGGAAAGAAACCAGTTGTATAATATGCTGGGATTGTTTCCGCCTTCCCGCAGATCTCCCGCGCTAGCCACGATATACTGAAATGTATAAAACAAATATTAGATTGCACCAGTTTTTTTGAATTGAATTTGTGGTCTCAGAATGAAGGTTCTGGGTTCGATCCGGGGTTGAGGTACCATGGAAAAGGGTGTACCTAATGGATGCGGTACATCCTAAGGGATTTAGATAGAATGAGGTTTCGGGCACAAGAGGTGATAATGAAGGACAGTGCGGGAAAAGACCAAAATGTTAAAACTTAGATTTAAATGATATTTATTTAATATAAAGCAAATATATTGGAAGGAATGAATAGCTTCAAGGAAATTGCTTTAAAATTGACAATAAAAATAGTAACAATTAAAAATTACTTGTTTCTCCAGGAAACGTAAATTGCGCTGTAACTAACTTTAAAGGATTAAATATAAAATTACTGAATAAAAGAAGCATAATAATTTAAATTCATCCCAGAGTAGATTAAAACAGAATACTCTTCTGACGGAAAGAATCCGGGCAGAGTTTAAGAAGTGAAAGGGTTACCACCTCTTCTAATGTATGATACAGGAAGTATCAGATCTCCTTAACCATCTTCCGAAGGTAGGCCGGCTGCCGGAGGTCATCAGTAGCTGGCGGTAATTTAGTGCGCCCGCTCGGGCTTGTGCGAGGTCAGTCAGGCATACTCCAGGGTTCCGGGTTCGGAACTAGAGTTGATGATGGTAGATTCTCCTTAAAAAAGCGACCAGCATAGAGAGGCTCTTGGTAGTACCTCCCGCGGCTGGTGAAGTGATGTCCTTAGAATCAAGATTTGCAGAGTAGATCCGTGTTGAAGATTTTGGTTGAAGTGCAGGCTGATGAATTTAGACTGCCCGGCCAGGCAGCCAGGTCCAGCAGAGAGATTATGCCGGCGGAGAAGAGACTCCGGCAGCAAGAGGTACCCCGAGAGGGCAGTAACCCCAGCAGGTATGACGTGAGCAGGTGATCAGTTGAGAAGAGTGGACGAGAGTAGACACTGTAGGCCGGGAGACCTAAGGCTATATAGCGGTAGTGACGTCAGCGCGCCGAACCTTCTAGCATGAAGGTGTGGCGAGAGAGCAGCCAATCACAGCACAGCCCCATGCACATTGCGAGCGTTACCGCTGGAGAGAGCTCAGTACTCGTGAGAAAATGTGACGGTATGGTACGTCTAGAAAGACACTACAGAAAAAAGGTGAGTTGACATGAATATTACAGAAAAGCAATTAAATTGAAACACCAATATTAAACAAATCAGAACACCGCGTTCAGACTGCAATTCACGAAATTAAAAATAATGGGGCAGAAAAATTGAACGTGTGTTTCACACCGTAAGGGAAACATAGCCAACAAAAAACATTCGCAAAGCGAACACCCTGCGAGTAACACTGTCTACATGAAATTTCGGACAAACCACTCCATTCGCTGCATTTAGGCCCTTTGGCACAAACCTACTCCGTTTCACCGATCTGAACCAAAATTTGTATGCTTACCGTTTAGATCCCTGCAAGAAACACTGTCCACATGAAATTTCGGACAGACCACTCCATTCCCAGCATTTAGGCCCTTTGACACAAATCTACACCGTTTCACCGATCTGAACCAAATTTTACATACTTAACCTTTAGAACCCGAAGAGTAACACTATCTACGTGAAATTTCGGACAGACCACTCCATTCCCTGCGCCGTTCCACCGATCTGAACCAAACTTAATGTACTTATCCTTTGGAACCCTGCGGGTAAATCTGTCCACCTGATATTTTGGACAACTCTATCTATTCCCTACATTTAGAGCAACAGACAAAATGAACTCGAAACCCACGTTTTAATGCCCTAGAACCATTCATGTCCGTAGTAGTGTAACTGTAAGAATATTTTAATAAGGCTATTATTGGCTGGCAATGCGGGTTGCATCACGTCGCTCCTACCAGTGTTCTGGTGCAGATTTGCGAAAATAGGTACATCTTGCGCTGCTTATTAATTGGAGACACGGGGAGTAATTATTCCCCTTAAAACTGTAGTCATCATGACTACGTATGATAGCGTTTATGGGGTGGCAACATATGCCCGGAACAATCTAGAACATGTTCATCATATCACTTCTAGCACGGACGATAATATCCATGAAGTAGTTGTTACTGTACACGATATAACCATAACGAATGTAGACCTATACAAACCACCAACAGTCCCATGGCCCAGCTTTGTGCTTTCAGTTTCAAATCATCCAGCCATTTTTGCAGACGATTTCAATAGCCACCATGAAAATTGGAATTATGCTCAGAATGACATCTGCGGCACTGCTCTCGTTGAATGTGTTGAACAACACAACTTACACCTTGTCTTTGATGCCAAGGACAAAAGATCATTCAGATCAGGAGCCTGTCAACGTGAATATAATCCAGATCTGTGTTTTGTGACTTGTGACAACAAGGATCAACCTCTTCCAACTGTAAGACGCATATTGGGTGATTTTCCCCGCAGTCAGCACAGACTAGTACTTATAGAGATAGGGTTGTCTATCCCACTCATAACTTCATTCTCTCGCCCTCGATGGAACTTCAATAAAGCTAATTGGACAAAATTTACTAGTGAACTAGACAAATGCATCAGATGGATTCCTGCGAGATGCATGAGCTACAACAGGTTTGTTGGGTTAGTTACTTCAATAGCCAAGAAACATATTCCGAGAGGGTATAGAAAGGAATACGTTCCGGGTTGGAATGAACAAAGTGATGCTCTTTATAATGAATTTATGAAAACAGGTAATCATGTAGTGGCTGATGAGCTCTTACATAGTTTGGATGCAACACGCAAGCAAAAATGGACAGAGACTGTTGAGGAGTTGAATTTTCAACACTCAAGCAGAAAAGCCTGGAGTCTGCTAAGGAAGCTTGGAGGAAATTCTATAGGTCAAAGAGAGCAACCTAGCATTATGCCTCATAAGATTGCCAGCCACATTGTATCGACTTCTATGGTTGCACAAGATAAAGACCATACTCGAATGCTGAAAAGGAACTTCAAAAAAAATAAAAGCATCACTTCCATCAACTTCGTCTTGCTCCGAAGTATTCACCCTTGAAGAAGTCAATGTGGCTATAAAAGACATCAAACATGGGAAAGCCCCCGGATTTGATGGCATTCATCCTGAGTTTCTGTTAAATCTGGGCCAAAATGCTCGAAAATGGCTTGCTCGATTTTTCAGTGATATTCTAAACACAGGGATCCTCCCAAATCAGTTCAAGAAAACTAAAATTATAGCTGTTTTGAAACCTGGTAAGCCAAAAGACGCTCCCCAAAGCTACAGGCCTATTGCATTGCTGAGCTGTTGCTACAAACTTCTTGAAAGACTGATTTATAACAGGATCAGTCCGACTATCTTAGAATACATTCCTGTGGAACAGGCTGGCTTTAAACCTAATCGCAGTTGTTGTGATCAAGTCCTTGCTCTTACATCGCATATCGAGTCTGGTTTTCAACTCCAGCTGAAAACTTCTGTTGTGTTTCTCGATCTGTCTGCCGCTTATGATACAGTATGGAGAGAGGGGTTACTCTATAAACTGTCTCGAATAATACCTTGCAAAACTACCGTGCAACTTATTGATAACATGCTCAGTAACAGACTTCTCCAAGTCATTCTAGGAAAAAGAATGAGCAAACAAAGAAAGCTGAACAACGGGCTCCCACAAGGTTCAGTGCTGTCTCCCCTTCTCTTCAATCTGTATCTCTCTGATCTACCAGATACTCAGTCCAGAAAGTTTTGTTATGCTGATGATATAGCTTTGGCTATAAGGCACAAGGACATCAGTGTCATGGAGAATGTGCTCAATGATGACGTTTCTAGGCTTGAAAGTTATTTCCACAAATGGAGGCTCCAACCAAGTGCAACAAAAACTGAAGTATTATGTTTCCACTTTAACAACAGAATAGCTGATAGTGCAGTTCATGTATCGCTTCAAGGTTCTGTGCTGAGAAATAATAAACACCCTAAATATTTAGGTGTCACTCTGGATCGCACATTATCTTTTAAAAAACATCTTGAAAATACAGCCGCCAAAATTAGAAACCGGAATAATATCCTGCAGAAGCTTTGTGGAACTACTTGGAGAGCTCCTGCAACAACTCTGAGGTGTTCTGCATTAGGTCTTGTCTTCTCCGCTGCTGAATATTGTGCTCCAATTTGGCTGAACAGCCCCCATGTAAAGATAATTAATACCCAACTCAATAACACCATGAGACTGATCAGTGGCCTTACTAAATCTACGCCGACTTATTGGCTTCCTGTCCTCAGCAACATCATGCCTCCTGACCTACGAAGGATAGCTGCCCTGATCCGAGATTATAAGAAAATAATGAGTAATCCAGCTCTTCCTATTCACTGCGACATCCCTGATCTGAATAGAAACCGACTGAAATCTAGACATCCACCCATCAAATATGCTAGAGATCTCACAGGCAACAATTTTAAGCCGAATATCCAATGGAGAAATGAATGGAGCACCAACATCAACCTTGACGCTTGGAGTGACTTAATTGGAGATAGCGCTGCTCCCGGTTTAGACCTGCCAAGAGGAACGTGGACTGCCCTCAATAGGATCCGGACTAACCACGGGGTCTGTGCTGAATCACTCTTCAAATGGGGTAAAATTCCTTCTCCCCAATGTGACTGCGGTGCTCCTTCACAGTCAGTTCACCACATTGTTCACGAATGCCATAGAAGAGCATATCAGGGTAATCGGTCTGACTTGCTGTTGGCAAAACCTACAGCATTGTAATGGATACGGAATTTAGATTTAAAGATATGAGCCTGCCTTGTCATGTGTCGCTGTAATTATGTATATATCAATGTTTATGAGTGTATATATTTATCTTGCATGCTTGTTGTCTGTACGTCATACGATAAATAATAATAAATAAAATCATGAAATTATTATGCCTCTGTATAAGTGCGATGGTGTTGGTGCAGGTTATCAGCTGCAATAAGCGTTGTTGCTTTCAAATTTACTTTCATACATTCCAATCCTTATCCTTGAGCGGTAGTTGGCAATAAATGACACTATGCTACCTGAGGAGCTTGGGACAGCCGAAGTTTTCCAAAGTGCTCTGATTATTTTCCTATGGCGCTATGCGACAAAATACGACAGTATTGATCTCTACTTCACTAACAGCCAAAGAGATATAGGCCCTGGACCAGTGTCTTTTATTTCACATACTCCTCTTTCTAAACATAGTTTTCAATTGGTTTGTAAATGTCATGTGTCAGTACTGTAGTTAGTAAATAGCCATATCCCTATTCATTATTATCATTATCATTACGGGAAAATGACCTGAATGTTACGTCCATTATACTGTACTACTTATCACCCCCGCAACCACCACCACCACCACCGCGAAAAGTTATATTTTTAAAATATTTTTTTCAGTTAGTTTAAGTATCATGTGCCAGTTCTGTAGTAGTATTCATTATCATCCATAAAACAATTAAATCCACCTGGCAAAGCCGGGCACTACTGCTAGTAATCTATATAATAACAAGAAGTTCCGTGACGAACTAAAGAGCCTACTTTTCTTAAAATTTAAGATTCAAGCCAATCTATATAGACCTATCTAGAATTAAGACGAAATTAATTTGGTAATATCGAAATTGCTAATAAGTTCGAAATATACCTGGTATACTATAAATTAGCCTAATAGAGCACTACAGTTGGCAGCTCTGGTGACTGAATATATTCTTAGTTCCATCTCTTAAGGTACAGAATACAAAATTTGGTTGAAGTCCAATGGATAGCATGGACGTTACATGCAGTTAGACGTTGGATCTATCAGCGCACGTAAAATCATGTTGGCAACAATGTCATGCATTTGTTGGTCTGAAATGATCTGAAATATTATGATCTCTTATTGTGCCAAGTTTGGATAAAATCCATTTGTTAGTATAGAAGTCACATGTATTTTAAAATTCGACCTATCAGCTGGCTTAGAGTCATGTTGGCAGCACTGACGCATGTTAGTTTCTCCAAAATAATCTAGAATGTCAGGTAATATACGTGTGCAAAGTTTAATGCAGTTGGCTTACATACTATCTGATATATCAATATTAGGGTAAAATATAGAGACAGCATTTATTAACAGTTGGCAGCCCTGGTTGCTCTTAAGAATAAGTATAGTCATATCATTTATGGTACACATGGCACACACGACATTTGATTGAAAGCCAATTGATAGTATAGAGGTTACCTGTATTTAAAAATTGGTCCTATCAGGAGGCTTAGAATCATGTTGGTAGCACTGACGTATATAAGTTACTCCAAATTAATCTAGAATGTAAGGTATAATACGTGTGCATAATTTAAAGCTGTCGGCTTGCATACTTTCTGATATATTGGTATTTGGATAATATAAATTGAGAGCATTTATTAACAGTTGGCAGCTCTGGTGGCTTTTAAGTATACGCTCAGTCATATATTTTTATGTACACATAGTACATATGAAATTTGGTTGAAATCCAATTGATAGTGTACAAGTTATATGCATTTAAAAATTTGACTTTTAGCAGGCATAGAGTCATTTTGGCAACACTGTCGTGCATGGTCTCCTGGAAATTAATCTGAAATGTTATCATCTATATTTGTGCCAATTTTGGAATATCTCCCATGCATACCACCTTCCAAGATATCCAACATGGAGCTGAAACCTCAATTGTGGTTTTTCAGCAGTTGGTAGCACTGACATCATTTTCAAATATGGGCTTGAGATATTCAGGTATAGATCTTTACTCCTACAAAATTTGGAATTGATTGCTACTGCCGTTTAGGAGCTGATAGGGGGACACACACACACACACACACAGCCAGACAGACAGACAGACATTTGCCCGGATCGATCTCATAAGTCTACGTTTTCCTCATTTTTGCAAAATGTGAAAAGTAGGCTAAAAATGAATCGCTAAATATGTTGCTAAGCGCAAAACTCGAGAACGGTGGGACCATTTGGGCAATGATTTTTTTTTCACCTACACAACAGTCAGTCAGGGTTATTTCTGGGTAGTGATATGCTGATATCTTTTCGAGCATTTCCTTAGTCACTATGAAGATATTAATATTGCAGATACTGAAGACAAATAGTAACTTTTGGTAGCAGTAGAAAATAAACTTATTTCATGTTGATGATTTAGTGGTCTCCATTATTCTGATTTTTGCGTGTAGTACAGACTGAATTGGAGTTCGTTGGTTGGTTGGTTGGTTGGTTCATAAGTGTAGGGGCTGCGACAACGCGGTCGTGTAGCCCCGTGTACTTTGGGTGTGTGTAGAATCTGTCTGATAACCGGTGTTAATTGTGATGACTGTATTAGTGTGTGTTATCTGTTTTTGATGTGTAACATCTTTCCGCTCGGTTGCTGGATAGTTTTGTGGGAGTGATTTTGAAAATTGGGGACGGAAGTGAATCGGGCGAAACTGGATCTAACGGAAGTGGATCGGACGGAAGTGAAGACGCACTACCAGAAAAATGGGACGGAAGTGAATCGGGCGTAAGTGGATCGGACGGAAGTGAAGACGCACTGCCAGCTGGATGTACAATTGAAAATGTGTGTATTGGAAACAAGGCAGTGTGTGCTCTGTAGCGCGAGAATGTTATGGCAATACAGTAGGCAGTGCATTTAGCAGGCACTGGATGACGAGCACAGTGGCAAATGTTTCACCGACTTTCATTTGTCATTGAGCAGTTTATGAAGCTTCACGTTCAAGGTTGAATATCACATGGGGTAGGACAAAGACGACAAATGACATTTAAGTAAGCGGCATTATTGTCAAGCTGTGGGTGAGTAGTCAAATATTAAATGCATAACAGAATGTTGTTATATGAGTGGAATAAAAGCTGTATTTTCATCATATATGAGACTAGGTCATTTCATGATAGTAGGAAGCCATGTTTTGATTGTTTACGACGAACTGTATGAGAGCCTTGAGAATAATGAATGTTATAGTTACTGAGGAATGTGCTCACAGTATTTGAGAGTACTGTCGACGTTGTGTGTCACTTTGTTATTATGAATTATTAATGTAAAAGGAAGGAAGGAAGCTTGTAGTTTTTCGTGTCCGTTAATGTCACGATCATGATCCACGGTACCTCCCTTTTACGTGGAATGCGAACCACAGGACATGGCATTTCAATTCGAAAATCTCACATGTATTGACCGGGAATCAAAACCGGTCTACCTTGGTGAGAGACTGACAGCTTGACCGCTGCGCCACAAATGTGACAGTATCATATCTCCAATTCAATCTATACATTCATCATAGTACCAGTATGAAAATAGAGTGTAAATTATCATTTTAAGAATGTCAAGCTGTGTAGTATACGAGTAGGATAACATGTCAGATGTTACACATCATATGCGACTACTGTAAGGCTCGTATCTTTTTTAAATTTAAGTACAGACTGCAACTTAGAATTTTTCAAATAGTTCTTACTTTTGCCGCCAAGCGCCGCCGTCAACGACTACTAGGCCAAGCTCAGAACTTAGCTACTAGACGCCACCGCAGTCGGCTCTTGGCAACGAACGAAGATACCTAAGGGCGTTGTTTACATTCTTAACCTATCCAATTTAGCTTCACACAGGTGTAATTAGAGGAAGGATTTTTAACATGCCATAAATCTATGACATGGGACCACTGGCTTCACTTCCCCTCCGAAGGAAGGCATACTGAGGGATATTTAACGCTCTTAAAAAATCCGACGGCTTCGGCCGGGTTCGAACCCACTATCTTGGGCATAGAATTGGAGTTCAATACAATGTCATTTATTTTGACAGAACGACGTCTGTCGGGTCATGTAGTAATGAAAAAGATAAGGTTCTCGGTATTCATTCTGTACCGCGCAGCAGTGGGATATTATATGGTTGCCAGATGTTCCGTATTAGCCGGAACAATTCCGTGTTTTTTTTAATTATTATTATTTTTCTTTGTTTTTCTTTTTTGTTCCTTGTTCCGTTTCAATCTTATACGGAACGCCAAATATTACGTTTTTTTTTGTTAATTTGATAATACTGTTTATTCAATTTCACACCAATTTTCAAATGTCCCGCTTCAGAATTGATTGTAATATCTAGCTTGCTTTCTGGTGATACAGGTGCAAGTTTGAAAGAGAAAATTATTTCTATGTCTGTGTCAGATAGATGGTTACATGTTATAGATTTATCAGGGGCAACAAAATTAGGGAATATCTTAGTCCTTGTGAAGTTCATACTCAGCATTTTACCCTCCAATGCTTTTACGGAGAGTGTTTTTTCTGTCGTGAATATCAAACGCAGAGATGATAGGAACAGAAGCTCCATTAGTTTGATAAAACAAGAATTGTTCACATATTACAATTATGACGAAAATTGTAGTGAATTTTATCAGAAGGAACTTACAAATAAATAATCCTTGCAAAGGGTCGTTCATATGAAAAGCACTTGTAAGTTGCTGGTGTCAGGGGACTATTTGATGTTAGCAATATAAAGTTTTAATGTTGTGTATTTGATTATGTAATGCTTATTTAATAAATATGTGTTTTATTTATTACAACATTAAACAATCTTGATTTGAAAAAATAGTACATTATGCAACGAGCCTATAATGGCAATAATTAAGACACGAGTAGCATACAACTGTTTATGTTCGACGATAATTAGTAGTCTATAATAATTTTTAGTTCGAACATATCATCATCATCATTTCCCCTTATCCAGCTCCTGTCGGGTCGGGGTATTTATGGCAGTTCTCCACTTTCCTCTTTCCTTCCACCATTCTTCTTCCACGATCTTGTCCCAGTCCAGATTTATTTTTCTTACGCTGTTCTTCACTGAATCAATCCACCTTGCTCTCTTACCCTTGCACTTTGCCTCCAGCATCTGTCTTGGTATTCTATTTTCCTCCATCCTCTTTACATGTCCAAACCACCTTAGTTTATTCTTCTCAATTCTCTCATTTAGTTTTCCCATCCCAACTTCCTTCCTAACATCTTCATTCCTCACTCTGTCTTTCCTTGTCTTTCCTATCATACTTCTCAGGAATTTCATTTCACTGGCTTGGATTCTACTCTCTTGCCTGCTTGTCAGGGTCCAAGTCTCAGCTGCATAAGTTAATATGGGAACATAGTACACTTGATACATTACCTCCTTGCTTTTCCTTGGTACTTCCTTATCCCAAACAAGTTTTCTTACACTTTGATAGAATGCATTGCTCTGCTGTACCCTCCTGCTAATCTCCATGTCCAACCTACCAGTTTGCATCAATTCACTTCCTAGGTATTTGAACGTGTCCACAATTTCCAAACTCTGACTTCCAATTCATATGCATAAATATCTGTCGAGATTTTGCCAGTTTTATGTACTGAACAGAGCGCATGGCATGCAGAGAATGCCTTGTATTTGACCATGGCCTCCTCGATTACCCCACTATGACATTAGGAAACGCAGTGAAATTTAAATAAGAAGGCCGTTGAACTCAGCGCAGGTGCGATGCTATCCTTATCTAATTGGTCAAACAACTGTTTCTTGAGCTGTGATTGGTGGGAGAAACTGTTTCATAATGAAAAATAGTTAGTGACCATCATTATGAAACAGTTTTCTGACATATAATAGTCAGGGTTGAACATAAACAATGTTTTGGGACGTGTGAAATCAGGCAACCCTAAGGATATATTATATACTTCTTTCTCGCCACTCCCTTTACTCTCAACTCCTCAAGTGGAGATTTTGGAACAGTAAACACTTTGATTGCACAGGCACCAGGAACTACACAAGTAAAACCAGTTAAAAGATGATCCAAGCGGGCAGTTGACACAATTCACTTAACTCTCTGAAAGTTTCTCCAGGATTTGAAGTGGTAATATCACAGGGTTCACCTGAATGACAAGTAAAGGCTGCTGACGACAGACGAACTACCACAAACAATGTGCATTATATAGTTTCAGGTACAGCATGGACCTGACGTTAATGATATCATAATAGTACATTATGCAACGGGCCTATAATGGCAATAATTAAGACACGAGTATGTTTATAAAACGAGTGTATGCGAGTTTTATAATTTCCATACCAGTGTCTTGACCATGGCCTCCTCGATCACCGCACTATGACACTAGGCAACGCAGTGAAATTTAAATTAGAAGGCCTTTGAACTCAGCGCGGGTGCGATGCTAACCTTATCTAATTGGTCAATCAACTGTTTCATGAGCTGTGATTGGTGGGAGAAATTGTTTCATAATGAACAAGTAGTTCCGTGAAGAATTATACAGCCTATTTTCATATATCCTACTTATGTTAACTGCCACTATCAACATACCACATTTCAGTTTGATTGCTGTAATAGATTCGTTTATATTGATAACCGACTAAATATTTCGGATAGTCGCCATGTTGGATTTTATATATGTAGTCCTAGAGTTATGTACTGTTACATGAAGATTATTGTGTACGTGTAGCATTCAAACTTCAATCGCATGATTAGGACACAAGAAGTAAAAAGGGGATTTTAAAATTTCGCACAGCTGCCATCTTGTGGTTATGGAAACAATTGAAATAAATTAGATGCCAGTGGATTAACATTCGTATAAGGATTTACTGTACCAAGTTTCACTGCACTCGGATGGTTAAATTGCGAGAAACGTCCATATGAATATTTATACTTCGCGTCACCGCCATGTTGGATTTGTAATCATCAGGTTATATAAAGTCCTATAGGTGAACTTTAGTTCATAGCCCCTATTAACATAAAAAATTCAGTTTGATTGCTATAGAATCGTAGATATTCAGAGCCGTCTAAATATTCGGATGGTCGCCATGTTGGATTGTTAAATGTATAGGCCATTGAGTCATGTACCATTAAAGGAAAATTATTGCGTAGGTTCATTATTCAAACTTTCACTTCGATCGCATGATTACGACACAAGAAATAAAAACTTAAATTTAAAATTCGCACAGCCGCCATCTTGAGGTTATGTAAACAATTGAACTAAACATTTCATGTACCAGATTTCATTGCGTTTGGAACATTAAATCACGAGATAGTTGTATTTAAAATTTTCAAATTCGCTTGGCCGCCATGTTCGTTTTGTAGTTAACCGGATTTTGAAAGTGTTATAGATGAACTTCCAGTAGTGCCCTCTATCTCCGTACAATTTTTCAGGATGATACCGCTAATAGTTTCAGAGACATAGAATGCCGGTGAAATATTTCGCACATCCGCCATCTTGTGGTTATGTAAACAATTGTACGAAGTTAGATGTCGGTGCATTACAATATGTATAAACATATACTGCACCACGTTTTATTGCGTTTGCTTGGTTAAATCGCGAGAAACGTCTATTTAAATGTCGCAAATTCGCGTGGCCGCCATGTTGGTATTGTAGTAACCAGTTTTTCAAAAGTCACATAGATGTACTTCTAGTAGTTTCCTTTATCACCGTAATAAATTTCAGGGTGATATCGGTAATAGTTTCGGAGATATTGAATGCCAGTGAAATATTTCACACAGCCGCCATGTTGGATAAGTGTGACGTAACAAAATTTGAAGGGCACGGACGGGGGTCACCCGGAAAAGTGCTATGAACTTACAGAGTTTCATTGAAATCGCGACGGCCGTTTAGAAGTTATTAGGGGGACACACACACACACACTCCTCACAAACACACACATGCGCACGCACACACACACGGACAAAAGGTGATCTCATAAGCCTATTTTCCAAATTGAAAATAGGCTAAAAATAGTGTTATAATAACCATCATTATGATACAGTTTTCTGACATATAATAGTCACGGTCGAACATAAATATACAAGTAGTTCCGTGATGAACTATACAGCCTATTTTCATATATCCTACTTATGTTAATTGCCTCTATGAACATCAAAAAAACAGTTTGATTGCCGTAAGAGATTCGTAGATATTGTGAACCGACTAAATATTGCGGATGGACGCCATGTATGGATTTTTAGCCTACTTTTCACATTTTGCAAAAATGAGGAAAAAGTAGACTTATGAGATCGATCCAGGAAAATGTCTATCTATCTGTCTGTCTGTCTGTCTGTCCTTCTGTCTGGCTGGCTGGCTGTGTGTGTGTGTGTGTCCCCCCCCCCCCCCTCTCCTCTCCTAAACGGCTGCAGCAATCAAAACCAAATTTAGTATGCGTAAAGATGAATACCGGAATATCTCAAGTCCATATTTGAAAATGATGTCAGTGCTACCAACTGCTGAAAAAACGCACTAGAAATTTGAGCTCCATGTTGGATATCTTGGAAGGTATGCAAGGGAGATATTCCAAAATTGGCACACATGCAGATAATATTATTTCAGTTTAATTTCCAGGAGGCCATATATGACACTGTTGCCAAAATAATTTTAGGCCTTCTGATATTTCCAATTTTTAAATTCCAATAGCTTCTACACTATCAATTGGATTTCAACCAAATTTTGTATGTAATATGTGTACATAATCAGATACGACTGAGCATATTCTTAATAGCCACCAGGGCTGCCAACTGTTAATAATTGCTCTCTCTATTCTTTTATTCAAATACCAGTATATCCGAAAGTATGCAAGTCGACAGCTTTAAACTATGCACACGTATAGTACCTGACATTTTAGATTAATTTTGGAGTAACCTATATACTTCAGTTCTACCAACATGATTCTAAGCCCGCTGATAGGGCCAATTTTTAAATACATGTAACTTCTATACTGTCAGTTGGATTTCAACCAAATTTCGTATGTGCTATGTGTAACATAACAGATATGACTATAAATATTCTTAAGAGCAATCAGGGCTACCAGATGTTAATAAATGCTGTCTATATTTTTTTATCCTAATATCAACGTATCAGAAAGTATGCAAGCCAACAGCTCTATACTTTGCAAACGTATAGCACCTGACATTCAAGATTAATTTGGAGTAATTAATATAAGTCAGTGCTGCCAACATGATTCTATGCCTGCTGATAAGTCCAATTTTAAAATACATGTAACTTCTATACTAACAAATGGATGTCATCCAAAATTGGCACAACAAGATATCATAATATTTCAGATTATTTCTGACCAGCACACGCATGACGTTGTTGCCAACATGCTTTTACGCGTGCTGATAGATCCAGTGTCAAACTGCATGAAACGTCCATTGGACTTCAACCAAATTCTGTATTCTGTAACTTAAGAGATGGAACTAAGAATATATTCAGTCACCAGGGCTGCCAACTGTAGTGCTCTATTAGGGTACATTATACCAGGTATATTTCGAACTAATTAGACATTTCGATATTACCAACTTAATTTCGTCATTATTCTAGATAGGTTCATATACTGTAGAATAATCATTGGCATGAAAAGTAGGCTCTTTAGATCGTCACGGAACTTCTTGTTATAGGCCTATATGTAGGTCTTAGAGTTATGTACTGTTATAAGAACATTATTGTGTACGTGTAGTATTCAAACTTCAATCGCATGATTAGGACACACGAATTAAAAACGAGATTTTAAAATTTCGCACAGCTGCCATTTTTGGTTATGGAAACAATTGAAAAAATAGATGCCAGTGGATTAACATTTGTATAAGGATTTACTGTACCAAGTGTCACTGTACTCGGATGGTTAAATTGCGAGAAACGACCACGTGAATATTTATACTTCGCGTCGCCACCATGTTGGATTTGTGATCACCAGGTTATTGAAAGTCCTACTGTATAGGTGAACTTATGTTCATAGCCCCTATGAACATAAAAAAATCAGTTGATTGCTGTAATAGATTCGTTGATATTCCGATCCGTCTAAATAGTTTGGATGGTCGCCATGTTGGATTGTTATTTGTATAGGCCATAGAGTTTGTACCATTAAAGGAAAATTATTGCGTAGGTTCATTATTCAAACTTTCACTTCGATCGCATGATTACGACCCATGAAATAAAAAATTAATTTTAAAATTCGCCACCATCTTGATGTTACGTAAACAATTGAACTAAAATAAATACCAGTGCATTACAATGTGCATTACAAGGTGAATAAACATTTGCTGTACCAAGTTTCATTGCGTTTGGATCATTAAATCGCGAGAAAGGTCTATTTCAAATTTTCAAATTCGCTTGGCCACCATGTTCGTTTTTAAATTAACCGGTTTTTGAAAGTCTCATAGATGAACTTCCAGCAGTAACTTACCCTTTATCTCCGAACAAAATTTCAGGATGATACCGGCAATAGTTTCAGAGATATAGAATGCCGGTGAAATATTTCGCACAGCCGCCATCTTGAGGTTATGTAAACAATTGAACGCAGTTAGATGTCGGTGCATTACAATGTGTATAAACATATACTGTGCCAAGTTTAATTGCGTTTGGTTGGTTAAATCGCGAGAAACGTCTATTTAAAAGTCGCAACTTCGCTTGGCCGCCAGGTTGGTTTTGTAGTTACCAGATTTTCAAAAGTCACATAGGTGAACTTCTAGTAGTTTCCTTTATCACCGTACAAAACTTCAGGGGGATATCGGTAATAGTTTCGGAGATATTGAATGCTGGTGAAATATTTCGCACGGCCGCCATGTTGGATTGGGGAGAATTAACAAAATTTGAAGGGTACGGTCGGGGTCGTCCGGGAGAGTGCTATGAACTTACTGAGTTTCATTGAAGTCGCTCAGGATGTTTAGATGTTATTAGGGGGACACACAAAAATCAATCATACACGCACATATCACAAAAGGTGATCTAATAAGCCTATTTTTAGGCTACTTTATATTTTTGCCAAAAATGAAAGTAGACTTATGAGATCTACACAGGGCCAACAATTGTGTGTCTGTCTGTGTGTGAGTCTGTGTGTGTGTGTGCATGTGTTAGCGTGTGTACTCTGAATGTCGCCCCCCCCCCCTATCAATTCGAACACGGTGAAACCGAATTGAACGAAATTTGGTACAGAGGTAGAACTAGCAAAAGACACCTCAGTGTCATATTTATATCGCCGCCGTCTTGACGGAAACGTAATGGTGGCCACCCAAATATTCGAAGCTTAAATCAAATTACGATTAACCTAATCATCAGATCTCTACCAAATTTTGCAACAAGATATTGTTACGGCTGTGAGTTTGTTTCGTCAACTCGCCGCGTGAGTCACAGCCGGCCCGGGCTATGCTCTGCCTCTGTGTGTTACCTGTGCCTTACTCAATGGGGCTGCGAGGACAAAAAGAGATGGTCCAGAACATTCGTGACCCAGCTAGTGATGGAAAACTCGAGAAGCCGTGAATCCTGGACGGTTCTAGAAGCATTCATTGAGTCACCATCCTGCTATATAAAGCGATCTCACCAGCGAGGGAGGACAGTGTTTTTTGAGCGAGAGTGTATACCAGTGCGACAGAGATTATTGTAGTGAAGTGCTGTGTGAATTGCGAAACCCAGTGAGATTCTTTCCGAGCCTGCGGAGCAGTGTGTAGCAGACTCGTAAGTAGCCTAACGGTAGTTTGTGTACTCAAGGAAGTGTACAGGTATTTCGGTGAGTGACAGACTGGCTGGACACAGGCCTGCCTAATTAGTG
Source organism: Meconema thalassinum (assembly GCA_946902985.2). Classification (NCBI taxonomy): domain Eukaryota; kingdom Metazoa; phylum Arthropoda; class Insecta; order Orthoptera; family Tettigoniidae; genus Meconema; species Meconema thalassinum. Next base: position 926,318,357 of record OX336388.2, read on the forward strand.
AACGAACAGCTGCTCGAGAGAGTGAAAGGGGAGAGTTCCCAATCAGAGAGGACCTAGAGTGTGATACTAACTGCTTGTATCTGTTTATTGTGTGGTGAACTGTAAATTGCTAAGACCTGCAATAAAACTACTTTTTCCCTAAAAGGACCACTGTGTTGTGCTCCTACCCACCGTAATCCAGTTAACGAACTTGCCGTTAGGGGTGGCACGTTGCAATATATTTATATGGAGAGCGTCAAATGACTAAACTACGAGGTCATCAATCCAATAGTTTGCAGATGGCGGCCATGTATGTGTGCAAATCGATTCCCCCTATCATTTCAAACACTGTGAAACCGAATTGAACGAAATTTGGTACAGAGGTAGCACTAGCAAAGAAAACCTCAGTGTCATGTTTTATATCACCGTCATCTTGACGGAAACGTAATGGCAACCACCCAAATGTTCAAAGCTTAAATCAAATTACGACTAACCTAATCATCCGATTTCTACCAAATTTTGCAACAACATATATTTATATGGCGAGCGTCCTTTGACTAAACTACAAGGTCATCAGCCTAATAGTTTGTAAATAGCGCCCATGTATGTGTGCACAAACGCCAGTCCCCGAGCCGTAGGATTAAATATTAGCTGGTAGGCTTTTGGGGCCAGTGTCTAATTAATCATCTAGACAGTGCCACCATGTGTATAAAAGAAAAGACCCTAAAATATGGTATTAATTCTGTTTCCAAAACAGAAAAATCAGATAAAGTATGGATAAAACCAAGAAAAATACTAGTTTTTCATCTCATCATGTAAAATAATGATGTATCACCGATAATGCCAGTCCCCATTCCCGTGATAACGCCCTTAAATTTAATTATAAACCTTGTGGGGCATGCTCATTCATTGTCTTAGCCTCCTATTGACAACAGCTGTATAGAGCTATAAAAGACCTTTCGTACGACATATCACACGAGTAAATCGAAGGAAAATATAATAGGGCACCCCCTGGTCCCCTTAAGCGCATTGGATGTTTTGTTGAAATTTACTTCCTAAAGTGATTCCGGGATGTTCTTATAGCCATTTGCAAATTTTGAACGAAATATGTTGCTCAGTTTTCAATTGATGGAGGAACAGACGGACAGAAGGACAAAAGTACAATTTTATATTTATAGGGGTAAGACGGGAACACACACACATTCGCATACACATACACACACACGGACAAAAGATAATCTCATATGCCTATTTTTTTTCATAAAAGGAAAATAGACTAAAAATGTTATTGACTAAGATGTATTAGATTTATTGAATACCTGTGGGTATATCTTTTTACGTATAACTTACTCAATCCAATAATTTGTTCGGTTTTATTTAAAAATTAACATTGGCTATTTCATTTTTTTATTATTTGGTTCTGGGGGTGAGGAGGGGGAGGGGAGTGGGGGGGGGGGGGTGATCTTCATGACCACCCTCCGTAAGTACGCCACTGATTCTGAAAAATAAATCACGAACGTTTTAACTTACCTTACAAAATATAAATAAATATAGACACCATTTGTTTTTAACATATTCTATTGACTCTCAAACAAAAGATACATACAGTATAATAACATGGTTCATTTTGAATCCCATATGATACATTGGACAATTTGTGAAGGAAAATACGTTCGTTATTAACAAGTTACATGTCACTGCTCTTACACAGAGTTCCTTGAACACACAAACCTGGAGTCGCAGCATCAGATGAACACGAACTGTCACGTTTTGCTACGAGGATTCCTTAATCCACACTTCTCGTATAACCTCGCAATACACCCTTAGTTAATTAAAGAATAATTCTCACGTGATAAACAACCGGACTGTTTTTGGAGGTCCTGTGTTCATATCATAAAACCTCCTCTAAAGATTAAGAAAGTCTGGAAACCCTGTCTAATATCACCTTGTAATTCTTATCTTACTGAAAACTGCTCTCATCAGCGGCATTCAGTCAAGTATGTGTCTGTAATTACCTTTGTATTATATATTTAATTTTTATAAGGGTTGTTTGTATGAACACTAGACTGGTGTCTGATCACCAACTGAATTTACACAATATCACAATGACAACATACAGGTGTCTACAGATATTTACCTCCACTGTTCAGGCCGCGTTGATATAATTAAGTTGGTTAGTTGGTTCTTAAGTTTAGGGGCTGCGACAACGCGGTCATGTAGCCCCGTGTATTTTGGGTGTTTGTAGAATCTGTCTGATAACCTGTGCTAATTGTGATGGCTGTATTAGTGTGTGTTATCTGTTTTTTAATTTAAGTACAGACTGCAACTTAGAATTTTTCAAATAGTTCCTACTTTTGCCGCCAAGCGCCACCGTCAACGACTACTAGGCCAAGTTCAGAACTTAGCTACTAGACGTCACCGCAGTCGGCTCTTGGCAACAAACGTAGAAACCTAAGAGCATTGTTTACATTCTTAACCTATCCAATTTAGCTTCACATAGGTGTAATTAGTGGAAGGTTCTTTAACATGCCATAAATCTATGACATGGGACCGCCGGCTTTACTTCCCGTCTGAAGGAAGACATACTGATGGATTTTAACGCTCTTAATAAATCTGACGGCTTCGGCCGGGTTTGAACCCCTTATCTTGGGCATAGAAGCTCAGCATGCTACCAACTACTCCACCGAAGCCGCTGATATAATTAGGCCTACGTCACTTTTAACTACTGCGGCTAACAGAGACGCCGGGATGCCGAAATTTCACCCCGAAGGGGATCTTTAACGTGCCAGTAAATTTACTGGCACGGCTCCCTTGCATTTAAATCGAACCAAACCAAACCTCGTGCCACTACAGCCCATGAATTGCCTACGCCTAACAAGAGACCGCTGCCCAGCAATTTTGCCTGCAGATATTGGGGTGACACGTGGACAACCAACTGGCCCCCTCGGCCGTTAATCTTCTTTTCCAAGACCGGGGCGCTGCCGCACTGTCAGACAGCTACTCAATTGTCTTCACGAGCCTGAGTGCGCCCCATTCCAGCTCTCACGTCAGTTTCTAAAATCCCTGATGGAGCCGGAAATCGAAACCGGGGCCTCCGGGTGAGAGACAGGCGCGTTACCCCCAACACCACTGGGCTGACCTACCTTGCATTTGTGCGTTCTCAAATGCCAGCTGACTGCGTCAGGATTCAATCCTGCAACCTTAGGAACAGCAGGCGATAGCGTTACCTCTGAGCCACGCTGCCAGTCTGTTGATACACTTAGGTCTGGTCTATAACCCATCAGCTGCGGGTTTGATTCCCGGCTCTGCCAAGAAATTTAATTCTTGTTTGAGGGCTGGAACGGGGTACAATCAGCCTCGTGAGGCAAAACTGAGAAAAATGGGATCAATTCCAACCTCATCCATCCTGGTATTGGTTTTCAGTGGTTTCCCACTTCTACACCAGCTAAACGCCGCGATGGTTCCTAACAAAAGGACATGGTTGCCTTCTTTGCAATTTCCACCTGAGTTACAAATAGGCCTACATGCAGTACTATAGACACCACGATAAGACATGTTATCAAACAAATTTTCCACACACCCAGGTACACGGGGCTAAATGATCACGATTTCTAAGCCCTCAAATTAAATAACAACAATACATTTATGGTTTTTCTTCGACGTCATGCCCATGTATCCCCATGTACTTGGGTGTGTTTAAAACCTGTCTGATAATCTTTCAGTGCCATAGTAATGGCTGTACGGGAGGGTGTGTTTGTCATTGTGGCCTCAATTTAGGTTTCATTCCGGTATTTTTCTGGAGTAGAAGAGAGAAACCACGGAAAACCACTTTTAGTTTTGCTAACCTGGGAATCAAAACCCTCTTCTCAACTTCGTCTCACAATTCTGAATGTACCACATTCCAGACGTCAGACCGGAATTCAATTTCTTGGCAGAGTGGGGAATCAAGCCCGGACCTCCACGATGGCAGCCAAAAATGCTAATCACTACACCGGGAGGTAGATTCCACAGTTCAGCCTCGTGTACCAACATTGAACAAATTCCCTATGCCCTCGGCGAAGAAGGATAGTAATTATTGTGTAAAACCACACCTATAACAGATCACTAATCTGCTTGAGCAGTGGTGACACACTTCCCCTTCAAGGAATTATTTATTTATTTATTTATTTATTTATTTATTTATTTATTTATTTATTTATTTTCATTTTGCGTATGGCCTTTAGTGCTGGGAGTGTCCGAGGACATGTTTGGCTTGCCAGAGGCTATAGCTGCTTCAAGCGGACTCCCATGGGGTGAGTTACAAGTTCCGTTAAATTTCAAGTATTTCCAACTTACACTACCAGATATCACTGACACCTAGTAGTAAACGATGGAACTTTGATAGAGGGTTGCAACGAAATCTAACCTAGAAATTTAGCTTCACACAAGTTTAGTTAGTGGAAGGATCCTTTACATGCCATAAATCTATGACATTGGACCGCTGGCTTTACTTCCCCTCCGAATGAAGGCAAACTGAAGGATTTTAACGCTCTTAAAAATCCGACGACATGGGCTGGGTTTGAACCCGTGATCTTGGGTACAGCAGTTCAGCATGCTACCAACTACGCCACCAAAGACGCTCAAGGAATTATTGAATGGATCTAACACCAGGTTGAGATTATTACCACCAAACAGAACCAATGAAAGGGAGGGGCAAGTGGAGCAGTATCCTTGAGCCCTGGGACTTCACTCAAATTCATTTCTAAACCATTTTGAATTAACGTTGAAAACATTACTTAACAGACCAAGTAGCAAAAAAGTAAAATTAACCAATGTCCTCAGTTGTGTCAAACGCTGAAGGGCTAAAAGGCCCGGAAAGGTTTCAAATTTTGAGTCTTGGAGGGCTCTATCAAACTAAAGATACGAGGGCAGATCAAAAGAAAAGTTGCACTTGTCATTTATGGCCTTTTATTACACCACCTATACAACAGCAACACGCTTATAACGTCATACAATGCAACGTCACTTTCCCACATAGTTTCCAAGAGACTCCAAACATTTCTGCGAACGCACAACCAACTTGTCGATGCTGGATGCATAGAAAGTTCCTCCAGCGTTCTGCAACCACACGGAGACAGCGGCCTTCACCTCCTCATCGGTCTGGAAACGTAGACCACCGAGCTCCGTTTTGAGCTAACCGAACAGATGAAAGTCACATGGCGCTAGGTCGGGACTGTAGGGTGGATGTTGCCAGACTTCCCACTTGAAACGCTGCAGCAGTTCGCTCGTTTGGCGGGCCTTGTAAAGTGTTGTGTTATCGTGTAACAAAATTAAACCGGCGCTCAATTACCCCCGGCGCTTCTCTTTAATCGCTTTACGCAACCGGTGCAACGTTTGACAATACGACGCGATATTCGTCCGTGATATCCGTGCGTCTGGCTTCGAATTGCTGACACCACTTTACGATCCCTTGCCGGGAAATGGCCCACTCCCCACACACAGCACTAATTTCACGATGAATGTCCGTGCAATTCTTCCTTTTGGTCCATAGGAATTGGATCGTCGCACGCATCTCATATTTGGTGTGAACGTCCAGTCGACGCGCGATTGTATTTGGCCGCTATTCACACCATACAAGACGAGATACCACAGCGGCCTGCCTAACAGACGTGTGGGCAGTGTCTGTCCCTTTCTCCGCTGTGCCCACGTTTGCGACACACAGCGCGCTGCTGCAGCGCGTTAGTGCAACTAACTTTTTTGATCCACCTTCGTACAAATTTCGAAAACCACTTCCGGTCTAAATGCAGTTCCGGAAATACAGTCTAAAGTCGCTTGTTTCTTTACTCGATTTATTTATGATACAAATCCTAGCCAAATTTACTTATCTACATAATTCGTTCTTTGATGTGCTCCTCGGTTCAACGCCGTAAGGCATTATTTCATTTTTTTTTTGACAAATCTAATATGAGTCTTTGTGGGAATCTGGATCGGTTTACGATGTACTTTTCTTCTGCAATAAACCAAGGCCCGTATTCGCGGCAGTATTAAAGGTGCCGAGACGTCCTCATAAGACCGGGCAGCGCTTAGTTTGAATGGCTTATGGTCCGCACGTGGCGAGGAATGTTCCATGGTCTTTGAAAGTTGTAGACCCACCTAATTCAATAATATATATCTTATCTAGGTTGGCAACACCCCACATAAACACATGTCGCACTGACTCCGCACAGCACATATGAACAGGGGGGAGGAAGGAAAAAAACAGCGTCGTTGAGATAACAGCCCATCTCAGTCGACCACACCTGGAGTAACAGTGAATACGAAAACTGCGCGTAGCTCCAGCAAGGAAGACAACCAGATAAGTAGTAGCCTGTAGTATTACAGTTTAACCATAGTGGATTTTTACAACCATATAATCACTCCAAATTAAAAACTCCGGATATCTACCACCATTTAGCATTTCACCTAACATCATATATACTGCATTTAGCATACACCGACAGTTGCAGTACCAATACTGCAACTAAATAATTGTATATATTGTAAATATTTTCACCTGTATTTTCAAACATAGATTTTATAGCCTAAGTGTAATGGATCTGATGATGATCGCTTGACGATCGAAACTGGTCATCCTAGTGTATTTATTTATCTCATGTAATTTATTTCAAGATTAGGGCATAACCCAGCTCTTTTGGGTACATTCGTGATGACCGACTGAAAAGTACTAAACTCTTGTCTAATGTGAGTCAATGAAACTCTACTATATGAGGTTGATTAGATTAGCAGTCTCCCTTTTCTACCACTACGAGTGCTAGTGTGAGGCAATGCAGAGTTTCACTTAAGCCCTCATAACTACCTCCGGTGTGAAGATTTTTTAAACAATAAAAAGTGACAGTCAGTCTGAAAGACTAGACTTTGTATCATTTTAAATGCTACAAATGCTGAAAATGCTAGAAAGGCTGGGGGCTTCGAGCGAAGCTCGAAGCCAAAGACTCTTGATATGTTAGAAAATTATCTGCATAATACTTATCTTGCTTATCTTGTTTCAAATTACTCGCGAAGTGCAAGTGCAAACCAAGGGCAAAGCAAGGTCCAGCGCGGGGGATGCCGCACGCTCACCAGAGCGCGCGGGGACTTGCCCCTTCCATCCAGTCTAAAAACACTTATAATGGGCGGTGTATTGAAGATAGAGATATGCTCTCGCGGACTTTTTGTAGAACTTTCCATGCTGACCAATTCTTACGCTCAAAGTATATTGATATTTTTAACGGTTTGCCCAGCGAAAGCTTAAGAAGCGCATGGACGCCAAGTTTGATTTCGACTTTTTTCACTGAAAGCGTTACTGCTTGGCTTCCTTTGATCATACATAAATTATTTTCTACAGAATCTTTCCTTGAGATATCCTTTACAGAATGGTGAAAACCGCATCAGAATCCATCCAGTGGTTCTCGTGATTACCCGTGACATCCAAGAATCGGGGATTTTTGTCTTATACTAACGAAGTAGAGATAGTCGGGGTACACATGCACCAAGCGGTACTATTACGTAACACACCTCAGTGCATATGTCCGTCCGTCACCGTAACGTAACGCCAGACCCCAGCGGAACGACGAAGTCGACAAGATCATTTAAAATGATAAAAAATGCCTGAGGATATTGAGCCAAGGAACACAAATAAATAATTACGTAAAGAAGTTAATTTGACTAGGATTTGAATCAAGAAGTAACAGAGCAAAGAAACAAGCGATTTTAGGCTTTTTAGGGAAACTGCATTTAGGCTGGTAGTGATTTATGAAATCTTGGTTTTTAGTTTGATAGAGGAATGTCCGATACCTTCCAAATCACTGTTGGTGTCCATCAAGGATCAGCCTTGTTCCCCTTGCTCTTCATTCTCTGCACGAACGCCATCACAAATGACATCCAAACCAGGCATCCATGGACATTATCATATGCCGATGATGTCATGTTAGCTAACGAGACCCATGGACGCCTCGAACAGCAAGTACAAGAGTGGAAGATGCGTCTGGAAGAATTTGGGATGAAATTGAACCTTAAGAAGAAGGAATACCTGGAATGCAGTGACCAAACTGATGGCACGATCGCTGTTGGTGTGGTTCAACTTAATAAAGTGACCCAATTCAAATACCTTGGGTCATGCATCCCCTCAGATTTCAGCATGATTCCTGATGTCAAAACAAGAGTCACTGCCGCACGGCACCAAGTTACTGGAGTCCTATGCGATAAGAAAATTCCATTGCATATAAAATCTAAAGTATATCGCACAGTGATTAGACCGGTGGCCCTTTATGGATCTGAATGCTGGCCTACAACATCGAAGCACGAACAGGTGCTTCAAGCAATGGAAATGAAGATGTTGCGGTGGTCCAATGGCTTGACTCGACTGGACCATATTAGGAATGATGCTGTGCGGAAGGATTTCAAGGTTGCCCCAATCACAGAGAAAATGTGTGAATCACGTCTACGGAATGTGCTCCGTAGCAGTGAAATCTCAGTTGCTAAGACTACCCTTCAACTGATTGTGGAGGGTCGTCGACCTCGAGGGCGACCTCAAACACGCTGGCTGGATAAGGTGAGAGATGACATGTGGCTCGCTCAACTCCGCCCCCAGGGAGCTATGGATCGATTGAAGTGGAGGAATCATTGCAGGAAGGCAGACCCCATATAAATGGGAAAATGTAAAGAAGATGATGATGAGTTTGATATAGGTCTCCAAGACTCACAATTTGAAACATTTCGGGGCCCTTAAGCTCATCAACTTTTGTCACAATTGAGGAAATTGCTTAAATTTACGGTTTTGCTCAGATATGTCTGCTAAGATATGTTTCCTCGGCCTAGGCCCGTGATCGCTCACTACGGCCCTGCCCATAAACGTTGCCCTTCGTGGAAAGTATAGAGGAACATTGTTCAGTTTTGAGGCAGGTGCGTGAATGTTGGAAGAGAATCTTTGTAGACTACCTCCGACTGCCATCGCACAGTGGGTCAAAATCGAAATCTAGGAGGACAAAATTATTTATTTTGAAAATTAAAAAATCTAAATTTATAACTTCTAAAGCATTCTCATATAATTGCCGCTCACTATTCTGGGACACAAACGCATCTTAGTGTAAGTCTGTCACCACTGTTCGAGCAGTCTGAATTGGAGGGTGAATGTAAGTGGCTGTGGTTTGGTTGTCTTCGTGGTTAGTGTGATGCTTTTAAGATGGAACATGCAACTGAAGGTATGATCTTTGTAACGTATTTCAGTTATTAATGGCCGTAATTGTTACGTAATTTTAGCTATATTTGCATTATATAATATTTAATTATAATTTTTAATATTATATTTTCACTTATATTTTTCGTATGTCGCGTCACTCTGCGTCACTTTCTACTTAATGTTAAAATGTACATAAAGTCTTGTAGTTTACGCCTGTTATAAGAATATTTGCATATTTTTGCAACCTACTTAGTTATTTTACGTTTTATAAGATGCTGCGCAACCAGTTCTCACACGATTACAACTGTTTGAAGCACTGGGTTCGACAATTATGTCAAAAGTGGAACTTTGTGACTTTGTTAAAAGTAAATTAGAGGTAGAAAATTGTTCTGAAGAAATAACTGAATGCTTTATCCAACTCCTAGTCATAGACAATTTCTTGCATGTGTAGACGTAGCTTAAAAAGGTCTTAACTGATGTTTATTATGAAGTAAATAAATGATAGACGTTGGTTTCACTCTAAATTCATGATTAAAATGTAAAAATAATTTTGTCCCCCTAGAATTCGATTTTGACCCACTGTGCTACGGCCCTGCCAGAAAACATTGCCCTTCGCGGAAAGTATAGAGGAACGTTGTTCAGTTTTGGGTCAGGTGCGTGAATGATGGAAGAGAATATTTGTAGACTACCTCGGACTGTCATCGGTATGCTGTCATTTTGAAATAGTAACAACCCTTATGCTTGTAAATACGTATAAATTGGTCATATTATTTGTTTAGAACAAAAGCCTATGAGACACTAAATGCATGTAATACCGATGGGCACTGCATTTCAAAATGTTGTGCTTATATCAGATGTGCGTTTTCTCAATTTCTTCTTCGATTGGATGTTTTTGCACGTTTTTAATGTAGAAATACACGCCAAATGGTGTGCACTATATGAAAGGGAAATCATAACATGTCACAAAATTGATTTTGTCGTATCTGAGTTTAGTCTCAGTATGGCCGCCATACATCAGAATGTCTCGTCGTAGTTTTTGTTGTCGTCACTGTGGACGTAGGAGAAGTAGTAACCGATGTCGTTGTAGATGGCGCGACAGACACTTTCGTCGTCGTCGGTGTTGGCGTCTTTGCTACGGGAGTAGTAGGGCGCTTTTCAGAGTCCGATTCACCGTCGGTGTCAAACTTCCTCGATTCTTCCTCATCTTCGCGATGTCGGGACACGTCCAGGGGAATGACAGAAGCTCCGCGGGTATGTAACTGCATGGCCAGTTCGGCACTGTGAAGGTGGTTAGCTGCAGGGGCGTACAGATGCGAATAGAGCCACTGGGAGGTCGGTGGAAGCAGCGGGGCGTTCAGGAAGAAGGCTGCAGCCGCTGCAGCGCTGCTGAAGTAGGCAGAGTGCGGGTGGTGCGAGGCTGAAGGGTGGTGGTGCAGCAGGGGATGGTGATGAAGAGGATGATGAGGGAATCGTGGCGGAGAGGATGCAGGGGCAGTGGTTGCTGCTGGAGATGATGATGATGATGAGGGAGGTGCCGGGGTGATCTCATGCAGTGTTGGACCACCGTCTTCAGGCGTAACACTGGGAGGTGACGGCTTGTGCAGTCCTGGGCGGCGGGTGATTGCGGGTGATCCACGTCTCGGTGCCGTGGTTAGTAGACCTACTGGACTCACTGGAGGTCGGGTGTCATGAGGCGCTGGACTCTTGCCTCCGTGGTTTGCCACACTGATGCTGATTGGTCCCAGTGTCTCAGCAGGTGAACGCAAGTGATGGTCCGAAACTGAAACACATCACAAACGAACCATTAGGAATCAGCTACAAATCAGTAAAGAAGACATAAACAATACGGTTAGTATTCGTAACTATTCAGCTTCCAGAAACAAAGCTGATGTCGGTAGGAAAGAAATCCAAAAAATTATAATGCCAGGTAGGAGGAAATTAAATGATGCAGGTGGAACATTTCAAGTACTTTGATAGTTTATCCTATAAGGGCAAGTGACCTCGCTGTTCCGCCCATTATCTCCGTTTGATATCTATATTTTTACTGTATTATTTTATCATTTTAAATGATCTAGTCGACTTCGTCGTTACGTTACGGCGACGTCACGAAATGTACCGAGAATGCACTGAGGTGTGAGACGCCATAGTATCGCTTGGTGCATGTGTACTGAGTTCACTGGTAATAATAATATCGTATGGCCTCGGGTGCCTAGTGCAAGCTTTGCTATTTGACACCCAGAGGGTAGCTTGCATGTCGAATTTCGTAGTTCATTGACTATGAAAGTCAAGGAGGTTAGATGTTAGATATCTAATCTCCTTGAACACAATAGCGCTTTCTAGTAGAGAAATGAGGAACTTTGTGCTGGCGGAAAACTCCCGAGATTAATTTTGCCATTATGAACTCGGCCTACTGAATTCAAATGGGTTCTTTGACATGCCAACATCGTATGACATGCGTATCGTATTTTTGCCGCCTTTCAAAAATCACTTACCACGGTCAGGGCCGAACCTGCAATCTTGGGGTTAGTAGACCGACACGCTATCCACTCACCCACCGTGGCAAGCTAGTTCACTGGTGAGCTCTGGCGTTACGAGACGGCAACGATACGGTGAGCATGACGTCATCCAGCCAGCTCCCTCCTTTCACCGTGCACTCCAGCTCCCCCATGACTTTTAACTTTCTAGCGTTCTGATTGTTTCTTGATCATCTAACATGTCAAGAGTCTTTGGCTACGAGGGAAGCGAGAAGCCTCCAGCCTTTCTAGCATTTTTCAGCATTTGTAGCATTTAAAATTATATAAAGTCCAGTCTTTCAGACTGACTCTTTTTATCTACGTTTTATTAAAGGAAAATGTTTACTCTCAGGATGGCCGGGAGTGTCCGAGGACATGTTCGGCTCGCCAGAGGCTGTAGCTGCTTCAAGTGGACACCCATGGGGAGAGCTACAAGTTCCCTTTCAATTTCAATTAGTTCCAACTTGCGCTACCAGATATCACTGCCACCTAGTGGTGAACGTTGGAACTTTGATAGAGCATTTCAACAAATTCTAACGTAGAAATTTAGCTTCACACAACTTTAGTTAGTGGAAGAATCTTTTACATGCTATAAATCTATGACAAGGGACCACCGGCTTTACTTCCCCTCCGAAGGTAGGCATACTGAAGAATTTTAACGCTCTTAAGAAATCCGATGACTTCGGCCGGGTTTGAACCCACGATCTTGGGCACAGCAGTTCAGCATGCTACCAACTACGCCACCGAAGCCGCTGGTAGTGTAGTGAAATAGATATAGTCAAGGCCGGTAAGAGTCAACACAGTGAGTTATCCATTACGATAATCTGTATTTTAGAAGATATTGTAACGCGAGCATGCGTCATCGGGCGCAGTATATACTCCTGACTGGCACTGGTAGTGGGATAACACCAGTGGAGTTTTAACTAATGTGGAGAGCTATCTACGAGACACAGTGGTGACACCGGAGAGAGAGCTCTGAGTCATAGAGTGTCTTCTTGAAGGGCAAGCCAGTACGTGGTTTAGAGCCTTTAGATACTCCCTCACAGGTTATCAAGACTTGCCATGGTGGGTGAGTGGTCAACGTGTCGATCTACAAACCCCAAGCTTGCAGGTTCGCTCCTGCCCGTTGAAGTGATTTTTGAAAGGCGGCAAAAATTACGACACGCATTTCATACGATGTTGGCATATCAAAGAAACCATTTGAATTCTGTAGGCCGTGTTCATAATGGCAAAATTAACCTCGATAGTTTCCGCCAACACAAAGTTCCTCATTTCTCTACTAGAAAGCGCTATAGTGTTCTTGGAGATTTGATATCTAACCTCCTTGACTTTCATAGTGCTTCAAGGGACAACGAAATTCGACATGCAAGCCACCCTCTGGGTGTCAAATAACAAAGCTTGCACCCGTCACTGGAGGACATACGAAATTATTATTATTATTATTATGATTATCCGTACATTACTCAATAATACGACCGACCTTGCTACAAGAGAGTTGGTTGGTTGGTTCTTAAGTTTAGGGGCTGCGACAACGCGGTCATGTAGCCCTGTGTACTTTGGGTGTGTGTAGAATCTGTCTGATAACCGGTGTTAATTGTGATGGCTGTATTAGCGTGTGTTATCTGTTTTTTGTTTTTTTAATTTAAGTACAGACTGCAACTTAGAATTTGTCAAATAGTTCCTACTTTTGCCGCCATGCGCCACCGTCAACGACTACTATGCCAAGTTCAGAACGTAGCTACTAGACGCCACCGTAGTCGGCTCTTGGCAACGAACGTAGAAACCTAAGAGCGTTGTTTACATTCTTAACCTATCCAATTTAGCTTCACACAGGTGTAATTAGTGGAAGGTTCCTTAACATGCCATAAATCTATGACATTGGACCGCCGGCTTTACTTCCCCTCCGAAGGAAGGCATACTGAGGGATTTATAACGCTCTTCCAAGCTGGGAAGATTCAGGATATCTCATACATAAGATAGGGGTAGCTGATACGAGGTAGTACAAATGATTGGTGGGATAAATACTGTAGATGAAAGCAACTGCTGGAGGGTACTCTGCGATAACAGAGGCTGTTTGTATGAACCGACTGATATAGAGGGATCATGTGATGAGAATAGAAGAGGGGGGGGGGGGGGGAGGGAGTTGCCTAGATTAATAAACTCGGCTATAGAAGGTATAGAAGGAGGTGATGGTTGGGTTCTGTGTTCAACCATTTCCAGATGAGATCTGTAGAAGCAAAGGAGATCGTAAAGCTAACTGACAATAGGAGATCTTGAAGGTGGCTCGTTCGCAGACAGTGGCTTGCAGACTGGACTGGACGATAAAACACAAAACAGTCTCAAATGAAAATGAATATATGAATTAGTTAATTAAATAATCAGTTATTTACTAATAATATAGTAATTGCCTTTCTTTGGACATTCACAATTAAAAGCAAAAGCAAAGTCAACTCCGTACAGGGCATGGATGCCCGGGGAGTAGTGGAGTTTAGAGCCATTCACTTTGCTGAAATTCTTCACAAATTTAAAAATTTCATTTTTTACGGCCCAGTACATTCATTTTCTTCATGGCTTATTTTTAAGACTACTTTCCTTATATTTTTCCAATACCATGATTCTTCTTCTTATTTTTCTCTCTATTTTTTACTAGATTTCTCTTTGAATTCTTAGTTTTCTCTCTATTAGACAGTAATACAATATTTCCAAGACAGAAAACGGGAGTTGTGGTATCGGAGCATACCTCGTCCTAAAACCAAAACTGTCGCCGATTCCTGAACTAACTGAAAATATTTTGTTTTCAGTTTCTTGCTAAAATGAAAAAATGAAAATCCACAGCCTGCTTCCAGTCTCCGACCGGGTCAGGAATGGAATGAATGAAGCCCCTATCTAGCGGCGAGGATATGAACGTGCCGGCTGCCGAGGCCTGACGCACTCCTCTGGGGCAATGATTAAATGAATGACAGATGAAATGAAATGATAGTGGAGAGTGTTGCTGGAATGAAATTGTGACAGGGAAAACCGGAGTACCCGGAGAAAACCCTGTCTGCCTCCGTTTTGTCCAGCACAAATCTCACATGGAGTGACCGGGATTTGAACCACGGACCCAGCGGTGAGAGGCCGGCGTGCTGCCGCCTAAGCCACGGAGGCTTCTCTTGCTAAAATACATTTTATAATATAAAAATTCCTTTTATTCCGCAACTTTCCAAGATGCAAAGTTACAAAGTAATTACTCCTTATTTGTGTTATATTTTAAAACAGCCTTTTTACAAAATTTTACCTCGTGGAAATTTTCATGAAAATTCTGTTATACTGTAATTACGCCATATTTTAAGGAAGACATACGCCCCAGAAATAATACAATTAGTTCTTGTAAATAGTTTCTGAGAAAATTGTAAATAACAAGTTTAAAATTAATAACAAGTTTAAAATAACATGGACAACGTTGCGGCTTCCCTTAAATGAAATGTTGTTTTAAGAGGCAAAACAGCGAGGTCATCAGACAGGCGTTGTACCGTGTAGGTAAATAATCGTTTACATGTTGTAATTCCCTTCTGTTGTGAGAGATATCTGCTGCCGTATATTGTTCTCCAGCTCCTCTAGAGTACAGGTAATTGGTCTGTACACTTTGTATTTTAAATTGCCACACAATTAATCACCAACGGGCTTAGGCCCATGCTTCGATTAGTTACAGTAAACACGCAGGGTGGTACAGGAGCAGCAACATAATGCAATGATGTAACTTCCAAAGTTACTGTCTGTCAGCTGAAGGAGAACATTTTCAGCATCTCTGTGAAAAGTAAGTTCTAACCTTTAACTCGTGACGTGAGGTCATCCAGACCCCCAACAAATAATAATAAAAACATCTGTGCTTCTTTAATTAAATCATGCATGAAGCTGTTGTTTATGTTACCTTCTTATCTGTGTGCTGACACTTCACACCCTCGTTGATGAAAGTTTAGTGACCCTGATTAGCTCACCTAGTTAGGTTGACGTTAATGTACTCTGTTACGGTTTCTACCTCCACGCAATCTGCGACCCGAGTAAGGTTAGCTGGCGGAAGCGTGCGCGCGCCTGGTAGCTGGCCGCTGGACCCGCTCAAGCAAAAAAATTACCCTGTACAAAGTGGGGGGTCTTCCCTTCTCATTAAGTACGAGAGGGTGGATCTTGCATGACCTAAAATGAAGATGGCGATGAAGGGTCTCTTGGAGTTCTAAAATTTGGAGTGGAGGTTGTGGTACTCACTGGAGGAGAGCCTGGTAGGTGAGGTAAGGGCCGACTCGTGCCCTGCTAGAGCCAGCATGTGGGGCAGCGGCGGTGGATGGAGGCCGGGTGGAGGTCCACAGTGGGCCGGCAAGTAGTGGTGAGGATAACCACCTCCGTGACCCCGACCAAACCAGTGGGGCTCCATCCCAAGGTGGTGGGCGATACCTGAAACACACAGACAGTACAGTATTAGACAAGATATTGTATAGTAATTCTATGTTGTAGTCTATTATTATTATTAGCCGGCCCCGTGGTATTGGGGTAGCGTGCCTGCCTATCACCCGGAGACCCCGGGTTCGATTCCCGACTCCGTCAGGGAATTTAAAAATTGACGTGACGGCTGGAACGGGGTGAACTCAGTCTCATGTGGACAATTGATTAGCTGTCTGACAGTGAGACCGTCCCCCGGTCAAAAAAAAAACAATATTAATGGCTGAGGAGACCCGACGCACTGACAACGCGTCATCCCAATATCTGCAGGCCAAATGGCTGGGCAGCGGTCACTTGGTATGCCAAGGCCCTCATGTGCTGTAGTGTAAGGGGTTATTATTATTATTATTAATAATAATAATAATAATAATAATAATAATAATAAAATAATAATAATTATTATTATTATTATTATTATTATTATTATTATTATTATTATTATTATTATTATTATTCATGGGACAGCCTCCGTGGCTTAGGCGGCAGCACGCCGGCCTCTCACCGCTGGGTCCGTGGTTCAAATCCCGGCCACTCCATGTGAGATCTGTGCTGGACAAAACGGAGGCAGACAGGTTTTTCTCCGGGCACTCCGGTTTTCCCTGTCACAATTTCATTCCAGCAACACTCTCCACTATCATTTCATTTCATCTGTCATTCATTTAATCATTGCCCCAGAGGAGTGCGACAGGCTTCATCAGCCGGCACATTTCATATCCTCGCCGCTGGATGGGGGCTTCATTCATTCCATTCCTGACCCGGTCGGAGACTGGAAGCAGGCTGTGGATTTTCATTTCATTATTATTCATGGATCTTGTAACTACTAAGTGATGTCGAATTGGCTCTGAAACGAGACATAGAGGGTTTTATAGATGAGCTGAAAGTATCCGTCACTAAACCCAACAGTAGAGGGCAGGAAATGGCAATTGTGGAAATGGATAATCAGAATGCTGAGAAATTATTGGAGACTGACCGTATTAAGGTCGGTTTCATATACTGTAGGGTGAGGAGAAGAGCGATGGTAACGCGCTGCTTTCGGTGTATGGGTTATGGCCATATAAGGAGGAATTGCAATGGCCCGGATAGAAGCGGCCTTTGCTACAGATGTGGTCAACTGGGTCATAAAGCCGCAGGATGTACGTCAGACATGAAATGCGTGCTGTGCTCTGACTGTAATCGGGAGGGCTTAAACATAAGTCACATCCCTGGAACAGGTTCTTGTACAGTGTTTCGAGAGGCACTCGCGAAGATTAAAGAAAAAACACAATGACGAATGTCCTACAAGGGAACCTGAAACGAAGCATAATCGCTAATGATCTTTTGATACAGCTAAAATTTGAAAGGAAAACAGATATTCTCCTGATCAGTGAGCAATATCGAAACTTGGACATGCTGGGCTGGTTGTCGGATCCCCTAGGTACGGCGGCAATCTGGATACCGGATCTGAGCAAAATCCATGTGGAGGATCACGGATCCGGAGAAGGGTTCGTTTGGGTTAAGAGTGGTGGGATTACGTACGTAAGTTGCTATTTAACTCCGAATGAACATATTCAGGACTTTCAAAGGAAGCTGGACAATTTGGAAGATACTGACCGTGAGATGGAAGGTGTTGTGGTAGTTGCCGGTGACTTCAACGCCAGGGCATTGGAATGGGGTATGCCACATCAAAATTCGAGGGGACGACGAATTTTAGAGTTGGCAGCCAGATTAGGATTGGTCGTGGTGAATACAGGGACCTCAACGACATTTAGACGACCTGGTTATACGGAGACTAAACCAGATATTACGCTGGTGTCGGATCATCTGGCAGCCTTGGTAGTAGAATGGGAAGTGATCGAGGATTATACTGCCAGTGATCACCAATATATCACCTTCCGGATTTTACAAGATCAGCAGCCTCAGAGGCACAACACATTGAAGACAACACGTTGGAATGTATCGCGCATCGACGAGGAGAAATTTTCCAATGTACTCGAATCAGTACAGACAGGAACTAGTAACATTGTTGAGGAATTAGATCTAAGAGTTTCTGTTGAGGAACAGGTGGGGGTCACTCTGCGTCTCTTGCACCTAGCCTGCGAAGCGTCAATGCCCCGGAAGCGTCTTCGAAACAATAGACGTCCAGCTTATTGGTGGACTGACGAAATAGCTGATCTTCGAAGAACTTGTCTTCGACTCAGACGAAGAGCCCAACGTTCAAGACATCGACCAGAGGTTGATTTGAGATCCGCTGAGCACCTTGCAGCTAAGAGAACCCTTCGAAATGCCATCAGAAGACGTAAGACTCTGATGTGGCAGTTGTTAGTTAAAGAAGTAGACGTAGATCCTTGGGGATTAGGCTACCGAATTGTCACCAAGAAACTCGGCTCCATGTCCAATACCTTGTTGGATGCACGGACGATGGATGATATTGTAAACGAGCTATTCCCTACTCACCCTGTGCGAATTGATGTGGGTGACGTACTTGAGCCGGAATTCATTCCTCTATTTACCATAGGTGAGCTGAAGGAAGCAGTAGGCTCCCTTCGGAATAAGAAGGCTCCAGGCCCTGACGGGATACCAGCGGAAGCTATGAAACTAGCTCTCAAGGTTTGTCCGCAGCTACTGCTTGAAATGTACAACTGTTGTCTGAGAGCAGGTGTCTTTAGTGCCTGGTGTATTCTTGGAATACACGGTACGAGAGAATATAAATTTTAATGCTCTTTTCTTGTTCATTTCTTCCTTTTTTTATCAAACACCAACAGTGATCTTCTATTTTCTCTTTGTTGGTCACGTCTCTTATGTTCTTTGTGAGTCTGTTCTAGATATATATCTTCCATGACCCACCTAGCGTCATCTAGCAGCGAATCTCAGAAGCTCCTCAATTCTTCCTGGTGCAAGAGGACTTCCTTATCCATCTGGCCACCAGTTCTCGTTGCCATCGCCAGCTATTATCTCCGTGATCAAGAGAACTTCGTCTACTCTTTCACCCACCAGGCTGTGCTAGTATCGCCTGCTATCAACTCTTTGAAGACCATTTCCTCAAGAGAATTTAAGTTTACAATGTTGGTCATGCTTATATGTATTCCTTTTGTCTCCTACCCCCACTATTTTTCCCTTCCTTGGACCCTCCGCGCTTCGCTGAGTGGGTCTCACTTGTAAGTCGGCAGTTGACTTGGTCAGTCAAGGCTCAACCAGAGCCAGTCTCCTCAAACCAAGAGGCACTCTCTACATTCTACGCCATGTTGGCACATTAGGTATCCGTCAAAGGGAACTTCATCTTCGCCATGCAACAAAGATAAGTACAGACTTAAGGTTTTAACCTCATCTTCATCGGTTTTAATTCTACATGCTTCAATGATCATTTTATAGGCAGTGTGAGATTACTTATTTGGGGCAAAAATCATCCTTCGCGGGATTTGCTATGTTGGGCTTTTGTCTGTCTATGCCAACCTTAATAAAAAGAAGCTTTTCTTAAGCTATTTAAATGAGAAATCTTCTCACCACGTGGGATATTATCAAATACCCGCTGTCTATAAAATACCAAGCTAGTTCCTCCGCTGGATTAACATTGGCTCCATTCTTCCTTCTATTAGGATCGTTCTGGAACCTTCCAGATCCTGTACTTAATCTACAAGTCTTGCCGTTATGTACTTTTCACTCACTTGTGAGAATACTATTCAAAATTGAAGAATCTTCCTTCTGAATTAAAGCTCAATAGCTAATTTTCTTCCACCGTTGGAATGTACTATGGCGCATTTAATTGTAATACACAACTTTCTCAAGCAATAGACTTTCGCCTATCTAGTGCTACCAGTCCTTTTTCATCATTGCAATAACTTTCTTTGCCATAAACGTTCGTGTTACTACAGTGAACTTTTCATCCATTTAACAGACTATAGTGATAACTAGTGCTTGTTCAACTTTTCTACCGCGTCGCGATCGTCCGTTTACCTTAAATAAGGCCATGAACATTGATCCTAAATCCCAATTGATCTTTCCTAAACCTTATACTAACAAACCATATTAATAAAATTGTTACTCTAGATCATTTTCAATGAGGTGTCACTCTAACGAAGTGCCCTTCCATCTTTCTTGTTTATCATTAATTAATTTCTGCATAACCACGTGTTTTATACACGGTTCAAGCTTACATTGTTTCTCCCTTATAATCAGGGAAAACAATTCTTTCAACTCATGAGTGAGTTATTTCTAGGTCTCACGGAAGGGAAACTGCCCCATTTGTCTCGTGATTCCTACTTGAATATAGGAAGTCTAGAACCTTCCTTTTGACTTTCTCTTCAGGTTTCACAGTAAGTGACCTGCTCTATTTTGCATAGCTATCATAAAAGTAATTCTGTATAAATAAAAGAAGTTATAGGAACTTCTTTTTCATTCTACCTGTTCTCTTTTTTTGTTATTTTTGAAGTTGTAACTTTTTCTAAGATAGGTACGCAGAAATTTCTTATAGTACACACCTTGTACTCTATTTATTGTTAAACTTTAATCACCTTAATTGTCTTTAAATTTTAAATTTTTATCTTCGCTATTTTAAATCCTTGCTAGGATTTTATAAAGGTTTGAAACCTAATAAATTGTTAATTGCCTGGCGCAAACGTTTAATGTTTTCTGAGGTCTGTGACCCCAAAGTTGTTAACCAAATTGAAAATATATATTTGTTAAAGTTATCAACTTCCTTTGAATTGTTAAATAAATTAAATATTTGTTTTTGGATTTATCATTTCGCAAATTCAACGGTTAGGCAAGATCCTGGCTTTCCTAACTCTTCCTAGGTTCATGCCCTCTTTAATACGCAATAAATCTGTTACTATTTGTCTTGTCAGACTATCACCCTTCCCCATAGTAGGCATATGCATGCTTGAGAGGGAATACGCTAAAGCCATTCTCTGGCAAACCGCCCAAGTCTTAGCTGCGGTTCCCGTTAGCTTCGACCAGGTCCTTACCCACTTTTTGGTATCAGAGAGCGGATTTGCGGTGGCAACCGCCTCTGAGTGCATTTAAAGTTAAATTCATAACTTTTGTGGGACTCTCCTCCTATTTTTCTATCCTTTTTCTCCAGTCCGAAACCCACCTCCTTTTCTTTATCATCTTCCCTTGGTGGTTAGGTTATTCCTCAGCCAATAATCTACCCAGTGCCCGTTGGAAAATGGCTCGACTAGTGCTGATTAAAAAAGGAAAGGCAGTCGGTATCGCGCCATCGTCCTTCAGACCACTATGTATTTTAGACATTGCGGGAAAAGTGCTGGAGAAGCTATTAAAACCTCGCATACTGTCGTCTATTCAAGCCGCGGGAAATCTGTCTGACAGGCAATTTGGCTTCCGCCGTGGGCGATGTACAGTAGATGCAGTACGCCTAGTAGTTGAAGCTGCGAATCAAGCCCAGGAAGGTAACCACTATTCTCGGAAAATAACACTTCTGGTAACCTTGGATGTGAAGAACGCCTTCAACTCAGCTAGGTGGATAGATATGGTTGAAGCTCTTCAATTCACCTTCCAGTTGCCTGCATATCTCCTGCGTATAATGAAAGCTTATTTGAAGGAGCGTACCCTGTTATATGACACTGCAGACGGCCAGAGGAGGAGAAAAGTCACGGCAGGAGCAGCGCAAGGATCTATCCTGGGCCCGGATTTGTGGAACATGTTGTACGACGGCTTACTGCGCATGGAGATACCTGAAGATACATTCCTTGTTGGGTACGCTGATGATATTGCAGCGGTGATTGTAGCCCGAGATGCGGTTCTGGCTCAGTGGAAACTCAATCAGGTAATGCGACGGGTGAGTGGTTGGATGAACGCTCATGGTCTGAATTTAGCTATGGCGAAAACTGAAATAGTCATGTTAACTAGGAGGAGAATGGACACTATAATTCCCATGAAAGTTGGAGAGGTGGTCGTTCGAACTGGAGCCACTGCGAAGTACTTAGGATTTACTCTTGACACGAAACTGACATACTGGTCTCATATACGGAAGGCAGCAGACAAGGCGGAAGTAGTGACAGCTGCCATTAGTAGATTCATGGCTAATGTGCATGGTCCTAGAGAAAGCAAGCGTCGACTACTGTTGTCCACAGCGCAGTCTATTCTCCTGTATGGAGCTGAGATTTGGTCTGATTCGCTGAGGATAGAGAAGTATAGGAAACGCCTAGCTGCAATTCAGAGGAGAGGAGCTCTGAGGGTGGCGTGTGTTTACCGTACAGTTTCGGAACCTGCAGTTCTGGTTGTCTCAGGTGTTGCGCCATTAGACTTACTCGCGCAAGAACGTAAAGACGTATACTTCCGACGAGTAGAACTGGGCAAGGCTCAAGCCCTGAAGGAAGCCGTAGCACGCAAGATGGAGCTTTGGCAGCAGAGGTGGAATGACGATCACAGAGGAAGATGGACAGCTCGGCTGATACCGAGTCTGGTCGAGTGGGCGAGTAGGAAACACGGAGAAACTAATTACTTTCTGACACAGATGTTGACAGGTCATGGCTACTTTCGGTGTTACCTTCATCGTATGGCCAAAGTAAGGAGTCCAGTTTGTATTTACTGCGAGAACGAACGAGATGACGTTTATCATACGTTTTTCGTCTGCGATCGTTGGGCAGCGGAAAAACAACAACTTGAAGCTGAGGTTGGTCCAATAACGCCGGACAATATAGTTTGCATTATGCTGAGGAACGAGCTCAGCTGGTATACAGTCGCTTTCTTTGTTGAGGTGGTCCTTCGTCAGAAGAAGTCGGATGGGGACTTGCTCGATTTAGTCGATTGAGTCTGCGATCCGCGGACTATGAATGGAGAAGTAAGATGGTGCTTGTGAAGCAAAGAAAATGACTCCATCCTGAAGTAATACGAAAGTGGTCCCGGGATGGGTTTTGTCAAGAGGACAGGGTGTGGTTTTTTAGTGGGTAAGAATCCCACACTCTTGAGGAGTGCGGACCCTTCTCAAGGTCTTATGCAAGATTTTTCCACTTCCCTCGTAAAAATATATATATATATATTATTATTATGGACAACTGTTGAACTTAACTCAGTGCATAGAAGATGGTTTTGAAGTTCACAATGTAACTGGAGTGGCATTTGTGGATTTATCAGCAGCGTATGACACTGTCAATCATCAGATAGGCCTAATATTAACTAAGCTGTACAATCTGACTAAGGACCCTAGCCTAACCAACTTCATTTCCACTATCTTGCAGAATCGCAGGTTCTTTGTTGAGTTTCAAGGACATCGTAGCAGATGGAGACCACAGAAGAATGGTCTCCCACAAGGAAGTGTGTTGGCTCCAATATTATTTAACATTTATACAAATGATCAACCAATTGCACCAAACTGCAGGAGCTTTGTGTATGCTGATGATCTTGCTTTGGCTACACAGTGCAGAGACTTAGTATCAATGGAGAGCAATCTCAATAATGCCCTTGAAACCCTCTCAAGATACTATACTACAAATCATCTCAAACCTAATCCATAAAAAACACAAGTATTTGCTTTTCATCACAGAAATAGGGAAGCCGAACGTAAGTTAAATGTTGTATGGTCAGGGGTTACATTGGAAAACTGTTACACTCCAAAATACTTAGGAGTAACACTCGACAGGTCTCTCACATACAAGAAACATTGTATGAACACTAAGCAGAAAGTTTCCACAGGGAACAATCTCCTCAGAAGATTAGTCGGATCGCAGTGGGGCAGCCAACCAGCAACCATCAAATCTTCTGCATTGGCATTATGTTATTCCACCGCAGAGTACGCA
Organism: Meconema thalassinum; assembly: GCA_946902985.2. Taxonomy (NCBI): domain Eukaryota; kingdom Metazoa; phylum Arthropoda; class Insecta; order Orthoptera; family Tettigoniidae; genus Meconema; species Meconema thalassinum. Next base: position 926,342,251 of record OX336388.2, read on the forward strand.
TGTCCTGTTTGGTATAACTCAGCTCATGCCAAACAGGTGGATGTGGCTCTCAATGATACGTGCAGAATAATAACTGGGTGTCTCAAATCCACTCCAATTGAATGGCTTTACCACCTCACCGGGATAGCTCCACCTTCTGTTCGAAGAGAAATAACAGCGAACAAGGAAAGGAAGAAGGTGGAGCATGAAGGAACTCATCCGTTGTAAGGGTACGAATTACAAACACCAAGACTGAAATCTAGGAAGAGTTTCCTAAAAACATCAAAGGAACTCACAACCACCGAAAAAAATGCTGGACTACAATCTTGGAAAGCTAAAGGTCTTCTTCCTGGTGCCTGTACAACACCATCTGAAACTTTACCACCGGGTCATAACGAGGCATGGATGACATGGAAATCGATAAATAGGTTGAGATCAGGAGTCGGCAAATCAAGAGCTAATATGGTAAGATGGAACTACGCTAAAGACGGAAACATCAAGTGTGATTGCGAAGAAGATCAGACTGTAGACCACATGATTCAATGTCGTATGTGTCCAACCACTTGCACAACGGAGGATCTACACCTGGCCTCAGAGAATGCACTACAAGTCGCCAAGTTCTGGTCTAATTGTATTTAGTGAAATGTTTTGTATTGTGTAACATGTTTCTGATACGAGAATAATAATTTTAAAAAATTATTATTATTATTAGTTACTGCACCTTTTTAATATACTGTATCAGCGGTATGCAGATATCATACATGGAGACCACCTCGTGATGTAGCAGCTAGCATTTTTCACTGCCATCTCGGAGAACTAGGCTCGATTCCCGGCACTGCCAAGGAACTTAATTTTGATCTCAGGGATTGAACAGGGTATATTCAGCACCGGGAGACAAAACTGAGTAGAGGCGGGTTCGATTCCCACTTTGTACTCAAAATCAATCTATAATTTCAGACACTATACTTGTGTAAAGTTGAGAACTATTCACCAGCATACTTTCTGATATATTGTAACCCATGCATGGCAGTGTTGACAACATGATTCTCCACGATCTGATAAGTTCAATGTTTATTTGCACGAAACTTACATAGTAACGAAAGGAGTTCATCCAAATTTTGTACGTGCAGTGTATGATTCAGGACATAGCTATGCATTCCATAAGTGTCTGCTGGGCTACCAACTATGTACCAGGGGCGAACTATATTATTTTACACTTTATTGTTTTCATCCCAAATGAAGTACATTACACATCAGTTGTTACGTCCACCTTCTCAACATAATCTCCTTGTAACTTTATATACTTTTGCCATCGATGTGGCAGTCTCTCCAGACATTCCTGAAACCATTATTTCGGATTTTTGTGTACCCAAGCATTGATAGATGTGTCCGGAGGTTTCTTCATTTTCCCAAACAGATGATAAACACTTGGTGCCAAGTTGGGTGAGTATGGTGGATGTGGCAGCACCGTGAATCCCATTTGATCAATGGCAGCGGTGGTCTCTCGGCTAATGTGGGGGCGAGCATTGTCATGTTGCAGAAGCACACCGTAAACTATTTCCCTGACCTCTCAGTTTGAATGGTACGACGTAAGTGCTTAAGTTTTGCCAAATATGCTGCACTGTTAATCGTGGCCCCCAATTCCATCCAGTCAATGAGTATGATGCTCTTTCTGTCCCAGAACACTGTCGCCATGCGCTTGCCAACTTATGGCACTGTTCGACATTTCTTGGGCGGTGGACTGACACATCGATGGCAAAAGTGCATAAAACTACAAGGAGATTATGTTGAGAAGATGGATGTAACAACTGATGTGTAATGTTCTTCATTTGGGTAGAAAAACATTGTGCAAAACGTCCTTCGTATTAATAATCTCAATTCTTTGAGCCCCAGATTCATTATCTCGGAATATGTGTACGGAATACACTTCAAACTTATCAAACTGTAAGTGTAAGATGTGTTAGACACATAGAGAGTAAATCGTCAATGTTAAAGCTACCAACATAATTCTGTGCAAGCGTATAAGATCAATGTTCAACTACATAAAACTTCCATACTAACAAAGGTATTTCAATCAAATTTCATATGAATAATGTATTCATCAAGGGATTTAATTCAGTATATATTTAGAATGATCAGGACTACCAACTATTGATAAAAGCTCTCCATAATTTTGAACCCTAGTACCAGTACATTTCAATGCATGCAGGCAAACAGCTCAGAATTTGGCAGATGTATAGACCATAATATTGTGTAGCTTCATTTCTAGTAACCCATACGTGACAGTGTTGCTACCAAGATTCTAAGCATGATGATATGTTCAATGTTTAACTCCATGTAACTTCCATAACATTTAATGGAAAACCAAAAAAATTCATATATTCTGTGCATGCCGTAAAGGATATACTCGTAATTGTGCACATTCTCAGAGGCCGAAGACTTACTAACCACCTAATAACTCTCTCTGAGCCGTAGACTCTCAATATCTCATAATCCATAGAAGGAAACTATTTCAAACTAACGGTAGTGTTCTATTGCGTTACAATATTTCAGGTTGTTGTTTGAGTCTTCAGTCTTTTGACTGGTTTGATGCAGCTCTCCATGCCTTCCTGTCCTGAGCTAATCGTTTCATCTCTACATAGAAACCACACCCTACATCCGAGACAATCTGTTTAACATATTCTATCCTTGGTTTACCCCTATAGTTCTTGACCTCGACCCTTCTTTCCATAACTAAGCTTGCTGCTATTCCTGGGTGTCTTAGTATGTGTCCTACCAACCTATATCTTCTCTTCATTATCAGTCACCACAAATCTCTCTCCTCTCCCACTCGCCTTCATAACTCTTCGTTAGTAGCCCTATCTACCCATCTGATCTTCATCATTCTCCTGTAACACCACACTTCAAACGCTTCAATTCTCCTCTTTTCTGCTGCACCAATAGTCCAAGTTTCACTTCCATAGAGAGCCACGCTCCAGACAAAGGCTTTCAAAAATTACTTCCTAATACCTAAATGTATATTCGATGTCAACAGAATCCTTTTTTTTTTTTTTGCTTCGTCCATCCCTGGTTATTTTACATCCTAAGTAACAGAAGTCTCCTACTTCCATTAGCTTTCCACCTCCCAATTTGATGTCCATAGAGGTTTCTGATTTATTTCGGCTGCATTCCAATATTTTTGTTTTACATGTATTAACTGTCATCATGAGTTCTTTCCTCAATACGGAGTCCATACCATTCAAATCCTCAGGTATATTTCCGAAAATCATAATTGGCAGTATTACCAACTTAATTGGGTAGTTCAATTTATTAATCTAAATAATCTTATATAGTTCAATAATTGGTGCAAAGTTTAAATTTTAAGAAAAGTAGATTCTTTTAGTTCATCACGGAGCTGCTTGTTGTAGTGTAATCTACTTTATCAATCTATGAAACTGACCATTTCATTAATAATTTTTCACCAATTTTATTGGCATATATTTCTTGGGAAAGATGTGGTGCTTTTACAACCTGATGAGATGAAGTCGATACATCAGAGAGGTCATAGGATACGCGAGTTTTTGAAGAAGTTTGTTCTCGTCTCACCTTTCCTGCCCCCCAGTCGCTTGTCCTTTCAGAAGTTTTTTCCACTGGGGTAAATGTCGGCGTCGCAGTAAAGGCGTCGCCCTTTAGGGAAGAAAGGGTTTCTGGAGCTGGCTAATTACTCGTCTTGAGGGTCACGTGGTGTCAAGTGACAGTGAGAAGGGCACCACACAGCATTCTGGCTGGGACCGGCTGAACACGTGCACTTCGCTCCAAGAAACTCAGAGAGTGAATCTTTCGCTCTGAATCTCGTGGTCCAAGGTACGAGACTCGCAACACCACAGTTTATAGCGAGCTTGAAGTTCCACGTGACTCTTAACTTGAGCTCCCTATCAAATGTTTTCGTGAGAAACGTGTAAAAGAGTTTTAATAAATAATTAAAAGTAAATACCGGTAATTTATTTCTAGTCAATTTTATTTACGTCCATGTTGGTTTTTCACACGAGCTCAGTGAGGGATACCACCACTACCACCTCTACGAGCAGTGTCCTGGAGCTTGGAACATCTGGTGGTGGGTGATACAACTGGGGAGGTTGATCAGCGCCTCGCCTAGGCGGCCTCACCTGCAAAGCGAACAGGGGCCTCATGGGGGATGGGAAGGTTGGGGAAGATTGGGAGGGATAGGCAAGGGAGAGGGAAGGAGGCAGCCGTGGCCCTTCAGTAGGTAACATCCCGGCATTTTCCCAAAGACGAAGTGTGAAATCACTGGAAACCACTTCGAGGATGGTTGAGGTGGGAATCAAACCCCCTCTACTCATTTGGACCACCCGAGGCTGAGTAGACCCCGTTCCAGTCCTCATACCACTTTTCAAATTTCGTGGCAGAGCCGGGAATCGAACCCAGGACCTTCGAGATGGCAGATAATCACGCTGACCACTACGCAACGGAGGCGACTAAATACCGGTAATTATGATCTATATATTTGACAATTTTTAGCCTGTTTTCAATTTTGAAAAAATAGGCTTATGAGATCACCTTTTGTCCGTGTGTGTGTGCGTGTGTGTGTGTGTGTGTGTGATTCGTGTGTGTGTGTCCCCCCCCCCCCCCTAATAAAATCTAAACGAAAGGAGCGATTTCAATGAAACTCGGAAAGTTCATAGCACTATTCCGGGCGACCTCGACCGTGCCCTTCAAATTTTTTTACGACTCACCAATCCAACATGGCGGCTGTGCGAAATATTTCACCAGCATTCAATATCTCCGAAACTATTACCGATATTACCCTGACATTTTCTATGGTGATAGAGAGAACTACTATAAGTTCACTTATGTGACTTTGGAAACCTGGTTACTACAAAACCAACATGGCGGCCAAGAGAATTTGCGACTTTTAAATAGACGTTTCTCGCGATTTGACCAACCAAACGCAATGAAACTTGATACAGTATATGTTTATATACATTGTAATACACCGACATCTAACTTCGTTCAATTGTTTACATAATCACAAGATGGCGGATGTGCGAAATATTTCACCGGCATTCTATATCTCTGAAACTATTAGCGGTATCTCCCTAAAATTTTGTACGGAGATAAAGGGCACTACTGGAAATCCATCTATAAGACCTTCAAACACCGGTTAACTACAAAACGAACATGGCGGCCAAGCGAATTTGAAAATTTTAAATAGACCTTTCTCGCGATTTAATGTTCCAAGCGCACTGAAACCTGGTACAGGAAATATTTATACACATTGTAATCCACTGGTATCTAATTTAGTTCAATTGTTTACATAACCTCAAGATGGCGGCAGTGAGAATTTTAAAATTAAGTTTTTATTTCTTGTGATGTAGTCATGCGATCGAAGTGAAAGTTTGAATAATGAACCTTCGCAATAATTTTCCTTTAATGGTACATGACTCTATGGCCTATACAGTTAACAATCCAACATGGCGACCATCCGAAATATTTAGACGATACTGAATATCTACGAATCTATTTTAGCAATCAAACTGCATTTTTTAATGTTCATAGGGGCTATGAACTTAAGTTCACCTATAGGACTTTAAATAACCTGGTGATCACAAATCCAACATGGCGGCGACGCGAATTATAAATATTCACATGGACGTTTCTCGCAATTTAACCATCCGCGTGCAGTGAAACTTGGTACAGTAAATCCTTATACGAATGTTAATCCACTGGCATCTAATTTATTTCAATTGTTTCCATAACCTCAAGATGGCAGCTGTGAAAAATTTTAAAATCTCCTTTTTACTTGTTGTGTCCTAATTATCCGATTGAAGTTTGAATACTACACGTTCACAATAATCTGCACGTAACAGTACATAACTCTAGGACTTACATATATAAAATCCAACAAGGCGACCATCCGAAATATTTAGTCGGTTCTCAATATCTACGAATCTATTACAGCAATCAAACTGAAATTGTGTATATTGATAGTGGCAATTAACATAAGTAGGATATATGAAAATAGGCTGTATAGTTCTTCACGGAACTACTTGTTAAATAGTTCCCATGCTTGCTCTCTGAGATGTCCGGGATAGAACTCAAATTTCAATTGTGATTTTTCAGCAGTAGGTAGCACTGTATATACTGTGGAATCGATACATCTAAACGAGTCATGGGTAAATTATGGCCCGCGGGCCAAGTGCGGCCCTTTAGGTATTTTAATCCGGCCCACGACATGGTTCGAATTAGACCTATACTACCTACAATTACACATATGTCATATTTTCTGTTCTGTGTGCCAAGAAGTGAAAAACTTTTTCAATTTCATTGCGTTCATGCGTTTTGTGTAATATCGTATTCAATGCGTCTGCCATTCCGTGTTCATACTATTGCAATTATGGAAGACAAACTAAAGAGCTATCAGGAACGCGTGAGAAATCTCCCCGACATATTTGAACGACGATTTCAGGACTTCATAATTATTGAACGGGACTTGGGCTTTTCAGCATGCCATTTAATGTTGACTGTGAATCAGTAAAATCAGAGTTGCATGTAGAACTGATTGAGTAACAATGTAACAATGCATTGAAGCAACTATTCCTCAACCTAACGAAAATTGACTTCTACAAGGCCCTACCAAAATCAATCTTCCCAAACATGAAATCGCATCCACAGAAGATAACTGCCATGTTCCCATCTTCCTATATCTGTGAACAGGAGTTTTCTACAATGAAGCTTCGCCAAAAAGGCGTCAGAAATAGATTGACAGACCACCATTTAGCTGTGCTACTAAGAATCAGCTCATCTCAGTTTTAACCAGATTAATAAAACGTTTTAGAAGCACAGTCACAGTTCCACTTGTCACATACTCCTTCCTCTTCTAACAAATAATGAAGGTGTATTCCTTTTTGCTAAGTTTTCTACCTTTTGTAGCATACTGTATAAGTTTTGTTTGACTTAAAATTCAGAAATAAATTAGTACATTATGCAACGAGCCTATAATGGCAATAATTAAGACACGAGAATGTTTATAAAACGAGCGTATGCGAGTTTTATAATTTCCATACGAGTGTCTTAATTACCATTATAGGCGAGTTGCATACGACTGTTTATGTTCGACGATAATTATTATAACTATTTTATGTTCGAACATAAAAATTCATAAATATCTGTCGATATTTCGCCAGTTTTATGTACTGAACAGAGCGCATGAGACGCAGAGAATGCCTTGTATTTGACCATGGCATCCTCCATTGTCCTACTATGACACTAGGCCAGGCAGTGAAATTTAAATTAGAAGGCCGTGGAACTCAGCGCATCTAATTATCTAATTGGTCAAACAATTGTTTCTTGAGCTCTGATTGGTGGGAGAATCTGTTCAATAATGAACAAGTAGTTCCGTGAAGAATTATACAGCCTATTTTCATATATCCTACTAATGTTAATGGCCCCTATCAACATACTAAATTTCAGTTTGATTGCTGTAATAGATTCGTAGATATTGAGAACCGTCTAAATATTTCGGGTGGTCGCCATGTTGGATTTTTATATATGTAGGGCTTAGAGTTATGTATTGTTACATGAAGATTATTGTGTACGTGTAGTATTCAAACTTCAATCGCATGATTAGGACACAATAAGTAAAAACGAGATTTTAAAATTTAACACAAATGCCATCTTGTGGTTATGGAAACAATTGAAAAACATTAGATGCCAGTGGATTAACATTTGTATAAGGATTTACTGTACCAAGTGTCACTGCACTCGGATGGTTAAATTGCGAGAAACGACCATGTGATTATTTATACTTCGCTCCGCCGCCATGTTGGATTTGTGATCACCAGGTTATTGAAAGTCCTATAGGTGAACTCATGTCCATAGCCCCTATGAATTTTAAAAAAATCAGTTTGATTGCTGTAATAGATTCGTAGATATTGAGAAACGTCTAAATATTTCGGATGGTCGCCATGTTGGATTGTTATACGTACAGGCCTTAGAGTCATGTACCTTTAAAGGAAAATTATTGCGTAGGTTCATTATTCAAACTTTCATTTCGATCGCATGATTACGACACAAGAAACAAAAACTTAATTTAAATATTCGCACAGCCGCCATCTTGAGGTTATGTAAATAATTGAACTAAATTATGTACCAGTGCATTACAATGTATATAAACATTTGCTGTACCAAGTTTCATTGCGTTTGGATCATTAAATCGCGAGAAAATTCTATTTAAAACTTTCAACTTCGTTTGGCCGCCATGTTCGTTTTGTAGTTAACCGGTCTTTGAAAGTCTCACAGATGAACTTCCAGTTGTGCCCTTTATCTCCGTGCAAAATGTCAGGGTGATACCGGTAATAGTTTCAGAGATATAGAATGCCGGTGAAATATTTCGCATAGCCGCCATATTGAGGTTATGTAAACAATTGAACGAAGTTAGATGTCGGTGCATTACAATGTGCATAAACATATACTGTAACAAGTTTCATTGCGTTTGGTTGGTTAACTCACGAGAAACGTCTATTTAAATGTCGCAAATTAGCTTGGCCGCCATGTTGGTTTTGTAGTTACCAGGTTTTCAAAGGTCACATTAGTGAACTTCTAGTAGTTCCTTCTGTCACCATACAAAATTCCAGGGTGATATCCGTAATAGTTTCGGAGATATTGAATGCTAGTGAAATATTTCGTACAGGCACCATGTTGAATTGGTGAGACGTAACAACATTTGAAGGGCACGGTCGGGGTCGCCCGGAATAGTGCTATGAACTTACCGAGTTTCATTGAAATCGCTCCAGTCGTTTAGATTTTATTAGGGGGGACACACCCACACACTCCTCACACTCACACACACACACACACACGCACACACACACGGACAAAAGGTGATCTCATAAGCCTATTTTTTCAAAATTGAAAATAGACTAAAAATAGTGTTATAATGAGCCTCAATATAGTACAGTTTTCTGACATATAATAGTCAGGGCCAAACATAAAGTTTATAATCTATCTATAAACATGTGTTGTTTATTTTCCGGCTCGCCTAGATTATTATGTATTGCATCTGCCCTGCCCCTAAAACGTTTGCCCAAATCTGATCTTAACTAATCGTTTTCTGAAAACCGTTTTATTATTTTGAAGATAAAACGAATTGTATACCAGTTATCGCTTTAATTTGTTTATTTTGCCTTTAATGTGTACCATTTGTGTTTCCTTAATTCAATAATCCCACCGTAATATTAATTCGTGTTTAACGGGTGTTTTTCTAGGTAAAATAAACAGCTTTACTTCAATCAGCTTTTAAGCCTGAGTGGAATTTCTCATACCGGATGGTGGTATTAAAAACAGTACTCCATAATCATGTTGTTTGAAGCTATTTTCAGTGTTTCCTTAGTAAACAAAAGTTTAATGCTTTTCAGTCGGTCAACACGATTGTACCCAAATGAGAAGGGTTATTCCCTAATCCTGAATAAAAATTTCATGAGATTAATAAATACACTTGGATGACCAGTTTCGATCGTCAAGCGATCATCATCAGATCCATTACACTTAGGCTACATTTTTTTTTGTTTTTTTTTTTGTTTCTGAAAGTACCGGTGAAAATATTTACAATATGTTCACTTCTTTAGTTGCGGTAGTAGTTGAGATAGTTCAACTCGTCAATATTTGTTAGTTATAGTCTATGATGTTTGGTTAAAATACTGAAAGTGGTGATTGATCTCCAAACTTGCTTGTTTGGAGTGAATATGTGATTGTAGTTAAATGATCAATTCAGGATGTATTGTACAGGCTACTTATCTGATTGAGTCTTGCGCGTCCTGGTGAGAGCAGTTGTCTTTGTCACTATCCACTCTCAACTGGGGGAAGTAGCCTAAGTGTAATGGATCTGATGATGATCGCTTGACGAACGAAACTGGTCATCCAGATGTATTTATTAATCTCATGTAATTTGTTTCATGGATTTGGGAATAACCCATTCCATTTGGGTACAATCATGTAGACCGACTGAAAAGCATCTAACTTTTGTTTACTGTACTCCAAAATACCACAGGCGATGGATGTGCCCTGAATGTCTTTATTTCGCACTACTTATTCTCAGTAGCTTCTATCCAATTCGTGAGATAGTGACTAGCATTGTTGGCTGTCACCATCGAGGTATGAGTTCAGCGCTGCCAAGAAATGTACCAGGGCAAGAATGGAGTTAATACAGCCTCGTAATCCAGAACTAAGAAGAGGTGGGTTCGATTGCCACCTCAGACATCCAGGATGTGGTATTCCGTAGTTTCCCCACTTCCACTCAAGGCAAATGCTGGGATGGTTACTAACTTAAGACCACGGCCGCTTCCTACCCAAATACTACCACAATTACAAATAATTATACTAGTACAGACAACACAGCGACACAGGTTATCAGACGAATTCTACATACACCCAAGTACATTGGGGTGCATGACTACGATGTCATAAAGCCCCAATATAATCAACAACAACATTGTGTTTGAAAATGAATACCGGGATAAAAAGAACCACAACATAATTACATGGAATGAGATCACCATTTGCCCGTGTGTGTGTCCGTAATTAGATCTAAACGGCTGGAGCAATTTCAATGAAACTTGGTAAGGAAATACTATTATATCGTCCGACTTCGATCGTACTTTTCAAATTTTAATATGTTCCACCAATCCAACATGACGGCCGCGCGAAATATTTCACTGGCATTCTAGGCTATATATACAAAACTGTTACTAATATCACCCTGAAATTGTGTACGGTGATAGAGAATACTAAGGTAAGTTCATATACTGTACGTGACTTTAGAAAATCTGTTCAGTACAAAACCAACATGGCGGCCATGCGAAGTAAAAAAATTTAAATTGACTTGTCTCGCGATTTCATTATCCGAGCGCAGTGACACTTGGTATGGTAAATGTTTGTACACATTTTAATCTACCGGCATCTAATTTCATTCAGTTGTTTCCATAAACTCAAGATGGTGGCTGTGTAAAATTTTAAAATCAAGTTTCTTTATTTTTTGTATCCTAATCATGCGGTCGAAGTGAACATTTCTACAATAAACCAACACAATTTTCATCTAGCCTGTTGGTACATAACTATATGGCCTACATGTAGAGAACAATTCAATATGGTGATCCTTTGAGTAGGCGGGAGAATGTTTACTGGAGAAGACCAATACGATATATGAAAATAGGCTGTTTACTTATAGTTCCTCACGGAACTACTTGTTGGCTATTGTGTTGTTTGTGGCCCATTAGAATAATGTATGAGTTGATTTCTAGTAGTTATGTGTAGAATCGTTGTACATCAAACATGTATCGATAAAATAAAATTACATTTAAAATACGTTTGATAGGCTCAAGTCCACTATGTAACTCATGCGGTGAAAATTCGCCCGGTCCTAATGCCCTGCGCTTGTGTCTGTTTGGTCTGCAGGTGTGGTGTGGAGTAGGCCTTGTACTTAGTTTCCAGCCGCATTTCCAGTTTGCTTGCCCTAAAGAGTACGGACGGTATGTGGTGATAGTTCAAGGTCAAGCTGACCGCTCTGGGCAGACAGATTTCCAGCCAAGTTTCAGTGACAGCTGTCACTCTTTATCCACCATGCTGTCGACATCGCATGTTAATGCTTAAAATCTGTGCATACAATCGTCTTGAGCTCGGCGCAGTTAAGTGAATGGTGTCTCAGCACCCCTGCTCATCACCTCATACTGAGATGATGATAGGCTATCACTTGCTAACGAGTAAGATGTCTTCTTTGGGACTACTAGACGTCAATGTCTGTGGGTCCTCTGAGGACTGTGTAGACCAATTCTGGAGCCGCAAAGTCTTCCACAATGCTCACTAACATATATTTCACCCACAACTCGCTGAGGAGTGTTCCCTTGAGTGGCCATTAGTTCTTTCCTTGCCTGTCTCATATCTACTGCATGTCTTGAAAGTTCGAGTTCGAATTGCTGTGGACCTCCGTGAAAAAGCCACCATGCTTGTCGGTTAGAAGCTGTGGTCTCCCAGTTTTCGGTGTTGATCGTACATTTCTGCATGTTAGATTTCAGGGCATCTTTGTAGCTTTTGCGCTGTCCTCCCTGCGTACGGTATCCAGTCGTAAGTTGAGCATACAAGATTTGCTTAGAGAGACGAGAGTCGGGCTTACGGACAACATGACCAGTCCATCGAAGTTGATGTTTGATTATTGTGGCCTCGATGCTTGTAGCATTGGTTTCTTCTTCGAGGATGCTGATGTTGGTACGCCGGTCTTGCCATGTTATTCTCAAGATTCTTCTCAAACAACGTTGGTGATATTTCTCCAATCAGATTATGTGTCTCCTGTAGGTGGTCCAAGTTTCACATACTGTACCACGACCTTGAAGGTTCACCACATAGCGTCCGTAATCTAGCATTGGCGTGCAGTCCTTGCACGCTTGGCATGCTAGCTATTCTGTGCTGCACGCCGGCAGACTGTCTCCTGCTCCCCTTGGCTGGGCTGCCTGCCCTGACTGCCAGTGCTGCGACAGCTCTTCACCGTGGCTGGCAGAGTCAAGTTGGGATCACTAGCGCACCGGACGTAAATTGAAAAAAAAAATGTTCGTCCAATGCGTTGGTTGTCCGACATATCTACTAGGTACATTGTGTATCGTGCGTTTATCCGCGCACCGGTACTTGAAGATTACGTGCTTATCATTAAAATAATACTGATAAGGAATCATGGAACTCTTTTAAGGTATTGCAATTTCTGTCAAATTATTGGTTTTCATTCCCCCTGGAATCGTTTTGTTTCAATTTGTTTTTGTTGTTGTTTGAGTCTTCAGTCATTTGACTGGTTTGATGCAGCCTCCATCTCTCCCTGTATGTGGTATACATAGCTACCACACCCTACATCAAAGCAATCTGTTTAACAAATTCCAACCTTGATCTACCCCTACAGTTCTTGTCCTCGACCATTCCTTCCATAACTAAGCTTGCTATTCCTGGGTGTCTTAGTATATGTCCTAGCAATCTATCTCTTCTCTTCATTAACAGTCGCCAGAAACATATCTCCTCTCCCACTCGTGCTAATATCTCTTCGTTTGTAACCCTATGTACCCATCTGATCTTCATCATTCTCCTGTAACACCACATTTCAAACGCTTCAATTTTCCTCTTTTCTGATGCACCAATAGTCCAAGTTTCACTACCATAGAGTGCCACGCTCCAGACAAAGGCTTTCAAAAATAACTTCCTAATACATAACTCTATATTCGATGTCAACAGATTCCTTTTTTGTAGAAATGCTATTCTTGCCTAAGCCAACCTACTTTTGATATCCTCTTTGCTTCGTCCATCACTGGTTATTTTTCTTCCTAAGTAACTGAAGTCTCCTACTTCCTTCAGCTTTTCAACTGTCAACTTGATGTCCATAGAGGTTTCTGAGATATTTCGGCTGCATTCCAGTATTTTTGTTTTACATTTATTAACTTTCATCATGAATTCTTTCCTCAAGACGGAGTCCATACCATTCAAAAACTCATTCAAATCCTCAGGCTTGTCGGCCAAGATGACGATGTCATCAGCAAATCTCAGAGTTGAAATTATTTCTCCTTGTATCTTCACTCCCACTTTAATTTTTTCTCCGATTTCCTTCATTGCTTGTTCAATGTAAAGATTGAAAATTATGGGTGATAAGTTGCAGCCTTGCCTTACACCATTCTGAATACCAGCTTCTTTGTCATGTCCTTCAGCTCGAATGATTGCTGTCTGGTTTCTGTATACTGACTACAGTTTGACGTTCGACTGATCAACCACAAAACAGCGAAAGCAGAATGCTGGGCGGTCTGCACCAGAAGCACGCCGGCGTGCTGTCTGGACACATCTGCCCTATAGGCGAAACTGAAAACTGCCTTCTAATTCTTCAATATAGCAATAGCCCCAAATACGTATAAAGTATAGACTACGTAGTGTACATGTTTTCCCCCAGGACTGTACCAAAATCATAGCACATCCCGTCCCATATTGGGGGTAATATCAACAGAATATTTAAGATACTATTGCTCTTTGCAGCCTTAAGTCGTACAGATAGGACAAAGAACTCGGCGACGCTTTTTCATAAATCATTCGTTGTTCTTTTACAGAGAAGCACTTCCGTTGTCAGGGGAAGTAATGTATGCCCGATATTTGGGTCCAGTTCCATGTTTTATGTATGGCAAGCCCTCTGGGACGGCTTTTATAGCGCCTAACGCTAGAGGGCGCGTATGTGGGGGGATCTTGGTATCTGCTTCTGTCTTCTAATGCATATGAATCCTCCCCATATCACCACTCCAGCTTCCTACATACACGTTTATCACAAAGGATTTGATATACTACACCGACTGGATTTTTCAAACTTGCAAAACGTGAATTTTTTCATAGGATGGTCAGTTTGCTTGAGAATACGCATTTGATGTTTGGAAGCCATGTTTACAATGCTTTCTGTACAAACTATGATTTTATTCTTTTCAGTCGGTAAACATGCGTTTTACGCAATTTGATTGGGCGATGATTTAAATGTATATATATTTGGTTGGTTGGTTCCTCAGTTTAGGGGCTGCGACAACGCTGTCATGTAGCCCCGTGTACATTGGGTGGGTCTGATAACCGGTGTTAATTTATTGTGATGGCTGTATTAATGTGTGTTAGGCTATCTGTAAGTCTGGTAAGGACTGCAGACGATCAATTTCAAGTAGTTCCTACTTTTGCTACCAAATGCTACCGTCAACGACACACAGCTGTAAACTTGGCTATTAGATGCCACCGCATCCGGCACTTGACAACGAACGTTGGAACTTAATACAGCGTTAATCAAATCTAACCTACAAATTTGGCTTCACACAATTAATTGTAGTTAGTGGAAGGTTCTTTTACATGTCATAAATCTATGGCATGTACCTACCGGCTTTACTTCCCCTCCGAGGGAAGGCATACTGAGGGATTTTTAACTCTCTTAAAAAATACGACGACTTCGACCAGGTTTGAACCCGTGATCTTGGGCATAGAATCTCAGCATGCTACACACTACGCCATTTAAGCCGCTTATATAGGTTTGCTTTGGACTACAGAAGAGGGAGAAAAATAAGGGATGACATGTTTCGCTCGTCAAGCAACCATCATCAGATGAAAATCTATAAGAGACAAAATAGCTCTACGTATATAAATCATAATCACATGTAATTTATTTCAGTTTTCTTTTCCACATATTCCAGTAATTGCAATTATTTTTTGTCGACCGACTGAGAGCTACAGTATCAATTATTAATGGACTAGCGGCCTCGGTGGCGTAGTCAGTACCATACTGAACTGCTGTGCCCAGGATTGCGGGTTCAAACCCGGCTGAAGTTGTCGGATTCCTTAAGAGCGTGAAAATCCTTCAGTATGCCTTCCTTCGGAGGGGAAGTGAAGGCGGCGGTCCCATGTCACAGATTTATGGCATGTAGAAGATCCTTGCACTAACTAAACTTGTGTGAAGCTAAATTTCTATGTTAGATTTCATGGTAACGCTCTATCAAATTTCCAATGTTCACCACTAGGTGTCAGTGATATCTGGAAGCGAAAGTTGGAACTACTTGAAATTGAACGGAACTTACAGCTCACCCTATGGGTGTCGGCTTGAAGCAGCTACAGCCTCTGGCGAGTTGAACATGTCCTCGGACACTCCCGGCACTAAAAGTCATACACTAAATAAATAATAATAATAATAATTAATAGGTCGGGGAGGGTGAGGGGGCTTGGGGGAGGGGGGGAGGCACAGATGCATTGAGACTTGAAGTAGGTTCCAGCATTTACCTGGGGGAGTGTAGAAAGATCCAGGGGAAAAGCCACATTCAGAATTCCCTCTATCAATCTTCAGACTTACTGCATCTCCCCATCGCAATCGTGAAGAGCTACTGTACTTATCCCTTTATAGCGGAGAATATTATTGTAGATATTTTTATTTTATTTTAATTATTTTAGCCAATTATAATTATTAATTTTAATTCATGTTTTATTTAACATCTTAATGTTCATATTTTCGTTTTTGGTAATTTTCATTTTGATATTAATTTTTATAATCTCAAATTATTAAAATTTTAATTTTTATGAGCTTATTTAGTTTTAATCATTTTTATCATATGTATTTTTAAATCTAATTTTATTAACATATTTTGTTTTTTCACTCTTTAATTTTAAATGTTATTATTAAAAATAATTTTATCAAGCAACTTTGGTATACTGTAGCCTACTATTTGGTTTTCAGGAACTTTAGCCTAACATAAAATAATAATCAGTAGAAGAATTCTGGGAACTTTTAGAAGAGGAAATATCCAAAATTCCAAAATCGAATGTTGTTATAATTTTGGGTGATTTCAATGCGCAAATAGGGAAGGAAAGAGCTTATCGAAAAACAGTCGGGAAATATCCAGCCCATAAAAGGACTAATAAAAATGGAATGAGACTAATTAATCTCTGTAAAACCTTTCGGTTGAAATTAATGTCAACTTCATTCAGGAAACTACCAAGAAAAGCTAATACATGGATATCTCCAAATCCAATGTTAGGAGAATTCCAATTGGATCATATTGCTATTTCTAGAAATGATATTAAAGAAATTATGAATGTAAAAGTAATCAGAAGTAGAGAATTTGACTCTGACCACTATCTCTCCAAAGTTAAGCTCATCCTTCTCCCTCATAGAAACCAAAGAAGACAACAAAAATTAATTAAATATAACCCAGACAGACTCAACATCACACAAGAAGCAATAGAACATTTTCAAGAAAAAATTCTAATAAGTAAACCAGGTAACTGGCAAGAAATTTCCAAAGAAATCAATAGTGCAGCGAAAAAAGTATTTGGGCCAGCAAAAATGAAAAAGAAAGTTTGGTGGAATGAAACTTGTGAAGAAGCCCTAGCAGAAAGAACAAAATTATGGAAAACATGGAAATGCTCTAGAAATAATGAACACTTTGAACAATTTTAACAACAAAGAAAGGAAACAGCGAGAATAATTAAGAGTGCTAAACGCTCCTTTGAAAAGTCACAACTTGTTGACATGCAGGATGATTTTGTTAAAAATAACTCCCGGAATTTCTATCAGTCCTTTAAAAATAATTTAAAGGGGTATCAAGCTCCAAGTATTTGCTTCACAGACGAAAATGGCAGAAGGGTCTATCTGATGAAAATAATTGTGAAATACTAGCAAAGCACTTCGATCAACTTCTGAACTGTGAAGAACCAAACAACAAGTTAGAATTTCCCGAAATTCATGACAACATGGAAGCAGATCCACCACCTACTCTTGAAGAAATTGAAAAAGCAATTAACACCCTAAAAACAACAAAGCTAGTGGAGAAGACTCCATCACAGCTGAACTTATAAAATGGTCTCAACCCAAAATCATAGATGACCTTAAAAGCATCTTTGAAGAAATCTGGAAAACGGAAAAGATCCCGGAAGAATGGAAAGTGGCCCTTATACATCCTTTGCATAAGAAAGGTAATAAGCAAGATGTCAATAACTACAGAGGTATATCCCTATTGGCAGTGGCTTATAAGATATTCTCAACAATATTACTAAACAGGATACAAGCAACACTCGACAGTCATTTAGGTGAATATCAGAGTGGATTCCGAAAAGGCAGATCTTGCGCAGAACAGATATTCAACCTGAAGTCCATAATCCGTCACAGGATAATAAACTCCAAGACCATAGTAGTGACATTTATAGATTTTAAAAAAGCTTTCGATTCCGTTGACAGGGAAACTCTAGATAAAGTAATTCGAGAATTTGGAGTTAAATCTAAACTGGCTAATCTAATCCGTGAAACCCTCACAGACACCATATCAAAAGTAAAATTTCGGGGGAGAATATCTAAACCATTCAAAATAAAGACTGGTGTAAGGCAAGGTGATGGTTTATCTCCACTGCTATTCAACTGTGTCCTGGAGAAAATAGTAAGAATTTGGAATCAAAAACTGAGGGAACACAAGATATCACCCTAACACTTGGGAATAAAAACAGAGGTATTGAAATAAACTGTCTAGCATTTGCAGATGATTTTGCCATACTTTCTGAAAATCTGACTGACGCAACAGTGCAAATTAATCTCTTAGAAGAGATAGCCAACAGAACAAGGTTAAGAATTTCTGTAGAAAAAACAAAATTTATGACAAATATAAAAAATGCTCCAGAAATCCTAGTCACAGAAATTGGTAAAATTAAGAGGGTAAAGAAATTCAAATATTTGGGAGAAATCATTCAAATAAATGGTTTAGAAAAATCTGCTGTAGAAGAAAGAGTACACAAGATGGAAAGAGCATATGGTATAACTAGGAATACCTACAGCAAAAAATGTTTCTCTAGAAACTTGAAAATACAGCACTACAGAACAGTAATCAAACCAGAATGCCTATACGCAAGCGAATGTCTAGCACTGAATTATAAGTTAGATAATTTGGAAGTATTAGAAAGACGAATTGTACGGAAAATATCAGGTCCATTAAGAATTACAGAATTCTGGAAATTAAGAAGTAATGTTGAAATATACCGCAACATAGAAAACATAACAGACACAATAAAAAGAGGCGATTGCTATTTTTTGGACATTTATATAGAATGAATGACAACAGGTTAACCAAACAGATATTCAAATATCTTTGGAACATGAAATTATCAACAACTTGGATTCAAGAAGTTAAAAAGGATTTAGAACGAAACAATGTAAGAGAAGAAGATGCAATAGAGAGAGAAATGCTTTGGAAAAAAGTGTTGGGAATGGAAGGGTTCCAAGGAAGGAAGGAAAAGTAAAGAGGTTCAAAATGGTCCGAAGAGAGAAAGAAGATGCATAGTGTGAAGATGAAGGAGTCCTGGAGGAAGAAGAAGGAGACCTGGGGGAAGAAGAAAGAACACCAAAGGACTAAACAATGAAATTGGTTCGTGGTCCTTAGAAGACCGTAACGGAGTAAGAAAGAAAGAAAGAAAGAAAGAAAGAAAGAAATAATAATAATAATAATAATTCGTTCACAATATATATGACTGAAAAAATCAACTATCAGCATCTTTGTCAATATAAATTGTCCGTATTTAATTGTATTAATGCAGCCAATGGCCTTGTACTTTTCTTTTGAGGATGGGTCAGGGAAGGGATATTGGAAGGGAATCGGCCGTGGACCTATGGAAAGGAACCGTCCCGGCATTTTGCTGGTGGTGAAAATGGGAAACCACGAAAAGCACGGCCGAGGTGGGATTCGAACCCAGGCTCTCCCGATGCCAGCGAGGCACGAGGTGGCGCGTGCTTATAGTAGGTGGTAAACATACAGACCAGTGACCTACTAAGGGTTAGGGTGCACTGCTATATTAAGAGTTGTTGTTGTTGATTCATTTAGGGGCTTTGCGACATCGTGGTCATGTAGCCCCATGTACTGGTGTGAGTGTGGAATTTATTTGATAACCTGTGTTATTGTGATGAACGTATTAGTGTGTGTATTTGTAATTCAGATGAGGATTGGGATGGAGGTGGTCGCGGCCTTAATTTAGAAACTGTCCCAGCATTCGCCTGAAGTAGAAGTGGTAGAACCACGGGGAAACCACTTCTAGGATGGCCGAGGTGGGAAACAAACACGCTTCTTCTGAGTTTTGCCGACCGAGGCTGAGT
Organism: Meconema thalassinum; assembly: GCA_946902985.2. Classification (NCBI taxonomy): domain Eukaryota; kingdom Metazoa; phylum Arthropoda; class Insecta; order Orthoptera; family Tettigoniidae; genus Meconema; species Meconema thalassinum. The sequence goes on from OX336388.2 coordinate 926,361,881, forward strand.
TAACCCGTTACAGACCTCAGACCAGAATTAAATTTCTTGGTAGAGCCGAGAATCAAACCCGGACCTCTGCGGTGACAGCCAAGAGTGTTAGACACTACGCAACTAGGCGGACTTAGATATTAAGAGGGCATGGTGAAATAGTTTTTTTTAGGTTTATATTACCACCTGAATGAATACTTTAATCAAAAAATTATTAACAAAGTTGTTCTTGGTACATATTTCAGGGACTAATTTACAATTTTTGTCCCCTTCATCTGCAAATGTAAAGCTTTAACATAATGAAATTATGACAAAGCGTAGCACTAAAAAAATCAATGGTCATTTATCCTAATATGGTGCACCATATAAGAGACGTCCAATTGCAAAAACCCGTTTAATCCACTTGTGAGTAAGGATCATGTCGTAAATTATTTATTTAATTCTTTTATTTTATTTTTCTTTATATTATTTTTTTTGTTTTGTTTATTTTTTTAAAATTTCGTTAGGGCCATCTATGGACCACGGTGCTTGTGTTTTAGCTGTTTCTTGATGTCATCGTCAGGCTTGCTACGATTGGTGTTCTTAGTGGTGGGTTTGGCAGCTGCTTTCATGTTGGTACCTCGAGCTTTTCTGACGGCCCAGTAGTCCTTCATTTTCCGGCTAAATTGAATCTTACGTTCCTCAGACCATTTCCTAGTCTCGTCTTTTGGTCTGTGGGTAACTTCTGTGAGGGATGTTACGAAGGATTTAATTTTAAGACTGTATGATAGTTACTCCGGTCGGCTATGTCATTTTCATTTATATGGAGTTCCGAAAGATCCTTCTCCACTTGCTTCTTCCACAAGCATTTTATTTTATTTTGTTTTATTTTAATTTTGTTTTGTTTTATTTTATTTCGTTTTATTTTGTTTTAAATTGTTCTATTTAATTTTTGTTTTGTTTTATTTTGTTTTTTTTTATTTATTTTTATTTAGTTTTGTTTATTTTGTTTTATTTTGTTTTGTTTTATTTTTATTTTGTTTTGTTTATTTTGTTTCATTTTAATTCGTTTTGTTTTATTTCAATTTTCCAGAAAACAAACATAAAAACAAAAACAAAAAACACGAAGCAAAAAGTAAAATTCAAAAGCAAAAGCACAAAGCAAACACAATACCAAAAACCAAGTACACAAAGCAAAAAGTAGAAAACAACCAATAGAAAAAATACGCGAGGCAACGTCCAGAGAAACGTTTCTCATGAAAATGATTCTTATTCACAAGTGGATTAAACGAGGTTTGCAACTGGACGACTCATATATAGGTTGTCGAAATAATTAAGGTAGCCTATAGATCAAAATAAAGTAGTTGTTGACGATGTGACATATGCGAAGATAGTATGCGGTCTGCAATTGTTATTGAAGATGCATGAAGCAACCAGTAGTCGGTGCATTCCTAGTCCCGCTTGAAGCAATGGTCAATAGCTGGAGAAGACAATAGTGGGATTTAATACATCACAATTCTGTGGAAAATCAATGAAGATGCCTGGCTTAAAAGATCCAAAAGCCAATCAAAAACGGCAGCATGCAACAGAAATACGACGTGGAAGGAAAGGACTTCCTCTTGGCAATGAGGTTAGATCAATGTTATTGGCATGAGGTTTGGTTCAAGTTTAGACTGGAAAAAGATTTGTCTTCGGGTAAACACAAAAATATTTAAAATCTTCAAAGTATGTGAAAAGAATAAAGTGACTGACAAATGTTCAATATTGTGGGGTTTGTGTGGGAGGCGGACGGAGAGTTAGCGGGGAGGAAAGGGGCCACTGTACCCCCCTTCCGCTCCCGCACAGACGATGGGTCTGCGCACAAGGTACAGTAGATGGAGCTGTCTTACTTGCCAATACCTTGTGGCCCAAGGAGAGGAGACACACCAGTGGCGTACACAGGATATCTTTCTGTGGGGGGAAGTGGGTTCACTTTTACAGCAGTTGTATACATTATTAAAATGATATGGTATTTCGATTACTATTCATAAGAAAAAGTTCCGTGACGAACTAAAGATCCTACTTTTCTTAAAATTTAAGATTCATGCCAATGATTAATCTGTATGGATCTATCTAGAATAATGACGAAATTAAGTTGGTAATATCGAAATGTCTAATTAGTTCGAAATACTGTATAGCCTACCTGGCATAGTGTAGCCTAATAGAGCACTACAGTTGGCAGCCCTGGTGACTGAATATATTCTTAGTTCCTTCTCTTAAGGTACAGAATACAAAATTTGGTTGAAGTCCAATGGATACCATGGACGTTACATGCAGTTAAACATAGGATCTAACAGCGCGCGTAAAATCATGTTGGCAATAATGGCATATTGGTCAGAAATAATCTGAAATAATTCGATATATTGTTGTGCCAATTTTGAATGAAATCCATTAGGCTAGTTAGTATAGAAGTTACATGCATTTTAAAATTAGACTTATCAGCAGGCTTAGAATCATGTTGGCAACAATGTCATTCATATATTGGTCAGAAATAATCGGAAATAACGCGATCTATTGTTGTGCCAATTTTGAATGAAATCCATTAGTTAGTATAGAAGTTACATGCATTTTTAAATTGGACCTATCAGCACTGACGTATATTAGTTTCTCCAAATTAATCTAGAATGCCAGGTACTATTCGCGAGCAAAGTTTAGAGCTATTGGCTTGCATACTTTCTGATATATTGCTATTAGGGTAACAAAAATAGAGACAGCCTTTATTAACAGTTGGCAGCCCTGGTTGCTCTTAAGAATACGCATAGTCATATATGTTATGATACACATAGCACATACGAAATTTGGTTGAAATCCAAATGGTAGTATAGAGTTACATGTATTTAAAGTTGGATTTCTCTGTAGGCTTAGAATCATGTTGGTAACACTGACGTATATAAGTTACTGCAAATTAATAGCCTATAGAATGTCAGGTGCTATACGTGTGCATAGTTTAAAGCTGTCGGCTTGCATACTTTCTGATATATTGGTATTTGGATAAAAGAAATTGAGAGCATTTATTAACAGTTGGCATTCCTGGTGGATCTTAAGAATACGTTCAGTCATAACTTATATGTTTATGTACACATAGCACATACAAAATTTGGTTGAATTCCAATTGATAGTGTAGACGTTATATGCATTTGAAAATTGGACCTATCAGCAGGCTTATAATCATTTTGACAACACTGCCTTGTATGGCCTCCAGGAAATTAAACTGAAATATTATTATCTATACGTGTGCCAATTTTGAAATGGCTCTCATTCATTGCTTCCATGATATCCAAAATGGAGCTCAAATTTCAATTACGATTTTTCAGCAGTTGGTAGCACTGACATCATTTTCAAATACGGCATTGATATATCCAGGTATAGATCTTTACTCCTACCAAATTTTGTTTCGATTGCTGCAGCCGTTTGGGAGTAGATAGGGGGGTGGGCACACACACAGCCAGACAGACAGACAGACAGAAGGACACACAGACATACATTTGCCCGGATCGATCTCATAAGTCTACTTTTTCCTCATTTTTGCAAAATGTGAAAAGTAGGCTTGCAGTTTTCAGAACCCAGTTCTCTCCCTAATGTCCACATTTCTGATTTTATCGCTCCGTGTCTTCCCAATTACTTATATTCCTCTAAGGAACTTTGTTTCGGCTGCTTGGATTCGGCTTTCATCACGTTTTGTTGTGGTCTAAGTACCTGTTGCATATGTCAAAATTGGTGTGTAACACATTGAGAATAGAACTTTCTTGCATTTCTCTGGGACTTCCTGGTTCCATACTAAGCCTCTCACACACTGGTAAAACCCATTAGCTTGTTGGATTCTCTTTCCAATTTCTTCATTTATTGTACCAATGGATTTCCGTTAACTTCAATATTCAGTTAAAATCTAATAGGTCATTCGCCTAATAGTTTGCGGATGGCGGCCATCTTTGTGTCAGAATCGATTCCCCCTATTAATTCAAACACGGTGAAACCGAATGGAACGAAATTTGGTACAGAGATAGCACTAGCAAAGGGCATCTCAGTGTCATGATTAATATCGCCGCCATATTGACAGAAACGTAATGGCGGCCACACAAATGTTTAAAGCTTAAATCAAATTACGACTAACATAACCATCCGATCTCTACCAAACTTTGCAACAACATACCTTTATGGAGGGAGCGTCCTTTGACCAATCTAATAGGTCATTTGCCTAATAGTTTGCGGATGGCGGCCATCTTTATGTCAAAATTGATTCCCCCTATTAATTCGAACACGGTGGAACCGAATGACCGAAATTTGGTACAGAGGTAGCACTAGCAAAGGGCACCTCAGCGTCATGTTTTATATCACCGCTATCTTGACGGAAACGTAATCGCGGCCACCCAAATGTTAAAAGCTAAAATGTAATTACGACCAACCTAATAATCTAGTCTCTACCAAATTTTGCAACACCATATCTTTATGTGGGAAACATATTCTGACCAAACTGCAAGAACATCAGCCCAATAGTTTGCATATGGTGGCCAAGTATGTGTGCAAATCGATTCCCCCTATCAATTCAAACACGGTGAAACCGAATTGTACGAAATTTGGTACAGAGGTAGCACTAGCAAAGGGCACCTCATATTCATGTTTAATATCCCTATAGCACGTGGTATTTCAACAAGCTACTACAACCAACATTCAATCATACTCCTTGAAAAGGACAAAGAGTTATAACAATACCCATGCATTTAGGAGAAAGTAGGCTATATGTTCTTTACTGAACATCTTGTTTATTTAGTCATTTTACCTTCCAGGTAGATTTTCCAACGAACTCAAAGAGGGATTCCACCTTTACCGCCACTACAGGCCGTGTCCTGGAGGTGCAACATCTAGTCGAGGGGATACAACTGGGGAGGCGGGACGAGCACCTCGCTCAAGCGGCCTCTCCTGCAAAGCGAACTGGGGCCTCATTTGGGATGGGACGGGGTGGGGAGAAGAGGAGGGAGAGGCAAGTGAGAGGGAAGGAGGCGGCCGTGGCCTAACGTTAGGTGCCATCCTGGCATTCGCCCGAAGACGGAGTGGGAAACCACGGAAAACCACTTCGAGGATGGCTGAGCTGGGAATCGAACCCGCTCTACTCATTTGGACTACCCGAGGCTGAGTAGATCCCGTACCAATCCTCGTACCACTTTTCAAATTTCGTGGCGGAACCGGGAATTGAACCGTGTACCTTCGGTGTGGCAGCTAACCACGTTGCCCTCTACGCAACGGAGGCGACTCAATCGCACACTTTGGCAGCAAAACAGCTTGCGCCAACGCTGGAGGAGGAGTCTGATTGTGAGTTGAGAGTAGGGCATTTACCAAGTGAAGATTGTGATAAAATTTAACATATATATTTGAGTAAAGAAGCATCAATGGCGGTATAAAACATTTACAAGGTGATAGATGGGACAATATAACGATCCAAGCAAACAAATGCCATTGGGGGTATTAAACACTAAACCGTCCCCCGTTGGTTCGCCACTGAGAGACATATATCTCATTCATTGCTGTATAAGACACGTTTCGAACCGTTGACCAACGTCTTGTGATGACCAGGACCTCAATTTTAATGACCTATTTAAAAAAGACCTATAAAATGACTGCAAAAATCAAAAAAAAAATGACCTGAACACTTTAAAAAATGACCTACAATTTGAATTTCATCACACAAAGCAAACAGACTACATAACTGTATGTTGACATTCTTATAATAGGTACCTAATATAATGCGTCGTCTCCGTAGCGTAGCGGTCAGCATGGTTAGCTGCCACCCCGGAAGTCCTGGGTTCTATTCCCAGCTTTGCCACGAAATTTGAAAATTGTTATGAGGACTGGAATGGGGTCTACTCAGCCTAGGGTGGCCCAAATGAGTATAGGGGGTTCGATTCCACCTCAGCCATCCTCGAAGTGGTTTTCCGTGGTTTCCCACTTCACCTTCGGGCAAATGCTGGGATGGTACCTACAGTAAGGCCACGGCCGCCTCCCTCCTGCTTCCTTGTCTATCCAACCCAATCTTCCTCTCCCTTCCCATCCCTCATAAGGCCCCTGTTCGCTTTGCAGGTGAGACCGCCTGGGCGAGGTGCTGATCGCACCTCCTCAGTAATTGTATCCACTCCGACCAGATGTTCCCAGCTCTAGGACACTGCCCGCAGAGGCGGTAGTGGTGAGTTCTCTCGCTGAGTCCGTGGGTTCCACAAAAAACAACTAATAGAATGTAATTATTATTTTACAAATACGAATTATTTGCACACAAATACTGGTTATTATTTTAGTCTAAAGTGTCTCCTGGAATCCGGATATTCCATGAAATAAGGGTTGAACAAAGTTGTGAAGATTCTCATGTCTTCGTAATCATCCTCACTTTCAGTTCCATACGCAAAAAGAATCCATCATAAACCATTAAAAATGTGACAAAATGACTCAAAACGTATAAAATATTCGAATTAATTCCATAAAATGACATAATAATGACGTGAAAAATGACGTAAAAGTAAAATACTTTGAAATATGACGAAAGAATGGCTTAATAAATATGCATTTCTGTGATGTGGGGTCCATGAATATGATTTGTATATAGCCTAAGTTCGCAATGTCTGTGGTGAACAATTTAAGAGATGACATGTCATCTGGTTGGTTGGTTGGTTGGTTCCTCAGTTTAGGGGCTTCGGCAACGCGGTCATGTAGCCCCGTGTACGTTGGGAGTGTGTAGAATCTGTCTGATAACCGGTGTTAATTGTGATGACTGTATTATTAGTGTGTGTTATCTGTGATTCAGGTAGAAGGACTGCAGACTATTTATTTTTTCAAGTAGTTCCTACTTTTGCTATCAAATGCTACCGTCCACGACACCTAGCTACGGACATGGCTACTAAATGCCATCGCAGTCAGCACCTGGTGGCGAACATTGGAATCTAACCTACTGACCTTCAAATTTTAGCTTCCACAAGTGTAGTTAGTGGAAGTTTTTTTTAAATCGAATTTATCCTCCAGGTTGGTGGCTCCCACGGACTCAGCGAGGGAACTCACCTCTACCGCCTCTATGGGCAGTGTCCTAGAGCTGGGAACATCTGATCGGAGTGGATACAACTGGGGAGGTGTGACCAGCACCGCGCCAAGGCGGCCTCACCTGCAAAGCAAACACTGGCCTCATTATGGAGAGGAAGATTAGGAGGGAGAGGCAAGGAAGAGGTAAGGAGGCGGCCGTGGCCTTACAGTAGGTACCATCCCGGCACATGCCCGAAGACGAAGTGGGAAACCACGGAAATCCACTTCGAGGATGGCTGAGGTGGGAATCGGACCCCCGCCACTCATTTGGGCCACCCAAGGCTGAGTAGACCCCGTTCCAGTCCTCATACCACATTTCAAATTTCGTGGCGGAGTCGGGAATCGAACCCAGGACCTCCGGGGCGGCAGTTAATCATGCTGACCACTACGTTATGGAGGCGACTTATTTTACATGCCATAAATCTATGACACGGGACCGCCGGCTTTACTTCCCCTCCGAAGAAAGGCATACTGAGGGATTTCTAACGCTCTTAAACAATCCGACGACTTCGGCCGGGTTTGAACCCGAGATCTTGGGCATAGAAACTCAGCATGCTACCAACTACGCCATCGAAGCCACTGACATGTCATCAGAATCCGGGCCCTGCGTGGCAGGTATCCTCGCTGACCGTAACAGGTGACATGTCTCTCCAGCGACGAAGGCACGAGCCGGGACCTGATCTAAGGAAAGGGTTAAGGTTAATGGGTGGGGTCTTGGAGGTGACGTCAGCGTGTCAGGAGCGGGGGGTGGGGGTTGGGGAGGGGAGTTCCCGCTGTGGGACGCCCTATTGGCGCCCCGCAACGCGCCACCGCACTGTCTTACCCGCTCCCACCTGGTCTAAACAAGCCGTCAATACCACGCCGCGCCCAACAATCTTCCTCTATTGATTACAACACAAATTACACCTAAAATGGCTTCTTCACCAGACAGCTGCAAAATTGCACCATCTTTCAAAACTGAAATACTGCCAACGAGAACGGGTAGCCGCAGTGTGTGAGGTTTGAGGTTCGTATCCTGACCACAGCACAACCCTGCTTACCCTAATTCCTTCCTTCTCCCACGTCTGCCAGTTAGAATAGCCGGGTTCGTTCAAGTTCTCGAAAACGGGACAGTTTCCGAACTTCTTCGTAGGCATCAGAGTTCGAATCCCACCACTCACAGTGTGCAATTATGCCATTCTAGGTGGACAAAATTCAAAAATCTTAAAAGTCAGATCTTTTGCCCCCCAACTAGTTGTAAAACATCCATAATGATTACGATCACTTAACAGATGCTTCCAAATTGTTTTGGTAAAGGGGGTAATGGGGTTCCGTTACAGGAGGAACAGAGTTTAAGGAGCTAAAGCTATAACTATATTAATATTATAACCCAGCCACTCATAGAACTTGTACAACAAGTACATTTGCTAGGGAATATACACATATTGCTATTAGAAGCAAAATTTTAAATTTTAAAAATTCAAATTGTATCTACAGAGAGGATAGTTTATCTGTCTCGGAGACCCTCGCTAGCCCGCTCGCCCGCGGCGCGAGCCTGTCTCCCGCCACGCACTTTGCCGTTATGCGGCGCCCGCCCGGCACTGAGTCATTGAGTAACTTATAGGAATTTTTACTTACCTAGTTCACAGCTGGTGCTGAAAATGTTCGCCATGCACTGCTACACATCGCTGGCACCTTTTTATGAAACTGGCATTTACTCTCTGAAGTTCCTCAGCACCGATTCACTGTATTTCAGCTGTAATATAGTCTTTAAGCTCATTTATAGTGTGAGGGTTTCTCGCATACACTCTATTTTTAAGCGTCCCCCACGAATAAAAGCCACACAGTGATAAGTCTGGACTTCGCGGGCACCACACGTTCCGACTTACAATCCTCGTACTGAAAATGCGACGCAATTCTGTCATGGATGCTTCGGCAGTGTGAGCAGTGGCAGAATCTTGTTGAAAGTAATTCGACAATCGCTCTCCGTAAGTCAGTTCGTCAAAAAATTGGTCAAGGATCACATTGAAGTAAAAAAATTAAGTACAAATTCCTATACCCAATGACTCAGTGCCGGGCGGGTGCCGCATAACGGCAAAGTGCGTGGCGGGAGAGAGGCTCGCGCCGCGGGCGAGCGGGCTAGCGAGGGTCTCCGAGACAGATAAACTATCTTCTCTGTATTTTCCAAAATTTGATTCATGACTTGTGCTGATCTTTGCCGTTTCCCTCATAGGCCTATCTCCAAGTTTATAGGAATTTTAGGACTTTCCGAGTTTTCTTTAAGTAGGTGTTGAACCTTAAATTACAAAATGAAACTCACAGATTTCCACATTATTAATTAATTAAGAATTATTACTTAATTTATATTCTGAGCAAACTCAAAAACATAGTTTACTTATTATAATTAAAGGCCTGCGCGGATGCGGATATCCGCAAAATCTTTCGCCATGTGGATCTAGTTTGCATGGCTGTGCGGATAGCGGACACGCTGCGGATAACGTTTGGAGAAAGATTAAGACCTAGGCTACATATGGCCAGTTGCAATGTACTGTAGTGAGACCTGGACAATGAATAGAGGTGACATTACACGAATAGAAGGGTTTGAGATGTGGTGTTGGCACCGAATGGAAAAGATCAGCTGGGTAGAGAAAATGACCAACATAACGGTGCTGGATCGAATAAAGGAAAAACGGCAAATGATTCGCCAGATCAATAGAAGGAGATCCTCCTGGCTTGGTCACAGGTTACGACATGGTGACCTGATGATCGACATACTAGAAGGCAAAATACCTGGAAAACGCCCTCGTGGGAGGCCACGGAACACTTTCATGAGATCCTTCCTAAATAGCTCTGGCCTACGAAGTTATGAAGTGGTCAAAAGGACAGCTCAAGACCGAACAACGTGGAAAAGACTCATTGTAGGGGCAGACCAGTCACTTGACTGAAAAACATGGTGATGATATTTAGAATACAATTCGAACTTTTTGAATATCATTACTAGGACCCGGATGTTTGTGTCATATCATCCGAAGGTAATCCCAAAAGTAAGGTCCGATTCGCCGTAAATATTTGAAAGCGGCGCTAAGGGCAAAACAAGCATGCGCGACGACTCCTGGCATGCCTTGCGCGGCAAAAGCCGCGAGTAGCGTTGTTACTGTTGCTGTGTAGTGCTGATAGTGTCAGTTCACTATGTTTAAGACAATTAATCAGCCCGCCGATTGTGAAGTAAGGGCAGTGATACGGTTTCGGTGTGCAAGAAACTTCGACGTGCAATCCAGAATAAGCGTCGTGGTCTTTTGTCATCTGGAGTGTTGTTGTTGCATGACAATGCCAGACCCCATACTGCGAATGACACGCAAACTCTAATCAAGAAATTTGGATGGGAACAGATGGACTACCCACCGTACAGTCCGGACTTGGCGCCAAGTGATTTCCACCTGTTTCGCTACCTAAAGGAGTTTCTTGGCGGCAAGCGCTTCGACACAGTTGATAAAGTGAAAGAAGCTGTTCAAGACTGGTTAGCTTCGCTGGCGGCCGAGTTCTACTACTTAGGCATTCAAAAGCTTGTGGAATGATGTGACAAATGTGTAAATAAATATAGAAATTATGTAGAAAAATAGAGAAAGACGTAAGGAATGTCATTAAAACAATTGTTTTGGAAACAATTTTTATTTTGGATGTTTCTTTTACCGGACCTTAGTTTTGGAATAGCCCTCATATTTCTTCATTCAGTTAAGATTTTTCCATGACAAATGTTTGATGATGATTTAAGTTAATCTCAATCAAATTATGTCATTAAGCATAATTAACACTCCAAACTGGAAAGGGTTGCAATTCTGGCTGTGTAACATTCATTTTAAATACATCACTTGACACACAGTACATTATCTCAAATTATAAAATCCACCTTGTCAAACACTAGAAAGTAGGCCTAGTATAGTAATTAAATTATCACGTAGCCTACATGTTTCGTTATATCAATGATAACTTCGTCACCGAGAATAAATCTTAGAAACTATCTTAACAAAAACCAAAAGGAAAATGGATATCCTTACAAAGAGTCATTAATTTAAATAAATGAAAAATCACAAAAAAGAATTAATAAATAATATTATAGGATAAGTGAAATACTTGGATATTGATATTCCAAACGTAAATGAAACGATAACATTGCACCACATCCACCTGAGATATCAGTCACTTCAATAAATATTGTTACGGCTGTGAGTTTGTTTCATCGCTCGCCGCATGAGTCACAACTGCCCCAGGGCTGGGCTGCTCTCCCTCAGTGTATTGCGTGCGCCTTATGCAACAGGACTACTAGGACAAAGGATGGTCCAGAATATTCGTGACTGAGCCAGCGAAGGAAACCTCGAGAAACCGTGAACCCTGGATGGGTCTAGAAGCATTTATTGAGTCACCGGCCTGCTATATAAAAGCGACCTGTCAAGCAGTTGTTGTTGTTGTGTTTTACGAGCTAGTGCGAGCGTTTATCCTGAGCGACAGAAGTGTGGTGACTTGCGAAACCCCTAGTGAAGCCGTTTCTCTTGACAGCGAAGCTGCGTGTAGCAGGTTTTCGCAAGTAACTGTAATTTGTGTACATAGGGGAGAGTTGCATGTAGTTCTGTCAAGGCCACCAGACTCATTAGCGAGAAGATTAACTGTTGACAAGTGAAAGAGGGCAAGAGCTCTCCATAAGCAAGAGACTTGAGGAAACTGGAGTAAGGTTCTAATTGCTTGTATTTGCTGATGAGTAGTGTATCCTTCTGGCCGCAATAAAATTAATTATTTCTTTAAAGGAACAACCTGTGTTGTGCTTTCTACCCACCGTAATCCAGTTAACAAAAGTGCCACTAAGGGGTGGCACGTAACAATATAATTTGCACCTGGGAAAGTTTGCTTTAGGACATTGACCTGCTGAGAAACATCTGTCATTTATACAGTGCAGTATATGTATTAATCAGAAGGTTGAACCACTTGCCACTGTGGGTGAGTGGTTAACGTGTCGGTTTACTAACCCCAAGCTTGCAGGTTCGCTCCGGGCCGTGGTAAGTGATTTTTGAAACGCTGCAAAAATTACGACACCATGTCATACGATGTTGGCATGTCAAAGAACCCATTTGAATTCAGTAGGCCGTGTTCATAATGGCAAAATTAATCTCGGCAGTTTCCGCCAACACAAAGTTCCTCATTTCTCTACTAGAAAGCGCTATAGTGTTCAAGGAGCTTAGATATATCTAACCTCGTTGACTTCCATAGTGCTTCAAGGAACAACGAAATTCGACATGCAAGCTACCCTTTGGGTGTCAAATAACAAAGCTTGCACCCAGCACCCCAGGCCATACGATATTATTATTGGAAGGTTGAACAACGTACCACATCCAACTGAGATACCAGTCACTTCAATAAATCTTCTTGCACATAGAAAGTTTGTTTCAGGACATAGACCTGCTGAAAAACATCTGTCGTTATGTATTGTACCCGTTCGTCCTGGGGATGCGATAACCCATCTGCTATTACATCGCATTCCTGGATTTCCAGGACAGAGCGGAGTTAAATGAACATGAAGTCAAATAAGGAATGTGTCGGAAATTCAGTTGAAATATCACAAAAGCAGAGGGTAACACGAGATAAAGTATCTCCAGGGTCGTTACGGGTTTAAATTTAATTTTAAAAAATGCAAATATAAATGGGCGCCATCAACTGAATCCCTAGCAAACCACATCCTTCCTAGTTAAGCCTTAATTAAGACAAGGAAAGAAATAGGAAAATCACATCATCATCAGATCACAACTAAGATAAAAACAAATTTATTCAACTTTGATAGTCAAACAGACATATTAAACACTCATCCTACCTAAGAGCATGGTCGAATGCCAACGTTAAATTGTCATTGTCCAGAAAATCGAACCATCTCCATTCTACTCAAATTGTATTTAATCCACATAAAATAGGAAAAATTTCTAAAGTTCTCTTGGGTTCTCAGGATCACCGTAGCACTATGTCTTTGCGTCACTGACATTCGTGATACCTGAGACCTAACTTCTCTTTAAATTAACATCATGAATGTGGATGTAAAAATATTAATTAATCTGTCTAAACACATATATTCTAATCACATATTTAAATATCACATAATTTATGGCTTGCATGGCATTATTCAAATGCAGAATATTTTAGTAAAATGCTCCTAAACATCGAATAATTAATTTACACTATTTGCACTATCATTAATAATTGCTTGTTTGTGAATCACAGAAAATCCACTATTCATTGGTTATAATCATCATCATCATCATCAAAATTAAATATTTCTCACTTTAGTTCTCATCTCAAAATTCAATATATTCAAGTCAGAATAATTAATTCATTATCATCAAATCATTTAAATGAATATTATAATCATCAATTCTTTATGCTCTTTAATTATTCACAAACTCTCGTTTCATCATCTCATTCAGATTAAATCATCTTAAATCATCAATATAAATTGTTTAATTCATCAACACAAGTTGCAATTCTTAAAATCATATCTCAATTAAATTTATTTAAATTCATTTAAATTTATTAATCATCAGCTTCTTTAACTAATTATCACCTTCTAATTCAGTTATTCATCATCTATTTAATCATCTATTCATTTATTTAAATCAGCTTATTTATTCAATCTTTAATTCATCCATTTATTTAATTCATTGATTTATTCCAAAATTTAATTTATCAATTTATTTAAATTTTAATCATCTGGTTATTTAGATTTTTATTATTTCATCTAGTCATTCTGATTTTTATTTCATTAGGTCAGATAATTAATATGCTTAAATTTCAGATTATTTCATTAATTATTATTATCAGAAAATCTTGTATTATCAACTTTATTTATTTGTTTAATTTCCTAACAAATTGTTTAATATGGGTTATAGAACGTTGTCTTACAGTTTTATCACTTCCAAGTTATATCTCGTATTTAATTATCATGCCAAAAATATTATTGCCTTCACAAATTCACGTTGGACCTCACTATCCACAACTACATTATATATTCTCACTTTATCAAATATCACATTTGAATACCACAATTATTCCACAAAACTCCATAAATATTCAGCGCACAGCATGAATCTCAAAATTATGCTAGACTGGGTTCGACAACCTCATGTCTGCTTCAAAATACATTAGCAATATTGCAACTTCCACTTGGCAACTTCCACAAAATGCCTATCACAAACTTCACTTAATCACGTTGCATGATCTACAAATTATATAACTGGCTTCAAATTATCAACGCACACAATCTCCAATAACTGTAATTAATCTGATCACATCTAGACAACTTCTCAAACAATTAGGAAAAATATAACCTTTGTAATCGACATCAAATTCAAAATCTGCTTTCAAATAGCATAAATTCTCTTAAAATTCTCATAATTCACTTCACAGAAAAACACTAATGTGCTATAATTTCTCACATCAAAATATGCAATACTGATCTGCCTTAAAATAACTCTGACCATTAATGATTCATCTTACAAGATCCTTCTCAAAGGTATCAAACTCAATCATAAAAATTATCAAAAGCATCAGCTGTAACAGCTGTTAACTGAAAGTACTCTCAAATGAGTATAGCAACAAAATATTGGATTGGCAAACAAGAATTACAAAATGTAACCCTGCTGACATTTATTTCTAATTTATTTAACAAAATTCGACTGATATGTGACTAGTAGTTTCTTGTTTGATCCTCTTACAATCTCAAGTACACTCGGATGATAAAAATGAGTTCCTCAATGGCGAGTAAGATGAGTATCCACCACACGATCGTATAAATACGAAAGGCCTCACCCCGATGGCTAACATGATAATGCCCTGAACGATGGGTAAAGATGTGTACCACCACGCAATAGTATAAATACGAAAGGCCCCATCTCGTTGTCTCATGAGTGAATGTACCAGATTGGAATCAACAAGTCTCTAGGTGTCACATAAAAGCGATATTCGTTCACTTGAGTGAATAACATCTTAATATCTCCAAACAATCCAATGGAAAAATCCCTACTGATGAATAATACACACTCGCTAGTATGCAATGAACTGACGAAGTAATTTAAATAATCCAATTGCAGATCACGAGTTCGAAATACTCGTCACAAAAAAATAACTATCCAAGAAAACTATCCTTACTGGAAAATGTCTAAAAGACCAAACATCTGCTTAATAAAGCCAACCAATGGTGAGAATCTCGTATAATGGTGCCTGCCATATCATATGGTAACGCCATATTCTAGCAAATTGGAGCAAATAATGTCTAAGCCATGTCTAAATAATCGTAGAACTCCTACTAGAAATATACACAAGTATGCCCAGTGTTCATGGAAAAATCATATCAGAAAGTCATAACTCTTACAATACCTTCTCATATCAGCTGTTAATATATTTCAAAGATCGTCGATTATCGTCGTGTGTAATAAATTTCTCGAAAGATCGACGTGAATATCGTTTCGCCCACGCAAAAACGATCGCCTTCATATCCCAAGTGAATCAGCTGTTAGACCTCCTCTTCTTCAGGAATTGAATCCATCGCTCCGTGGTGACATCGCGTCTCTGTCTTCGTTTACTCCGACATGATGAACTGCATGTTATCCATAGCGGATACTATCCAAATCCTTACGTAAATGTTCATAAAAGCAGCGTACCCCATATTCTTCTTCTATGTTACGCCACTGTCCCATACAATGTTCGGTTCGCTTGTTAAAAGTTCAATCTCCACAGCAGTTAAGTCTCACTTGCAGAAAATAAATTTTATTTATGAGAGTGTATAAGTTTTTGAAACACCCTGTAGCTGTGTTCGTACTCGATATTCTATAATAATTCATAAAAAGGAATTGTATTAATGCACATGCCAATGTTCATAAGTGCATATAACTGTAACATTTCGTTTGCCTACAAGCGTTAATGTTAGCTTGACCCCATGGTCGCTCTACATGTTCCGTTATGAAATGCATAAGTCGTAATGTCGTTTGAATATCTAAGTTCATAATTGCAGTACATTACAACCACCCGCCTGCACAATTCTATTACTGAATACAAGTCCCAACTCAATGTTGTAACTGAATGTTGAAATTAAGTTCAGCTTCTTTATAGTTGCCTGCGTATAAAAGTCGGAAACAGCCCGCTCGGATCTACTGCACTGTTCCAGAATGATCTATGCTTAAAGCCGGCCTCGCCATGCCGCTTCGCTGTGCTGTTCTGCGTTACAAAATGCAGCTCGAAAAATAGTTCTCACTCTCGTATTACAATGCTGTTCTAACCCCGGCTTTTCTCCTGCCTACACGGCCCGTACAACCTGCCTCGTAACCGGTCCTCGCCGTCTACCGTACGTTGCTCGCCTTGGCTCACTGACCTACTTCCGCTCTCTGCTTGGTTAAGTAATACTGTTCGTTTTCACGCCACGCAACAAGTGCTGTGCACCGCTCAACTTTACCGTACGCTCTGCGCATGTGTACTACTCAGCTCGCTGGATGAACTCGACTGATGTGTCTGGACTGCGTTAAGAAGCTCGTACCCTGGCGCTATCACGTGATGCTCCCCCACCTTCTATGGTCGTGCGTCACAAATATAATCTCGACCACCATCATCTCGGCTATTAAGTTATACAATAACTTAAGGGATTATCTGTCTTTCTTCAAGTTATTACCATATATAATGCTTGACATTTCTTCTCTTCTGAGATGATTAAACACTATTTTCCATAAAGATCTTAATAAAACTTTAATATTCTTCCCATAATTCCATCTGCTTGACTGGCAGTGCCTTCTTGATCCCTGGCCTTCTACGTCATTTCCTAACATTCTTCTCGACTCGATGTGAGCGCTACCTTTACAGCTCTTCCCATAAATCTCAACTACGGCTTAATGTCAGCTGGCGTAGCCGATAGTCTCAACTAGGTATCGTGTACAGTATATATGTATTAATCAGGGGGTTGAAAAACGTAACATTTTTTGAAATGGTAAAAGACAACTAACCTCGAATCTGTTTGTTGGTTATCTCCGTCCGCTGTTCAAAATGGTTAATGCATATTTGCATATAATTATAGGATGGTGTGAAATACTTGGACATGGATATTCCAACCGTTGAGAAATTCAAAAGTAACTTCATGAAACAGTGCATCAAAAGTGGAACAAGCAATGGATGTAATGTCACCATTATCTTGTGATTACATAGGCCTACACATAGAAAAATAAACAAGTCACTAAATCGCAATATGCAAAACATTTTTGATGGTGATGATGATGATGATGATGATAATTGTTGTTTTAAGGGGCTTACCATCATGGTTATCGGCCCCTAATGGTTTGGGTGATAGTGAAAAATGAGATGAGAATGAAAACTATAACTAATACTATATACAAACTTACAAACTAGAAGAAAAAATAGTAAACAAAGGATAATGCAAATAAAGGACAGGAAGAAAAGAAATGCCCTCAACCCTCGAAGAATGAGGATTGAGGGACTTGGAAGGACGGAGAGCCATGCAAGGCATATAGGAAAGGGAAAGAGCAGAGGGCCCGCCCCAAGGTCAGAGGCAAAAGGGGACCAAACGGGCCCACCTCAGAAATCCCTTGGTGTCGCCAACTCCCAAACTCACCTTTGAGGGTGTAGCACTATCCAGCGTGAACCAGGAGTGGTGGGGCTACATACACCCTGCCTCCTTGAGGGCCTTGAACAGAAGGCTGGAGATAACACGAAAAGAAAAAGAAGGCTGACCCCTCGAAGAATGAGGGTATCAGGAAAGATAAAACAAGGGTCAATTAAGGCGGGAAAGTGAAAGACTCCCTAGGCCTCAGATACCCTAAGGGTCGGAAGACAACAAGAGTTGACCAAGAGAGGTCGACAGGAAAGAAGACGGAGAGGAGTCCGGCACAAGTAAGTGGAAGCAATGCTGGACTCAGCTGGGGTCCCGTGGTCGCCAACCCACGTCCCACTAAATGTGAACCCCGGGAGGAAACATTTTTGAGCTCTGTAAATAAAGTTAAGGGATGGTACTGCGCTATGTTATTACTTTTGATGACTTATACACCGCTACAGATACCTGATTCTCACACGTAAGCTCTTGGAGCTGATAACACAATCATGCTGTGGTGTTTACTCAACTGCAGATTAAATGTTCCCAAATGAAGACTGGCAACGGACCAAGTAAAACGATAATCCTGGAGCTCGTTGAGGGCTGACTAAGCTGTTTCTGGTCCCAAAAGCTTTCCACGAGAGTATACATGGCATTCAAATGTTTACGAAAACACTTGCTAATGTCCCCTGTTGGAGGCGTCAGCTGTTCGGACGACCTGCTTTGTTTCGTATAATGATAGCTGAGACTAGCCCTTCCATAAAATTAAAATGGGGTCATGTCGGGGGAATCAGGTTAAAAAAAAGGAAATGTTTCATTTCCAGTCAATTCTTCTTAAATTAAATTCACTTTTGACACCTGTTAATACTTAAGATGTTATCTTCATTAATGTAACATGTTTTCGGCCCTTCAGTGGAGTCTTCGTCAGCATTGGTTGCTTAGCTTAACTTACACTACATAGGATATTTGGTGAAAAGGATATAAATTTACAATTACATTATTATGAAATGGACGTCCTTACAATTTCAATTATGAAAGATTCTTTCCAGGTGTTAAATTCCAGAGAGCAATTTGTATGAAAATATTACTTTATATATATAAATTGTTAGCATCTTGATTTTCTAAGTATTATCAAATGGGTTAGCTCGTGAGGTGCAAACTGATATTAGTGAAGTCTTGGATTCGAATTGAAGTTGTTGATTCATGTCATTTATTCGTTCCTATGGTTCTTGACTCATGATGTCTCCTCTTGTTGTGAACTTCTTATTGTATTGGTTGTCTTCTGTAAACGTTGTTCTTAAATAAATCGATGAAAGAATATGAAGTTGTCTTTTGGTGTTGAATTATGTAGATTCTTCCTAAACTCTGATTACTGCACTTATCTTTAAAGAATCTTTGTTTAACGACAAACATCAGTAGGCTGCATAACACTTTATAAATATTGTTTACTAAAAATAAGTTTTAGGAAATTTCTGCCTGACCCTCTTCGCCTCTCTCAGGTGAGGTTAATCGGGTCACAGGATTTGGTGAAACGCATCAATTGAAAATTTCAAATATCACTCAAGAGAAACACATTTTCCACAAGTAAAACGTTTTCTCCCTTTAGTACTATCACAGTTCTCATTATACCTTTCCCTTATCTTGCATTGACACTGAACCAGTCCATATATTTAAGTGATATTGGATCCGTGTATTTGGAGCTACAGAGTTCGCATGAGGTGACATTTTTCTCGTCATCCGTTTCTTCCTTGAATTCGGATGAATTTAATGATGATGGTGATGATTAAGGCCCGGTTATGTGTTTATATGAAATGAATATCCACAGCCTGCTTCCAGTTGACCAACTGGGTCAGAGAATGGAATGAATGAAGCCCCATCTAGCGGCGAGGATATGAACTGTGTCGGCTGCAAAGCCTGTCGCACTCCCTGGGGCAATGATTTAATGAATGAGAGATGAAATGAAATGCCAGTGGAGAGAGTTGCTGGAATGAAATTTGTTACAGGGAAAACCGGAGTACCCAGAGAAACATGTCTGCCTCCGCTTGGTCCAGCACAAATCTCACATGGAGTGACCGGGATTTGAACCGCGGACCCAGCGGTGAGAGGCCGGCGTCCTGCCGCCTAAGCCATGGAGGCTATCATGTGTTTATATCTATAGTAATATAATAAAGCTGAAGAGTTTGTGTGTTTGTGTGTTTATGTGTTTAAACGCGCTAATCTCTGGAACTACCAGTCAGACTCGAAAAATTCTTTATGTACTGAATATGATAGCCAGATCCAAGAGGAATAGTTTAGGCTATGTTAAATTTCGGACAGACCACTCCATTCCCTGCATTTAGGCCCTTTTGCACAAATCTACACCGTTTCACCGATCTAATAACTTGACGGACATATTGTCGCTAGGTGACAACGACTAGCACTATATCATGATAGTCAACGCCGCACCATTGATGGACAGGTTGTCACTAGGCAACAACGATTGACTCTGTATCATGATAGTCCGGTAAAATTTGCTAAAGGACACATGAGAAAACTGACCGATTGACAATTAAGGATTGTATTTGACTGTAGTATTCTCTATGCTTTCGTATTGAACCCTTTAGTATTGCAGTGTTTATAAGCAAGAATCTTGATCAAGGGGTCGCGCTCAGTTCATAGTGTGATGTTTACGTTCGCCAAACAACATGCTCTACTGAGGTAAGGGTCATAGGATTAAAACTATAATTAAGAAAAGAAATGACAAGGCGTAATATAATAACATAATTTAATGACTATTAGTGCAAATAAAATGAATATAGACAACAACAATAATAAAATTCCTCCCTGAATCTTCCCATGACAGAAATATTTATCAAACGTTGAGGAGTCAGACGGATCTCCCCCTTATAAAAAAAATGTAGATCCAAGTTCCACTAACTTGCATAGGGATTTCATGTACGCGTAATGACTAACTACGAGGAATGAGTACTTGGATGACTGTTCGTTTACATCGGGTAACAGCCACGATGCTTACGAACAATCATCTCGTAAATCAACGTTTACGGATATAGGACACGAAACTAATAAAAACCTTTAAAAATTAATGCTGACACACAGACTAAAATCTAATATTTACAGGAATCTCCCTCGAGACCCTCCTTCAATGCGATGACGCATCTGACAAATGAGCTGCCAACACGGCCAATTGCTCAATACACAAACAAGGAAAAGACAGCATCGCACGTGACTGCACGGGTCACTAATACAGAACATAAACATGGAATGGAACCAACAACAACAAAAGCCTCACCGGCTGAGATTACTTTATATGAACAAAATGCACGTTAAGCTAACGCTTCGGAGATTATAGTGATTCGTAGGCAACTCCCATTTATTTAAACAATTTTTACCATTGGTCAGTTCTTATTCTGTATTTCAAGTAATTTTACGGAGCCAACAAGCACTCCACTAATGACCTCGATGCAATCCTTTCAGCCCGCCTTGTGAAACAGCTTCCCCTTTCCTCAACTCTGGTCATCGTCCAGCCCCAGTGTGTAAAAATAACATGACCACAGTCCCGTTATCTCGTAGAATCAACAGCAACAAATCTCAACCACATAAACATATGGTAAGACATTAATCGATATAGCCACATATGTCCTCGCAAGGTAACGATGTGGGCTTGGCACCAAGCTGACAGAAATCTGTCTACGCTGAGATTCCCGCTTGTAATGACCAATAAAATACACACACACACACTGCTGGGAATGACATAACATTTTTCACACAGGTCGGCTGAATCAGGTGCTCACAAACTATTTAAAAAAAATTAAAACCTACGAGTGAGCTGACTGCTCTTCGCCACAATTCACATTGCTCCAACGGCAATAAACTCACTGAATCTGATCAATAATAAACATTACAAGATTAATTTACCCTCCAATCTACTGCATGATTATACTAATTCAGTCCTACTTCTGAAACACAATATATCTCCGAGAGACGCTTCTTAATCGCACTACGTAAACATATGTGAACACGGTCGTCCACATAGCCACGTTAGTTAAATCAAACAATAAGAACTTACGACTATAAAATTTTGTGCGAGCTGTTTCCATGCAAAAGGTGTGTCAGACCAAAACTAAATACACTACGTTAATCAACACAAGCAAGATATTTACAAACAAAATATGTCCCATATACCATAAGTTAACTTGTCAGATAATAAGAATATTATTCAGTACTCATCCTCGGCCAGTCACCGTCAACGAACATTTGCAGCCATCTCCCTACTTAATGCTGCTTAGCTCATCTCAAACATCTCGACGGAGTGTTGACAGTTCCAAACTTCTTCCAGGATAAGCGATGTCATCTCTCGTGCTGATGCAAAAAGTTATAGATAATTTCACACTCGATATCTGTCTACTAAATTCACCTTTTAGGTACTTATTTCCCCAAAAACAGTCTGTTGGCGAATTGTCGATGATACTGTCCCTACAAAATAGTACTGTGACTATCTATCACACTGAGTTTAACACATTAGTATTAATAAAAAACTGTGTCCTCATGACACGCAAAGTACAAGTGCCTACGTCCTCAGACGCCCAAAATGTAATAATAACCTGTGTCTCCCGACACACACAATGTAATAGTAACCTACGTCCTCAGACGCACAAAAGTAATAATAATGTCTTGGCTCTTCACGCCACTTATAAATGAATTGGCCCTAGGTATCAATAGAGGTGGAAATTATATAAAATTTCTCAAAATAATAGTGGTACAGGAATGAAACAAAAAAGGAAGGAAGCTTGTAGTTTAACGTGACCGTTAATCTCGCGATCATAAGCCACGGGACCTCCGTTTTACGTGGAATCCGAACCACAGGACATGGCATTTCACATCGAAAATCTCACATGTATTGACCCAGGAATGAAACAAATATCACTGAACTCGTAAAATTGCGCAGGTCAAGAATATGCCCATTAATCCTAGAATCGATCGTAGAGATGTTGTCTAGCCGATCTCCCGCGTTAATGCTAGCTATCGCGTGCCCAAGCTAGACTTGGCGCGTTCGTAAGCATTCATCTCTCATTGGCTCCACTTTTTCAATAACTTCGCGGTTTTTATCAGACCTCGGCCTCGTAGGAGTGTCCAAAAGTACCATCAGCCACTCACGTTACTGCATTATATTTTTTCTAAGCGCGAATAGTACAATGAACATACCATAAGCGTGTCTCACCACGCGTCCCTTCTATTTTGAGGTAGCCACCACCTGTCCTTCTGAAACATTACTAGGCTCTTTCTTTTCACAATCTTAAAGTATTTAGCCTTTTGTCAAACTGCTGCAGGTATGTCCCCGCTGTCTCCAACAAATGCTTGAAGTTTCCTCATCTTAGTCTGGCTATTTCATGACGCTGGTGGAACCATTAATTAATTGTAGAAATAAAACATCGAATCATTTATCCATCAGAGGATAAAGGGTTCACAACTCCTCCACTCAAAAAATTTCGAACTTAGGATAAAGTCGATAATTTTTAAAAGACTTCCGTAGGCCAATTTGTTTTATTTCAGAATCACCCCTTTTCTATTACTTGGTCTAGCCGCTCCTGTCATGAATGGCATTTACTCGTTTTATTTCCTGCTTGGACCTCACCCTCTCGACTGCTTGCGTGACGCGCTGATGCCTTAGGCAACACTCTGCCCGTCTCGTTAATGTTTGTCAACACCATCTCCACTTCTTCCTTCACGTGCCGTACTCAACTGCCCCCCGTCCACTTGGTTGTTATAGGACGTCCATATATTCAAACTGCATCACCATTTTGGCGCTCCCATGGTTCGCTTCTTCGATACTTTTTAAATTGGCTGCATTGTAGACCGACATTGTTCCTGTGCTTAACTCTTTCACTCTGTATGCATTATTTCCTAGGTTTCTTACAATAGAATAGGGTCCTATGAACTTTTCACAAAATTTGCTGAGGATCTTCTTCTCTGGATCAGATGTAGCGGGTCGTTTCACCAAAACGAACTGGTTGATTTCTAGATCACGGTGAAATCTCTTATTTCTCAATCGCCGTAATCTGCGATCTGCTTGTTTTCTCATGTAGGCTCTCGTTCTCTCTATTCGCAGGTTAGGTGCTATCATGGGATCTTGTGGGCAGTTAATGATGCTTTTCTACGTTCTCACTGGATACTCGTTTTTTTGTAAGACCATAGGGATCTGTCCTGTTGACTCGTGCCTGGTGGAATTCATGCATGTCTCTACATCCATAATTTTATCCACCCACTTTTGTTGTTCTTTGGGAATTAAGATTCTCAAGTATGATGTTACACATTTTATTGCTCTCTCACTTGGATTAGCTTGGGCATGTCGGATACTGCTTAAAACGTGTTTTATACCCATGTCCTCCATACCTTTCTTGAATTCGGCGCTTGTAAAATAGCTGCCATGGTCTGGCAATATAAATTCTGGTTTTCCAAGAATTGGAATAACTCTATTTCGAATACGACTGAGTACTTGTTTCGATGTAGTTTTCTGAATGGGGCATAATACAAAAAACTTAGAAAACACATCAATGCACACTAGCAAGTGGCTGCAACCTCGTCTACCTTTCGGGATTGGGCCGAAACAGTCCAGGGCCACCAACTCGCAGGGTTTCTGAGGTAGCAATGGTCTAGGATACTGCCTCATTAAATAGTTATTGGGCTTTGTCCTCTGACAAGGATCACAAGTCGTAATGACGTCACATATAGTTGTTCTCATACGTGGCCATGTAAATGTCTCTCCTATTGTCGCTTCGCACTTGTCTACTCCGACGTGTCCGTAACTTTCGTGAGTATGCCATGTCAATCCTCGCTGTAAAGATGCAGGTACTAGTATGCGTAACTTGGTGTGGTCATTATCTACCCATTAGTGCAGCAAATTGTTGACATAAACATATCTTCCTTCTTTTGCTTTCGCTTCTCGAAATGCAGGTGTTCCTGTAGGTAGTTGCTTTCTGAAGTATTGAATTAATAGCATCATCCATGGTTCCGCTTCCTGTTCTCGCTGTATCTCACGTAACTCCTCCAAGAATTTCCGGTCCTTCGGTGTTAACTCCAAGTGTTGTACCATCGCTGTTTCTTCATCATCAGGTTCTGGGTTCCTGCTGAGTGCATCCGGAATCACATTCATCTTCTCTGGACAATGTTCAATCTCAATGCTAAATTGCTGAATATATATAGACCAACGTGTCACACGTTCGCTTGCCATCGACGTCTTAAACAAGAATGTTAGTGCTTTGTGATCAGTCCTGACAACAATGGGGTAGCCATAAATTATTCGTTTCCATTGTTGTAGCGCATGAAGGATGGCCAACAGCTCTAGCTCCGTTACAGTATAATTGCGCTCGTGCTTACGCAATTTTCGGCTGACAAATGCCAAATATGTTTTATGTTGCAGGTTAGCTGGATCTTCTTGGTAGAGCATGGCACCTATACCAATTAGTGAAGCATCCGCTTGGATTATAAATTTGTGCTTGAAATCTGGATATCCTAACTTAATGCAGTTTTCCAGTAGCTGTTTTGTTGCTTGGAACGCCTTCTCACATTCCGCATTCCACAACCATTTATTATTCTTTTTTAGCATTTCCTGCATTGGAGCTACAGTCTCCGTGTAACCTGGACAGTTTTCTTTAAAGAATCCCGTTACGCCTAAGAAAGCCCGAAAGTGCTTGACTCTAGTTGGTGTTGGGAAATTCTTTATCGCTTCGATCTTAGCTGGGTTTGGCTTCACTCCCTCCTTGTCAATGATGTGACCCAAATATAAGATCTCGCTCTTGAAGAAATGCGATTTCTTCTGGTTTACTTTGAAATTTGATGCATTAAGGTTGCCTAATACATTATCTAAATTTTCCATGTGAATTTCAATGTTGTCGGATGCCAGCAGAATGTCATCAATGTAGCGCACCGTCATCTCCTTAACTTCCTCGGTTAGATTCCGATCCAGGGCTCGGATTAAAGCACAGCCCGCTGTTTTGACTCCGAAGGGCATTCGGACGAAGCAGAACGTTTGGTTATCGAATAAGAAGCCAGTTAGAAGCTGTGACTTCTCATCCAATTCAATATGGTGGAACGAGCTCGTCAGGTCAACTGATGAATAAATGCTTTTGTTATTAAAGCCTTTTAATACGTCTCTGATAATTGGCGCTCTGTCATACTCAGGAAAAATGAGTCTCCTGTTGAGATTTCTGGCATCTAAACAAAGTCTAATAGATCCATTTGGTTTTGTGACTGCCAAAATCACATTTAGATAAGGTGTAGGTATCTTCCTTATCACTCCAGCTAGTAACATCTCATCTATAATGACCTTGACTTGACCACGATATTTTTCCGGAATTGGGTACAATCTACTTTTGAAAGGTGACCAATCCTCGACTTGCATTGAATATTTGAAATTTAATATTTTCCCAGGTACTGTATCGAATACTGCTTTGTGCTTCCTTAAAATCTCTTCCAATTGTTTTCTATGTTCACCCCCAAGTTGAATGTCATTGAGCCGCTCCTGTAGTAACTCTTCAAATTGTGCATCACTGTCATCTCCTTCTGTTAATAAAGACCATATCTCCTGGGATTCACTCTCCTCATCTAGTTCCACAACAGCTCCTTCTATGATGTTATCTTCTGCCTTTCGTATCTCCTCTTCCGTCTCTTCCGATATTGCTTCCAATGCCCAAGAATTTACATCTCTTCCGGTAGTGATTTCATCCATATGCAATCCCACGTTCTTCAGTTGATCATACTCTCTAAAACTGACTGTATTCTTGTGCAAATCTATCACTGCTTGATAGTCACAAATGAAATTTGCACCAAGAATTATATTAAAATTCATCTTTGCCATGATAATGAATGTTTGCCCAAAAGTGTGTTCAGTTCTAAGTATGCCTGACGTTTACAAGTGACGGTGCGTTCAGGAATAACACCCCTCACTTTGAGTTGTGGTACGGGATTCACAGGAATATTCTGACTCCGTCCCAACTCTCGAACCAAGGCCTCCGATACCAGACTGATCTGCGACCCCGTATCCAATAAACATCTTATATTAATTCCACCAATCCTCGCGTAAATAATGGGTAACTGCCTAATTTCATCGTTCCGTGGTTTCACCGTCTCCTCCAGGCAATCTTCTGGTAAAGCAATCCATTCTTGTATGTTCGCTACTATCCATCCATCTTCAACTTCCGACTGTTGCGTTTGTAGACTGTCTCCTTTATCCAAATTTAGCATTTTTTTTAGCTCCGCTACGACTCCCATCATCACTTTGTCGCCCACGCCCCTGACATTCCTCTTGTCTCAGTAGACTTCCAGCTTCCTCAGTATGTGTGTCTGGATTCTTCATGTTCCCAATGGCTTTCTCCCATCGTCCTTGCTCTCCACCTTGACTAGCGTGTAATTCCTCTAGGTAATTTTGTGATTGAGCGTGCCTATCATCCCAGTCATTTCGATAATTACGTGCCTCTCCTTGATTTTGATCTCTCCTTCCTTTCCATCTTTGATTCCCAATGTAATTACCGTATCTTCCATAAGGCCTCTCATTTCTTCGATTTTCACGCCATCGCTGATACCCTCTCTGTTGATACCTATTGTTGCCTTGATATGACCTATTGTTATAGTTATTCTCGTTACGCTGGTACGGTCTGTTTTCTACCTCTTCCTGGTTCCACCTAGGTGTGGATGTGCTTGTATTTGTACCCTGCGTTTTAGTGTTCGCCTGTTTTGGTTTTATGACCTCTGTCGTATTTACTAACTCCAGTTGTCTTCCTCCTCTATAATGATTATGAGATGTAGTCTCATCTATCTGGCGTAGTATCTGTTCTGCATGTAAGGCCGTACTAACGTTCGCTGCGACTAGTACTTGTTGCACGTTGACTGGTAATTGCCGCGCTATAATCATCACCAGATCCGCTTCATTTAAAGGGTAATCAAGGTCGCGAAATTTTAGCATTTGCATGTTAAAGAAATCTGAGTATTTCGTTTGCTGGGTAGTTTGGTATTTCCTAGAGTAAAGCTCCATTCTTAAACTCTGTTGTAATGCAGGCGACCAGTACTTGCGCAGAAACGCGATTTTGAAATCTGCCATAGTTCCAAATGTATATTTGAAGCTTAAAAACCATGTAAGGACATTTCCTGATAAAAATCTCTCCGTCATCCTTAGCCTACGTGCTTCAGGTACCTCAGTGTCATTGTAATGATCTTCAATTTCTTTAATAAAGGATTTAGGTGTCACCCCTGAATTCTCCGTGTACTTCTGCGGTTTATAATCGTTCGAGCGAATTACTTGGATAAGTTGTGTGGGCTGATGACCGTCCTGTGGCGTTGAACTCCTTTCAATATTCTTGCGAAACCCCTCCATGTTTGTCGTTAATGAGCTCTCTGTCTGAGTCTGACTACCTGCTGTGCTTGTCCTTTCCGGGCTATTTGAGTCATCCTGCTTATCTTTCATTGTTCCCGTTTTAAATATCGAGGATTGTTCTATCGACCTCAGTTCAGCTTTAATGATCCTGTCTGTTTATTCTTTAAGTTTACTCTTAATTTCTTGCTCTAATGCTTGAATACGAGTATGATTTTCGCCTACTGTCTTAAGGATGGTTGATCTTTCCTCTTTAGAATCGATATTCATTTTTCGCCAATCTTTTCTTATTTGCTCCTTAATCGTGCTTACTTTCTCCTCAATCTGGCTTTTAGTGTCATCCTGATTGCTTTCTATCTGGCTCAGCCTTTCGTCGATGGTATTCTTTAATTGATCCTGATCCGCTTCTAGGCTTTTCCATTGCTCCGCTGATTTTATTTCGAGACGGTCCATATCTTTAATTATGCCGGATATAATTTCATCTACCGCTGATAATTATTGTTGAATGACCTTGCCGCTTTTTTCCATTTCCTAAAATCGTCCTTCCAACTTATCCTGAGCTATCTTGACCTCGCTCGTACTCATAGTGCATGCTAGTTCAATTTGCTCTAATTTACCTAACACCGTTCCATCCAGAATGCTAAGTTTTTGATCAAACATAATTTCCATTTTCTTAATCTGATCTAATTGTTTTTCATTGTTTTTACTAACATCTAGGGCCAGCAATACCATCTGTTGATTAGTGTGATCCTTCATCTCTGCGGTTAACGAAGCTAATTGGTTCGTGTTTTTAACATTCTGCGCCTCTAACTGCGAATTTATAGTGTCATTGATTTCTTTTTTTAGTAATCTAGCTTGTTCCGCCTGATATTCATTTTGTTCAATCCTACTGTTATTTAATTGTGTCCGCAATGGTTCAATGTGTTCAGATAATTCTGTGTTTAGTGATTCACTTTCTTCGGATAGTTTAGTTTTTAATGATTCACTCTGCTCAGACAATTTGTTTATAGATTCACTTTGTTCAGATAGTTTTGTGTTTAGTGATTCGCTTTGTTCGGATAGTTTAGTTTTTAGTGATTCACTCTGCTCAGACAATTTGTTTATAGCTTCACTTTGTTCTAACATACTACTGTTTATTTGTTCAGATAATTTCGCGTTTAATGATTCGCTCTGTTCTGATAGTTTAGTGTTTAATGATTCACTCTGTTCCGCCAATTTGGTGTCCAACAATTTCTGTGTCCTCCTAGCCGCATTTTCAATGATTTCTTGAATCTGTTCTACTGTTGCCATGTTATACACTTTATATGAGACATTAGGGAAATGGCATAAAGCAATGCCCCCTGACACACACATACAATCCCAATGCACATTTAATTTCTTTACCCTACTCAGTTCATTTATAATTTACATTTAATCCCACTAGTCAATCGCATCTCTGAGTGGTTCTAATTTTACTCAATTTAATTTAAACCCAAACACATATTTAGTCATTAAATTGTTATCCTGATCTGATATTAACACTGACTAATTAAAAAAGTATTAATTGTCATTAAAGGCTACCAGCCTCCTAACATTTTCATGAGTTTGACTTTCTAAACAAATCTAGTTTTAACTTTAATCATTGGGCGCCCGGTATCACGTATATTATTTTACTTTAATTCAATAGACAACAACGTGAACCGTATTTTATATTGCAAACTCCTGATTTTAATTTATATTTCACACAGTTGGCGGTATCCTCTTCGCCTCAATTACATTTAATAAAATATCACTTTCCGGTTATTAAAATACTGTCATATCTGCCTCCACTTGTGGCCTGTCAGTTTTACTCAAATACGCCAACTAAATGTGTTCCAGCAGCGAACCAGCAACAAAAATACACCTTCATTGTTGCGTCAGTTTGTAAACCCAACTACGCTTACATTGACATGTGCAATTTCTTTGCCGTTACACCCCAGTGAACCGCCCCACGCTTGGCCGCGCCAGTTTACCTCCTATGAACCCTTTAGTATTGCAGTGTTTATAAGCAAGAATCTTGATCAAGGGGTCGCGCTCAGTTCATAGTGTGATGTTTACGTTCGCCAAACAACATGCTCTACTGAGGTAAGGGTCATAGGATTAAAACTATAATTAAGAAAAGAAGTGACAAGGCGTAATATAATAACATAATTTAATGACTATTAGTGCAAATAAAATGAATATATACAACAACAATAATAAAATTCCTCCCTGAATCTTCCCATGACAGAAATATTTATCAAACGTTGAGGAGTCAGACGGATCTCCCCCTTATAAAAAAATGTGGATCCAAGTTCCACTAACTTGCATAGGGATTTCATGTACGCGTAATGACTAACTACGAGGAATGAGTACTTGGATGACTGTTCGTTTACATCGGGTAACAGCCACGATGCTTACGAACAATCATCTCGTAAATCAACGTTTACGGATATAGGACACGACACTAATAAAAACCCTTAAAAATTAATGCTGACACACAGACTAAAATCTAATATTTACAGGAATCTCCCTCGAGACCCTCCTTCAATGCGATGACGCATCTGACAAATGAGCTGCCAACACGGCCAATTGCTCAATACACAAACAAGGAAAAGACAGCATCGCACGTGACTGCACGGGTCACTAATACAGAACATAAACATGGAATGGAACCAACAACAACAAAAGCCTCACCGGCTGAGATTACTTTATATGAACAAAATGCACGTTAAGCTAACGCTTCGGAGATTATAGTGATTCGTAGGCAACTCCCATTTATTTAAACAATTTTTACCATTGGTCAGTTCTTATTCTGTATTTCAAGTAATTTTACGGAGCCAACAAGCACTCCACTAATGACCTCGATGCAATCCTTTCAGCCCGCCTTGTGAAACAGCTTCCCCTTTCCTCAACTCTGGTCATCGTCCAGCCCCAGTGTGTAGAAATAACATGACCACAGTCCCGTTATCTCGTAGAATCAACAGCAACAAATCTCAACCACATAAACATATGGTAAGACATTAATCGATATAGCCACATATGTCCTCGCAAGGTAACGATATGGGCTTGGCACCAAGCTGACAGAAATCTGTCTACGCTGAGATTCCCGCTTGCAATGACCAATAAAACACACACACACACACACACTGCTGGGAATGACATAACATTTTTCACACAGGTCGGCTGAATCAGGTGCTCACAAACTATTTAAAAAAAATTAAAACCTACGAGAGAGCTGACTGCCCCTCGCCACAATTCACATTGCTCCAACGGCAATAAACTCACTGAATCTGATCAATAATAAACATTACAAGATTAATTTTCCCTCCAATCTACTGCATGATTATACTAATTCAGTCCTACTTCTGAAACACAATAAATCTCCGAGAGACGCTTCTTAATCGCACTACGTAAACATATGCGAACACGGTCGTCCACATAGCCACGTTAGTTAAATCAAACAAATAAGAAATTACGACTATAAAATTTTGTGCGAGCTGTTTCCATGCAAAAGGTGTGTCGGACCAAAACTAAATACACTACGTTAATCAACACAAGCAAGATATTTACAAACAAAATATGTCCCATATACCATAAGTTAACTTGTCAGATAATAAGAATATTATTCAGTACTCATCCTCGGCCAGTCACCGTCAACGAACATCTGCAGCCATCTCCCTACTTAATGCTGCTTAGCTCATCTCAAACATCTCGACGGAGTGTTGACAGTTCCAAACTTCTTCCAGGATAAGCGATGTCATCTCTCGTGCTGATGCAAAAAGTTATAGATTATTTCACACTCGATATCTGTCTACTAAATTCACCTTTTAGGTACTTATTTCCCCAAAAACAGTCTGTTGGCGAATTGTCGATGATACTGTCCCTACAAAATAGTACTGTGACTATCTATCACACTGAGTTTAACACATTAGTATTAATAAAAATCTGTGGCCTCATGACACGCAAAGTACAAGTGCCTACGTCCTCAGACGCACAGAATGTAATAATAACCTGTGTCTCCCGACACACACAATGTAATAGTAACCTACGTCCTCAGACGCACAAAAGTAATAATAATGTCTTGGCTCTTCACGCCACTTATAAATGAACTTGCCCTAGGTATCAATAGAGGGGGAAATTATATAAAAATTTCTCACATGTATTGACCCAGGAATGAAACAAATATCACTGAACTCGTAAAATTGCGCTTGTCAAGAATATGCCCATTAATCCTAGAATCGATCGTAGAGATGTTGTCTAGCCGATCTCCCGCGTTAATGCTAGCTATCGCGTGCCCAAGCTAGACTTGGCGCGTTCGTAAGCATTCATCTCTCATTGGCTCCACTTTTTCAATAACTTCGCGGTTTTTATCAGACCTCGGCCTCGTAGGAGTGTCCAAAAGTACCATCAGCCACTCACGTTACTGCATTATATTTTTTCTAGGTGCGAATAGTACAATGAACATACCATAAGCGTGTCTCACCACGCGTCCCTTCTATTTTGAGGTAGCCACCACCTGTCCTTCTGAAACATTACTAGGCTCTTTCTTTTCACAATCTTAAAGTATTTAGCCTTTTGTCAAACTGCTGCAGGTATGTCCCCGCTGTCTCCAACAAATGCTTGAAGTTTCCTCATCTTCGTCTGGCTATTTCATGACGCTGGTGGAACCATTAATTAATTGTAGAAATAAAACATCGAACCATTTATCCATCAGAGGATAAAGGGTTCAGTATGCACAGTTAATATTTCATTTGCGGGACTTAGACATCGTGGTCATGTTGCCCCGTGTACATGGGTGTGTGTGTGTGTGTAGAATTTTTGTGATAACTTGCGTTATTGTGATTGTTGCACTAGAATGTGTAAATACGGTATAAAGCTCAATGTTGGTTTGTCTGTCTGTTATTTATACAAATCTACACCATTTCACCAATCTGAACCAAAATTTGTATACTTACTCTTTGGGACCCTGCGAGTAACACTGTTTATTACATGAAATTTCGGACAGACTAACTTATTACATTCCCTGCATATAGGCCCTTTGGTACAAATCTACACCGTTTCACCGATCTGAACCAAAATGTGCATTCTTACCCTTTGAAAACCTGCGAATAACACTGTCTCCACAAAATTTCGAACAGACCACTGTATTTCCTACATTTAGGCCCTTTGGCACAAATCTACACCGTTCCTCCGATCTGAACCAAATTTTACATACTTACCCTCTGGAACCCGACGAGTAACCCTATCTACGTGAAATTTAGGACAGACCACTCCATTCCCCGCATTTAGGCCCTTTGTCACAAGT
The DNA here is from genome assembly GCA_946902985.2 of Meconema thalassinum. Classification (NCBI taxonomy): domain Eukaryota; kingdom Metazoa; phylum Arthropoda; class Insecta; order Orthoptera; family Tettigoniidae; genus Meconema; species Meconema thalassinum. Next base: position 926,395,202 of record OX336388.2, read on the forward strand.
CTACATCGTTTCACCGAGCTTAACCAAACTTAATGTACTTACCCTTTGGAACCCTGCGGGTAACACTGTCCACTTGATATTTTGAACAACTCTCTGCATTCCCTACATTTAGAACAACAGACAAAATGAAGTTGAAAACTACGTTTTAAGGTCCTAGAACCATTCATGTCCGTATAGTGCAACTGTAAGAATATTTTAACAAGTCAATTGTTGGCTGGCAATGCGAGCTGCATCACATCACCCCTACCACAATTGAGAAAATAGTTACAACTTGCGCTACTTATAAATGGGAGCCACTGGGAGTAATTATTGCAAGAAGATTTCTTAGTCCCTGTAAAACAGTTATCATCATGAACATATTATGCCTCTGTATAAATGCGATGGTGTTGGTGCAATACATTGAGGTTACCAGCTGTAATATGCGTTGGTGTTTTTAAATTTACCCTCATTTATTACGAACCTTATCGTTGAGCGCTATGTGGCGATAAATTATAGTATTGCTACCTCAGGAGCTCGGGACAACCGAAGTTTTCCAAAATGCTCTGATTATTATCCTATGGCATTATGTGACAAAAGACGACACTATTGGACTCTACTTTTCTAACAGCCAATGAGATATAGGCCCTAGGCAGTGTCTTTTATTTCAAATACTCCTCTTTCTAATCATATTTTTCAATCCGTTTGTTAAGTAGCCTACATGTGTCAGTACTGTAGTTAGTAAATAGCCGTTTTCCTATTCATTATTGTCATTATCATTACGGGAAAATGACCTGAATGTTACGTCCATCATACTGTACTACTTATCACCCCCAGCACCACCACCACAAAAATTATATTTTTAAAATATTTTTGTCTGTTAGTTTAAGTATTATATGCCAGTTCTGTAGTAGTATTCTTTATCATCCATAAAACAAACAAATCCACCGAGCGAAGCCGGGCACTACTGCTAGTATATATATATATATATATATATATATATATATATTTAAATAAATATTTTCTATTTATTTGTATTTTTTTGCCGATTCTATAAATACTATACATATTCTGGCGTATTTATTCATAAGTACATAGCCTATTTCCTATATTTGGTGGGCTTCTTCGATGACTGCTGCCCACATTTTCGACCCTTCGCAATTTCTTTAATTTACTTCTCTATTTCGTGAATGCACCCTTGTCTCTGTATTGTAGTAGTATTTCATGACAGGAATTCCCCGGTCATTAAGAATAGCATGGGGGCTGGAGTCAACAGTCTCATTAGGCCTTCAATACTCCTTACCTTGAGAGGAAAATTTACTTGAAATTACAGTGGTCTGCGAAGCTTGTGAGTATTGACAGAGTGATATAAAAGTTCTGGAAGTGACCTGTTCTTCTGCTCTTTAGAATGGCATTCGAAAACAGCACATACAAGGTTTCGTATCGCGCATCTGCAGTTATTGCAGGATTCTGAAACTGAGGCAAGCCCTGGCCTATTAAGTGGGAACAATTTGTACTGTAGACAGGATTATGGATTATTCAAGCAGCTGCACGTTTCAACAATATTCCGAGTAACTGGGGGATATAAATATGATACAAATTTAAGAACTTATTTTGGAAACGTATGACATATTTTCCACTTTTAAGCACGTAGCCTAAATAAATACATATTTCTAAAACGTTAAGCACATAATTATCCGGGTGCTGATGATGATGATGAACGTTGATTAGGCCTACGCAATTACTTGGTAAATTCCAGTCTCTTAGGATTATATTTCTGAGAAGGGACTTTTCTTCTTCTTTCTAATCTCATTTTGGTTTCTTAGATATTTTCTGGAGACGTTAAAAGAACTGACTTTTGCTTCCTCCCTGTACCTTTTGGTGTTAACATGTGAGGATATGGCAATAAGTTGTGGAATGACAATGTATACGTTGATTCAACGCTGCCCTTGTGCATTGGACTGGCGGAGAGTAAGAGAGGCTCTAGTTGAATCGCTTCTTGCGAAATTCGTTACAATGTTGGCATTATTGTACCGATACCGATAACTCAGTCGTGTCGTTCAAACTCCGGTCAGTGCAGTCAAATTTATTAGATTGTGGAAAAAGAAGGATTCAAAGTCCACTTTCATGTCTTCACTGCACCTGAAAAATCCGCTATGTAACAACGTTGTTCTCTTCCATACTTCACATTAAAATCAGTCACGCCCCAACCATATGTGAATATATTGCCCCACATTGCATTCCTGAGAGGTTCATTTTCCTATGAAGAGTCGTAGAGGAAAACAATCCAGAGTTAATTGTTCAGTTGGACTGTATACCCACATAGGCCGGGGGAGGGGGAGACTAGCGTCAGGTGACAGAATCAATGTGAACAACATTGTCACATAGTGGATTTTACAGGCACAGTGATGATATATCCCTGATATGATTTTCTCTATTTCCACCATTTAACTGCTGAGAAATGTTTGGATGGTGTCAGTTTCAAGACCGAGGCTCTATCCGAAAAGGAACTTCAAGAATAAATGAGATAATAATTAATCTCTAGAATCAATAAAATTACCGTAACAAAAATTATTAATTCAGGTAAAATAAAAATATACTGTATAAATAAAAACATCTGTTTTGATCGAAAAAGGTTTCGCTAGATTTTAGAATTGTTCATGTACAGTTCTGACAGCATTACTTACGTATGGACCCAAATAGTGGCCATGTTAAATTTATGATTGTGCCCGTCATAATTATTGTATAATAATAATAATAATAATAATAATAATAATAATTATTACGTGCAAGTGCCCGTCCCAAGGTTTTCAAACATGTATTTACTCCTGGATGCAATTCTTGACATTTTTGAAACGACCGCTTCGTCGCTTGGTTCCGTCTGTGAACACGAGATGGTAGCTGATGTCGGACCTAGGAAGTCTGCACGTGGTTCCTACTTCTCCAATAGAATGCGTTGGTTGTACCTTATTAAAACTCATCCTATTCCAGTCTTGTGTGAAGGCAATTATAATTCTACATCATAAACAAAAGAATGTATATATTTCATGATACCGCCAAAATTGTTACTTAATTATGACATTGTTGATTGAGGTGTCAAGCCTTGATTGGTCGATGAATATTTACATGAATGCAGTTCGGTTCTTGACGCGCTTCTTCTCCGCCATCTTGTGGAGTTCATGGTCTGTCTGTTTGTAAACAAGAAGCCGGCCGCTGGTGTGAAGGAATATCTCTCTGTGTGCTAGGGGCTTCGCCCCTAGACTCTACGAAATATGAATACCTATTCGAATAAGAAACGCCTGTGCTACATAAGAATATAATTTCTTCCTTTCGCCTGGACAATGAAAGTGATGGAGAATCGCAACTGGATGCGAACGAGTGCTGGTCATCTAAACGACGCATGTGCCGGGTTAGCCATTTTTGTGAAGCACATTTTGTGCCGTATAATATTTTAAAAATTATGTGTTAATTATTTTACTATTATTGTGTCTCCACTGAGAAGGAAATAAGGTACGTTATCATTTGATGTATTTTATATTATTGTTATGGAGCTCCGATATCATCTTATAGTAATGTTATAATTCTGTACCTTATTTTGTTTTATAGGCCTAATTTTATTTCTGTTTTAATAACGTTACCTGATATATTTTAATTTTGTTATCTTTCCTTCGTACCTTCTGGAGACACATTTCTAGTTTATTTTACGTTTTAAATTATTTTTTTTTTCTTTTGGCAATCTTGGGATTCACAGAGTATTTAATTTATTCATGATCCGTTGCCCTTCCATGTTGTTAATAGTATTTAGATATTATTGTTTTCCGCCGTTCATTTCCTTCTGCTGATGTTTAAATTTAATTTTATTAATTGTTTGCCGTAGTTTCGATCAGGCATGCGGTCTCTTGTTGTTTTTAGTGGCCATGATTGTTGTTTTGCCGTGATGCATTATGATCTCGAGGCAGTCTCTTGGCGCCGTCCGCGAAGCTCAAACGTGTTGTGTTAACTTAATATTTGTTTTTTTAATTTTACCTTGTCGGTTTAACCTTTTGTTTTTTGGTGAATGTTCTTGTGTTTTTCTTAGTCTCTAATATCGGGAATTTTCTTAATTGATCATATTTTATTTTATTTTATTTAATTTTAATCCTGTCGTTTTTTGGCGTGGCCTGGACCTCCGCATGTCGGATCGATATTGCATTGCCTTGTAAATTACCAAGCCGGTTATCATTTAATTATGCCTATATATATAATTTTATTTTAAGCTTTGGGCTTTAACATTTTAATTTTAATTAAAGTCTTTTCGTTTGTTGGCCTTGCAAGCAAGCATGTTAAGCGGTCTCTTGCCTTCCTTGTAAATTATGCTGGTTTATGCATGTTGTCTTGTCTGGTGGAGGTGTTCTTTATATTTTAACAATTTAATTTTATTTTAATTTTTTTTAAATCAACTGTTGTGGCATTGTTTCGTCGGCAGCAGTTCCGTTGGTTATTGGGGGGTGCCTGTAGGATAGCCTGTGCGTTCCCTTCTCCACTTTCCTTCCTTTCCTTTGGAGCACTGCTGTTGGGACATGTCATCTGGAGGTGATTTTGGCTGCGGAAGTGACGCGGCCTCTAAAACAGGTAAGTAGGCCCATCCACGCTGTCCATTGGGCCGTGTCATTCTGGTGAAGCAGAGCGTTGGTTACCGAGTTACCGACGTGCTGCTGGCCAGGCCGTCCATGAGGGGTTGCATTCTGGTAGCAGACCGCGCTCAAGTTCACTTCCGTAACTATCCCCTCCCCAGTACCCACAGGCTGTTTTATGGACCCCTCTAGTGCTGATGGGGCGGTTGTTGGTGGGATTTTGTCAGGCCAGTGCACTTGATGTTATGTAAAGCTAATCCTTGTCGTTTGTTTTATTTCATGTTTGCCTCTGGATATCAATGTGGTATGCTGTAAGTGACCAGTTTAGAAGCGAGGTGTTTGCTGCTGTATTTTGTCCTGTTCGTGTGCAACATCCCCACTGAAAATGAAGCTCGGTGAGTGACTAACATGTGTTCTTGGCATGGGAAATGGGATTTCTTAATGTTCTGATAGCCCTTGCTTCGTGGGAAGGCATCCTGGAGTCCTGTCGGAAGCTGTTAGCCAGATGTTTTGTGCCTATTTTTGTAATTTAGCTTCCTGTTCTCGAGCCAAGCAGTCGGTGACGTATGCAGTTCTGGGCAGCATTGTGCATGATTTTGTGTAGTATGGTGGCTGTGTTCGAGTGTCAGCCTAATCTTTGGTGTTGGTAATTGGTGGTTGTGGTACTGTTGTGAAAGTGTAAACTGTCCTTGTAATTCCTGAAATTTGTTTCCTTCTATATTGGCTGTCTGCATTCTGTGTTTTCCAAAATGGCCGACAACAATAGTGTTTTCGATTTAATTGACTTAAGAGATAACCTTGTGAATTTGGAGAGTTCTTCTGGGGTTGAACGTGTATCACCTCTGTTTACTAGGTCTGAGGTTTTGGGATCGATTACCAGTAGTAGTTTGCCTGCCCCTCTGTTGCCTGGCGCTGGCTCGTCCATACCACTTAACCCTGCATACGGTCATTCTTCTCATGTTAGGTCACCTAATGATTTCCTGGGTCCTGCTGACCCATTGCATCCCAGTTCTTTCTCTAGTAATATAAATGTTTTGTCGCCTGTAGAGGGTGTGCGAGCGGGCTACCCTGGTAACAATGTCTCTTTTCCGAATGCTACATTCTCGCCTACCGTTAATTATGGGTCGATTCCTCATCCTATTTCTGGTTGCTTAACTAAGTTAAAGCATTTCAACCTTGATGACGTTACCCAAGTGGTACAATTTTTAAAACAAGTGGTAGAAATTGGGTAACCATGCCTCGATTTTTGGGATATCGGAAATTCAGATTTTCCAACTTTTGTATCCAGTTGCATCCGGTATGCTGCGCGATAAGCTAGTTGAAACTATCCACCTCCGCATGTCCTTAGCGATGTTTATTAGGGAAGTGTTGTGGTTTTTTGTCCCTGCGAGCGCCCTTTGTGCTCTCGAGCAAAAGTTCCTTTATCGTGTCCAAAGGTTGGACGAGTCCCTTAGCGACTATGTCAGCGACATTAAGGTGTATGCCCAGGTATTTGCATCCCCTTTAACTGAACGACAGTTGGTATCATCGATTGTAAATGGGTTTTCGCCTCAATATAGGTCATACATGACTATGTGTACCAGGCCTTCGTCATTAATGTCGAGCTGAAACAGGTCGTTATAGAGGCTATGGCTGTGAAACATGCAGATTCCCTTCGGGTAGCTAATGTTCCTCCTCCTTCCTTGATGTCTCGGCCCCCTCCTTCTTTGATGTCTCGTCCCCCGCCTAAGGTTATGTTCCACCCAAGTCCCAACATTAAGTGCCACTCGTGCGGTGGAGTGGGACATGTCAAGAAGGTGTGTCCGAGTAACCAGGTTGTGTATCGCCAATGACGGGACGCTCTGGAGACCAATTCGGGTGTTACTTCCAAGGATATTTCTGTGCATGTGAATTTGGGAAATCCCTGTGAAGTTTCTGGTCGCCCTACCAATGATAGTCTTGATAACTCATTGAAAACTAAATCTTCACGTGCTAATTCTGCTTATGTCGCTGACCTACCTAACCTGTCGATGAGCAATGTCGTGGCAAGTCAGCCTAATTCTAAACATTGTGTGAAACCTGTGGTGCGGGTGTCCTCGTCATCTACTTGTAATCGTGTTAGAGTGAGTAATGATTTTGGAATTTGTACTGTGGCTAAAGGAATATCCCCGTTTATTGAAATTTGTGTTAATGACGAGCCCGTTTCTGCATTGCTTGATACTGGTAGTGGTAGTGTCGCATCCTTTATAAGCGAGGACTGGTTTTTATCTATGAAGAGTGTTTGCAAATTTCCTGAGTTAGAGCCTAACAATGAATCTTTTATTTCGGCAAATTGTTCAAACTTAAAGATTTTGGGTAGTATGACAGTCAAAATTCATATTCTAAATTTTTCTTGGAAATTTAATTTTTTTGTTGCCAGAAATCTTTCTTGTGCTGTTTGGAGCTAATTTCATGTCACACGTTGGTATGCTTCTTGATTTTGGTGCTCGCAACTTATGGTTTAAGTTTAATCCGCAGAGTAAATTATCATTTAACCCGGTTTTATCTTCTCCTGCTGTCAATTCTGTTAGTGAACCTATGACTATTGAGGATCTCGATCTGGAAAATTTAACAAGTCTTCAAAAGGATGCCATTAAGAGGTTATGTCAGGAGTATAATGATGTATTTACTGACAAGTTGGGTGTAACCCATTTGATGGAATACAAGATTGAGCTAACCGATTCTGTGCCAGTGCGTTCCAGCCCGTATCGCCTTGCCCCGCCCAAAATGGCTGAACTTCGTAAGATTATCGATAAGATGTTAGAAGAAGGTGTAATCCAACCCTCTATCTCTGCCTACTCATCCCCTGTATTTCTTGTGCCAAAACCTAACGGTGGTTTTCGGCCGGTGGTCGACTATAGGGCTCTTAATCAAAAGGTTGTTTTGCAATCCATTCCTATGCCGGACCTTCACACATGTTTTAGTTGGTTTCGCAACGCGAAGGTGTTCACGATCCTCGATTTAAATTCTTCCTACTTCCAAATTCCCCTCTCTCCTGAATCCAGGCATGTTACTGCTTTTTCCACTGACTGGAACCTGTTTGAGTATGCCCGTGTCCCATTTGGCCTATCCACCGGAGCCGCTGTGTTGAGCAGACTTCTGGACAAGGTATTTTCAGAAATGAAATTCAAGTTTGTGTACCACTACCTTGACGATGTGGTGATCTATTCTGAGTCCTTCGAGGAACACGTTGATCATCTGAAGGTTGTACTTGATCGGTTGCGTGACGCTGGCCTTACCATCAAATTGTCCAAGGTTTCCTTTGCCAAGCCCAAAATTTCCTTCTTGGGACATATTGTTTCTGAATCTGGTATCTCCGTGGACCAGTCTCGTACGCAGGCCATCAGAGATTTTAAACCACCCAAGAACGCCAAGGGTGTTGCTCGTTACATTGGTATGGTGAACTTCTTCCGTAAGTTTATCAGTAACTTTGCCGACCGTGCTGCTCCTCTAAATCAATTACGCAAAAAGGCTGTGAAGTTTGAGTGGGGTCCCTCTCAGCAAGCAGCCTTCAAAGATCTTAAGCTTGCGCTCTCTAACGCCCCTGTGTTAGCCATTCCGGATTTTGGGAAGCAGTTCATTCTGCAGACTGATGCGTCTGGTCGTGGTGTTGGTTGTGTCCTACTGCAAGAATCTGATCTGGGTAGGCAACCCATTGCATACGCTTCTCGTACCTTAACGGACGCAGAGAGGAAGTATTCCATATATGAACTTGAGGGTCTAGCTGTGTTGTTCGCTCTAGAAAAATTCCGTATGTATCTTGAGCACACTAAGTTTCTCCTTGAGACCGATAACCAAGCCTTGAGCTGGGTCTTAGGGAAACCCCGTAAAACTGGTAGAATTGCCAGGTGGGCAACTAGGATTCTGTCGTTCAAGTTCACTGTCCACCATATTCGTGGGTCCGAAAATGCGGTGGCTGATTCATTAAGCCGCATGTACGAGGAAACATCTGAAGAGGATGTTCAAGGATGTGAGCCCGTAAACCTTGTGTCCCCTGTAAATGGTGTCAATGTCCTTCTCAGCAATTCCCCTGTGCATTTTGAAGATGTGAGACGATTCCAGAAAGGAGATCCCTCCTTGTCTAACCTAATTGACCGTATCAATTCTGGTGAAGTAATCAAGCCCTACTCTCTAAAGGATGGTGTATTGTGTTGTTCGTCTCGTCATGACCGTCTACCTAAAATTGTGCTCCCGTCGGTCCTCATTCCGGAAATCTTTCGTTACTATCATGAATCTCCTATTGGTGGCCACCTAGGAGTATTCAAGACCCGAGCTAAAATCAGACAGTTTTTCATTAGGCAAAGTATGGATGGCGACATCAGGAGGCTCATTAGGAATTGTGCTGCATGTAGTATTAGCAAACCTCCGGTTTCTACTAAGGTTGGCCTGTTGTCATCTGAACCGGCATCTAGACCCATGGAGAGGCTTTTTATCGACCATGTTGGGCCGTTCCCTCGCTCTGGTCGGGGAAAACAATTTGCGCTTGTTTGCACTGACGGTTTCACCCGGTTTAGTTGGATTTTCCCCACCAGACAGGCTACGACCAGTTCGGTCATAAAGTGTCTTAATTCCATCTTTTCATCTTTTGGGCCATGTCAGTACCTGGTATCTGATAATGCCGAGTGCTTTGTATCTCATCAGTTCCGTCAATTCTTATTTGATTATGCTATTTCGCATGTAACCACCACTCCCTATTTTCCTAACCCGTCTCTCGCTGAGCGAGTCAATCGTAATCTCCGTTCTGCTCTGATTGCTTTCCACCACGACGACCATTCCAAGTGGGATTCTAATTTGCATTGGCTCAATTTTGCTTTCAACACCGCCGTGCATGAGAGCACGAAAGCCACCCCTTTTTCGTTAATGTTTTCCTTTATGGCTAATTCTCCGTTGTCCAACCTGTGGAACCTGCACGATCTCCTTCCTGACAGTTTCACGCCCGAGGATATGAGGGCGAAATTCGACAAGGCTAGAGAGAATATTAAGGTATCACATGACCAACTTGCCAAGCGACACAATGCATGTCGCAAGCCGACGGATTTGGAAATTGGTGATGTTGTGTACGTTCGCAATTTCGAGCCGAAGGGCGTCAGTAATCTAGTTTCAAGCAAGTTAACCCCTCGTTTTAAAGGCCCATGTTATGTAGAGGCATTCTTGACTCCTGTTACTCTTCTTGTTCGAAACCCTAAGGCCAACAAAATTTCTAGAGTGCATCTATCGCACATTAAACGAGGTGGAGACGTTTCTAATGAGGAAATGCTACCGTAAATTTTGTAAAACGAATTTTGTATAATGAAGAGTATCCCTAACCTTCAATGAGGCCTTCAGGCATCTGTTCCTTCTGGAATTTTGAACTGGGTATGCAAACTCTACTGGGATACAATTTGTAAATGTTGGGAAATTCCCATTTTAATGTTAAATTGTAAAAGTGTACCTAATATTGATGTTTCATAGAAGATGCTAACATGTAAGTTGGACTCGGTGGGAGACCTAACTCATGGTAACCTTGTATTCCTGTTCCCTTTGGGAATTGTAGTGGTCATTCCTCTACCGTAGTTCCTTCTAAATGTGTAGTCGTTTAACTCATGTAATCTTGAAAGGTACTTCGAATCTGTAAAAAGGTAAACTTGTTAATGAAATGTTGTAAGCACGGATCTAGGGCTTTGTCAGCAATATTTTCTTCATGTACATTCAACCTTGTTTCTCTTTTGTAAAATGTAGTAATAAATTGTAATTTCTGTAAACCTTTTTTGAAATAAGATTAACTTTTGTGTTGTAAATGGCTGCCCACGCGTCACATAATATCTTGCACATTGCTTCCACCTACTTCGTCTAAAGCGAACTAAATTGGACTTATTGAAAATGTATCTAACGTGTCTCGGACTCTGAAAGCACTGCTGGTGCTGGTGTTCTGCATTTCTGAAGATTTTTGGACACAGTGATGCTGTTGACTAAGTGGTTTGCGAGGTGATCAATTATCCCATCACTGATAATCTGACCCTGCATTCTTCCTAACCAAAACGATGCGGTTTCATCCTTCAATTGGAGTTAACTGGTGAACATTATCTTCGGGAAACATGCTTGGTGAATCGACAAGTTAAGGAGTACTGTCTATGCCTAGGCATATTCGTGAACCGTGTTCACGCTTAAGGGAGGGAGACTGTTACGTGCAAGTGCCCGTCCCAAGGTTTTCAAACATGTATTTACTCCTGGATGCAATTCTTGACATTTTTGAAACGACCGCTTCGTCGCTTGGTTCCGTCTGTGAACACGAGATGGTAGCTGATGTCGGACCTTGGAAGTCTGCACGTGGTTCCTACTTCTCCAATAGAATGCGTTGGTTGTACCTTATTAAAACTCATCCTATTCCAGTCTTGTGTGAAGGCAATTATAATTCTACATCATAAACAAAAGAATGTATATATTTCATGATACCGCCAAAATTGTTACTTAATTATGACATTGTTGATTGAGGTGTCAAGCCTTGATTGGTCGATGAATATTTACATGAATGCAGTTCGGTTCTTGACGCGCTTTTTCTCCGCCATCTTGTGGAGTTCATGGTCTGTCTGTTTGTAAACAAGAAGCCGGCCGCTGGTGTGAAGGAATATCTCTCTGTGTGCTAGGGGCTTCGCCCCTAGACTCTACGAAATATGAATACCTATTCGACTAAGAAACGCCTGTGCTACATAAGAATATAATTTCTTCCTTTTGCCTGGACAATGAAAGTGATGGAGAATCGCAACTGGATGCGAACGAGTGCTGGTCATCTAAACGACGCATGTGCCGGGTTAGCCATTTTTGTGAAGCACATTTTGTGCCGTATAATATTTTAAAAATTATGTGTTAATTATTTTACTATTATTGTGTCTCCACTGAGAAGGAAATAAGGTACGTTATCATTTGATGTATTTTATATTATTGTTATGGAGCTCCGATATCATCTTATAGTAATGTTTTAATTCTGTACCTTATTTTGTTTTATAGGCCTAATTTTATTTCTGTTTTAATAACGTTACCTGATATATTTTAATTTTGTTATCTTTTCTTCGTACCTTCTGGAGACACATTTCTAGTTTATTTTACGTTTTAAATTATTAGCCTACTTTCGATTTTTGCAAAAAATGAAAGTAGACTAATTAGATCAACACAGGGCGAAAAAAGTGTGTCTGTCTGTGTGTGTGTATGTGTGTGTGTGAGTCTGTGTGTGTGTATGTGTGTGTGTGAGTCTGTGTGTGTGTGTGTGTGTGTCTGTGTGTGTGTGAGTGTGTGTACTCTGAATGTCTGTCCCCCCCTATCAATTCGAACACGGTGAATGCGAATTGAACGAAATTTGGTACAAAGGTAGCACTAGCAAAGGACACCTCAGTGTCATGTTTTATATCGCCGCCATCTTGACGGAAACGTAATGGCGGCCACACAAATGTTCAAAGCTTAAATCAAATTACGACTAACCTAATCATCCGATCTCTACCAAATTTTGCAACAACGTACCTCTATGGGGGGAGCATCCTTTGACCAAACCAATAGGTCATCAGCGTTTTAGTTTGCGGATGGCGGCCATCTTGGTGTGAAAATCGATTCCCCCTATTAATTCGAACACGGTGCAACCGAATGGAACGAAATTTGGTACAGAGGTAGTACTAACCAAAGGCACCTCAGTGTCATGTTTTATATAGCCGCCATCTTGACGGAAACGTAATGGCGGCCACACAAATGATCAAAGCTTAAATCAAATTACGATTAACCTAATCATCCGATCTCTACCAAATTTTACAACAACATACCCTTATCGAGGAAGCATCCTGTGACCAAATGAATGGGTCATTAGCCTAATAGTTTGCGGATGGCGGCCATCTTTGTGTGAAAATCAATTCCCCCTATTTATTCAAACACGGTGAAACCGAATGGAACGAAATTTGTTACAGAGGTAGCACTAGCAAAGGGCATCTCATTGTCATGTTTGATATCGCCGCCATATTGACAGAAACGTAATGGCGGCCACACAAATGTTCAAAGCTTAAGTTACGGTAAATTACGACTAACATAATCATCCGATCTCTACCAAACTTTGCAACAACATACCTTTATGGAGGGAGCATCCTTTAACCAATCTAATAGGTTATTAGCCTAATAGTTTGCGGATGGCGGCCATCTTTACGTCAAAATTGATTCCCCCTATTAATTCGAACACGGTGGAACCGAATGGAACGAAATTTGGTACAGAGGTAGCACTAGCAAAGGGCACCTCAGTGTTATGTTTTATATCGCCGCCATCTTGACTGAAACGTAATGGCGGCCACACAAATGTTCAAAGCTTAAATCAAATTACGATTAACCTAATCATCCGATCTCTACCCAATTTTGCAACTACATACCTTTATGGAGGGAGCATCCTTTGACCAATCTAATAGGTCATTCGCCTAATAGTTTGCGGATGGCGGCCATCTTTGTGTCAGAATCGATTCCCCCTATTAATTCAAACACGGTGAAACCGAATGGAACGAAATTTGGTACAGAGATAGCTCTAGCAAAGGGCATCGCAGTGTCATGATTAATATCGCCGCCATATTGACAGAAACGTAATGGCGGCCACACAAATGTTTAAGGCTTAAATCAAATTACGACTAACATAACCATCCGATCTCTACCAAACTTTGCAACAGCATACCTTTATGGAGGGAGCATCCTTTGACCAATCTAATAGGTCATTAGCCTAATAGTTTTCGGATGGCGGCCATCTTTATGTCAAAATTGATTCCCCCTATTAATTCGAACACGGTGGAACCGAATGAACGAAATTTGGTACAGAGGTAGCACTAGCAAAGGGCACCTCAGTGTAATGTTTTATATCACCGCTATCTTGACGGAAACGTAACTGCGGCCACCCAAATGTTAAAAGCTAAAATGTAATTACGACCAACCTAATAATCTAGTCTCTACCAAATTTTGCAACACCATATCTTTATGTGGGAAACATATTCTGACCAAACTGCAAGAACATCAGCCCAATTGTTTGCAGATGGTGGCCAAGTATGTGTGCAAATCGATTCCCCCTATCAATTCAAACACGGTGAAACCGAATTGAACGAAATTTGGTACAGAGGTAGCACTAGCAAAGGGCACCTCATATTCATGTTTAATATCCCTATAGCACGTTGTATTTCAACAAGCTACTACAACCAACATTCAATTATACTCCTTGAAAAGTACAAAGAGTTATAACAATACCCATGCATTTAGGAGAAAGTAGGCTATATGTTCTTTACTGAACATCTTGTTTTTTTTTCTTTTGGCAATCTTGGGATTGACATAGTATTTAATTTATTCATTATCCGTTGCCCTTCCATGTTGTTAATAGTATTTAGATATTATTGTTTTCCGCCGTTCATTTCCTTCTGCTGATGTTTAAATTTAATTTTATTAATTGTTTGCCGTAGTTTCGATCAGGCATGCGGTCTCCTGTTGTTTTTAGTGGCCATGATTGTTGTTTTGCCGTGATGCATTATGGTCTCGAGGCAGTAGGCCTATCTTGGCGCCGTCCGCGAAGCTCAAACGTGTTGTGTTAACTTAATATTTGTTTTTTTAATTTAACTTGTCGGTTTAACCTTTTGTTTTTTGGTGAATGTTCTTGTGTTTTTCTTAGTCTCTAATATCGGGAATTTTCTTAATTGATCATATTTTATTTTATTTTATTTAATTTTAATCCTGTCGTTTTTTGGCGTGGCCTGGACCTCCGCATGTCGGATCGATATTGCATTGCCTTGTAAATTACCAAGCCGGTTATCATTTAATTATGCCTATATATATAATTTTATTTTAAGCTTTGGGCTTTAACATTTTAATTTTAATTAAAGTCTTTTCGTTTGTTGGCCTTGCAAGCAAGCATGTTAAGCGGTGTCTTGCCTTCCTTGTAAATTATGCTGGTTTATGCATGTTGTCTTGTCTGGTGGAGGTGTTCTTTATATTTTAACAATTTAATTTTATTTTAATTTTTTTAAAATCAACTGTTGTGGCATTGTTTCGTCGGCAGCAGTTCCGTTGGTTATTGGGGGGTGCCTGTAGGATAGCCTGTGCGTTCCCTTCTCCACTTTCCTTCCTTTCCTTTGGAGCACTGCTGTTGGGACATGTCATCTGGAGGTGATTTTGGCTGCGGAAGTGACGCGGACCTCTAAAACAGGTAAGTAGCCATCCACGCTGTCCATTGGGCCGTGTCATTCTGGTGAAGCAGAGCGTTGGTTACCGAGTTACCGACGTGCTGCTGGCCAGGCCGTCCATACGGGGTTGCAATAATTATAATAATAATACGCAATTCAAAGGAAACAAAGACATTTTGCTTTCAAGATGAAATTTCTAAATTCTTGAAATGTTATAATCATAACTTTTTTATCCAATTTTTTTTTATACATCGAGTTGAGCCTCTATGGACTGCGTGGTAACAACCAACTTCACTTTAGTGTCTAGGTCTTGCTCTTGTTCCGGCTTTGACTTCTTGCCAGTATCTTCTGACCCCAGCGATGAGTGCCTGTTTATGTTCCTCGGACAAAGGTCCTCTCCGTCTTCCGGAAGTTGATGCCATTTTAAAACCTTGGTAGTTGTTCACCAATCTTCTAAATGTGTTCCTGTCACGAATTTCTCGGTCTAGAATACCAATTTGTCTGAGATCTTTTTCGCATTCCTCGAAACATCTCGGCCTTGTTGCCTTAGACTTGATGAAACTCCATATTCTTTTGGTTAATCGATCATCAGTCATTCTCATGAGGTGACCGTAAAATAGTAGCCTTCTCTTCTTAATTGATGCTGTGATAGGGTCTATGTTCTTGTACAAGTCCTCATTTGCTCTCATTCGCCACTGTCCATCAACCCATCTATTACCAAGAATTTTTCTTAATATCCTACGCTCTCTTTTTTCCAGTTGGTCGGCTTGACCTTTAGTGTTCATGGTTAATGTTTCGGACGCATATAATCCCCATTTTTATTTAAAAAATAATAATCTTTTTTAGGTTTCTTAAAGCTGCAAATTGAACCTCTCTCAGAGCAGTAGGGTTTGAAATACCTTATCTATAAAACTTTTTTTTGTAAACATACGAAAGAATTTTTAGTTTGATAAAAAAATATATAGACTAATAGCCTATTATATGCTTTTTCATGGTTTAAATATTTTTTGCAGAAGCCTATCTCCATTAACCAAAAACCTACGTTTAACGGAAAAAATTGTGAGTCCCATTCGTTTCCGTTGATAGCAGATATTAGTGTATAATTATTATTGCTATTATTATTATTATTATTACTATTGGCTAAACTAAGGCACCTAAACACTGTCGTCAAACCCGAATGTCTGTATGTAGCAGAAACTTTAGACATGATTGGGAATGGTGGGTTTGAAAATGTCTGGAAAAAGGAGAGAAAATGCTTAGGAAAATCCTGGGTCCTAATATAAAAGATGGAGAGAGAAGACGAAGACCAGACAAAGAATTGTACCACAATACTGAAGGTGTGGTTGAACTGATGAAGAAGAGGAGATTACAGTTCTATGGACACCTCCTGAGAATGGATGGCAGCAGACTGACAAAAAGAATTTTCGAATTTTTCAGGAAGAGAAAGACAGAGTTCAAATGGTTTCGAAATGTGAGAACGGGCCTAGCCAATATAGGGGTAGAAGAAGACTACATAGCAGATAGGGAGAAAGTATACGACTAAGTAATGAATACAGAGGTTTCCAGGAGACGGGGAGGAGCCAGTGACAAAGAAAAGAACCTACACAGAAGAACAGAAGACGGAAGTAGGAGAAAGGATGAGAAGATACTGGCAGAGAGTCAAGGCAGAGAAGGCAAAACATAAAGTAAAGCGTGGTCCATAGGAGGCCAAGACGAAAATAACTATTACTAGACTATTATTATTATTATTATTATGCTTGCCACGTAGGGTGAGTGGTTATCGTGTCGGATTACTAACCCCAAGATTGCAGGTTCGCTCCTGGCCGTGGTAAGTGATTTTTGAAAGGCGGCAAAAATTACGACACGCATGTCATTCGATATTGGCATGTCAAAGAACCCATTTGAATTCAGTAGACCGTATTCATAGTGGCAAAATGAATCGGAATTTTCCGCCAATACAAAGTTCCTCATTTCTCTACTACAGTAGAAAGCGCTATTGTGTCAAGGATCTTAGATATCTAACCTCCTTGACTTTCATAGTGCTTCAAGGAACAAAAAAATTTGACATGCAAGCTGCCCTCTGGGTGTCAAATAACAAAGCTTGCACCCGGTAACCGAGGCCATACGATATTATTATTATTATTATTATTATTATTATTATTATTATTATTATTATTATTATTATTATTATTATTATTATTATTATTATTATTATTATTATTATTATTGCTTGAAGCAATAATCGCAGCCGGCGATTTATCACCAAGACAATTTGGATTCAGGGTAGGCCGGTCGACACTGGATGCAGTGCAAGAAGTCGCCGAAAAAGTACGAAGAGCGGAGAGTTATAATCATTACTCTCGCCGGGTGATTCTTTTTGTTACACTGGATGTTAAAAACGCTTTCAACTCTGTCAAATGGACAGATATCATGGATGCTCTAGAATTTTCATTCCATGTTCCTAGGTATCTCCTTCGGATCTTAGACTCTTACTTGAAAGATCGTGCTCTGCTCTACGATACTACAGAAGGGATCCGTAGAGTACAAGTCACGGCTGGGGCTGCCCAGGGTTCGATACTAGGACCTGATCTCTGGAATGTTACATACGACAGCTTGTTGAGGCTTGAAATGCCTGAAGAAACTATTCTAGTAGGATATGCAGATGATGTTGCTGCTCTTGTAGCAGGAAGAAGTGTCGAGCAGGCACAGTTGCGACTCAATATGGTAATGCGCATAATCAATAGATGGATGGAGGAACATGGTCTGTCTCTAGCACTTAGTAAGACGGAAATTGTCATCCTAACAAAGAAGAGAATTCAGACCTTACTTCCAATACAGGTAGCACAAATTCAAGTAGAGACGCAGCCAGCAGCAAAATACCTGGGCATCATGATCGACAGTAAAATGAATTTTGGAGAACAGATTAGACGGACTGCAGATAAGGCAGCCAGAGGAGTAACGTCCCTCAGTCGGCTCATGGCCAATGTTGGTGGGCCAAAATCTAGTAAGAGAAGACTATTGATGACAGCCATCCATTCAGTTCTGCTGTATGGAGCGGAAATATGGGCGGATGCCCTGGATAAGGAAATTTATAGGAAGCCACTGGCGCAAGTGCAGAGGCGGGGGGCTTTGCGCGAGGCATCTGCATATCGCACGGTCTCTGAGGAAGCAGTTCTCGTTATTGCCGGGATTATTCCGATTTTTTTTCTTGCGAAAGAACGCAAGAACATTTACTTGAGGAAATCTGATATGGGTTTACAAAATGCAAGACGATCGGCAAGAGTACAAACCTTTCAAAATTGGCAGATCAAATGGGAGCAAGGAGATCAAAGCCAATGGACTAAGAGAATGATCCCTCAGGTGCAGGTTTGGACAGAGAGGAAACATGGTGAGGTTGGTTACTATCTCACTCAGTTCTTGACTGGTCATGGGTATACTTCTGTTCCTATATTAAGAAGATGGGGAAGGTGGATTCATCAGATTGCATGTACTGTATCAACGAATTAGATCATGCTAATCACACCTTCTTCTCTTGTGGACGGTGGGTCCAAAATAGGCAGTCTCTTCAAGATCACATTGATGTAGAGATTTCCCCGGACAATATTGTTGCAGTGATGCTACAAAATGAGGAAAACTGGAAACTGGTAGCAAGCTTTGTTGAAGATACCCTCCGAACAAAGAAGACGGACCTGGATCGCCACTGAAGATGATTCATTACGGAAGAGTGCCCTACAGGCAAATATAAAATGACTCTAGCCTGAAGTAATGTGCTAAACGGTTCCAGGCTAGTGTTCAGAAGTAACGGGGGAGTTTTAGTCGGTAGTCTGCTACTCAGGAGCAGGAGCCCGACACTCTGTGCGTAAATGCATTTCTTCCCCTAAAAAAAAAAAAAAAAAAAAAAAAAAATGTATCAGTGGTGATGTAGCCACCTCCGGCTCCATACACAAGCACTGACCAAATAAACATGTCACCAACATTTGTCCTACACCAGAGTCCGAGAGTAGCCCAGCTGTACGTTAACGAACTGAGTTAATCCTGTCAGTGATATAAAACAATAGTATATTGCTCGTATCAAGAGCATATTTCTCTTGAGACACAAATATATACAATTTTAATGGCGTATAAAAATACGCAATCTGACTGAGCTAGAGCCAATTTGATTCTCAGTGGCGTATCTCCAACAGCGATTTGATTTCCTTAGCCTCATGGCAAACGATGCCCAATCTGGATGTAACCCCTGAGGGTCGAATGCAAAGTTTTTAAGTGATCACCATGTGATTTTTCTCTCGGCTCCCCCAACCCTCCCTCGACCAGCTCATCTGAGAAAGGGAGAGGGCGAAGGGGAATTCCGAGACATTCCCCGACGTGATCCACTTTCTTGTCTTGTGATTCCTCCTAACGATTCATCTCTAAGTCACTGTGTTATGTGATTAAGATCCCTTCCACACAGGCATGAACAACTTTTTACATGCAATACTGGGAAACAAAACAGGAAATGCATGTAATCAACACACATTATTAATCTCTAGGACTGATTTTTTGCACTGAAACCACTTAAAATATGCGTGCAAATAATATGTTGTTTGTGCTGGAGATGAAATTCGGAAGAATGATTTCTTGGGCAAACAAATGGGAGCAATGACAGGAAGGTGCTTGCAAAGAAGAGAAGGCTAAGTTAGAAAAGAACACGCTCATGGCGTATCCATGGGATATGATCAGAGGGATCAATTCTACGACAACTGAACACCCACTTTTCACTGGAAGTCAAATAGGCTATGCAATGACAAATGCGATATTATGGATCCCTGCTTTGAGAATGACTCCGATAGGGCACCAGCCTTACATTTACCTGAAGTAAGAGAGGGAAACCACGCTCTTACAATGACCAATGTTATTCAAATATCTCCCAATGAGCATTTCGCTCCTGTCGTGGGTAGCATAAGAAGATTTGGGTTGTGATAACATCCATGATAATTATGTGGGGTAATAAAAGTAAAAGAAAATTAAATCTACTCTACATCTCATCACATCTAATTTACATTTTGGACAAAGCAAAGAGAAATAAGGAATATAAAAGACGGGGAAAAGAAATGCCCCAACGTCAAAACTATAGGGATAGAGGAACATGCAAAAAGAAAGAGGCATGAGAGGCAGATAGAAAAGGGAAAGTGGGGAGTGGCCGTTCGAAAATCACTGGAAAGAGGGGAGAAAAACTGGACCCAGCTCAGTAATACCTCGGGATAGTTAGCTCCCTGTCTCACCACCCGTGAGCCCTGGAGGGTGTAGCACTATGCAGGGTGCACCATATAATGGGAATGCTCACACCCTGCCTTCGTTAGGTCATCTTATAGTAAGTAGGAGTTCGCCCTGAATGAAACAAAAGATTTTACTCTAAAAAATAGTGTGTCAGGAATGAAAGAAAGAAAAGAGGAAAGAAGGAAGCTAGAATGAAAAGAAAGAAGAAAGAAAGAAAGAAAGAAAGAAAGAAAGAAGAAGAGAAGTAAACGAAAGAAGAAGGAAGCAAGATATAAATAAGAAAAGAAGAAAGAAGAAAGCAAGAAAGAAAGAAAGAAAGAAAGAAAGAAAGAAAGAAGCAAGAAACAAAGAAGAAAAGAAAGGAAAAGGAAGCAAGAAAGGTAGAAAGAGGAAAAGAAGGAAGAAGGAAGCAAGAACGAAAGATTGAAAAGAAAGAAGAATGAAGCAAGTAAAAAAGAAAGAACGAAAGGAAGAAATAAATAAAGAAAGAAAGAAAGAAAGAAAGAAAAAAGAAAGAAAAGAGGAGGTAGTAAGAAAAGAAAGAAGAAGGAATCAAGATAGAAAGTAGAGAAGAAGGTAGATAGAAGCAAGAAAGAAAGAAAGAAAGAAAGAAGAAGAAGGATGGAAGAAGGGAGCAAGGAAGAAAGATAGAAAGAAAGAAAGAAAGAAAGAAAGAAAGAAAGAAAGAAACAAACAAACAAACAAACAAACAAACAAAGGAAGGAAGAAAGAAAGAAGGAGCAAGAAAGAAAGAAAGAAAGAAAGAAAGAAAGAAAGAATGAATGAATGAAGTTAGTTTGTTAGTCTATTGTTGTTTTGAGAGGCGGAACTACGAGGTCATCTGCCCCAGAAAGAATGAAAGAAAGAAAGAAAGAAAGAAAGAAAGATAGAAAGATGGAAAGAAATGAGGGAAGAAAGTAGCAAGAAAGAAGAAAAGGGAGAAAGAAGCAGAAGATATTGCAGTAATACCGTAGAGATTTGGAAGAGATGAAGAAGTGACTAAGAGTGTTAACAGGTCGTTATTGTTGTCGTTTCATTTGAGGGGTTTGGACATAGTGGTAATTTAGCCCTTTGTACTTTGGTGTGTGTAGAATTTGTCTTTATAACCTGTGTTATTGTTGTTTCTGTAGTAGTAGTAGTAGTAGTAGTAGTAGTAGTAGACTAGTAGCCTAGTAGTAGTGTGTATTTGTAATTGGTATGAGGATTGGGAAGGAGACAGCTGTAGCCCTGCATTAGAAACCATCCCGGCATTTTCCCGGAATTGAAGTGGGAAACTGACCTCTAGGATAACTGAGCTGGGAATCGAACCCAAGGCGACACCCAAGACTTCGACAGGAGCTTGCTCCAAGTAAGTAGAAGCAATGTCAGACTCAAATGGCCATCAACTCATGTCCTACTAGTTGTGAAAACCTAGAAGGATGATGATGATAATTGTTGTTTTAAGGGGCCTAACATCTAGGTTATCGGCCCCTAATGGTTTGGGTGATAATGAAAGATGAGATGAGAATGAAAACTATAACTAATACTAACTACAAACTTAAATACTAGAAGAAGAAATGGTAAACAAATAAAGGACAAGGCAAACAAAGGACAGGAAGAAAAGAAATGCCCTCAACCCTCGAAGAATGTGGATTGAGGGACTTGGAAAGAAGGAGAGCCATGAAAGGCAGATAGAAAAGGGGAAAGAGGAGAGGGCCCGCCCCACAGTCCGAGGAAAACGGGACAAAACGGACCCAGCTCAGGAATCCCTCGAGGTCACCAACTCCCAAACTCACCAGCCGTGAGCCCCTGAGGGTGTAGCACTATCCAGGGTGCACCAGATGCGGTAGGGGCTACATACACCCTGCCTCCTTGAAGGCCTTGTGCAGAAGGCAAGAGATAACATGAAAAGAAAAAGAAGGCCGACCCCTCGCAGAAGGAGGGTATCAGGAAAGATGATACAAGGGCCAATCAAGGCGGGAAAGGAAGAGACTCCCTAGGCCTCGGATACCCTAATACCGTCGGGGTCGGAAGAGAACAAGAGTTGACCAAGAGAGGTCGAAAGGAAAGAAGACGGAGAGGAGCCCGGCACAAGTAAGTGGTAGTAATGCCGGACTCAGCTTGAGTCCCGTGGTCGCCAACTCACGTCCCACTGGATGTGAGCCCCTGGGGGATCCCTAGAAGGCCTGGGGAGAGAGTAAGTTAATAAAGTTGATGTGACTTCCAGAGTCTGCTGTCAGACTTCAGACTGGCACCCAACCCACCGTGGAGCGGCGACAGGGGAGTCCATATCTGGATTAGTCCAGGGCAGTCTTATTTTTATCTGGCAGTTGGCTGCAGTGTTTTAAGCGTGCCCAGGGGTAAGTCTGTGAATAGGATTACAACATTTAAACGCTTGAGCATTGTCGCATAGGGGCTGGGAGGGGGCGGAGGAGGAGGTGAGCTTAGAAAAGAGGTTGAGAGGGGCGGGAGGTAGCAGGGTGGAGGGAACTAAATCCTCTTAGTGTCTTCCAGCATCCATTCTCCTCCTAAGCTCCTGCCCTAACCCTTTCACGACGGAAATTCCCATTTATTCCGAAATTTACGCCTGCCTTGCTTCACGTCCTATAGATATACACACACACACATACACACCGCCTTAGAGGCTCGAGCGTTAGTCTTCATCTGTTTTGCTCAAATCCGCTTTTATACGTGAGGCTCTAGGGAGAGGTTGCAGTGGAGATGTACAGGCATCGCCAAGAAACCTGCAGCATAAGGAACACATAAGGATCTTCTCTGATATTGGGCAACCTTTAATGGAGTGGCAATGAAAGCATGGCCAATCCTTTCGCAACGTTGGAATCAATGGCATTCAAGGAACCATGTCATTTACTTGTGAAATGCAGCAGAAGATGCCTTGCTGTTGTTGTTGCTAATTCCTTTAGGGGCTTGCGTCAACGACAACGTGTACTTGAGTATCTGTAGACATTCTCTGAGCACCAATGTTATTGTGATGGTGGTGTATATGTCTAGATGGAGCTAGGAGGTAGCCGTGGCCTAAGTTGGGAACCGTCTTGGTATTTGCCTAAAGTTGAGGTGGCAAACCATGGAAAACCATATCTAAATTGGCTAAGACGGGAATCGATCCACCTGTACTCAGTTCTGCTTTATGAGCCGGCGTGTAACCAGCTTCAACTCTCAGATCAAAATTGAATTCAAAAATGCAGTTGGAGTTGTCTTGTAGTAGTTGTTATAGTTTGTTCTTCTTCTTATTCTTCTTCTTCTCCTTCTTCTTCTTCTCCTACTGCTGCGCCTCCTATCTAGATGAATATTTGAATTCAATTCATGTTACGAATAAAATAAGTAAAATAAAGAAGTACAGTAAATAAACAAGGCCTACTAATAAATAAGGAAATTATTAAATAAATGAAAATGAATATTGATACAAATAAACGTACAATAAACAAATATAAAATGAAAATAAAAATGTATTTAAAAATAATAGGCTAATAACAATAATAAATAAATAAATTAAAAATAAATCGAAAATTAAATAACAAATAAATAAGGGATACGGTAATAAAAATAAAAATAAACAATAAATAATAAAAAATCAATTAAAATATATATAAAACATATAATGAAATGAAAATCCACAGCCTGCTTCCAGTCTCCGACCGGGTCAGGAATGGAATGAATGAAGCCCCCATCTAGCGGCGAGGGTATGAACTGTGCCGGCTGCCGAGGCCTGACGCACTCCTCTGGGGCAATGATTAAATGAATGACAGATGAAATGGAATGATAGTGGAGAGTGTTGCTGGAATGAAATTTTGACAGGGAAAACCGGAGTACCCGGAGAAAAACCTGTCTGCCTCCGTTCTGTCCAGCACAGATCTCACATGGAGTGACCGGGATTTGAACCACGGACTCAGCGGTGAGAGGCCGGCGTGCTGCCGCCTAAGCCACGGAGGCTATAAAACATATAATAAAAAATTAAAATATAAATCAAAAATTATATAAATATATGAATAATAAATTTGAATCATTGAATAAACAATGATAAATAAATAATGGTCAATCTCTTGAGGTCGTTGTTCATGTGCGCTGAACACGAGTGTCCTCTTATAAATGGACTCTTCGTCAGCTATGATCACATGCCCATATTATCAAAGCCTCAATTCCCTCAGAGGGTATTTCATGTCTCTTCGTTTCTAAAATGGCTATCCATGTAACTCCCATCGACCAGCGTAGCACGCGCATCTCCATCACAGAAAGTATCTCCACTTGTAGTAGGTGCACTGGTCTGAAGGCTGGAACGGGGTACACTCAGTCTCAGAATTGGTTGTCAGTGGTTTCCACACTTCTACTCTCCAGGCCGCTTCCTTCCACATCCTTGCCCAGATTTATTCACCATCATTCATTTCATCTCTCCTTAACTCCTCTCATGAGGTTGGCGTCATGAAGGGCATCCAGCCGTAAAAACCATCCGCCACAAAGACTTCCATCGCATCTCATCCCCGACCCCGTAGGAAAACGGTAATAATAAGGGGTAGACATACTGTACATTTCTTTATTTATTTATTTATTTTTTATTTTTTATATTTATAACCTACGCATGGTGTTTCGCAAATAAGTACAAATAGTTTTTCTGCCGGTAGTTGGAATGGCCCTGAATACTGAACCCGATGGGGTTATGCTGACTGGAATCGAACATGGTTCTCAGAGACTGTGATCAGTAAAAAGGTTCCGCCAGGAAGCGAACCAGAGATCTGTACAGGGAGTTTCTTGGTAAAAACCCCTCGAAAGAGATGTATATTTAATCACTGGTGTGATTTTTGATGAAATGGCATTATTTATTAAAATAATGTAGGAAATAATGAGCGGATTATATCATTATAAGACGATTTGGTGTAAGCTATTGGAGGTTTGAAGCAGAGAGGAGGGCAGAGCTGACATTTACTAATCGGCCCAGAATTGTGGGTTGGTCCCAGTGGAGCCACGTCCATCTCTGTCACCCCATTATGTCGTCTGGAGCAGGAGAGAGGCCTGAAAAATGACACAGTTATTCCCCGACGGAGAATAGATGTAGAGGAGGGGCGGTGAAATGCCCAGAAAAATCATTGATTACTCGTGATTGGAGTAACGAATCGAGATGAGAGTTGCACACAGGTGAATATTTTGGCAAGAAGATAATTTTAGAGTTTTTTACCTGCGAAATTGGTGCATATTTAGTGATGTGCGTAAGGACTGTGAAGCGACCATTGTTCGCGGAGGGATGTGAAGATGTTGACGGGGAGTTCCCGGTTAGGTAGCGTCCCACGCCATGGAGAAAGGAATTAATATAAATTAATTGAACGAGCGATTCCTTTGCACACAGATAGTTTTGGGACCTGTGAAGAGAGAGGAACACAATGATCATGGTTTGAAGACCGGAATCATGCTGTGAGAGGAGCGAAGATTACGCGGGAAGATGTTGCTCTACTTTCTGTGGAAATCCGATATAAGGGAGTAGACCCCAGGAGGAGCTCTCAGTTGTTCTCAGTTGAACCTCACTTTGAAACTCACTCTGTTCTAACTCAGTCAAGCTCAGTCTACATGCCGCCAAGCGCAGTTACAACCAGTTATTGTCTTACTCAATTGTCAATTGTAGCACAATGGAAATAAGTTGCAATCAGTATGCAGCAAATATGCAGCAGTACGAGACAGCGTGTAAGCCGCAGACAGAAGTCTTCAAATAAGCTACGTGCAGTCTTCGAGTGAAACTTCAGTCAGCTACAGCCAGGTTGAAGCAAGTTCGTCAAGGCATAACGCATGACGGATCTATTCATCGAGACGCCGAACAAAGACTGGTATGTGTAAAAGAAACAGAAAATATGTTTGTATGAATAATAGTCGTGATACAGGCATAATCAGCCGCACGAACTATGACGTGTTCAGTTATGAAGCACCGTATAGACTAACGGCAGCAATATTGTATATAATTATTTGTGAAAGTGTTGAACTTTATTAAGCGCAGTGTGTATTGTATTAACTAATCGTATGTGTGTAACTACGATAGAATGCGCTAAAGAAACTTTACTAAGTGTTTGGTATTGCCATGAGAGTACCAGATGGTAACGCTTACTGTAGGAGTAATGATCGTCATAAAAACTGTTGGAGAGTTCCGAGAGCAGATAACCAGACTTTCAATCAGGAGTTGGTAACGTAAAATGCCGTCGACACCTGCAATTTCGATCTCTGCTAGGGAATCTCAGCATTGAAGTGTGTATAAAGTGACGAGTGTTCAGTGTAATGTATATGTAAAAATATCATTTAAAGTAGTGTTTGATGAAGTGTTTCACATGTTTGGGGAGTGATAACTTCCTGAAAGGTATGCAACGTGTCGTGTTGGTGATAGAAATGTATAATCAAATGTGTGTAAACAAGAGAAATATGTCGCGTTAAACCCATTATGGCGGGCGACATGGAAGAATATGATTGGTTGGAGCCACCTTAGATGCCTATAGAGATGTAAGTACCCCACAAATTATGGTTATAATTATGTAGAAGTATGGACCGATGCATGTCTGTGATTCCGTAAAGGTATTGTGAATTCCTTATAGATGCCAGTAAAAGTCAGTTAGGAGGCTGATCCTCCATGTTTAATCAGTAATGAGTTGATTTTTATAGAGTTGAAATGATGATTTGCATCATTAAGTGGAGTAATTTTTCCCACTATGAATTAAGAATGGCAATCAGTTATGTAAATGTAACGAACGCGATTGTTCGAGTTTAAAACGTTTAGCTATGTCGAAAATTTTGGTAATTTATGTGAGAATAATAATAAATAATGATTTTGGTCATTTATGTCAATGAGATTTATAATAATAATAATAAAGGATGATTTTGGTCATTTATGTCAGTGAGAAATGATGATAATAATAATAATGGTTATTAAGAGTATGAATGAACACATCAGGAAACAAATAAATGTTGTAAGCGAGAATTATTAACGCTAAGTGCAAGACTTATCAATCTAAGCAGGAAGATGTTACAATGAGATTACATTTCAGTAATTATGGAAAGAAGTTTTATATCAGAATATTGCATATATTCAGTAATGATACCAGTAATGAAAGAGCTTTTATTGAATTGAATTTGCAGCTTAATTGAGAAGCTTATATAGTAAATGTTAGATTTCTCTTAATATTAGAGGTCGGAATGTCGTAGCATGGAGCATTAGGGGCCAGATAGTCTATTCTACGTATGAATTCTCCTATGTCGTGGACATTGTTGGAGACATTATTTGCCAGAGTTTTAGTGAATGGACCCTAGCTCTGAAGAAGGATTGAAATGTGTTCCGGGCTGGAATCTGTGTAAGAGTCGAGGAAACAAGGACACCTCGCAGCTCTATGATTTCCCGAGAACTTATGATGAGTTATGTACGCTCGTGGGCAGCGAAAACTCATGGCGACAGTGGTTTTGTGCGCCTATATTATACTTGAGACATCGGTCACCGCCTGGCTCATGCATTACGAACCCCGAACCTTCATGTTGAATGGACCCATGTGAGGCCATTAATTAATCGTTATCCTCGACGTAGGAATAATTACAAAAGCTCATTCAATACCTGTTGGCATAATAGTCAATTAAGATCCTTTGGGAACATGTGTGCCGGTTAGGACACAGTATTTGTCTTGTAAATCTCCACTGCTTAGAGAGGGAAGCTTTCAAACTTTTAGAAAGGTCGAGATAATTGGTGGAACGACCCATCCCACTTTCTATTGTGTAGCGATTTCTTTAGCCGAGGGTCGGTGCCAACCACTCGAACCGCTCAGGCAAGTTATAAAGGGAAGAGATTCTAGACCTTGTTAAAATGACATATAATGCAAGATTGTTATGTTGAGTATTATAGCCATGTGGTTTGTGAACACATGGATAATTATAGTTAATCCTGATGGTTCATTAATTTAGCTATCTGACGAATAGTTACATGATATATTTGTACTGTCACTGGAACCAAGTCATGTAGTTGGTTACTAGATGCCAATCGCCATGAGCGCGAGGCAGTCTATCGTACAATCCGACATAAGCTATAACGTAACGTTTTATCTAGGAATCACAGACAGCATGCGGTGAAACCATATAATTGAAGGATATGTAGGGGGTAGCTTACATAATTATGGAGTTGCACGTTGATTTTGGTGCAACGTCCAAATAGGTAAATGCATGCAAAGCATTTCA
Organism: Meconema thalassinum; assembly: GCA_946902985.2. Classification (NCBI taxonomy): domain Eukaryota; kingdom Metazoa; phylum Arthropoda; class Insecta; order Orthoptera; family Tettigoniidae; genus Meconema; species Meconema thalassinum. Next base: position 926,423,400 of record OX336388.2, read on the forward strand.
TTGGTGAGAAGAAAAAATATTAAAACACGCACGGCACACATAATTGTTTAACATAAAGAGATTTAAGGAATAATCCTTGTTGTAATATTAAAGAAGTCACATTGTATGACTGTTATGTTAATGTAAAGGTGTTTTGAAGTCGTAGGTGCATCAGCGCACTAGTATATCCTTGTGAAGTTCACAGAAGGGTAAAGCATTATGGCTAGTTATGACTTTGTTGGGATTTCATATTTGTTTATTTGTGGATTGTGGAAGTAAAAAATTTTGTTTGCTTTTATTTTATGCTTTTTGGGTATTGTTTTGTGTTTGAAGCCATGATTTATTTTAATGAATTAAAGTTTTAGAATAGAGTTGTGCTTTATCATTGTAGAGTTGATACCTTTTAGCCTCAAATCCAAAATATGCACTGCGAAATTGGGGTTACCGTACACGCCTGAGAGCTGATGCTAGTTGGAGGCGGATGCATATTATCCAACGAGATTACTCACATGGGTACATGGGATTTGATGTCCTATACTGTGATTTGAGCTAAAGGTACGACTAAAGTCGGTCAGATTTAATGCACACAACTCTATTAAAGTAAGAATTAACGAAGTAGGGTGTGACCGCTCCTAATCCATAGCTAAGTTCCGATACGTATATATAAATTTTGATAGATTGTGCTTATTCTCTACTCATTTATCATGGCCCAAGCAGCGTGGGACGGTATTAACTCTTTATGGAACCGCCTGCGTCAGTGCAATATGAGCGATGTTGGCATTGCACGAACCGGGCTACGATAGATACATTAATTTATCATGACGCCCATCTGTGGAGTCTATGGTAGTAAAAGCTCTATTAATTTATCATGGCGTGGCCCAAGTGGGGCTTTCGGCAGTAAAAACCACTCCCTGAACAGTTTTTATAGTAAATTAGAATATGGCCGATGTCCTACTAATACCACGACTCAGATATTAATTTATCATGGCGCCCAGAATACGTGGAACTTATGGGATTTAGGGAAAACCCATAGATTTTTTATGGTATTTCATGGGGAAAACCATAGTAATTGTTTTGCCTCAAACTATGTTTGAGTGATTTTTGAATTCAGTAGGCTTTTGAGGTAACGCAGAATCTCTCTATTGAGAAGAGAATGGCCTAAGGGTACTAGCGTTACATACCCAATCCACAATCTACCATAATATTATCAGGTTTTGTACGACTTCACAATATGTGTGCAGTGTTTGATGTTTCTCTTCGAAACGTATCCACATATTTTTCCAGGAAGCCTGCCTGCATATTTAAGTGTGTTATTGTAAAATGCCAGGTACGGAGGAGATCTTGCAAGTTATTGCAGGACTGAAACAACATTTTGATGCTGCTAACGAGCAGAATAAACTGGAAACAAAGGCTTTCCAGGAGAGTATAAACAATCGTTTAGATGCCAATCAGGAGGCAATTAATGCAAATCAGGTTGCAATGAACAATAACCAGATTGAATTAAACAACCGTTTAGAGGCAAATAAGGTTGAATATAAAGATGAATTAAACAATAAGTTAGGTCAAATGCAAGAAGTCATTAAGACCGAAGTAACAGATACTGTTGTAAGCATTGTATCGGAAATGCAGGTAAATACTGACAAACGTTTCGAGGCCATAGAAGCCAAACTTGAGGGTAATTTGCAAGCGTGTAGGCATGCTCAGGAGCAAACCAACAGTAAATTAGAGGCGTTGTCTAACGATATTAAGGATATTCAGATCCAAAATGAGGCGAATCTCGAACGCCAAGCGAAACAGTTCGCAGAGTTTACGAAAACAGTAGACCAGAGATTAGAGGAGAACGACTCCAAATGGGATCAGAAATTGAAAAGCTACGCTAGAGCAATTAACGGTGACCTCAAGAAACAGGACCAGAATATATTAGGTCAATGCCAGGAAATAGGCGAAATTAAGGCTATCGCTCAGGAAAATAAGGAGCTGGTAGGCAACGTGAAAGGTCAGATGGGTAAAGTTCATAAAGAACTGGACCAAGTGCAAAGTGATATTGTCATAGTCAATAAAAGACAAGAGGAAAACAGAGGCGAGATCACCAAGGTCCGGAATGAATTGTCTAAAGTCAATGGACACATTCAAGATGAAATTAAAGGTCTGAGAGAAGAACTCGAAATAAGAGAAGGCCAGAAAACAGAGGCAAGCGACAAGACCCTTGCTCAAATTAAAGAGGACGTAGAGGATGAAATATCCCATATCAAACAAAGTCTGAAAGAAGACAAGGTGAAAATCTTTCAAGTAGCCGAGGAAAACCGAGATAGGCTTACGAGAATAGAAAAAGAAGTCATTACTCGCCTAGAAAGAGCAGAAATGCGCCATAACCAAATGGAGACTAGGATAATAGCACAGGAGGAGACACTTCTGAAATATCCTAAGTCAAGTGAAGGCAGCATAGAGGATATAAGAAAAACAAGGTGGGCAGACCTAGAAACCCAACCTATAAGCAGGAACGCTGCAGGCGCAGGAGAAAGTCCTTACATGACGCCAGGTGTACCAATTGCGGCATCGACGCCACATGAAAATGCGATGCACACCCAGGTGATAAACGTCATTAGGGCAAGCGAAGAAAAACCTAGGAAGTTTTCAGGTAGTCACTGTAGTATGACACCAAAATATTGGTTAAAGGAAGTGACTGAATATCTCAATGATGCACGAATACCGCAGGAGCGTAGGCTACGTGCTATAGAGAAGTTAACAGAGGGGGAGTGCGCATTATGGTTTCGCAGCTTCCGTTACACTTTTGATACTGTTGAGGAATTCCGCGAGGCATTCTTGAAAAGATATTGGGACGCCGCGACTCAGCAGAATTTACGGCTGGATTTGTATGCCAAAAAGTACAGCACGAACAACCCGACGAAGTACGCAGAATTTTTCATATCGCAGATGTGTCGTTTTAAAGAGCTGGATCAAAAACCTAGTGAACTGGAGCTATGCATTGCTATCGCCAAACAGCTTCCATACGAGATCCAAAGGCTACTAATCTCGGCTAATGCGAAAACGGCTATGGAAATGGAGACAGTTCTAAGGCAACTGGACCTCACCACAGCAAATACTATGCGTCAGAGTCGAACCGTGGAACAAGTCCACGTGACCAACACACAGACTGACCAACAGCAAGCTCCAAGGAACAACAAGGCCACGAGCACAGAAACTTTAGATTCCTATGGACGGCAATGGGAACAGGAACCCAGAAAATGGCAGTCAAGGTACAAAGGAAATGCTAATAAAGCAGGAAGAGGTCGAAGTTCGTGGAATAAACACAATAACAGGGGCAAACCGTACCATAACAATGGAGGTAATAATGGCCAGGAAGGCAATAATAGAAATTGGAGACCCCAAGAGAGAAGAAATAACTTCGATGACGAGGCAGAAGAGCGATATCATGCTTCTTTGCGATACCTCGGAGAAAGGGGAGATGAGCCCCAGAAATCACAAGTCCGCTGGCAAGAAGTCATGCAGAACAGGACATCGCCAGACAGATATGGAGATGGAGCTAAGAGTTTGGAACTACAGCGCAGCGAACAGGAGAGAAGGAACTCCAAAGGGGCGGGCGCTGAAGAAAAAAAAAACGCCAAAATTAGAAGAGCTCGAGACTGATGGATGGAAGTCTATTAACATCGTCAATTGGATAGCCAAACCAGAAGAATTGATTGAGGATACAGGAGGACCACAGGTCATGGTCAAGAGAGAATTGCCTATTATAATTGTGAGAGTGGCAGGATTAAAAGTCAGAAGTCTGCTAGACACAGGATCAACAGTGAGCCTGATGACACAAGCTCTATATAATGAAATAGCCCGGAGAGAGAACATTTTGAAGATACCGATCTCCAGTGTCAAAATTAAAGGGGTAATTCCAGACAGAACAATGATATGTAAATACCAGGTATTCCTAGATTTACAGATAGGAGGCTCTATTTTCTCACAGAGTTTTCTGTTAGTAAACAAACTACCTTATAACCTACTTATTGGGGCAGAGTTTATAAGGGAATACAGAGTGATAATTGACCTAGCACAGGACAGGGTTATGTTCCATGTGAATGAAGAAGCTGAAGGCTTAGAGGTCGCACTCAATGAAATTGAACCAGGATCCAGTGAACAAGTATGGCATACATACAGAGATGTGGCTGATGAAGAAGTGTTAGCCATTGAGCAGTTAGAAGCGGAGCTCAAAACACTAGCCACAGACTTGGAAAAAGATCTGGAACCCAAATTGGAAGACTACATTTCGGAGAAGCTAGAAGAAGCGAAAATTGGGCTAAAAGAGAAGGAAAATTTAAAGCAGTTATTGCTGGAACAGAAGGAAGTCTTTGATTCGAGACCTGGTCGGATAAAGAACTTCACTTATGCTTTTCAAGTCAGTGATTGGACACCATTTAGGCAGAAACCCTACCCTATAGCTGAAAAGCATTATGCTAAAGTGAAAGAGGCAATTCAGGAGATGTTGGAGGCCGGTGTTATTGGGAAAACACCTACGCCTTATGTAAGTCCATTGGTAATTGTACCAAAGACAGACGGATCTGTCAGAGTCTGCTTGGACCTGAGACGCTTAAATTTGAGAGTTATTCCGGAATTTGACCAAGTGCCACCTATTAAAGAGATCCTCAGGAAGTTTAAAGGGAAAACTATATTCTCAAACTTGGATATCACATCCAGTTTCCACCATCTTGAATTAGAGAAGAAAACTAGTCTGTTGACAGGATTTATGTTTGATCAACATACATTCACATTTTTAAGGCTACCTTTTGGGTTGAAAACAGCTGGTTCAGCCCTGATAAGAGCGTTAGATCGCAATCTATCAGATGAGGTTAAAGAGAGTACCATCAGATATGTAGACGACATTCTACTCACATCAGAATCTCTGGAGGAGCACATGAGAGACCTGAAGAAGTTGCTAGATGACCTTCGAGAAGCGAATTTTAAGGTCAATATCAAGAAATCGCACTTCTGTCAGAGGGAAGTTAAATTCCTAGGGCATGTTATTGATGCAAATGGAGTGAAGCCTAACCCAGATAAATTGGAGGTAATTCGGAATTTCCCTCGACCCACGAAAGTTAAGCACGTCCGACAGTATTTGGGAGTAATTGGATTCTTTTCGAACCACTGCCCAAACTATACTGCGACAGTAGCACCACTGCAGGACCTATTGAAGAAAGGCGGCAGATGGAATTGGACGGAGCAATGTCAGGAAGCATTCGTGAGGTCAAAACAAATGCTTTTGGAATATGTGAAACTGGGATACCCAGATTATACCCAGAAGTTCATCATACAGACGGATGCATCACTTATTGGGATTGGAGCGATGCTATTCCAGGAAAATGTTGACCAGCCTGAGAAGAAAGTTTTTATCGCCTTTATCAGCAGAAGACTGAGAGCCCATGAGAAAAATTACACGATCACAGAGATAGAATTGCTCGCAATTTTGTACGCGTTGCAATCGTGGCACAAACTCGTGTACGGCTTCCGAATAGTCCTGAGAACAGACCATAAAGCTTTAACATTTTTGTTAAAGACAGATTTGTCTAGTCAGAGATTGACAAGATGGTCCCTGTATATCCAGCAATTTGATGTGGAAATAGAATACTGTCCAGGGAAAGAGAATGTAATACCGGACATATTAAGTCGTTACCCTAGAGAAGAAGAAGTACTAGCGGTCCAGATTGAGAATCGAGATCAGAAGACGTTGGATGACTTAAGGAACATTACCAACCTACAACGCGAAGACCCCTGGTTGAAGATGATAATCGATTACTTTGAGGGGCGCTTAGCAAGGGGAACTGCGATATACAGAGAGGCGGAGGCATTGGCAACAGATTATGTATGGTATAATCAGATGTTACACAAGTGGGACGATGTGGATCACACGCGTCAAAGGATTGTAATTCCTGCATCTTTGCAGAGGAGATTAGTATGGCTAGCCCACAGAGCATTTGGTCATCCGGGGATTGATAAAATCTGTGCTCTGTTGAAGGAAGCATTTACTTGGCCAAAATTGAGAGAAACGGTGAGAAATGCTATTAGAACATGTGATCTTTGCCAAAGGGTAAAGCCGAATCCCTTTTTAATGAGGCAACGACCTATCCCGTTATTACCAGAGAAGCCAAGGCAGCTATTGAGTATCGACAACTTTGGACCATTGCCTAGAGCACGTAGAGGCAATAGACACATTTTTGTAGCCATGGATGTATTTTCGAAAATGGTGGTGTTGTGCCCCATTCAAAAGACAAGTTCAAAACAGGTCTTGAAGCGCCTGAAAGAGAGAGTTATTCCGATTCTTGGGAAGCCGGATAACATTCTCTCGGACCACGGAAGTTGCTTTACTAGTGCAGAATTTCGTCGAGAACTGGAAACTCTAGGAATTAGGCAGATTTTATCTACCATTCGCCATCCTGAGGCAAGTCCCGTTGAAAGAGTAATGAGAGAGATCCAGAAATACATGAAGATCTACTGTTCTGAAGCGAATTGGCGTTGGATTGAATTTCTAGAAGTCATTGAATACTGTATAAATAATACTGTACATGAGGCGACAGGTCAGGTTCCCGTTACTCTACATCTGGATCAGAGACCAGAGAGACCGTGGAATGGTGTTATTCCATTACCAGTAGACGCACAGCTCGGTAGAGAATTGAGGATCCAACGAACCTTTGAATATCTAAAAGCACAGGCGGAGAGACGTCAGAGAAGGAATCGTGCGAAGAGGTATCATGAACCGCTTCTCGTGGGACAGAAAGTTTTAATTAAGAAACCCGCCAGTTCAGATCCAGAGGCACGGAAGTATAAGAAGTTTAATTTTTCTTACCACGGCCCGTTCGAGGTGATAAGAGACCTCCAGAACAATGCATACAGGTTAAGGCATTTAGAGAATGGAAACGAGGTCGTTATGAACATAGCCAACTTGAAAATGTATTACTCGCCAGAAGAATACGATGAACCAGAAGAAGAATTAGTAACGCACACCCAACTCAACGTGGAGAGCGGAGGCAGCCAAGCAGGCAGACCTGAATGTTGGAACGGCGAGACGGGACGAGAAGCAGACAGTTTACCCAGTGTAAGCGGAGAGCAGAAAGAATGCCAGTGTTTGCGAGAACTCTATGAAGAAATGGTCAGAATGGCTAGAGAGGTTGAGGCTGTAAACGCGACCCTTCGCAGGGAGAATAGACAGCTCAGAAACAAGGCCGAGTGTGGAAGGGGGAATACTACTAACCCACTCGCAGCCAGACAAGGTGAAGGACCCCAGACGTAAACACAGACGGTGGTCGACAGTCAGCTGGTTACTTATATAAGCCACTTGCATTGGACTTTTATAAGTTTTGCAAGGGGAACATGAACCCGATGGGGTTATGCTGACTGGAATCGAACATGGTTCTCAGAGACTGTGATCAGTAAAAAGGTTCCGCCAGGAAGCGAACCAGAGATCTGTACAGGGAGTTTCTTGGTAAAAACCCCTCGAAAGAGATGTATATTTAATCACTGGTGTGATTTTTGATGAAATGGCATTATTTATTAAAATAATGTAGGAAATAATGAGCGGATTATATCATTATAAGACGATTTGGTGTAAGCTATTGGAGGTTTGAAGCAGAGAGGAGGGCAGAGCTGACATTTACTAATCGGCCCAGAATTGTGGGTTGGTCCCAGTGGAGCCACGTCCATCTCTGTCACCCCATTATGTCGTCTGGAGCAGGAGAGAGGCCTGAAAAATGACACAGTTATTCCCCGACGGAGAATAGATGTAGAGGAGGGGCGGTGAAATGCCCAGAAAAATCATTGATTACTCGTGATTGGAGTAACGAATCGAGATGAGAGTTGCACACAGGTGAATATTTTGGCAAGAAGATAATTTTAGAGTTTTTTACCTGCGAAATTGGTGCATATTTAGTGATGTGCGTAAGGACTGTGAAGCGACCATTGTTCGCGGAGGGATGTGAAGATGTTGACGGGGAGTTCCCGGTTAGGTAGCGTCCCACGCCATGGAGAAAGGAATTAATATAAATTAATTGAACGAGCGATTCCTTTGCACACAGATAGTTTTGGGACCTGTGAAGAGAGAGGAACACAATGATCATGGTTTGAAGACCGGAATCATGCTGTGAGAGGAGCGAAGATTACGCGGGAAGATGTTGCTCTACTTTCTGTGGAAATCCGATATAAGGGAGTAGACCCCAGGAGGAGCTCTCAGTTGTTCTCAGTTGAACCTCACTTTGAAACTCACTCTGTTCTAACTCAGTCAAGCTCAGTCTACATGCCGCCAAGCGCAGTTACAACCAGTTATTGTCTTACTCAATTGTCAATTGTAGCACAATGGAAATAAGTTGCAATCAGTATGCAGCAAATATGCAGCAGTACGAGACAGCGTGTAAGCCGCAGACAGAAGTCTTCAAATAAGCTACGTGCAGTCTTCGAGTGAAACTTCAGTCAGCTACAGCCAGGTTGAAGCAAGTTCGTCAAGGCATAACGCATGACGGATCTATTCATCGAGACGCCGAACAAAGACTGGTATGTGTAAAAGAAACAGAAAATATGTTTGTATGAATAATAGTCGTGATACAGGCATAATCAGCCGCACGAACTATGACGTGTTCAGTTATGAAGCACCGTATAGACTAACGGCAGCAATATTGTATATAATTATTTGTGAAAGTGTTGAACTTTATTAAGCGCAGTGTGTATTGTATTAACTAATCGTATGTGTGTAACTACGATAGAATGCGCTAAAGAAACTTTACTAAGTGTTTGGTATTGCCATGAGAGTACCAGATGGTAACGCTTACTGTAGGAGTAATGATCGTCATAAAAACTGTTGGAGAGTTCCGAGAGCAGATAACCAGACTTTCAATCAGGAGTTGGTAACGTAAAATGCCGTCGACACCTGCAATTTCGATCTCTGCTAGGGAATCTCAGCATTGAAGTGTGTATAAAGTGACGAGTGTTCAGTGTAATGTATATGTAAAAATATCATTTAAAGTAGTGTTTGATGAAGTGTTTCACATGTTTGGGGAGTGATAACTTCCTGAAAGGTATGCAACGTGTCGTGTTGGTGATAGAAATGTATAATCAAATGTGTGTAAACAAGAGAAATATGTCGCGTTAAACCCATTATGGCGGGCGACATGGAAGAATATGATTGGTTGGAGCCACCTTAGATGCCTATAGAGATGTAAGTACCCCACAAATTATGGTTATAATTATGTAGAAGTATGGACCGATGCATGTCTGTGATTCCGTAAAGGTATTGTGAATTCCTTATAGATGCCAGTAAAAGTCAGTTAGGAGGCTGATCCTCCATGTTTAATCAGTAATGAGTTGATTTTTATAGAGTTGAAATGATGATTTGCATCATTAAGTGGAGTAATTTTTTCCCACTATGAATTAAGAATGGCAATCAGTTATGTAAATGTAACGAACGCGATTGTTCGAGTTTAAAACGTTTAGCTATGTCGAAAATTTTGGTAATTTATGTGAGAATAATAATAAATAATGATTTTGGTCATTTATGTCAATGAGATTTATAATAATAATAATAAAGGATGATTTTGGTCATTTATGTCAGTGAGAAATGATGATAATAATAATAATGGTTATTAAGAGTATGAATGAACACATCAGGAAACAAATAAATGTTGTAAGCGAGAATTATTAACGCTAAGTGCAAGACTTATCAATCTAAGCAGGAAGATGTTACAATGAGATTACATTTCAGTAATTATGGAAAGAAGTTTTATATCAGAATATTGCATATATTCAGTAATGATACCAGTAATGAAAGAGCTTTTATTGAATTGAATTTGCAGCTTAATTGAGAAGCTTATATAGTAAATGTTAGATTTCTCTTAATATTAGAGGTCGGAATGTCGTAGCATGGAGCATTAGGGGCCAGATAGTCTATTCTACGTATGAATTCTCCTATGTCGTGGACATTGTTGGAGACATTATTTGCCAGAGTTTTAGTGAATGGACCCTAGCTCTGAAGAAGGATTGAAATGTGTTCCGGGCTGGAATCTGTGTAAGAGTCGAGGAAACAAGGACACCTCGCAGCTCTATGATTTCCCGAGAACTTATGATGAGTTATGTACGCTCGTGGGCAGCGAAAACTCATGGCGACAGTGGTTTTGTGCGCCTATATTATACTTGAGACATCGGTCACCGCCTGGCTCATGCATTACGAACCCCGAACCTTCATGTTGAATGGACCCATGTGAGGCCATTAATTAATCGTTATCCTCGACGTAGGAATAATTACAAAAGCTCATTCAATACCTGTTGGCATAATAGTCAATTAAGATCCTTTGGGAACATGTGTGCCGGTTAGGACACAGTATTTGTCTTGTAAATCTCCACTGCTTAGAGAGGGAAGCTTTCAAACTTTTAGAAAGGTCGAGATAATTGGTGGAACGACCCATCCCACTTTCTATTGTGTAGCGATTTCTTTAGCCGAGGGTCGGTGCCAACCACTCGAACCGCTCAGGCAAGTTATAAAGGGAAGAGATTCTAGACCTTGTTAAAATGACATATAATGCAAGATTGTTATGTTGAGTATTATAGCCATGTGGTTTGTGAACACATGGATAATTATAGTTAATCCTGATGGTTCATTAATTTAGCTATCTGACGAATAGTTACATGATATATTTGTACTGTCACTGGAACCAAGTCATGTAGTTGGTTACTAGATGCCAATCGCCATGAGCGCGAGGCAGTCTATCGTACAATCCGACATAAGCTATAACGTAACGTTTTATCTAGGAATCACAGACAGCATGCGGTGAAACCATATAATTGAAGGATATGTAGGGGGTAGCTTACATAATTATGGAGTTGCACGTTGATTTTGGTGCAACGTCCAAATAGGTAAATGCATGCAAAGCATTTCATTGGTGAGAAGAAAAAATATTAAAACACGCACGGCACACATAATTGTTTAACATAAAGAGATTTAAGGAATAATCCTTGTTGTAATATTAAAGAAGTCACATTGTATGACTGTTATGTTAATGTAAAGGTGTTTTGAAGTCGTAGGTGCATCAGCGCACTAGTATATCCTTGTGAAGTTCACAGAAGGGTAAAGCATTATGGCTAGTTATGACTTTGTTGGGATTTCATATTTGTTTATTTGTGGATTGTGGAAGTAAAAAATTTTGTTTGCTTTTATTTTATGCTTTTTGGGTATTGTTTTGTGTTTGAAGCCATGATTTATTTTAATGAATTAAAGTTTTAGAATAGAGTTGTGCTTTATCATTGTAGAGTTGATACCTTTTAGCCTCAAATCCAAAATATGCACTGCGAAATTGGGGTTACCGTACACGCCTGAGAGCTGATGCTAGTTGGAGGCGGATGCATATTATCCAACGAGATTACTCACATGGGTACAATACATGTGACGTGAAAATACTTTTCTATTTCCAAAATTGCAGAAATAAAAACGATATGTTTAAAATATGATGTTCGTAGCTCGGTTAGTATAATGATGAATTACGTAGGGCTTTGCCGACATACATTACAATAAGTCCCGCAGCAAATGGTTTCACACAGAAACATATTGTAATGTATGTCAGCAAAGCCCTATAAGTCATTCGTTATTAACTACTACCTGACCTACAAACATCATATGTTTTACATAATATGTTTATACTTGAAATAGCATATTATTTTCACGGCCATATGTATTCAGGGCCATATCAACAACCAGTAGAAAATGTTGAACTCGTACTTATCTCCGAAGCACCCTATATACACACACCCAAGAAAACTGGACTAAAGGACCATGATATCCAAGCCCCTCAAATGAAACAACAACAGCATAATAATAATAATAATAATAATAATAATAATAATAATAATATCGTATGGCCTCGGGTGCCGGGTGCAAGCTTTGTAATTTGACACCCAGAGGGTAGCTTGCATGTCGAATTTCGTTGTTCCTTGAATCACTATGAAAGTCAATGAGGTTAGATATCTAAGCTTCTTGAACACTATAGCGCTTTCTAGTAGAGAAATGAGGAACTTTGTGTTGGCGGAAACTCCCGAGATTAATTTTGCCATTATGGACACGGCCTACTGAATTCAAATGGGTTCTTTGAAATGCCAACATCGTATGACATGCGTGTCGTATTTTTGCCGCCTTTGAAAATCACTTACCACAGTCAGGAGCGAACCTGCAAGCTTGGGGGTTAGAAGACCGACACGTTGACCACTCACCCTCCGTGGCAAGCTAGTCCTCCAAATGAGACAACAACAGCATAAGGTATAAACACGTACAATACTGTCGTGAGAACATCCCTTCGTTGGTGCGAGTAAGGAACACGGGCTAACTGATGACCCGTCTCCGGATGTGAACCAGGACTTGGCATTCCCTCCACGCTGTGCTCCCCAATTTGTAGCAGGAAGACACTCATTAGTTGGTGCCGGCGACACGTGTGCCTCTGCATGCCACGCGGCTGATTAGAAAGTGTCAGTGAGCGCCTCCTCAAGACGCAAGGTAGACCGCACGTAGCGCCCCTGTAATGAACGCTGACACCAACTGTTAAAATGAGTTACACCAGGGACCTCGTGGATCGATAAGTACAAGACGCTACCGGCAAGGTACGCTCACATTGCATTACTTCAAACTCACAGCAATTCCTTCTCTAATGACAGTCTATCTCACCCACATGCTAGAGTTCCTGAGAAAACTATACAAACCTATCAATGGGCATATAACATAGTTTTATATTCGACTATGTCGAAATGTAAATATTATATGTCAGAATACTGTATCGTAATGAGGGTCATTCTTCATTATGAAACAGTTTCTCCAGCCAATCAGAGCTCATTCATTGACCAATTAGGTAAGGATAGCTTCGCGCATGCGCTCAAAATCCAACATGACGGACATGAATTACATGATTTGAAAGTTCAAATTGGATATCGGATCAACCATTGTAGTTACAATCCCAAACACAAAGACAAAATCAGCACGAACCTTTACGGTAACAAGAAAATACTATGACATTTGCAAGAAATTAATGAATGTACGTCCAGAAGTTAGCAACACAGCATCCTTCTTATATAAATTACCGACATGGAAAGTGCACCGTCCCATATGTTCGCGTAAATAAACTGGCGAATTAAGACAAGTAATAGCACTGTACCTTAATATCCCCAAAACCAATTTCTACACAGCACATTGCTTTCAAACGACTTCGGTAACAATATTTGTGAATGCTAGTTCTGATCGGCACTAGACATCATGCAGGCTGTAAACAATAGCATTGCCAAGCAAATTAAATGGTCTCTGCTTTCGACATTCTTTGACCCACGCATGCGCTCTGTTCAGTCAGCAAACCACCCAGCGCGCTCTGTTCACTAACTGAAGTTACTGAATCCCACAGATATTTTTGAATATTTATGTTAAAACATATAATAAAGTTATAATTAATAATAATAATGTTATTGGTTTTACGTCCCTTTTAACTACACTGGCTTTTAGAGACGCCGGGGTGCCGGAATTTTGCCCCGAAGGGGATCTTTAACGTGCCAGTAACTGTACTGACACGGCTCCCTCGCATTTGCGCACCCTCAAATGCCAGCTGACTGCGCCAGGTTTCGAACCTGCAACCTTGGGCTCAGCAAGCGAGAACGTTACCCCTGAGCCAAAAGTTATAATTATCGTCGAACATAAACAGTCGTATGCAACTCGCCTATAATGGTAATTAAGACACTCGTATGGAAATAATAAAACTCGTGTCTTAATTATTGCATTATAGGCTCGTTGCATAATGTACTTGTGCGATTTTAAAGCACCCTCCTTGGGGTGTAGGAAATTCGCTGTCACAGCGAAGATCCGAGATGCAACACCCAGCTCTGCATTCTTCTTTTTCTCTTTAGCATTTGTCCCTCAAGTTAGCAGGGTCTCTGTCGTCATATTGCATTATTGTGTGCCATGTCAGGATGAAGTCGGGCAAATGTTGTTGAAGATGTGAAGCAACCAGTAGTCGGTACATTCATAGTCCCGCTTGAAGCAATGGTCAATAGCTGGAGATGAAAAACGTTGTGAATTATAATATACTAGCAGGTACCCGCGGCTTCGCTCGCGTCATAGTCGTGTCATATTGTTATTCAATGAAATGCAGGTGTACCCCTTAACACCCCTTTAGAAACTGAATATCCAAAAACCCTTCCTTAGTGGACGTTTTCGACTTACAACGAACATATTCCCAAAATTTCATGTTTCTAGCTTTAATAGTTTTGGCTGGGCGATGATGAGTCAGTCAGTCAGTCAGGACACTTAGCTTTATATAATAGATAAGCATCGGTCCTAGTGGAAAATAATTCTATCACCTGAAACCAAAAATGCATGGGACGAAAAAAAACATCAAAATATCATATTGGTTCCGGACCCTAAAAGACGTGAAAAATATAATAAAAGTATTAAAAAAAACTATTTTTCGAAATTTCATTCGAATCAATTTTCATGCCATTCCTGGGACTTAGAAAATTCCGGCCAAAAAGTACAAAATCATTAATAACTCCCTAAGTATTCGTCGTATGATGAAATAGCAAGAGACAAAAAAGATGTAATGTGTTATTGTCTACAACATAGGCCATGTATAACTTTACACTCAGACATATTACGTTTCCTCCCCCCTCCCCATATTTTCACCCCTCCCCATGGGCCCCTTATATTGGATTTATGAAAAAACGGTCAAACACCTATTTTGTTATTTTTATGCTGATTTTTTTCCGCTGAGGTCCAAACACCTCGCCTATGTCGTTTAAGAGATACACGCTCGGATAGGAAACCTTCAACCCCCACTTTTCACCCCTTTCACCTCAAAATATACACCACATCGAAAAACCCTCAGACACGTATCTTCTTATTTTTAATGATGAGTTTATATGCCGAGTATCAAATCCCCCAATGAAAGCAATCTGGAGATATTGTTATTCAATGAAATGCAGGTGTACCCCCTTAACACCCCTTTAGAAACTGAATATCCAAAAACCCTTCCTTAGTGGGCGTTTTCGACTTACAACGAACATATTCCCAAAATTTCATGTTTCTAACTTTAATAGTTTTGGCTGGCCGATGATGAGTCAGTCAGTCAGTCAGGACACTTGTTTTTATATAAGAGATAAGCATCGGTCCTAGTGGAAAATAATTCTATCACCTGAAACCAAAAATGCATGGGACGAAAAAAAACATCAAAATATCATATTGGTTCCGGACCCTAAAAGACGTGAAAAATATAATAAAAGTATTAAAAAAAAACTATTTTTCGATATTTCATTCGAATCAATTTTCATGCCATTCCTGGGACTTAGAAAATTCCGGCCAAAAAGTACAAAATCATTAATAACTCCCTAAGTATTCGTCGTATGATGAAATAGCAAGAGACAAAAAAGATGTAATGTGTTATTGTCTACAACATAGGCCATGTATAACTTTACACTCAGACATATTACGTTTCCTCCCCCCTCCCCATATTTTCACCCCTCCCCATGGGCCCCTTATATTGGATTTATGAAAAAACGGTCAAACACCTATTTTGTTATTTTTTAGGCTGATTTTTTTCCGCGGAGGTCCAAACACCTCGCCTATGTCGTTTAAGAGATACACGCTCGGATAGGAAACCTTCAACCCCCACTTTTCACCCCTTTCACCTCAAAATATACACCACATCGAAAAACCCTCAGACACGTATCTTCTTATTTTTAATGATGAGTTTATATGCCGAGTATCAAATCCCCCAATGAAAGCAATCTGGAGATATTGTTATTCAATGAAATGCAGGTGTACCCCCTTAACACCCCTTTAGAAACTGAATATCCAAAAACCCTTCCTTAGTGGGCGTTTTCGACTTAGAACGAACATATTCCCAAAATTTCATGTTTCTAACTTTAATAGTTTTGGCTGGCCGATGATGAGTCAGTCAGTCAGTCAGGACACTTGTTTTTTTATATAAGAGATAAGCATCGGTCCTAGTGGAAAATAATTCTATCACCTGAAACCAAAAATGCATGGGACGAAAAAAAACATCAAAATATCATATTGGTTCCGGACCCTAAAAGACGTGAAAAATATAATAAAAGTATTAAAAAAAACTATTTTTCGAAATTTCATTCGAATCAATTTTCATGCCATTCCTGGGACTTAGAAAATTCCGGCCAAAAAGTACAAAATCATTAATAACACCCTAAGTATTCGTCGTATGATGAAATAGCAAGAGACAAAAAAGATGTAATGTGTTATTGTCTACAACATAGGCCATGTATAACTTTACACTCAGACATATTACGTTTCCTCCCCCCTCCCCATATTTTCACCCCTCCCCATGGGCCCCTTATATTGGATTTATGAAAAAACGGTCAAACACCTATTTTGTTATTTTTTATGCTGATTTTTTTCCGCTGAGGTCCAAACACCTCGCCTATGTCGTTTAAGAGATACACGCTCGGATAGGAAACCTTCAACCCCCACTTTTCACCCCTTTCACCTCAAAATATACACCACATCGAAAAACCCTCAGACACGTATCTTCTTATTTTTAATGATGAGTTTATATGCCGAGTATCAAATCCCCCAATGAAAGCAATCTGGAGATATTGTTATTCAATGAAATGCAGGTGTACCCCCTTAACACCCCTTTAGAAACTGAATATCCAAAAACCCTTCCTTAGTGGGCGTTTTCGACTTACAACGAACATATTCCCAAAATTTCATGTTTCTAACTTTAATAGTTTTGGCTGGCCGATGATGAGTCAGTCAGTCAGGACACTTGTTTTTATATAAGAGATCACCATTCTGCGGACAATCAATGAAGATGCCTGGCTTAAAAGATCCAAAAGCCAATCAAAATCGGCAGCATGCAACAGAAATACGCCGTGAAAAGAGAGAACTTCCTCTTGGCAATGAGGGTATTGCCATAATGACATTCGCAAGCGATATGGTGTAGCGCCAACAGATAGCGCACAGGTGGTATGAGGGATCATTTTGTTATTTTGGTCAAATAACACACAATAGGCTGTTACAAACGCTTTAAAATTAAAATGTATTGGATCATCAACAAGTTATTCTTCAAATTCGATGCGTATGGAATGTCAACGGTAGGCAAATCAATGGAGTTCCAAATAGAACAGTCATGACATCTGGCGGAAACGTTTCGCATAAGAAATCCATTTAGTGAACAGAGAGCTGGATTATAATTTTCATGGAAAAAAATAGGCCTATAATACGACTGCTTCCTCCATGACGTTCTGGTGTGTTTGTGTCAAGAACAGCATTCACTGAAGTTGACGGCGAAATCGTACGAATTCAATGCTCTGTGTAGAAATTGGAGTTGCGGATATTAAGGTATAGTGCTAATTATTTTGCAATATTCCGCAGTTTGTTTATGCAAACATTACGGACGGTGTACACTTTCCATGTAGGTAATTAATGTAGGCTAGGGTAGTAGGCTAAGATGGTGTGTTGCAAACTTCTGGACGTAGATTCCTAAATTTCTTGAATATTTCATAGTATTTTCTTGTTACCGTAAAGTTCGTGCTGATTTTGTCTTTGTGCTTGGGATTTTAACTACAATGGTTGATCGCATATCCTTTACATTGTCAGCGTTCAAATCATGTAATTTATGTACGACGTGTTGCATTTTGAGCCCATATGCGAAGCTATCCGTACCTAATTGGCCAATGAATAAATCAGAGTTCTGATTGGTTGGAGACACTGTACCATAATGAAAAGTAGTACCTTAGTGACCCCCATTATGATAGGCTACAGTTTTCTGACATATAGACTAATATTTACATTTCGACATGGTCGAACATAAATATTTAAATGGGATTTTCTCACGATGTAATTATTCATTTAGCGTATGGCTTTTAGTGCAGGGAGTGTCCGAGGACATGCTCTGCTCGCCAGAATTTGTAGCTGCTTCTATGCGGACACCCATGGGGTACGCTACATATACCGTCGCATGTGGATGAGATGAAGTAAATGAATGAAGATAATTGAAACTGGATAAGTTCAATTTCAAGTAGTTCCAACTTTGGCTACCAGACGCCACTGACACCCAGCGGCGAACGTTCGAACTTGATAGAGCGTTTCTAGCCAAATAGCTTACACATTTAGCTACACACTACCTATTGTAGTGGAAGGTTCTGATTCATGCCATAAATCTATTGCATGGGCCAGCCAGCTTTACTTCCCCTCCAAAGGAAGGCATACGATTTAATGATTCGAGCGCAGTGAAACTTGGGACGGTAAAACATTACAAAAGGCTTAATTTGGCTACTGGCTTCTAATTGTTTATTTTTTTATTTTTTATTTTTTATTTTCCCTTTTTTCCATCTTTTATTGCTGTTGTATTAGTACCGCGCCTAAAATTATGAATCTAGTTTTACATTGTGTGACTAAATATTAACAAGATGTTCAATAAAGAACATATAGCCTACTTTCTCCTAAATGTATGAGTATAGTTATAACTCGTTGTTATTATCAAAGAGTATAATAGAACTATTCTTTGTTGAAGACCTTAGAAACGATTTACCTCTACAAAACGCCACAACCTAGATAAAAACTGCTACCATCATTGAAGAAAGAAAGATAAGAAGTATCTCAAGAATGTTATGGATCTGGAGACATAATCGACCGGACTGGCTGCGTGGCTCAGCGGTAACGTTCTCGCTTTCTGGGCCCTAGGTTGCAGGTTCGTATCCTGGCGCAGTCAGCTGGCATTTGAGGGTGCACAAATGCGAGGGAGCCGTGTCAGTACATTTACTGGCACGTTAAAGATCCCCTTCTGGCCAAAATTTCGGCACCCCGGTGTCTCTAAAAGCAGCAGTAGTTAAAAGGGATGTAAAACCAATAACATTATTATTATTATTATTATTATTATTATTATTATTATTATTATTATTATTACATATACGACCTGCCGTGGGCAACATCCAACTTTGAGTTGAGGCATGTCTTTACACGTCTGGTTGTGCAAGGCTTTCACAACCCTAATTTAATTAACAAATCTTTCCATGACCCTACAGAGACGTGTGTATACAAACTATGTGGATATTTTCGATTGCTATTTGACTGAAATAAAAGTAGTAATTAATAACCTGCACTAACACCAACGGCTTGAATTCAGTTACTATGTGAAATCGTTTTGTTCTTTACTTCAAATAACATTTTCAAGTAACGCAAAATAGGCTGTTACAAACCCTTTAAAATAAAAAGTAAAAATGTGTCGTAGTATCATCTTGTCATTCTTCAAATTCGATGCGCATAGAATGCCAATGGTATAGTAATCAATGGAGCCCCACGTAGACTAGTCGTGACATCTAGTGGTGAAGTATCGAACAATATAATCCTAACAGAGCGAGTGCATTCTAGCGGCCAGAAGAAGAAACTTTTCAATAAAATCTGGAAGTTAATAAGTAGGTCGGCGTGCATTTACTTTTTTGGCAGCTAGATGTCTCGAGTAAATCTGCTGGCGAATTATGTTTTAATTAAATATATATTTTACACCATAATATGCACAATATAACGCTTAATTTTAAAACGTCTGAGTCATTACAAAACAATAAACATATAAAATTTCAAGCAAAAAACCTAGCTCTGATCGGGTTTGAACCATAGGGATTTGAGCGATAGGCTAACGCTCTACCACTGAGCCAATTGTGTCAACGAATATCGTTCTATATAAAATGACTTACATAGAACTTGTTAGCAAATAATGATTTATACTAAACGATTTCATCACTGGAGTATATTATTTATATATAAAGCATTTCATACAAAGTTTATTTATTTTGTATCAGTACGCTATATTGCATGCAATACTCAAATTAGTGAAATATATGTCAGGCACAAGATATCCGCTGCCATCTTGTCTTATTACTGACTCGGCTCAGCTTTTTAAAATCACGTCTGCACTATAGTATTACAAAATAAACTTTTAATTTCGAACGTGCCTCTTCCTTTAGAACAGTTAAAACGATTCTCGGCTCGATAATCGGAACTGGTGGGTCCCATGATATGGATTATAAAGTTTGCATAATTCGCACGGCCGCCATCCTGAAATGGTATGGCGGACGACCTTGTAGTTTGGTCACAAGACGCATCCTATACGAAGGTATGTTGTTACCAAATTTGGTAGAGATCGGATGATTTGGTTAGTCGTTATTCGATTTTACGTTTTGAACGTTTGAGTGGCCGCCATTCAGTTTTAGTAAAGATGGCGGCGATATAAAACATGACACTGAGGTGCCCTTTGCTTGTTCTACCTCTGTACCAAATTTCGTTCAATTCGGTTTCACCGTGTTCGAATTGATAGGGGGGGACAGACATTCAGAGTACACACACTCACACACACACATACAGACTCACACACATACACACACACAGACAGACACACATTTTTTGGCCCTTTAGTGATCTCATAAGTCTACTTTCATATTTTGCAAAAATCGAAAGTAGGCTAAAAATCATGCTTCATTTACCGTTATTGCGACTTGAACTTGTGTATATTTCTTGCTAACAATTTCTTTTTTAATTTTTAATTTTTAATTTTTAATTTTTAATTTTTAATTTTTAATTTTTAATTTTTAATTTTTAATTTTTAATTTTTAATTTTTAATTTTAATTTTTAATTTTTAATTTTTAATTTTTAATTTTTAATTTTTAATTTTTAATTTTTAATTTTCAAGTTTTAATTTTCAAGTTTTAATTTTCAATTTTTATTTTGTGTTCTAATGTAGGCTATTTTTATTTTGTGTTCTAATTTATTTTCATGTATTTTTATTTTGAGGCAGCTGAAATGTGGTTTTGGAGACGAATGACCCGAACAAGCTGGGAGGAAAGAAAGAGAAATGAGCTTGTTCTGAACCAAATTCAGGAGAATCGATGCCTGTTGAACACCATCAAGAAAAGGAAATCAAAATTCATGGGACACGTAGTCAGACATGACACTCTCCTCCAGGTCATTTTTGAAGGGAAAATGTTGGGGAAGAAACCAGGGGGACGACCAAGACAATCGTATCTCAAGAACATTGTCAAGGAAATGGAATGTGAATCGTATGTCAATATGAAGAGAACTGCTGAAGACCGTAAGAAATGGCTGCAACGACAGGGCTTTTAGCCTTTAGAAGCTGATGATGATCTGTGTGTAAACAATTGTTTGCTACTGTAATAGGGATGTAGCCCGAGAAAGTTCGCGCCAGATAGCGCCCGTGTAGTACTGGGTATGCCGAAGGCGATCGTCCCATGTTTCCCCCAGTCAGCTGCGAGGAATGTATAGATTGTGACCGAGTTTTCTAAGCTAAAGTAAATTATATCTTCTCTAATATTACTCCAAGACTATATTAATTAATTGTATAGGTATATCCTCTAATATATTGTAGACGATTTTCAGCGTTTAAGCGTTAAACAGCTGCAAAATGAGCTACGGACTAGAGGTGCTAAAACTAGTGGGAGGAAGGAAGAATTAATAGGCTACAACGGTAATAACAAAATTCTAACACGCTTTATTATTCAAATAATGAATAGGAGTCAGAATTCTAGAGTATTGTAGGCCTATATTGATAAATATATGTCCATAAGACTTAAATCATAAATAGAGATTTAAATATTCACTTGCTCCCCTTGCTTATAGACTTCGATTCATGTCTTTTTTGGTTGATACCTGAAATGAAACTGTCATGTTTTAAGGTGTAAACATTATCAAAGAAAGTTAATACCGGTATTGTATACCTGAAAATTCATCGCAACGTTTGGTTCTTATGTAATTTTGTCAATTTCGCAATACGAATCGTTCCCGTACCCCTTGGAATCGACTTATTAGGGGTACAATTTTTGGAAAGTTTGAGAATCCCTGCTTTAGGGCCACGAGCTGTGTCCATTCATCTGACTAACGTATGTCTCAAGAATGTAGAAAGAAGTCAGTCACTACCGGTACCACATTCTCCGTCGGGCAAATGGAATTTGACGATTAATTCTGATTTCAAGAAACCAACCATAATACGTTTGTGAATGTTAATGTTGTGAAATGTATTCTTGAAGTATTTGTCCGAGTATTGATGCCTTTGAAAATGGGAGTTACAGATGTTACATTCGCTTCTTCCTGTATATTGACGATTTCTTCCTGTACCGTACTTCAAAGGAGATCATTTCAGCAGATTCCAATATTGTAGGCTTATGGTGGCAATACGGCAATTTTCTTGTGTATGGTCTCTTCCTTATTTTTGTTGTGTTCGTGGTCCACGGAAAAAGCGATGGAACAGTGCCCGGTTTTAATCTTGCTCTCTTACCTTCAAATACAAACGCATAAATTCAGTGGTTGTTATCGAAATGTCTAATCAGTTTGTTGTTGTTTGAGTCTTCAGTCTTTTGACTGGTTTGATGCAGCACTCCATGCCTCCCTGTCCTGAGCTAATCGTTTCATCTCTACATAGCTACCACACCCTACATCCGAGGCAATCTGTTTAACATATTCTAACCTTGGTCTACCCCTACAGTTCTTGTCCTCAACCCTTCCTTCCATAACTAAGCTTGCTATTCCTGGGTGTCTTAGTATGTGTCCTACCAACCTATCTCTTCTCTTCATTAGCAGTCGCCAGAAACATCTCTCCTCTCCCACTCGTCTTAATACCTCTTTGTTTGTAACCCTATCTACCCATCTGATCTTCATCATTCTCCTGTAACACCACATTTCAAATGCTTCAATTCTCCTCTTTTCTGCTTCACCAATAGTCCAAGTTTCACTTCCATAGAGCGCCACGCTCCAGACAAAGGCTTTCAAAAATGACTTCCTAATACCTAAATCTATATTCGATGTCAGCAGATTCCTTTTTTGTAGAAATGCTTTTCTTGCCTGAGCCAACCTACTTTTTATATCCTTTTATATCAGTTTATAGATAGGAATTATTTCCCTTTGTAAATCACACTTGCCCAACACAGTTTTCGTGAAGTAATCGAGTTGAAAATGATGGGAACACACTTTAATATTTTCGGTCAGATTTTCTTCACCGAAATGTTTCCTTCTAATAGCATGTAGCCTAACCATTTCTTCCTCATTTCTTTATTTTGTTAAAATTGGTGAAACGATAACGGGCTTCCTTGATTTTTGCAAAGAGGAACACTGCAATAGCTCGGCATGGGCACGAAAATAGCAATTCAATCGACTTAAATTCATGGATATTAACGGCATGAGAACACAGGAGACAAATGAAGAGCGCCTTGCGCTTACCCAGTACAACAGCACTGCGCTCTATCGGTGCTAGTTCTATACATCCCTATTGGGGCACTGCCCTGTTGTGGCAATAAATAAATAAATAAATAAATAAATAAATAAATATATAAATAAATAAAGAAATAAATGACTTGATAAACGTAGGATTCCTGGTATGCAAAAGGCCCAAGAAATGGACCAATATTAAAGAGTCCTTTAAATTAGTTTCACAGGCATTGGTATTTTGTCTAAAGTGAGCTCACTAGTGTATTAAACTCCTTAATGTTCCTCCTACATGGAGATGATGACCAAGATGTCCAATGACCATAAACGATACAATAACAGCGGTACGCCATCGATTTCAAAAGCTAATAGTTGAGGTTTATACTTCACAATATACGCACGTCTCCCAGTAAATAGTGAGACTCTGATACGAGTGTTCCACCTTAAGATGCCGTGTGTACCTGGCGCCTGACGTCACACGGAGGAGGTGGTTGGGGGGGGGGGGGAGGGTAATCGCGTTAGCACCCAAGGCCCTTTGACACCCGAGAGTGGGGGAGGAGTGATGGGCTAAGTAGCTGCTGCCATTACTTCACGTCCCAGGATGCTTCCCTGGCAAAGCGACTTGTCTTGACTGGCTCTCAGTAAACACCGACTAGTTGGACAGAGGACAGCACTACATCGCGCGACTTGCCGACAAAATAATTCAAATTCGGTGTAAATTTGGTTAGGAATTTAGTGAGTTCTTAAACTCCCGATAGGTTAATTTTAGCTGTCAATATTGCATGAATATTTCGATTTTAAAATCTTTAAACATTTAAAGAGGATATAAAGAGTAGATTAGCTCAGGCAAGGAAAGCATTCCTACAGAAAAGGAATTTGTTGCCATCATAGGCCTAGATTTAGGTGTTAGGAAGTCATTTTTGAAGGCCTTTGTCTGGAGCGTGGCACTTTATGTAAGTGAAACTTAGACTATTGTTGCAGCATAAAAGAGGAGAATTGAAGCGATTGAAATGTGGTGTTGCAGGAGAATGTTGAAGATCAGATGGGTAGATAGGGTTACAAACGAAGAGGTATTAAGACTAGTTGGAGAGGAGAGATGTTTCTGGCGACTGCTAACGAAGAGAAGAGATAGGTTGGTAGGAAGTGCACTCTTCTTTTGCTCTTTAGAATTAAATTCATAAACAGCACATACATGATTTCGCATCGCGCATCTGTAGTAGTATTGTAGAATTCGGAAACAGAGGCAAGCTTCGACAAGTGGGAACATTTGCACTGTAGACAGGATTATGGATTATTGAAGCAACTGGACGTTTCAACTATATTTCGAGTAACTGGGATACTTAAATATGATACAAATTTAAGAACACAATTTGGAAACTTAAACACATATTCTCCACTATTAAGTTCATAAATAAATATATATTTCTGAAAAGTTAAGTACAGAATTATCCTGGCCCCGATTATAACTGTGCCTGTCATAAATCCAGTACAACATTTATATACATTTACAAGGGAACAAAGGAGCAAAGTTTAAAATGTTCAAAATTCAAATCGTAACTATTTTTATACTATTTCCGAAATTCGATTTTTGATTTATGTTCATCTTCACCGTTTCCCTCAAATCTCCCAAGTTTATAGGCATTTTTGGACTTTTTGTTTATAAAGTGCGCGTGAAACTGTCAGCTACAAAAAGAAACTCACTAAAATACTGTATCTGTGGCTTTAATGAGTCTGTGAAACGTCAATTATTTTCTCTGAAATTTCTTAGAATAAAAATAAAATAATAATAATAACGCTTAATGAACAAGAAGTTCCGTCACGTACTATATAGCCTACTTTTCTTAAAATTTAAGATTCACGCCAATGCTTAATCTATATGGACCTATCCAGAATAATGACGAAATAAAGTTGGTAATATCAAAATTTCTAATTAATGTGGCCCAATAGAGCACTACAGCCTGGTGACTGAATATATTCTTAGTTCCATCTCTTAAGGTACAGAATGCACATATAAAATGTGGTTAAAGTCCAATGGATAGCATGGACATTACATGCAGTTAGACATTGGATCTGTCAGCGCGCGTAAAATCATGTTGGCAACAATGTAATGTATATGTAGGTCAGAAATAATCTGAAATATCATGATCTCTTGTTGTGCCAATTTTGGATGAACTCCATTTGTTAGTATAGAAGTTACATGTATTTTAAAATTGGACCTATCAGCAGGCTTAGAATCATGTTGGCGGCACTGACGTACAGTATATTAGTTACTTCAAATTAATCTAGAATGTCAGGTACTATACGTGTGGAAATTTTAGAGCTGTTGGCTTGCATACTTTCTGATATATTGATATAGGGGTATAAAAAAAAGACGGCATTTATTAACAGTTGGTGGCCCTGGTTGCTCTTAGGAATACGCATATTCATATCTGTTATGGTACACATAGCACTCACGAAATTTGGTTGAAATCCAATTGATAGTATAGAAGTTACATGTATTTAAAAACTGGTCATATCAGCAGGCTTAGAGTCATGTTGGTATCACTGACGTAGGCCTATATAAGTTACTCCAAATTAACATAGAAAGTCATGCACTATACGTGTGCATAGTTTAAAGCTGGCGGCTTGTATACTTTCTGATATAGACTTATTGGTATTTGGATAAGAAAATAGGGAGGGCATTTATTAACAGTTGGCAGCCCTGGTGGCTCTTAAGAATACGCTCAGTTATGTATGTTCATGTACACATAGTACATACGAAATATTGTTGATATCCAATTGATAGTGCATTTAATCATTGGGCCTATCGTCAGGCTTAGAATCATTTTGGCAGCACTGCTCTGTATGGCCTCCTGGAAATTAAACTGAAATAGTGTTATGTGCATGTGTGCCAATTTTGGAATAGCTCCCATGCATACCTTCCAAGATATCCAACATGGAGCTCAAATTTCTAGTCCGTTTTTTCAGCAGTTGGTAGCACTGATATCATTTTCAAATATGGCCGTGAGATATTCCGGTACCGGTATACATCTTTACTCATACTAAATTTGGTTTCGATTTCTGCAGCCGTTTAGGTGTTGATAGGTGGGGATACACACACACACACACAGCTAGACAGACCGAAGGACAGACAGACAGACAGACACACACATTTTCCCGGATGGATCTCATAAGTCTCCTTTTCCTCCTTTTTGCAGAATGTGAAAAGTAGGCTAATAAATAAATAAATAAATAAATACTAGTTATTATTATTATAATGAATTTTGTAAATGTAGAACATTCCTTCTAATGGCAATTTTTGTGTGTTTCCATGGAAACGTATATAATTGTTGTGGAAGTTCTAAGACAACCACGGCTATAATATTAAACACATTATTGTGGTACCCTCTTAAATTTCTTCTTTTGATATTTTTATTTTTGATTCCATAGCAACAAAAGATATTGGCATGTTAAAGAACCCATTTGAATTCAGTAGGCCGTGTTCATAATGGAAAAATTAATATCGGTATTTTTCGCCAACACAAAGTTCCTCATTTCTCTACTATAAAGCACTGTAGTGTCAAGGAGCTTAGATATCTAACCTCCTTGACTTTCATAGTGCTTCAAGGAACAACAAAAATTCGACATGCAAGCTGCCCTCTGGGTGTCAAATAACAAAGCTTGCACCCGGCACCGAGGCCATACGATATTATTATTATTATAATTATTATTATTGTTTTAGTAAGTTAATGATATGACTTTATTTCAATATAGCCTAAGTGATACAATTATTTTTAATGAGTGAGAAATTGTCATTAATTATTTCATCATATGATTGCAAGGGTGGGGAATATGGGGGGATAAAGGGATGCGTGACTCTATAAGGGAAAAGCCCAAACAAATTATTATTTTTAATAATTCCATTTTTAAATATGGCAGCACTGAAAAATGGCTTCAAAGTTTTCTGTAAGATTCTTTCTAAACGACCTTTATCAGATTATCATAATAAAGAATGTTATTTTGAATTATTTCTACAGCAGTTGTTAGAAGGAGCAAAATATACAATATTCCTTACCGTGTAAGAATTTAATATGTTGTTGTTGCTTCATTTGAGGGGTTTGTACATCGTGGTCATTTAGCCCCGTGTAATGAGTGAGTGTGGAATATTTGTGTGGTAACCTGTGTTTCTGTGATGGCTGTTTAGTGTGGGTATATGCAATTCAGGTCAGGATTGGGAATGAGCCGACTATGGCATTAAGTTAGAGACCATTCCGGCATGTGCCTGGAGTAGAATTGGGGAAACCACGGAACACCACTTCCAGGATTATTGAGGTGAGGACTGAACTCAACTCTTCTCAGTTTTCCCTCACGGGGCTGAGTGGATTCCGTTCCAGTCCTCAGACCAGAATTGCCTTGGTAGAGATGGGAATCGAACCTGGTACTCCGAGGTGACAGCCAAGAATGGTGAGCCTCTAGACCACGAGATGGTCTGTCAGAATTTAAAAACGTTCATCTAAATCAAATTTGAATGTAGGCTATTTTGATGTAAAACTCGGCTTGTTTAGTCCTTTAACAACCACATGCATAGTTCTTGGGGATAGAAATTGATTCCTTGCGCACAACAAAGACAGTGATTTCAATGAAGGTTTTAGGAAGACTGAGCTTTTGGCAGAAGTCAGCGAAAAATGTTGGGATGGTCTTTTTCGCTTCTATCATTAAGCTAATTATTGTACTTCTCTTTATTAGTCTGTAAATTTGTTGATTTGGTTCTTCTCAACCTTCACTACCATGAGTCTCAAACCTGATGGTACAGTAGAGCAGGCTGTTACAGCCGAGCAGCTCGTTCGTGAGCAGTGGAGTACTCGCCGCCTTCCGTGAATAAACCTGCAACATGCAATAGAGTTCTGATGTGGGGGCTGCCGTAACTGCGCGGTGGATACATCAAGACTGGCTGGATGCACATTGACTTGTGTTATGACCTTCGCCCAATGACGTATTGGCTATCACCCCCAGTCCCTCGCCAACCGTGCTCCGAGCTTTGCTGCTGAGTACTCGCGTGTACGCATACTCAATCTCATGGATTTGGAACAGCCTGCAGTAGAGTCTGGTTGGTTCCTTAGTTTAGGGGCTACGACAACGTGGTCATGTAGCCCCGTGTACCTTGGGTGTGTGTAGAATTTGTCTGATAACCGGTGTTAATTTTGATGGCTGTATTAGTGTGTGTTATCTGTGATTCAGGTAGAAGGACAGCAGACGATTTTTTTCTTCAAATAGTTCCTTCCTTATTTTGCTCCCAAATGCTACCGTCCTCGACACCTCACTGCGGACGTGGCTACTAAATGCCATCGCACTCAGCATCTGGTGGCGAACGTTGGAACTAATATAGCGTTATCAAACTAACCTACAAATTTTAGCTTCCACAAGTGTAGTTAGTGGACGGTTCTTTTTCATGCCTTAAATCTATGACATTGGACCGTCGGCTTTACTTCCCCTCAAGAGAAGGCATACTGAGGGATTTTAACGCTCTTAAAAATCCGATTACTTCAGCCGGGTTTGAACCCACGACCTTGGGCATAGAAGCTTAGTATGCTACCAACTAAGCCACCGAAGCAGGAAAGAAATCTAGAGTACGGTTTGAACGATGATGGGGACAACACAATAAATTCAATTATCCATATGCATTGAATTTCTGAACAATGAAAACGCATCCCGAATTACCCTGTAGATATGCAGTTACCTCGTTTGTCAATGAGTCATCTCATTTGCTATTATGAGTCATATAAGAAATAAGTACGCATGACGTAACGAAGTATTCCTATAATGAGCATTTAGGGGAAGCTCGTTAATTGGAATAAGAAACAATGATGACAGTTCTTGAAATTACCGTTCAAAGTAGCTCTTAACTTAAAAGCGGTTTCAATTTCGAGCTTTGATGGCTACGTTTCCTCGCCAAGGGCTGAGTTAATGTGGAAAACAGCCCAGACTATATGACCTTACGCCGGAGATGTAGGGTCGAGGCTAAGCCTGATTTACATCACTATGTAATTTAAACTAATGGAAATTAATGGACCTCTAAGAGAAAAACAGCGCAATAAGGGAATTAGAAAAAAGTACGGGTAGAAGCGCTGATTGGATGCTTAAATAACCCGGACAATGAGGTGACGTTAACAGTGTGGCAGCGGGCAGGCGGGCCACAAGACGACCCCCCAAGTATGTGGACGGCGAGGCGCGGCGGTAGCAAACAGTAGCAGTCTGCCATCTGGCGAGGCGTCCCTGTACTCCCACAGCACGTTACCCCTTCTCCTGGCCCACGCTGCTGTAAACAATAGGCGCTGAGTCTTGCACGTCGACGTGCCAAGTCACGTCGCATCGTGCCGCCTGATACTTGCCAGCAGGCCTGAGCGCCGACCCTCTGGTGATCCGCTTATCATCATTATCATTATCACCATCACATTATTGTCATCACCATTATCAACATCACCATTATCATCATCAGTATGATCATCTTCATTATTATCAACACCAACATTAGCATCACATTATCAACATTATTATCAACATGATTATTATCATCATCATAATAATCATTAACGTCATCAACTTCATCATTAAGTTGATCAACATCATAATCATCATCAACATTATTATCGTCATTATTAACGTCATCAACATCAGTATTATTTTCAACATCATTGTTATAAGCATTTACATCACCGTTGAAATGAACATCATTATAATCATCACATTATTATTACTATTATTATTATTATTATCACCATTATTATTATTATCATCATCATCATCATCATAAACAACAACAACAACAACAACAAAATCATCACAATCATCATCGACAACATTATCAAGATCAACATCATCATTATTATCAACATCAACATTATCATAATGATCATTAAATTCATAAACATGATAATCATAATCAACATTAATATCGTCATTATTTACTCCATCATTATCAGTATTCATCATCAATATTAACGTCATTCTTCTTCTTCAAGCGCCTCGTCCTCCAAGAACATTGGCGATCAGTAGCATGATCTGCTGTTTGTCCATTGCTGTTTTAAACAGTGACACTGTATTAAGTCCAAACCACTGGCTTAAGTTCTTTAGCCAGGATATTCGTCTGCGTCCTGGTCCCCTAATGCCATCAATCTTCCCTTGGGAAATGACCAAAGTATTCTAGTTTTCTCCTTTTGATGATACTGAGAATTTCCAAGTCTTTGTTCATACGCCGCAGTACTTCCATATTTGAGACTTTAGCTGTCCATTATATCCTTAAAATCCTGCGATACGTCCACATTTCAAATGCAGTCACTTTCTTACATATAACATCGGTAAGTGTCCATGATTCAACTCCATAGAGCAGGACACTAAAAACGTAGCATCGAAGCAGTCGGTTGCGTAATGACAGACTTAAATCACGGCTGATCAACATCATTACCTAAAACAATTTTCCATCATCAACAATATGAAGATCTGATGGGTAGATAGACAAATGAAGAGTGGGAGAGGAAAGGTTTTTCTGGTGACTGCTAATGAAGAGGAGAGATAGGTTGGTAGGACATATACTGAGACACCCAGGAATAGCAAAGTTAGTTATGGAAGGAAGGGTCGAGGTCAAGAACTGTTAGGGCAGACTAAGGTTAGAATATGTTCAACATTGCCTCTGTTGTAAGATGTGGTAGTTATGTAGAGACGGAATGATTAGTTCAGGATAGGGAGGTTTGGAGACTCGAACAACAACATTATTTTTGGACTATGGAGCGTTAGAACGTATTTAGCACAATGTTTTCTTTTTTTCTTCCGAATAATTTGTCATCCGTTCACTGTGCTCTCTTTTGTATTCTTCTGTCCAACCTGTATTCTTCCGTGTAGGTTTCTCAGGACATGTTTGTTTATTAGAGTTCTTAATATTGGCCTATTGTGAATAATTTCTTCGTTCATACTAATTTCTTGTAGGCTTGTTTTATTTCTATCAGCCAATTGTTGTGGATTTTTCAGAGAGAGTACTAGATTGAAAATCTTCTTTGTTAGTCTATTATCACCCATTCTGTATTTAATAATAATGTTATTGGTTTTACGTCCATTTTAACTACACTGGCTTTTAGAGACGCCGGGGTGCCGGAATTTTGCCCCGAAGGGGATCTTTAACGTGCCAGTAAATCTACGTACACGGCTCCCTCGCATTTGCGCACCCTCAAATGCCAGCTGACTGCGCCAGGTTTCGAACCTGCAACCTTGGGCTCAGCAAGCGAGAACGTTACCCCTGAGCCACGCAGCCAGACAACCATTCTGTATTTGTAACCATAGAAATTCAGTCCCCTATTCCTGATGGAATCTGTGATTTTTACAATACTTTAATGGAAGTCATGTGGCTTCGTTTTAATCCAAGCCCCCTTTTCGAATTTTGGATCTAAGATTTCTCTGGTGATTTTTCTCTCTTGTTTCTCAATGTTTTGTTATTATTATTATTATTATTATTATTATTATTATTATTATTATTACAAAAAAATTACAATATAATCTAAATGTTGGTAATGTTTATTCCCCTCTCACAGATAAACCATTCAGACAACAAACCTATGTGTGATTGCACTGCATACACTAAAAATCTACAGCTAATTGTTTATGTTGAATTCAATTTCATGACGTCATATTCTTGTTTCAACTATTGCAGTGTTTGGTTTTCATTCAATTGGCAATAATTATTATTTCATTTAAATTTTACAATCGTTATTAGATTTGTGTTACAAATAAACAATTTATAATTAATACATCGCTCGAATGAAATGCTGAAATGAAATATTGACTAAATCTATATTAATGAATTCTGTTGCAATTATTACATCAGGTTATAATCAGAACTTTATTCTTCCTGTTTTGTTATTGGTGATTCGTTTCAGGGACTTGGAGCATGTTTAGTCATCAGACCCGTATATTTAGGTGTGAGTAGCTACAATTGTTAGAGTTGGAGAAGGGGTGATTGCCATGGAACTAGAAGTAAGGTACTATTTCCGACATGTGCCTGGAGGGAGTATAGGAAATCTTGACCAAAACCCTAACTCAGGATACCCTTTCTCAGCGTCTTTCTTTTCATTAATTCATTTACACTATTTGCAAATGAAGGAAACTCCCCGATGGCAAATTGTGCACGTACAGAAAATAACCAACAATAATATGAAACACACTTTATGTACACAAGTCTCGACTTGGAAACTATAGTAATTACATCGGAGTATTTACAGAAAAAATCAGTTTTCTCTTAAACACACCGATATGTTTGGGGAAAGGCTCTAAGACTGAGGCAGGTAATGAGTTACAATTATCAATGCCACGATATGTTAAACAGATTGCCTCGGATGTAGGGTGCGGTAGCTATGTAGAGATGGAACGATTGACTCAGGACAGGAAGGCATGGAGTGCTGCATCAAACCAGTCAAAAGTCTGAAGACTCAAAAAAACAACATTAATGAAAGAATTTTTCCCATAATGTCTACGGTGCGGTCAGCCCTTAACTTTGTACGGATTATTTAGTGGGATTTCCCAGACGTTTGCTTAGCAAGTTCTTCCCATGATGGCCGATTATTGTATGTGTTAAACAAAGCGTATAGTCTGGATTTCGTCCTTGTATCTTCCAGAGATTCCTACCCTAGTTTTTCTGTCATTCGAGTTACACTACTTCTAGGATTACAATCGTTGAGCACAAACCTAGCAGCCTTCCTTTGTACCATCTCCAGCTCAATGATGAACCCTATCTGATATTGGTCCCAAACCACTGAGCAGTATTGCAAGATTGGCCTCACCAGGGTCAAATATCCTAATTCTTTTGCTGTTGAACTACTGCCTTTTAACACACACATTACAAATGAAGTGAATTGTACGCTTTGGACACCAAACACCCCGAATGAGTACTCCTTTTCATATCATTCCTTACATGGATGTCCAAGGATTTACACAAGTTTTCTTCTACTAGTATAAACCTTGACCTCCAATTTACGGAATTTATGTAGCTCCCCATGGGTAAGCCTCCGTGGCTTAGGCGGCAGCATGCCGGCCTCTCACCGATGGGTCCGTGGTTCAAATCCTGGTCACTCCATGTGAGATCTGTGCTGGACAAAACGGAGGCAGACAGGGTTTTCTCCGGGTACTCCGGATTTCCCTGCCCAAATTTCATTCCAGCAACACTCTCCATTATCATTTCATTTCATCTGTCATTCATTTTATCATTGCCCCAGAGGAGTGCGTTAGGCCTCGGCAGCCGGCACAGTTCATATCCTCGCCGCTAGATGGGGGCTTCATTCATTCCATTCCTGACACGGTCGGAGACTGGAAGCAGGCTGTGGATTTTCATTCTCATGTAGCTTTCCATGGCAATCGTGGAGAACGATTAAACACGCACGTCTATGCAGTGGGACGACAGTGACTTTCATGTATAAGTTATTGAAAATAAATAATTAATAATTTTAAGCTGCTTATATCACCTGTTAAAAGTATGTAAGTTAAAAGGCTTTACGGAGCTGGATACACAGCCAAGAAGGTTGATATAGCTCTCAAGGGCACCTGCAGAATTACAACAGGTTGCTTGAAATCCACTCCAGTTGAACGGCTTTACCACCTCGCAGGAATACCACCGTCTCCTGTTCGAAGAGAAATAGCTGCGAACAAGGAAATAAAGACAGTGGAGCAGGAAAGAACCCATCCTCTGTATGGGCAATGAACCGCACCCGCAACGACTGAAGTCAAGGAAGAGTTTCCTTGGAACATCGAAAGAACTTAGAACCACTGCTGTAAAAGCTACGAACTAACTTCCCTCTGGTTGGAAAAGAGTCTCTGAATCATTACCTCCTGGCTATCACGAGGAATGGATGACTTGGAAGTCCCTGAATAGACTGAGACCTGGAGTTGGCAGATCAAATGCTAATTTGGCAAGATGGGGCTACACTGATCAAGATAATATTCAATGTGACTGTGGAGAAGACCAGCCTGTTCAACATAAGCTTCAATGTCGACCATGTCCATTCTCCTGTACAGAACACGATCTTCATCAAGGTACAGAAAATGCATTGGAAGTGAACAGATTTTCGCAAAAAATAATATAACTGTGTATTAACCCGCGAGGACTGGCGCAAGGGTATATTTCACCCGAGCCTTAAATAATGCTCTATATTCTCGTTTTGGTCAGCCCTTATTTCCTGTCAGTTACTGTACCTTCCTTGCTAGCCTTGAACTTCACTCTTCAAAAGTAACATGTCCATTACCTTGTGAACACCCAAGTTATTTCTATATTATTTACGATCGAGTCCGATGTACCCATGGTGGCAATCCTCGCGTGACAATTTTCGACTTACGTTTGTTGGGACAATCTGTTAAAAACTAAAGGGGAAAATCCTCCTGTTTTGGTGCAGCACATGTTCTTGTTGATCCATGTTAAGGGTCTATGGATACCTGGGTCATCAGCTCCTTTGTTCAAAAAACGTTGAAATGACTACTATCAAGGCCAATTATACTGTTGCGAAAATTATTGTCATTTCTCTACATTTTAAATCTGAAAAATGTAAGTAAACCTCATTTTATATTGGGTATAGTTCATAGGAAGACACCAGCTGTAAAATTACTTCATAACAAGAAGTTCCGTGACGAACTAAAGAGCCTACTTTTCTTAAAATTTAAGATTCGTGCCAATGATTAATCTATATGGATCTAGCTAGAATAATGACGAAATTAAGTTGGTTACATCGAAATTTCTATTTAGTTCGAAATGCTATATACCTGGCATAATGTAGCCTAATAGAGAACTACAGTTGGCAGCCCTGGTGACTGAATATATTGTTAGGTCCTTCTCTTAAGGTACAGAATACAAATTTTGGTTGAAGTCCAAAGGATAGCATGGACGTTACATGCAGTTAAACATCGGATCTAATAGCGCGCGTAAAATCATGTTGGCAACAATGACATACATTTATTGGTCAGAAATAATCTGAAATAATATGATCTATTGCTGTGTCAATTTTGAATGAAATCCATTAGTTGGTATAGAAGTTACATGCATTTTAAAATTGGACCTATCAGCAGGCTTAGAATCATGTTGTCAGCACTGGCGTAGGCCTATGTTAGTTACTCCTAATTAATCTAGAATGCCAGGAACTGTACGTGTGCAAAGCTTAGAGTTATTGGCTTGCATACTTTCTGATATATTGATATTAGGGTAACAAAAATAGAGACAGTATTTATTGAGTGTTGGCAGCCCTGGGTAGTCTTAAGAATCAGCACAATCATATCTGTTATGGTACACACAGCACACACGAAATTTGGTTGAAATCCAAATGATAGTATAGAAGTTACATGTATTTAAAGTTGGACCTCTCAGCAGGCATAGAATCATGTTGGTAGCACTGACGTATATAAGTTACTCCTAATTAACATAGAATATCAGGTACTATACGTGTGCATAGTTTAAAGCTGTCGGCTTGCATACTTTATGATATATGGGTATTTGGATAAAAAAAATTGAGAGCATTTATTTTTTAACAGTTGGTAGCCCTGGTGGCTCTTAATAATACGCTCAGTCATATTTGTTTATGTACACATAGCACATACGAAATTTGGTTGAAATCCAATTGATAGTGTAGAAGCTATATGCATTTAAAATTTGGACCTATCAGCAGACTTATAATCATTTTGGCAACACTGCTATGTATGGCCTCCTGGAAATTAAATTACAATATTATTATCTATACTTGTGCCAATTTTGAAATAGCTCCCATTCATACCTTCCACGATATGGTGCTCAAATTTCAATTGCGATTTTTCATCAGTTGATAGCACTGACATCATTTTCAAATATGGCCGTGAGATATTCCGGTATAGATCTTTACTCCTACCTAATTTTGTGTCGATTGCTGCAGCCGTTTAGGAGTTGATAGGGGGGGGGACACACACACAGACAGACAGACAGACAGAAGGACAGACAGACAGACATAAGGACAGACAGACAGACAGACAGACAGACAGACACACATTTGCCCGATCTCATAAGTCTACTTTTTCCTCATTTTTGCAAAATGTGGAAAGTAGGCTAAAAATACGTGTCGCCTCCGTAGCGTAGCGTTCAACGTGGTTAGCTGCCACCCACGGAGGTCCTGGGTTCAAACCCCGGCTCTGCCACGAAATTTCAAAAGTGGTTTGAGGAGTGGAACGGGGTCTTCTCAGCCTCGGGTGGTCCAAATGCGTAGAGGGGATTCAATTCCCACCTCAGCCATCCTCGAAGTGGTTTTCCGTGGTTTCCCACGTCGACATCGGGCAAATGCCGAGATGGTACCTCCTGTAAGGCCACGGCCACCTCCTTCCCTTTTCCTTGCCCATACCTCCTAATCTTCCCCTCCCTTTCCTCATGTGGCCCCTGTTCGCTTTGCAGGTGAGGCCGCCTGGGCGTTGTACTGGTCACACCTCCCCAGTTGTATCCACTCCGATCAGATGTTCCCAGCTCTAGGGCACTGCCCTTAGCGCGGTTGAGGTGAGTTTCCTCGCTGAGTCCGTAGGAGCCACCAACCTGGAGGGTAAATTCGATTTTATTTAACGTACGAGTCCGACAAAAAGGGAGTAACACACTTTGGGTCAAAGTGACCCGGCGCCAGTCATCGTGTTAGACTAGTCTATATATTTTCATGCCAGTTCTCAAAGGGTTATATATGTTTCTGATACGAGAATAATAATAATAATAATAATAATAATAATAATAACTGAGCAGAATCGTGCCAAATGTGAAAAAAGCGAGAAAAAGACGTCTATCAGCGCCAGGATTCGAACTTCTGATCTTAGGAATTGTTACAGCTCCCCATCGCTGTCGTGGACAGGGATTTAACACGCACGGCTACAGCACGGGGTGAAATCACAGAACGACCTAAAGGGTATTGCCTTGTGTATTGGATACGTTCCTGTCGTCTCTTTTTCGAATTGGCGAGTCGTGGGTGTGGAAGCACAAATGAGACTTGTGTCAGCGCAAAGGGGACCACTGTTCGCCAGTTCCTTGCTTATTAGAAGTCAGTGTGGTCGATGGCCGATACTTTACGTTCATCACGGCGTGAAATTCATCGGCAGGGAGTAATTGATACCAGGAAGGGTTTTCAATAAAGGATCATTGACACAGCTCGAGGTCAATGCTGGAAGAAAGAAGGGTGATCCCTGTGACACTGGAAAGTAATAATGGTTTGAAAGACACCCTTCTCGATCACTGACGTTAGCGAGGAGGGAAAGAGGCTTTGTCACCCTGCTAATGAAGCACATTGATGTATCGATCTGGCAATTGCTACTTGAGTGTGTGCCATAAGCTACTCCGTGCACTGTATTGCGAGGTTGCATAACCAGCATTCAGCAACTCGAGGTCCAGCGCATACTTGATCGTATTCTGGTGGGGATTTACCCGAAACACTCCATGAGTGGCCATTTTCTAGGTCATATGTCGGCCCTTGTATTAGAAATGATATGTAGATGTTGAAATTGTTGTTTATTTAATGTTCAAAACATGATTTATCTTAGACCATGCCGAAATATAAATATAGGGCGCCAGGAAATGTTCTCCGCAGTGACTAACGGCTTCTTCCAGAGCTAATATCAGCAGTTAAGTTGGCAGCACGGTGTCCTTGACAGGGTGAATCCCACACGTGTGGGAAATCGGCAGTGTGTATTGCAATAAGCAGGCGTATGTGTCATCAGCACTTCCAGCATCTGTTATGAATGGCTGTGGTGAGTACAAAGTTTACTGTTTGTTTGTTTGTTTGTTTTGATACAAGCGACAGTAGTGCTGCCAACGTAAATACTGATGATAGCTCTCACAGACGCGTGTAAGCACTGCGGAGAACATTTCCTGGCGCCCTGTAATATAAGGTGCGTTCAAAAAGTAACGAGCCGGAGGCTGTAATGCGCAAACCGGTGACGATATCGGCCAATCGTGGCGTGTGTAACGAGGTGTGGTTCCGATCAGTGCGTGGAAGGTCACAGCCCGTCGCTAGAGGGCACGCTTGCACGTTACGTGACGATACAAAGCAAGCAGTAGCATGCATCATTCCTCCAACGCTGCCAGTCGCATTTCAAACAGTGACATGGAGGCGTCAAACGAAGAGCACAGGGGTGTTGTTTGGTTTCTGACAGCGAAAGGAGTAGGGGGAAGCGACATTCATCGCCGAATGTCACAAGTGTTCGGCGAACACTGCATGTCCCTTGCGTGGCACAAGCGCTTCAGGAAAGGACGGGTGTCGTTAGCCGATGATGCCCGGTCTGGGGCAACCCCCTACATTACCGATGACAACGTCCAGCTGGTTGATGCACTCATTACCCAGGACCGCCGAGTGACAGTGAACCCCATAGCCACCGTGGTCAGATTGACGGTCGGAAATGTGCACACCATCATGAAGGAATGACTGCACTTGCGCAAAGTGTGTGCCCAATGGGTGCCCCACAGTCTTCAACCACACCAGGAAGCATGTCGAATGGCCTACTGTCTTGGTCTTGGTTGGACGATTGATGCATGCTACTGCTCGTTTTGTATCGTCACGTGATGTGCATGCGTGCCCTCTAGCGACGGGCTGTGACCTTCCACGCTCTGGTCGGAACCACACCTCGTTACACACGCCACGATTAGCCCATGTCGTTACCGGTTTGCGCATTACAGCCTCCGGCACGTTACTTATTGAACGCACCTTATATATGCCAGAAAACTCCATCTTAAAGAGGCTCATTATAGTTCAAGTTTCATTATGATATTGGCTCTCCACCAATCAGAGCTCAATAGTTTCATTACGATACAATTATTTGACCAATTAGGTAAGGATAGCATCGCACCTGCACCCAACGCACTTGTTTCCAAATCAAACATGTCGGACACAAGTGACAACATTGAGGTTATGATAACGTACTATCCATATTTTTGTTTCGAAGCTTTGGAAACACATGTTATTGCTGACATCGTCAAGGTCTTTAATCCACGGAAAATCAATTAATCATTAACCCAGCGAATGCAATCTGTTCAGTAAACGCAACTGACGGAATCTTGACAGATGAAAATCCACAGCCTGCTTCCAGTCGACCGACCGGGTCAGGGAATGGAATGAATGAAGCCCCCATCTAGCGGCGAGGAAATGAACTGTGCCAGCTGTCGAAGCCTGTCGCACTCCCCTGTGGCAATGATTAAATGAATAACAGATGAAATGAGATGATAGTGGAGAGTGTTGCTGGAATTAAATTTGTGACAGGGAAAATCGGAGTGCCCGGAGAAATGCCTGTCTGCCTCCGCTTTGTCCAGCACAAATCTCACATGGAGCGAGCGGTATTTGAACCACGGACCCAGCGATGAGAGGCCGCTGTGCTGCCGCCTAAGCCTCGGAGGCTTACAATCTCGACAGATATTTATGACTATTTATGTTCGAACATAAAATAAAGTTATATTTATCGTCGAACATAAACAGTCGTATGCAACTTGCCTATAATGGTAATTAAGACACTCGTATGGAAATTATAAAACTCGCTTTGCTCGTTTTATAAGCATACTCATGTCTTAATTATTGTCATTATAGACTTGTTGCAAAATGTAATATATTATGTTTGACCCAGCCGAAATACAAACATAAGGCTATATACCAGAAAACTTAAAGAGGCTCATTGTAGTTCAAGTTTCATTATGATTCAGGCCCTCCACCAGTTAGAGCTCAAGATTTTCATCACGATACAGCTGTTTGAACAATTAGGTAAGGATAGCACCGCACCTGTGCTGACTTCTTAGGCCTCCTATTCTGAATTTCACTGCGTGGCTGGTGTCTAGTGGGGTATTCGAGGAGGCCGTAGTTGAATACAAGGGATTCTCTGCAACTCATGCGCTCTGTTCAGTAAATGCAATTGATGGAATGTCGACAGTTATGAATATTTATGTTCGAACATAAAATAAAGTTATAATTATCGTCGAACATAAACAGCCGTATGCAACTCGCCTATAATGGTAATTAAGACACTCGTATGGAAATTATTAAACCCGCTTCACTCGCTTTATAAACATACCCGTGTCTTAATTATTGACAATATCGGCTTGTTGCATAATGTACTAGGCCTATTATAAGACACTAAGAGCAGTCAAACCATAGGTGTCCAGTTTAGCAAAAACATAGTTCAACTATTTTGACAATTGTGCCAAAATTTGAAAAGCTAGAAGAACCGGAAAAGTGTTAATATGCGCCATTTGTAAAGCTCTAGCATCTTCAAAAATAAAATTTGGAACTTACTTCCGGGTAAATTATATTTTGAAAAAAAAAATGCTAAAACGCTTGTTTTTAAAATTGAACTTGTTCTGCAGATTGGACTGTAATTAATGTTCGAGTTCTTAAATCTATTCTTTGAATCTTTATCTTACATATGTGGGAAGTAGATTTTTGAATTTCTCTAAACGGAAGTAGATATTTCGATTTTGATTTGACCACGTACTGGTCAATACTAGCGCTCGTATTGATAGATTCACGCCACAAGGGATGTGATCTAATTGTTGGTGTGCGTGACTTGTCGGTAAAAACAGGAGTAGATATTTCGATTTTGATTTGACCTTGTATGAGTCAACACTTGTGTTCGTAGTGATAGATTCAGCGAACTACATACGTCAAAGGATGTGATCTAACGCTTGGTGTCCATGACTTGTCAGTTTAGTGTGTGTCACCATGTCGCCAGCACGTAAAAGGCGTTAGATTAATACACAAAATATCAAATGTTGAATACTAAATTTTAAAAGTAGTAAGACGTTGTAAGGTATTGAAAGATTAACAACTACAAATGAAATTACTTCAAAGAAACGCAAACCTCACCAACAGAAGACGAAGTCAGACGTTATTCGTATGGTTTCATTCATACAATACACTATATTAAAATTCCTGACGCGATGCGGAAAATACGGATAACGATTTGTGAGCACATGACCTGAATGACGTCAATACGATTAACTTACCGCATTTTCATTTTTCTCTAAGTGAAAAAGACAAAGACAGTGAGATATGAGAATATCTGCACGAGATTGGGATCTCATGTGAAAATATCCAGGGGCGTGACCAGCTTGAGAAAGAAACTCTCCCAACATCGGATTTTCCAACCTAAAGTGACGCTGAAAACTGGAAAGGCGTGGGCAAAAGAAAGAAAATAACAACACCGTCTACGAATGAAGGACTACTGGGCTAATGTTAAAGCTAAAAGAAAACAGTTGAAATGACGTGGTCCTTGGTTGGCCGAAACAATAATAATAATAATAATAATTGTATATGTCCCTTATAACTGCTGTGACTTTACAGACGTCAAGGTCCCATAATTTTGCCCTGAAGTTGATCTTTAACGTTCCAGTAAAAATACCGATATGGCTTCCTCGCATTTAAGCACCCTCAATTGCCAACTGACTACGCCAGCAGTCGATCCTACAACCTTGGTCACAGCAAGTGAGAACGTTACAGCTGCGCCACGCAACTAGCTACAGAAAAAAGAAATCCAAAATAGTCAATGGCACTTAGTACTACGGTATCTCTAGACCCTATAGGCCTAGACCAAAAATATTTCTACAAGATTCTAAGGTACGAAGGAATCTTTAGAACAAGTAACGTCACCCAGACGGTAGCTTAAACTCGACAGTTTGTCGTCTGTTAAGTTTCTCAGTGAATAATGAAACTATTTCTCCATTCAGCCTGTTAGCAGAGCTGCCTGTCTAATCTTACAACTTCTCTAGCTCCGAGATGAACACAAGTCTAGAATTTGAAGTAGACGTGTTAGTTTCATCCAGATAATTATGACAAGAGCTACAAACACAACTCAGTTCGCATTGCCAACTCCGAGGGTTTCTCTGTAGATCAGACCTGTACGGTGGATGGTTCATCAACTCCCAGCCGATCTTCCACAGGCAGTTCCTATCCTGAGCTTGCTCCAAGCGATTTCCATCTTTTCCTGCACCTCGGTGAGCATTTTCACACTGACGAAGAGCTGAAGGAGATGATCACACGTTGGATCAATTCCCAGACGACAGAATTCTACGAGACAAAAATACAAAACTTCATATCACTTGATCAC
This sequence comes from Meconema thalassinum, assembly GCA_946902985.2. Taxonomy (NCBI): domain Eukaryota; kingdom Metazoa; phylum Arthropoda; class Insecta; order Orthoptera; family Tettigoniidae; genus Meconema; species Meconema thalassinum. The sequence goes on from OX336388.2 coordinate 926,465,702, forward strand.
AGGTGTCTCAATTCTGGTGGTGATTATGCTAAAAGTAGCTCATTTTTTTTCCCGTATTTAATGCAATGGAAACTTTCTGGCAAAAGAGACAGACCGGACAAAATATTAGTCACCCCTTGGAGACATCGTTGTAATACCTTGTAACACCGCATCTAGTCTACACACACTAATACAGTCATCACAATTAACCCCGGTTATCAGACAGATTCTACACACACCCAAAGTACACGGGGCTACCTGACCGCGTTATCGCAGCCCCTAAACCGAGGAACCAACCAGTCTTCATAACCGCCTTGAATCCTTTAGAAAGGTATTTGACGAGTTTCTAGTTTAACCCACTCACTGATTTATTAGATCCAGTTAAGCCACCAAATTGCAGGGTTCCTGACTTCTGCCTTCCAAATAAGTCCTCACATTTTTATGAAATTAAGATCCGGTGACTTAGGGGGGCAATCTAGGTGAAACAGAGAGTTTGTTGAACCAGCTAGTATGCGTGCAGCTCTTTGAGCATCGCTGTTGTCATCTTGGAAAATGGGAGCGTTCACAGCTTCCTCGTATTGACGATGCTGGATATAGGGCAACACCGTATCACCAGGAATGTTAAAATAAACATCTCCGTTCAAATTCACGGCAACTTGATGAGTCATACCCAGCCATGTTTTCCTTAATTTATCTATACTACAGTAATATACACTAATAGTATAGTGGTGTCTGTCTGTTACTCTTTCACACAAAACTACTCATCTGATTTGCAAGAATTTTTGTATGAACGTTGTGCAGAGGTAGAAAAATACTTCTCATTGTGCATTGTGCATTAACTAGTAGGAATAACATATAATTTGAACTTTGTTATAAGGACATCGAAGGGACCTTAAAACTTACGTCGTTATAAACGGGTGTGGTGTTAACCGAGATTCATTTAATCAGTCTAGTGAGCCAGAAACTGATTAATTAATAAAACTCAGCAATTATTCTAGGTTTGTGCCGTGTCGTGTAACTTAACTAATAATTTATTTTATTTTATCAATAATTAATAATTTGTATCATTTTATTTTATTTCCACACAAGCCCTTGATTTAGCGAACCTCCATTCAACGGACTTCGGATTTAACGGACAGAATTAGACCAACATATATTTATTTATTTATTCATTTATAAATGTATTTATTTATTCTTCTTCTTGTTGTGTCTCGGCCAACTAAGGATAACGTCATTTCATCTGGTTTCTGCGTCGAGCTTTAATATTCGCCCAGTACTGTTGCGTGAATTCTTGATGTTGTTCCTTCCTATTTATTTATTTACCGTATTTATTTATTTATTTATTTATTTATGAATTTATTTATTTATTTATTTATTTATTTTATGTTCGAGCCTGACTATTATATGTCAGAGAACTGTACTATAATGAGGCTCATTATAACACTATTTTTCATTATGAGAAAGTTTCTCCCACCAATCAGAGCTCATGAAACAGTTGTTTGACCAATTAGATAAGTAAATGCGCTGAGTTCCACGGCCTTCTAATTTAAATTTCACTGCCTGGCCTAGTGTCATAGTACGGTAATCGAGGATGCCATGGTCAAATACAAGGCCTTCTCTGCGTCTCATGCGCTCTGTTCAGTACATAAAACTGGCGAAATCTCGACAGATATTTATGAATATTTATGTTCGAACATAAAATAGTTATAATAATTATCGTCGAACATAAACAGTCGTATGCAACTCGCCTATAATGGTAATTAAGACACTGGTATGGAAATTATAAAACTCGCATACCCTCGTTTTATAAACTTACTCGTGTCTTAATTATTGCCATTATAGGCTCGTTGCATATTGCACTATATTTATATACCAGGGAAAAACATAACACTAGTCTCGTTTTTAAATGTTTCACCATTTCAATATGGTAACAAAAGTCACGTTTCATATTTGTATCAGGTGCAGCCACATCCCGTCCGGCGAACAGGTAGCCATGGCAGGTTGCATATATTCACCCTTGCTCATACATCTCACATTGTTTTGTTTTCAATAGTCCATATATTAATCACATGTAATGTATTTCAGGTTATAATTTTTCCCATATTCCAGTGATTGGAATTATTTTGTACTACCCGACAGAAAGCTACAATATCAATTTGAAAACTGCCTTCGCAAAGAAATTATATTGAATTTCTTAGATTTCATTGGGCGGATCGTATGGTTCTCCTGCATTTCTATAGGGCAGTAGTTTCATCTCGAGTATACAGTATTATGGTAGTGTACCATATAGTTCTGCGTGCCAATTAAGGTCCCAGCATTTCAAACTTTTCTAGTTCATGCGGAACACCTCAGTATGCCTTCCTTCGGAGGGGAAGTATAGCCGGCGGTCCCATGTCATAGATTTATGGCATGAAGAAGAACCTTCCACTAACTAGGCAACACTTTCTTTCTTTCTTTCTTTCTTCGGCTTTTCCCAATTAATTGGGGTCGCCGGAGCCAACCAGGCTCATTTTGGTTTTGGCCGGGGATTTAAGGCCGGATGCCCTTCCTGACGCCACGTGATTTTTCAGGTGAAAATTCCACCCCGCTGTCACCAGGATTCGAACCCCGGCCGTCCGGGTGAAGGACGAACAGCTTAGCCACTGCGCCATCACGCTCCCCTACTAACTAGGCAACACTTGTGGAAGGTAAAATGTGTAGGTTAGTTTGATAACTCTATATTAGTCCAACGTTCGCCACCAGGTGCTGACTGCGATGGCTTTTAGAAGCCACGTCCACAGCTAGGTGTCGTGGACGGTAGCATTAGGTAGGAAAAGTAGGAACTACTTGAAGAAATTAATCGTCTGCAGTATTTCTACCTGAATCAAAGATAACACGCACTAATACAACCATCACAATTAACACCGGTTATCCGACAAATTCTACACACACCCGAAGTACACGGGGCTACATGACCGCAATGTCACAGCCCCTAACCTAAGGACCAACCAACCAACTCATGCGGAACCGACCATATTGTAGTCCTCCTTTCTTAATGAACCTCGTCTCATTGGCTCTGATCATTTTCAAACAGAATACTGTAGATCTAATTCCTATAAGAGGCTATAAGGACTAGGTACACACATAAGACAAGTTGAGTGTCCTGGTCGGCCATCCCGTGTGATGTAAGCCGCTTTGTCCGGCCGGAGCACCGTGCTTCCACCCCCTCCCACTCAATGGTCGGGTAAGGTGCACATCACCACGACAACACGATTTGAGGCTGCTTTTTGCTCCCAGCAACGAGATCCCACTAATTCTGCAATCCTCTTTCGATTCTAGTTCCAACTCTCTCACTCCCTCCCTCCCTTTAAGCTGTTGCAATATTCCTCGAGTCTACTCCGTGTTTGGCGAACACGTCATAACGACCCACAACCATGGAGCGAATTTTTAAGGCTTTTTGTATTAGCGTAATGCACCTCGCCTGCCCACTTCAGCCTCCCTTCTGCGAACGAAACGGAAAAAAAGCAACCAACTTAACAATTTAGGATTTGTATCTCGTAAGCGCTTTGGTAACGATTTTTTTTTTTTTTTTACGTTTTCTGACAATGAAGGTATTATTAGAATCTGCTACAGACTTGCCAGGGATCGGTGCTACACGGTCGACTGTTGTGTTGGGAGACTTGAATGTATTTCCCACAACCTTGTGCAGAGGTAGAAGAATAATTCACATCGAGCATTCTTGTTTGAACTAGTAGGAGTAAAATGTAATTTGAACTTTGTTATAAGGACATCGAAGGGACCTTAAAAATTATGTCGTTGTAAACGGGTGTTGTGTTAACCGAGGTTCATATAATCAGACAAGTGAGGTGGAAAATGATTAATTAGTTATGATTATTTGTCGTACCAGGAGAACTTATCTATACTAATATAAAATAAAGCTGAAGAGTTTGTGTGTTTGTTTGTGTGTTTGTTTGTTTGTTTGTTTATTTAAACGCACTAATCTCTGGAACTACCAGTCGGATTCAAAAATTATTATTTTTATATGATAGCCAAATTCAAGAGGAATAGTTTAGGCTATGTTAAATTTCGGACAGACCTTTCCATTCCCTCCATTTAGGCCCTTTGGCACAAATCTACACCGTTTCACCGATCTGAACCAAAATTTGTATACTTACGCTTTGGAACCCTTGGGTAACACAGTCTGCATGAAATTTCGGACAGACCACTCAATTCCCTGCATTTAGGCCCCTTGGCACAAATCAACACCGTTTCACCGATGTGAACCAAAATTTGTATACACACCCTTTGGAACCCTGGGAGTAACACTTTCAGCATAAAATTTCGGACAGACCACTCCATTCCCTGCATTAATGCCCTTTGGCACAAATCTACACCGTTTCACCGATCTGGACCAAAATTTGTATACTTACCCTTGGGAACCCTGCGAGTAACACTGTCAGCATGAAATTTCGGACAGACCACTCCATTCCCTGCATTTATGCCCTTTGGCACAAATCTACACCATTTCACCGATCTGAACCAAATGTCACATACTTACACTTTGGAACCCGACGAGTAACACTGTCTGCTTGATATTTCGGACAGACCACTCCATTCCCTGCATTTAGGTCCATTGGCACAAATCTACACCGTTTCACCGATCTGAACCACATTTTGTACACTTACCCTATGGAACCCTGCGGTTGGCACTGTTCACTTTAAATTTCGGACAGGCCACTCCATTTCCTGCAGTTAGGCCCTTTATCACAAATCTACACCGTTCCTTCTAATTGCACCAAATTATGAATACACTTTGAAACCCTGCTGGTAACACTGTCCATTTGATATTTTGGACAACGCTCTCCATTCCCTACATTTAGAATAACAAACAAACTGAACTTTAAAACCATGTATTAAGGCCCTAGAATCATTCATGTCCGTAGTAGTGTAACTGTACGAGTATTTCAATAAGTCTATTGTTGACTGGCAATTCGGGCTGCATCACGTCGCCCCTACCAGTGTTCTGGTGCAGAATTGTGAACATAGTTTCATCTTGCGCTGCCTATAAATTGCAGTCACGGGGAGTAATTAGTTGAAAAAGATTTATTTTGCCCCTTAAAACAGTAATCATCCTGAACATATTGTGCATCTGTATAAGTGCAATGGTGTTGGTGCAATACATTGAGGTTATCAGCTGCAATAAGCGTTGGTGCCTTCAAATTTTACTTAATATATTCCGAAACTTATCGTTGAGCGCTATGTGGCCATAAATTATACTATTGCTACCTCAGGAGCTCGGGACAGCCGAATTTTTCCAAAGTGTTCTGATTATTTTCCTACGGTGCTATGCGACAAAGGACGACACTATTGGTCTCTACATTTCTAACAGACAATGCGATATAGGCCCTAGGCAGTGTCTTTCATTTCACTCAGGCCTACTCCTCTTTCTATTCATTTTAAAAATTTGTTTGTTAATTACATGTGTCAGTGCTGTAGTTAGTAAATAGCCGTTTCCCTATTCATTATTATCATTATTATAATTAGGGGAAAATGGCCTAAAGTTTATGTCCATTATGCTGTACTGCTTATCACCCTCACTACAACCACCACCACAAAAACTATATTTAATTGTGTTTTTCTGGTAGTTTAAGTATCATGTGCCAGTTCTGTATTAGTATTCATTATCATGCTAATATATCAAAATGAGATGGTGTGTGTCATTCTGTCTGTCTGTCTGTGTGTGTGTTACTCAAGAACCGCTGGTTCGATTTAAATGAAATTTTGCATGGACGTAGCCGATTTACCAGGCTTACATATAGGCTACTTTTGATTTCGATGTTTTGCACAATTTAAAAATGGCGAATATGTTCATATTACCATTTCAAATAAAAAGAGAACGCTAAGAAATATCAAACTTTTGATAGCACTACAAGCTTTAGAATTTAATATTCTATCCGAAGGGTCCTTATCAATTTTCGTGTATCTCGAGCGGTTAGCGAGTAAAACCCACATTTGTGACGTCATTACACCCTTTGGTTTCAAAATCTTACATTTCCATCGTACTAATATATAACAAGTAGTTCCGTGAAGAATTATACAGCCTATTTTCATATATCCTACTTATGTTAATTGCCTCTATATACATACAAAATTTCAGTTTGTTTGCTATAATAAATTCGTTGATATTGAGAACCGACTAAATATTTCGGATGGTCACCATGTTGGATTTTATATATGTAGGTCCTAGAGTTATGTACTGTTACATGAAGATTATTGTGTACGTGTAGCATTCAAACAGTCGCATGATTAGGACACAAGAAGTAACAAGGCGATTTTAAAATTTCGCACAGCTGCCATCTTGTGGTTATTGAAACAATTGAAATAAATTAGATGCCAGTGGATTAACATTCGTATAAGGATTTACTGTACCAAGTTTCACTGCACTCGGATGGTTAATATTTATACTTCGCGTCGCCGCCATGTTGGATTTGTGATCACCAGGTTATTTAAAGTCCTATAGGTGAACTTAAGTTCATAGCCCCTATGAACATTAAAAAATTCTGTTTGATTGCTATAATAGATTCGTAGATATTCAGAGCCGTCAAAATATTTCGGATTGTCGCCATGTTGGATTGTTAAATGTATAGGCCATAGAGTCAAGTACCATTAAAGGAAAATTATTGCGTTGGTTCACTATTCAAACTTTCTTATCGATCGCATGATTACGACACAAGAAATAAAAATTTAATTTTAAATTTCGCAAATCCGCCATCTTGAGGTTATGTAAAGAATTGAACGAAAATAGATACCAGTGTATTTAAATGTGTATAAACATTTCCTGTACCGGATTTCATTGCGGATGGAACATTAAATCGCCGGAAAGGTCTATTTAAAATTTTCAAATTCGCTTGGCCGCCATGTTCGTTTTGTAGTTAACCGGTTTTGAAAGTCTTATAGATGAACTTCCAGTAGTGTCCTTTATCTCCGTACAGAATTTCAGGGTGATACCGCTAATAGTTTCAGAGATATAGAATGCCGGTGAAGTATTTCGCACATCCGCCATCTTGTGGTTATGTAAGCAATTGAACGAAGTTAGATGTCGGTGCATTACAATGTGTATAAACATATACTGTACCAAGTTTTATTGCGTTTGGTTGGTTGAATCGCGAGAAACGTCTATTTAAATGTCGCTAATTCGCGTGGCCGCCATGTTGGTTTTGTAGTCACCAGTTTTTCAAAGGTCACATATGTGAACATCTAGTAGTTGCCTTTATCACCGTAAAAAAATTCCAGGGTGATATCGTGAATAGTTTCGGAGATATTGAATGCTGGTGAAATATTTCGGACAGCCACCATGTTGGATTGGTGAGACGAAACAAAATATGAAGGACACGGTCGGGGTCGTCCGGAATAGTGCTATGAACTTACCGAGTTTCATTGAAATCGCTCCATTCGTTTAAAAGTTATTAGGGACACACACACACAGACTCCTCACACACACACACACACACACACACACGCACACACACACACACACACACGGACAAGAGGTGATCTCATCAGCCTATTTTTTTTTTTTCAAAATTGAAAATAGGCTAAAAGTGAGATGGTGTGTGTCTTTCTGTCTGTCTGTCTGTCTGTCTGTGTGTTACTCAATAACAAAAGAACCACTGGTTCGATTTAAATGAAATTTTGCATGGACGTAGCCGATTTACCAGGCTTACATATAGGCTACTTTTGATTTCGATGTTTTGCACTATTTAAAAATGGCGACTATTTTCATACTTCCATTTCAAATAAAAAGAAAACTTTAAGAAATAGCAAACTTTTGATGGCACTACGAGCTTTAGAATTTAATTTTCTATCCGAAAGGTCCTTATCAATGAACTTTTTTATTTATAGAGGTAGTTTGTTGGGTCTGAACCTAGACGTGATTTTGAGTCTAATTTTATACTCTTTGTGCCGGTTATTGTATGTGAGTATTTGGATCTTTACGCTGTTTCACAATGTTGTAGGGCTTTCTACTTTGCACGGTATGCTTTCGTCCTCCTTATCGATTTGTTTTTCCTTAAATGAATATTTCAGTTGGCCAATATTTATCTGCTATTTGTCGTTTTTTACCATGATCAGAAACCCAAATTCACAGACGAATGTGTCGAAGACTACTGTCACATTAGTTTATTTAGTGTTCATATTAATCTTACTGCAGAACTGGGCAAATTTATTTCAATATAGTAGGTATTTTGACTTTCGCGGCCAATAAAAAAAACCGCACGAAGGACGGCGTAAACCTAGAAAAGTTGCTGAGTTTTAATTGCTTGGCCCTGAAATTGAATATACAATCATTTTGGAAGCCTTTATAGGGAGGTGAAAGTCTGTTTTAACCTTTAGCACTCGCAGTAAAGTGGCTGAGGTGTTCTAAATAAGAATTGAGGTATCGCACAGTTTGCTACTCCTTTGGTAGTCCGCAAATAGACCACAAGGCCATCTGATGAACCATCTCGGAGTGACTAGGCGTAATCTCACACAAGACACGGCACAAACTTAGAATAATTTTCTGTGATTAATTAGTTTTTGTTATTATTACTTGGGATGATTGAAGTTTGTTCCGTTACTGTTACTCTTTATCATGACATGGTACGTACTTTCCGCGATATTACTTATTGCGGATATGATAATTGCTATCAATTTTGATGTATTTTTAGCATAATATTTATATGTTTAAATATAGTATGAAGACGTTAAACGATAAGTGTTCAATATTTAAGACAGGTTATTTAACTTTTACTACATAGAAACTGATATTTATTTCCAATATTTAAACGCACTTTCTCACCTACAAAGCGGAGGCAACAGGCTTTTCTCCAGGTACTCCGGTTTTCCCTGTCACAATTTCATTCCAGCAACAATCTCCACTATCATTTCATTTCAAGCGTCATTCATTTAATCATTGCCCCAGGGGAGTGCGACAGGCTTCAGCAGCCGGCACAGTTCATATCCTCGCTGTTGGATGGGGATTTCATTCATTCCATTCCCTGATCCGGTCGGTCGACTGAAAACAGGCTAAGGATTTTCACTTTCCTACCTTTGATTAATAATTTGGTGAGTGAAAATGCATGTAGTCTACACATGTACTGTAGTTGGTAACATGGAAATAACATAACTACATTAGGAATGTGTGATTATATATATTAATGATTTAGGCCAGCAAGTACTAAAAGCCGTTCGAAGAACGGGTACTTCAGCTAGTCATCCATAAAACAAATAAATCCACCGGGCGAAGCCAGCACTACTGCTAGTTTATATATATAAAATACAATTTTATAACTACATTTTACATATTGACCACCAAAAAATCAATGGTAAATAAAATTAAAAAGATAGTCGCAAGGTGGTGAAAATGATCCATGAGTGACTTTCTGTCAAGCACGGTTCTTGCCGCGTTGGTATGCTGGCTCTTTAATATGAAGTCTGCCTTCAGAGATGACGCATCATGATGAAAGGCGTCAAACACGAGCGACAACTATGGTAGAAGAGTAAACTTATACGGTTGCCGACCAGTAGTTAGCCACTTTCAGAGACTCAGGTGTTGCTTGCATGAGGTCTTCCATAGTGCATGTTGTTGGGCACAGTCTGCATTGAAGAAGATGAGGCGTTGTCTGTGGCAACCCACATTCACATAACGTCGAGTGTATGTGAAAACCCCATTTCAACATATTAGATTTGCATCTTGTGACACCTGAGCGCAGTCTGCTGAGTGATTTCCACGTCAGGCATCCTTCTGTATGACCAGCAGGAAGTTCCTCAATTAATATTCTTCATCATCATCTTATCTCACTTCAAGTGGGGTCGATGTTTCTGGCAAGTATTTTCCATTTTATTCTGTCCCACACATCGTTGTCCCCTAATTGCTTCTCCATTAGGTCTTCATGTATATTGTCAGTCCATCTTCTTTGAGGTCTGCCTCTACTCCTCGTGTCATCCACAACCAGAGACATCGCTCTCCTCTCTACACAATTGTTATCTCGACGCATAACATGCCCATACCACAGCAATCTTCTTTCCTGGATTTTCTTGGAGACTTCTGTTACCTTAACTGTGCCACCGATTTTCTCATTTGTCATGTGATCAATCCTAGTGACGCCACTCATCCAGCGCAGCATCTTCATCTCAGTCACATCCAGCCTATGACATTGTGACTTAGCTATTGCCCATGTCTCCGCACCATACATCATGGCTGGCCTGACAGCTGTCTTGTAGGCCTTTCCTTTCACCCTTATATTGAGCCTTTTGTCACACAGAATGCCAGAAAACCTTTTCCAGTTCATCCAGGCTGACTGAACCCTGTGGTTAATCTCAGTATTTATGTTGCCATCTTCAGACATGGTTGATCCAAGATACTTGAAGCTACTGACTGGCCTTAAGCTTACTGCATCCATCTGCACTAATTCATTGCCCTCACCACCAAGGCACAAATACTTGGTTTTCTTTCGACTGATTTTCATGCCTCTGGTCTCCAAGGCTTCTCGCCAGTTCTCCAGTCGCCTTCCCAGTTCTCTCCTACTGGTGTCGCACAGAACAATGTCATCGGCAAACAGCATGCACCATGGTGCTGCAATACGTAAGCCATCAGATAGGACATCCATGACAAGATTGAATATGTATGGACTCAGGGCTGACCCCTGATGCAACCCAACTTGAACAGGAAACCAGTTAGTCCACCCGACGCTACTCCGGACTCTTGATTTATCCCCCTCGTACATGTCCTGGATAAGCCGCACATATTTTTCCGGGACTGCTTTGGTCCTCAGACATCTCCAGACTTCCTGGCGTGGAACTCTATCATAGGCTTTCTCTAAGTCTATAAAGACCATATGTAGGTCCTTATTCTTCTCTCTATGCCTTTCGATGAGTTGCCGGAGTGCAAAAATGGCATCAGTTGTACTTCTCCCTGGCATGAACCCAAACTGTTGTTCTCCAATCGTTGTGTCCTCTCGAAGCCTTTTCTCGATAATTTTCTCCCAGATTTTCATGGTATGGGACATCAGCTTTATCCCCCTGTAGTTAGAACAGTCCTGGATGTCGCCCTTTTCCTTATATATAGGGACCAGTGTTGTCTCCCTCCACTCCATGGGCATAACCTCTTTTGAATAAATTTGCTGCATAAGTTCCCACAACATATCTATTCCTGTCTGTCCAAAACACTGCCATATTTCCATTGGAATTTCATCAGGACCAGTGGCTTTTCCTTTTTCATTTTCTTGACAGCAATCATCACTTCAACTCTACCAATTCCAGTGCTTAAACTCTGGTAGGGCACACCATCACCAGAAGACAGCCCATCATTTTCCTCATTTAGTAAGTGGTTGAAATATTCCTCCCACCTTTTCTTGATTTTGTTTTCATCTTGAAGAACTACTCCCTCACCACTCTTCATCTGCTTAATATGAGTTAAATCTTTCGATGCCTATCTCTAGCCCTCGCTATCCTGAAAAGCTTCTTCACTCCACTGGTATTCTCCAAGTCATCATATGCATCATCCCAAGCATCTGCCCTTGCCTGTCCTACCACTCACTTAGCATCTTTATTTGCCTGTCTGTACAGTTCTCTGTCTTAATCTGTCGCAGATTGATCCCAGGCTTTTTTGGCAAACTTCTTGGCCGTTATTGCTTCTTTTACTGCATTATTCCACCACCAAGTTTCTTTGCCTCTGAGCAACTTTAACGGAGGTTTTACCAAGAATGGCTTCTGCTCGGCGTATTATTTCACTGTTCACTTTCCACCAATTATCAACTCCTTCTATGTGTTGATATTACCGTAAAACTTCAGTTTTGAACTCACTTCACAGAATAGGGTCTTCTAGCCTCCACCATTTGATTTTCGACACCGTTTTTTTCTCCACATATGGCTTGAGGCAGATATACTGATAATCGGCAACTAATGCTCTGTGTAGAGGGGCTACGTGTTCACCTGCTATGACTTTACAGTTCTGCACTTCCTTCAGATGTGGTCTTCTACACATGAGGTAATCGATTTGACTTTCATTCCCTCCACTTTTATATGTTACCAGCTGCGGTCCACATTTCTTAAAGAAGGTGTTACATATAGCCAAGTCTGCTCCCAATGCAAAATGTATCACTCTTTCACCCTCCGCATTACGGTCTCCTAATCCCCAGCCTCCATGTACTCTCCTTGCTAGTTCTCCTCCTACTGTAGTGCCCACATGCCCATTCAAGTCACCACCTAAAATAACTCTTTCTTCGGCTGGTAAGCGACTGATTTCCTCATTCAGGTCAGTCCAGAAATTATCCCTTTCATCCTCATCACAACCAACTTGAGGGGCATAAGCACAAATGATGTAAAATATACCCTCGAGGCACAGTTTGATACTCATTATCCGGTTATTTCTCCTGTGGACTTCCGTCAGGCAAGCCTTCATATCTTTCGAGAGAATGATGCCAACCCCATTCCTTCCCAGATTGTTCGTTCCACTGTACAGTAATTTGTAGCCATCGCCAAGCTCTTTTGCTTAATTTCCCTTCCACCTAGTTTCCTGTACACATAGAATTTCGATATTCCTTCATCCCATCAAATCCGCAATCTCCCGCCCTCGTCCAGTCATTGATCCAACATTGAGTGTACGTATTCTAAGGTGAGCTAACTTCTTTAACCTAGTCCGACCATGACTCGGTAGCCTTCTCACTCTCTTCACAAGGGGCAGGCGATATCCTTGCGCGTCGCATGTGGGGAACGCCCTAGCTGTCTCCGAGGCCAAACTTAAAGAACTTGCCATATTTTGATTTGGACAAAGTTTTACGGCAGGTTGCCCTTCCTGGCGCCAACCCATAACTTGTCTGGGAAACATAAATAACTGAGAGAGACTTCCTCAGTCCCCCAAACACTAGTCTGTTCACCGACCCAGTTTCCCGCTGGAGTTGGTTACCCAACCTTCCACTGGGTTGCTCGGCTTAGCAGGGGACACCACGGGCAGGTCAGTGTTTGGAGTTGGAGTGGAGAGGCTATGAGGATTCTTTTTGCTGAATCCTTGTAGGCTATTCATGATGCTGTTGGACTGCATCATCCCATCACACTCCCTTATGTCCAGGTCTGAAGGTCTTCCAGACCCCCCTAGGTTGCTTCCCAGGGTGTCAAAAATTCTTCAGAATGTTTGAACCTTCCTCTCCATTTACAAATTCGGGCTGGGTGTGCTGTCTCTGTAAGAGCCTCCGTTGTTCTGAGAAAACTTTTTCTTGAAGACAGTCGTGGGCATTTTTTATTTTATTTCCTTATAGGGTACAGTAAGCCCTTGATTTAGCGAACCTTCATTCAACGGACTTCGGATTTAACGGACAGAATTAGACCAACTGATATTTATTTATTTATTTATTTAGTTATTAATTAATTAATTAATTAATTAATTAAGTTATTTATTTATTTATGCAATGATTTATTTATCTTTAGTTTCGCGTGCCCAAGTATGCACGTTTACAACGAAACGGAAGTGTTATCTACTGCACGTGCATCCGAAAATCTCCTTATTTCAAAAGCACAGAATAGAATGCAAATATATTTGCCATGATAGAAAAAATGTTTGTTCATATCCGTATTGATAGATGAATTCTAAAGTATACTGTACGCCAATGAATACTTGAATAATAATAATAATGATAATAATAATAATAACAATAATAATAATAATATCGTATGATCTCGGGTGCCGGGTGCAAGCTTTTTTATTTGCACCCTGAGGGCAGCTTGCATGTCGAATTTTTGGCAATCCTTGAAGGGCTATTAAAGTCAAGGAGGTTAGATATCTAAGCTTCTTGACACTATAGCGCTTTCTAGTAGAGAAAGGGGGAACTTTGTGTTGGCGGAAAATCCCGAGATTAATTTTGCCACTATGAACACGGCCTACTGAATTCAAATGGGTTATTTAACATGCCAGCAAGGTATGACATGCGTGCCGAGATTTTTGACACTTTTCAAAAATCACTTACCACGGCCAGGACCGAACCTGCAAGCTTAGAGTTGGTAGTCCGGCACGATAACCACTCACCCACCGTGGCAAGCTAATCCTTGAATAAAAACATATCTATTATATATGATAGGATAGGTACATATATCAACCTGACATTGAGGTTTTTTTCAGCCCAGTTAAGAATTCGAATACTAATGTTATTATTAAGTCTAATAACGATTGTCTGAAATGAAAAATAAATCTACTGTATATAATAAATTTATAATTAAATCGAAGTATGCCCCAACCAGATTAGTTTATCAACTGGTGGGAACAAAAACATTTATAGAAGACCTAATATTAAAACACAACCTGATTCAAACACAAGTATGCATCAAGTTTCTGGAAGAAAGAGCCCATAAATCAACAGAAATAGACCCCGATTACAACCGCACCCCAGTCATGAAGGAGAAGGAATGCAGATCAGCCGGCTATGAACTACGACACCTCTACACCCGGGGAGCTATACACGACTTCCACCATAAAATCTGCAACAGGAAAGGTTACCACAACGCCGACAGTCAATGCGGCTGTGAACTCTGCAACCAATCATGCACACAGTAGGCCTATCTCCTATTCGAATGTACACAGAGAACCATGCCAATCTCGCACTATGTAAAGGACGAATGTCAATGATATTTGTTATGTAATAATTCTGTACACATTGAGTTTAATTCCAATAATAATAATTAAATCTTAATTAGAAATGTATTATATAGTTTTTATTAAATTTTAATTATACATTTACTCTACAGTTTTTTTCATATCAAACATTCGTAATTAGACTGAAGTATAACATTAGTATTTCAATTCTTAGTTGCACACATCAGTTTTACACAATTTACTTTAGTTATTTTTTCCTGATGGAAATGCTTGTAACAATGCTGCCAAAGTACGCATTTTTTTATAAAAAAAAACATTATCTTAATTCCAAAAAGCCTGTGTTTAAGTAAGATAGGAACGCCAAGGAACATCCGTGACAAAAGGCAATTAGTTCCTGTTAATAGTTTCTGAGAATATGGTAAATAAAAAGCTTAAAATTAACATGACAGCCTATTACAGGCTGTTCCAGACAAGCTGCTCGCCAGTCTGGTGAGGAGTACTCGCCGCCTTGCGTAAGTAAACCTGTTACATGCAATACAGCTCTGCTGTGAGGGTGCCATCACTGTGCGGTGGATACATGAAGACTGGCAGGAAGCACATGGACTTGTACTATGACCTTCGCCCAATGACGTATTGGCTATCATTCCCAGTCCCTCCCTAACCGAGCTCCGAGCATCACTGTTGAGTACTCAAACTCGTGGATTTGGAACAGCCTGGCCTAGGACATTTGGCTCGCCTTAACGGGGTCTTTTCTCGGCCATCGCTTAGCAACTCGCCTGCCCGCAGAACATGTACGTTGTGCGGGATCAAAGCATTAGCCTTTATCAAGCCCTCCCGCTACCTGTGAACGATATTTATCGCCAAGGCCACAAAACGTCAGTATGTAACAGTCAATACGCGAGTTCTCCACAGTTATGGGCTCTCGTTGGCATCAGTGAGCCGACAGCATCCACCCATTCTGTATTAGCACTTATAGTTTAGATGACAAAGGTTGAAGAAAACATTGATCCTCAAATTCAATATCTTACACATCCAGAGCTGTTTGTACAAATGTAAAACTTACCCGTGAGCTTGAAGGGTAGAGACCCCACCAGAGGGTCTGGCACACGCTGGGGGTCCAGGGGGTTGCCGAAGTGGAAGGGGCGTGGTCCGAAGTGGAAAGGGTGGAATGACTGGTGGCCTGTAACAAGAAGAACCGAGGTTTAATGGTGGTAGGTTGTATGAGTAAGAGTGTTATTATAAGAGTAATGAGACATGGAGAACAGCAAATTTCATAATAGTGGTTAGCATGGCTTTTAAAATTTTGCCCAATTTTGTACAATGAAATGTTATAATTTTTTACGTAGTGATAAGAACTTAATTATATCACAAAGCTTTCCTTATCATCATATATATAATTTCAGTAGTATAAATGCCCCCTGCGGCGCTCACAAGCGACCGATCGTGACAAATGAGCATTCAAATGAAATAGAATAGGTATTAGCAGTGACGAATTGCACTCTAATTTTATAAATATCTATAATTTCTTTAAAAAATGACTTAAAAAAGGTACGAAGTATGCGATTTGCAGATACTGTTGCTGTAGGAAAATACGCTCCATAATTGCTGTCCACTTCACATTTTGGCCACTGTGACGCCTTTTTCATGTCATTTTAACATTCTGAAGTCTTTCCTTTATCATTTTGCATGGATTTCAGAAACAGTAAATCAAAGGAATGAGTACTCAAATTGTATAGTTTCATAAATATCGAATAACTGGTGAGTGTTATGATGATCCAATTTTCAGTGATTGCCTTCTTAAATTAGGGAACGTAGAACTGGGAATTCTAACTGAAATGTAAATAGTGTTCTATAATCAT
Organism: Meconema thalassinum; assembly: GCA_946902985.2. Taxonomy (NCBI): domain Eukaryota; kingdom Metazoa; phylum Arthropoda; class Insecta; order Orthoptera; family Tettigoniidae; genus Meconema; species Meconema thalassinum. The sequence goes on from OX336388.2 coordinate 926,482,139, forward strand.
TCGGTTGAAATAAAAACATAACAACCTTTGCCCTTAAGTCTCTCATTATACAGCAAACCAATTGGGGAAAGTGTGGTTTATGAACTTGCGAGATCTCTCGCACGTGTCCGCTAGTCAAGGATTTACTCTAAATGAATACCATTTGTAATTTAATAAATGTATTACACCTTAATAAATAATAATTAAATTAATACTAATTAATTAATAAAATGTACAGTTTCGGCCATGTTATGACCTTCTTCAGCGGTGTTGTTATAAAGAACCTAAAGTAATTACGAGCAAAACTTTGTTAAAGAAAGCTTTTTAGTCGGTCCGAGCTGAACAGTGAACAGGAGCGGACGCCATAGGACTCAGGTTTTGAACAAGAGATGAGTATATATTCCATTCTAGTGCGGTGTGTATTTTATATACAACCACATACAATACACCACCAGTTTAAATAGGAACGGTTAATTTAGAAGATAGTTGAACAGCTTGTGTAGACAGCATCATTCTTGAAGTCATTTACAATAATAATTCAATAGAACACTGGCAAAATACCTAAACAACATTAAGAGTAATGAATTTATTTTATATTTTACTAGCAGTAGTGCCTAGCTTCGCCCAGTGGATTTATTTGTTTTATGGATGATAATGAATACTACTACAGAACTGGCACATGATACTTAAACAGAAGAAAAATATTTTAAAAATTTAACTTTTTATGGTGGTGTTGGTAGTAGGGGTGATATGTAGTACAGTACAATGGACGAAACATTCAGGTCATTTTCCCGTAATGATAATGACAATAATGAATAGGGAAACCGCTATTTACTAACTACAGCACTCGAACATGTAATTTACAAACGAATTGAAAAATATGATTAGAAAGAGGAGTAAGTGAAATAAAAGACACTGCCTAGGGCCTATATCTCATTGGCTGTTAGAATGAGACCAATAGTGTCGTCTTTTGTCGCATAGCACCGTAGGAAAATAATGAGAGCACTTTTAGGTAGATTTCTTTAGAAAGCTAACTATTGCAATGGGTCCCATGTTTCGACTTCCGGAAAATTTCGACATATCTTCGCGTTTCACATCCCCCAGACCCCAAAACCACCGTCAGTTCAAAAGTTTATATATAATTTATGTATATATGTATATATATATATATATATATATATATCAGTTTCTTGTGGACACGATAACTGCCGTAATTTTGCACCAATCACTTTGAATTTTTTACATAATATGTATCCCTATAAAATCTCGGTCGAGTTCGTTAATGGGCAAAATCGGTCAAAGGGAGTAAAAATGGGGGGCTTTTTTCGAAAAAGTGAAATATCGCTATAACTCTCTTAATACATGAAATATCGAATCCCTTCAAAGTTCATAATATGTGTCGGATAAGTGCCAAAAATTTATGTCAAATAAGTTTTTTGATAGCACCAACCATTGACCAAAGGGGTGGGAAAAAGTGTTTTTTTCGGGAAACATTAATCATATCTCTGTTAATAGGCACAATATCAAAACCGCACAAAATGGACAATATTCCTCCAATAATTACCTAAAACTTTTGTCTGAAAGAATTTTTGATATGACCCACCATTACGCCACGGGGTGAACAAAATGATTTAAATTATAAGAAAATGTCAAGTGCCAAGAGAGGTTGCCATGACAACTTTACTTTTAATTGATAAGGGATGACCATCAGCAGTTGCTATGACAACGCCACTGCACGAGATCACATTCAGTTTTCATATGTCAGTGGGAAGTGACTTCGGTATCGGAACTGGTAGCATGCTGAACTTCTATGCCCAAGGTCGCGGGTTCAAACCCGGCTGAAGTCGTCGGATTTACTAAGAGCGCTAAAAAACCTGAGTTTGCTTTCCTTCGGAGGGGAAGTTCCAACGTTCGTTGCGAGTTTCTGATTGAGGTGGCATCTAGTAGCCAAGTTCACAGCTAGGTGTCATTGACGGCAGTATTTTAGGTAGATTTCATTAGAAAGCTAACTATTGCAATGGGTACCATGTTTCGATTTCCGGAAAATTTCGACATATCTTCGCGTTTCACATCCCCCAGACCCCAAAACCACCGTCAGTTCAAAAGTTTATATATAATTTATGTAATATACTGTATGTATATATATGTATATCAGTTTCTTGTGGACACGATAACTGCCGTAATTTTGCACCAATCACTTTGAATTTTCTACCGAATATGTATACCCATAAAATCTCGGACGAGTTCGTTACTGGGCTAAATCGGTCGAAGGGGATGAAAATGGGGGACTTTTTTTTTCTCGAAAAAAAAAATGAAATATTGCTATAACTCTCTTAATATGTGAAATATCGAATCCGTTCAAAGTTCATACTATGTGTCGGATAAAGCTCAGAAATTTATGTTTGAAACGTTTTTTTGATAGCACCAACCATTGACCAAAGGGGTGGGAAAAAGTGTTTTTTTCGGGAAACATTAATCATATCTCTGTTAATAGGCACAATATCAAAACCGTACAAAATGGACAATATTCCCCTAATAATTACCTAAAACTTTTGTCTGAAAGAATTTTTGATATGAGCCACCATTACGCCAAGGGATGAGAAAAATGATTTCGGAATTGTAAGAAAATGCCAAGAGCTATCAGTGGTTGACATGGCAACACTACTAAATTGATGAGGGATGAGCCATCATACGTTGCCATGACAACGCACTTGCGCGAGATCAGATTCAGATTTCCATCTGACTAAGTGTGATGCGGCTTCGGTGACTTGACTGGTAGCATGCTGAACTCCTATGCCCAAGGTCGCGGGTTCAAAGCCGGCCAAAGTCGTCAGATTTTCTAAGAGCGCTAAAAATCCCTCAGTATGCTTTCCTTTGGAGGGGAAGTTCCAACGTTCGTTGCGAGTTGCTGATTGCGGTGGCATCTAGTAGCCAAGTTCACAGCTAGGTGTCGTTGACGGTAGTATCTGGTAGCAACATTAGGAACTACTGCTTGAAATTGAGCGTCTGCATTCCTTACCTGAATTACAGACTAATACAGCTATCACAATTCACACCGTTTATCAGACAGATTCTACACTCACCCAAAGTACACGGGGTTACATGACCACGTTGTCGCAGCCCCTAAACTGAGGAACCAACCAACATCTCTGCGGGAGATATAATTTTGCGTGAAGAAGTAACAGACCGTTACATAGTTACACATCAGTGTCGAAACTTTGCATAAGGACAGTGTGACCACAAGTATAAAAATGGACTCCAAATGACAAGAAGGTTACCGTCATCATAAGACAATAGAATGTTTAAAATATGCATAAAATGACGAAAAACAAAGTTAATTAATCTCCAATTATAAAATACTTTCACGCAATAAATGTGGTCTGATCCTTCTACGAAAACCTGCATATTCTGCCTATTTTCGACTATCCCCAAGTTTGTCCGGTGAAATCTACCTCCGCCTTCCGGCGTGCCGAGAGGACTTTTTTTAAAACGTCGGCTGTCCCAAGCTCCTGAGGTAGCAATGGTGTCATTGATCGCCACATAGCGTTCAAGGAAAAGTATCGGACTAAATAAAAGTAAATTTGAACGCACCAATGCTTATTGCAGCTGATATCCTCAATGAACTGCAACAACACCATCGCACTTATACAAGACATAATATTTTCATGATGATAACTGTTTTAAAGGACCTAAGAAATCTATTTGGACTAATTACTCCCCTTGACTGCAATTTATAAGCAGCGCAACAGGTAACTATGTTCGTAATTCTGTGCCAGAACACCGGTAGGTGTGAAGTGATGCAGCTCGCATTGACAGTCAACAATTTACAGTTACACTACTACGGACATCAATGGCACTAGGCCCTTAAAACGTGGTTTTCAAGTTCATTTTGCCTGTTATTCTAAATGTAGGGAATGGAGAGGTTTGCCCAGAATATCAAGCGGACAGTGTTACCAGCAGAGTTTCAAATGGTAAGTACTGTACATTAAGTTTGGTTCAGATCGGTAAAACGATGTAGATTTGTGCCAAAGGGACTAAATGGAGGGAATAGAGTGGTCTGTCCGAAATTTAATGTAGACGGTGTTACTCGCAGGGTTCCAAAGGGTAAGTATACAAATTTTGGTTTAGATCGGTGAAAAGGTGTAAATTTGTACCAAAGGTGCTAAATGCAGGGAATGGAGGGGTCTGTCTGAAATTTAAAGTCGATAGTGTTACTCGCAGGGTTCCAAAGGGTATGTATACACATTTTGGTTCAGATCGGTGAAACGGTGTAGATTTGTGCCAAAGGGCCTAAATGCAGGGAATGCAGTGGTCTGTCCGAAATTTAAAGTGGATAGTGTTACTCGCAGGGTTCCAAAGGATATGTATACAAATTTTGGTTCAGATCGGTGAAACGGTGAAGATTTGTGCCAAAGGGCCTAAATGCAGGGAATGTAGTGGTCTGTGTGAAAATTCATGTAGACAGTTTTACTAGCAGGGTTCCAAAGGGTAAGTATACAAATTTTGGTTCAGATCGGTGAAACGGTGTAGATTTGTACCAAAGGGCCTAAATGCAGGGAATGGAGTGGTCTGTCCGAAATTTAAAGTGGATAGTGTTACTCGCAGGGTTCCAAAAGGTAAGTATACAAATTTTGGTTCAGATCGGTGAAACGGTGTAGATTTGAATAAATAACAGACAAACAGACAAACCAACATTGAGCTTTATATATCTATCTATCTATATATATAAAGCTCAATGTTTGTTTGTCTGTCTGTCTGTCTGTCTGTCTGTTATGTATACAAATCCACACTGTTTCACCGATCTGAACCAAAATTTGTATACTTACCCTTCGGAACCCTGCGGGTAACCCTGTCCACTTGAAATTTCCGACAGACCACCCCATTCCCTGCATTTAGGCCCTTTGGCCCAAATCTACACCGTTGCACCGATCTCAACCAAAATTTGTATACTTACCCTATGTAACCCTGTGAATAACACTGTCCACTAAAAATTTCGGACGGACCACCCTATTTCCTGCATTTAGGCCCTTTGGCAAACATCTACACCGTTTGACCGATCCGAACCAAAATTTGTATACTTACCAGTAGTGGGGTAAGGAGAGAGCTGCTCCACTTAGCAAGTGGTGAGCCCCTGCGACCTTGGAATGGAAGGAGCCATGCTAGGAGGGCGTGCTTGGATTCGTTTTTTTCGTCTCGTCGTGCTCTTTACGGGAATGTAGGTGTCGAAAAGGTGAACTTAGGGTTTTGGGTCCAAAAATGCGTTTTTCACATTTTTGCCGATTTTCGGAAAACGGACCATGCTAGGAGGACGTGCTTGGATTCCTTTTTTTCGTCTCGTCGTGCTCTTTACGGGAATGTAGGTGTCGAAAAGGTGAACTTAGGGTTTTGGGTCAAAATATGCGTTTTTCACATTTTTTGTCGATTTTTGGAAAACGGGCCATGCTAGGAGGGCGTGCTGGGATTCGTTTATTTCGTTTCGTCGTGCTCTTTACGGGAATGTAGGTGTCGAAAAGGTGAACTTAGGGTTTTGGGTCTAAACATGCGTTTTTCACATTTTTGCCGATTTTTGGAAAACGGGCCATGCTAGGAGGGCGTGCTTGGATTCGTTTTTTTTCGTCTCGTTATGCTCTTTACGGGAATGTAGGTGTCGAAAAGGTGAACTTAGGGTTTTGGGTCGAAAAATGCGTTTTTCACATTTTTGCCGATTTTTGGTAAACGGGCCATGCTGGGAGGGCGTGCTTGGATTCGTTTTTTTTTTCGTCTCGTCGTGCTCTTTACGGGAATGTAGGTGTCGAAAAGGTGAACTTAGGGTTTTGGGTCAAAATATGCGTTTTTCACATTTTTTGTCGATTTTTGGAAAACGGGCCATGCTAGGAGGGCGTGCTGGGATTCGTTTATTTCGTTTCGTAGTGCTCTTTACGGGAATGTAGGTGTCGAAAAGGTGAACTTAGGGTTTTGGGTCTAAACATGCGTTTTTCACATTTTTGCTGATTTTTGGAAAACGGGCCATGCTAGGAGGGCGTGCTTGGATTCGTTTTTTTCGTCTCGTTATGCTCTTTACGGGAATGTAGGTGTCGAAAAGGTGAACTTAGGGTTTTGGGTCGAAAAATGCGTTTTTCACATTTTTGCCGATTTTTGGAAAACGGATAACGTGATGATGACGAGCGTGATAGTATGTTTTCGTCTCGTTGTGCTCTTTACGGGGATATAGATATGGAATAGGTTAAAAGCTGGAAACATGTTTTTTTTAGTCACAAATGGGTTTTGTGATTTTCCCTCATATTGTGAAAACCGAAAACGTGAGAATGACGTGTGCGATAGTATTTATTTCGTCTCTTTATTCTCTTTACGGGGATATAGATATGAAAAAGGTAAAAAGCTGGAAACATGGTTTTCTTATGGAAAAGGTGTTTTTTTTTGTTCATTTTCGCGTTATTTGGAAAACGAATGAGGCGATTTTTATGATGGGCATGTCGATGTATTTATGTCGTTGTTCTGTTTACGGGAATGTAGGTATGGAAAAGCTCAAATCATGGTTTCCGTCATTTTTTTTTTTTTTGAGATTGTTGAGGAAAACGGGGAAAAAAGTAAGAAACCAGATTTGAAGTCACGTTATGTTATGCGCTTTGATGTTGGTAAAACACTTATGCATTATTATTATTATTTGTCTTGACTGGTCAGGACTCACACGCAGAGAGAGAACTTGCTTAATGCAATGAGAATTGAAAGCATTGAGGCTGGCCCACGTCGATCCAGACAGACACAGGTCTTATCATCGTACGTGCCTCGCAGCAGAGAGAGATAACAGCCTGTTGTTCACATGCAGGTGGCTGTTATCTGACCCAGACGTGTTACCCGATATCGCGATAAAGGACATACAGCTCTGTCGAAAAGCTGATCATTGCATTCCCACACATACTCATGCAGAGATTGCAAAAGCTTGTGAGAATCGCTCTGACTTGTGCGCTCCATGACATCCTACTCGTAGGAACAAAAAAAAAAAGTAATGTGTTAACTTTGCATCTTGTTGAGGAGACATATATGTTCTGAGGGTAAGAGAGACTCATCATTCTCGTGTTCATCTTTGAAGGTGACGGATGCAAGCGCCTTATGCTCTTTGTGAAATATTACGTGAACTGCGGCCATACTTGTACTAAGGTAGGTTCATTATTGTTAATTATGACATGATTGGTTTTATTGTTATTTTGTGTATGCATGAAAAGTAAGTTAGTGACTGATGGTATTTATGGGGGATTTCGTTTGTTGCAGATTTAAAAAAGAAACGTCATTAAGTCTGGGAAAGCAGACAGAGAGACAGTGACACAGACAGTGACATTGGCGGCAAAGACCACATATGCTGAAAGCATTATAGTTCATTATATGGTGAGTACATGTTGTTCCATTACTTTTATTGTTGTTGTTGTTAAATGTATGCCATTTATTTCACGGAAGTTTATAAACTTATGGCGTGTATTTATTATTGTTTCAGAATGAAGATATATATGGAGTGAATAGGTTTTAACTACTTTGACGCTTTCGATATTTAAAAAAAAGAGGTGAGCAATGAATATAGATTAATTCTTTTCTTTGTAAATGACTTTGTTATTTTCGAGTGAGTGTCTTATTTATGTGTGCACACTTGAAACCTTTTGTTTTTAGTAAGTCTTATGAATGAATGAATGAATGAATGAATGAATGAATGGATGGATGAATGAATGAATGAATGAATGAATGAATGAATGCACATGTTTAATGTATATAACCATGACTAATAACGGATTGTATTGGTTTGTTTTTCAGATAAATCATTGGAAACAAAAAACAAGATAAACCTTGTCGTTGATATTAAAACTATATCAACCTTGTTGGTGATCATTTCCTGCAGGGGGGGGTCCAAATTGCTACAACCATTGTGTACCTGTGAACGAGATTGTGTGCCAGTCAGTAAATATCGATAAGTGTGGTCGTTTGGAATTGCAGATTTTGGATTAACCTATTCTAAGGTAAGGGTTGCACGTTTATTTGTCCATTTTATAATCATGTCTATATCGGAGAGTGAAGTGTTAGTGTGGCTGCCTTTGGCCAAATGTTTCAAAACGCGAGTATGCTCAGGCCGAATTTACAATGCGATTCACTGTCTGTCGCCTAAAGATTTTGTGGAATTATGTTTTCCCATTTTTTGAGCGAATGTGAACAAGGCTTAAGATTGCATGAGGCTTTAAAAATAAACTTCGAACTACTATGTGGATTTACTTTGATAAAAAATAATGTTGAAGAGAAACACACCTTCAACCTTTGTACAAAAATGGAGAAAGTACTGATAGCCGATAATTTGGAAACGTGGTATCAGGAGAAAGCTATTCAAGCGCTTATCTCTAAATTTGATAAGTTGCAACAGGGTCCCAGTGGCTTGGCCCTCAATAGCATTGCCTATTTGCAAATCAATATTTGTAAATACAATCCATTGAATGCAGGAAGTAGCTATATTGCCACACCAAGCTTTATCGCTTCGAGAAAGGCAGTGATCAACATACGCAACAAAGACGATTACTGCTTTTTGTGGAGTATAGTGAACTGTCTGCAACCCTGTGAAGACACACATGGTGATAGACCAGGGAAGTACGAAGAATTGTTTAACCACATGAAGCAAACTCTCAATCTCGAGCGTGTTTCATTTCCCATGCCTCTAGATAAAATTCATTTATTTGAGAAAGATAATCCAAATTTCTCTTTCATGGTGTATGGCATCGACGGATCCGATATTGTGGGCCCCTTGTATGCCACCAAACAGGTAAAGCAACATCACATTCACCTGCTTTTCCTGTCTGACGGGGATAAAAGCCATTATTGTTGGATAAAGAATTTAGGAAAACTAGTAAGCAGCCAAGTGTCTAACCATAATGGTAAGACACATATTTGTGAGCGCTGCCTTCAGTATTTTCAAACTGATGAACTTTTGAAACGTCATACGAAAGACTGTGAAGGGCAGACGGCAGTAAAGCTAGTCTTGCCCGAAGGGAATGACGCAGTCTTAAAATTTAAGGCCACTAATAAACAAGAGATAGTACCATTTACTGTTTACGCTGATTTTGAGGCCCTTACTGTTCCCATTCAGGGATGTGAACCAAGCCCCCATACAAGCTCAACCTATCCAGTGCAGAAACATGAGCCTTTTGCTGTAGCCTATTATGTTGTCTGTCACTATGATAATTCACAATGTGAGTATGTAAGTCATAAAGGTCAGGATTGTGCGCGGTGGTTTGTTGATCAAATGGCGGCTTTAGCAGGCAAAGTAGAAACTATTTTGAACAACCCTGTACCAATTCAGATGAATGACGTACAGCAAAGAGAATATGATCAAGCCACCACCTGCCACATATGTGAAAAGCCAATCTTAGGCGGAGAAAAAAAAGTAAGAGACCACTGCCACAGGACAGGGCATTTTAGAGGTGCTGCCCATAACGAATGCAATTTGAAGTACTCTACACCTCGCTTCCTCCCTGTCTTCTTACACAATTTCTCCCGGTATGACCTTCACTTCATTGTTAAACAATTTGCTCATGTAGATAAGAGCAAATTCAGCATTTTGGCTAAGAACCATGAGAGCTTTACCTCACTTTCATGGAGAAAAGGAAGCATGAGCATTCGCTTTCTCGACTCATTCAAGTTTATGTCTAGTTCGCTGGATAGTCTTGTGAAAGGCTTAAGCGAAGATGAGTTGAAACATACCCATTCCCACTTTACGGATACAAATCAATTTAAATTGTGTGTTCGTAAAGGCCATTTTCCATACGATTATGTGGAAAGTTACGAGGTGCTTGAAGAAACGACTTTGCCGCCAAGAGAAAAATTATTTTCTCAGTTAACACAAAGCACCATCAGTGAAGAAGACTATGCCCACGCACAGCATGTTTGGCGAGTGTTTGGCATAGAAACCATGGGCCAGTATGCTATGCACTATTTAAAATTAGACGTGTTGTTGTTGACCGACGTTTTTGAAACGTTTCGTCAGCTATGTCACACGATTTATGGCCTTGACCCCGCCCACTACTATACCAGTCCAGGGTTAAGTTGGGACGCCGCCCTCAAATTTACCCACATTGAGCTTGATTTACTGACGGATCCCGATATGGTACTCATGATGGAAAAAGGGATTCGTGGGGGATTCGTATCGCTCAATCAGCGACATGCCAAGGCAAATAATCATTACATGCCTGATTATTGTCCCGAAGAACCTGAATCCTATCTAATGTATTTCGACGTAAACAATTTATACGGTCACGCTATGAGTCGACCACTGCCGTACAGAAACTTTGTCTGGCTGTCTGAGGATGAAATTAAAGATTTTAATGTGCATAGCGCTAGCAAGCAACAGGACGTAGGGTATGTTCTTGACGTCGACTTAGCTTATCCCTCCCATCTCAGACAGCGACATGGTGATTTTCCCCTTTGCATAGAGAAAATGGTGCCGCCCGAGAGTAAGGGCAATCATAAGAAATTGATGGGTACCTTGTATGATAAAAATCACTATGTGTTGCATATTGACATGCTGGTAGAATGTTTAGCCCAGGGCTTAACCCTGAAAAAAATCCATAGAGGTATTTCTTTTTGTCAGAAACCGTGGTTGAAACCATACATGGATTTAAATACCAGTCACAGACAAAGTGCCACTCAGCCATTTCAAATAAATTTTTTTAAACTCATGAATAATTGTATCTATGGCAAGAGTTTGGAAAATGTACGGCAGTATAGGGACATTAAATTGGTCAATACATGGCATCGCAGATGGGGGGCTCAAAAATATATTGCAAAACCAAATTTCAAATCTTTAAACATTATTGATCATGATCTACTGACTATCGAACTTGCCAAAACTAAAGTGGTCATGAATAAGCCTATCTATTTAGGCCAAGTCATATTAGATTTTTCAAAATTGCACATGTATAAATTCCATTATGGTTTTGCAATACAGCGATTTGGTACCATTTCCTTGTTATATACAGACACGGATAGTTTTATTTACCATATCCGTGACTGTGATCCGTATGTCGTTATGAAACAAAACCCAAAATGGTTTGACACGTCCTCGTTTAGTGACAAGAACGTGTTCGATATCCCCCGTCTGAACAAAAAAGAAATTGGTTTAATGAAAGATGAGTGTTCAGACACCATGATGACTGAGTTTGTAGGTCTCGCTCCGAAAATGTATAGTTTTCGACAGGTGGATCGATGCGAATCTATGCGAGCCAAAGGGATTAGCCAGCATGTGGTTAAACGTCTCTGTGTGGATGATTATTTACATGTCCTTCAGACACACACAGCCATGGCACATAGTCAGTTTAGGATTCTCTCAAAAAATCATGATTTATTTTTAATGAAGCAGCGAAAACAAACACTCGCTTTGTTAGACGACAAGAGACAGTGGTGTCAGGATATGATGACAAGCGTCCCATTTGGTTACAACCAGTAATGGTTGTAGCTATAGTTGTTGTACAACACGGCAAGTGTTTGGTTTGGTTGCTATCAAATGCGAGATGCCATCTTGAGCCTCGGAATAAAAATAAAAAATTGTAGTGTATCATATAATTTTTGTTTTTTAACCTGCGTGCATGGGTGTATGCATGGATGTGTGAATGCCTGTAAATAGTTGTACATAAACTGTATGTCTTGTGCTATTTGCCTGTCAACGCATAAAGAGAGCCATGCATCAACGTTTGCATGGTTCACTGTGCACAGGCTAGATTAAAAACATGTTGACTTCTTCAGGTTAGGTTAGGAAAAAAACAAGTAGCCACCCTCACTATTGTTGTCGCTTAGTAGGCCTCATGTTTCAGTAAAGTGACCATTCACCCTCAGTAGGCACAGATTAATAGGCCAACTAGGGTGTGGCTTAGTAGGTCTCATGCAAGAACAAAATAATAATAATCTGCTGCTTTTTACTGTGCACAATCTCTCACTTTATGGCTAGAGTTATGAGTGGTGATATATTTGAAAAACAACACCAGTCCAATATCTGAACAGAAATTGTTTCTTTAACCTGTTGCATGTTATGTTTGCCGCCTACAGCTAAAGAAGTCAACAGACAGATGGTTATTTATTTGTGTTTTGCTTATTTTTTATTTTATTTTTGCCATTGACTTAGGGGACAGACAGTGTATATAGTACATTGTAATTTTTTTATTTATTCACTTAGTAAACGACAATGACTACTTTTCAGATTCAATCATGAGCCACGGTGAAGATTGTTTTATCGTCACAAAACACACCACGTTCAATGAATATGCCACGATGATGTCTCATAATCCTCAACGTGTGGCCTATCCTTCAGAATATAGAAACACGAAAGTACGCATTGATACCACGTTTTATGACAGCTTCGTTAATCGTGATGATAATGATGATGATTTGTTTCATGACCCAGGGCATCACTTTTGTAAATCCTGTATGCTAAATTTTGGCTTTGAAAATAATGTATCCACGCAAGTGATTCATAAAGCATGGTACGGTTTAACCATGAATCAAGTGATTGTTAAATTAGCTGACGAGGATCATTTTCCAGATTTCTGGTGTACAATATGTACAAAACCCCTGTTTAATGTTTATTTTCCAATAACCTCTCAAATGTTTTGTTTTCATTTTTATAAATTTCCTGCTGAGGAACCAATTACTTCGTATCGACAACAAGCATTTCACCAACTTTGTCTTGGCTTACCTATCAATCAATATTCGCCTCATAGAATGAGATTTGTTAGAAACTAACCACATGATATCATGATTATCGCTTTTTTTTTTGTTTACATTCGGCTTTCAGGTGCATACTTGACGTTTAGAATACATTTGGCTATTTTGTTTGTTTGTTTGTTTTAGTTTATCGTGTATTCACGTTGATGAACACATACACGCTGGTTTAAATTTGTAGTTTTTGAATTTTGTTTTGTTGGATGTAGACATGGTTATTAAATGCATAGCGTGTTAACTTTGCCTTTTTATAGGTTACCAAAAGCATTCAAATGTTTGCTCTTAGTATTTGTTGATACTATTTATTTAACAGAATGTTGTGTGAATTTGCACAACAACAGAGCAAACGAATACAAGTCATTCGACTAGGGAATGATAGGCTAATTCCCATTCACAACAGAGACATGCATTTACCTCCAAGAGAGAGATTCACACTTAATTTTGATAAAACATTTCCTATTAAATAATTTCCAAATGTATGTTTTGACTGAAAAAATGATACAAACATTATTATTATATTTTTATCCAATACTATCTGTCTACAACTTCAGGTCATAAACACTCAGGTTTAAAAAAAACCAACAATACACTTTAATGTACAAAGTTATTGCTATTGTAATATAAGAACAAGAGTGTTAGAAAGTAACACTCTTTTCTTTGGTTATAGACAACCATGGACGCCTTGAACGCCATTGGTCAAGATTGTGGCTTTGCACGCAAGAAAATGAGTGAATTGCCTACGCAAACACCCTTTCGCATACATAAAATTCAAAAACTGAAAACTAAATTTGGTGAACGAGCTCTTTGCATTTGTCAAGACTTTGAGACATTTCTTCCCACACGATTTAATAACCTACCTGATAATGTCATGGAAGATGTCAATTCCAGTATTCACCCTGTCTATTTAATTTATGAGGGTGAAAAAAACAATCGATGCATGGTTCGTTTTGTAAAAATTGAAAACGAATAATTATTGTACGTTAGCAGTAACTTTTTTGTTTATTCATGCCCTACTCTTTAATAACTATAATAAAATAAAATTATTTTTTGGGCTCAACAGTTTGACGTTTATTAATTGTTGCTCAACGTTTACCATGATAAATAATAATAAAAATAATTTTTCAAAACTTATGCTTATTGGTGGAATTTTTTTGTTTATAGGTTTAGTACAATTACCATGTATATAATTTTTTATAATAATAATGATGAAACTATTAGTTAAAATGATGGACTTTTGTCCTTTTTTCATTGTTTGTGATTTAAAATAGCATTTATAGCAATTTTTTATTATAATGATTGTAATTTATAATGATTAAATTCTAGTAACATGTTATTTTATTCAATAATAAGCGTTTAACAAAAAAAAACTGGTTCTAGAGTAGATAAAGATTTCATGCTGTCATTCGTTCTGCTAGACTGGCATTTGAAGCTGATGAATAACGATGGACTTTTGTCCTTTTTTTGATTGTTTGTGATTAAAAAAATAGGTTTAGTACAATTACCATGTATATATATTTTTTTATAATAATGATTATGAAACTATTAGTTAAAATAATGGACTTTTGTCCTTTTTTATTTATTGTTTGTGATTGAAAAATAGATTTACTACAATTAGTAATAATTTTTAACGATGCACTGCTGTCCCTTTTTTATTGTTTGTCATTTATAATTATAATAATGAAACTAAGAGTGAATAATAATAATGGAAAAAAACACAACATGGACTCTTGTATTTTTATTTATTTTTTGTCATGATAACAGTGATACTATACATTTTTTTAACATAAATTCATTACGTTAAAGTCAATATCTAGATAAAAGTAATTTGCTCTTCATAGCACCAATCACTATAAATGCTGCCATTCGTTCTGCTAGACTGGCATCTGAAGCTGTTAATCGTTGCTTGGCAATGCTTAACAAGACTTTGTCGGCAATGCGTCTTAGTGTGGGATCACTGTTTTCATAGGCTTTATCGTGATTAAGACATGCATGATCCAAAGCATTGATTCCCATATCCCCTCTCCTCAAACGATCTTGAAGACGAGTACCAGGGCCGCAAAAGCTGTAAGCAGGTAAGTGAGCTTCGAATGGTAAGTTTTTAATAATGTTATCAATAATTCCACGGCCAGTACACCTGGGACATAGAGGTTTCAATCGGTGAAAAACACTTTTTTGTTGTTCTTCTTGTTCTTCTTCTTTTTGTTCTTGCTGTTGTTGTTGTTGTTGTTGTTGTTGTTGTTGTTGTTGTTGTTTGTCGGTGGCTCCTGACGAGCATGGTAGGTGGTGGTTGTTTTCCGCATGACAACCATGGAATGATGAAACAATGTCTTTACACTGAGTTTTATGACCATGATATAATTTCATTAATTGGCATGTGGCACACTGTCGAATGGAAGGTATTTTTGCCATGGTTAATTGCTTGTGATGGGAAAAATGACTGCATGGTTGTAGTTCACTCAATACAGAGTCGTTAATCCACTCGGCAGGTGCCTTTTCCCAAATTTCTTTGACAGCGTTGGCAGCAACATAAAAAAGAAATGATTTAGGTAGTGCTAATAATTCATGTTGTGTAAAGCTAATCAGTTTTTTCTTGCACACAAAGAACTTTCCTATAGCCTTGTCGATTGTAGTGGCGTCCATGTCTATAACGTTGATGTTATCACCTCACGTGTTCACGTCTCACTGCTATCATTGGACGATACACTTTCAGTTTTAATTTTATTGAACAACTCCCAACATGCACTCGTGGTGAGCCAATGAAACAATTGCCATGCATGCGCTAAGGCTTTATTCTGAATATTGTCGCAAGGACAAGTGTCCATGAGCGTTTGCAGGGATGGACAACCCAGATCTAAAAGGTCAATACATTGACAGTGAGAGGGTAGAAATGGTTGAAGCCACTGGCGTTTTTCACTCCCTTTAACAAATAAGACATTGGCCGAGGACAAATGGGCTTTCATGACAATGTCAAGATACTTGTAAGAAATATCACCCTTGTTCCATGCTAACTGCAAATGATTTTCAATCCATTGGCTCTGTTTTTTATCTTTTTCACTAAGCAACTCGAAAGCATAGGGAGGTTTAAACACCAAATGAATAGGGTTAGACACCCAAAACGTACTACAATCGATAAAAGCGACTTCCTTAAATATAAATTTGTTGTCTGCAATTTTAAACCCCTGACAATCCACGATGAGTGTACGCATCATGCTTTTTATTTTTATTTTTTACTTGTTACCTCATTGACGTCTAATCAACAACTAACCCATGCCATGGTTTAACATGACAAAGTCAAAGGACTTTAGGGGGAAAAAAGGAACAAATGAATTGAACAACAGCTAAATATTTTTTGAGGTTTTATTCATAACAAAAAAAAACACTTACACTTTTATTACAAAAAGTTTGTTGGCTTAATTTGGAACAGCATTCAGATGAATAGTTTGCACATACGGTCCACAGGTATCTCCTAGTTTTTCAGGGTCTGGTACAATAACAGGATAATTCAAACTCCATGGAATATTGCCCACATCATAGCGATTGAGGTAAGGGCAGGATGGACTCCATCGCCGATGATCGCTAAAGGGTCGATCCCCTATTTCCCAGTTTCCAATTTCAATGTTGCAAAAAATACACTTGACCACATCCCCACGTTTTAAGTAATAAAATCCGCTCGCAGCCATTTCTCCACAATCCATAAAGGGAACTGTCCATGTTTCAAAAGTTTTCAAACGATTAAATTCACATTTAAATTCCATGGTTGGTCTGTCACGTTGTTGTCGTTGTTGCTGTTGCTTATTGAGGGACACATGATGTTTGTTGTTGTCGTCGTATGTGCGCACAGTGCCAGAGCGCAACAGATACTGTGCATGCAGACGCTTATCATCAATCCTATGAATGATGATCTTTTTTTGCTTTCATTCAACCACAGATGGCTTACTTACATGCTGGTGACATAATTGGACAAAGGATGATATTTCACTTGTCTAGCATGAATTATCAAACAGTAGGCACTGGTATGGTCTGGGACATTTTCTTGTGTTTCAAAATCTACCCTTAAATCAATGGTGGTGATTTTCATAGATTCTTCTAGATACGAACAGTCGAAAACAATCAGTGGTGCTTTTGCTTTAAACCCTTGTGGCGACAACATAGGACAATCCTGTTTTTCATAATAAGACGATTGAAATTTAGCGAACATGTCATAAAGGGGACCAAACTTATTTTTTGAAAAATTGAGTTCCAACCCCTCATAGGGAAAGCAAACATTATTTAAAAATAGTCGTATATTTCTCAAGTGAATGTGATCAAACAAGGTGACATCTTTGCTTTGTTGGTATTTTCTATTGGTTTGAAAACCAATAATAACATAGAGGGGTCTCTCGGTAGAGCGAGCCGATTTGACACTCCAACTATGAGTGTCAGTGGTAGGTAGCAAGGGGTATTCATGTAGACACCAACTTCGAAAGGCGATAGGCAAGGCTTTATCTTTTTGCACTAAATTTAACATGCTTAGCTTTTTACGATCCGATAGCGTCACATGGGGCACTTTCCATAGTAATCGAAGCAGTTGAATTTTTGAGTCTATCACTTGGTCCGTGGCTCCTTTCAGTGCATTATAATCACTGCGGTCTCTCACCAGATACAAACTTTGTCTTGCGTTTAAAATAATACGCTTGTGATCTTCGGCAAAGCCAAGGAGTAATTTTAAGGGTAGACAGCCTGTAAAAGTGCCATCGGTATGAACTAGCCAGTTATTGCTACTGTTGGGACACCATCCTGCCATAGAAAGCGTTTTACTTTCCTCCTCGCTATAGGATGGATATAATTTCATAAGACTAGTCATGCCCACATTTCGAGTCATATCTATGACAATATCATTTATCACATAACGTACTTCAGAAAACAGAAAAGCCAAACCATGATTCGCCAACGCAGACGTTGTGGGCGTACTGCCATCTGCTTTCATTAATTTACCCTCAATTTGAAGGACACTTTCATGAGGTAGAGTAAAAATATCTTGATTGTTAATGATGAATTGAATCTCGTCATTGTTATTCAGTCCTGTTGCTTGAGGTTGATAGGAATGCATATCAATGCGCACGACGCCATTTTCCACTTGTATGGGATTTAACACTTGCAACAGCTCTTTGTTCATGATTGGGGTGTAGCGTATAACCAAGGCGTTGTAAGCGTTGTCGATTTACTCGTGTCAACCGTTTCATACACGGCGGGCAACTAACCGACCTCGTAGACGTTGTTGTTGCTTTATAGATAAATTTCATAGCGTCTTTAAAACCAACTTGTAGGTCACAGGGGTGTTGACGTCCAAAGCAATCAGTTGTTGGTTTCTATTCACTAAGCGTAAGGTAATATTACTAATATCACTGACACACACAGGATGATAGAGAACCACTGAAGGGTTTTCACGAATAATATAGCCGCAAGGAGAGGTGACAATAAAATCATACAGGGAATGGCTTTGTTCTTGATTCGTAAATACGTCTCTAATAATATTGCAAGTTACAGAAATGTGATGGTCCTCGATGAATTTCACTGGATAATCTGATTCATGGGGATGGTGAGCTGCCAACACTCTTGGTTTAAATCCTAATAAAGGACCAATAGAATGAACTCCTGTTTCAAAGTCAATGTTAAACGTAGAGAAAATACGACAGCGATGAGTTATTGTATTGGCTGTAAGTTCAAATTTGTGTGTCCCATCCGCAAATGGTTTGACACCAAATTGTTTTATCATCGACACGCTAATCGCCTCATGCACATCGTCTATGGTATAACCTCCAGGGGATAGTGTCAACATATAATCATCATAATAAAATTTGTCATTAATATCCACTTGAATATTGTAAATTCTGTTGTAACTTTCCAAAGAAATTAATCCTAGCACATAAGATTGTTCTGGTTGCAATTCAATGGGGGGAAAAATCCAGGGACACTTCAGGCCCGCGACTGTGCACGGTAAAGGTCTTGGCGTTGACATTCATAATGATGAAACTGATGGCTTAACGCGACCTCTTATATAAAAAATGTAAACTCAAACGGCCACACTCTTGACTGTCAAAGGTTTGTTGACGATTCACATTATAGAATATCTTTACCCGGTTTCCCAAATAACGTAGCAACTCGATCGGGGGTGGTAAATTTCCATAACTGTCAAAGTACCATACTGTGGAACCTTGTTTCACGTAGGCTACAAAATGGGTTCCTGGGCCTGCATCATCATCTAAATTCATCATGACTCGTTCTTCTTTCCACGGTGCTTTAGGTAATTCATTTCGCATAAATACACCCCGAAAATGAGAAATCTTTAGTTGTTTGGCATAGCTTTCCACTTCTTCATGGGTCATGGCATGACGAGGCAGTTGGCTTAAGCGCTTATCGATGATGGACATTTTTTTTTTTCTTAGACGGTATGCCACTACCTTGTGGATAAAAGACTGGCTTTAAAGGATTGCCATTTCTAGCTCCCATCGCAATGGCTTCTAACGTTTTATTGTGTCGCTCGCTTTCTTTGAGTTGTTTCTTGCCTTGCTCGACGGCTTTTATGGTTTTCGCTACAGCGCTGGCACCACCCAAAAGGGACCCCAAAGCTGCCAACCCTGCAAATAAAGCCGGCAAAAATCCCCCACGCTTAGCAACAGGAATGACTCGCCCACGATTTTGCTTTCTTCCTTTTCTTTTTATCGATACATGATGCTGCGATTTCGGAGATGTAGACAATCGCACCGCTTGTAAAACTTTTTCGATAGCCACTCTTTTTAGATTTTTTTAGTTTTTTTTAGTTTTAACACTGGGTGTGAGGCAGATCGTCTTGGTTCCCGACCTGGCTTTTTTCTCTTTTTGAGATTTGTTTTTTTCATGATCATAGCATATCTTTTTTTCACCATGCTACTACTTGGTGAACCTTTCACAGCAAACATTCGATAACAACTAACGTAGAGAACCTTATTTCATAGCAGTATATTCCAATTCTATATAAAGCGGGAAATCATTCACCGTTTTCCCAGCTTCCTTTTCCTCAAACGTAAGCATAAGATGAAAGGATAATTCATCTCCCACGTTTACTCTTTGATGGTTGTGGGCCAACACTCTATCACCGTTTAGTTGTATTTTTAAATGTTTCTCATCAGGCATGGCATATTTAATATGAATGACACCATCATAATGCAGTCGATAACGACTTAAACCGGAAGCAAGCATATAGGTAAGATCATCATTCACCAGTGGTAGTGGTGGTGGGGAATGGTTTCTGTCATTGTCCAGTTTTTGATTTGACAGGTACACTAAAAATACAGATGGGACAAATTTATAAAGCCTTTTCATTCGATAGGTCACATAACGTTTCGTGCAGACATCATTTTCGTCTCGAGGCTCTTGCACATCAATAATACGATGATGATTGGCTGAATAGCCCTCAGCGGTTAGTCTCGGGGCCATGTGATAGACACTTTGCACTTTGCGATCGACATAGCTTTTTGTTGCCACCTCTCGTGACTGTTTTGACAAAGAGGCGGCCGTGGCCATGGTTACACGAGCTCTCCCAAACACGTCCATGGTGATAGACGTTAACTAACCTATCCTACTCACCGCTTGCCTATATATATATAAACCTTATACACACATGTAAAAAACTCAGTCATCGACACAATGGAATTAATGAAACAACCCCATGCTTTGCCCGTCTCTGATTTGGTTTCAGAGCTATCACTGTCCGTGTGCGAACCTAAACGTCATGGCACCCTATTCCCATCTACCGTTCGATGTATTATGGTAGGGCCTTCGGGTTGTGGAAAGACCAATGTTTTGCTGAACATTATTACCGCACCTCATGGCCTACGATTTCAAAATATTTATATTTTTGCCAAATCCTTGTACCAGCCTCTGTACGTGTATCTGGAACAAATTATGTCTTCGTTAAATAAAGAAGCCATGGGCTATTTTACATTCACCTCACCTCAAGATGTCATTCAACCAGACCGCATTCAACCAGATTCCATTATAATTTTTGATGATATTGCCACTCAACGACAGGCCATTATTCAAGAGTATTTTAGTATGGGACGCCATAAACAAGTGGATTGTTTTTATCTGGCTCAGACCTATTCCAAAATCCCCAAACAGTTGATTCGTGACAATGCCAATCTCATCGTTCTCTTCCGCCAAGACTCTAGAAATCTCTATCATATTTTTCAAGATCATGTGAATCCAGATATGTCCTTTACAGCTTTCACACAAATGTGTGCTTCGTGTTGGAACCATCATCCCCATGCCTGTTTGGTTATAAATAAACAGAGTGAACGATGTGAGGGACGTTATCGCTTGGGTTTTGATCATTTTATTTCTGTTTAAAAAGACCCAGGGTTGGACATTTCCTGTTAGTGTGTCTTTACCTTCACCATGGCGAACGCCATAGGGTACAAGAAACATGTTCAAATCATGCATCGTATTATTGAGGCACGAAATACGATTCGACATAAATTTCGTGAATTGCAACGTTTAAAAAACGTCAATCTTTACCCATGATAAAACATGCTCCATCATCGGTTGATTCCATGAGGTTCAAACCTAATGCTTCTGCTGCTACTGCTGCTACCTCTCAAACCAAACCCTTAACAAGTTCAAAATTTAC
The DNA here is from genome assembly GCA_946902985.2 of Meconema thalassinum. Lineage (NCBI taxonomy): Eukaryota > Metazoa > Arthropoda > Insecta > Orthoptera > Tettigoniidae > Meconema > Meconema thalassinum. The sequence continues at coordinate 926,503,503 of OX336388.2, forward strand.
TCAAACAGATTCCACACGACAGGTAAAATCCTCCTCCTCTTCTAATGTTAGTGAACAAGAACATCAAGAACAGGAAGAAGAAGAAGAAGAACATAAACAAAGTGAAAGTGAAAGCGAAAGTGTATTTAGTCCTGAAAGAAAAAAGAAATCGTCACCCCTTCAACAGTTTCTAAAAACAAAACAAAAATCTTCCGTCATAGCGGCAACACCGTCCTCCTCCACATCGTCTCCGTTTTCACAAGTCTTGGCAACCCCTCAAAATAAAGCTCAACTCAAAAACATTTTAATCAAACATTATGGGGCAACCCTGGAACCGTATTTGACCCTTTTATTTATTGGAAAGACAGATACCACGTATGGTGTTCGCTATGAGAATGATAGTTTTAAAATTGGGGATTCTTCCATTAAATTTGCTCGTACGAAAGCTGTCATTAAAAAGATCAACTATAAATTAACACCAGGTCTGTTAAAGCTGCTATTTTCTCGCACCCCCTCGACACAAGATTTTACGTCCGAGGACCTTGCTAAATATAAATCCATTTTATTAGACACCAACGCTCACAAAAGAAACTATAAATCCTCTCAGCAGGTCAATGCCAATATATCCCAAAAATATAAAACCATCATTGCAAACATCTTTGGTAAGCAAAAACATCACTCTGCCTCTGGTGTAAGGTTTAAGAAATTAAAACCCTACCTAGATATAACCTTTTGGAATAATCCCAATCAGTTAGTAGAGCGCTTATACTTGCTTCATGCATCAAAACAAGCTGGTCACACTGGACATGGGGCGGAAATCGCCCACATTGAACAACAACTCCGAGATGCTAAAATTATCTTATAAGCCATCCCCCATCAAAGTGGGCATTGCTCATGAATTGCATAAACCGGCCCGACGCATTTATGAACGTCGTCGTGTCATTTCCAAAGGAATCGATGAACTTTGGCAGTCAGACCTGGTTGAAATGATACCTTATTCTAACGTTAACGACGGTGTACGCTATATGTTGACTGTCATTGATGTCTATTCCAAAATGGCTTTTGTTCAACCAGTAAAAAATAAAACTGGTGTCTTAGTCACAAAGGCCTTTCAACATATTATTGAACAATCAAAACGTCAACCTCACTTGTTACAAACCGACCAGGGGAAAGAATTTTTCAACAAGGATTTCTCCAGTTTTCTCAAATCTAAGGATATTCACCATTATACCACCTATAGCAATCTCAAAGCCAGTGTGGTCGAGCGGTTCAATCGAACATTAAAAAGTTATATGTGGAAAGAGTTTACAATACATGGTTCCTATCGATGGATAGACTGGTTACCTCAACTTGTGTCTCGCTACAACAACACCATTCATTCCACCATCGGCATGAAACCTCGCCTCGTCACCAAGAACCTACCCAGACTCAATAGACTGTTTAACCCTATAAAAAGGGTAGACCCAAGGCGACATCGCCTTAAAATTGGAGATTTTGTTCGCATTAGTAAACATAGAAGTGTGTTTTCAAAATCGTATACTCCACAATGGTCGACAGAAATTTTTAAAATTCGCCAAGTCAAGCTAGGTCAACCAGTGACGTATCTCTTAGAAGATCAGAGCGGTCAACCCATTAAGGGACGATTCTATTATGAAGAAGTGCAAAAAACATTATATCCCAACGATTATCTCATTGAACGAGTAATTAAAGTCAAAGGTGCAAAATATTTTGTAAAGTGGTTAGGTTTTCCTTCCACGTATAATTCATGGGTCAATAAACATAATTTTTTGTAATAAAACCCTATTTAATTATTTTGAAAAAAAAACCATTTCAAAAAAAAATGTATCATATGACCTTTCATTATTCCCACCCTTTTGTTTATTACATGTCCAATAACCGCTTTGTTCGAGCCCATGCCAATCTGTTATCATGATGTTATACACTCACTCATTGTTTCAAACTTTGCGTTGCATGATGAGTCCATAATGAACCTAGACTATGACATACACAGTATAAATCCGCACACTGTATAATGACACCTGCCTCTTATCTCTCTCTGCTGCGAGGCACGTACGATGATAAGACCTGTGTCTGTCTGGATCGCCGTGGGTCAGCCTCAATGCTTTCAATTCTCATTGCATTAAGCAAGTTCTCTCTCTGCGTGTGAGTCCTGACCAGTCAAGACAAATAATAATAATAATGCATAAGTGTTTTACCAACATCAAAGCGCATAACATAACGTGACTTCAAATCTGGTTTCTTACTTTTTTCCCCGTTTTCCTCAACAATCTCAACAAAAAAATGACGGAAACCATGATTTGAGCTTTTCCATACCTACATTCCCGTAAACAGAACAACGACATAAATACATCGACATGCCCATCATAAAAATCGCCTCATTCGTTTTCCAAATAACGCGAAAATGAACAACAACAAAAACACCTTTTCTATAAGAAAACCATGTTTCCAGCTTTTTGCCTTTTTCATATCTATATCCCCGTAAAGAGGACAATGAGACGAAATAAATACTATCACACACGTCATTCTCACGTTTTCAGTTTTCCAAAAATCGGCAAAATGTGAAAAACGCATGTTTAGACCTAAAACCCTAAGTTCACCTTTTCGACACCTACATTCCCGTAAAGAGCACAACGAAACGAAAAAAAAACAATCCAAGCACGCCCTCCTAGCATGGCCCGTTTTCCAAAAATCGGCAAAAATGTGAAAAACGCATGTTTTGACCCAAAACCCTAAGTTCATCTTTTCGACACCTGACACCTACATTCCCGTAAAGAGCATAACGAGACGAAAAAAACGAATCCAAGCACTCCCTCCTAGCATGGCCCGTTTTCCAAAAATCAGCAAAAATGTGAAAAACGCATGTTTTGACCCAAAACCCTAAGTTCACCTTTTCGACACCTACATTCCCGTAAAGAGCATAACGAGACGAAAAAAACGAATTCAAGCACGCCCTCCTAGCATGGCCCGTTTTCCAAAAATCGGCAAAAATGTGAAAAACGCATGTTTAGACCCAAAACCCTAAGTTCACCTTTTCGACACCTGCATTCCCGTAAAGAGCACGACGAAACGAAATAAACGAATCCCAGCACGCCCTCCTAGCATGGCCCGTTTTCCAAAAATCGACAAAAAATGTGAAAAACGCATATTTTGACCCAAAACCCTAAGTTCACCTTTTCGACACCTACATTCCCGTAAAGAGCACAACGAGACGAAAAAAAAACGAATCCAAGCACGCCCTCCCAGCATGGCCCGTTTTCCAAAAATCGGCAAAAATGTGAAAAACGCATTTTTCGACCCAAAACCCTAAGTTCACCTTTTCGACACCTACATTCCCGTAAAGAGCATAACGAGACGAAAAAAACGAATCCAAGCACGCCCTCCTAGCATGGCCCGTTTTCCAAAAATCGGCAAAAATGTGAAAAACGCATGTTTAGACCCAAAACCCTAAGTTCACCTTTTCGACACCTACATTCCCGTAAAGAGCACGACGAGACGAAAAAAAGGAATCCAAGCACGTCCTCCTAGCATGGCCCGTTTTCCGAAAATCGGCAAAAATGTGAAAAACGCATTTTTGGACCCAAACCCCTAAGTTCACCTTTTCGACACCTACATTCCCGTAAAGAGCACGACGAGACGAAAAAAACGAATCCAAGCACGCCCTCCTAGCATGGCTCCTTCCATTCCAAGGTCGCAGGGGCTCACCACTTGCTAAGTGGAGCAGCTTTCTCCTTACCCCACTACTCTTACCCTTTGCAACCCTGCGGGTAACCCTGTCCACTTGAAATTTTGGACAGACCACCCCATTCTCTGCATTTAGGCCCTTTGACCCAAATCTACACCGTTTCACCGATCAGAACCTAAATTTGTATACTTACCCTTTGGTACCCTGCGAGTAACACTGTTTGCTTGAAATTGCGGACAGACCACTCCATTCCCTGCATTTAGGCCCCTTGGCTAAAATCTACACCGTTTCACCGATCTGAACCAAAATGTGTATACTTACCCTTTGTAACTCTGTGAATATCACTGTCCACCTAAAATTTCGGACAGACCACCCCATTTCCTGCATTTAGGCCCTTTGGCAAAAATCTATATCGTTTCACCGATCCGGACCAAAATTTGTATACTTACCCTTTCGAACCCTGCGGGTAACCCTGTCCACTTGAAATTGTGGACAGATCACCCCCATTCCCTGCATTTAGGCCCTTTGGCACAAATCTACACCGTTTCACCGTTCAGAACCAAAATTTGTATACTTACCCTTTGGTACCCTGCGAGTAACATTGTTTGCTTGAATTTGCGGACAGACCACTCCATTCCCGGAAAGAGGACAGGGTCCGTCCCAAAGGCAATGGAAAAAAGGGATAAAACCGGACCCGCTCAGGAAACCCTCAGGATTGCCATCTCCCGAACTCACCAGCCATGAGCCCTTGAGGATGTAGCACTATCCAGGGTGCACCAGAAGTGGTGGGGCTACACACACCCTGCCTCCTTGAGGGTCTTGAGCAGACGACATGAGATATTAAGAAAAGAAAAAGAAGGCTGACACCTCGAAGAATGAGGCTATCAGGAATGATTAGACAAGGGCCAATTAAGGCGGGAAATGAAAGAGTCACTAGGCCTCGGATACCCTGATACCATCGGGGTCGGAAGAGAACAAGAGTTTGACCAAGGGAGGCTGACAGGAAAGAGAACTGAAAGGAGCCCGGCACCAGTAAGTAGAAGCAATGCCGGACTCAGTTGGGGTCCCGTGGTCGCAAACCCACGTCCCACAAGTTGAGAGACCCTGGTGGGTGGAGGGGGGAGAAGGGGGCCAGGTGTGAGAATAGCTTGCTGATACATCGCGAGTTGACATGAGAGAAATGTCCAGACCCCGCCGTGTTACCTGGTATTGCTGACTATGCTGATGTTCATACAGGGTCTTTGCTCAAACCACTGTCGTGTTACGAAAGAATTAGTGATTCACCGGTCAATGTGAATAGGACCGGGACCCCCCCCCCCCCCCCCCCCGAACGTCTGTCATCATATATCGTCATCATCTGCGATTCGTGCAGCTTGGACCCGGGCAGTACTCGATAAGCTCTTTCACTACACGCATCGAGTATAGGCCTAAGCCAGAAAATAACGTTCAGACTTTGGAAGACATCGAAGGTAGAAATCTAAATTGCCTATATCAGATTTAAAATTACACCATGCTCGTTTAGTAGTCATTTCTCATTACCTTATTATTATCATAAGGGCAAATGACCTAGATGTTACGCCCATTATACCACTAATCACCACACACAATAAGTCTTCATCGCCTGTGAATTTTGAAATTTTTCTTTCTATCACGGTAGTTTGTAAGTATGTCGTGTCAATTCAACAGTAGTTTTCATTATCATACTCATCAAAAGGGCAAATGGCCTAAATGTTACGTCCATTATACTACTAAGTAACACCACAGTCTTCATGGCCTGTGATTTTAAAATGTGTATTTCCATTAGTTTGGAAGTTTGATATACCCGTTCAGTAGTAGTCGTCTTCATTATCATCCTCATCAAAAGGGCAAATGACCTAGATGTTACGTCCATTAGCCTATACTACTAAACAACACCAGAGTCTACCTAGCCTGTGATTTTAAAAATATGTATTTGCATTAATTTGTAAGGTTGATATACCCGTTCAGTAGTAGTCGTCTTCATTATCATCCTCATCAAAAGGGCAAATGACCTAGATGTTACGTCCATTATACAGTACTACTAAGCAACACCACAGTCTTCATTGTCTGTGATTTATAAAATGTGTATTTCCATTAGTTTGTAAGTTTAATATACCCGTTCAGTAGTAGTAGTCTTCATTGTCATCCTCATCAAAAGGAAAAATGACCTAGATGTTACGCCCATTATGCTACTAGGCAACACCACAGTCTTACTCGCCGGTAATTTAAAAACATGTATTTCTATTAGAGTGTAAGTTTATTATACCCGTTCAATAGCAGTCGTCGTCAGTATCATCTTCATCAATGACGTTGAGTGTTAAGGAGACTGAAATATTATCATCATTCCACCGGGCGAAGCCGGGTACTACTGCTAGTACTGTATATAGATGGCCAACATTGGGTTACTACAATCAATTATACTGTGAGCCTTAGCCAATTTAGTTCTTCTATTTTTCCAATAGGTTTTCATCCTCTCTTGTCTGCAGCAGAGAACACACTTCCTTTAGCTCTTTTATTAATTATGGTTGCCAGTCTGATATGTGAGTCTTAATATTAATAATAGTAATAATAACGCAACAACCACAGAAGAGAACTATACTGTATGTAAATACGTTTGACGCGTTACACAAGTTTTTACAAACTAAACATTGTATATAATGTATATTGTATATTATATTTGTACGTAATAGTAATTCATAAACAGCGTATACTACTGTAATTAAGCCTAAGTGAACAGGATCGGAAGATAATCGCTCAACGTTTGAAACACGTCATCCAATTAAGCACCCCCTATGTTTGTACATAAAAGCGTGTTATTTTATGTTTGATACCTTAAGTAATATTTTTCATGTAAGGGTATATAAATACTTGTTTTCCCGCCTAATTTAATTGGGCACATTTTGTGCTGACCGACCGGAAAGCTTTCATTAATAGAACTAGGCAATACTGAAAAATGACTTATATCACATCAAAGCTTTATTGTTAATATTTCATTTGAGTCTTTAATTCAAAACCTGGGGGATATTATTTCTAATTATTAATAAAATATAATAAAATAATGTTAATAAGAATATTATGCTAGAAAACAGAATTTACAATGAAAAGAGTTCAATCCTAAAATAATATTAATCTTAAAATTAACCAATTGTCTCGTCCTTCTACGCCTATTTCAGCATGTATTTTAAGGAGGTAGGCCCTCTTTTATGAGAAGTACGGAGAAGAGTTACATCAATGATTAGTGTCGTGTCTCTGATGGCTATCTGTACCAAATTGTACGTTGATCCACCTAGCCGTTCTCGAGTTCTAAGGATACAAAGTTGTCCACAGACAAACAGACAGATATACCGTACATACAGACAGATAGACAGAACAATTACTTTTGTGTGCATCTGCCATAGAACAGTGTGAAACGCGCAAATAACGCAATTTTCTATGGAAATTCAGAAAAAGCAGAAAATTTTCATTTTATATACAGGGTTTATTTTAATTATACCGACAAAAAAATCAGGGACGCTCTGCGTGTTATGTAAAAGAAGATGCCGCAATCGAATTGGCGGAGAAAATGTTTCCCTTCGAGAAAATGAGGTTACTTTGTTACTTCCGGGTTGCGATTCAAATCGACGAACTCGCCGTATTTGCTGAGCGAGAACACAAGTGGCTGGCCACTTCTGTGCTTCAGGCAAGGGAAGGGACAGTAAAAGAAGACAGTGATATGCTGGCGAGAATGCGCAAGTTTCCTCGTTCGCCTCGCGCAGAATTGTCCTTGTCCCTTTCGGGCAATATCCAAATTTGTTTACTAGTCAGCCGTAATCGCACACACAGTTCAAGGACAAACGATTTTAAAGACATACTTGCCAGTAATGAAATGTACCCGATAGCTTCTTTTCTCGTCTGTTCGTCTCAATAACTGACATACGCAAAGATGCCGTTTACTCACAACATGGAAATATCAGCCATTACTTCGTTAGTGTACCGAAACGGAGCCATTCTCACCAATTTATGCCGCAAATGTAGTAGCCAATGTGTGCAGAACAAACTGTACACTGCCCACTGGGGCCGAGTAGCGAGTGTGTCAGTCGCACCAGCATATCCCTGTCTCATCCCTTCCCTTGCGTGAAGCACAGCAGTGGCCAGCCACTTGCACTCTCGCTCAGCAAATACGGCAACCTCGTCGATTTGAATCGCGGGCCCGGAAGTAACAAAGTAACCTCATTTTCTCGAAGGGAAAAATTTTCTCCGCCAATCCGATTGCGGCATCGTCTTTTACATAACACGCAGAGCGTCCCTGATTTTTTTGTTGGTATAATATAAGATACATCCTGCATATAGGATATATTGGGCTTCTAATATTAATATATGAAATATCTTACAAAAATAGTAAAAATCAAATCTGTAACAAAAGTTGGCTTTTAATTTGGTTTTGTTGAATGTTAATAAGAATCATATTGCAATAATGGCATATGCATAATTAGCTGTTATTGTGCGAGGGAAGTTCCAAACCTAAGTTTCTTCATCCCCCTCCTCCCTCCCCCCCCCCCCAGGGACCCTTTATTGCCAAACTGCCTTAGGCTACACAATGGCATTATGAACTATACATCTTGCACTATTTTTCGACATAGTCGACACCGGCATTCAGACTCTTGTCGTAGCGTGAAATCAGTTTGAAGAAACCACTCTGGTAAAACTCGGTGCCCTGCAATGCAAGGAATTGTCACACAGCCCGCTCCCCCTCAGCATTGCTGTGGAAGTGACGTCCCGAGAATGCAGCTTTCAATGCAGGGATCAGGTGAATGTCCGGTAGGGCAAGATCAGGACTATATACCGGATGATCTAATCGTTCCCATTCGAATCGACGAATCTGATCTCGTGTAAACCTTGCAGTGTGTGGTCGTGCGTTATCGTCTAAGTGCGCAACACAATCATCCAAGAGCCGTGGTCTCTATCATCGAATGGCGGAATTGAGGTTGGTGAAGGTGTTGCAGTAGCGTTGCGCATTGATGGTCCCTTCATGAAGAAAATCTAGGAGAATCACACCTTTTGCGGCTCAGAACACTGTGGTCATCACTTCTTCTGCAGAGAGTGCCACTTTGAATTTCTTCTTCACTGGTGAACTGGGATGCTTCCACATCATTGAGGTGGCCTTGGTATTAGGGGGTTAAGTGGTGCACCCATGTCTCATCGCCGTCGATGATTCTGAACAGGAACTCATTTCCCTCTCACGCGTACCGCATCAATTGATCGAGGCTGATGCCCATTCTTGCACTCTTGTGTTCCGTGGTAACGTTTCTCGGTTCCCATCTTGCGAACACTTATCGGTAACCCAACACATCATGGAACTTGTGATGGCCCGGGCACGACCAATACACAGTGTGGACGGCCCCTTATCAGTAGTCTTGTGTAGTTCGCGAACGAACTAGTTCGGAAGAGCGGGTCCCACAGACGAACTACCGAACTAGTTCCCAGATCCCTCGCTTGTTAGTTCGTTCGATCTTTTTCCGCTGACCGACTTGTAAGAGCGCGAGTGCGCGGGTCCACCGTAGCTCGTCAGCTCGTCACGTCACCACTCATTGCACAATCACATGCGCTTTGCTTCGTTCAGTCAGTTCAGTTGATTGAGTGTATCTATTGTTATCTATTTGGCGCGGCGATTGTTCAATGTTGGTTTATAATAATAACAGTTAAACACACCACTAGTGCTAACACGCTAATAGGTATTATCAGATTCCCGGCAGTTCGGTTTTTATATGACCACAGTAAGTTTAAATAATTGTTAACCCATAGCATTAGCACATTTGCGAGTATTATACGCTACATAAATTCCTTCTTCTTATTATTATTATTCTTCATGTGCCGTCTCCTCTAAGAAGGTTGGCGATCATCACAGCAATCCGGTTTTTGGATCTAGCAGCACTGAAAATTTCACTGGGACTACATTTGAACCATTTTTTTTAGGTTCTCCAACCAAGAGATCCTTCTTCTTCCTCGACTCCTTCTGCCCTAAACCTTCCCTTGAATAATTTCTTGTGGAAGACGATACCTGTCTCCTCTCATTATATGGCCAAGTATTGTAACTTTCTAATTTTGACACAGGTAATTATCTCCTTATCTTTACCTATCCTACGCAATATCTCAAGATTTGTGATTCTATCCATCCAGCTTACCCGTAAGATCCTTCGAAATGTCCACATCTCAAACACCTCGAGTCTGTTAATCATATCTTATTTGAGTGTCCAAGCTTCCATACCGTAGAAGAGTATCGAGAACACATAACACTTTAGCAACCTTAGTTTTAAATGTATACTAAGGTCTCTATTGCACAATACATTTCTCATTTGATTGCACTTCTGGCTTGTCCTATATTTGCCTTAATCTCTTGAGAGTGATCATTGGTAGCATAAACTATGGTTCCTAAATATCTGTATTTCTGAACTCTTTGAACTGCTTCACCTTTGATTATCAAATTTCCTGGATTATTATCCTTCGAAATTATGTGAAACTGGTTTTCTTAACATTTAGAGTTAAACCACTTTTCTCGCTGGCCTCTACCACTCTATTCGTCAACAGTTGTAGATCTACAAGGCATCCAGAGATTAGTAGAGTATCGTCCGCAAATCTTAAATTATTTACAAGTTTGCCATTCACCTTAATCCCTGATGTAACACCCAAAAGGGCTGTTTGAATTATGTCTTCAGAGTAGGTGTTGAATAATACTGGAAACATACACATCCTTGTCTCACCCCTCTTTCAGTTTTTATTTCATTTGATACCATGTCGCCTTCTCTTATTACTGCGGTCTACTGCGGTCTAATTATAGTAATGTTGGGTAATAATTTTCATATCCCTTCTGTCTAAATTTTTCTTCTGAGCAACTGAATCAGTTGATCATGTCGAATTTTGTTAAAGGCTTTATTATAATCCAGAAAACAAATATATTATTGGCTGATTCATTTCCAGACATCTTTGTGTGAGTGCTACAAAATAAAAACACTAACATGCATTTTTCTCCAGTTTTACAAAATACATACCTGTAAATGGGGTTACTTTGCACCACTTTTCCCGGTTTCGTGTACATTATTAAGTGTAACTACTGTTTAAAGCACTTCAATGACGCAAAAACAATTACATTTTGTTCCTGACTCAGTTCAGAATTTGATCATATGAATCACCTTCTGTTCATTTAAAAATTAATCTAATTTGATTCAAAGTCACCCCAGTGAGTGGGATACTTTGCACCACCACAATATGTCCTCTTTAAAAGTCATATAGAAGTCAAAGGTGCAATGTTACCCATATAAAACACAAGTGGATCACTCCTGCACGCTTCCAATTTATCGCGCCAAACATTTGGTTCTTGGAGTAAACAGGTGACAGAGACTGCCAAGGAGCATCCATGATAGCCAACGTAACTATTAAATTTGATATTTTGTAGTTTCAATGAGACCTGTGCAGATGGCAGTATGATCAATATTATTCCAATTTTTGTGCAAAGTAACCCCACAGGTGCAAAGTAACCCCATCTTACTGTAATCATTTTTATTCTTAAACTATACAAGTAGTTGACTAGAGACACGAGGTAAGAAGATAACTTACGGGTTTTGGAGCGTGGTTCTCGAGGTCCATCCACCGTCACCTTGATGGCCTTGTTGTAGGTGGCGACTTGTGGGGGCGACGAACCCAGTATGATCGTCAGCGTGAAGCTCTTCCCTGAAACAAGCAAGAACAGTTTGAAAATGGATGCCTTAGTTGAGATGAACGAACAAAAATGCTCACTTGACAAATTTCTGAATTACTGTTTGGGTTTCACTCATATTCCCGATTCTCCGTTCAGAATATAATTACGTAATTCACATACATTGCTATTATCTCAACTATGATCTCAGTGAAGGACGACAGTAGCGTTCTCTAGGATTTGAGTTAGAATACGGTACGTGTACAGCAGCATCGTCCAAGGTCGAGCCACACTGTGCAGACAGTATGCGTTTCGGAATAGCAGGTGTGCAAGGGAGTGGTCTGATCACGAATTGATAATGGAAGACACGAGTAGCATTGCTGGATACGTCCCTCCCATAATGCAAAAGCGCCGTTGTCTACGTGACCGACCAGGCAACACGCCTACCACGACTCGGCACTGTGCATTCACAGGTGTGCAGGTGTGCAACTTTGCACAGTGTGAGACACTCTGGACGCTGCTGGTCTACAGCGTCCCAATCCACTGACAGTGGATGAACCACCAGATAAGCCAAGCGGTCTTAGACTCGCTCCACAAACTCATTTGTTCTATACCCTAATACACACTTCTACAATCACCACAAGAACAACCGACAACAGTGGCTACGCTGGCTAAAGCGCAGCGTCAGGTCATGAGGCCAAGCTCTCTGCTGACTCGGTAGACGCGTGGGTTCAAGCCCCACCGTCGGCCGTCCTTGAAATGGTATTCCGTGATTTCCCCATTTTCAACACTTGGCAAATGCTGGGACGGCACCTTCTGATGGGCCACGGCCGCTTCCTTCCACATCCTTGCCCAGTTTCATTCATCTTCATCCATTCCATCTCTCATCCCGACGCACAGGTCACCCATGGGCGTCGACTAGAAAGACCTGCACTTGGCCTCTCAGGAGGCCACAACACAACAAAAAGAAGAAAACCACAAGAACACAGACCATAAGACAAAAGAAAAGGCAACAAACAATATCATGTTTTTTTTCTGTAGGATAAACGACCATACCAGCCACGATGGCCATGAGCGCTAACGCGCTAGCTAGTGCTTTGCTGGCATCGGTAGAGCGTGGAATCGAATCCCACCTTGGCCGTCCTGAAAGGTTTTCGTGGTTTTCGATTTTCACCACCCGGCAAATTCCGGGACAGTTCCTCTTAACCGGTCGCAGCACACTTCAGGCCACGGCTGACTCCTCCCCAATCTTCTACTGAATTACAAATACGCACACTTGTACAGATACCAAAATAACACATGTTATCATGTTAATTCTACATGCACCCAAGTAGGCCTACATGGGCTAAGTGACAACCATCCGGGTAATCTAATGTAAATTACACCTCCTGTTGCAATAAATGTTCCTTCGTTGAATTCAGCCACCCCACTGGCAGGATTTTGCAATCGTGGATGGTTAGTTGGTTGGTTGGTTGGTTGGTTGGTTGGTTCCTTAGTTTATGGGCTGCGACAACGCGGTCATGTAGCCCCGTTTACTTTGGGTGTGTGTAGAATTTGATTGATAACCGGTGTTAATTGTGATGGCTGTATTAGTGTGTGCTATCTGTAATTCAGGTAGAAGGACTACAGACGATTAATTTTTTCAAGTAGTTCCTACTTTTTCCACCAAATGCTACTATCCACGACACCTAGCTGCAGACGCGGCTACTAAATGGCATCGCAGTCAGCACCCGGTGGTGAACGTTGGAACTAAAATAGCGTTATCAAACTAACCTACAAATTTTTGCTTCCACAAGTGTAATTTTTGGAAGGTTCTTCTTCGTGCCATAAATCTAAGACATGGGACCACCGGCTTTACTTCCCCTCCGAAGGAAGGCATACTGAGGGATTTTTAACGCTCTTAAGAATCCGATGACTTCAGTTCGGTTTGGGCATAGAAGCTCAGCATACTACCAACTACGCCACCGAAGCCGCTAAAAATCTTGGCTGTCTCCCCGGAGATCAAAGTTTGACTCCTGGCTCTGCCAAGAAATTAAATCCTGGTCTGAGGACTGGGAACGAGGTAGACTCAGCCTCGTGATGTAAAACTGAGAAGGGGTGGGTTAGATACCCACATCAGCTATCAGGGAAGTAGTTTTACGTGGTTTTCCACTTTTATTCCAGACAAATGCCGTGATGGTTCGTAACTTAAGGCCACGGACGTCTCCTTCCCAGTCCTCACCTGAATTGCATATATACAGTACACATTACTTATTATTTATTTATTTATTTATTTATTTAGTGCATGGCGTTTAGTGCCGGGAGTGTCCGAGGACATGTTTGGTTCGCCAGAGGCTGTAGCTGCTTCAAGCGGACACCCATGGGATGAGCTACAAGTTCCGTTCAATTTCAAGTAGTTCCAACTTTCACAGCCAGATGTCACTGCCAACTAGTGGTGAACGTTGGAACTTTGATAGAGCGTTTCAACGAAATCTAACCTAGAAATTTAGCTTTGCACAAGTTTTGTTAGTGGAAGGATATTTTACATGCCATAAATCTATGACATGGGACCGCTGGATTTACTTCCACACCGAAGGAAGGCATACTGAAGGATTATAACGCTCTTAAAAATCCGACGACTTCGGCCAAATTTGAACCCGCGATCTTTGGCACACCAGTTCAGCATGCTACCAACTACGCCACCGAAGCCGCTTACACATTACTACAGACACCACACTAATACAGGTTGTCAGGCACATTCTATACACACCCAAGTACATGGGGTTAGATAACCACGATGGCCATGCCCTTCAAATGAAACTACAACAACAACAGATGATGTAAGACGGAGCATATTGCAGTGATTCTTGCCAGAGTCATGGATGGTCTACTTTATATCGCTCACCAAACCACGGCCCACTCAACAATTCATACAGCGCTACAGTTATAACTGCTTGGGGAAATCGCGTGTTTTGTGGCGTACCAAGAAATGAGATCGAGAACAAGGAAATGCTAAAAAGTTATGGAGGCCATGAATTTTCTACAACGACGCCTCAGTTCATCCAGGTATAGTCAGTTCCGAGGGACGAAGGCTTATCTCCAAATAGAATGCAGGCAATCTTATTTGTGATTTAGGTGACTTGACGATAATTTCTATCTAAAATAGCCATCAGTGTATCCGAGCACACTCAGTCACTCTCCACAAATGTCGTGGGTTCGAATCCCCATTCTGACAGTTACTACACTGATTTGTTTCCTGAGTTCCTGCTCTTTCATTTCAGTGCTTGGAAAGTACGTTGTCGATTCATTTAGGGGCAAACCGCAGCGTAGCCGTGTTCACCAAATCATGTCCCACTGCCGTGGGGGCAGTTGAAAGTCCGGAGATTGGAGGTTCGAATCCCAGTACTGTGAATGGCTATCTTGAGAGGGATTTTACCCGGTTTTTCCACACTCATTCCAGGCAAATGCTGGTATAGTACCTTACCTACCCCATCATCAAATTAAAACAGGTTGTCAGACAAATACAACACACACCCAACAACACGGGGCCGAAGGCAAAAATATCCGAAGCCCCTAAAATCAATTAAACCAAAACAAACATTGTTTTCATGTAGCCCCGTGTACTTGTGTTTGTGTGTGAAAACTGATAACCTGTGTCATTTATGTGGCTATAGTGTTTGTGTATTTGCATTTGGACCTTGTATTTGGGTATTTTAAAAATATCTCCGCATTCGACTGTTGCTGAGGTAAGACTAAAACCCATATATTCTCAGTTTTGCCTCATGAGGTTGAGTAGAGCCCGATCAAGCTCTCAGACCAGAATTAAATTTCTTTGCAGAGCCGTAATGTCGGGAGGTGGTCAAAAGTACGTTATTCCATACCTTAGAGATTCCACCCTTTTCCTTGAACCACAATAACTAAAGTTACATATATTTTTGAAGCCCCCATAAAAGATAGAGTTTATCGGACATTTTCAATGGAGACAGACCGATCGTCCAAGCGACCGCTAACTTAGGACTAATTAAATAAATAAAGAAAGAAAGAAAGAAAGAAAGAAAGAAAGAAAGAAAGAAAGAAAGAAAGAAAGAAAGAGTCAAGGAAAGGAACCGTCCCGGCATTTTCCTGGTGGTGAAAATCAGAAACCACGAAAACTATTTTGAGACGGCCAAGCTGGGATTTGAACCTACGTGAGCCACGAGCATTCTCGGCCACCATGGTCGTTTTCACATAGGGATGTACAACATTACTGTCATAGAAATTTGAGAGAAATAATGAATGGTAACAAATGGGAACACTGGACGAAGCGTAGCTTATAACGGAAACCAATGAGTGGTAACTAGCCGGAAAATGTAAGTGAAGTACCGGTATTCAATATTTTGTGTTGTTTGTAGACATACCCTATTAAAAGTCAAGAGGAGTTATGCCAGGGAGAGTTCGTTGAGAAAAGTTCCAATAAATTAAACATCCAACAGGCAACATTGAGAATGGCAGAAGTGTCGTAGCAACCCTCAGCTGCCCTTACATCAGGACTGCAACCTTCAGAAAATGAAGAGATTAAAGTCCAGAAACCAATCATGGAAGCTAGGTGAGAAGCTCCTGGAAACATATTTTGATGCTGATGAGATCTGGCATGAAGATTGGACCTCTTCAAATCCTGACCGCCTGGGTTTAATCCATCATCCTTGTAGAGCTCCTCCTGGTTTCGACTTACCGAGAAGGGAATGGACATCTCTAAACAGAATCAGGACAAATCATGGCAGGTGTAAATTCTGGCTTCACAAGTGGGGAAGTTCTGAAGACCCATTCTGCGACTGTGACAATGTGCCTCAGACCATCCAGCACGTTGTTTATGGACTGCACAAAAAGAAGATTCAATGGATCTGTTCAAGAACTACAAACTTCCTCTACAGAGGCAGTGGACTGGCTGAAAAGTCTGGGCATTAAGTTTTGAATGTTGACCTGTAAATAATCTCTATATATATAAAAATGAAAGTTTGTCTGTTTTTTCTGAATTTCCACGGAAATTTGCGTTATTTGCGCCTTTCAGACTGTTTTATGACGGATGCGCGCAAAAATAATTTTTTTGTCTGTCTGTCTGTCTGTCGGTCTGTTTGTTTGTTTGTTTGTCTGTGGACAATTTTGTGTCCTTATAACTTGAGAACGGCTGGGTGGATCAACGTAAAATTTGATACAGATATCCATCAGAAGCACCCCACTAATCACTGATGTAACTCTTCTCCGTACCTCTCATAAAAGGGGGTTGGTTGGTTCTTAAGTGTAGGGGCTGCGACAACGCGGTCATCTAGCCCCGTGTACTTTGGGTGTGTGTAGAATCTGTCTGATAACCGGTGTTAATTGTGGTGACTGTATTAGTGTGTGTTATCTTTTTTTTTTAATTTAAGTACTGCAACTTAGAATTTTTCAAATAGTTCCTAATTTTGCCGCCAAGCGCCACCGTCAACGACTACTAGGCCAAGTTCAGAACTTAACTCCTAGACGCCACCGCAGTCGGCTCTTGGCAACGAACATAGAAACCAAAGAGCGTTGTTTACATTCTTAACCTATCCAACTTAGCTTCACACAGGTGCAATTAGTGGAAGGTTCTTTAACATGCCATAAATCTATGACATGGGACCGCCGGCTTTACTTCCACTCCGAAGGAAGGCATACTGAGGGATTTTTAACGCTCTTAAAAAATCCGACGGCTTCGGCCGGGTTTGAACCCGCTATCTTGGGCATAGAAGCTCAGCATGCTACCGACTACGCCACCGAAGCCGCCTACCCCCTTAAAATATATGCTGAAATAGGCGTAGAAGGACGAGACAAAGCTTATTTTCAACCCCTCGATGTGAGAAACAAAACTCCCGAAAACTGCATGTTAAGGCCCTAAAACCAAAAGTTTTTGAGATATTCCCAGAAAACTAATTTCATTTAATAATTTATTGAAAGAATGCAAGCCGGTAACCATGGCAACAAAATCTCAGAGGACCATCTATTTCTGTAAGACGCATTGCAATTCCATTTATTACATTTCTGTGAAGTTTGCAAACGGCTATAAGGTTATCACGGAATCAAATTAAGCTGTAAAATTCATCAATACGTAGGCTATAATGCGCTTAAGGGAGTTAAGGGTACACTAGAATTTTGTCACGCGATTTTCACGTGCGGGTGTGGTAAGGAAGGTCTTTTATATCCCTATCACTATATTGTATTTATTATATTATCATTATTATTATTATATTATGGCATACAACGACGAGACAAATCTCATTATTAGCCCATCGGTGGCAGAAACAAAACTCGAGGGTTCCCGAAAACTACATTTAAGGCTCTAAAACCAACAGTTTCTGAGATATTCCCAGAAAACTAATTTAATTTAATAAACTAATGAAGGAATGCAAGCCGGCAACAATGACAACAGGTTCTCAAGAGAAGACATCCAACTTTCCATCTAATTCTGTAAAAATCAATGCCACTCCACTATTATATACTGCTCAAAAAAATTAAAGCACCACTTTTTTCAAAGGCCACCAAATTTTGAAAAGTTGACCTACAAGCTCGAAATCTCAGTATGACGTTTGTCCTGACGCCTACCAAGCATATGCTTCAGCACAACTCCCCAACTTGAGTAGTTTCGGGGTAGCACCCCGAAAACCAGCCCATTTTCGAAAACCGCAAATTGAAGTTTGCGAAAAACGCTGCAGGACTTGTCGCAGGTTGCCAAAGCAGTCTAAAATGATTGAGTCTTGCTCTTAAAGGTTCCACAAACACGTAGAAATCGTTAAATTTGACGTTTGGTCATTTTCAACCCCCTTCATCATCCCCTAAACATGGACTACCACTGGGGGCGTCTGAGAAGGTACCGGGTGTGTTTAACCATCTGAAAACATGCACACCGTCCTCAGTTGCTGATTGCAGTAAGTTCTTAAGGCCTCCGGCAATGTCCACACCCCCTAACACCCTCAACTGGCATGGGACCAAACCACCCCCTCTCGATTCACCCCTAAGGAAGGTTTTAATCGAGATGTTTATCAGTGCTGTGAATGCGGGGCTCTTCCCCTACCGTTTCAAAAAAGGAGCCGTGCCTTTGTCACCACCCCTTCCCCTGCAACCCCCGTTTGTATGATTTTTCGAATCAGGCCCTTTTTAAGGGCTGAAACGAGGTCTTAATCGCTGAAAGGGCTGTAAAGGTCCTTAGAAGTAGTGGTGACACGAAATCAACCCCTTCCGATCGATGATTGACATTCCGTCCCCCAAATTCGAAATTTTTGCACCCCCAACCCTCCCTGTCTGGACGCGTAACGCGTCATGGCAGAGTTTTCAGAGTTGGATGGAAATGAAGCTTATGGCCTGCAATGGAGCCCAAAACAGCAGGTTGGATAGAAATTCATCGGTAGGTTGGGAAACGGGACCAAAATTTTTCAAAAAAGTGTACGGCCTACAGTAAGTACGCCCTTGCATAGGCAACCCACATCACGTCCGTGCGTGTGGATTGCCTATGATCGGCAATAGGTTACAAAGTTTGGCAATGAGAGAAAAATGACGTGATGTGGGTTGCCTATGCATTGGTGTACTTACTAGAGGCTGTTAATTTTTTGAAAACTTTTTGGTCCCGTTTCCCACCCTACCGATGAATTTCCATCCAACCTGCTGTTTTGGGCTCCATGTCAGGCCATAAGTTTCATTTCCATCCAACTCTGAAAACTCTGCCATGACGCGTTACGCGTCCAGACAGGGAGGGTTGGGGGTGCAAAAATTTCGAATTTCGGGGACGGAATGTCAATCATCGATCGAAAGGGGTTGATTTCTTGTCACCACTACTTCTAAAGACCTTTGCAGCCCTTTCAGCGTTTAAGACCTCGTTTCAGCCCTTAAAAAGGGCCTGATTAGAAAAATCATACAGACGGGGGTTGCAGGGGAAGGGGTGGTGACAAAGGCACGGCTCCTTTTTTGAAACGGTAGGGGAAGAGCCCCGCATTCACAGCACTGATAAACATCTCGATTAAAACCTTCCTTAGGGGTGAATCGAGAGGGGGTGGTTTGGTCCCATGCCAGTTGAGGGTGTTAGGGGGTGTGGACATTGCCGGAGGCCTTAAGAACTTACTGCAATCAGCAACTGAGGACGGTGTGCAGGTTTTCAGATGGTTAAACACACCCGGTACCTTCTCAGACGCCCCCAATGGTAGTCCATGTTTAGGGGATCATGAAGGGGGTTGAAAATGCCCAAACGTCAAATGTAACGATTTCTACGTGTTTGTGGAACCTTTAAGAGCAAGACTCAATCATTTTAGACTGCTTTGGCAACCTGCGACAAGTCCTGCAGCGTTTTTCGCAAACTTCAATTTGCGGTTTTCGAAAATGGGCTGGTTTTCGGGGTGCTACCCCGAAACTACTCAAGTTGGGGAGTTGTGCTGAAGCATATGCTTGGTAGGCGTCAGGACAAACGTCATACTGAGATTTCGAGCTTGTAGGTCAACTTTTCAAAATTTGGTGGCCTTTGAAAAAAGTGGTGCTTTAATTTTTTTGAGCAGTATATTTCTGTGAAAGTTTGCAAATGGCTATAAGGTTATCACGGAACCAACTTAGACTGTAAAATTCATCAATGCGCATAAGGGGGTCAAGGGGTACCCTAGAATTTCTTCACGTTATTTACACGTGTGATATGTCGTACAGACTTTTATCTCCAAACAGCAACATTATTTTCAAAATATACTGAATTGAAATAGTATTTTTTTTTGTGGCTATTAGGAATTTGGGCCATTGGAGGCTAAAAAAACTGAATATTCATGCACCACAAGCCTTTATAAATTGTTAAAGGTGTCTTCCTGTGGATGGGGACTTTACACAACCGTGAGGGTCAGTCTTTATGTGAGGTGTATTGCGTTTCGTCTACGAGGTTTTCAATTTTATTTTCACGTCAGGAAGTACACGTTATGTGAATTTAGATTGAGCACATTCTAACTTTTTTTTTTCGACAAACGGGTTCATCGTAAGGATGATTTTGATTGAAACTGTGTGGTTGATATATCCATATTCAGTCATCTGGGTGATATGTTGTAGGTTGGTTGGTTGGTTGGTTCCTCAGTTTAGAAGCTACAACAACGCGTTCACGTAGCCTCGTGTGTGTAGAATCTGTCTGATAACCGGTGTTAATTGTGATGGCTGTATTAGTGTGTGTTATCTGTATTTCAGGTAAGGACTGCAGACGATCAATTTCCAGTAGTTCCTACTTTTGCTACGAAATGCTACCCTCAACGACACCTAACTGTGGCTTGGCTACTAGATGCCTTCGCAACCGGCAAACTTTGGAACTAATAGAGCGTTAATCAAATCTAACCTACAAATTTAGCTTCACACAATTCTGGTTAGTGGAAGGTTCTATTACATGCCATAAATCTATGACATGGGACCGCCGGCTTTACTTCCCCTCCAAAGAAAGGCATACTTAGGGATTTTCGGCCTTTCTGTGTATCTTTATGTACGCCTATAACTCGTGTTCGTATGTTTGGAGCATCGTAAAATTAGGTATCCATGAGAGTCAATACACCAATTATTTATAAAACTCTTCACCGTACTTCTCATAGAAGGATTGGTATAGGAAAAAACTTTTCAAAATACATGGTAAAATAGGCGAAATATAAAAATTATCCTAGAAGGACGACCAAAGCATATGTTGCGCTTTTCAATGTGAGACACAAAATTCGGGAGTCTATTAAGAGTCTCCGAAAACCACATTTTAAGGCCCATAAATTAACACTGTGTGTGATATTCCCAGAAAACTAACTTCGCTTTGATAAACTTATGAAGGAATAACAAGCCCCTAACCATCGCAACAGTAGCTCAATTGATAACGTCTGGTTATTAATACCGAAGGCCGTTCGAAGAGCGGGTACTTCTGCTAGTTCTATATATAATTGTAAGGTATATGTATTTATAATGTGTCCTTGTTTTGCCAAGCGATATAAATAAATAAATAAATAAATTGATCAGTCATTAGACTGATTTGATGCAGCCCTCCATACCTCCCTGTCCTGAGCTTATTATTTCATTTCTACATAGCTACCACACCTTACATCCGAGGTAATCTGTCTAGCATATTCTAACATTGGTCTACCACTACAGTTCTTGTCCTCGACCCTTCCTTCCATAACTAATTTTATTAATCCGGGGTGCCTTAGTATGTGTCCCACCAACCTATCTCTTCACGTCACTAGGACTCTTTAGAAATATTTCTCGTATCCCACGTCTTCAATTGTTATTCTATCTACCCATCTAATCTTCATCATTCTTTCCCAAACCCACAAATCAGACGCTTCTATTCTGCTCTTTTCTGCTGAACAGTTGAAGATTCACTACCATAGATTGATACGCTCCAGACAAAGGCTTTCAAAAATTACTTTCTAATACCTTATTCTATATTTCATACACAAATATCTAGGCTATTTATTTTCCGTAAAATAGCTTACCTTACCTATGCTAACCTACATTTGAAAATCGTTACGGTTTCAGTGGCGTAGTCGGTAGCATGATGAACTGCTATGGCCAAGATCGCGGGTTTAAACCCGACCGAAGTCGTCGGATTTTTAAGAGCTTTAAAATACTTCAGTATGCCTTACTTCGGAGGGGAAGTAAAGCCAGAGGGCCCATGTCATAGATTTATGGCGTGAAAGAGAACTTACCACTACAAATGGTTATGTTTAGCTAAATTTGCAGGTTATTTGGTTAGAAACACTCTATAAAGTTCCAACGTTCACCGCTAGGGTTCAGTGACAATGGCATCTCTGGTAGGCAAACCTTGAGGTTGAACTTGTTGGGGAGCCTACGGACGATCACTTAAAATAACCTGCTATGGCCATTGGCTGCAATTCAAATATAATATATTCTGTTTGCCTCGTGCATCACTGATTATTTTGCTTTCCAAGTGGTCGCCTCGTTGCGTAGTGGCTAGCACTCTTGGCTATCACCGCGGAGGCCCAGGGATCGATTCCCGGCTCCGCCAAGAAAATTGATTCTGATCTGAGGTCTGGAACGGGATACACTCAGCCTTGTGAGGCAAAACTGAGAACAGGCGGGTTCAATTCCCACCTCAGCCTCCTATAATGGTTTTCCGTGGTGCCCCACTTTTACTCCAGATGAATGCCGGAATGGTTCTTAAATTAAGGTCAAGGCCGCCCCCTTCCCAATCCTCATCTGAATTACGACTACACACACTTATACAACCATCACATTAACACAGGTTATCAGACAAATTCCACACGCACGCGTACACATATCAAAGTACACGGGGCTACATGACCAAGCTCTCACAAAGCACCTAAATGAATCTACAACAATAACAGTTTCACAAGTAGCAGAATTATCCTACTTCCCTTCGCTTTACTGTACACCTGCCAATGCGGTGTTTCTGATTTTTCCGGCTGCATTGAATACCAAGTACAAAGAATTTTTTACAGTATGCTCAAATGGTTGAGTATCTTTCGACCTGCATGTATTATGTGTCCGGGACGGCTTCTGTGGTGTAGTTTGTAGCATGCTGATCTACTATGCCCAACTTCGCGGGTTCAAATCCGACCGAAGTCGTTGGAATTTTTAAGAGCGTTAAAAATCCCTCAGTAGGCCTATGCGTTACTTCCGAGGGGAATTAAAGCCGGTGGTCCCATGTCATAGATTTATGGCATGTTAAAGAACCTTCCACTAATTACATTTGTGTGAAGCTAAATTATAGGTTAAACTTGACTAACACTATTAGGTTCCAACGTTCGTCGCCAGGAGCCGACTGCGGTGGCATCTAGTAACCAAGTTCTGGAGTGGTAGTCGTTGACGATGACGTTTGGCGGCAAAAGTAGCAACTACTTGAAAAATTCAATGTCTGCAGTTCTTACTTGGATTAAAAACAGATAATACACACTAATACAGCCATCTTAACACCGGTTATCAGACAGATTCTACACACACCCAAAGTACACGGGGCTACATGACCACGTTGTCGCAGCCCCTAAACTGAGGAACCAACCATCTTACGACCTGCCTGTATTATGTGCCCGATAACGATCTAAAATTAAGTCAGATAATGGCAGGTCTAGCTTTTGCATAACGTGAATGTCCGAGGTTTCCACGCGGTGTGAGATCCAAACCGCGAGGTCAAATTCGTAAGAAATGAATACGAAAGAAATAACAGAACAGAAAACAGGTTGGTGGAGAGGGGATTGGCTGTGAATTATTGAAAAGTTGGCTGCACAGGCTAGAAAATGAGTGCGAGTGCGACAGAAGATTGAGATTGGAATGTTTTTAAAAACCGCTGTGTTATGAATTATGGGTAAGCCGTGTATGTTATTGGAGTGTACAATACCACACACATACATCCATTCACACGCCAGAGCAAACTAA
Source organism: Meconema thalassinum (assembly GCA_946902985.2). Lineage (NCBI taxonomy): Eukaryota > Metazoa > Arthropoda > Insecta > Orthoptera > Tettigoniidae > Meconema > Meconema thalassinum. The sequence goes on from OX336388.2 coordinate 926,527,238, forward strand.
TGAATATTTATGTGGAAATATGCACATCCAGTATCAAACAATAAAAAACGTACACTACGAGACTGAATGCATTTAATCCAGAGTGGAATGCATTTTCGTGTGGAAATGACAGGGGGAGGGGGTTAAAATAGATTATGAAACAATTACGATAACACGCTTTTAAAATGAGGCAGTGTAATAAATTAGGGGGGTGTTGTTTCCCTCTCCATCAATGACCGGGTGACCACGCTAATGGTGTCTGTCTGTCTGTCTGTCTGTCTGTCTGTCAGGCTAGCGTCGCCGACTGATGGCTCGTCGTCTCTATACTCAGTCCCTGGGGTCATATTGTTTACTTCACCTCATGACATTGCGACTAGCATTATTGGCAATCAACGCAGTAGTATGGGTTCAATTCTCGTCTCTGCCAAGAGATTTAACTCTGGTCGGAGATTTGAAACAATCTACGGGTCTGTGTCTTCTTTCTACAAAGATCACGTAACAGATCAGTTCAAATTATTAGACAAAACACACAAATTTCCCCATGCCTGAGGCTCACCGACTGACCTCTGTACGACTGCGAAACCGGAACTGACCGGCCAAAAACCGTGGCGTGAGCTGTACATAGCCTACTGTATTGTACATATCATAACCCAAAGGCGCCTACCTATAAACATAGATTTAATAACCTAAGTGTAAAGGAATGTAGAGATTTGAAGCCATACTTTTCAGTGTTGCCTATACAAATTACCAGCTGTAGCTTTTCAGTCGGTCAACACGCCCCATTTAATTGTTTTTTTTTATTTTATCGTATGGCTTTTAGTGCCGGGAATATCCGAGGACATGTTCGGCTCGCCTGAGTCTGTAGCTGCTTCCAGCGGACACCGTAAAGGGTGAGCTACAAGTTCCGTTCAATTTCAAGTAGTTCCAACTTTCACCACCAGATATCAATGATACCTAGTGGTGAACGTTGGAACTTTGATAGAGCGTGATAATTAACTAATACAAGTATTTATTTGAGGAGTGTATTTACACCCACCCATTCATTGGGCACAACCATGTTTACCGAAAGAAATGCTACAAATGACAATAAATGTTAAGGATCTGATGATCGCTTGACGATCAAAACAGGTCATCCAAGTATATTTACTATTCTCATGTATATTTAGCCTATTTTCATTTCTGAAAAGATAGGTTTGTGAGATCACCTTTTGTCCGTGTGTGTGTGTGAACGTGTGTGTGCGTATGTGTGAAATAAAATCTAAACGGCTGGAGAGATTTCAATGAAACTAGGTAAGTTCATAGTACTATTATGTCTGACCTCGACCGTGCCCCTCGAAGTTTATTACGTCTCACCACTCCAACATGGCGGCCGTGCGAAATATTTCTATATCTCCGAAACTACAGTATTACTCAAATCACCCTGAAATTATTTACGGTAATAAAGGACACTACTAGATGTTCACCTATCTAACATTCAAAAGCCTGTTAACTACAAAACAAACATGGTGGCCAAGCGAAGTTGAAACATTTAAATTGACTTTTCTCGCGATTTTACCAAGCTAATGCAGTGAAACATCGTACAGCAAATGTTTATACACATTGTACTGCAATGCACTGGCATCTAATTTAGTTCCATTGTTCTCATAACCTCAATATGGCGGCTGTGCGACATTTTAAAATTAAGTTTTTATTTCTTGTGTCCTAATGCGATCGAAGTCAAGGTTTGAATAATGAACCTAAGCAATAATCGTCATCTAATAGTACATAACTCTATGGCCTACATATAACATAATCCAACATGGCCACCATCCGATATATTTAGACAGTTCTCAATATCTACGAACCTATTACAGCATAAAACTGAAATGTTGTATGTTTATAGAGGCAATTAACATGAGTAGGATATATGAAAATAGGCTGTTTAGTTCTTCACGGAACTTTTTTTTTAGGATGAAGAAACCACCCTTTACAATTGTGTTGACTCACAGGAAAACATTAAATTTCGAACGTAAGGGTAATATTTTCCTATGAGAAAGGTAACCGCAAGAGAATTGCTCGGTTGTACTCGACCTGTAGGCTATATCCGCATGGGACTGGGAGTCGAGACGAGCGTTATGGGAAAGATTGGAAGCAAACGGCGGTCCGAACATGTCCTCGGACACTCCCGGCACTTAAAGCCATACGATAAATAAATAATAAATAATTCATTTGAACTGTTGCAACCTGTAAATTTCAAAACTCGTTTATCCTATTGTTGGGAACAGTTTCTGAAATTCGTTCATCATCGAAATTTAATGCTTTTCAGTGGATCAACCTTCTCCAGATTGTAGTCCTGACCAATGGGGATCACGGTCAACCAGAAGGAGGAGGGGACATTTTGGGGCTAGAGGTAGTATATGAAACAATTAAAATAACATCGTTTTAAAAGGATGTAGTGTAATAAATTAGTGGGGGTAGTTCTCCCTCTCCAACATCGATCCGGTGACCACTCTAATGGTGTCGATCAGTCTGTCTGTCACGATAGTGTCGCCAGCTGATGGCTCGCCTGAAATTCAGATCTCTTCTTACCGAAGCCTCTCAATTCCAAGTGTTTACAATTTCACCACTACCCATCTCAACTCCAGTTTAGAAGCAACATCTTCTAATGTTAGATAAAAAATATTTATGTATTTGGAATTCTAATTTTAATCAAATTTATTGCAAGGATATCCACTTTTATTCTATTAATGTTAAATGCAATTAATTTGAATGATGAAAAAAATATCATTGAATATCGAAACATGTTCGTTTAAATAATAGTCTAATCATAATTATAATCAACACAACACCTCTTCTCCTGTCCACTGTGCCCGTACAGCTGCAAAATATTGACGTGACTGAAGCTAATTCAAGTGCTATCGAAGTTGCTAAGTTCAGGGCAGAAACTGTTTGAAGTCGTTTGTTGAACACATAGCCTACTTGTGTACATTTTATGTTTTGTACTTCTGACACGAATAAATAATAATAAATAATAATAATAATAATCTCCTGAGCTGATTAAATGAAAAGGCACAACCAAGTGGCCAAAATAATGCGCCTACACCTTGCTCAAAAGCATTTATTATCTGATAATATTTTGCCTTACTATCAGTATGTTCCTGACGCCGTTTTGGAAAATCCTAGTCACAAGTTGTTATGGGACCGGTCAGTTATTACTGATAAAACCATACCATCAAACCGGCCAGATAACGTTCTTGTGGACAAGGTGCAGAAGAGAACCTTCCTAATTGATATTGCAGTGCCCAATTCCCATAATCTGCAACAAACCTGCTGTGATAAGATCACCAAATATCTGCCTTTGGCTGAGGAAATACGGCAAATGTGGAGACAGGAAAGTGTAGTGGTTCTGCCCATAGTAATTCCTTCTACCGGCATCATCCCCAAATCATTGGCTCGCAATCTACAAATATTGGGAATACATCCTGGTCTACATATCACCATGCAGAAGGCCGTCATCTTGGAGACCTGTTCCATTGTTCGCTCGTTTCTCAATGTGCCGCCTTAAGAGATTTAACCATACCGTCTTGCAAACAAGCCGACGATATGTTGATATGTCCCACTTATGTGGTGAAATGAATTTAGAAATAATAATAATAATAATAATAATAATAATAATAATAATAATAATAATAATAAACTACATATTAAGTTGCAGCCAATGGCCATAGCAGGGTATTCTAATTGAACGCCCGAAGGCTCCTCATTAAGTTCAATTTCAAGTAGTTCCAACTTTGGATACCAGAGATGCCGCTGTCACTGACACCTAGCGGCGAACGTTGAAGCTTGATAGAGTGTTTCTAATCAAAAAACCTACAAATTTAGCTACAAATCACAAATTGTAGTGGTAGGTTCTTTTACATGCCATAAATCTATGGCATGGGCTCGCCGGCTTTACTTCCCCTCAGAAGGAAGGCATACTAAAGGTTTTTAACGCTCTTAAAAAATCTGACGTCTTCGGCCAGGTTTGAAGCCGGGATCTTGGACATAGCACTTCAGCATGCTACCGACTACGCCACCGAAGCCGTTGTTTAAATAATAATAATAATAATAATAATAGACTACATATTTTAGTAATGACAAGTCATAAACATTTACTCAGATAATTAACTAAAATTTGCAAATTGGGAACCGGAATCGAATAAAATATTGTGGTGGGGAAAGGTAGACTGTAAATGCTAAAGATCTGGTACTGAACACTGCTGCTTTGACTGCTTGCTATTATTCCGAGGCTGGAATTAATCCACACTCTCAATTTGATACTTGCACTGAGAAGTTAAGCCAATCCAGCCCACTTTCTGCAACGTGAAACTCACTTGAGGCTTGCCGAGTGTAGCCGATGTGTGCTCGGTGGTAAGAACTCACCACCGGAACTACTCCCCCGCAAGCTATCTCGTTTAAAATTCTCCCAGAACACATAACCATGTTAAGTATGCATATAAACATGGCTATGCATTTAAATGCACATTTTAAAAAAGTGTTCAATTTCCGTTCTGAGACGAAGATGGTAACGACACTTTAGTGACTGGAGAGATGTTCCTCTACTGGTTGACTTGCATCAGTCTGTACTGCGAGTCTATAAGATATCACTAATAATAATATTAATAATAATAATAATCTTCTTCTTCTTTTCCTTCAGCGTTTGTCCCGCGCGCCTGCGGGGTCCGCTACATGGATCCGTTGTCACCATTTCGCTCTGTCTCGGGCTGCATCTGGATGGATGTTCACGCTTTGGAGGTCTTTATGAAGCGTATCAGCCCAACGTTGTTTAGGTCGTCCTTTAGGTCTTCTGCCGACGACTTCAAGTGTGTATCCCGTCTTGGCAATAGAGTCATCATCGGCCCACAAAACATGTCCAAACCAACGAAGTCGGCTCTCACGCATCTTGTCTTGGATCGGTGCAACTCCAAACTGTTTTCTGATGCTGTCATTGGAAACGTGTTCTAACTTAGTGAGGCCCGCTGTCCATCTCAGCATCTTCGTTTCCATTACATTTAGGCGGCGTTCTGTCTCGACTGTAGTCGGCCAGCACTCACAACCATACAAGGTGACAGTACGATAGAATTTTGATTTTAAATGATCTTTCATCCTTCGGTCGCAAGTGACTCCGGTTGTTGTTCGCCACTTCATCCAGGCTGCCTGAGTTCTGGTGACCTCTTCGGTGAGTCGGCCATCAACAGTGATTGTGGAACCGAGGTACTTAAATTTACTCACACGCGTCAGATCTTCACCATTGACCGTGATGGTTCCCATTTCATGTCTATCTGATGTCATGTACTCAGTTTTCTTCAAGTTAAGGCGCAAACCATGTTGCACCAACCAGTCACACCATTCTTGAGTTTGGCTTTGCAGATCAAGCTTGTTTTCTGCTGCCAGCATCATGTCATCAGCATAAAGTAGGGTCCATGGTAATGGCCGGTGCAGGTCAACTGTCACGGTGTCCATAACTAGAATGAAAAGAAGCGGTGATAATGCAGAACCTTGATGGACACCGACTGTGATGGGGAAGTCCTTGGATTGTCCTGAAGTTGTACGGACGTAACTTCTTGGCTGTGCATAAAGCAACTGCACCCAGTTAATAAGCTGCTCTGGCACATCATGTTTTCGGAGTGCTTGCCAGATGAGACTGTGAGGCACTCGATCAAAGGCCTTTTCGAGATCCAGGAATGCTAGATGCAGTGGCTTGGCTTTCTCATGATATTTCTCGACTAATAGTCTTAATAATAATAATAACCATTAATCACCAAGTAAGGGAATATCGCTCAAGTAGACAAATTTAAATATTTAGGTGAAATTATAGCACCAACTGGGTGCTGAAAAACGCACTAAAAATTTGAGCTCCATGTTGGATATCTTGGAAGGTATGCATGGGAGCTATTCAAAAATTGACACACATGTAGGTAGCACTATTTCAGTTTAATTTCCAGGAGGCCCTACATGAAAGTGCTGCCAAAATAATTTTAAGCCTTCTGATTGGTCCAATGTTTAAATGCCTATAACTTCTACACAATCAATTGGATTTCAACCAAAATTTGTATGTAATATGTGTACATAAACAGATATGACTGAGCGTGTTCCTAAGAGCCACCAGGGCTGCCAACTGTTAATAATTGAACTCTCTATTCTTTTATCCAAATACCAATATATCGGCAAGTATGCAAGCCAACAGCTTTAAACTATGCACACGTATAGTACCTGGCATTTTAGATTAATTTTGGAGTAACTTATATACTTCAGTTCTATCAACATGACTCTAAACCTGCTGATAGGACCAATTTTTAAATACATGTAACTTCTATACTAACAGTTGGATTTCAACCAAATTTCGTATGTGCTATGTGTAATATAACAGATATGACTATAAGTATTCTTAAGAGAAATCAGGGCTGCCAACTGTTAATAAATGCTGTCTATATTTTTTTACCCTAATATCAATATATCAGGAAGTATGCAAGCCAACAGCCCTATACTTTGCACACGTATAGCAGCTGACATTCTAGATTAATTTGGAATAATTAATATAAGTCAGTGCTGCCAACATGATTCTATGCCTGCTGATAGGACCAGTTTTAAAATACATGTAACTTCTATACTAACAAATGGATTTCTTCCAAAATTGGCACAACAAGATATCATATTATTTCCGATTATTTCTAACCAGCACACGCTTGACTTTGTTGCCAACTTGCTTTTACGCGTGCTGATAGATCCAATGTCTAAGTGCATGCAACATGCATTGGACTTCAACCAAATTTTGTATTCTGTACCTTAAGAGACGGAACTAAGAATATATTCAGTCACCAGGGCTGCCAACTGTAGTGCTCTATTAGGCTACATTATACCAGGAATATTTCAAACTAATTAGACATTTCGATATTACCGACTTAATGTCGTCATTATTCTAGATAGGTTCATATACTGGAGAATAATCATTGGCATGAAAAGTAGGCTCTTTAGTTCGTCACGGAACTTCTTGTTTCTTTTTTTTTGTGTTGTTTCATTTTCAACTCTAGGCAAATGCTGCGACGGTACCTTACAATAAGACATGGCAACTTCCCTCCAACTACTTGCCCATTTACTTTCATCTTTATTCATTTCATTTCCCATTAACTCCTCTGATGAGGTTAGCGTCAGAAAGGGCATCCAGCCGTAGAAACACCTGTTACACAGAATAACATCGCATCTCATCCCCGACCTCATTGAAAACGGGGATAATAAGGGGTAGACTTTCAAAACGTTTTAAGTATATCCTGTAAACATAAAAATAAACCGAATAGCCATCAACCACTATTTGTGTATAACTCGGCCTAATAGCTCAAAGCTTTTGGTTGTCTTCAGAGAAAATCCAGTTCTTGAAATCTATTTATTTATGTATTTATGTACTTATTAATTTGTTTATTTATTTACTTATTTATGTATGTATTCACTTAATTATTTATGTATGTATTTATCTACTTATCTATTTATCTATTTATGTATTTACTTATGTATGTACGTATTTATTTATATATTTATTTATGTATTAATTTATTCATCTATGTATTTATTTATTACTTATTTATTAGTGTATTTATTCATTTATTTATTTACTTATCTATTTATGTATTGATGTATATATTAATTTACATATTTATGTATTTATGTATGTATTTATGTATTTATGTATGTATTTATTTATTTATCTATTTATTTATGTATTTATTTATTTATTTATTTATTTATTTGTGTATGTATTAATCTATTTATTATTTTTTACCTTTTTATCTATTTATGTATTTATTTATCTACTTATTTATTGTTTTATTTACTTATTTATTTATTTTCTATTTATTTATTTATGTATTTATTTATTCATGTACTTATTTATTTACTTATTTATGTATTTATTTATGCATTTATTTATATATTCGTGTATTTATGTATATAATTATGTATTTATTTACTTATTTATGTATTAATTTATGTACTTATTTATGTAATTATTTATTTATTCGTGTATTTATTTATGTATTTATTTACTTATTTTTGTATTTATTTATTTATTTATGTATTTTTATGTATTTATTTACTAATTTATGCATTTATGTATTTATTAATTCATTTATTCATTCATGTATTTATGTATTTATTCATGTATTCATGTATTTATTTATGTATTTATTTAGCTATTTATGTATTTATTTATGTATTTATTTACTTATTTATTTATTTATTTATTTATGGGGTAAAGAATCAGTCTATCATCCAGAAAACAGTATGACTGCTTCATGTGGGGTTATTTGAAGGAGACAACCAACCACCATAAACCAGCAAGTGTTGTTAAAATTGTGAGCGTTCTCTATGGCTGTTACTTAGGGATGGCTGAAGACTTGGTTACAACCATGAAGGTTTGTGTGAACATACACTGAACAACCATCCACGTTCCAGTGAGCAATACCAATTTTAATGGAAGACTTAATACGGTTAGCACTTTATTAACCATTTTGGGTGTATGACATTTCAAACGCAACCCTGTATTTGAAAAGTGGTGGCCGAGGCCTTAACTTAGGAACAAGTTTGTTTTTTCCTGGAGTAGAAGTGGGAAACCATGGAGAACCAACTCCAGGATAGCTGACACAAAAATAGAACACATCGAACTTAGAACCTTTGGATCCAAAGTCTTGATTGTGCCCCTAGACCACATAACTTATGATGACGATAATGATGAATAAGAGTAAGAAGTGTAAAACCAAAAGATAGAACCAATGATCTGCTTTGATTCGTCCGTTCCTAATACAAGTATCGAGCAAGCTTCAAGGAGTAACAACGTATGTGCGCTTTTCACGTGTTGCCATGGTAACTAAGTGTCGGATATTTGTCGCTTAAGACGCTTAGAATGGGATCTATGTACTCTTGCACTTGTTGCCATAGTAAGTAGGTGTCGCATATTTGTCGCTTAAGACGCTTTAAGTGGGATCTAAGTACTCGTGCACTTGTTGCCATGGTAACTAGGTGTCGGATATTTGTCGCTGAAGATCCTTTAAGTGGGGTCTAAGTACTCTTGCACGTGTTGCCATGGTAACTAAGTGTCGGATATTTGTCGCTGAAGATCCTTTAAGTGGGATCTAAGTACTCTTGCACTTGTTGCCATGGTAACTAGGTGTCAGATATTTGTCGCTGAAGACACTTTAAGTGGGGTCTAAGTACTCTTGCACTTGTTGCCATGGTAACTAAGTGTCGGATATTTGTCGCTGAAGATCCTTTAAGTGGGATCTAAGTACTCTTGCACTTGTTGCCATGGTAACTAGGTGTCGGATATTTGTCCCTGAAGATCCTTTAAGTGGGGTCTAAGTACTCTTGCACGTGTTGCCATGGTAACTAAGTGTCGGATATTTGTCGCTGAAGATCCTTTAAGTGGGATCTAAGTACTCTTGCACTTGTTGCCATGGTAACTAGGTGTCAGATATTTGTCGCTGAAGACACTTTAAGTGGGATTTAAGTACTCTAGCACTTGTTGTCATGGTAACTGTGTCGCATATTTGTCGCTGAAGACGCTTCGAGTGGGATCTAAGTACTCTTGCACGTGTTGCCATGGTAACTAGGTGTCGCATATTTGTCGCTGAAGACATTTCGAGTGGGAACTAAGTACTCTTTCACTTGTTGCCATGGTAACTAGGTGTCGCATATTTGTCGCTGAAGACGTTTCGAGCGGGAACTAAGTTCTCTTTCACTTGTTGCCATGGTAACTAGGTGTCGCATATTTGTCGCTGAAGACATTTCGAGTGGGAACTAAGTACTCTTGCACTTGTTGCCATGGTAACTAGGTGTCGCATATTTGTCGCTGAAGACATTTCGAGTGGGAACTAAGTACTCTTGCACTTGTTGCCATGGTAACTAGGTGTCGTATATTTGTCGCTGAAGACGTTTCGAGCGGGAACTAAGTACTCTTGCACTTGTTGCCATGGTAACTAGGTGTCGAATATTTGTCGCTGAAGACATTTCGAGTGGGAACTAAGTACTCTTGTACTTGTTGCCATGGTAACTAGGTGTCAGATATTTGTCTCTGAAGACATTTCGAGTGGGAACTAAGCACTCTTGCAGTTGTTTCCATGGTAACTAGGTGACGGATATTATTTGTCACTGAAGACGCTTCAACGTATGGGATCTAAGTACTCTTGCACTTGTTGCCATGGTAACTGGGTTGTAAATTTGTGAACTGTCCACGTTAATTCCAGATAGAAACTCTGCCAAAAAACATAGGGACCATATTTATGTTAATAAGATAAATATAATGTTGACGATTATGATGATGATGGTGATGATTACGAATATGATGATAATCAGTTAGTAGAGGCTTTTCAGTTGGTCAACACTGGTGTGCTCAGCTAGATTGTACAAAGAATTTCAATGAATTTTCAAGTGCCTGAAATAAAATACATGTTGTTATTTTTACACTTAATAAAACACTTTAAGCTCTAGGAATTGAATTGTTACTCCCCGCCCCACAATCTAATTGGGCTCACGTGTTGACCGACTGAAAAGCTTCTAATAATAGATTACGAAGGCAACAATGAAACATCTCTTCTAATATTTCTAGATGATGATGACAATGAACATGATCAAATCGTCATATCTGTAGGTGTCATGCTGGCCTTCCTACTCACAATATTCTGCTAATATTGCAGTTTCTGACTGCAGTAACACCTACTATTTATGAGCTGAATACTTGGGTGTCCATGCTATGTTGAACAGACCATACCTGGCTTCTTTTCGCTTGTGCAAACACTCCTTCATGTCGTGTTGTTAGCTTATCTAATGTTAAGGTTTTTTAAAGGCAGGGATTAGCAACCCTCTGCTCACTCGCTCGCTTGGAGGAATTCAGTGACCTGCTTTACCAGGGACGAAGCCAAGATGCAGCCAGAATCTCGAAAATTAAAACCAGTAACGTAAGTAAATATTTTGACGTCAGCAAATATTCTTGCTAGTGATGGATCTGAAACCAGCAGTTGTGTGAAATGTACTCAATGTTACAGAACATTTCCGTCTAAACAAGGGTTGACATTTTATCAACTCATTTTGGGACTATAATATGCTCACAAGCCAAACACAAGTAGTTCCGTGAAGAACTATACAGCCTATTTTCGTATATCCTACTTATGTTAATTTCCTCCATCAATGTACAAAATTTCAGTTTGATTGTTGTAATAGATTCGTAGATATTGGAACCGTCGAAATATTTCGGAGGATTGGCATGTTGGATGTTTATATATAGGCCTTAAAGTTATGTAGTATTTGATGAGGAATATTGTGTACGTTCATTATTCAAACGTTGATTTTAATCGCATGATTAGAACACAAGAAATAAAACTTAATTTTGAAATTTCGCACAGCCGCCATCTTGAGCCTATGTAAACAATTGAACTAAATTAGATTACAGTGCATTTCAATTTGTGAGACACGTCTATTTAAATGTTTCAACTTCGCTTGGCCGCCATGTTCGTTTTGTAGTTAACATTTTTTGAAGGTCACATAGGTGAACGTCTAGTTGTGTCCTTTATCACCGTACAAAATTTCAGAGAGATATGAGTAATAGTTTCGGAGACATAGAATGCCGGTGAAATATTTCGCACAGCCGCCATGTTGGATTGGTGAGACGTAATAAAATTTAAAGGGCGCGGTCGGGGTCGGCCAAAATAGTACTATGACCTTACCGAGGTTCATTGAAATCTCTCTAGTTGTTTAGAAGTTATTAGGGGGGACACATACACGGACGCACACTCATACACACACACGGACAAAAGGTGCTTTCATAAGCCGATTTTTTCATAAATGAAAACAGACTAAATATTATAGAAAGCTTCGAAGCCGTCTTTCAGTGTTGCCTAATTTACAATTGAATGGCAACATTCAGGTCGATCAACACAAATATCAACATCATCATCATCTTCATCATCATCACAAGTCCTTATACTCATTGCTGGGGCCATCCCAGACAGTCGCCAGTTCTCTAAGAGCTTGCTGAAGAAATGAACTTGATTTATCAACGTGATGGTTGCTCTCCCCCTTGATTTCGTGTCCTAAATCTCCCTTTCCATGACTACTTTTTCTAAGTTTTCTCTCTCTCTTCCAAAGCACTGAAGGACTTTTTGATTGGCACTAGAAGAAAGGCCCCCGGAGATGTTAAGGCCTGGACCTTGCTTTTTCTAATCTGGTTCATATTACAGCTTGAACCTAAGACCTCGCTGCTGCTAATGTGGTTCATATTACAACGTACGGCTTACATAGAACCTCATTGTGCTTTAACCTTTAACCTTGGTAATCTGGTTCATATTACAGCGTAAGGCTTGCACAACGCCTCCTTGTAGTAAAACCATGAACCTTTGTGCTGCTAATGTGGTTCAAATTACAACGTAAGGCTTACATAGAACCTCATTGTGCTTTAACCTTTAACCTTGGTAATCTGGTTCATATTACAGCGTAAGGCTTGCACAACGCCTCCTTGTAGTAGAACCATGAACCTTTGTGCTGCTAATGTGGTTCATATTACAACGTAAGGCTTACATAGAACCTCATTGTGCTTTAACCTTTAACCTTGGTAATCTGGTTCATATTACAGCGTATGGCTTACACAACGCCTCCTTGTAGTAGAACCATGAACCTTTGTGCTGCTAATGTGGTTCATATTACAACGTAAGGCTTACTTATTACCTCCTTGTGCTTTTACCTTGAACCTTTGTGCTGGTAATCTGGTTCATATTACAGAGTATGGCTTACACAACGTCCCCTTGTAATAGAACCATGAACCTTTGTGCTGGTATTCTGGTTCACATTATAGCGTAAAGCTTACACAGTAGGCTACCTCATTGGGTTTTAACATTGAACCTTTTGTTCTGGTAATCTGACTCACATTACAGCGTAAGGCTTACATAGTACCTCATTGTGTTTGAACCTTGAACCTCTTTGTTGGTAACCTGGTTCACATTAGAGCGTAAAGCTTACACAGTAGGCTATCTCATTGGGTTTTAACCTTGAACCTTTTGTTCTGGTAATCTGGTTCACATTACAGCGTAAGGCTTACAGAGTGCCTCATTGTGTTTGAACCTTGAACCTCTGTGTTGGTAACCTGGTTCACATTACAGCGTAAGGCTTACAGTTTACCTCCTTGTGCTTCCCACTCAGGAGATGAGTCGCTAGCAGGATTATAAAGCGTGGGAGGGGAGGGTTGGGGAGGGGGTGGGGAGGCAAGGGGATGATCGGGAATCAATTAGCCAATCTGCTCGCCATACCAGGCAATTTGTCACTCCACGCTCTCCACCAGGGGGAGCTGAGCTCGCCCAAATAAAACATATAGAGGTAAGAGAGAGATGGTTATTAGTGTCCAACACTCTACTTACCTACTAATTGCTTAATTAAAACAACATCATTGAGTCATGTGGAAGAAAAGGTCGTTTGTTTCCGATGCTGCCAAAAATTGTGTGTATTTCTTTTAGTTAGCCCTGCAGTCTTCAACTTTATTACGTAGAATTCATTAGAAAGCTACCTATTGAGATGGCTACCATATTGCGACTTCCAACGAGTTTCGATATATCCTCGCGTTTCACATCCCTCTGAACCCAAAACCTTCGTCAATTCAAAACTTTGTATAGGACTATCACTTTCTTGTGGACTCGATAACTACCATCATTTTGCACCAATCGCGTTAAAATGTATATGTAAATTATAACCATTCAAAATTTCAGTCTTAATCGTAAATGGGTAACATGGCAACCAGGGGGTGAAAATAGGAGGGGGCTTTTTCAAATCGTTGAAATATCGCTATGACTTCCTTAGTATGTGAGAAATCGGAACCTTTTTTTTTATCTCAGTCTTGTTTTTGATAGCACCAACCATTTACGAAAGGGGTGGGTAAAATGGAGTTTTGCGAGGAAAGAAATCATACCTCCTTTATTAGGCCCAAAAATGCTTAAAATGGTCAATATTCCTCTGAAAATGACCAAAAACCTTTGTCTGAAAGATCTTTTGATATCACCCACCCTAACACAAGGGATGAGCAAAATGTTTTCGGAATTACAAGACGGTGTCCAATTGATGAAGGATGACTCCCAGTGCCCCCCAGAAGAAAAAGGAGAAAAACTATTAGAAAACATAGTAAGTGTGGTAATTATCATACTAATATATAAAAATGAGATGGTGTGTGTGTGTGTCTGTCTGTCGTCCTGTCTGTTACTCAATCACGCAAGAACCACTGGTCCGATTGACATGAAATTTTGCATGGATGTAGCTCATTTACTAGGTTTACACATAGGCTACTTTTGATTTTAAAAAAATGGCGACCATTTTAGTGACGTCACTGCACCCATTGGTTTCAAAATTTCATATTTCCATTTCAAATAAAAAGAGAACGCAAAGAAATAGCAAACATTTGATGGTACATACGAGCTTTAAAATGTAATTTTCTGTCCGAAAGTCCTTATCACTTTTCGTGTATCTCCAACGATTAGCGAGTAAAACCTATAAAACACGGTCAACGCCGAGCGGTGCAATATATAAAAATGAAAGTTTGTCTGTTTCTTCTGAATTTCTACGGAAATTTGAGTTATTTACGCGTTTCAGACTGTTTTATGATGGATGCGCGCGATTTTTTTTCTGTCTGTTCGTTTGTTTGTCTGTAGACAACTTTCTTCCCTTATAACTCGAGAGCGGCTGGGTGTATCAACGTAAAATTTGGTACACATATCCATCACAAGCACGGCACTAATCATTGATGTAACTCTTCTCCGTACCTCTCATAAAAGGGGGCCTACCTCCTTAAAATACATCCTGAAATAGGCGTAGAAGGACGAGACAGAATTCATTTTCAGCCCATCATTGTGAGATATTCCCAGAAAACTAATTTCATTTATAGAATGCAAATACATTTGCCATTGGAAACAAATGTTTTAAATATCCGTATTGATGTTAGAATTAAACGTTTAAATTATACGCCAAATCAATACATAAACAAATATATATTTTATATATTAGTACATGTTTCGACCCACAGTGGGGTCATCCTCAGCCTAGATGGGTCGAAACATGTACCAATATATAAAATATATATTTGTTTATGTATTGATTTGGCGTATAATTTAAACGTTTAATTCTAACATCAATACGGATATTTAAAACATTTGTTTCCAATGGCAAATGTATTTGCATTCTATGAAGGAGCCAGCCAGGCTTATAAAACACTTAATAGATTCAGTCAATTAAGAATTAAAATTTCTACTTTATTAAGAGATATTTATTTCATTAAGCAATGTTTAACGTTACATCTCATACCTAAACACTTAAATTCAGTACACATGAAAGGAAAATTAAATCATCACATAAGATAAACACAAAACAAAGTGAATAAATGTTGGCTTCAAAACGAACTTAAATACCTATATATGAAAAAACAACATTTATCTGATCAATGCTATGATCTCCATTTATACTTGGTTAAGAACATTTCAAGACTAGAATGGAACCTTTTTCAGGAAAAACTTGAATACAGACTTAATATCGCTATTGTTAAAAAAGAGAATACCATTTCAAAGAAATTAAATTCTTTACAAGAACAAAAGCGACACAAACACAACAACAACAAAACTATTTTAATCCACCTAATATCAATAATTTCCAGCCCCCCATCATGAACCTATCATCAACAGTTTTCTCCAAAGATGAATTGAGCTTATTAGAAAAGGGTCCGAAACACAATTGGCCAAAATTAACCAACACTATTAGTTTAAAACAAACAATAGCCGAAATCGAACTTGCAATCAGCAAATTTCCAGAAGATCAAGATTCATTACGACATGAAGCTAAAAAACAACTTGATAAAATAATTAAACAAGAAAAGGTCAACATGAGCCATATACCAATAATAAAAGATATCAACAATAAAATTAAAAATGACAAGTTAATTGTCACAAAAGCGGATAAAGGAAATATAACAGTAATTTTAGAGGAACAATCTTACACACAAAAAACTGAACAATTCTTACAGGATAAATCTTTCATAATTATCAAAAAAGATCCAATTACGAAAATACAAAGAAATTTAAAACAATTAATTAACAACACAATTTTCCTATTTGATGACAAAGACAAACAATGTTTGTATCAAATGAATCCGAAATTACCCACATTGAGAGCATTACCAAAAATCCACAAAACAAATATACCCATTCGACCAATAGTCAATAATAAATATAGTCCAACTTACAAATTGGCAAAATACATACAGAAGTTTCTAAAATTCCATTACCAATTCAAAGCGAATACTTCTTACATTAATTCCCAAGATTTCATTATAAAAACAAAAGACTTCTCACTTAATAGCAAAAACACTATGCATTCCCTTGACATCACAAATATGTACACCAACATACCCGTAAAAGCAAATATCAAAATAATAAAGGATAATTTAACACAAAACAGTGGTTTAAGTCTAGTTGAGATTGAAGAATTCATTTCAATTCTAACATTCATCTTAAATAACAACTACTTCACGTTTAATGGATCTATATATCAACAAATAGAGGTTTAGGCATGGGTTCCCCAGCTTCAGGGATTTTAGCCAATATTTACATCGACTATTTAGAACATCATTTCATTATCAATAAATTTTGGGAAGATATGTAGATGATATATTTATCGTTATTAATAAAGATATCATTAATATCGATACTTTTCTCACTCATATGAATTCTTTAGACCCTAACATTAAGTTCACTTTAGAATCTGAAAATAATAAAACCTTGAACTATCTGGACATATCAATTACGCGGGAAAATAACCGTTTCACATACAGCATATTCCGTAAACCTACGATGACTTCTAATATCATACGAAATGATTCTGTGCACCCAGGATCTTATAAAAAATCAACATTCTATAGTCTTATTACAAGGGCATTAAATACACCCATGAAATCAGAGAATTACATACAAGAAATACACACAATTTATACCATTGCTGAACTTAATGGATACAATAAACTATTCGTTAATAATATCTTAAAACAGATTAAGAATAAAATAAGTTCAACACTAAATAATGAAGATGTAAATAAGACATTGCTAACATTCACATACACCAACAATAAAATTTACAGTATAACAAATATATTTAAAAAGAAAAATTGTAAAATTGCATTTAAAACACATAATACTACATCCAAAATGATTTACAATCACAACAAAATAAATACAGAAAACATGTTCAATAAATCAGGAGTATATAAACTTGAATGTAACACTTGCAAACTCACATATATTGGCCAAACTGGGAGAACTTTTAATGAACGTTACATCGAACACGTTAATGCTGTCAAATATAAGAAATATTCAAGTATGGGAGAACACATAAATAATATGAACCATGCTTTTACATCTATTAACACAGACTTAACAATTTTACATTTATCCCATAAAGGCAAACTATTAAACATCCTTGAAAAAATAGAAATATACATCAACCAAAAATTATACCCAGACCTCAACATAAATGAAATAAATAACGAAAGTAACCCCTTGTTCATCACAATCTTGAACCATATAAAAAACAAGAAACAAACAATCCTACCTCCATAAACATCTTTAACAACCATAAATCAAAATTTTATACAATTTTTCATCACCATTCATAACATCAATCCATTTTAAAGAACTGAATTAACTGACAATTAAAGATACAATATTACCAATATCAACATTTTTCATCGATTTATAAAACTAGTCACAGCAAATCTTATTATTAAATAAATATATACAAGACAAACATTAAGCATTCAAATACGTTTACACTACATTCACTTATATTTTCTCAATCTTACGAGTCTTAGCAAGTCTGTATTTTTGTCTCATTTTAATTTTCATATGTTGAAATGAAATACCAAATCACTTAGGCTTTCACAAAGATCATATACACATGTTTCGTTTCAGCTCATTGAAGTATCCCCTTTTTGCACAATTCCGTGGATTTTCATGAGATGCCCAAGTAATTCACAATGTGGCGCTTTTCTGATTTATTTATATATATGATTTATTTGCCATGACCTCTGTTTAAATAGATTTTCGGACTGTTTATCATGTTTGATATTTAACTCCTTATTTATACATCCGATATTTAGTAACTTAACAGATTGAACTTACAATCATATTAATGTTAAGAACATAATAACATTTCCACAATAACAAATATTGTTATATTCCTTATTGAAATATCAGCGGCATCACCTTACCTTCGTTTCCCACATTTGCTTGTTAAATTGTCAATATATTTGATTAAAAAAGAAATAGATTACACTTAAAAACAGACACTTAGCTTAACATAGAGGTAAATCTAATCCTACCCTTCGACAATTGCAGCATTAGAACATTTTAATTCCTAGTATTCATCTAATAATTGTTAAAACAAGGATTTAATACACATTATTGGTGACCTATTTGATATTTGGTAGGTTGATTCGGTCATATACATAGCAACGCTACAACGGCAAATTTGTTAAATTGCATCTTCATATCTTCTTTGAAACTACCCATTGCATTTGGTTTCCTGTGAGATGCAATATACCTAAACGTTCATCTCAATGAAGTGTATATATTTAAACCAGGATAAGAGCCAAATGAAAATTAATATACTTTTTAAGACATAACATACTATACTATTTTCCTATTATAATTAATTACTTACGACAAAAGTTTATATTTATGACAACATTTCGAACTATGAAGCAAATATGAGCGGGTATTTTATGCATAGCAACGCTACAACGGCACTTTTATTAAACTTCACTCCCATATCTCCTTGGAAACTATATTTTACACTTAGGTAGCCTAAAGAATGCAATACATCCAAACCTTAAAGCTCGTTGACATATATTTATTCACCTAGATTACGAATAATGACATGCCTCCTATAATTCATTGATTTGATAAATACTTAATGTATGCAGTACATATGGTACTACGGGAGAATTTTCAACACGGTAAGATTACTTAATAGTATAACCAATACATTTAATACCTCCTTTAAATCAAGACTGATTACTATACGTATTCATTTCGTTCTCCATAGACGGTTGCATTAAATCAGCATATACATAACCTAACACTGGCAAATTTTAAAGTGGAACTTCTGATACCGCAATTCCATCTCAAGAATCCCGGTTTCTCTTCTCAACGTTTTGGACATTTATTTGAATTGCCACATATCCATATTGGGCATTTCAACTCAAATTCTTGTACGAATTTCCCAATTTCTACATCCCATACAACGAGGTAGGTGATAATAAATCATTTAAAGTAGATTTTTATCAGTTTCATATGCTGGCTAATTATGTTTCGTTTATTTATATACATTTTTCTGACATGTTTATTTTCCTATCTGTTAGGTTATTTCATGTCATCATAATACTGGTTGGCACCTTTTAAAATCGTTAATAGTCTCCGTATTGAAGAGGATTCAAGTTATTTAACTCAAGGGCAGAGCTGAATTATTTTATTGATTTTCTAAATTATTTTGTGTATATTTTGATAAAAAATTTAAAGCTTAACATTCTTACACTCACCGTCTAATAGTTCTTATTTCTAACTACTTTTTTAAAATTATTGTTAAAAGACCAATCTTATATTTATTTAATTAATACTACTTTGTAAGGATATCCATTTTTATTACTATATTTTATCAATTATTATCTTTAATTTTCATTTTAATTTAGATTTAAGGCGCATATGCCATTTTAGTTTTCCAATTCTTAATTGATTTTCTTTCTAGGCTGAGGATGACCCCACTGTGGGTCGAAACATGCACTAATATATAAAATATATATTTGTTTATGTATTGATTTGGCGTATAATTTAAACGTTTAATTTCATTTAATAAACTAATTAAATAATGCAAGCCAGTAACCATTGCAATAGAATCTCAGAGGTCCATCTATTGCTGTAAGACGTAATGCAATTCCATTATTTACATTAGTGTGAAAGTTTGCAAACGGAAAGAAGGTTATCACGGAACCAACTTAGACTGTATAATTCATCAATGCAATTAAAGGGGGCAAGGAGTAACCTAGAATTTTTTCACGCAATTTTCACGTGCGACATATAGTACAGAAGGTCTATTATATCTCCAAACAGCAACATTATTGTCAAAAAATCCTGAATTGAATCAGCATTTTTTGCGGCTTTTAGGAATTTGGGCCATTTGAGGCTAAGGAACCTGAATTTTGATGCACCACAAGCCTTTATAATTTATGAAAGGGGTCTTCCTGTGTATGGGGACCTAACACAACGTAGAGGGTCTGGTTTTATGTGACGTGTATTGCGTTTCGTCTACAAGGCTTTCAATTCTATTTCAAGTCTGGAAGAAGACGTTTGGTGAATTTAGTTTGAGAGCACATTTTAACTTTTTTTTTTCGACATACGGGTTCATCGTAAGGAAGATTTTGTTTGATACTGTGTGGTAGATATACCCATATTTGGATATCTGGGTGGTATGTTGTAGACAATAGAATTGTCTGTCTGTCTTTCTGTGTATCTTTATGTACGCCTATAATTCGTGTTCGGATGCTTGGTGCATCGTAAAATTAGGTATGATATCCATGAGAGTCAATACACCAATCATTTATAAAACTCTTCACCGTACTTTTCATATAGTAGAAAGGTTTTTTTTGTCGTGTGGCCTCCGGACATAGGGAAAAACTTCTCAAAATATATGCTAAAATAGGCGAAATGTAAAAATTATCCTAGAAGGACGACCAAGGCATATGTCGCGCTTCTCAATGTGTGACACAAAATTCGGGAGTCTATAAAGGGTCTCCGAAAACCACATTATAAGGCCCTTAAATTAACAGTGTGTGTGATATTCCCATAAAACTAACTTTGTTCTGATAAACTTATGAAGGAATGACAAACCGCTAACCATTGCAACAGGAGCTCAATTGATAATGTCTGGTGTTAACACCGAACACCGTTCGAAGAAAGGGTACTTCTGCTTATTACTAATAAATATTAAGGCATTAAGCACCAAAAAAAAAAGACTTATTTATTTTAATGTTGCAAAACTTTGAAATGACGATCCCATTTACAAAAAATTCTTCCGGTCCCGACTAATCTATACAGGTACACATAAGGGGGGAGGTACACCTTTCGCAGGACGTTTTTTACTGAGTAAAATCTCTCTATATATAAAAATGAAAGTCTGTCTGTTTTTTCTGAATTTCTACGGAAATTTGCGTTATTTACGCGTTTCAGACTGTTTTATGACGGATGCGTGCGAAAATATTTTTTTCTGTCTGTCTGTCTGTCTGTCTGTGGACAAAGTTGTTCCCTTATAACTCGAGAACGGCTGGGTGGATCAACGTAAAATTTGGTACAGATGTCCTTCAGAGGCACGACACTAATCATTGAGGTAACCCTTCTCTGTACCTCTCATAAAAGGGGGCCTACCCCCTTTAATATACTTGCTGAAATAGGCGTAGACGGGCGAGACAAAGCTCATTTTCAGCCCCTCGATGTGAGAAACGAAACTCGATGGACCCCGAAAACCACATTTTAAGGCCCTAAAACCAACAGTTTTTGAGATATTTCCAGAAAACTAATTTCATTTAATACAATAACGAAAGAATGCAAGCCGGTTACCATGGCAACGGAATCTCATAGGTCCATCTATTGCTGTAAAACGCAATACAATTCCATTTATTAGGCCTACATTACTGAGATAGTTTGCATACTGCTATAAGATTATAACGGAACCAAATTAAGATGTAACATTCATCAATGTCATATAATGCGCTTAAGGGGGTCAAGGGTTACTCTAGATTTTTTCACGCGATTTACACGTTCGGGTGTGGTACGGAAAGTCTATTAAATCCCTATCTCTATATTGTTATATTATTAATATAATTATTATTATTATACTGCGGCCACCGTGGTGGAATGAGGAAGTGAGGAAAGCAGTGAAAGAAAAGAAGTCTGCGTGGAAAGAATGGAACCGAGATCAAACAGAAGAAAGCCTTGGAGGCTGGATTTAGACAGCTCCTTAACCCGGTCCATGAGTCAATCCTAATTGGCTACATGGATAATTCTTGCCAGGCGCGTCCACGTCGCGGGGGTGGGCAACGGTACTGTAATATACCATGGAACTACAGTACCGGCTAAGTTCTGGTGAGGACCCAGTCCTCTGGGGTATAACATAGGCCCCGTGCACAGGGTTACGTGCGAAGACCTCAACGGAATCTGCAGCGGAGAAGATGGACTTCAGAACGGTGGAGATTGCGGAAGTGGCAACCCAGTACTCAGGGAATAGTATGAGTACAGCATCAATCGGCAGCGTCTGTTTCCCAGGTTAGGGGCGGCTGCAAGGGCGTCTGTTCTCCATGTTAGGGGCGGCCTGAATAATAGCTGGCAGTAACTTCATAAAATGCCTTTGGGAGTGGCGACCCCATCGTAATAATAGCCTAAAATGGAAATGGCACTTTCAATGATTCGGAAAAGGTTAGGGCGTACCCTGCAGGCGACGCGCAGTTCCTTTGGTACTGGGGGAACTGTGAGAAATGGGCGACCAGTAACCGAAATTAAAGTGGGAATCATGAATGTCATGACCCTGACAGGCAAGGTGGAGGAGGTGGTAGACTTCATGGAGAGGGAGAAGGTTGGAATGATGGGGCTGAGTGAAGTGAAATGGAAAGGTAAAGGAAGGAAGAAATTGAGGAAAGGATATACATTATACTGGAGTGGTGGCCAAGAGGCAAAAAATGGCGTGGGACTGATAACCTCGAAACAACTGGAGGAGTATGTTGAAATGGTAGAGTGTGTGAGTGACAGAATAATGAAAATTAGAATGAAGAATGACGTAATGGACTTCATACAAGTGTATGCACCACAGACTGGAAACAGAGAAGAAGATATTGAAGCATTCCTGGAGGATGTAGAAAGAGTAATCTCAGATGTAGAAGTGGTGATCATGGGAGACATGAATGCACAAGTCGGAAATGAGAGACAAGGAAAGGAAGAAGTCGTTGGACCATATGGATATGGGAAAAAGAACCGGGAAGGAGAGGAACTTGTAAACTTCTGTGAAAGGAATGGACTGATAGTGGGTAATTCATGGTTTCGGAAGAAAAACAGCAGGAAAATTACGAGATATGGGTGGGGTGATAGAAGAACAAAATCAGTAATTGACTACTTCCTGGTGGAAAGGACAAATCGCAGAAAGCTGATGGATGTGACAGCTTTACCAGGAGAAGCATTTGATGGGGACCATAGAGCTGTGGTGGCAAAATTTAGATGGGGAAAATTGGAAAACCTAAAGGAGATCAGAGAAAGTAAAATAAAAGTATGGAAATTGAAAGACAAAGCTGTACAGGAAGATTTTCAGGAGAGATTGAAGCAACAAATCCCAGTTACTGAAGTGGGAAATGTAGAAGAGGAATGGTCCCACTTTAAAAAGGCATTTGCTGGTGCAGCAGAGAGTGCTTGTGGTAGGACGTCAACAAGAGTGAAAGAGAAGGAGACACCGTGGTGGAATGAGGAAGTGAGGAAAGCAGTGAAAGAAAAGAAGTCTACGTGGAAAGAATGGAACCGAGATCAAACAGAAGAAAGCAAAGGAAGTATCACGACAGCAAACGGAGGTGTAAGAAAGTGGTAGGAGAAGAAAAGAAGAAAAGTTGGGAAGAATTTACACGAAGAATGGAAACTGATGTAAGTGGCAGTAAAAGGATGCTGTATGGGCTTCTAAGAAGTAAGAGGAAAGAAAGAGTCACTACAAAGCTGGTGAAAAAGGAAGATGGAGAGTTGTTAACACACCCAGAAGAGATAAAGGGACGATGGAAGGAGTATTTCGATAAGCTATTGAATCTGAGCAATTGTACTGGTGAGATCGAAGTGACACAGCCTGACGACTCTATAATAGAAGATGATATAACAATGCTGGAGGTGGAAATAGCAGTACAGAAAATGAAGATGGGAAAAGCAACAGGGGTGGATGAAATCAGTGTAGAAATGATAAAGGCTGCTGGACCTGTTGGTATGCAATGGCTGTATCGACTGCTAAAGCGTGTGTGGAAACGGAAATGTGTACCAGAAGACTGGGAGAAAGGGCTAATAATACCAGTGTTTAAGAAAGGGGACAAGAAAGTGTGTGATAACTATAGAGGGATCACCCTCATATCACAGATAGTAAAAATACTGGAAAGGATATTAGAAAGAAGAATGAGAAGAAAGGTGGAAGGAGAGTTGCAAGAGGAACAGTATGGCTTCAGGAGTGGAAGATCCACAGTGGACCCAATCTTTAGCTTGAAGCAGGTGATGGAAAAGAACTGGGAATATGGAGAGGATTTGATCATGACTTTCATAGATCTGGAAAAGGCATATGATAGTGTCCCCAGAGAGAAGGTATGGGAAACCATGGTTAAGAAGAGACTGGGAAGAGAAATGTTGGAAATGGTGCAAGCAATGTACAACAACTGTGTTAGCAGGGTACTGACCCCAGTTGGAAAGACAGATTGGTTTAGGAACAAGACTGGACTAAGACAGGGGAGTGTGCTGTCACCTCTTTTATTCATAATGGTAATGGATGAAATTGTAAAGGAAACAAAGGAAGCATATGGACATAAAGAAATGAAGTTACTGTTATTTGCAGATGATATTGTGGTCTGGGGAAGGAACACCGAAGAAGTGCAAAAACAAATAGATGCACTGAATGAAAATATTCAGAAGTATGGCCTGAAAATCAGTATAGAGAAAAGCAAGACCATGGTGATGACAAGAGGGGAAAGACAAGGAAAGGGCACTGTGAAAATTGGAAGTCAGAGTTTAGAAATTGTGGACACTTTCAAATACCTAGGAAGTGAATTGATGCAAACTGGTAGGTTGGACATGGAGATTGGCAGGAGGGTACAGCAGAGCAATGCATTCTATCAAAGTGTAAGAAAACTTGTTTGGGATAAGGAAGTACCAAGGAAAAGCAAGGAGGTAATGTATAAAATGTACTATGTTCCCATATTAACTTATGCAGCTGAGACTTGGACCCTGACGAGCAGGCAAGAGAGTAGAATCCAAGCCAGTGAAATGAAATTCCTAAGAAGTATGATAGGTAAGACAAGGAAAGACAGAGTGAGGAATGAAGATGTTAGGAAGGAAGTTGGGTTGGGAAAACTAAATGAGAGAATTGATAAGAATAAACTAAGGTGGTTTGGACATGTAAAGAGGATGGAGGAAAATAGAATACCAAGACAGATGCTGGAGGCCAAGTGCAAGGGTAAGAGAGCAAGGGGAAGACCTAGAACAAGGTGGATCGATTCAGTGAAGAACAGCGTGAGAAAAAGAAGTCTGGACTGGGACAAGATCGTGGAAGAAGAATTGTGGAAGGAAAGAGGAAAGTGGAGAAGTGCCATAAATACCCCGACCCGGCAGGAGCTGGATAAGGGGAAATGATGATGATGACTGCGGCCTACAACGACGAGACCAAGCTTATTTTTAGCCCCTTGGTGTCAGAAACAAAACTCGGTGCCCCTAAATAGCAGTAAAGGGTCCCCGAAAAGTACATTTTAAGGCTCTAAAACCAACAGTTTCTGAGATATTCCCAGAAAACTAATTTCATTTAATAAACTAATGAAGGAATGTAAGTGAGTAACCATGACAACAATATCTGAAAAGGTGACATCCAACTTTCGATCTATTTCTGCAAGAAGTAAAGCAACTCCATTTATTAAATTTCTGTGAATGTTTGCAAATGGCTATAAGGTAATAGAAACAACTAAAACTGTAAAATTAATCAATGCGCTTAAGGGGGTCAAGGGGTACCCTAAATTTTTAGCCTATTTTCAATTTTGAAAAAAAAATAGGCTTATGAGATCACCTTTTGTCCGTGTGTGTGTGCGTGTGTGTGTGTGTGAGGTGTGTGTGTGTCCCCCCTAATAACTTTTAAACCGATGGAGGGATTTCAATAAAACTCGGTAATTTCATAGCACTATTCCGGGCGACCCCGACCGTGCCCTTCAAATTTTGTTACGTCTCACCAATCCAACATGGCGGCTGTGCGAAATATTTCACCAGCATTCAATATCTCCGAAACTATTACCGATATCACCCTGGAATTTATTACGGTGATAAAGGAAACTACTAGAAGTTCAGCTATGTGACTTTTGAAAAACGGGTGACTACAAAACCAACATGGCGGCCACGCGAATTTGCGACTTTTAAAAAGACGTTTCTCGCGATTTAACCAACCAAACGCAATAAAACTTGCTACAGTATATGTTCATACACATTATAATGCACCGACATCTAACTTCGTTCAATTGTTTACATAACCACAAGATGGAGGATGTGCGAAATATTTCACCGGCATTCTATATCTCTGAAACTATTAGCGATATCACCCTGAAATTTTGTACGGAGATAAAGGGCACTACTGGAAGTTCATCCATAAGACTTTCAAAAACCGCTTAACTACAAAACGAACATGGCGGCCAAGCGAATTTGAAAATTTTAAATAGACCTTTCTCACGATTTAATGTTCCAAACGCAATGAAATCTGGTACAGGAAATGTTTATACACATTGTAATGCACTGGCATCTAATTTACTTCAATTGTTTACATAACCTCATGATGGCGGCTGTGCGAATTTTAAAATTCAGTTTTTATTTCTAGTGTCGTAATCATGCGATCGAAGTGAAAGTTTGAATAATGAACCTACGCAATAATTTTCCTTTAATGGTACATGACTCTATGGCCTATACATTTAACAATCCTACATGGCGACCATCAGAAATATTTAGACGGCTCTGAATATCTACGAATCTATTATAGCAATCAAACTGAATTTCCTTATGTTCATAGGGGCTATGAACATAAGTTCACCTATAGGACTTTATATAACCTGGTGATCACAAATCCAACATGACGTTTCTCGCAATTTAACCATCCGAGTGCAGTGAAACTTGGTACAGTAAATCCTTATACGAATGTTAATCCACTGGCATCTGATTTATTTCAATCGTTTCCATAACCACAAGATGTGCGAAATTTTAAAATCTCCTTGTTACTTCTTGTGTCCTAATCATGCGATTGAAGTTTGAATGCTACACGTACACAATAATCTTCATGTAACAATACATAACTCTAGGACCTACATATACAAAATCCAACATGGCGATCATCCGAAATATTTAGTCGGTTCTCAATATCTACGAAACTATTACAGCAATCAAACTCAAATTTTGTATGTTGATAGTGGCAGTTAACATAAGTAGGATCTATGAAAATAGGCTGTATAGTTCTTCACGGAACTACTTGTTTAACCTCCAATGGCCCACTTAAATGTGCGTTATGTCGTACAGAAGGTCTATTATATCTCCAAACAGAAGCATTATTTTCAAAAATACGGTAGTTTTTTTTCTTTCTTTTAGGAATTGGGGCCATTGGAGGCTAAAAAAATCTGAATTCTCATGTACCACAAGCCTTTATAATTTATTAAAGGGGTCTTTCTCTGGATGCGGACTTGACACAACAGTGAGGGTCACTTTTTATGTGACGTGTATTGCGTTTCGTCTACGAGGTTTTCAATTTTATTTTCACGTCAGGAAGTACACTTTAGGTAAATTTAGTTTTAGAGCATATTTTAACTAATCATTTTTCTTTGTCGACAAACAGGTTCCAAGTCTCTAACCATTGCAACAGTAGCTCATTTGATTACGTCTGGTTATTAATACCGAAGGCCGTTCGAAGACTGGGTACTTCTGCTAGTTTAATATATATCTCATAATCTATATGTTGCAAAGATACAAAACTTTACAGGATTATTAAACACAATTCACTCATTATTAGCACAAAACATATTGTATTATGTGCTTGCAGCCATGCATTGTTATAGCATCAAACGTTCAATTTTTTTGTACAGTTGGACAGAGTTTACCTGATAAAATTATCCCACGATTTAAAAGATTTACATGAATGTTCTTTAGAGCTGTTGGTACACATATTCAGTTTTTTTTTTCATATTCTTACTTTGTATAATTCTTTTCTTATTTTGGGTGGAAAATATTATCTTAAATGGGAATTATTTTTGATAAACAAATTATTTTGGTGTGTGTTATTCATATTAGTACAATACACAATCATGCAAAGTTTCATTGATATATCCATAATAGTATTTGAGTTATCCTGTGAACGCTGTATCGTATTCAGGAAACGAGCTTCAAACTTGCCTAAGGCTAGAATTTAAAGGAACAACTTAAGCAACATCAACTAACATTTAGAGGCATATCTCTGGAAGTATTTAAGATATTTTTATTTTGTTTTCACCAGATGAAAGATAAAAGATTAGACAGTTAGATAATTCATTTAGAAGTTATTTTTACCCTGAAAGGTGTACCCCCTCCCTTAAGAAATAAGCCCTGAACTACTACAGAATTATAAACTAATATGCGGAAATGACCTGTGATGATCATCTGCCTTTAACAACTCTATTTCTTCACCTTAAACTCGAGGATATGCCGATGATCGGAGAAGAAGCAACTTAATGACTTGGTGTAGAGCCACCTGGCTCTCGAGGCTAAACACCCTCGTTGAGGGGTGCAGCGACTCAATAACCCAGGGGAGAAGTGCGTGACGTAGGCTTTGTGTAGCTACTGAAGTGAGGGGAGACTAACACCACTTGCTTCAGTAAACATGTTCCAGCGAGCCCATGGAAAACACGCAACAGAACTCAGAGAGCATGCAAGCGCTCATCTTTCGCACACAGTCAAGTCACAGGCTACAGTACCTTATCTGAGCTCGCCTATCAGCAGTGAGGGTCATTTGTAGAGTTACAAATCAGTAAGTCGCCTCCGTGGTGTAGCTTAGCTGCCACCCCGGATGTCCGAGGTTCGATTCCCGGCTCTGGCACGAAATTTGAAAAGTGGTATGAGGACTGGAACGGGGTCTACAGAGCCTCGGGTGGTTCAAATGAGTAGAGAGGGTTCGATGCCCTCCTCAGCCATCCTCGAAGTAGTTTTCCATGGTTTCCCACTTCGTCTCCGGGCAAATGGTATCTACCGTAAGGCTACGGCCACCTCCTTTTCTCTTCCTTGAATATCGCTCCCAAGCTTCCCCTCCCTTTCCATCCCTCATGAGGCCCCTGTTCGCTTTGAAGCTGAGGCCGCCTGTACGAGGTGCTGGTCCCTCCTCCCCAGTTGTATCTCCCAAACAGGGGTTTCAAGCTCCAAGACACCGCCCTGGCGGGATCCCTCGCTGAGTCCAAGGGAAAAGCCAACCTGGAGGGTAAACCGACTAAAAGGAAAATAATAATAATAATAAGAATGGATGATTGTTACCGTTATTCGCCCGGAGACGTTATATGCATCAGAATGCCTGGCGATGAATAAGAAAGGCCTGGAAAAACAACTCGAAGCCAATGAGAGGAAGATTCTGAGACAGATCTTGGGGCCGGTCAAGGAACGAGGAGAAATAACGGACACCATTCGCAAAGGAAGACTCTCCATTTATGGCCATTTAACACGAATGAACTCCGGAAGATTGTCCAATCGAATCTGTGTCTACTTTGTGGGAAAGAAAACCAAAGGGATCTGGTTTACAGAGGTCGAAAAAGACCTACAAGAACTTGGGATATCACATGAGGACATCTTGGAACGTGACTCTTTGCAGAAGAAACTTGGGGAGATACAGAGTTTTCAGCCAAATCTATATTGAAAACCGGCAAGAAGTGGACCGAAGAACGAAAGGAAGCTCGCCCAAGAAGAATGCGCGAATACTGGGCCAATGTGAAAGAACGAGGGAAAAGGCAGTTGAAATAACGTGGTCCATAGACGACTGAAACGATTATTTAAAAAAAAGAATGGAGGATTACAAATTATGCGAAGATTAGACGGGTCAAGAAATTTCAATATCTCCGTGAGGTAATCCAACAAACTGGACTGGAACAAGAAGCCATCAATGACAGGATCTGGAAAATAGACGGAGTGTCCAATAGCACTTCAATTGATAGCCGCACCTGACAGACAGACACATACACACAGACCACCACTTGAAATCATAAGCCTCAAATTGATATTGTGGTTTATGTCGGTTGTAACTCTTCAGTCGGTGAACATGAATTTGCGCAATGACTGGGTGGGGTACAATGTATATCGGGTGCTTCAGGAGCCCCTTCCAATATCGTCTGCGGAAACCCAACTAACGCGTTTTGGCGGGAAGGTCGATATCTCTCTGCCTGCACTGCAAGCATATCCCGCAAACGATGCAGGACACTCTTACTTTTCCCTCGTATAGATCTGTAGTCACAACGAGAAAAAAATAATAGGGTTCAGTATTGTTTGCAGGATATGCTTCCAGTGCATTAGTAGCCTACCATACGTCCCCCAGGGGCTCACATCTAGAGTGACATGGGTTGGCGACCACGGGTCCCCAGCTAAGTCCGGCATTGTTTCCACTTACTTGTGCCGGGATCCTCTCCTTCTTCTTTCCAGTCGACCTCACTTAGTCAACTCTTGTTCTCCTCCGACCCCGACGGTATTAGGGTATCCGAGGCCTAGGGAGTCCCTTCCTTTCCCGCCTTAATTGGCCCTTGTCTCATCTTCACTGATACCCTCCATCTGCGAGGGGTCAGCCTTCTTTTTCAGTTCATGTTATTTCCTGCCTTCTGCTCAAGGCCCTCAAGGTGGCAGGATGTATGTAGTCCCAGCATTTGTGGTGCACCTGGATAGTGCTACACCCTCAAGGGCTCACGGCTGGTGAGTTCGGGAGTTGGCGATCCCGAGGGATTCTTGGGTGGGGTTCGTTTTTTCCACTTACTTTGGGGCGTGCCCTCTCCTCTTTCCCTCTCCTATCTGCCTTTCATGATTGTCCTTCCTTCCAAGTCCCTCAACCCTTTTTCTTCGAGGGTTGATGGCATTTCTTTTCTTCCTGTCCTTTATTTGTTGACCATTTCTTTTTCTTGCATGTAACACTGAAGTTAGTATTAGTTATAGTTTTCACTCTCATCTCATCGTTCACTATCACCTAAACAATTAGGGGCCGATCACCTAGATGTTAGGCCCCTTAAAACAACAATTATCATCATCATTAATACCATACGTGATACAAGCAGAGAATTGTCGACCTTCCAGCCAACATTCATTATAGTTGACTTACGGCAGACGATATTGGAAGGGGCTGCTGAATCGCCCGGTACCTATAATATGTAAATAACACTCCTGGAAAAATTACATGTATTAGTTATGAACTTATAACAAGCCTCCGTGGCTTCGGCGGCAGCACGCCGGCCTCTCACCACTGGGTCCATGGTTCAAATCCCGGTCACTCCATGTGAGATCTGTGCTGGACAAAACGGAGGCAGACAGGTTTTTCTCCGGGTACTCCGGTTTTCCCTGTCAAAATTTAATTCCAGCAACACTCTCCGCTATCATTTCATTTCATCTGTCATTCATTTAATCATTGGCGCAGAGGAGTGCGTCAGGCCTCGGCAGCCTGCACAGTTCATATCCTCGCCGCTAGATGGGGGCTTCATTCATTCCATTCCTAACCCTGTCGGAGACTGGAAGCAGGCTGTGGATTTTCATTTTCAGTTATGAACTTATGATCACTATTTTAGTGGGGGAGATAGTGATCATAGCTAAAACGTTGTATTTCTTTGCATGAGTGTTATTTACATATTATAGAGGTGTGCATATTATAGTATTAGACACGATGCCAGTTTTCCTACATTTACTTTGTAACCCACGTTTTGGGACTTAATATAGTAGAAATGATTTACAAGGCGCAGAAATTATTTCATATGTTTAATCAATAATCTTAATAACATTTTCGTTAATGAATCTAACAGTAAACTAAAATTTTATAGTTTCCACATAAAAAGGAGCCATGTTAATGCAGAATGCCACACGTTTTGTTTTGATTATTTTATTCTAGTTTTCGTGTGAATTTAAACCAGAGAGAAAATAATAATAATAATAATAATATCGTATGGCCTCGGATGCCGGGTGCAAGCTTTGTAATTTGACACCCAGAGGGTAGCTTGCATGTCGAATTTCGTTGTTCCTTGAATCACTAAGAAAGTCAAGGAGGTTAGATATCTAAGCTCCTTGAAAACTATAACGCATTCTAGTAGAGAAATGATGAACTTTGTGTTGGCGGAAACTCCCGAGATTAATTTTGCCATTATGAACACGGCCTACTGAATTCAAATGGGTTCTTTGACATGCCAACATCGTATGACTTGCGTGTCGTATTTTTGCCGCCTTTCAAAAATCACTTACCACGGCCAGTTGCGAACCTCCAATCTTCGGGTTAGTAGAACGACACGTTAATTACTCACCCACCGTGCCAAGCTACCAGAGAGATTGGAAGTATTTTACTACCGATGGACCACTCTTCAACTATACAAAGATTCGTGGACATTCTGGACAATAGATTGAAATCATCCGATTTAGAGGATAGGCTACATTACAAAATCAATGAAAAAAAGAAAAACCGGACCCGGCTCAGATGTCCTCTGAATCTCAAATTTCGTAAATTTCTGGATACAATTCCTTATGGGGGAACGTTGTAAGTCCACAGGGGAGAAAACATTACTAAGTTGAGTAATAATTTTTTTCTTTGTCGGTTTACCCTCCAGGTTGGCTTTTCGCTCGGACTCAAAAAGGAATCCCACCATTACCACCGCCAGGGTAAACACCTGGTCGGGGGATACAACTGGGGAAGCAGGACCAGCACCTCACCCAGGTGCCCTCACCTGTAAAGCGAATAGGGGCCTCATGAGGGATGGGAAGGGAGAGGAAGATTGGGAGGGATAGCTGCCAATCCGGAGGTCCGAGGTTCAATTCCCAGCTCTGCCACGAAATTTTAAAAGTGGTATGAAGCTTGGAACGGGGACTATTCAGTCTCGGGTGGTCCAAATGAGTATTGGGGGTTTGATTTCCCACCTCAGTCATCCCCGAAGTGGTTTTCCGTGGTGTCCTACTTCGTATCCAGGCAAATGGCCGGATGGTACCTAACGTAAGGCCACGGCCGAATCCTTCCCTCTTCCTTGCCTATCCCTCCCAATCTTCCCCATCCCTTCCCATCCCCCATAAGGTACCTGTTCGCTTTGCAGGTGAGGCCGCCTGGGCGAGGTGCTTGTCCCACCTTCCCGATGTTTCAAGCTCCAGGACACTGCCCTGGAGGTGGTACAGTTAGGATCCCTCGTTGAGTCCGAGGGAGCGTAAAACGACTAAGAAAGAAAGAAAGAAAGAAAGAAAGAGAGAAAGAAAGATTGAAAAATGTACGAAGATGATAATCTCTAGAGTTTTTCACTTTTATTTCTTATGTAATCTAAAGCGGGAGATGTGTATGTTCTGGCGGGAGGAGTGTTTGCTGGGATCCCGTGAGGAAGCATTTGCGTGAGCGCATCCCTAGAGACCCAGTGTCTGACTGCCAGAGCAGCAAGTGTTTGCCCAACATCGCGTGAGCTCTTTCTTAGTCGAGGAGAAACTCAGCACAACATAATTCCCAACAATTGCTTGCATCACTGAATTGTACATGAAGTAGCCTATTTACTGAAATTGCCGGCCCCTTTGTGTTGGAGTAGCGTACCTGCCTCGCACCCGGAGGCCTCGGGTCCGATTCCCGGCTCCGTCGAGAATTTTAGAAATGACGTGAGGGCTGGAACGGAGTACACTCAGCCTCGTGAGGACAAATGAGTACTGAGAGTGAGGCAGCACCGCGATCACGGAGACCTAGATTAACGACTGAGGGGACCCGACGCGCTGACTACACGTCACCCCATCATCTGCAGGCCAAATGGCTGGGCAGCAGTCGCTTGGTTGGCCTAGGCCATTCATGGTCTATAGTGCCACGGGGGTTTCCTTTTTAATGCACTGGATTTCATACAGTACATTGGCGTGATATAAACTGTGTTAAATGCAAGTAATTTTTCCGAAAGTAAATTAATTAATTAACTAATTAAATAAACAAATAAAAATCTATAAAAAAAACTTTACGAGCCTTACAGTAGTCGCATATGATGTGTAAGATCTGTCATATAAGAAACCTGACGTGAAATTGTTGATACACCGGCATTTTATAATATTATTGGCACAAATAATAATCTATTGTAAAAGGGAGTGTTTTACAGATATTGTAGTTTATAATACGGAACTCATTTTATTAGATGATTTGTAGCTTCCGCCAGCACTAGCCTAAATAAATAATACGATATGGATCAACTAGATTAATAGACGCGACACCGCTCATAACCTTAAATTCCTTATAAATAGGCCAACTTGCGAGTAAATGCAATGTTCACAGCAGTAGATCATGAAAGGCTTGCCCAGTTCCCGGACCTCTATATTCACAGACCAACACGTAATTTCATATGGATTCTGTTAAAATGAGTCATATTGATATGATTAGCAGCAGAGTATCAAGAAGGCAGTGCGAGAAAAATCAAGAAGGCAGTGCGAGAGCAATCAAGAAGGCAGTGCGAGAGTGGAAATATCAAGTAGGCAGTGAAGAAAAAAAAGAGAATCTTGGAATTATTATGTAGATTATTAGTGTGTAAATAAAATAGAATTTTGTGTGTTGATGAATGTCCAGGAGGGATAAGATCCAGATGGCAGTGCGTCTTACACACTTCCGTCCCATTTTTCAAAATCACTCCAACAAAAATATCCAGCAACCGAGTGGAAAGATGTTACACATCAAAAATTCACAACGAATGAATATTAGGTTTCAGCCAAGTCAACACATGCAGTAATTATTATTTGTTTATTTATTTATTTATTTATTTATTTATCGTATGGCTTTAGTGCCGGGAGTGTCCGAGGACATGTTCGGCTCGCCAGAGGCTGTAGCTGCTTCTGGCGGACACCCATAGGATGAGCTACAAGTTCCGTTCAATTTCAAGTAGTTCCAACCTTCACTACCAGATGTCACTGATACCTAGTGGTGAACGTTGGAACTTTTAATAGAGCATTCCAACGAAACGTACCTAGAAATTTCGCTTCACACAAGTTTCGTTAGTGGAAGGATCTTTTGCATGCCATAAGTCTATGACATGGGACCGCCGGCTTTACTTCCCCTCCGAAGGAAGGCATACTGAAGGATTTTAACGCTCTTAAAAATCCGACGACTTCAGCCGGGTTTGAACCCGCTACCTTGGGCACAGCAGTTCAGCATACTACCCACTACGCCACTGAAGCCGCTTTAGTAATCATTATTAAGTCATTTTAAAGAAAAGAGGCATGTTTCGACTACCCGATGATGACTTCATCAGTCAAATAATTAATAACTGGACGAACGTCAAAATTGTTAGCACATAAAGACACACATGTCATCGTTCATTGGATCGTTATAGTCATTGAAACAGAATAAAAAGTTAACTATTGATTATTGTACAGTATGTTTAATTTAACTTCAAATCACAAATCAACCGTATTTATTTATTTATAATTCAGGTTGCAAGCTTTTGTGAATGAGCTATGTTCTTCCACAATCTATTATTTGCAGACTACTGTATGTGATCGTCTACGTCATATCTTAAAGTCGATAAATACACAATCCTAGATCTATTCTAGCTATTAAGGCCGTCAAAGATGTAGCCCATTTGTATCCTACGCTATCTGTCCTCATTCATTCGCCTCTGGTAATATGGTATGTTGCCTGATTTCTTTCAATTCAAAGATCAATTATAAACATGACTGCTAACTCTATCCCGTAGAGATTTTTCATCTCTCCACTATTTCTCTTCTCACCAAATGTCCAGATACTAGTTCTCTGATCCTCAAACATGAGCATTCCATTATGTTTATTTAGACGAACCAGATAATCGTACAGTTTGTCTCCTTTTCTGATTTAAATCTCATCACATTTTAACCGTGGCTTCTATAGAACACAATGTACAATCTATCAGCAAATTGGCTTAATCTCAGTACATCTGCTTGAATCTTCGCCCACTCAATCAATTAGCCAATAAAGCAGTGGAACACCTACAGCCTCGCAGCCAGAAATGTGACTCTAGACATCCCACGCAGTTTGTGTTTAGCACCTTGTTATAGTTGTGTTCAGTCGACTGTTGTGTTGAGATACGTAGGTGTAGGATCTAGAAAGTAACGTGGGAGGGGAGAGGAGCTAGTGTAGGAGGCGGAGAACACCCCTTCAATAACACAGGTGATTCAACATTTTGCGCTAAACCTTACGTAGCTCATAAAGGGGTTTAATGCAGACGTGGTTATATTATTAGAATTTCTTTCTTTCTTCGTGTCAGAAGTACCAACTCACAAACAAAGGGTTGATATCCACGATACCCTAAACCTTATAAATGAAAGAACAACAAGGACATATTTTTAGTCTGTTGGGTTTTCAGATACGTCCTTCTCATGCAAGTGAAGCTGGAGTTTCTTGAACTAAAGAAAACCAATCCCTACATGTGTTGTCATGCTGCTATCTACACATGCTTGAGGAATGCTCCTAATGAATGGTCCCGGACGCAGAGTAGCAGTTATGAATAATTCCCCGTTCTACTTAAGAAGTCACGGTTACAAATAATTTGTTACCGTTTCTCCAACAACGGTCGTTGTTTCTGTGCATTTGAATTGTAAATTTTGTTCCGGTATTTCCACAGACACACAACAAAAGAAGCTGTCTGTAATTCCGTAAAATTCCGCGTACAACGAGGATCGTCATAACAATAATATTTTTTAAAAGTAAACATATTATTGTCCCGGAATAAATATTGTCATCCTGGAGGTCCGGATTCGATTCCCATTTCTGCCAAGAAATTGAATTCTGGATAGAGAACTGGAACGGGCTACACTCAGGCTCGTGAGGCACTACTGAGAAGAACCCAGATTTCTGGGGTGACAGAAAAGAATCCTCGACATTGGTTGGTTGGTTGGCTGGTTCCTCAGTTTAGGGGCTGCGGTCAAGTATCCCCGGGCCGATAACCTAGATGTTAGGCCCCTTAAAACAACAATTATCATCATCATCATCAAGTATCCCCGTGTACTTTGGGTGTGTGTAGAATCGGTCTGATAACCGGTGTTAATTTTAATGACTGTATTAGTGTGTTTTAACTGTTTTTAATTCAAGTAAGGACAGCAGACATTGAATTTTTCAAGTAGTTCCTACTTTTGCCGCCAAACGCCACCGTCAACGACTACTAGTTCAGAACTTGGTTACTAGACGCCACTTCAGTCGGCTCCTGGCTTCGATCGTTGGAACCTAAGAGCGTTATTCAAATTTTAACCTATAATTTAGCTTCACACAGGTGTAATTAGTGGAAGGTTCTTTAACATGCCATACATCTATGACATGGGACAGCCGGCCTTACTTCCCCTCCGAAGGAAGGCACACTGAGGGATATTTAACGCTCTTAAAAGATCCAACGACTTCGGCCGGGTTTGAACCCACGATCGTGGGCGAGAAGCTCAGCATGCTCCCAACTACGCCACCGAAGCCGCGATAAGTACTGTATTGAGCCGAGCAGTGAAATTTAGAAATTGTTGCTATATGCCCATGAATGCACCGAGATGGAGAATCGAACCCCTACATGCCCGCCACACAAAGGTCTCGAGTGTTATATCGGAATGGGGGAGCAGGATCACTTTCCACGCTCCGGCTAATTTTCCAGTTGGCTGCGGGCTGTGGGGGGCCTGCCTTGTAGGTCTTGATCTTGCAGCGAGAGGTTTCCACTGAAAGGTGATGCCAGCGACGTAATGTAGCCAAGCAAGCTACCTCGCCGTCATTATTACTGCCCGGGACACTGCAGATGAGCTGCAGGTAGTGAAGAAGATTCTAGCGTCAGAAGGTCATGGACATATCTAATTAATTCGAAATATACCTAAAATGGTATAGCCTAATAAAGCACTACAGTTAGCAGCCCTGGTGACTCTGAATATACTGTATTTTTAGTTCCATCTCATAAGGTACAGAATGCACATACAAAATTTGGTTGAAGTCCAAATGATAGTATGGACGTTACATGCAGTTAGACATGGGATACATCAGCGCGCGTAAAACCATGTTGGCAACAGTGTCATGTATGCGTTGCTCAGAATTAATCTGAAATATTATGATCTATTATTGCGCCAATTGTGGATTAAATCCATTTGTTAGAATAGAAGTTAAATGTATTTAAAAATTGGCCCTATCAGCAGGCTTAGAATCATGTTGGCAGCACTAACGTATATCAGTTGTTCCAAATTAATATAGAATATCAGGTAATATACGTGTGCAAAATTTAGAGCGGTTAGCTTACATACCTTCTGATATATCGGTATTAGGATTTAAAAAATGAGACAGTATTTATTAACAGTTGGCAGCCCTGGTGGTTCCTATGAATACACAGTCATATCTGTTATGGTACACATAGCACACACAAAATTTGGTTGAAATCCAATTGATAGTATAGAAGTTACATACATTTAAGAATTGGGCCTATCAGCAGGCTTATAATCATGTTGGCAACACTGTCATGTATGGGCTCCTGTAAATGTTGATGATGATGATAATTGTTGTTTTAAGAGGCCTAACATCGAGGTTATCGGCCCCTTCCTGTAAATGTATCTGATGTAATGTTATGTATGTGTGAGCCAATTTTCGAACAGTTCACATGCATAACTTCTGAGATAGCCGACATAGAGCTCTAATTTCAATTTTGATTTTAAGCAGTTGGTAGCACTGATGTCATTTTAATATATGGCCGTGAGATGGTTTTGATAGCTGCAGCAGTTTAGGAGTTGATAGTGGCGGGGCACACGGACACTAATTTGCCCGGATCGATCTCATAAGTCTACGTTTTCCTCATTTTTAGCCTACTTTTCACATTTTGCAAAAATGAGGAAAAAGTAGACTTATGAGAACGATCTGGGCAAATGTGTGTCTGTCTGTCTGTCTGTCTGGCTGGCTGGCTGGCTGGCTGTGTGTGTGTCGTCGTCGTCGTTGTACCCCCCCCCCCCCCCCTAACCCTATCAACTCCTAAACGGCTGCAACTATCTAAACAAAATTTGGTATGAATAATGATCTATATCTGAATATCTCAATGCCGTATTTGAAAATGATGTCATTGCTACCAACTGCTGAAAAATTGCAATTGAAATTTGAGCTCCATGTTGGATATCTTGGACGGTATGCATGGGAGCTATTTCAAAATTGGCTCACGTATAGATAATAATATTGCAGTTTAATTTCCAGGAGGCCATATATGATTCTAAGTCTGCTGATAGGTCCAATTTTAAATGCATATAACTTCTACACTATCAATTGGAATTCAACCAAATTTCGTATGTACTATGTGTACACAAACAGATATGACTGAGCGTATACTTAAGAGACACCAGGGCTACCAACTGTTAGTGAATGCTCTCAATTTCTTTTATCAAAATACCAATATATCAGAAAGTATGCAAGCCGACAGCTTTAAACTATGCACACGTATAGTACCTGACATTCTACATTAATTTGAAGTAACTAATATACGTCAGTGCTACCAACATGATTCTAAGCCTGCTGATAGGTCCAATTTTAAATACATGTAACTTCTATACTATCATTTGGATTTGAACCAAATTTCGTATGTGCTATGTGTATCATAACAGATATGACTATGCGTCTTCTTAAGGGGAGTATAAATGGCCATTTTGTTGAGAAAGTTGTAATTTTTGTTTTTGATGCCAAAACATTATATCGAATTGCTGATCAATTTGGTGTATGATTTATTAAATTTGCTAGATTAGAAATATTTTTAATTTAATTTAATTTAATTAGTTGCACAGGGTATTTTCAGGGTTTCGTGTACCATTTTTCAGTAAACACTTCATATCTCAAGAACCATAAGGTCTAGAAGCCTGTGGTTTGATTTAAATTCTAGAGGAAGTATTGCTACATCAGTTAGCGGGACTGGCATAACAGTTGTGTTTATTGTTTACGTTGTGCGTGCGACATTCTTGGTATAAAGTGTTATTTTTTTAAATTTTTTGTGTTATTGATCTTGAGTACATGTAATCATGACAGGAGCAAAAGGAGTGTTCAAGAAAGTAAATAACTGCAGAACTTATATAGGTGTAAACGATGTTGTGAATGAGGTTAGGAATTAAAGTTCACCTAGTGCGTTAGCTCTACACATTGCTACACCTTCAAGTTCCTCCTGGAAAAAGAAACATTTTTCCGGCGAGTGGTGTAAATACAAAAAAGCTACTGCAGATAGTATTTTAGATAAGTTTACCCACAAGACCTCTATACCTGAGGCTGGTATGTTGGCTATAAAGCGAGTTAATAGAGAAATTCAGACCTACTGAAGAAATGTCTGGCAGGGAAAACACAAAATGTGAATGAGTCATTCAACAATATAGTGTCGTCAAGAGTACCTAAAAATGTATTTGTGGGTTACCATACAATGAAACTTGGTGTATATGCTGCTGCCATCACTTTTAATGAAGGCAATACTGGTAGACTGAAAGTCTTGGGAGGAGCTGAGAGTGATGACTGGTTGGAATACACCAGCCATAATGAAGGAACTGGACAAGGAGCGAGTCGACATGGCAGAGCTACTGGCCCAAAAAGTGTCCAAGGTTGCATGATCTTTCAGGAGGAAGAAGAGGATGGACTCGGACAATGTAGGAGATGATGAAGACTACATTGCCGGCGCCTTTTAGGTGTTGTTTCCATTGAAAAGTGAGGTACAATCAAAATTAATTTTTAATTGCAATTTCTGAAAAACTAACTTTTTACAGACAAACGACCCGTTATCACCGGTTCTTTAGTAGATATACTCTTGATTTTGACACAGTTCATGTAGAATACCCTTGTAATACCATACCTCTAGAATGGTAGAGATAGCTTGTATATTTGAAGAAAATGCACAATAATTTGACAAAAACAGGTGTGAAAAAAATGAAACGGAGAAAAAGATTCTTTCCCAACTCCTAGAATATGTATGTCAATAAACCTAGAGGAGTAAGTACAAAAGGCATGTATAAATAATCCGCAAAAGTTTCAATACTTTGCATGAATTAGTTCTTGAGAAAATGGGTCATTAAATTGGCAAATTTAACATTAGCGGGATAGGCCATTCATACTCCCCTTAAGAGCAACCAGGGCTGCCAACTGTTAATAAATGCTGTCTCTATTTTTGTTACCCTAATATCAATATATCAGAAAGTATGCTAGCCAATAGCTCTAAACTTTGCACACGTATAGTAAGTACCTGGCATTCTAGATTAATTTGGTGTAACTAATATACGTCATTGCTGCCTACCTGATTCTAAGCCTGCTGATAGGTCCAATTTTAAAATACATGTAACTTCTATACTACTGTAACTAAGGGATTTCATTCGAAATTGGCAAAACAATAGATCATATTGTTTCAGATT
Source organism: Meconema thalassinum (assembly GCA_946902985.2). NCBI lineage: Eukaryota > Metazoa > Arthropoda > Insecta > Orthoptera > Tettigoniidae > Meconema > Meconema thalassinum. Next base: position 926,568,610 of record OX336388.2, read on the forward strand.
ATTTCTGACCAGCACATGCATGACATTGTTGCCAATATGATTTTACGCGCGCTGTTAGATCCAATGTTTAACTGCATGTAACGTCCATGCTATTCATTGGACTTCAACCAAATGTTGTATTCTGTACTGTACTGTACCATTATACTCATATTGTTATGATGTATAGTGCAGTTCGAAGTATATGTTGAAGATCGGCGCGATCCACAAGTTGCAATCCGAAACAAGAGTCGGCCGCTCGATTACGGTACTTTCCGAGGATCGACGTGTACGCACGAAGCCAGGCGAATATGATTACAACATGGCGACCATTGGCCCAGTTTATTGATCGGTCACTAGGATTAATTATTTATCAGCAATAAGAAGAAAATAGAATAACATGCAAGATTTGCAACATTATACGAGACCCTGGAACAGAGCATAATATGTATTTTGTTATCTATACATGTTTAGTATCTGTCGGAGATATTATAAATTATGATTTACATCCACCAATGAGAGATCAGTTTGATTACTGTCACGTCTGAGTGGGGGTAACGTGCAGCCAGGTGGATGGACACACAGTCAGCTGTGAGCAGATAACATTACGGAGCGCTTGAGAACATATCTCGTCGTGAAGCTTGAGAACGTGTTTCGTTATTGCAATGTGACGCGAGGTTTATATCAAACACTTTAAAGTGTATGCAGAGACAGTGTCGAAGGACTCTGTTCGTTTTCACGAGATGCAATCTATACCGCTATAAGGGTAAAGCAGTATTAGAAACTGTAATTTCAATACAGCAAGCTGCCTGTCAACACAGCGAACTTTGGTTTTGAAAAACAGTCTCTGTTTTCATTGCATTGATGTCGAGTGCGCAGCAATGTTATTGAACTCTAAACACTATTCCTCATCGCGAACAGACATATTCTTAATCAAGATGTCAAGAGGAATAATTTTAGTGCTGTTCATTTCTTTTATAATGGCAGGCTAAATAACGCAGCATGAACGCTACTAGACCGGCATTGTATCGAACATTTCAATGAACTATCGCCATGGCCCCAGCGATGACTGATTATGATTGTGTGACCACTTGTGTCTACCTCATTAGAAATCATGAATGCTATTCGCATGGGCAGTCATTCGTCATTCGTTCATTAATATTTCGGCCCGATATGAAGAATGCGACCCTACTGAGAAACGAACTGTGTACTGGAAGATGTTGCAGACGTGAAGTAGCGATTCATGACTATTTACCCAGGATGGGTAATAGCCTTCTGAACCGGGAAGAACGTGCGGATTGGAGAAGGTGTACCCTGGTTCGATCCCCGACGACCTGGGGAGTGCTAGTTACAGCTACATATGGAAAAGGTGTGATATGCAGGGCGTATCAACGCTCGCTCTTGGAAATTCATCTATCAACAAGGTACAGCTTACACAACTTCGTATCTCGTAGCTAAGTGTAGATATTTCAATGTTAATTTACGCCATTTTTTTAACATGTTTATATTTTTGAGTAGTATGTCGGACTGTGGAATTTAGGCTTGACGTTTTAATCATGAATGATTTCACATTCGACAGGTTTTAGACTTCCATAAGAAGTGCAACCCATTTTCAGCTTGTATTTAAGTATGTTTAAGTAGACTTCATCTTAAATTCAGTAATATTTCATGAAGCTTTCTTAGGGTAGTGAAGAGGACATCCATAGGCACTTTGTGATTCAGTGTAGTTTATCAACGTGGTGAGCTCTTTATTATGTCAATTTGTGACATTCTTCGCATCGTTAGATTGTGTTTCTCTTGAGCTACATTTTCCTACTGCATTTTCGAACTTTATACATTCGAGTGATTGGAATTATGAATAGAAGACTGATTTTGATAGCAAGTTATGAGTTTCTGAAGGTTCATTTTATACTTATATACAGGAGTTCGATTTCTCGCTTGTGTTAGGAACCATTCTTTGTGTTGTTGAAGGACAGAGGCAGGTAATGTTTTCCAACCATACAATTGTGCTAATTGTTATGATTACCATGTCCGGTGGTGTAGAAACATTACTTTGTTTCTCGAATTCATCCGTGCAGGGGTGTACCGAACATTGGCTTGATTAACTTTCTCTTTATTCGTATTCAACTTGTTTCACGTTAGCCTCTCGCGTGAAGGCACAGTTGAGATCCTTGGTCGAAGGAATGTATTATTGTTTTTGATTGTCGTCATTTGACTATAAAATATATCTCTGAAACATCATTCACTTTTTTAACCAGCGTAAATCCCAAATTTAATAAATGTATGAATACATTCTGATTAAGGAGAGTCGATGCTATTGCAATCTCTCATAGCATAGGTATTAATTCTAAAAGGATATTTTGTTATGGAGAAAATCCAACCAACATCATTGAAAACTAATGTAAACTATGTATAAATTTAAACAACGATGTAGTAACAACAATTATCGGCTGAGCATGAAATTCGTCATTAAGCAATGAGGGTGATCCAGTTACGTTAAAATATGTATGATTATAATAAATTAATTCTGAATAGAGTACTCAGGGGAGTACATATGTATAAGAGTAGAGCCGCGTGAAGGCAGTGAAAGAATGAAATAAACATTAAGATCTTTCATGGAATCTAACCCATGATAATTGTGATTGAGTAGTCAAATATAAGTTGACTTATTTTCAAGTCTAATTCAGCGTTTTGCTACAAGCATTTTGTTGTTGCTTAGAAGCATGTAAACTGCAAAGTAAAACATTAAAACATGTATTAAATGATGTCAACCTTAATATTCTGGATTTAATCACCATGCTGACGAGGGAGTTACAGTTATCCTGATCAGTTATTTTGGTGAGTGCAATAATTATTAAAGTGATAGATTATTTCTATTAAGCTTTGTCACCTGGTTGGAAAGGACCAATTTAAATATTTTCGAATCAGTTAAAGGAAACTAATGATCTTATTCTAATGGAAGAATGTTAAACTGAGGCTTGCGAAATAAAAGGAAACACACACTTGGAGTGTGCCATTCTATATATATATATATATATATTGTACCCTTCAGTGTTCTTCTAGGATGCCGAATCTGGCTCGGGTAGTGATCTGTTCGGGGTGGCTCTAACTTATTCAAAACATCCTAGGAATATCGTCGAGGATCACAGGAGGCTTAACTTAGAAATCAGTATGTCAGAGAACTCCTAATAAAAATAATTTTATTCACAAAAACATCATCTCCCATTCTCCCATCCATAGACAATAAACATCAAAATAAACTCCCTTAAATTACTCTAATCATCAACATCAAAGAAATGCAAAAATGTAAATTTATCACACTGGCTGAAACCAGGAAAAGAAAAATAATCTAATTTACTGCAGTCCACTGCTTCAAGTTCAAAATTAACGTCAACAGACTTAGTTCATCAAACTATGGCTTAAATAACCCAGCCATTCTATCAAACAACTATGCGCACTCATGTTCATAACTTGCAAAATTGGTTTCTGGGAGCTCGGACATGTTTTCTCGTACAATCATCGTCTTTCCTCTCAAGAGTCAGACAATGAAGGCAACAGAGTTATTCTAGACCACAGGCATGTGTGTACTTCTAACTTGAAAAACAATTAATTCTCTCAGAGCCATAACTCTGTTAATTATGGTAAAATAAACAAGTCATCATACATGAAGCATCAGATAAATACTTCGGCGGCCGGTGCCCCGCTATTATTAATAAACAAACAACTATAATGAATGCACTTAAAACAATGACAATACAAGACGTCGCTTCCTAAAGTGGTACGGAGAAACCCTGGGAAAACAGACTACCTTCCCTTATAGAATAACAATACATCCTCGACCTTGTGACAGACACTCTCACCACACTATTCAGCTGGGCAGGCAATAACCTTCATTGCTGCTTTTAGAATCCAGGCGGCTGGCCGTGGCCCCCTAAATGCTTCTTAAGACTCTCTTTGACTACCTAGGGTTCGAGCTGTACAATTACCTTTCCGACGGAGCTAAAGCGGACTCTCATCAGACAATGAACTCAATCATTTCAATTACCATTTATATCATCGTAGAACACGGGAATGTCGCCTCCGTTATTATTGTCACTTACCATTTATATCATCGAAGAACACGGGAATATCACCTCCGTTATTATTTTCACTTGCCATTTATATCATCGAAGAAACGGGAATACCACCTCCGTTATTTATTTCAGCTCAACCCAGGATCAACTCTTAACCTTTTCTGAATATTTCATATCATCCAGCCATTTGTCTTACCTTTCTATGCCTTAGTGTGATTATCAATTACCGTACTTACTGCCACATAGTTTCAATGCTACTCACTGGTCTTGTCACAAGATCGAGCTATCTTCCCCATCTTAGCTTTTACGTTAATATCGTGCATAAGCACTATCAAACCAATTATCCCCTTAATTATGCACTCAGCAAATTTACTGACACTCAAACAAAACATATTTTAAACAAAATGTTGATGCTCCAATACTATTTACGTTATAAAACACACAAAACTAATCACTACTGATAAATACACAAATCTACACAAAACATGCCTGCTATGCCTAAAATATCTGTTTTATCATAATTGCTTATGATCGAGATAAACTTATCCGATTCCCTTGATGGGATGCGCTATGGCAAACATGCCCCATACAATTATTTACTTATCTCGTATACATCCTGTCGATGCTCTGGTCCTTGTTATCAGTCTTCTGGATCAGTTGGTTCATCTTGCAAGGAGGATAATTTACACACGGCTTCCAAATTTCACCAAAGCAAAGGTCCACTGTGAATTATTATTATTATCACAATGCACGGTTCTCGCATATGAAGCTCCTATTTCCTATAGCTATCATCAACCTACTTAGTTCAGCTGACAGTTCAATAGCTTCCTAGAACACTGATTTATCTACTAATAGCTCGTGTGGCTATCCCTATCATTATAACTGCGTCAACCTGTTACGGTATGCACTGTTCTAATTCGCACTCGCGAATACTTAGCGATATTCGAAATTCAGAGGAATGACTGCTTCTACTTATAAAACTAGTACAGAATGTTACTTTTCAGAACTTATAAAATCACGGTAATTTCTGATCGTCCCGGGCAAGGGCTTCCGCCTCCAGCAATGCCCCAAAGTAGACTGCACTTATATTCACGGTATTTCCTTTCGTCCCGGGCAAGGCCTTCCGCCTCCAGCAATGCCCCAAAGTAGACTGCCTTCGCTGCGTTTCCAACCATTATTTATGTGATTTCTCTTAGGGGGACTTGGAGTAGGGAGCTTTTAAAATTTATTTCCATAATAACACTCACACGAATATGCAAACTAGCTCCTTAGAACGTCCTCATTTCTAATGTCTCAATGACTTCTTTTTAACCAAAATCCGATCACTGGATCCTTATATAATGAGCTCCATAATTTCCTTCATTGTTCCTTAATTTCGGCGGGATTTGGTCGCGTCTCGCGTCCCTCGCTACTATTGGTAGTTTTAAATCCACCCCCTGATTTCATTTTAATTCTGGCAAAAATCACAGAATGATCCAATTGAAATTTTGACGATACTTCTGAGAGGCTGGGATGTTCCCCTACACGATGGTGTAACTCCTGTTTCTGTATTTTAATTACTGCTCCAATTTCTCTCAAATGGGCGGGGTTTATCTAATGAGTGTTCGTTGAATTTTGCGCATTTTCCCGCTTAGTTGAAGGACCTTCGCGTGGCCGTGATCGCATGTGGTATCCAGATGTTTAGCTTTCTCTACCTACCGCCATTGTCTGCGCTGGGTGAAAGTTGCTTTGAGGCACGTACGAACCTCCCCTTTGTAATGCTCTGTTCCACAAGCAACATCTATTCTCACACCGGCGTTGAAACATGAATAAAATCTTGTTGAAATAAATATGTAGAATTTATGCAATCAGAGATGCATAAAGGTTACATTACCCTTCTGCAAAGGAAAAAAATCGATATGGAACGTATGATTTTTTTTTCAATCCCGATCCGCCTCACGGATGCTGTAAGGTTCCGTCGCCACTCCTTATTTTGCTTATTTGGTTCGCCACTGCTGGTCGCGCGCAGGGATTCCATTGCTACTTCTTGTGTCTCCCTTTTCACATTCTTGGCAGGATTAGTGTCTCGGCTGTCTGGCGCAGGTAGCTATTGTTCGCCTGTCTCGCCAAGTCCTCTCACTTCACGGCCGTTCACTGTAAACACCGGGTCTGTTTATGACTGTCTACTTCCTCGTTCCACGTGCATTTGGCTCATCTTTACTTGATTTCCATAATGTTGACACCTGCGGTATTCCGTGGTTGATCAAACGGTTCCCTTTCATGATAAATTTTGAGGTTTGAGCAATTTACTACTGACGTGCTTCCGCCGTTTACGTCCCGTATCTTATACGCATTGTTTCCCAGATTTCTTATGATTCGATAAGGTCCTATGTATGGGAAACACCACTTATGAAACACTTTGTTTGCAGGATCAGAGATAGGTGGTCTCTTCAATAAAACTAATTCACCGGCGTTCAATTCTCTGTGAAAGCGTTTCCTTTTAGTCTTGTTAATCTCCTGTCAGCTTGTTCTCTCATGTGTGTGACCGTTCTTTCGATTCTCAGCTGTGGTGCGGGCTGCGGATCTCTTGGGCAATCTAGTACTGTTGTCCAAGATCTCGGTGGTTGCTGGTTCAAAGGTAACGTGTATGAAATTTGTCCAGTTGACTCATGACGTGTCATCTTAATGCAAATTTCAATGTTTTTCAAAGTATCAGCCCAACGATGATGCTCAGTGGGTATGAACATGCGGATATGCTTCGAAACCTCACGTAAAACTCTCTCGCTAGGATTGCTCTGTGGATGGCGTATGCTAGATAGCACATGTTTGATGTCTAGCTCATTTAATCCGCGCTTAAATTCCGCTGATGTGAAGTAACTCCCATGGTCAGAAAGTATAAATTCAGGCTTTCCCATTAGAGGTATAACTCGATTCTTGATTCGGCTTATGACCTGTTTCGATGTTGTCTTCTTGATAGCACATAAAACAACAAACTTGGAGAAAACGTCCACGCACACAAGGACATGTCGCACTCCTCTACGTCCTTTCGGCAATGGGCCCAGACAGTCCGTAGCAATGAGCTCTAATGGTTTCTGTGGTAATAGTGGCTTCGGGTATTGTCTCATGAGGAAGTTATTGGGTTTTGCACGCTGGCAAATATCGCATATCTTCAGGACATCGCGTATAGTGATCCTCATCCGTGGCCAAGTGAAAGCTTCACCTATCGTTGCTTGTGTCTTGTCTAATCCTATGTGACCAAGCGTATAATGAGTATGCCACACTAATTTCCTCTGTAAAGAAGCTGGTAACAATATCCGTAACTTGACGTGATCCTCATCTATAAATTTATGGAGCATATTATTGAAGTATGAATAACTTCTCGCTTGAGCTTCAATCTCTCGGTATGCTGGGATATCAGGTGTTATCTCTCTCTTGAGGAACTTAATCATTTGCCTCATCCAAGGTTCCTTTTCCTGTTCCTGCGGTAACCTCTTCAGTTCTTGTAAGAAGTCTTGGTCTTCGTTTGTCAGTTCAATGTGTTGCACCAACATCTCCTCCTTCTGTGCCTCCTCTTCTGGATTTCGGCTCAAAATATCCGGGATTACATTTAATTTTCCTGATATATGCTCAATTTGTAGATTAAACTGCTGCGCATAGATGGCCCATCTGTTGATGCGTTCACTTACCATGGTGGTCTTAAATAAGAAAGTCAGCGCCTTGTGATCAGTGCGGATTGTTATGGGGAAACCATAGATAATACGACGCCATTGTTGTAACGCGTATATGATAGCCAGAAGCTCCAGTTCTGAGATGGTATAACTCTTCTCATGTTTTCTTAACTTCCTGCTGATAAATGCTAGGTATGATCGGCCTGCTGTTCTCTCTGCGTCTTCTTGGAAAAGCATTGCTCCGATGCCCACTAAAGATGCATCTGCTTGAATTATGAACCTCTTCGAAAAATCCGGGTAACCCAGTTTGATGCTATTTGACAGTAATTCCTTCGTGGCTACGAATGACCTCTCGCACTCTTCGTTCCAAAACCAACGGTTATTCTTTTTTAGCATCTCCTGTAATGGTGCTACTACTTCGGTGTATCTTGGACAGTTTTCACGAAAGAAATTTGTTGCCCCCAAGAACATCCTTATGTGCTTGACTCTGGTTGGTCGAGGAACATTTTTAATGGCTTCAATTTTCACTGGATTGGGTCTGATCCCCTCTCCATCCACAATATGTCCTAAATATAAAATTTCGTGCTGAAAGAAGTGCGATTTTTTTAGATTGATCTTGAAATTTGCCCTTTCTAGGTTCTCTAACAACTTGCTTAAATTTGGCATGTGTTCTTCACTGCTTTCTGATGCTAGTAAGATATCGTCGACATATCTAACAGTCATGTCTTTCACCTCTTCTGTCAAATTTCGATCCAGTGCTCGGATTAGCGCAGATCCGGCTGTCTTAACTCCAAATGGTAAGCGACACCAGGTGAAACTCTGATTATCGAATAGAAATCCAGTTAACAGCTGTGATTTCTCTTCTAACTCAATGTGCCAGTAGCTATTTGCAAGGTCGACAGACGAATATATTTTTTTCTTGTGGAACTTCTTTAGTACATCCTTAATTAGTGGTGCACGGTCGGTTTCATCAATTAATCTGGAATTGAGTGTGCGAGCATCGAGACATAGTCTCACAGAACCGTTGGGCTTCGCCACCGCTAATATGGCGTTCAAATATGGAGTTAGAGCCTTCTTAATTATGCCCCCTCTAAGGATTTCGTCAATAATTTTTCTAACTGCTTCCTGTTGTTTTTCTGGAATTGGGTAGAGTCGGCTCTTGAATGGAGTCCAATCATCTACCTGCATAGCATACTTGAAATTTAATATTTTTCCCGGTAGTGTATTGAATGCTGCTGAATGTTTACATAGCATTTGTGCCAAGCAATTTCTTTCTTCATCATTTAGCTTCGCCTCTCTTAATTTTTCCTTCAAAAGTGCCTCAAAACTGTCTTTGTTGCCATCTTCTTCTACTGCCATGGACCACATCTCATCTTCCAATTCTTGCTTTTCCTCCAGGAGTCCTGTGTTCAAGTCCTCTTCATCTGTTTGATTTTTCTCTTCTTTTTCCTCAGGAATCGTCTCCAGCGTCCAAATGTCAGCATCTCTATCTAAGCCGTGGTTATTCATGTTCAGTTCCACCGCTGATAATCCTTCCATATTTCTGAATTTAATTACATTGTTGCGCAGGTCAATCACTGCTTGGTGCTCGTATATGAAATTCGCGCCCAAGATCAGATTTACGCTCATCTTGTTCATCACCATGAATACGTGTGAGAAAGTATGTCCTAATATTTCTAGATCCAATTGTACTTGAAATTTGCATACAGCTGATTTTTCAGGAATTACTCCTCAAATTTTGACCTGTGGTACTGGAATCGTAGGTATCCTCCGTTTTTCGCTTAGAGCTTTAATTAATGCCTCTGATACTAGACATAGCTGTGCCCCAGTGTCCACTAATCCTTTTACTCTTAGTCCCTCTATTCTCGTAATAATGACTGGTAATTTCTTCAAACATTGTTGTTCCGGTTGAATAATTTCACCCGTAAAATCATCAGGGGTTGCGACCCATTCCTCAATGTTCGCTATCAACCACTGTGTTTCATCTGGCGTGAAAATTAGACTATCGCCTTCATCCTCTAGTACATTTTTTTTGCTAATGGCCCCCGTCTGCCTCTTATCATTTTGACTCTCGCGATGCTGTTGCGCTAATTCACTTTCTGCTCCGGTGATCTCCACATCTGGATTCTCGCGATTTTCCATCGTCCTTCGCCAGCGATCCTTTTCCGTCTCTTGGCTGCGATGCAACTCATCTAGGTATCGTTGTGATGCCTCGTGTCTGTTCTGCCATTCCCGTCGACTGTCCTCCGTGTATCCTCGGTTCTCATCTCGTCCTCGGTTCCACGTTCTATTTTCTCTTCTATCATATCTGCGATGATGATATGGACCTTCGCGACCACGCCCTTTCCATTCATCTCTCCTGTACCGTTGCGGCTGCCAGTTCCTTTCGTTCCTTGGTTCATATCTCCTTTGCTCTTCTCTTGGCGAGTCTGACCTTCCATTGTTGTTTCCGCTCTTATGGCTAACATTTGTATTGGTGCTCTGCTCTCTAGTTTTGACTAGCTCAGCCTGGTGTACCAGCGCTGCGCTGTCACTTACTCTGACGTGCCTATTCTGAGTGTTTAACGAGGTTTCATCAAGTTGGCGTAACACCTCCTCTGCTTGTAGTGCGCTCGAGACGTTCGCTGCTATTAAGAACTGTTGTACTGGTAATGGAAGCTGTTTACCAATTGTCATCACCAGTTCTGACTCCGGTGGTAAAATATCCATGTCTTTCAACCTGAGTAGCTGAGCCGAAAAATATTCTGAATAACGCGTGGGCTGTGAAGCATGATACTTCCTGCTATGCAATTCCATTCTCAGACTGTGCTGTATGGACATGCTCCAATAACGGCGTAGAAATGCATGTTTGAAGCTAGCCATGTCTTCAATAGTGTAGCGAAAACTCCTGAACCACGTCAAGACGTTATCCGCAAGTAATTTCTCTGTTACTCTGAGTTTCTTATTCTCAGGAATGTTACTGTCTGTAAGGTAGTGTTCTAAATCTTTTAAAAAGGCTTTCGGCGTTTGTGATCCATCATTATTGAATTTTCGTGGGCGATCTTCCTGCATTCTAATTATTTGTACATATTGGGTAGTTGGGTTATTATTATTATTATTATTATTATTATCGCCAGTCGGCTGTTGAGGTGTTGAGGCGTGTCCTCTAAACGTTTGGAAACCATCATGATTCTCGCTACCTGTAGTCGCGCGGCTTGGACTAACTCCATTCATTCCTTCTACCTGAGTCTGGCTTGTGTTGAAATTCATAGCCATACCGCTTGTCCCTTTACTGTTATTATGAGCTTTTAGTTCGAGAAGCATGTCTTGCTGTTGCAAAGACTGTATTTCTGTCTTAAGAATCTTCCGTTCTTGCCCCTCAATTTTCCCTAGTAACTGCAGTTCGACCTCCTTTATCCTTTTCTGGTTCTCTTCCATTTGTTCTATGAGTTTATTTCTATCCTCTTTCCCGTCAATTCCAATTTGTTGGCATGTCTTGTTTATTTCTACTCTTATTGCCTCATATCTATCTTCCTCTCTTCTCGTTCCCTCCTTCTTATCACTTTCCAGCTGATCGAGCCTGCCTCCTATCAGTTCATTATTTTCACGGATACTTTCTTTAAGTGCATCATTCTCGTTCTCTTGAATACTCCATCGTTCTGCTGAAGTCAAAGCTGCCTTGTCTATTTCCGTTCTAATCTCTGTCATCTCCCCTTCTAAGCTGTGCAATTGCTTTGCCGCAGACTTAACCTCATTGTCTACTCCTTTTATTGTTGCCTGGATTGCTAACTGTTCTATCTTTATCCCTTCTGTATTAGCATTACATATTTCTTCCAGTTGTATGAGTTTCGCTGCCGTCTTTTCTTCACTGAACGCTATTGATTGCCTTAGGTTCATCTCCACCTGTCCTAACTGTGCGGTAGTCTCAAGTGTGATCTTAGCTATCTGCTCTGCTAATTTATCCGTCAATTCCTCTTTTAATGCTTCCTTATTCAGCCTACCCTGTTCTGCAATTTGTTCCGTTAATTCCTCTTTTAATACTTCATTATTCCGCCTACCCTGTTCTGCAATTTGTTCCGTTAATTCCTCTTTTAATACATCATTATTCCGCCTACCCTGTTCTGCAATTTGTTCCATTAATTCCTCTTTTAATACATCATTATTCCGCCTGCCCTGTTCTGAAATTTGTTCCGTTAGCTGTGTATTAGTAATCGTACTTTGCTCCGCGAGTAGTGCATTATTTATCCTGTTTTGCTCCGCTATCTGTTCTGAGATACGTGCATTGTTTAACTCACTCTGTTCCCTACACTCCCTCATAAATTGTTCGAACTGCTCCATTGTCCTAGCTACTGAACTCTCAATAATAGCTCGAATTTCCTCCACTGAAGCCATAGCACAAAATATAACACTTATTTGAGAAGACTGGGGCATGAAGCCTCACGCACCCACCTTTTGCAATCATAAAATGAGTCGCTTTATCCCAATCTAAGTTATTCCACATTAATTACTTTTATCTGCTTGAAGAGCTGCCTATTTGATGTCTGCTTTTATGAATAAATTTTCAGTTTACCCTTCTGCGTTAATTTTAACTTCCCAGTCCTGTCAATAAAGTACTGACATGACTTTTACGGTTCACGCCGTCCTACAACATACATTCGGAGTTTGCTACTGATTATTCAATTATAAGGGCGCCACGAAAACGCTGCTTCTACCTAAATATGCAAAATAAACTCACCATTTTCGACTATTTATTTTAAACAAACTCCTGGCTTTACTTTCCCCTGAATTACTTGTTAATTTGGCCACTCCGTTGGGCGACATTGTTCCTTGGGGGTACTCTCTGCATCTGTTCACATGGCCTCAAAGCGGCACGTAAACTTCAGCAGGCACCGCCTAGCTACTCTCTGACACTCTCCATCACTGTGATCCATTAATAAATAAAAGAAAACTAATATGGACATGAATAACTACTATGTTATCACCCAATCCATATGTACCCTTCAGTGTTCTTCTAGGATGCCGAATCTGGCTCGGGTAGTGATCTGTTCGGGGTGGCTCTAACTTATTCTAAACATCCTAGGAATATCGTCGAGGATCACAGGAGGCTTAACTTAGAAATCAGTATGTCAGAGAACTCCTAATAAAAATAATTTTATTCACAAAAACATCATCTCCCATTCTCCCATCCATAGACAATAAACATCAAAATAAACTCCCTTAAATTACTCTAATCATCAACATCAAAGAAATGCAAAAATGTAAATTTATCACACTGGCTGAAACCAGGAAAAGAAAAATAATCTAATTTACTGCAGTCCACTGCTTCAAGTTCAAAATTAACGTCAACAGACTTAGTTCATCAAACTATGGCTTAAATAACCCAGCCATTCTATCAAACAACTATGCGCACTCATGTTCATAACTTGCAAAATTGGTTTCTGGGAGCTCGGACATGTTTTCTCGTACAATCATCGTCTTTCCTCTCAAGAGTCAGACAATGAAGGCAACAGAGTTATTCTAGACCACAGGTATGTGTGTACTTCTAACTTGAAAAACAATTAATTCTCTCAAGGCCATAACTCTGTTAATTACTGTATGGTAAAACAAACAAGTCATCATACATGAAGCACTTTTGAAGAATGAAATAACAAAATCCGCAGAAGAAAACATTGGTAGGAAAGAAAGAATAGGTAGAAAACCGTGGATCACTCAGGATATACTAGAATTGATGGATGAAAGGCGGAAACACAAGAATGTAAGAGATGAGAAGGGGAAAGCAGAATACAGACGTCTGAGAAATGAGGTTAACAAGAAGTGCAAGGAAGCGAAAGAAGAATGGTTGAAAGAGAAATGTGCAGGTATAGAAAATTGTCTGAAATTAGGTAAAGTAGACACAGCTTATCGAAGGATTAAGAATACTTTTGGGGAAAAGAAGACTAAGTGCTGTAATATTAAGGACACAAATGGAAAGCCTCTAACAGATAGGGAAGAAAAGGTTGAGAGATGGAAATTTACATAGAGAGTTTGTATAAGGGAAAGGAGATTGAGAATCATATAATGGAAAGGGAGGAGGAAATTGATGAGGATGCGAAAGGAGATTTAATATTGAGATCAGAATTTGATAGAGCTTTGGAAGACTTAAGCAGGAACAAAGCACCAGGCATAGATGATATACCGAATGAGTTGCTACGCTGCATAGGAGATGAAGGTCTGATCAGGTTATTTCACTTGGTGTGTAGGATTTATGAGACAGGTGAGGTACCCCCTGATTTCAAGAAGAATGTAATCATCCCTATACCAAAGAAAGTGGGAGCTGACAGATGTGAAGATTACCGTACAATCAGCTTGATTACTCATGCTTCAAAGATCCTGTCTAGGATAATTTACAAGAGGATTGAAAGCCAGATAGAAACGGAGTTGGGTGAAGACCAGTTTGGTTTCAGGAGAAATGTAGGAACAAGGGAAGCTGTACTAAGTCTTAGGCTGATTTTGGAAGGTAGAATAAGGAAAGATAAGAGAACGTTCATGGCTTTTGTAGACTTAGAAAAGGCTTTTGATAACGTTGATTGGACTAAATTGTTTGACATTTTGAAATCGATTGGAATAAAGTACAGGGATAGGAGGGTGATATACAATCTATACAGAAACCAGACAGCAGTCATTCGAGTTGAAGGACATGAGAGAGAAACTGGTATTCAGAAAGGTGTAAGGCAAGGCTGCAACTTATCACCCATAGTTTTCAATCTTTACATTGAACAAGCAATGAAGGAAATTAGAGAAAAATTTAAAGTGGGAGTGAAGATTCAAGGAGAAATAATTTCAACTCTGAGATTTGCTGATGACATAGTCATCTTGGCCGACAAGCCTGAGGATTTGAATGAGTTTTTGAATGGTATGGACTCCGTCTTACAGAAAGAATTCATGATGAAAATTAATAAATGTAAAACAAAAACAAGATGTTCAGTAAAGAACATATAGCCTACTTTCTCCTAAATGCATGGGTATTGTTATAACTCTTTGTCCTTTTCAAGGAGTATGATTGAATGTTGGTTGTAGTAGCTTGTTGAAATACAACGTGCTATAGGGATATTAAACATGAATATGAGGTGCCCTTTGCTAGTGCTACCTCTGTACCAAATTTCGTTCAATTCGGTTTCACCGTGTTTGAATTGATAGGGGGAATCGATTTGCACACATACTTGGCCACCATCTGCAAACTATTGGGCTGATGTTCTTGCAGTTTGGTCAGAATATGTTTCCCACATAAAGATATGGTGTTACAAAATTTGGTAGAGACTAGATTATTAGGTTGGTCGTAATTACATTTTAGCTTTTAACATTTGGGTGGCAGCCATTACGTTTCCGTCAAGATAGCGGTAATATAAAACATGACACTGAGGTGCCCTTTGCTAGTGCTACCTCTGTATCAAATTTCGTTCATTCGGTTCCACCGTGTTCGAATTAATAGGGGGAATCAATTTTGACATAAAGATGGCCGCCATCCGCAAACTATTAGGCTAATGACCTATTAGATTGGTCAAAGGATGCTCCCTCCATAAAGGTATGTAGTTGCAAAGTTTGGTAGAGATCGGATGGTTATGTTCGTCGTAATTTGATTTAAGCTTTAAACATTTGTGTGGCCGCCATTACGTTTCTGTCAATATGGCGGCGATATTAATCATGACACTGAGATGCCCTTTGCTAGTGCTATCTCTGTACCAAATTTCGTTCCATTCGGTTTCACCGTGTTTGAATTAATAGGGGGAATCGATTCTGACACAAAGATGGCCGCCATCCGCAAACTATTAGGCGAATGACCTATTAGATTGGTCAAAGGATGCTCCCTCTATAAAGGTATGTAGTTGCAAAATTTGGTAGAGATCGGATGATTAGGTTAATCGTAATTTGATTTAAGCTTTGTACATTCGTGAGGCCGCCATTACGTTTCAGTCAATACGGCGGCGATATAAAACATGGCACTGAGGTGCCCTTTGCCAGTGCTACCTCTGTACCAAATTTCGTTCCATTCTGTTCCACCGTGTTCGAATTAATAGGGGGAATCAATTTTGACATAAAGATGGCCGCCATCCGCGAACTATTAGGCTAATAACATATTAGATTGGTCAACGGATGCTCCCTCCATAAAGGTATGTTGTTGCAACGATTGGTAGAGATCGGATGGTTATGTTAGTCGTAATTTAACTTAAGATTTGAACATTTGTGTGGCCGCCATTACGTTTCTGTCAATATGGTGGCGATATAAAACATGACACTGAGATGCCCTTTGCTAATGCTACCTCTGTACCAAATTTCGTTCCATTCGGTTTCTCCGTGTTTGAATTAAGAGGGGGAATTGATTTTCACACAAAGATGGCTGCCATCCGCAAACTATTAGGCTAATGACCTATTCATTTGGTCAAAGAATGCTTCCTCTATAAGGGTATGTTGTTGCAAAATTTGGTAGAGATCAGATGATTAGGTTAATCGTAATTAGATTTAAGCTTTGAACATTTGTGTGGCCGCCATTACGTTTCCGTCAAGATGGCGGTGATATAAAACATGACACTCAGGTGACCTTCGTTATTACTACCTCTGTACCAAATTTCGTTCCATTCGGTTGCACCGTGTTCGAATTAATAGGGGGAATCGATTTTCACACAAAGATGGCCGCCATCCGCAAACTATTATGCTGATGACCTATTAGTTTGGTCAAAGGATGCTCCCCCGATAAAGGTATGTTGTTGCAATATTTGGTAGAGATCGCATGATTAGGTTAGTCGTAATTTGATTTAAGCTTTGAACATTTGTGTGGCCGCCATTACGTTTCTGTCAATATGGCGGCGATATAAAACATGACAATGAGATGCCCTTTGTTAGTGCTACCTCTGTACCAAATTTAGTTCCATTAGGTTTCACGTGTTTGAATTAATAGGGGGAATTGATTTTCACACAAAGATGGCCGCCATCCGCAAACTATTAGGCTAATGACCTATTCATTTGGTCAAAGGATGCTTCCGCTATAGGGGTATGTTGTTGAAAAATTTGGGAGAGATCGGATGATTAGGTTAATCGTAATTTGAATTGAGCTTTGAACATTTGTGTGGCCGCCATTACATTTCGGTCAAGATGGCGGCGATATAAAACATGACACTGAGGTGCCTTAAATTAGTACTACCTCTGTACCAAATTTCGTTCCATTTGGTTGCACCGTTTTCGAATTAATAGGGGGAATCGATTATCACACAAAGATGGCGGCCATCCGCAAACTATTACGCTGATGACCTATTAGTTTGGTCAAAGGATGCTCCCCCCATAAAGGTATGTTGTTGCAAAATTTGGTAGAGATCGGATGATTTGGTTAGTGGTAATTTGATTTAAGCTTTGAACATTTGTGTGGCCGCCATTACGTTTCCGTCAAGATGGCGGTGATATAAAACATGACACTGAGGTGCCTTTTGTTAGTACTACCTCTGTACCAAATTTCGTTCCATTCGGTTGCACCGTGTTCGAAATAATAGGAGGAATCGATTTTCACACAAAGATGGCCGCCATCCGCAAACTATTACGCTGATGACCTATTGGTTTGGTCAAAGGATGCTCCCCCCACAAAGGTATGTTGTTGCAAAATTTGGTAGATATCGGATGATTAGGTTAGTCGTAATTTGATTTAAGCTTTGAACATTTGTGTGGCCGCCATTACGTTTCCGTCAAGATGGCGGCGATATAAAACATGACATTGAGGTGTCCTCTGCTAGTGCTACCTTTGTACCAAATTTCGTTCAATTCGCATTCACCGTGTTCGAATTGATAGGGGGGGACAGACATTCAGAGTACACACACTCACACACACACAGACACACACACACACAGACTCACACACACACAAACACACAGACTCATACACACACATACACACACACAGACAGACAAATGTTTTTCGCCCTGTGTTGATCTCATAAGTCAACTTTCATTTTTTGCAAAAATCGAAAGTAGGCTAATACTGGAATGCAGCCGAAATAAATCAGAAATCTCTATGGAGATCAAATTGACAGGTGAAAAGCTGAAGGAAGTAGAAGACTTCTGTTACTTAGGAAGTAGAATAACCAGTGATGGACGAAGCAAAGAGGATATAAAAAGTAGGTTGGCTCAGGCAAAGAAAGGTTTTCTACAAAAAAGGAATCTGCTGACATCGAATGTAGATTTAGGTATTAGGAAGTCATTTTTGAAAGCCTTTGTCTGGAGCGTGGCGCTCTATGGAAGTGAAACTTGGACTATTGGTGCAGCAGAAAATAGGAGAATAGAAGCATTTGAAATGTGGTGTTACAGGAGAATGATGAAGATCAGATGGGTAGATAGGGTTACAAACATAGAGGTATTAAGACGAGTGGGAGAGGAGAGATATTTCTGGCGACTGTTAATAAAGAGAAGAGATAGGTTGGTAGGATACATACTAAGACACCCAGGAATAGCAAGCTTAGTTATGGAAGGAAGGGTCGAGGACAAGAACTGTAGGGGTAGACCAAGGTTAGAATATGTTAAACAGATTGCCTCAGATGTAGGGTGTGGTAGTTATGTAGAGATGAAACGATTTGCTCAGGACAGGGAGGCATGGAGGACTGCATCAAACCAGTCAAAAGACTGAAGACTCAAACAACAACATGAAGCATCAGATAAATACTTCGGCGGCCGGTGCCCCGCTATTATTAATAAACAAACAACTATAATGAATGCACTTAAAACAATGACAATACAAGACGTCGCTTCCTAAAGCGGTACGGAGAAACCCTGGGAAAACAGACTACCTTCCCTTATAGAATAACAATACATCCTCGACCTTGTGACAGACACTCTCACCACACTATTCAGCTGGGCAGGCAATAACCTTCATTGCTGCTTTTAGAATCCAGGCGGCTGGCCGTGGCCCCCTACCTGCTTCTTAAGACTCTCCTTGACTACCTGGGGTTCGAGCTGTACAATTACCTTTCCGACGGAGCTAAAGCGGACTCTCATCAGACAATGAACTCAATCATTTCACTTACCATTTATATCATCGTAGAACACGGGAATGTCACCTCCGTTATTATTTTCACTTACCATTTATATCATCGAAGAACACGGGAATATCACCTCCGTTATTATTTTCACTTACCATTTATATCATCGAAGAAACGGGAATACCACCTCCGTTATTTATTTCAGCTCAACCCAGGATCAACTCTTAACCTTTTCTGAATATTTCATATCATCCAGCCATTTGTCTTACCTTTCTATGCCTTAGTGTGATTATCAATTACCGTACTTACTGCCACATAGTTTCAATGCTACTCACTGGTCTTGTCACAATATCGAGCTATCTTCCCCATCTTAGCTTTTACGTTAATATCGTGCATAAGCACTATCAAACCAATTATCCCCTTAATTATGCACTCAGCAAATTTACTGACACTCAAACAAAACATATTTTAAACAAAATTTTGATGCTCCAATACTATTTACGTTATACAACACACAAAACTAATCACTACTGATAAATACACAAATCTACACAAAACATGCCTGCTATGCCTAAAATATCTGTTTTATCATAATTGCTTATGATCGAGATAAACTTATCCGATTCCCTTGATGGGATGCGCTATGGCAAACATGCCCCATACAATTATTTACTTATCTCGTATACATCCTGTCGATGCTCTGGTCCTTGTTATCAGTCTTCTGGATCAGTTGGTTCATCTTGCAAGGAGGATAATTTACACACGGCTTCCAAATTTCACCAAAGCAAAGGTCCACTGTGAATTACTATTATTATCACAATGCACGGTTCTCGCATATGAAGCTCCTATTTCCTATAGCTATCATCAACCTACTTAGTTCAGCTGACAGTTCAATAGCTTCCTAGAACACTGATTTATCTACTAATAGCTCGTGCGGCTATCCCTATCATTATAACTGCGTCAAACTGTTACGGTATGCACTGTTCTAATTCGCACTCGCGAATACTTAGAGATATTCAAATTTCAGAGGAATGACTGCTTCTACTTATAAAACTAGTACAGAATGTTACTTTTCAGAACTTATAAAATCACGGTAATTTCTGATCGTCCCGGGCAAGGGCTTCCGCCTCCAGCAATGTCCCAAAGTAGACTGCACTTATATTTCACGGTATTTCCTATCGTCCCGGGCAAGGGCTTCCGCCTCCAGCAATGCCCCAAAGTAGACTCCCTTCGCTGCGTTTCCAGCCATTATTTATGTGATTTCTCTTAGGGGGACTTGGAGTAGGGAGCTTTTTAAATTTATTTCCATAATAACACTCACACGAATATGCAAACTAGCTCCTTAGAACGTCCTCATTTCTAATGTCTCAATGACTTCTTTTTAACCAAAATCCGATCGCTGGATCCTTATATAATGAGCTCCGTAATTTCCTTCATTGTTCCTTAATTTCGGCGGGATTTGGTCGCGTCTCGCGTCCCTCGCTGCTATTGGTAGTTTTAAATCCACCCCCTGATTTCATTTTAATTCTGGCAAAAATCACAGAATGATCCAATTTAAATTTTGACGATACTTCTGAGAGGCTGGGATGTTCCCCTACACGATGGTGTAACTCCTGTTTCTGTATTTTAATTACTGCTCCAATTTCTCTCAAATGGGCGGGGTTTATCTAATGAGTGTTCGTTGAATTTTGCGCATTTTCCCGCTTAGTTGAAGGACCTTCGCGTGGCCGTGATCGCATGTGGTATCCAGATGTTTAGCTTTCTCTACCTACCACCATTGTCTGCGCTGGGTGAAAGTCGCTTTGAGGCACGTACGAACCTCCCCTTTGTAATGCTCTGTTCCACAAGCAACATAAATTCTCACACCGGCGTTGAAACATGAATAAAATCTTGTTGAAATAAATATGTAGAATTTATGCAATCAGAGATGCATAAAGGTTACAATATATATATATATATATATTCCAATGTAGATTTTGTACATAAATGATATTGCTAATTGTAGGATTAGTAATGACCTACCCAAATACGGAATTAATTTTCAATAAGACCTTTTGAGGCATTGCTCGTGCCATAGTAGGGTATTATCTTAAAGAGTGTTTAACATTTTTTTTATGGAGAATACAGTGTGTCTAGTAATGACTAGAAGTTGTATTCAGGTCACTGTGATTTGAGCTTCCGGTTGATGCTGCAATTGCTTTTCATTTCTTGTAATATTATTATAGCAATTTCTGCTATAATGCCTTTGTGAATAAATTTTGAAGAATTTTATTTTAATTCCTTTAGAGTGGTATTTTATAGCTGCGATAGGAGGTCACGTTAAGGAAACCATCGCAAGCATTTCAGTATAATTCCACGCTTTGGAGATTATGTTTTTCTCGTTCTTGTGTTCTACCGAGCTAGATTTTTCTTTTGTTGCTATAGTTTTTCTTGACGTTCCCTCACTTAGGTGATCCTTGTGCCCCATTATCCCCGTCTCTTGTTGAGTGGAATCTGGGGGTTTTTAGTCGGGGTTTTCAGGTTCTGCAATCCAGATACCAACGAGGGATATCAACAAGCTGACGGTAGGTATTTCGGGTACATAGAGATTTGGCGCACCAGCGATTCGGGGCTCGAATTAACTGAAATACCCTGTAGTAATTCAGTAATTCAGGTCCGCGATGGATGGGAATTCGAGAAAACTGGAATACCAGGTTCGAGGCCAGCCATAAGACGCCATTTCATGCTCTTTTCGAATCTTGTGTTCGAACACGTGGGAGGTGTCTTGTTGTAGCCAACTCTGACGCCATTACAGCGATCATTGCGAATTCGTTGAATGAATGTCAGAAAGTAATGAATGGTATACTGACATTTTTAGCACGAAATGTTGGAATTCACTTGTGAACAAAGCGTTTATGAGATTACTCAATCTGCATGACAGGCATGTAGAAACGCAACCATTATTAGACTTTTATTATTTTTTTTAGTGGTGCTACACTAATTTGTAATAGATTGACGATTCGAGCATGAGCAGTGAAAGACATGTTACGGAACCTTTACTGACGTGTTCAATCGAATGGAGGCATTTGATGCAATTCAAGTTTGAGCTGCATTCAATAGCTTGACTTAGTTGAATCCGACTGATGGGGATTTCTCACCTCATCGTAATAATCGGATGTTTCATTCATTTAAATACCTGTCAGATTAAGATATTTGAGGTAACATCGCAGATATAAGGTATCACACATTTCACTGTAGGAAATTCCACATTTGTGTAGGTTTTAACATTAATTAAGTTTAGTATAGTTGTAAGGATTAATGCTATACACTAAGAAAGCTTCAATTATGGCAGTAAATTTTCATTGAGATGTTCATGCTTTGCTTAGGTTTAAGTAGTGTTCATGTGTTTGTGTTTACTTGTGTGAATTATATTACTACATATGATGTCTGATAAAGGTGAAGAGGAGGTCACGGACTTTAAGTCATTGTATAAGATGCTTCAAAATAAGCTACACTCAATACACGAAGCATCGGAAGCCCGGCGTTGAGGGGTAATTCAGGACGTAGTCACTGAAAGCCTACGTAATAAAATCTCTGGTATACAGGGTTCTTTAAAGAACTTACAAGACAGTTCCAAACAAGAGCTGGTTAAAGTTAAAGATGTAGAAATTACAATAGATGATGTACAATCAGATGTTAAGCAAACACATTCCGATGTTCATTTAATTAGAGCGGATTTGGACACTGTCCAAATAGGGCAACGTAAACAAGAGTCTACTACTAGTAAAATACAATCCACCATTGACAATATTCAAATAGAGACCACTAAAATGCAGTCCACCGTTGATAAAATCCAATCAAGCCAGGATAGTCTTGAATCTAATGTCACTAAAATCCAATCAAACCAGGATAGTCTTGCATCTAATGTCACTAAAATCCAATCAAACCAGGATAGTCTTGAATATAATGTCACTATAAGTCAATCCACTATTGAAGGAATGCAGTCCACTGTAGATAAATTAGACTCTAAAATGGTTCGGATTGAGTCAACCCAAAGTAATATGCAGGCGACTCAAGGTGAAATGCAGACGACCCAAATTAACATACAAGCTAAAGTAGACATTGTTGAATCTAATCAGAAACTGCTACAAGTCCAATTAAATGAAGCAGAACAAAATCATAGGGATTTCCAAATGGAAATTAGATTAGAATTGTCCAACCATAAAAGGGACGCTAAAGCAAACTTAGATGCCCTCCAATTACAAGTGTCTAATGGAACCATCCATACCCAATCTACTTTAGAGCAGTTAAGGAATGAATTTTGTCTTTTACAAACGCAAGTTAAAGATCATAACCAACTTATAAAGGATGATTTTGACATTGACATAAAAGGTATAATATCAGATAATGTAACTATTCATAGACAAGAAATGGTTAAAATTAACGATGACTACTTCAAAGATTTTAAGTTGGAAGTTAATCGAAAAATTGTAGAGGGAGAAGTTAGAGCAAGTAAGGAGATATCTGATGTACGGGAAGACGTAATTAAAAGATTGAATGTGTTTCAGAATTCTCAAACTAATAGTCAGACTAGTATTGAAGAAAGGTTTAAGTCGGTTGAAGTTAAGGTCGATCAAGCCAAATTAGAAGTAAATGAAGTCAGAGAGAAAAATACATCTGAAATAAATGAGATTCGTAATCAACTCGAACGTATAACTTGGGAAGGCAGAATAAATGTAGATAGTTTACGGGAACAGTTGAGGGCGGATTGGAATGCGGATTTTCTAGCTACAATTGAACGGACGAACGTTAGAACGCAGGACAGGGAAGTCAATTTTCCGCAACCAGCTCCTATAGCAGAGAGTAGTCCCCAGTCTAATGCAGCAGATAATCGCACTGTAACGCAATCGTATATTTCGCCGATAGCAAGTGCAAGTACAGGGGCGTACACACATAAGACACCAGATGGGACATCGCATGTCACCATTATAAGGAATTATGAAGACAAGCCGAGACGCTTTAATAACCTTGACGGGAATACTCCCATTGAATTTATCAGGAGTGTGAGGGATTATTTTATAGAGACACATGTTCCGAAAGAGAGAGAACTGAGAGTGGTAGAGAGTTTCCTATCAGACGCCCCACTTCAGTGGTATCATGCATTCCGCTATACATTCGACAATTTTGACGAGTTCGCGGAAGCATTCATAAATCGATTCTGGAGCATAGAAATACAAAGCAACGTGCGTTCAGAAATATACTCTCGCAAGTACTCACGTACTGGTCCAACGAGCTATTCTGAGTACTTTGCAACACAGCTCTCTAAACTCAGATTTTTACAACCACCATTAACCCAAGCTCAGTTAATAGAAGCCATATCTCGACAACTTCCGGTAGAAGTCCGAAAGAATGTAATATCATCTGTTGTATCCGATTTGACAACCATGGATGAGTTGTTAAGAAGGCTTGACCATGTAAGTGCTCTTACGACACCTACGGTGGCCAGGAATAACAGAAATGAACCTAGAACTGTTAACACAATAGTCATGGATAGGACACAACAGACTGAAAAAGTCAGGCAAGAAGAGAGGAATTATAATCGAACAGGAAATAGTCGTAACACCAATTACTACCAGAGAAACCATCGGGAAGACAACAGGTACGCTGAATACAGGGAACAGCCTTGGCAGCGTAGATATGAAGAACGCAATTTCTATCGTAGAAATAATGGAAACTATGAAAGGAATAGAGATAGAGGAAGCCCATACAATTCCAATGACAGACAATATCGAGGATATGGGAGGTATAAAAATTTTAGGAATGAGGAATACGAACGTAATCGTGATAAAAGGCTCAGAGGGGAGCAAGAACAGTCTAAAGAAAACAGACGAAGAGATTCGAGAGAGAGAAATAAAAATCAGGAAATCGAGAACAGGCCTGGTACAAGTCGTCAGGGGAGTAGAGAAAGAAACCCTGACGAAGAAAAAAACTCCGATTTCCAAACGCAAGTAAAGACTCAGATTTTAACACCTCCATTAGAAATCACGATTCACGAAACATTTAACGTCTCAGACGAAGATCTTCTGTTTGAAGAAGAGACTGGAACAAAGGGAAGACCCATTGACTTACCCGTGATTCAGGTTCAAATAGGGGAACAGTCATGTAGAGCCCTAGTTGACACTGGAGCTATGATCTCCATTATAAGTGATGATTGTTTTGAGAGGCTCAAGAAGAAGGATTCATTTGTAATTTTACCTGCTTCTCCTATGAAAGTCAAAGGGATATTTAAGGATAAATCTATGAAGTGTAAAATACAAATCTTGATGAAATTTGAAATTAATGGGAAGATAAATGAGAATATATTCATCGTGGTGAAGAATATTAACTTGGATCTAATTATAGGGATGGACTTCATCACTAAAGCAAGGGCAATAATAGACATGGGCAATAGATTGATCAAGTTTCAGGAAGACACTACAGAAAAGGTAGCAATCGAAGAAAAGGAACTCCCTAGACAGGAAATCCTAGAACACCTCATCAATGAAATCGAGCAAGAGAGGGAGCTTTACGCACTCAAAGCCGAGGAATTTGAGGAAGTGGAACAGGAATTCTAAGAAGAATAGAGGAAATTCTATAAGAAATTAACATGAGAATAATGATCCATTATAAGTGTATGAAGGTTATATGATATACATAAAAGCAAATTCTTTTATGTAAAGATATCAAGAGGAACATGTACCATTATACTCATATTGTTATGATGTATAGTGCAGTTTGAAGTTTTTGTTGAAGATCGGCGCGATCCACAAGTTGCAATCCGAAACAGGAGTCGGCCGCTCGATTACGGTACTTTCCGAGGATCGATGTGCACGCACGAAGCCAGGCGAATATGATTACAACATGGCGACCATTGACCCAGTTTATTGATCGGTCACTAGGATTAAATTTTTATCAGCAATAAGAAGAAAAGAGAATAACATGCAAGATCTGCAACATTATACGAGACCCTGGAACAGAGCATAATGTGTATTTTGATATCTATACATGTTTAATATCTGTCGGAGATATTATAAATTATGATTTACATCCACCAATGAGAGATCAGTTCGATTACTGTCACGTCTAAGTGGGGGTAGCGTGAAGTCAGGTGGATGGACACACAGTCAGCTGTGAGCAGATAACATTACGGAGCGCTTGAGATCATATCTCGTCGTGAAGCTTGAGAACGCGTTTCGTTATTGCAATGTGACGCGAGGTTTATATCAAACACTTTAAAGTGTATGCAGAGCCAGTGTCGAAGGACTCTGTTCGTTTTCAGGAGATGCAATCTATACCGCTATAAGGGTAAAGCAGTATTAGAAACTGTAATTTCACTACAGCAAGCTGCCTGTCAACATAGCGAACTTTGGTTTTGAAAAACAGTCTCTGTTTTCATTGCATTGATGTCGAGTGCGCAGCAATGTTATTGAACTCTAAACACTATTCCTCATCGCGAACAGACATATTATTAATCAAGATGTCAAGAGGAATAATTTTAGTGCTGTTCATTTCTTTTATAATGGCAGGCTAAATAACGCAGCATGAACCCTACTAGACCGGCATTGTATCGAACATTTCAATGAACTATCGCCATGGCCCCAGCGATGACTGATTATGATTGTGTGACCACTTGTGTCTACCTCATTAGTAATCATGAATGCTATTCGCATGGGCAGTCATTCGTCATTCGTTCATTAATATTTCGGCCCGATATGAAGAATGCGACCCTACTGAGAAACGAACTGTGTACTGGAAGATGTTGGAGACGTGAAGTAGCGATTCATGACTATTTACCCAGGATGGATAATAGCCTTCTGAACCGGGAAGAACGTGCGGATTGGAGAAGGTGTACCCTGGTTCGATCCCCGACGACCTGGGGAGTGCTAGTTACAGCTACATATGGAAAAGGTGTGATATGCAGGGCGTATCAACGCTCGCTCTTGGAAATTCATCTATCAACAAGGTACAGCTTACACAACTTCGTATCTCGTAGCTAAGTGTAGATATTTCAATGTTAATTTACGCCATTAGGTAGATTTCATTAGAAAGCTAACTATTGCAATGGGTCCCATGTTTCGACTTCCGGAAAATTTCGACATATCTTCGCGTTTCACATCCCCCAGACCCCAAAACCACCGTCAGTTCAAAAGTTTATATATAATTTATGTATATATATATATATGTATATATATATGTATATCAGTTTCTTGTGGACACGATACCTGCCGTAATTTTGCACCAATTACTTCGAATTTTTTACCGAAGATGTATACCTATAAAATCTCGGTCGAGTTCGTTACTGGGCTAAATCGGTCGAAGGGGGTGAAAATGGGGGGCTTTTTTCGAAAAAGTGAAATTTCGCTATAACTCTCTTAATACGTGCAATATCGAATCCATTCAAAGTTCATAATATGTGTCGGATAAGTGCCAAAAATTTATGTCAAATAAGATTTTTGATAGCACCAACCATTGACCAAAGGGGTGGAAAAAAGTGGGTTTTTCGGGAAACATTAATCATATCTCTCTTAATAGGCACAATATCAAAACCGTACAAAATGGACAATATTCCCCTAATAATTACCTAAAACTTTTGTCTGAAAGAATTTTTGATATGACCCACCATTACGCCAAGGGACGAGAAAAATGATTTCGGAATTATAAGAAAATGCCAAGAGCTATCAGTGGTTGCCATGGCAACACTACTAAATTGATGAGGCATGGACCATCAGACGTTGCCATGACAACGCACTTGCACGAGATCAGATTCAGTATTTCCATCTGATTAAGTGGTTGGTTGGTTGGTTCTTAAGTTTAGGGGCTGCGACAACGCGGTCATGTAGCCCCGTGTACTTTGGGTGTGTGTAGAATCTGTCTGATAACCGGTGTTAATTGTGATGACTGTATTAGTGTGTGTTATCTGTTTGTTAATTTAAGTACTGCAACTAACAATTTTTCAGATAGTTCCTACTTTTGCCGCCAAGCGCCACTGTCAACGACTACGAGGCCAAGTTCAGAACTGAGCTACTAGACGCCGCCGCAGTCGGCTCTTGGCAACGAACATAGAAACCTAAGAGCGTTGTATACATTCTTAACCTATCCAATTTAGCTTCACACAGGTGCAATTAGTGGAAGGATCTTTAACATGCCATAAATCTATGACATGGGACCGCCGGCTTTACTTCCCCTCCGAAGGAAGGCATACTGAGGGATATTTAACGCTCTTAAAAAATCCGACGGCTTCGGCCGGGTTTGAACCCGGTATCTTGGGCATAGAAGCTCAGCATGTTACCGACTACGCCACCAAAGCCGCCTGATAAAGTGGGAAGCGGCTTCGGTGACGTAACTGGTAGCATGCTGAATGTCTATGCCCAATGTCGCGGTTGCAAAGCCGGCCGAAGTCGTCGGATTTTCTAAGAGCACTAGAATCCCTCAGTATGCTTTCCTTTGGAGGGGAAGTTCCAACGTTCGTTGCGAGTTGATGGTTGGGGTGGCATCTAGTAGCCAAGTTCACAGCTAGGTGTCGTTGACGGTTGTACCTGGTAGCAACATTAGGAACTACTGCTTGAAATTGA
Source organism: Meconema thalassinum (assembly GCA_946902985.2). Classification (NCBI taxonomy): domain Eukaryota; kingdom Metazoa; phylum Arthropoda; class Insecta; order Orthoptera; family Tettigoniidae; genus Meconema; species Meconema thalassinum. Next base: position 926,596,869 of record OX336388.2, read on the forward strand.
CCGTCTGCAGTACTTACATGAATTAAGACTAATACAGCCATTACAATTCACACCGTGTATCAGACAGATTCTACACTCACCCAAAGTACACGGGGTTAGATGACCGCGTTGTCGCAGCCCCTAAACTGAGGAACCAACCAGAGGTAGATTTCGTTAGAAAGCTAACTATTGCAATGGGTACCATGTTTCGACTTCCGGAAAATTTCGACATATCTTCGCGTTTCACATCCCCAGGCCCCAAAACCACCGTCAGTTCAAAAGTTATATATAATTTATGTATGTATATGTATATCAGTTTATTGAGGACACGATAACTGCCGTAATTTTGTACCAATCACTTTGAATTTTTTACCGAATACGTATACCTATAAAATCTCGGTCGAGTTCGTTACTGGGCTAAATCGGTCGTTGGGGGGTGAAAATGGGGGGCTTTTTTTTTCGAAAAAGTGAAATATTGCTATAACTCTCTTAATATGTGAAATATCGAATCCGTTCAACATTCATACTATGTGTCGGATAAAGCCCAAAAATGTATGTTTGAAGAGTTTTTTTATAGCACCAACCATTGACCAAAGGGGTGGGAAAAAGTGGGGTTTTCGGGAAACATTAATCATATCTCTCTTAATAGGCACAATATCAAAACCGTACAAAATGGACAATATTCCCATAATAATTACCTAAAACTTTTGTCTGAAAGAATTTTTGATATAACCCACCATTATGCCAAGGGACGAGAAAAATAATTTCGGAATTATAAGAAAATGCCAAGACCTATCAGTGGTTGCCATGGCAACACTACTAAATTGATGAGGGATGAGCCATCAGACGTTGCCAAGATAACGCACTTGCACGAGATCAGATTCAGATTTCCATCTAAGTGTGAAGCGGCTTCGGTGACGTAACTGGTAGCATGCTGAATGTTTATGCCCAAGGTCGCGAGTTCAAAGCCGGCCGAAGTCGTCGGATTTTCTAAGAGCGCCAAAAATCCCTCAGTATGCTTTCCTTTGGAGGGGAAGTTCCAACGTTCGTTGCGAGTTGCTGGTTGCGGTGGCATCTAGTAGCCAAGTTCACAGCTAGGTGTCGTTGACGGTAGTACCTGGTAGCAACATTAGTAACTACTGCTTGAAATTGACCGTCTGCAGTCCTTACCTGAATTACAGACTAATACAGCCATCCCAAAGTACACGGGGTTACATGACCGCGTTGTCGCAGCCTCTAAACTGAGGAACCAACCAAAATCTCTGCGGTAGATATAATTTTGCGTGAAGAAGTAACAGACCGTTACATAGTTGCACATCAGTGTCGAAACCTAGCATAAGGACAGTGTGACCACAAGTATAAAAATGGACCCCAAATGACAAGAAGGTTACCGTTCCCATAAGACAATAAAATGTTTAAAATAAGCATAAAATGACGAAAAACAAAGTTAATTAAGCTCCAATTATAAAATACCTTCTCGCATTAAATGAGGTCTGATCCTTCTACGAAAATCTGCATATTCTGCCTATTTTCGCCTATCCCCAAGTTTGTCCGGTGAAATCTACCTCCGCCTTCCGGCGTGCCGAGAGGACTTTTTTTTTAACATGTTTATATTTTTGAGTAGTATGTCGGACTGTGGAATTTAGGCTTACGTTTTAATCATGACTGATTTCACATTCGACAAGTTTTAGACTTCCATAAGAAGTGCAACCCATTTTCAGCTTGTATTTAAGTATTTTTAAGTAGATTTCATCTTAAATTCAGTAATATTTCATGAAGCTTTCTTAGGGTAGTGAAGAGGACATCCATAGGCATTTTGTAATTCAGTGTAGTTTATCAACGTGGTGAGCCCTTTATTATGTCAATTTGTGACATTCTTCGCATCGTTAGTTTGTGTTTCTGTTGAGCTACATTTTGCTACTGCATTTTCGAACTTTATACATTCGAGTGATTGGAATTATGAATAGAAGACTGATTTTGATAGCAAGTTATGAGTTTCTGAAGGTTCATTTTATACTTATATAGAGGAGTTCGATTTCTCGCTTGTGTTAGGAACCATTCTTTGTGTTGTTGAAGGACAGAGGCAGGTAATGTTTTCTAACCATGCAATTGTGCTAATTGTTATGATTACCATGTCCGGTGGTGTAGTGACATTACTTTGTTTCTCGAATTCATCCGTGCAGGGGTGTACCGAACATTGGCTTGATTAACTTTCTCTTTATTTGTATTTGACTTGTTTCACGTTAGCCTCTCGCATGTAGGCCCGGTTGAGATCCTTGGTCGAAGGAATTTATTATTGTTTTTGATTGTCGTCATTTGACTATAAAATATATCTCTGAAACATCATTTACTTTTTTAACCAGCGTAAATCCCAAATTTAATAAATGTATAAATACATTCTGATTAAGGAGAGTCGATGCTATTGCAATCTCTCATAGCATAGGGATTAATTCTAAAAGGATATTTTGTTATTGAGAAAATCCAACCAACATCATTGAAAACTAATGTACACTATGTATAAATTTAAACAACGATGTAGTAACAACAATTATCGGCTGAGAATGAAATTCGGCATTAAGCATTGAGGGTGATCCAGTTACGTTAAAATATGTATGATTATAATAAATTAATTCTGAATAGAGTACTCAGGGGAGTACATATGTATAAGAGTAGAGCCGCTTGAAGGCAGTGAAAGAATGAAATAAACATTAAGATATTTCATGGAAAGTAACCCATGATAATTGTGATTGAGTAGTCAAATATAAGTTGACTTATTTTCAAGCCTAATTCAGCGTTTTGATACAAGCATTTTGTTGTTGCTTAGAAGCATGCTAACTACAAAGTAAAACATTAAAACATGTATTAAATGATGTCAACCTTAATATTCTGGATTTAATCACCATGCTGACGAGGGTGTTACAGTTATCCTGATCAGTTATTTTGGTGAGTGCAATAATTATTAAAGTGATAGATTACTTCTATTAAGCTTTGTCACCTGGTTGGAAAGGACCAATTTAAATATTTTCGAATCAGTTAAAGGAAACTAATGATCTTATTCTAATGGAAGAATGTTAACTGAGGCTTGCGAAATAAAAGTAAACACACACTTGGAGTGTGCCATTCTATATATATATATGTATATATATACATATATATTCCAATGTAGATTTTGTACATAAATGATATTGCTATTTGTAGGATTAGTAACGACCTACCCAAATGCGGAATTAATTTTCAATAAGACCTTTTGAGGCATTGCTCGTGCCATAGTAGGGTATTATCTTAAAGAGTGTTTAACATTTTTTATGGAGAATACAGTGTGTCTAGTAATGACTAGAAGTTGTATTCAGGTCACTGTGATTTGAGCTTCCGGTTGAAGCTGCAATTGATTTTCATTTCTTGTAATATTATTATAGCAATTTCTGCTATAATGCCTTTGTGAATAAATTTTGAAGAATGTTATTTTAATTCTTTTAGAGTGGTATTTTATAGCTGCGATAGGAGGTCACGTTAAGGAAACCATCGCAGGCATTTCAGTATAATTCCACGCTTTGGAGATTATGTTTTTCTCGTTCTTGTGTTCTACCGAGCTAGATTTTTCTTTTGTTGCTATGGTTTTTCTTGACGTTCCCTCAGTTAGGTGATCCTTGTGCCCCATTATCCCCGTCTCTTGTTGAGTGGAATCTGGGGGTTTTTAGTCGGGGTTTTCAGGTTCTGCAATCCAGCTACCAACGAGGGATATCAACAAGCTGACGGTAGGTATTTCGGGTACAGTACCTTAAGAGATAGAACTAAGAATATATTCAGTCACAAGGGCTGCCAACTGCTCTATTGGGCTACATTATGCCAATTATAGTCTACTGTATTTCGAACTAATTATAAATTTCGATATTACAAACTTAATTTCCTCATTATTCCAGATAGATCCATTTAGATTAATCATTGCCATGAATCTTAAATTTTAAAAAAGTAGGCTCGTTAGTTCGTCGCGGAACTTCTTGTTGAAAAATGAGAAAAGTAGGCTAAACATTTATCAAACATTAGAAGATGTTTCTAAACTGGAGTTGCGATGGATTGTGGTGAAATTGTAAAACTGATATAGGTAATTGAGGTTTCTACCTTCGGAATCTGTCACAGACACAACCTTATTGGCTGGCTTATTCACATATTTGTTCGAATAACTTCAACGAGAATAAGGTTGTGACTTTGACAGAAAGTAATATGATTTGCTACGAATTATCATGTTAGAAAAAATATGTGAGTGTTGCCCTAGTAAACGAAGTTTTAAATGCTTTTCAATCGGTCAACAAGATTGTGCCCAATAATAATCGGTTTTGTTCCTTAAACCTGAATAAAATACACGTGGTTATCAAATTCTCTTGGATTGCTAGCTTTGAATGTCAAGCAAACATCATCCGAGCACTTCGCGGTGTAGCGGCAAGCTGTCACCCCTTAGGGCCGGGTTCGATTTACGACTCAGCCAATATATTTTAATTCTAGTGTGTGGGCAGGAACGGGGTACACTCAGCCTCGTGAGGCAAAACTAAGGAGAGGACGGTTCGATTCCCACCTCAGCCATCCCTGAAGTGGTTTCCCCCACTTCTGCTCTAGGCAAATGCTGGGATGGTTCCTAACTTACTACTACGCCCGGCTCACTAGCTCAACCATCACAATAACACAGGTTATCCACATTAATTCCACACACACACCTAAATACACGAGGCTACATCACCACGATGTCACAGCGCTCAATATAGGCAACAACAGCGATCATGCTCTACACTCATCTACAGTATGTCTACGATTAGGCCTATGTGGGTGAAGGTACAGGGTCATTATTTTTTGCGCCCCGGTAATCGCGGCTGGCCAGGTGCGGAGCGAGTGGACCTCGCAATACCCCGCTCCGCTGACACATATCGGTTGTTCACACGTGTTTTGTCATTCTTATGAACGTGTATCTGTAAAGCTTAGACGTTAGTGTTGTGCGTTTAGTGAGTATTGTGATTACTGTGATTTTAGGTCATGCCTAGACACCAATTCACATTGCGCGAACGTCTGTATATCCATAATTTGCATATGAAAAGCAGAAAGTCTTGTTTTGAAACAAGTCGAAAATTTCGAATCAAGTTTCTAGGAAGACCTGTACCTAATGCCAGTGCAATTTGTAGGCTCGCTAAACGATTCAAGAAAACAGGCTCCGTAAATAATAAAAATGTTAACAGACAACGTTGTGTTCTTACAGAACAAAAATTAGATGAGATTGTTGTCCATTCTTTCATCAGAAGAAGTCAGGTGTGTGTTACAAGAGAGGGAGGACATTTCCAGCAACGGCTATGAGCACTGTAAGTACACATTATTGAACATGTTTGCTAAAAGTGCGACTAAACCGTGTACGCGCGCCCGCCATCAGCGCCAGTGAACGCCGGCTTAGCTTGCCGTGTTCACCGGGGCATACAAAGATAATGACCCTGTATTTACAATTTTTTCAGGTTTAGGGGATAATGTCAATTAAAATTAGGTAGGGCCTACATTGGTGTTCACCGACTGAAAAGCATACACCATTAGAATTACTTAATTTGCTAATAGCTAGATAGACATGTTTAAATAATCTCACTGAACCATATTTTCCCGCTAAACGATGCACGTTTTACTAAACCTCATTCGTATCTTTCAGCTGCTCTTTATGCTACAAAGCGGCTTCGGTGGCGTATTTGGTAGCATGCTGAGCTTCTATGCCCAAGGTCACGGTTTCAAACCCGGCCGAAGTCATCGGATTTTTTTAAGAGCGTTGAAAATCCCTCAGTATGCCTTCCTTCGGAGGGGAAGTAAAGCCCGTGGGCCCATGTCATAGATTTATGGCATGTAAAAAAAAAATCTTCCACTAACTGAACTTGTGTGAAGCAAAATTTGTAGGTTAGCTTTGATTAATGCTCTGAAGTTCCAACATTCGTCACCGAGCGCTGGTTGCGATGGTATCTAGTAGTAGCCAAGTTCACAGCTGGGTGTCGTGGACGGTAGCATTTGTTAGCTAAAGTAGGAACTACTTGAAATTATCGTCTGCAGTCCTTACTGGAATTAAAAACCGATAACACACTCTAATACAGTCGAGAGAATTAACAGTGGTTATCAGACAGATTCTATACACACACACAAAGTAGCCTACACGAGGCTACATGACCACGTTGTCGCAGCCCCTAAACTGAGGAACCAACTAACCAATCTCTTTAGGCTACCTGATGAATCATTACCGTATATTCCCGGCTGCCTTGTTGTACCCAACGAGCTAGAGAAAGGTATACCTTTCTCTAGCTCGTTGGTTGTACCACACCCACCCTGAATAGGCTACTTAAGGGGGAACGTGTGCAAAATTGCACTCCAGTAAAAGAATTATTGTAACTCCCAGAGTTTTAATGATAATTCTATATAATTTTACACACATGCTTATCAGTGTGCTAGACATATCTGTATTGATTATCGTGGTGATAATTCAAATGGTTCCTCGGCTAGGAATATTTGAATTTTCTAAAACATGTTCCCTTAATATGTACCTTCTATACAAAAAACTCACATTGTAAGTTACAAAATTTGACATGTAATATTTACAGACCAGTTTATAGATATCTGTGGAACAAATTTTTGATATCTTCTTTACTTTATTTTTAACAGCACTTCCAAATCTGATGGACTAAATTTGAAAAAAATAATAATGACATGTTACCCCTTAAAATCCGAAATATGTTCTTTAAAAAATGTTCCTTGAAGTTATTTAGAATAATGGTTTACAGCAGCATACCAAGTTTCATCACTGCATATTTAATGTAGGAGAAAAGATACAATGAATAAACTTACAAAAATGTAAGTTATGGAAAACTTGAATCCAAGATTTGAGTTTGTTTATATTGTTTTGCTGCTCATTTAATGAATTAGTGCAGACCATATCCATTTTCCTCTGATTCCTGTTATTCCTCCTGCTGTTTCCTCATTGAATGTCTCCTTTGATGAGCCTTTGTTTCCAAATTAATCATCTGATGATGTCAGATTATCCTCACATTATTCCTATAGAAGTGGGTGTGGCAATATACAAGCAATAGCATATACTAATTTTTCTCACATTTACAGATGGTATTGAAGTGTAATATTTTGGAATTAAAATCTTGATACCGTAAGTTAAATTATGGGAGAATTAAAAAATTACTATTTTTACTCATTTTTATATACTGTACGTCCCCACTTAAAAATTACTGATTTATTTGAATTATTACAGACAGGATAAATGATAACATTGATGTTTTAATTATATTTTAGAGAAAATGTTACTCTGACTACTAATAAATCGCATTGCTATCAGTGAAACAGGAAGGAGCTGTAATGTATTCCAGAAGGAGCGAGTAGAGAGAGGCTGGTTCATTAGCCGAGCACAGACCTCATAAAGAAGTGGGTGCGGCAGGTGGGCGTACCACAGCGTTCATCACTCGGCCGCAGTTCCACCGCGACTCTTAAATGTCGCGTCGAGTCAAGTCGCGCCGGCTGGTCCCGGCAAGACTTAGCTCTAAGCTTGTCTTGTCCACACTCATAGTTCTCTACCTACTCCAGTAACTGAATACCAAACATGATGTTCAGCAGAGGACAAATACCCTACTTTCACCTAAATGTATGGGTAGTTATAACTCGTTGTCCTTATCAATGCGCATAAGTAACAAGTAGTAAAGCCTATTTTCATTTATCCTACTTATGTTAATTGCCACTATCAACATACAAAACTTCAGTTTGATTGCTGTAATAGATTCGTAGATATTGAGAACCGACTAAATATTTCGGATAGTCGCCATGTTGAATTTTGTATATGTGGGTCTTAGAGTTTGTACTGTTACATGAAGATTATTGTGTACGTGTAGTATTCAAACTTCAATCGCATGATTAGGACTCAAGAAGTAAAAAGAAGATTTTAAAATTTCGCACGACTACCATCTTGAGGATATGAATACAATTGAAATAAATTAGATTCCAGTGGATTAACATTTGTATAAGCATTTACTGTACCAAGTTTCACTGCACTCGGATGGTTCAATCGCGAGAGACGTCCATTTAAATATTTATACTTCGCGTCGCCACCATGTTGGATTTGTGCTCACTTGGTTATTGAAAGTTCTTCAGGTGAACTTATGTTCATAGCCTCTATGAACATAAAACATTTCAGTCTGAGTGCTGTAAAAAATTCGTAGATATTGAGAACCATCTAAATACTTCGGATGGTCGACATGTTGGATTGTTATATTTATAGGCCATAGAGTTATGTACCATTTAAAGATAATTATTGCGTAGGTTCATTATTCAAATTTTCAATTCCTTCGTTGAATACGACACACGAAATAAAAACTTAATTTTAAAATTTCGCACAGCCGCCATGTTGAGGTTATGTAAACAATTGAACTAAATTATATTGTAGTGCATTTGAATATGCAAATGCATTTACTGTAACATATTTCAATGCGCTCAGATGGTTAAATCGCGGGAACAGTCTATTAAAATGTTACAACTTCGTTTGGCCGCCATGTTCGTTTTGTACTTTACGGGTTTTTGAAACTTACATATATAAACTTTTAGTCGTGCCTTTTATCACCGTACAAAATTTCAGGGTGATATCGGTAATAGTTTCGGAAGTATAGAATGCCGGTGAAATATTTCGCACAGCCGCCATGTTGGATTGGTGAGCCGTAATACAATTTGAAGGGCACGGTCGGGGTCGGCCAAAATTGTACTATGACTTTGCTGAGTTTCATTGAAATCGCTGCAGCCGTTTAGAATTTATTAGGGAGGGGACACACAGACAGACAGACACAAATACCACACACACACACACACATACACACGAACAAAAGGTAATCTCATAAGCCTATTAGCCTACTTTCGATTTTTGCAAAAAAATGAAAGTAGACTTATGAGATCACTACAGGGCCAAAAATTGTGTGTCTGTCTGTGTGTGTGTGTATGTTTGTGTGTGAGTCTGTGTGTGTGTGTGTGAGTGTGTGTACTTTGAATGTCTGTGCCCCCCTATCAATTCGAACACGGTGAAACCGAATTGAACGAAATTTGGTACAGAGGTATAAAAAGCAAAGGGCACCTGAGTGTCATGTTTTATATCGCCGCCATCCTTACCAAAACTGAATGGCGGCCAATCAAACGTTCAAAACGTAAAATCAAATAGCGACTAATCAAATTATCCGATCTCTACCGAATTTGGTAATAATATACCTTGAAATAGGACGCGTCTTGTGACCAAACTACAAGGTCATCCGCCGTACCATTTCAGGATGGCGGCCGTGCGAATTATGCAAACTTTATAATCCATATCATGGGACCCACTAGTTCCGATTATCGAGCCGAGAATTGATTTAACTGTTCTAAAGGAAGAGGCACGTTCGGAATTAAAAGTTTATTTTGTAATACTATAGTGCAGAAGTGATTTTAAGAAGCTGAGCCGTCTCGGTAAGAAGACAAGATGGCAGCGGATATCTTGTGCCTGACTTATATTTCACTAATTTGAGTATTGCATGCAATATAGCGTAGTGATACAAAATAAATAAACTTTGTATGAAATGCTTTATATATAAATAATATACTCCACTGATGAAACCGTTAGGTCTAAATCATTATTTGCTAACAAGTTCTATGTAAGTCATTTTATATAGATCAATGTTCGGTGGCACAAATGGCTCCGTGGTGAAGCGTTGGTCTATCATTCATATGCCTATGGTTCAAACCCCCATCAGAGTTTTTTTTTTTTTTGCTTGAAATTTTACATATTTGTTGCTTTGTAATGACTCAGACGTTTTAAAATTAAGCGTTATATTGTGCATATTACGGTGCAAAAAATTTATTTAATTAAAACATAATTCGCCAGCAGATTTGCTCGAGACATCTAGCAGCCAAAAAGGTAACTGCACGCTGGCCTACTACTTATTAACTTACAGATTTTATTGAAAAGTTTCTTCTTATGGCCGCTAGAATGCACTCGCCCTGTTAGAAATATATTGTTCGATACTTCTCCACTAGATTTCACGACTGGTCTACATGGGACTCCATTGATAGTATACCATTGGCATTCTATGCGCATCGAATTTGAAGAATGACAAGATGATACTATGATACATTTTTACTTCTTATTTTAAAGGGTTTGTAACAGCCTATTGTGCGTTATTTGAAAATGTTATTTGAAGTAAAGAACAAAACGATTTCACATAGTAACTGAATTCTAGCCGCTGGTGCTAGTTCAGGTTATTAATACTTTTAATTCAGGCAAATAGCAATCGAAAATATCCACATAGTTTGTATACACACGTCTCTGTAGGGTCATGGAAAGATTTGTTAATTCAATTAGGGTTGTGAAAGCCATGCACAACCAGACGTGTAAAGACATGCCTCAACTCAAAGTTGGATGTTGCCCACGGCAGGTCGATTATGTAATAACAATAATAATAATGTTATTTGTTTTACGACTCTACTGCTGCTTTTAGATACGCCGGGGTGCCGGAATTTGGGCCCGAAGGGGATCTTTAACGTGCCAGTAAATCTACTGACACGGCTCCCTCGCATTTGTGCACCCTCAAATGCCAGCTGACTGCGCCAGGATACGAATCTGAAACCTAGGGCCCAGCAAGCGAGAACGTTACCGCTGAGCCACGCAGCCAGTCCGGTCGATTATGTCTCCAGATCCATAACATTCTTGAGATACATCTTATCTATCTTTCTTCAATGACGGTAGTAGTTTTTTTTTCTAGGTTGTGGCGTTTGGTAGAGGTATAGTTTCTAAGGTCTTCAACCAAGAAATGATTCTATTATACTCTTTGATAATAACAACGAGTTATAACTATACACATACATTTAGAAGAAAGTAGGCTATATGTTCTTTACTGAACATCTTTTTTTTTTTTTTCATAAGATGAAAATATGCTAAAAATCCAGCGAGACGTGATCTAATTATTTGAATGGACACTCCAGGTGTGCCCATACCCTTCATAGGCCTAAATACAGGATGAGAGAGGTATAACCAGGCAGCGGGTAACATACGTTTCCCCAGGTCACGAAGCGCCAACAGACGTGAAAAACGTATTTTGAAAATTCCGTCCTTGAGAGAAAAAAGAGTTCCTCCACTACATCATGGATTATTTATTTATTTATTTATTTATTTATCTTCGCAAATTACAGTTTGTGACATGCCTCAAACCGGCAAAATAAGTAGGCCTACAAGAAACGGACTATTGTCATATTTTGAACAACCTATATCATGCAATTTGAAACTCTATAGCATGAAAGTATGGCATTATGGGGTTTGAAGCCATTTTTCAGTGTTGCCTTAGTAAACAAAAGTTTGATGCTCTTCAGTCGGTCAACACGAATGTACTTCAATCCGGAAATATGTCATATAATCTCATGGTTTTTTTTTTTCAGAATTAGGGTAAAACCCAACTCTTTTGGGTACATTCGTGTTGACCGACTGAAAAGCACCAACCTTTTTTTGATAAAAGTATGGCATCTTCCGCGTCTCCTTTTCACAAGAGGCTCCAAGAAAACCCTAGTGTGTATTCAAAAATCATCTGACGTTGCTGCAGGTCTTCAGAATTGCAGTCTTTTGTTTGTTAGTTAGTTAGTTAGTTAGTTATTGTTGTTTTAAGGGGCGGAACTATGAGGACATCTGCCCCCAGCTTTTTGTGCAATAGTATGAGTGAATATAATATGTCTAGGTTTACTGAAAAGGATTTTGGTGGCAGGCCAGTGGAAAAAGGGGGAAGGGAAAGATCGTCACATTTTTAGCCTGTTTTAATTTATGAAGGTCGCCTCCGTAGCGTAGCGGTCAGCATGGTTAGCTGCCGCACCGGAGGTCCTGGGTTCGATTCCCGGCTCTGCCACGAAATTTGAAAAGTGGTATGAGGACTGGAACGGGGTCTACTCAGCCTCGGGTGGCCCAAATGAGTAGAGGGGGTTCGATTCCCACCTCAGCCATCCTCGAAGTGGTTTTCTGTGGTTTCCCACTTCGTCTTCGGGCAAATGCCGGGATGGTACCTACTGTAAGGCCACGGCCGCCTCCTTCCCTCTTCCTAGCCTATCCATCCCAATCTTCCATCCCTTCCAATCCCTCATGAGGCCCCTGTTCACTTTGCAGGTGAGGCCGCCTGGGCGAAGTGCTGATCACACCTCCCCAGTTGTATCCCTCCCGACCAGATGTTCCAAGCTCCAGGACACTGCCCATAGAGGCGGTAGTGGTGAGTTCCCTCGCTGAGTCCGTGGGAACCACCAACCTAGAGGGTGAATTGACTAAATAAAAAAAAAATGAAACAAGTAATTGCGTAAAGAACTAACGCCTAGTTTCATACATCCTACTTATGTTAAATTTTAGTTTGATTGCTGTAATAGATTCGTAGATATGGTGGATATTATGGTCATTCGGAACAGTCAATCAAGTACGTGGGGTGTTCTTCTTGTCAGTTATTGTTATTATCATTATTATTATTAGGCAACAATTGCTGTAATTAATAGAAATGGCCCTTTTTGGGAGCATTGTCATCTTTGTAATCATATAGGCCTAGATCACTCGTGCTCTTAAAATGACACTTTCGAAAGGAGGTGATGACCTACCTCGAACGACAAAATTTAAGTATCTTGGCTCGTCTCACCGAGGAGGTCAACGTAAGAATTAACGCAACGTGGATGAAATGGCGATCAACGACAGGTGTCATGCGCGATCGCCAGATGAAATACCACCTAAAATCGAAGATTTACCGCACTGTCATTCGTCCCGTGACACTTTATGGTACTGAATGTTGGCCGATCACCAAGGAAGCAGAACGTCGGCTAGGTTTCATGGAGACTAAGATGCTTAGATGGAAAGCTGACATTACTAAGTTGGATCACATCCCCAATGAAAGAATACTGTAAGGGTCGTATGCGATGGTATGGGCATGTACAGTCTGTTCCGATTCAACACGGAACTGTAAAATGGGTTGCCTACCCACCCGCAATCGCCTTGAAAACTGCTCGCAGCGCACTAGCGATGGAGCTGAGTACGATTTCACTGATTGCCGCCTTCTTATGCAGCATTGCAAAGTATTTTGCTCTTTCAAAATATGTCGCGTCAAAGACTGATTACAATTTTGTAACACATCATTTCCAAATTGTATCTCCTTTTTATGGTATTACGTTAAAAAGCAATACCCTGTTTTGTAAATAAAATGCAACACAAAAATACATTGTGTTGTAATAAACTATGTTGTATAATAAAATTGTATTTCATAGAAATGCTCTGCAAAAGCCATTAACAGAAGCGTAAAATAACAAGTTATGAAACAGAAATCGTTCAAACTTATTGTGAAGCCTGTGTAAATGTATTTTGAAAGAGCAACATACTTTGCAATGCTCCATAAGAAGGCGGCAATCAGTGAAATCGAACTCAGCCCCGTCGCTAGCGCGCTGCGAGCTAATTTTAATCCGATTGCGGGTGGGAAGGCAACACATTTTACAGTTCCGTGTTGAATCGGAACTGGCTGTACTACGGATAGGAGCGGACACCATTGCAAAACAGGGCTACACACTAGAGGTCGCCGGGAAAAGACCAAAGGGGCGACCGAGACAACGTTGGGCCGATACACTGCACATCGATCTGAAGAGCGTCAACCTGAACCCGAACATGACCCATTGCCGAGTAAAGTGGAGACAGCGGATTCATATAGTGGACCCTGCCACGAGGCGGGACAAACGTTAAAGCAAAATTATAATAATAATAAGAAGAAGAAGACCGGATTAGAATTTGGTAACTTTTGATGGATTTTTGTTGACATTAAAATGTTATATTGGTAGTATTGTTTTTTATTTAAAATGACACTCGAAGACGCTAGAAGGAAAACAAGTAGTTCCGTGAAGAACTATACAGCCTATTTTCATATATCCTACTCATGTTAATTGCCTCTATCTACATACAAAATTTCAGTTTAATTGCCGTAACAGATTCGTAGATATTGAGAACCGTCTAAATATTTCAGATGGTTGCCAGGTTGGATTTTTATGTTTGTACTATTGCATTAAGATTATTGTGTACGTGTGGTATACAAACTTCAATCGCATGATTAGAACACAAGAAGTAAAAACGAGATTTTAAAATTACGCACAGCAGCCATCTTGTGATTATGCAAACAATTGAAATAAATTAGATGACAGTGGATCAACATTTGTATAAGCATTTAACGTGCAACGTTTCACGGGACTCGGATAGTTAATTCGCGAGAAACGTCCATTTAAATATTTATAATTCGCGTCGCCGCCATGTTGGATTTGTGCTCACCAGGTTACTGAAAGTCCTATAGGTGAGCATATGTTCATAGTCTCTATGAACATTAAAAAATTAAGTTTGGTTGCTGTAAAAGATTCATAGATATTGAGAACCGTCTAAATATTTCGGAAGCTCGCCATTTAGGATTGTTATATGTATAGGCCATAGAGTTATGTACCGTTCAAGGACAATTATTGCCTAGGTTCATTATTCAAACTTCCACTTCGATCGCATGATTACGACACAAGATATAAAAACTTAATTTTAAAATTTCGCACAGCCGCCATCTTGAGGTTATGTAAACAATTGAATTAAATTAGATGGCAGTGCATTACAAACTGCAAAATCATTTACTGTACCACATTTCACGGCGCTCAGAGAGTAAAATCACGAGAAAAGTCTATTAAAATATTTCAAATTCGCTTGGTCGCCATGTTCGTTTTGTACTTTACAGGTTTATGAAATATACATAGGTTAACTTGTATCAGTACCCTTTATCACCGTACAAAATTGCAGGGTGATATCTGTAATAGTTTCGGAGATGTAGAATGTCAGTGAAATATTTCGCACAGCCGCCATTTTGAGGTTATGTAAACAATTGAACAAAATTAGACTCCAGTGCATTACAATGTGTATAAATATTTGCTGTACCAAGTTTCATTACGTTTGGATAGTTAAATCGCGAGAAAAGTCTATTTAAGAGTCTCAAATTCGCTTGGTTGCCATGTTAGTTTTGTAGTCACCAGGTTTTTGAAAGTCTCATAGGTGAACTTCTAGTAGTGCCCTTTATCATAGTACACAATTTCAGGGCGATATCGGTAATCGTTTCGGAGATATTGAATGCTAGTGAAATATTTCGCACAGCCGCCATGTTAGATTGGTGAGACGTAACAAAATTTGAAGGGCACGGTCGAGGTCGCCGGGAATAGCGTTACGAACTTACCGAGTTTCATTGAAATCGCTCCAGCCGTTTAGATTTTATTAGGGACACACACACACACACACCTCTCACACACACACACACACACGCACACACACACGGACAAAAGGTGATCTCATAAGCCTATTTTTTCAAACTTGAAAATAGGCTAAAAAACGAAATATTGAACGATTTTTAATAACGTCAACTTCTAGTCCAACACTATAAGTTTGTCCTATCTCGGGACTGTGAGGCGTACTAACTTTCAACAATAGCAAGTAAGATATTCTTATAGCAACATATAGATTTCGTCGGATTTTTAAGAGAGTTAAAAATACCTCAGTAAACCTTCCTTCGGAGGGGAAGTAAAGCCGGCGGTCCCAAGTCATAGATTTATAGCATGTTAAAAAAACGTCCACTAATTGCACCTGTGTGAAGCTAAATTGTATAGGTTAAGAATGTAAACAACGCTCTTAGGTTCCTACGTTCGTTGCCAAGACCCGACTGCGGTGGCGACTGGTAGCTAAGTTCTGAACTAGTAGTCGTTGGCGGTGGCTTTGGCAGCAAAAGTAGGAACTATTTGAAAAATTCAAAAGTCTGCAGAATTACTTGAATTAAAAAACAAATAATACACACTAATACAGTCATCACAATTAACACCGGTTATCAGACAGATTCTACACACACCCAAAGTACACGGGGCTACATGGCCGCGTTGTCGCAGACCCTAAACTTAAGAACCAACCAACCATCTCTACTGAACTACAATGCACACACCTAGAGGATGAACACTTGTTGCCATGGTGCGTTAAAGGCTGGATTTAATGAATTATCTATATATTTAAAACACTAAGCTATTTTTTGTACACACGAGATTGTGAAAACGACTTAACCGATTGGCTTCGTAAATCATTCTAACGAAAGCTCTTGGCATGCAGATTTGCAGAGTGTCTTTCAAATAAACAAATATGTTATTATATATTTTTAAATTTATAAACAAAACTGCAAAATTATTGGCTCAAGCGCATGCGCAGAATCACCTTGGTTAATGACAGACATGGCGGATGTCCACCGCGTTTTAATGTAATAGTTATTTATAAGAATTATAATAAAGGAAGGGAATATCGAATATGAAGTTTCCACGATATAAACAGGAATAGAATATTATAAAGGACGGGAAATGTAGAAGAACTTATACTGACTGTTGAGTGTGAATGTTGCTTAAGTACCTTAATATTGCGCTACAACTCCAGTGATTCGGTAGCTCAGATGGCAGCGCTGAAGTCTTAATTTGTGCATCGCCCAATGGGAGCAGTTCGAATCCCACCTCAGCCACATATTTTTATTTCCCAATTATTCTTTCTGGCTATTGGTAATACATTGTCTTAACATATTTTACTTTTATTATTCCCGTAAAGTAAGGAATTCTCCACGATTTACGTTCCCATCTATATATTTAAAACACTAAGCTATTTTTTGTACACACGAGATTGTGAAAACGACTTAACCGATTGGCTTCGTAAATCATTCTAACGAAAGCTCTTGGCATGCAGATTTGCAGAGTGTCTTTCAAATAAACAAATATGTTATTATATATTTTTAAATTTATAAACAAAACTGCAAAATTATTGGCTCAAGCGCATGCGCAGAATCACCTTGGTTAATGACAGACATGGCGGATGTCCACCGCGTTTTAATGTAATAGTTATTTATAAGAATTATAATAAAGGAAGGGAATATCGAATATGAAGTTTCCACGATATAAACAGGAATAGAATATTATAAAGGACGGGAAATGTAGAAGAACTTATACTGACTGTTGAGTGTGAATGTTGCTTAAGTACCTTAATATTGCGCTACAACTCCAGTGATTCGGTAGCTCAGATGGCAGCGCTGAAGTCTTAATTTGTGCATCGCCCAATGGGAGCAGTTCGAATCCCACCTCAGCCACATATTTTTATTTCCCAATTATTCTTTCTGGCTATTGGTAATACATTGTCTTAACATATTTTACTTTTATTATTCCCGTAAAGTAAGGAATTCTCCACGATTTACGTTCCCATACACTTTTAAATGATTAAATAAAATAGGGCCATAATCGCTTTCGCCATGAGAGACAATTGACGAACATAATTCATTTGATGGACTCAGACATCGTGGTCACTCATCCCCGTCTACTTTAGTGTGTGTGTGTGTGTGTGTGTGTCAAATTTTCTCTGATAACCTGTGTTATTGTGATGGCTGTACTGATGTGTGCATTTGTAATTAAAGTGGGGAATGGGAAATTGACGACCGAGGCTTTAAGTTAGGAACTATCCCGGTATTCACCTGCAGTGGAAGTGGCAAACCACGGAAAAGCACATCCTAGATTGTTGAGATGGGAATCGAACCTTGCCCTTCTTAGTTTTGCCTCAAGAGTGCGCCCCGTTCCAGCCCTCAGACCAGAATTACATTTCTAGAGAAATGGCGGATAAAGGATCCTCCGTATCGTAGTGTGATCTTTGTTTTTTAGAATTAAAAAGAGGGGATTGAAGAACTTCAACAGGCGTTTGAGTTCGTTTGTTGTTTAAGTAACTTAATATTGCTTTCGAAGTCTGTTGACTGGGTGGCTCAGGGGTAACATTGCGGACCCAGGAATGAATTTAGCATAGTCGAAGGAGTTCACATCTCACCTCAGACATGTATTTCTATTTCCTAATTATTCTTTCTGGCTATTGGTAATTCATTGTCTTAACATATTTTACTTTTATTATTCCCGTAGAGTAAGGAATTATCCTCGATTTGCATTGCCATATACTTTTAAATTATTAAATAAAAGATGGCCACAATCGCTTTCGCCATGAGACACAATTGACGAATATAATTCATTTGATGGACTCAGACATCGTGGTCACTCAGGCCCGTCTACTTTGGTGTGTGTGTAAATTTTTCTATGATAACCTGTGTTATTGTGATGCCTTTACTGATGTGTGCATTTGTAATTCATGTGGGGAATGGAGAATTGACGACCGAGGCTTTAAGTTAGGAACTATCCCGGTATTTACCTTCAGTGGACGTGGCAAACCACGGAAAACCACATGCCAGATTGTTGAAATAGGAATCTAACCTTGCTCTCCTTAGTTTTGCGTCAAGAGTGCACCCCGTACCAGTCCTCAGACCAGAATTAAATTTCTTGGCAAACCAGGGTTCGAACCCGGAATCCGGGGCGATAGCTCAGAATTTAGCCTTAAGATTTGGCTTCCCTGTGTTTATACGATTTTTGACAAGCACTGAACATATAGTCTAACCCTTAAACTCTCCATTACGGTGGCTGTCGAAGTGAGTCTATGCTCATTCCAGTAGTTGGCGAAGTATGCTCCCTTGCTTAATTTACTGTCATGGAAATGCAAAGGATTGTACCTACAACAGGTGATGGAAATTTCTTATTTAAAGCAGTTTCGTACTGTTTATTCCAAAATGCAGAACGTCATCCTGAGCTGCGTCTGCAAGCAAATTGCAAAAATTGGTGTTGGCATGAATAATTATAAGGATTTTATTATTGGCGATCAGTATCATCGCATTCTCATCAGCAACAAACTTGAGAATGAAAGTATCTGAACTTCACTGTATAAATGAATATTATTGTTTAATGATTATTTGTTTAGAGTACATAACAATGACTCTAACCACGCTGTTGATTTTGGCAATGGAAGTATTATGTGCCATTTAATATTTGGCGGCTGCGTTGATGCAGGCCACTATAGTGTTATTGAATATGACGCTAATTTGGAGAAAAATGCTACAATAAATATATCCATTTGACGAAAAAGAACATTAGCCACAAAAAAGTGGGAAATCGAAGAAAAATACGAAGCCACTTTTAAAATCTAATATAAATATGCCATTTCAGAAACAATTCCAGATATTATGCCGTACAGTGTAGGATCCTTGACGAACAAATGTAAACATTGTTCTGCACTGTATTTCTGTAGCGAGAAATCTACGCTTGGTTACTTTGACCTTTGGTGTTGTAATGGCAAAATTGATCTTACTAAATATAAAATATTTGACAGACTGCAACAATTTTTCACTGGAAATGATACCTCAAGGAATTTAGGAGAGAATAATCGGCAGTACAACAAATGCTATGTCCTTGGTTTCATTTGGTGCCAATGTCACTGTGCCACATGCATACGGTCCATATTGTTTTAAAATGTATGGAATTGCACATCATCGCATTTCTTCGTTAATGTATATTCCAAAATTATAAGCGACGGTTCTTGCGGCCAGTTGTATATATTAGACTCCTCAGAATTCTTGAATTCCTTGGAATTAAGTGATTTGCTTCCACATACTCCAAACGATTGACCCATAGTTATGCTCCTTAGAAAACTGAAGTTTCCTAAGGGCTCATAAATACTACCATATTAATTATAAGAAATGTGTACGAAAATTGCTTGAATTTGGAAATAATAAGTGCAGTTAAAATCAGGCGGATGATCTAACCCTTCGATTTGATTCCATATTAATTATAAGAAATATGCATGAAAATGCTTGGATTTGGAAATAAGTGCAGTTAAAATTAGGCAGAGAGGTCTAATCCTTCGACTTGATTTAACACCATAGGATAAACCAATCAATTTCTTTTAAGAGGCAACATTTTCCGATTCGCTTGGCATACTTTATCACAATCAATAAAGCTCAATGGGGAACTCTGGAATCTTTTGACGCTCTTAAAGTATCAATAGCGCCAAAAAATAATTGTACAAAGAACGTACAATGAAGAAAATGGAAATTGCAACATCCAGAAGGAGTGGTGCTACATTGCTGCAATTGAACATACAGGACGAGTGTTCGGTTGTGATTCCATGATTACACTTTCAGGGCAATCTGACCGCAAGTTTAGACAACAATCAATACTGGATGTGCCCACCACGAGCTGCAATACATTGATGAATTCGGCGAGGCATGGAGTCAATAAGGCCCTGGATCGCTTCCTGAGGAATTGTGGCCCATGCTTGCTGCACTGCACGGGTCAGTTATTCCAGAGTTATGGGTGGCTGAGGACGGTTGGCCAGTTGTCGACCCATCATGTCCCACACATGCTCAATAGGGCTGAGGTCCGGGGATCTGGAGGGCCATTCTAAGGTTGTGATGTCTGGAGATGCGTGCAGTGTGAACCCGGGCATTGTCCTGCTGAAACATCCCATTACCAATGTTCGCCATCATAGGGACAACCACTGGATTGAGTACCCTATCAACATACTGTCGAGCAGTCATAGTGCCCTCAACAGGCACTAATTGTGATTTCACATTAACGCCAAGAGCTCCCCAGACCATAATGCTTGGTGTTGGCCCCGTGTGCCTCTCGACAATAAGGTCTGGGCGGCTCCTCTTCCCGGTATGTCGGTGCACACGATTCTGGCGATCACTGCGGGCAAGACAGAAGCGCGATTCATCACTAAAGACGACCCTATGCCATTCGTCGACCCACGTCGATCGTTCTCGACACCAGGCCAGCCTTACACGTCGCTGTTGTGGGGTCAATGGAACACCTTCTGCAGGGACACGGGATCGTAAGCCAGCTGCACGCAGGCGATTACCAACTGTTAGTTGTGTAACGTGGGGTGCCACAGCTGCTCGAATTTGCGCTGTTGTTGCATGGGGTTCCATCCGGGCCATCCGAATGATGCGGCGATCCTCTCTCACAGTTGTCTGTCGCTGTGGGCCTGTGCCAGGTCTACGAGTGTGGGTACCTTTATTTGACCACTGCTGCCATACACGTTGTACCGTAGATGCCTGTCGGCCAACACGTGCAGCGCCAGTGCTTAGCGATAATCCAGCCTCACACAGCCCAATTATCCGACCCTTCTCAAACGGCGACAGTTGTTGATAGCGTGCTCTTCTCTGTCGTCGAGGCATGTTTGACGGGGAACACTTCACTGCACAGACTGCAAGTCAACTACGCTACACCGGTGTCCGTATACTGGAGTTGAATCCTCCGCGACCAATCACGTGGGGAGACCTGTAGCAACAATCCAATGGGTCTGAAACTTTGATCGTTTACATACCTACAAGGCATCGTTCCATATCTTGAAAATCAACACAAACGACCAATGCCTTCATGGTGTTGCAATTTCAATTTTCTTCAGTGTATATAAGAAAATTCTTCAGTAAATATTTTCTTATTGACCGTCATGTATTGACGGGTTTCAACTAGTTACTATAATTATTGTAATCACATTCATTTCACCACATAAGTGGGACATATCAACATATTGTCGGCTTGTTTGCAAGACGGTATGACAACTTATTTTAGGGTGGCACATTGAGAAACGAGCGAACAATGGCACAGGTCTCTAATATAAGATGACGGCCTTCTACATGACGATATGTAGACCAGGATGAATTACCAATATTTCAAAGAATACGAGCCAATGATTTAGGGATGATGCCGGTAGAAGAAATGACAATGGGCAGAACCACTACACTTTCCTGTCTCCACATTTGCCGTATATCCTCGGCCATGGGCAGATAGTTGGTGATCTTCTCACAGCAGGTTTGTTGCGGATTATGGAAATTGGGCACTGCAATATCAATGAGAAAGGTTCTCTTTTGCACCTTGTCCACAAGAACGATATCTGGTCAGTTTACTGGTATGGATTTATTAGTAATAACTAATCGGTCCCATAACAACTTCTGACTAAGAATTTCTAAAACGGCGTCCGGAACATACTGATAGGCCTATTATTATTATTATTATTATTATTATTATTATTATTTAAAAATCGTTATCCCCAACTGCGGAGCGCGCTTGAACTTATTTTGCACAATGTTCCTTCTTATTTTCTTCCCAATATATCTTCATTCGTTCACTGTGTTCCTTTCTTTGTGCTTCTGTCCAGCCTGTATTTTTCTTTTTAGGTTTCTCTGCAAATTTATGTTTGTTTACTAGGCTTCTAAAGTTTACTCTATCTGGAATGGTGTTCTCAGCAATACGCATTTCTTGTAGATCTGCGTGTATTTCTGTTAGCAAATTTTTGAGGATTTTCAGGGTTAGCGCTAGATTTAGAGTTCTCTTTGTCAGTCTGTCGTTATCTATTCTGTGAAAGTGTCTGTAGGAATTAAATCGTCGTTTCCTGATAGTATCTGTGATTTTTTCTGCCGATTGAAAAATTTAATGTGGTTTCTTTTTCATCCAAATTCAATTTTCAAATTTTGGTCCTAGGATTTTTCTGATAAATTACCTCTCTTGTTTCTCGATGCTTTTCGTTTGTGACCTGCCCCCAATAATCAGTGTTTCGGATGCATACAATGCCTCTGGTTTGATGACTGTGTTGTAGTGTCGTAATTTTGCATTCTTTGAGACACATATTTGTTGTATCTGTTCCATGTGATTTTGTAAGCCTTTTGCAATTGATTATTATTATTATTATTATTATTATTTTATTTAGACAATTTACCCTCTAGGTTGGTGGTTCCCACGGACTCAGCGAGGGAACTCACCACTACCGCCTCTATGGGCAGTGCCCTGGAGCCTGGAACATCTGGTCGGGATGGATACAACTGGGGAGGTGTGATCAGCACTTCGCCCAGGCGGCCTACCTGCAAAGCGAACATGGGCTTCATGAGGGATGGGAAGGGATGGAAGATTGGGATGGATAGGCGAGGAAGAGGGGAGGAGGCGGCCGTGGCCTTGCAGTAGGTACCATCCCGGTATTTGCCCGAAGACGAAGTGGGAAACCACGGAAAACCACCTCGAGGATGGCTGAGGTGGGAATCGAACCCCCTCTACTCATTTGGACCACCCGAGGCTGAGTAGACCCCGTTCCAGGCCTCATACCACTTTTCAAATTTCGTGGCAGAGCCGGGAATCGAACCCAGGACCTTCGGGGCGGCAGCTAACCATGCTGACCGCTACGCTACAGAGGCGACATTATTATTATTATAATTATTATTATTATTATTATTATTATTATTATTATTATTATTATTATTATTATTATTATTATTATTAACAGCTTAGGCTTTCACGGCCGGCGTTCATAACTAGGTACAAGTACAGTCTTGTAGGCCATGGTCCAGGCAGGATCTTATCTCCCGACGTTTCACCGGAAACTGCGTGCGGCATTATCAAAGGTCGACTCCTTTTGTTAGTCAGCAGTCATTATCTGGACCACAGCCTACAAGCCCGGACAACTTGTGCCTAATAATTGTTGTTATTAATATTATTAAAACTCGAAGTGTTCTACACGGTGTTGCACGTTGTGGACAATAGTGATGGGCCGCAGTTTATAATGAGCGATATCCAGGTAGGCTAATGAGCCTGATCAATATGAGAGGGGGGGAAGTGGGAGGAGGGGGCTGATTGACTGGTGTGTGCCGTGTGACGCGGCGCGCCTGTCCACAGTCAGCGTGGAGCTCAATCTCGTGCGCCACTCAGATTGTTAACCAGCCATTTATTACTAGGTCTACATTATTGACACAATCATAAGAACACCATAATCGAAACTTCAAATCAGTGACGGCCGGTGCAGAAAACCATCATCCCTATAAATAAAATACTGGGAGCTAAACGAAATAATATCGCAGAATATAGGTTACGACCAAATAGAGAGTTGCATGTGAACAAGAAGTTCCGTGACGAACTAATGAGCCTACTTTTCTAAATGAAGATTTATGCAAAAGATTACTCTATATATACCTTTCAAGAATAATGACGAAATTAAGTTGGTAATATCGAAATTTCTAATTAGTTCGAAATATACCTGGTATAATGCAGCCTAATAGAGCACTACAGTTGGCAGCCCTGGTGACTGAATTTATATTATTAGTTCCATCCAATGGATACCATGGACGTTACATGCAGTTAGACATTGTATCTATCAGTGCGCGTAAAATCATGTTGGCAACAATGTCATACATGTGTTGGTCAGAAATAATCTGAAATAATATGATCTATTGTTGTGCCAATTTTGAATGAAAACCATTTGTTATTATAGAAATTACATGTATTTTAAAATTCGACCTATTAGCAGGCTTAGAATCATGTTGCCAGCACTGACGTATATTAGTTACTTCAAATTAATCTAGAATGCCAGGTACTATACGTGTGCAACGTTTAGAGCTGTTGGCTTGCATACTTTGTGATATATTGATATTTGGGTAAAAAGTAGAGACAGCATTTATTTACAGTTGGCAACCCTGGTTGCTCTTATGAATACGCATAGTCATATCTGTTATGGTACACATAGCACATAGGAAATTTGGTTGAAATCAAATTGTTAGTATAGAAGTTCCATGTATTTAATAATTGGTTCTATCAGCTGGCTTAGAATCATGTTGGTAGCACTGACATATATTAGTTACTCCTAATAAATCTAGAATGGCAGGTACTATACGTGTGCATAGTTTAAAACTGTCGGCTTGCATCTTTCTGATATATTGGTATTTGGATTTTAAAAAATAGAGAGAGAATTTATTAACAATTGGCATCCCTGGTGGCTCTTAAGAATACGCTCGGTCATATCTGTTTATTTGCACATAATGCATACGAAATTTTGTTGATATCCAATTGATAGTGTAGGAGTTATATGCATTTAAAAATTGGACCTATCAGCAGGCTTAGAATCATTTTGGCAACACTGCCATGTATGGCCTCCTGGAAATTAAAGTTAAATATTATTATCTATATGTGTGCAATTTTGGAATAGCTCCCATGCATATCTTCCAATATATCCAACATGGTGCTCAAATTTCAAGTGCGGGTTTTCAGTAGTAGGTAGCACTGACATCATTTTCAAATATAGGTCTGAGATATTGAGGTATAGATCTTTACTCATACCAAATTTGGTTTCGATTGCTGCAGTCGTTTATGAGTTGATAGGGGGACACACACAGACAAACAGACAGACAGACAGGCAGGACAGACAGATAGACACACATTTGCCCGGATCGATCTCATAAGTCTACTTTTTCCTCATTTTTGCAAAATGTGAAAAGTAGGCTAAAAATTAACTGTTGTAATAAAAATGAGATGATCACAGTTTTTCTGGCACATTTATAGAATGGAAAATACTAGACTATTTAAACAGATCTTACACTTACTGAATAGTTATAAATCCAAACCCATATGGTTCATTGAAATTAACAAAGATTTGATAACGCCAGAATTCAGACTGACACAATAGCAAACAGATCTCACTTCAGAGAAGCTATTCAAAAGGCAGAAGTTCAAGAAAGAAAGAAAGAAAGAAAGAAAGAAACAAACAAACAAACAAACAAACAAACAAACAAACAAACCACTCACAGAAAGTGGACTCAAGAGGAGAAAGATCGACAGTCTAGAAGGAAGAAGGCAATTTGAAAACAAAGGAAATTGAATACGATGGACAGTAGCCAAAGTTGATTCATCGTACCCTCCAAATGGGTTATTCGAAAGAAGAAGAAGAAGAAGAAGAAGACAATGTTTAGTGTGTGCCATATTGGTGTGGTAAATGTTG
This sequence comes from Meconema thalassinum, assembly GCA_946902985.2. Taxonomy (NCBI): domain Eukaryota; kingdom Metazoa; phylum Arthropoda; class Insecta; order Orthoptera; family Tettigoniidae; genus Meconema; species Meconema thalassinum. Next base: position 926,622,568 of record OX336388.2, read on the forward strand.
ATCCGTACTCACTATGGGTAAATATTTATGGTAGCTAAATCCACATTTTCACTACTAAAATATGGAGTTCACTATTAGACCTATATAAACAAACATGTTTCGATATACAATGACAGTTTATTAAGCGTTCAAATTAATAGCGTTTAACATTACTACGAAGTATAAAGTAAAGTCCCTGATTCTTGGATGTAACGGGTAATCTCGAGAACCACTGGATGGATTTTGATGCAGTTTTCACCATTCTGTAAATGATTTCTCGAAGAAGGTTACAGTACAAAAACATTCTTTATGACCAAAGGAAGCCGAGCAATAACGACTTAAGTGATTTGAGTTGAAGAAAAACCTGCCGTCCGTCCGCCTTTCAAGTTTACGCTGGGAAAACCGTTAAAAATATCTATTTACTATGAGTGTAAGAATTGTTCAGCATGAAAAGTTCTATAAAAAGTCCCGGACAGCATATCTATATCTTTAATACATCGCCCACAATAAGTGTTTTTACGTTTTCATTTCTTCCAACAATCTCCATTCAGTGGAAATTTAAATTACTAGCTTAGGAGCGAGTTTCCAAGCGAGCGAGCCTATCACCCCTGCTTTGGCCAGCATGAAACTGTCTAGCCTCGAGTCGAGTTAAGACTTCAGAGAAGTGTATGTTATAGGTCTATGTGTTTGGAGTTTCGCTGTTCACTTCAGTTTTTCGGAATTGCGTCTGGGACCTACTATCAGTACGCCTTTTAAGCTTACGCTGGGTAAACGTTAAAGATACCGGGAGAAGCCGGGGCTGGTTGCTAGTTTATAAAATAACAAGATGTTCAGAAAAGAACATATAGCCTACTTTCTCCTAAATGCATGGGTATTGTTATAACTCTTTGTCCTATTCATGGAGTATGATTGAATGTTGGTTGTAGTAGCTTGTTGAAATACAACGTGATATAGGGATATTAAACATGAATATGAGGTGCCCTTTGCTAGTGCTACCTCTGTAAAAAAATTCATTCAATTCGGTTTCACCGTGTTTGAATTGATCTGGGGAATGGATTTGCACACATACATGGCCGCTATTTGCAAACTATTGGCCTGATGACCTTGTAGTCAGTCATAAGATGCTTTCCACAAAAAGGCATGTTGTTGCAAAATCCGGTAGAGATCAAATTATTAGGATGGTCGAAATTTGATTTAAGCTTTTAACATTTGGGTGGCCATCATTCCGTTTCCGTCAAGATGGCGGCGATATAAAACATGACACTGAGGTGCCTTTTGCTAGTGCTACCTCTGTACCAAATTTCGTTCAATTCGGTATCACCGTGTTTGAATTGATAGGGGGAATCGATTTGCACACATACTTGGCCACCATCTGCAAACTATTGGGCTGATGTTCTTGCAGTTTGGTCAGAATATGTTTCCCACATTAAGATATGGTGTTGCAAAATTTGGTAGAGACTAGATTATTATGTTGGTCGTAATTACATTTTAGCTTTTAACATTTGGGTGGCCGCGATTACGTTTCCGTCAAGATGGCGGCGATATAAAACATGACACTGAGGTGCCCTTTGCTAGTGCTACCTCTGTACCAAATTTCGTTCATTCGGTTCCACCGTGTTCGAATTAATAGGGGGAATCGATTTTGACATAAAGATGGCCGCCATCCGCAAACTATTAGATTGGTCAAAGGATGCTCCCTCCATAAAGGTATGTTGTTGCAAAGTTTGGTAGAGATCGGATGGTTATGTTAGTCGCAAATGTGATTTAAGCTTTAAACACTTGTGTGGCCGCCATTACGTTTCTGTCAATATGGCGGCGATGTAAATCATGACACTGAGATGCCCATTGCTAGTGCTATCTCTGTACCAAATTTCGTTCCATTCGGTTTCACCGTGTTTGAATTAATAGGGGGAATCGATTTTGACACAAAGATGGCCGCCATCCGCAAACTATTAGGCGAATGACCTATTAGATTGGTCAAAGGATGCTCCCTCAATAAAGGTATGTAGTTGCAAAATTTGGTAGAGATCGGATGATTAGGTTAATCGTAATTTGATTTAAGCTTTGAACATTCGTGTGGCCGCCATTACGTTTCAGTCAAGATGGCGGCGATATAAAACATGACACTGAGGTGCCCTTTGCTAGTGCTACCTCTGTACCAAATTTCTTTCCATTCGGTTCCACCGTGTTCGAATTAATAGGGGGAATCAGTTTTGACATAAAGATGGCCGCCATCCGCAAACTGTTAGGCTAATAACCTATTAGATTGGTCAATGGATGCTCCCTCCATAAAGGTATGTTGTTGCAAAGTTTGGTAGAGATCGGATGGTTATGTTAGTCGTAATTTAACTTAAGCTTTGAACATTTGTGTGGCCCCCATTACGTTTCCGTCAATATGGCGGCGATATAAAACATGACACTGAGATGCCCTTTGATAGTGCTACCTCTGTATCAAATTTCGTTCCATTCGGTTTCACCGTGTTTGAATTAATAGGGGGAATTGATTTTCACACAAAGATGGCCGCCATCCGCAAACTATTAGGCTAATGACCTATTCATTTGGTCAAAGGATGCTTCCTCTATAAAGGAATGTTGTTGCAAAATTTGGTAGAGATCGGATGATTAGGTTAGTCGTAATTTGATTTAAGCTTTGAACATTTGTGTGGCCGCCATTACGTTTCCGTCAAGATGGCGGCGATATAAAACATGACACTGAGGTGTCCTTTGCTAGTGCTACCTTTGTACCAAATTTCGTTCAACTCGCATTCACCGTGTTCGAATTGATAGGGGGGGGACAGACATTCAGAGTACACACACTCACACACACACACACACACACAGACTCACACACACACATACACACACACAGACAGACACACTTTTTTCGCCCTGTGTTGATCTCATAATTCTACTTTCATTTTTTGCAAAAATCGGAAGTAGGCTAAAAATGGATATCCTTACAATAATTTCATTAAAATAAAAGTTTGAAATACATGAATAAAATTCTTCAAACATTACAACATGTTTCTAAACTGGAGTTGCGATTGTAAACATTGCTAGAGGGATTTGAGATGTCTAACTTTGACATCCGCCAAAGTGGCTTATTCTCGTTATATTTGTTGGAATATCTTCAAAAAATATTTACACACAGTACTTCATAAGGAATTAATCAATCCGTGTTGATATAGGAATGATTATTTTATTAGGCTATTTAATTATAATTTTGTGCTTATATTTTTTATTTTATTTTTTATTTTATCTATGTTAAACGCTATTAATTTGAACGCTGAAGAAGATATCGTCTAATATCAAAATATGTTCGTTAATACAGGGTGAGGCACTTAAAACTGTTTTTCGGAATATTTGAAAAAAAAATACAAATCGGATTTAAAAAAAGTTGCAATAAAAGTTGTTCACCTCAAAGCGGGACATCCAATAACATAAAGCTTGACCCCCCTGCACCACCCCCGGGGGCGGGAGGGTGACTTTGAAATCTTAAATATGAACCCCTATTGTTGATTGCAGATTTGAATTCTCCGTTAAAAATTACGTAACTTTTGTATGACACTTTTTTTCGTTTCATGTTAGATAGCGCTGTAATCGACAATCTCCTTGTAACCATGCACCCCCAGATAGTGAGAGGCAAGGGGACTCACAGTAATCGAGCACCCCGAGAGAGTGAGAGGCAAGGGGACTCACGGTAATCGAGCACCCCGAGAGAGTGAGAGGCAAGGGGAATCACCAAAATCAAGCATCCTGAAGGGAACAAATTACTATTACGTCCACATCGTTGTACCTGGGTAACGCTAAAATTAGTATAAGAATGCATTGCGGGAGGGTTGACGGTGTCACATGATAGCATTTTCAAAGATATCAAAAAAATTACTTTGATTTTCCTAATCTGATGTGCATTTTTTTTTTTTTTTTTAGATATTATCAGTTTTCAACAATTTTCAACTCATTTTCATTTTTGCCGATTACAGCGCCCTCTATCATGAAATGAACAAAAAAACAAGATGTTCAGTAAAGAACATATAGCCTACTTTCTCCTAAATGCATGGGTATTGTTATAACTCTTTGTCCTTTTCAAGGAGTATGATTGAATGTTGGTTGTAGTAGCTTGTTGAAATACAACGTGCTATAGGGATATTAAACATGAATATGAGGTGCCCTTTGCTAGTGCTACCTCTGTACCAAATTTCGTTCAGTTCAGTTTCACCGTGTTTGAATTGACAGGGGGAATCGATTTGCACACATACTTGGCCACCATCTGCAAACTATTGGGCTGATGTTCTTGCAGTTTGGTCAGAATATGTTTCCCACATAAAGATACGGTGTTGCAAAATTTGGTAGAGACTAGATTATTATGTTGGTCGTAATTACATTTTAGCTTTTAACATTTGGGTGGGCGCGATTACGTTTCCGTCAATATAGCGGTGATATAAAACATGACACTGAGGTGCCCTTTGCTAGTGCTACCTCTGTACCAAATTTCGTTCATTCGGTTCCACCGTGTTCGAATTAATAGGGGGAATCAATTTTGACATAAAGATGGCCGCCATCCGCAAATTATTAGACTAATGACCTATTAGATTGGTCAAAGGATGCTCCCTCCGTAAAGGTATGGATTTGCAAAATTTGGTAGAGATCGGATGATTAGGTTAATCGTAATTTGATTTAAGCTTTGAACATTCGTGTGGCCGCCATTACGTTTCAGTCAAGATGGCGGCGATATAAAACATGACACTGAGGTGCCCTTCGCTAGTGCTACCTCTGTACCAAATTTCGTTCCTTTCGGTTTCACCGTGTTTGAATTAATAGGGGAATCGATTCTGACACAAAGATGGCCGCCATCCGCAAACTGTTAGGCGAATGACCTATTAGTTTGGTCAAAACATGCTCCCTCCATAAAGGTATGGAGTTGCAAAATTTGGTAGAGATCGGATGATTAGGTTAATCGTAATTTGATTTAAGCTTTGAACATTCGTGTGGCCGCCATTACGTTTCAGTCAAGATGGCGGCGATATAAAACATGACACTGAGGTGAATTTTGTTAGTACTACCTCTGTACCAAATTTCGTTCCATTCGGTTGCACCGTGTTCGAATTAATAGGGGGAATCGATTTTCACACAAAGATGGCCGCCATCCGCAAACTATTACGCATGGTGACCTATTAGATTGGCCAAAGGATGCTCCCTCCATAAAGGTATGTAGTTGCAAAATTTGGTAGAGATCGGATGATTAGGTTAATCGTAATTTGATTTAAGCTTTGAACATTCGTGTGGCCGCCATTACGTTTCCGTCAAGATGGTGGCGATATAAAACATGACACTGAGGTGCCCTTTGCTAGTGCTACCTCTGTACCAAATTTCGTTCCATTCGGTTTCACCGTGTTTGAATTAATAGGGGGAATTGATTTTCACACAAAGATGGCCGCCATCCGCAAACTATTAGGCTAATGACCTATTCATTTTGTCAAAGGATGCTTCCTCTATAAGGGTATATTGTTGCAAAATCTGGTAGTGATCGGATGATTAGGTTAATCGTAATTTGATTTAAGCTTTGAACATTTGTGTGGCCGCCATTACGTTTTCGTCAAGATGGCGGCGATATAAAACATGACACTGAGGTGCCTTTTGTTAGTACTACCTCTGTACCAAATTTCGTTCCATTCGGTTGCACCGTGTTCGAAATAATAGGGGGAATCGATTTTCACACAAAGATGGCCGCCATCCGCAAACTATTACGCTGATGTCCTACTTGTTTGGTCAAAGGATGCTCCCCCCATAAAGGTATGTTGTTGCAAAATTTGGTAGAGATCGGATGATTAGGTTAGTCGTAATTTGATTTAAGCTTTGAACATTTGTGTGGCCGCCATTACGTTTCCGTCAAGATGGCGGCGATATAAGACATGACACTGAGGTGTCCTTTGCTAGTGCTACCTTTGTACCAAGATTCGTTCAATTCGCATTCACCGTGTTCGAATTGATAGGGGGGGGGGGGACAGACATTCAGAGTACACACACTCACACACACACAGACACACACACACACACACACACAGACTCACACACACACATACACACACACACACAGACTCACACACACACATACACACACACAGACAGACACACTTTTTTCGCCCTGTGTTGATCTCATAAGTCTACTTTCATTTTTTGCAAAAATCGAAAGTAGGCTAATACATACAAAAGTTACGTATCTTTTGAAGGAGAATCCAAATCTGCAAAAAAAAAGGGGGTTCCTTTATAAGATTTTCAAAGTCGTCCCCCCCCCCTCTCTCTCTCTCTCCCACGCTCCAGGGGTTGGTGCAGGGGGGTCAAGGTCGTTCGTTATGTTAATGGATATCCCTCTTCGAGGTGATCAACTTTTATTGCATCTTATTTTTAATCCGATATGTATATTTCTAAATATTTCGAAAAACAGTTTTAAGTGCCTCATCCTGTCTTCTACCCTACCATGGAATTGTTACCGCTAGAAGAAGAGCGCAGCTGTTGTGTATACATTACGTCATCTCGCCTCGTTATGGCTGCAGCGAGCGGCTTGCGGGGCAAAGGGGGAGACTCATGTACAGTCATAGGCTACAATGAGAACACACCGCACAGAGCACGGCCCAGCATGAATCAGGCACACAAATAACGTCCATCGCAGGCGTGTGGCTGGGCGGAGCGCATTAGTTCCGATTTCCGCCACCGTAACAATTCGCTGGTCGAGTAGTATAGTAGACTAATATTAAAGTAGCCTACATAAATAATATTGACAAATAAATAAACATGTTTAGAATATATTTTGACAGATACAGAAAAGCATTCACTAACAACACTCAAGAGGCTCTACAATAGATTTTCCATACTGCACAAACACACAAAAATACATGCATCCCGTGATTTTTGTCGCCATTCAAAAATCACTTACCACGGTCAGGAACGAACCTGATTGCATGGTGTAGATGTCCGACTCGATAACCACTCACCCATCTGGGGAATGCAACTGGGGAGGTCCTCGAGCACCTCGCCCAGGCGGCATCACTTGCAAAACGAACAGAGGCCTTATGAGTGATGGGAAGGAATTGGAAGATTAGAAGGGATAGGCAAGGATGAGGAAAGGAGGTGACCGTGGCCTTACGTTAGGTACCATTCCGGCATTTTCCCAGAGACGAAGTGGGAAACCACGGAAAGCCACTTCGAGGATGGCTGAGGTTGGAATGGAACGCCTCTACTCATTTGGACCAGCCCAAGCTGAGTAGACCCCGTTCTAGTCCTCATACTACTTTTCAAATTTCGTGGCAGAGCCGGGAATTGAACCTCGGACCTCCGGATTGGCAGCTAAGCACGCTGACCACTACACCACGGAGGCAACATTATTATTGTTTTTATTATTATTATTATTATTATTATTATTATTATTATTATTATTATTATTATTAATGCAGGATCGCCAAATTGCAGAAAGCATACCGACTTACATGGAACCACTACAATTAAAAAAAGTATTTCCATCAATGCCAAATTACGACACTATCGTACAGTAGTCTTACCAGAGGCCTTATATGCTTCAGAAACGACAGCAATAAAGGGACGAACAAAAATCAAGGAATTAGAGAAACATGAGAGACAAATTCTGAGAAAGATCTACGAGCCAGTTCAGAAAGAGGGAATATGGATAAAGAGCCCTACAATAGAACTGTACAAACAGACAGAGACGATTACAAACAACATAAGGAAAAGGAGGGCAACATTTTATGGACACATACATAGGATGACCGAAGACAGACTGACCAAGAAAAAAATTAATATGCTCAGTTCAAAAAACTTAGGGGAACATGTTTTTGAACGGATGTCGTGTTCCACAAACTAAACCCTTACACCCAGGTATATGACCAACTAATCCTTTCTTCTTTACAGTTTACGTATACAAAAGAATATCGATGGATTCTCGTTCATTTTCAGAACTCAAACGGAAATGTCCAAATAGTGGCGAAAACAAAGTGAAAACCGTACTCCAGGGTGGATTTTATCACAGTTGGAGAGCTTCAGTGTGGTGTATATCCTCCACGAGCATTTATAACAGCTTGGCACCTACGTGGCATGCTCCGTATAAGTCGGCGGAGGTCACATTGCGGTATCAGGTCCCATTCTTCAATGAGAGCCTGTGTTGGAGCGCTTGTGTTGAAACAGGACGCCCACGAACACTTCTGTCAAGCCTATCCCACACATACTCGATGGGATTAAGGTCGGGACTCACTGCCATTCCATCTCTTAAATGTCCAGTTCTCGCAAGACAACTTAGGTGATGCGCGCTACATGAACCCTGGCAATGTCGTGCATTAGTACGAATTCAGGGCCAACACCGTATGCAGCGGCCAACGAATGCTGTAGCAGTATCTACTCGATGTACCCCGCAGCAGTAAGATTACCATGGACGACGACAAGATCCGTACGACCATCAATACTGATGCCACCCCACACCATCACAGAACCTTGTCCGAATCGGTCGACTTCCTGGACAACATTTGGCATGTATAGCCCACCACGGCGTCTCTATACACGTTGACGTCCATCACGCTGTGTCAGGGGAAATCTGGACTCCTCTGTGAACAACACAGCACAGGTCTCCATTGGCGAAGTTGTCAGTTGACGTAGGTACGGGCAGTTGCTGAACGACGCCGCAACGCACAGATGGTCAGATATCGGTTATCATATAGGGTTGTCATGCGTCCACGGCCTTGTCCAACCCTCCTTGTGAGCTGGCCTGTCTCATTGTAGCGATTCCAAAAGCGTTGAACAACTGATGGAGAGACATTGAGATCCACAGCAACACGACGAATAGTCCATCCTTCCTGTATCAAAGTGACAGCCTTTGCGACTTGAACCTCATTAAGGTGTCTCATGCCATGTGCTGGTTTGTGTACAACGTGCTCAATTGACCGCAGTAGTCTGTGTACCTCACAACAACACACGGACGCACCGCTATTCACTTCATTTTGAGGGGTCACCTGACAATTTAATGCATGGCTACGCCTACAGATGGAGTATAACTTCGATTTGACATAGCCTGAGTAGCTAAGGTCTGAAGGCATGCTGTACGACCATTGGAACCCCGTCTGCAAAATTAATGTTCACATACCAGACGTAACAAAACATGTTCCCCAAATTTTTTGAACTGTGTAGTTATGAATAGTACACTAAAAACCAATTGGGTGAAGGAAACCGTGGAAGACCTCAAGAAACCAAACATCTCTACAGAAGACATCGCAGACAGGAGCACATACAGAGAAAAACTTAGACAACAGAAGGTTGAGCAAACTCCCATACAGAGACAACCGGGAGAGAAGTGGACGGAGGAGAGAAAGAGGAAGCATAGTGTATATATGAGAGGTTTTTGGGAAAAAAGAAGAAAGGGCCAGAATAAAACATGAAAATTGATTGTGTTTTAACGCTCTCCTTATGGGGAATTAACGAATAAATAAATAAATAAATTATTATTATTATTATTATTATTATTATTATTATTATTATTATTATTATTATTATTATTATTATTATTATTAGGCCATTGTAGATGTGTTTTCTAAGAGTTGCTGTGGTTTGTCATACTAGGTACAGTGGATGAAGACGCCCTTTGTCTCCTCTGTTTCAAACTCTTCATATCATTCATTATTTCTAATTAATTTCTGCTAATGGGCAGCTGGAACGCGCTGGCGCAATTAGCCATGGTGCTAAGTAAATGGTTAAATAAGCAGGCTACACAAAGGATAATTACGCTGGCTGGCCGTTGTGATGCAGGTTTATTTTTTTAATCTCCAGTTTGCTTGAGCAGTTAGCTAACTGGACATGATGTTTAGCTGGTCGCAAGCCAAACAGTTTGTCGCTAATACCTCCAGTTAACTAATTAGCTGCCCCTTTGTCGCACTCTGCACGCCATACACCACACTCATCAAAGATTACATTTTAATATCGATCGCTGACTTCAATGTCCACTCGTATTTCTTTAATCACCGCACGCATATTCTGATGGGTTGGCAAAAGGAATTATTTCACAAAATGTAGGGAGGCCTCTTGTTTGCTCATTTGCTCTGTTACAACCCTCGTTTACACGTCCGAGTTGACTGGGGTTGTGATTGGCTCATTCTCTCTAGTGACATACCAACAAGAGGCGTTCAGGACGACCAACCTCACCCAGATGGGAAGAAACGTATCGTTGTTGATGAATTATTGAACTCAAATATCTGGCTTTATAGGCTGGCGATAGCAAGGTTTTATTAACATCTTGACAAATTGTTGTTGTTGTTGTGTTTGTTGTTATTTCTTTTAAGCCAATTTTCAATTTTGAAAAAAATAGGCTTATGAGATCACCCTTTGTCCGTGTGTGTGTGCGCGCGTGTGTGTGTGTGTGTATGAGGTGTGTGTGTGTGTCCCTAATAAAATCTAAACAGCTGAAGCGATTTCAATGAGACTCGGTAAGTTCATAGCACTACTCAGGGCGACCCCGACCGTGCCATTTAAATTTTCTTACGTTTCACTAATCCAACATGGCGGCTGTGCGAAATATTTCACCAGCATTCAATATCTCCGAAAATATTACCGATATCACCCTGGAATTTTGTATGGAGATAAAGAAAACTACTAGAAGTTCACTTAAGTGACGATTGAAATCCTGGTAACTACAAAACCAACATGGCGGCCAAGCGAATTTGCAACATTTAAATAGATGTTTCTCGCGATTTAACTCTCCAAGCGCATTGAAACTTGGTCCAGTACATGTTCATACACATTGTAATGCACCGACATATAACTACGTTCAATTGTTTACATAACCTCAAGATGGCGGATGTGTAAAATATTTCACCGGCATTCTATATCTCTGAAACTGTTACCGGTATCACCCTGAAATTTTGTACGGAGATAAAGGGCACTGCTGGAAGTTCATATATGAGACTTTCAAAAACCGGTTAACTACAAAACGAAAATGGCGGCCAAGCGAAGTTGAATGTTTTAAATAGATTTTTCTCGCGATTTAATGATCCAAACGCAAGGAAACTTGGTACAGCAAATGTTTATACTCATTGTAATGCACTGGTATCTAATTTAGTTCAATTGTTTATATAACCTCAAGATGGCAGCTGTGTGAATTTCGAAAATTAAGTTTTTATTTCTTGTGTTCTAATCATGCGATCGAAATCAACATTTGCATAATGAACGTACACAATAATCATCATCTAATAGTACATAACTCTATGGCCTACATATATTAAAATCCAACATGGTGACCATCCAAAATATTTAGACGGTTCTCAATATCTATTAATCTACTACAGCAATCAAACTGACATTTTGTAAGTGTATAGAGGCTATAAGCATAAGTTCACCTATGGGACGTTCAATAACCTGGCGAGCACAAATCCAACATGGTGGCGACGCGAAATTTAAATATTCAAATGGACGTTTCTTGCATTTAAACCATCGGAGCGCAGTGAAACTTGTTACGGTATATGCTTATTCAAATTTTAATCAACTGGCGTCTACTGTAATTCATTTAAATTATTTTCATAACCACAAGACGGCGGCTGAGCGAAATTTTAAAATCCCATTTTTATTTCTTGTGTCCTAATAATGCGATTGAAGTTTGAATAAAACACCTACACAATAATCTTCATGTAATAGTACATAAATCTAAGGCCTATAATATAAAAATCCAACACAGTGACCATCTAAAATATTTAGACGTTTCTCAATATCTACCAATCTATTACAGCAATCAAACTGACAATTTGTATGCTGATAGAGGCAATTAATATTAGTAGGATATATGAAAATAGGCTATTTAGTTCTTCACGGATCTATTTGTTATTATATATTAGTATCATAGTATGATGATGATGATGATGATATACTGTAATAATGTGAAAAAGCATAAAGATCCAAATACTCACAAACAATAACCGGCACAAAGAGTATAAAATTAGACTCAAAATCACGTCTAGTTTCGGACCCCTCAAACTACCTCTATAAATAAAACACTTCATGTAGAGACTAACATAGACTAACATCGCTCGGCGTTGACCGTGTTTTAAAATACATATTTAGGTTTTACTCGCTAACCGTTGGAGATACACGAAACGTGATAAGGACCTTTCGGATAGAAAAATACATTCTAAAGGTCGTACTGCCATCAAAAGTTTGCTATTTCTTAGCGTTCTCTTTTCATTAGAAATGGAAATATGAAAATAGTCACCATTTTAAAATAGTGCAAAATATCGAAATCAAAAGTAGCCTAGGCCTATATGTAAGCCTGGTAAATCAGCTACATCCATGCAAAATTTCATTTAAATCGAACCAGTGGTTCTTGCGTGATTGAGTAACAGACAAACACACACCATCTCATTTTTAGCCTATTTTCAATTTTGAAAAAAATAGGCTTATGAGATCACCTTTTGTCCGTGTGTGTGTGCGTGTGTGTGATTCGTGTGTGTGTGTGTGTGTGTGTGTGTCCCTAATAAAATCTAAACGGCTGGAGCGATTTCAATGAAACTCGGTAAGTTCATAAGATTAATCCGGGCGACCCCGACCGTGCCCTTCAAATTTTGTTACGACTCACCAATCCAACATGGCGGCTGTGCGAAATATTTCACCAGCATTCAATATCTCCGAAACTATTACCGATATTACCCTCACATTTTGTATGGTGATAAAGGGAACTACTATAAGTTCACTAATGTGACCTTTGAAAACTTGGTAACTACAAAACCAACTTGACGGCAGAGCGAATTTGCGACTTTTAAATAGACGTTTCTCGCGATTTAACCAACCAAACGCAATGAAACTTGGTACAGTATATGTTTATATACATTGTAATCCACCGACATCTAACTTCGTTCAATTGTTTACATAACCACAAGATGGTGGATGTGCGAATTATTTCACCGGCATTCTATATCTCTGAAACTATTAGCGGTATCACCCTGAAATTTTGTACGGAGATAAAGGGCACTACTGGAAGTGCATCTATAAGACTTTCAAAAACCGGTTAACTACAGAACACCATGGCGGCCAAGCGAATTTGAATATTTTAAATAGACCTTTCTCGCGATATAATGTTTCAAACGCACTGAAATCTGGTACAGGAAATATTTATACACATTGTGATGCACTCGTATCTAATTTAGTTCAATTGTTTACATAACCTCAAGATGGTTGCTGTGCGAATTTTAAAATTAAGTTTTTATTTCTTGTGATGTAGTCATGCGATCGAAGTGAAAGTTTAAATAATGAACCTTCGCAATAATTTTCCTTTAATGGTACATGACTCTATGGCCTATACATTTAACAATCCAACATGGCGACTATCCGAAATATTTAGACGGCTCTGAATATCTACGAATCTATTATAGCAATTAAACTGAATTGTTTAATGTTCATAGGGGCTATGAACTTAAGTTCACCTATAGGACTTTAAATAACCTGGTGATCACAAATCCAACATGGCGGTGACGCGAAATATAAATATTCACATGGACGTTTCTCGCAATTTAACCATCCGAATGCAGTGAAACTTGGTACAGTAAATCCTTATACGAATGGTATTCGACTGGCATCTAATTTATTTCAATTGTTTCCATAACCTCAAGATAGCAGCTGTGCGAAATTTTAAAATTTCCTTGTTACTTCGTGTGTCCTAATTATGCGATTGAAGTTTGAATGCTATACGTACACAATAATCTGCATGTAACAGTACATAACTCTAGGTCCTACATATATAAAATCCAACATGGCAACCATCTGAAATATTTAGTCGGTTCTCAATATCTACGAATCTATTACAGCAATCAAACTGAAATTGTGTATGTTGATAGTGGCAATTAACATAAGTAGGATATATGAAAATAGGCTGTATAGTTCTTCACGGAACTACTTGTTTTAAATCGTTATGCTCAACTACGGAGTGCGCTTGAACTTATTTTGCACAATGTTCCTTCTTCTTTTCTTCCCAATATATCTTCATTCTTTCACTGTGTTCCTTTCTGCGTGCTTCTGTCCAGCCTGTATTTCTCCGGTTAGGTTTCTCTGTAAATTTATGTTTGTTTACTAGGCTTCTAAATTTTACTCTATCTGGAATGGTTTTCTCAGCAATACGCATTTCTTGTAGATCTTCACGTATTTCTGTTACCCAATTGTTGCGGATTTTCAGGGTTAGCGCTATATTTAGAATTCTCTTTGTCAGCCTGTCGTTATCCATTCTGTGAAGGTGTCCGTAGAATTTTTAATTGTCATTTTCTGATAGTATCTGTGATTTTTTCTGCGGATAGAAAAATTTCATGTGGTTTCTATTTCATCCAAATTCCACGTTCGAACTTTGGTCTTTGGATTTTTCTGAGAATTTTCCTCTCTTGTTTCTCGATGCTTTTCATTTGTGACCTGCCCCCAATTATCAGTGTTTCGGATGCATACAGTGCCTCTGGTTTGATGACTGTGTTGTAGTGTCGTAATTTTGCATTCTTTGAAATACATCTTTTGTTGCATCTGTTCCATGTGATTTTGTAAGCCCTTTCAATTTAGCAGTTCTTTCTTTGTTAGCTTCCTGATTTACCCCTGCTGGCTGAATAATTTACCATAGATACTTGAATTTGTTATTATTATTATTATTATTATTATTATTATTATTATTATTATTATTATTATTATTATTATTATTTTACAACGTTACGCCCTACTAAGGAGCGCAATTGAGCCTATTTCACAGATGAATTTAAATTAGCTTTCTTCTCTTTCCAAAACCTCTTCATTTTCTCAATATGATCTTTCTTCCTTTCTGCTGCCCATGTAGTGGTGGCTCTCATTCGGGGGTTTGTAGCAAAATTATATTCTTTCACCCGTAAATTTCGTCTGTTACGTTGATTGCTTGAAGGTCATTTTCGAATAGTATTGTAAAATTGTTCTTGGCTTTTAATTATGAGGCATGATTTAATATTCTTTATGTTCGACCCTCACTATTATGTGTCAGAAAACTGTATCATAATGATGGTCATTATAACACAGTTTTTCATTATGATACAGTTTCTCCAGCCAATCAGAACTCGTTCATTGACCAATTATGTAACGATACCTTCGCGCATGCGCTCAAAATCCAACATGTCGGACATAAACACAACATCGAAATATAATAAATTACCGACATGGAATACGCACCGTCCATATGTTCGCGTAAATAAACTGGCGAATATGAGACAAGCAATAGCACTCTACCTTAATATCACCAACGCTAATTTCTACACAGCGCATTTTCTTGAAACGACTCCGGTGACAATATTTCTGAGGGGCGGCAGATGTAAACATATGGCCTGTATATGGCATTGCAAGCACACAGAGCGCATGCGTCGGTCGTTCAGAGATCTTGAAAGACAGAGAGATCATACTTAGCGCTCGCTCTCCAATCACAAAAATCAAGTGGCCGACTCTCAACAGATATTTATGAATATTTATGTTAAAACATATAATAAAGTTATAATTATCGTCGAACATAAACAGTCGTATGCAACTCGCCTATAATGGTAATTAAGACACTCGTATGGAAATTATAAAACTCGCATACGCTCGTTTTATAAAAATACTCGTGTCTTAATTATAGCCATTATAGGCTCGTTGCATAATGTACTATTATGTTCGACCCTGACTATTATATGTCAGAAAACTGTACTATAATGATGCTCATTATAACACTATTTTTCATTATGAAACAGTTTCTTCTACCAATCAGAGCTCAAGAAACAGTTGTTTGACCAATTATATAAGGTTAGCATCGCACCTGCGCGGAGTTCCAAGGCCTTCTAAACTGCGTTGCCTAGTGTCATAGTGGGGTAATCGAGAAGGCCATGGTCAAATACAAGGCATTCTCTGCGTCTCATGCGCTCTGTTCAGTACATATAACTGGCGAAATCTCAACAGATATTTATGAATATTTATCTTCGAACATAAAATAGTTATAATAATTATAGTCGAACATAAACAGTCATATGCAACTCGCCTATAATGGTAATTAAGACTCTCGTATGGAAATTAAAAAACTCGCATACGCTCGTTTTATAAGCATACTCGTGTCTTAATTATTGCCATTATAGGCTCGTTGCATAATGTACTATTTAGTAAGTCCTTCATTGTCCTTTTTTGAACATGTCAATTAAATGCTAATCGTCTTTTTCCGATAGTGTCTGATATTTTTTTCGAAATGTTGGTAAAACTCGTGAAACCCCTTTCTCATCCATAGTCCCGCTATGCACATTGGGCCAAAAACTTCTTGAGAATTTCCCTTTCTTGTCTTTCAATTTTTTTTTAGTTAGTGATCTGCCTGCAATGATTAGGGGTTCTGATGCGTATAATGTAAAAGGTTGAAATACCGTGCTACAGTGTTTTGCATGGACAGTTGCTTTGTATGCCTGTGAAACATGGACACTAAATAAAAAAGAAAAGAACCATCTTGAAGCCTTTGAGATGTGGTGCTATCGTAAGATGATAAATGTGACGTGGAGAGACAGGATATCGAACACAAGGTTTCTCGACACCGTGAACCAACGGAGATCAATCCTACGCACAACCCGTAAACGTCGTCTCGCATGGTGGGGTCACACAATGCGCCACTCCAATTTAATGAGATATGTGACAGAAGGGTTCATTGAGCGAAAACATCCACGAGGAAGACCTAGAATACCTTCCTTAAACAAATTCTAAACGACACCCAAGCACAGAATTATAATTCAATGAAGGAAGCGTCAAATGACAGGACGATCTGGACATGCTTTATTGCAACTGACCAGTCTTAGGACAGCAAACCGGTGATGATGATGATGATGAGTGTTTTAAGGAGGAACATACAGCCTGAAGAGACAAAACAATAACGATTGTAATATTATATTGTGCCTGTTATAAATCGTGTACAACAATTATATACATTTCCAAGGCAACATACATCTTGATATTAAAAGCAAAGTTCTAAATTTTCAGAATTCAAATCGTAACTATTCTTAACCATTATTCAAAATTTGGTTCTTACTTTGTGCTGATCTCCACCGTTTCCCTCATATCGCCCAAGTTTATAGGAATTTTTGGACTTTTCCTTTTTAGGCTGTTAAGTCTTCAGCTACAAAATGAATCTCACTCAAACTTTTGTGGCTTTAATTATTAGTCTTTCCATAATACGTCAAATATACTTCTTGAGTTTGCTCAGAAGAAAATGAAATAAAAAACGCTTAATTAATGAACAGATGTGTGAATGAGTCAGGTTTATTTTATAGCTGAAGGTTTAACAGTCGCGCTTGCGTTTACCATGTTTTCAAGCATCACATAGCTGGAGTTACCTGAGTATTCTCTATCACCTTACAAAATTTCAGGATGACATCAGTAATAGTTTCGAAGATATAGAATGCCGGTGAAATATTTCGCACAGCCGGTATGGATGATTGGTGAGGCGTATCAAAATTTAAAGGGCATATTCGGGGTCGGACAATATATTACTATGTGCTTACCGAGTTTCATTGAATTCACTCCAGCCATTTAGATTTTATTAGGGGGACATGCACACATACACATACACACACACGGACAAAAGGTGATCTCATTAGCCTATTTTTTCATAAATTAAAATAGGCTAAAAAGATGTCAACAAGAAGTTGTGGGCATTCTTAAATATTGTTCACAATAAGGGTATTAGTAGCTCCTTTCTCGATCACAAAGAACAATTGTGTACAATATTTCGTGCCGGGTGAACGGTAAATATTATTTATTTTGATGCAAAATAGTATCGAAATTAATCCAAGTTCTATACCAATAATTAGGATCAATCACTGAATATTTTGAATTATAGCAATTATAATCCGACAAAAATAAACTCACACTAAACCGACTACTGCGTTCCAAGTGTGAAAAAGATAAACAGAAATGATTTAACAAATTGTTCTGAAAAATATTCATATCAAATGATCTTTGTAATACGTAATAAATATTTCATTTGTGGTAATTTAGATATGCTTTAATTTTCACCCCCTGTTCAATGGTTTATCGTGATAGCCTAATATGATTCTACAAATAATACGTCTTCAATTGTTTCCATTGAACAATATAATAGTTCACATTTAACGTTGAATTTAATATATATTTATTTCAAATCAAATGTATAATCTGCAATCCATTATCGCCCATTATTAAAGTAGGCCTGATTCATTATTTAGCATAATGTTGTTGTTGTTTTTTTTTTTTAATTTACTGTTCATACTCTGTGCATGCTCCATTACATAGGTAGTAGTACATGCACTTATAATACATTTTTACGAATGAACAAAATAAATTACATTTTAATAATTAAATTTCTAGATGACTGGTAATCTTAAGAATATCCAACAATATTAGTCTTCAATTTTCCTAAGACCTTGAAAATCCAGAGCATTACCAAATTTAGAAAATTCCTTCAAATACTTTTTAATACCACAGATTTCTGCATCGGCCAGTTATCGTCTCTATTAACACTATTAATCAAGAATTGCCCAATATTTTTCACTTCACTGCACACGAAAATTATATGATCTATAGTCTGAGGGCTGCTTTTACAGGAACACTCGGGATTACGTATAATTTTAAGTCTGTGCAAGTACGAAGCAATATTTCCATGTCCATTCAGTATTGTAGTCATATTAGGTGTTGTTGTTGATGTTTCACTTAGGGGTTTAAGATATATTGTTCGACAGCCCCATATTCTTGGTGAATCTAGACTACTTTAAGACGATGCTGCTCTGTGACACGAGCAATGTAGCAGTGTCCTTGGTCGGCCACGCGCTGAATGCTAACAAAGAAATTCTCAAGTTGTAACATTTCTTTGTCGTTTTTCTAGTGTGCGTTTTCTCGGAGAAAATAAAAGAAATCGCTGGATATTGACTGTCGTTCAAAGTTGCATCATCTCTTACAATTGTTGGCCTCTCACCAAGGTGAACCTGGTTCGATTCCCAGTCAATGCATGTGATATTTTCGAAGTGAAATGCCATGTCCTGTGGTTCGGGTTCCACGAAAAAAAAGGGGGGGGGGCGTGACTCATAATCGCATGATTAACGGCCAAGTAAAACTAAAAACTAAAACTGAAAGCTTCCTTCCTTTCCCTTACAATTTCCACAACTTATTGTTTAAGACCGTCATTGAGTCGGTAGACGTGAAGCGTACTAAACTGGACTAATAATAATAATAATAATATCGTATGGCCTCGGGTGCCTGGTGCAAGCTTAGTTAATTGACAACCAGAGGGTAGCTTGCATGTCGAATTTCGTCGTTCCTTTGAACGCTATGAAAGTCAAGGAGGTTAGATATCTAAACTCCTTGACACTACAGCGCTTTCAAGTAGAGAATGGAGGAACTTTGTGTTGGCGGAAAATCCCGAGATTAATTTTGCCATTGAAGACGGCCTACTGAATTCAAATGGGTTCTTTAACATGCCAACAACGTACGACATGAGTATCGTGATTTTTGTCGCCTTCAAAAATCACTTACCATGGCCAGGGGCGAACCTGCAATCTTGGGGTTGGTAGTCCGACACTATAACCACTCACCCACCGTGGCAAGCACTAAACTGGACTTATTACACACAACTACGGTATTAATATTCCTTCCCAACCATCAACTGTTGCCGTTTCTTGATGTATGTTGGCACCAGCTAGAGTAAAATGTGACTTTCCACCGATATGTCAATTTCATTCATGGCTGTCATTACATTACGCGTATATAGAAGCTACAGAAGTGCTGAATAATAGCCATCAGGGTACAGTAAGTGTCTGTGGATACTGTGAGAGGTGCTACTCATAAGTTTAGTACTACTGTACTGACTCAATGAGTAAAGCAAAGGCAAACTACCTCATTCAGATTCTTGCCTAGTATAGGACGCCTCAATATAACACTGTCTTGGGTTTTGACCCACATAACCTAGGGCAATGCTTTTTGAGGAACCGACCAGCCTCCGGGATGACTATCAAACAGACAACCATGGTATTCTCTATTTTTGCCATTACTGCCGGGTTTGACTGCAAGCGCGGTAAATAACATAATCATATTATATGTATGATTTAATGGCAAATGCTGTGGTCATATTCTTCTTTCGTTTCGCCATCTTTGGGGTGAGTTGAATCAATCATTTCACTGTGTGTTGTTCTTTCCTTAGTGCATAGTATCTCTTCATTCTTTCTGATCTTCCTTTCCTCTCATCTTCCTCGAGATGATGGATTTTAGTGAAGATTTGTCTTGGAACCTTATATTTTGGTCTTTAATAATTAGTTTAGCTATTCGATTGAGTAGTGAATTTTCTGTAATTTTTAATTCTGCTAGGTCTTTTTCAGTTTCTTTAAACCACGTGAGCTTTGTTTTGTGGTCATGGAATAAATCAAAGATTTGTTTGGTTAATCTATTAGAGTTCATTCTGAGAAGAAGACCGTAACATTTTATCCTCCCTTTTCGCATAGTATCTGAGAGTTTTTCATATTATTAAACTAGTAATTCATTTTCTATTTTTATTTATTCTAGCTAGTTCATGTTTTTTTTTTCAAGTGACACTGTTTTGTGAATAACATCACATTCCTATAGCATCATCTATAATTATTATTATTATACCGGGTGAGTTAGCCGTGGTGGTTACGGCATGACTAATGGCAGTCGCTCACATCCGGGAGGCGAGGAGGTTCGAATCCCCCCGCCGGCAACCTTGAAGATGGTCTTCTGTGGTTTCCCATCTTCCTTCCAGGCAAATGCCGGGGTTGGTCCCTCACTATAGGCCACAGCCCCTACCTTCCAACTCCTCGCCCTTCCCTTCCAACTTTCCTCCCCAACGGTACTTGTAGCTCACCCATTGGGTGTCCGTCTCGAAGCAGCTACAAAACTGGCGAGCCGAACATGTCCTCGGACACTCCCGGCACTAAAAGCCATACGCTAAAAAAAAAAAAAAAAAAAAAATATTATTATTATTATTATTATTATTATTATTTTCGTTTCGGTCGTCAAGGGACCACGAGTCAATTTCAATGCTTTGTCCTTTGCTGTTTCTTCTTCTTCCTCCAGTATCCTTCATCTCAATATATTTCCTCTTACTTTCCTCGGACCATTTCGAGCAGGTTTTTTTTCCTCCCTCCCTTGGAATTCTTCCATTTATAGCACCTTTTGCCTAAAAATATTTCTCTGTGGTGTATCTTCTTCTCTGATATTGTTTCTTTCCAAATCCATTTTGACTTCTGGTACCCTGGTTGTTGTTAACTTCTTGTTCCACAGGAATGTGAAGATCTGCGTGGTTAGCCTACTGTCACCCATCCTGTACAAACATCTATAGTAATAATAATAATAATAATAATAATAACTACGCCATAGCCGGTCCCAAGCCCGGTTGAGAAAGGAGGAGGGTGAAACAGGGTCAACGGTCTCAAAGGCGGATGAAGAATTTCAGTTCCCAACGGCAGAGAGAGCGGAAGAACCTAGTGGAGTAAACCACGAAAAAACAATCATTTCGGACTAACAATCCGATCTTATTTCGGAATTTTATTTCCTACACCTACACAACACAATATCATATGCAGAATGGAAATGTCGCTAAATGAGAGCACTACCCCAGGTGGTAACTTGAAAGAGAAATCCACCATTGCAGTAGGCAATGCATCGGGACCTAGGATTCTGGGGAGTCCCACCACCTGCATACAAGATGAGTCGGAGCGTCTTGAAACACCTTCCAAATTGAAATTCAAGAGGAAATACTTCATCGGGACCACTAACGTCAACTCACTCCTGTGAATCGGAAAACAGAAAGAATTGTAAAAGCTCCTGGACGACCAACAAATCCAGATTTTGGCTGTACAAGAGACCAGATTCCTAGATGACCACATCATGGATACAAAGCACTACAGAGTATTCAAAGGAAAGCCAGCAATAAAGATAATGGCTAACACCCCTCTCCTTGGGACTGCCTTCTACATAAACAAAACCATAGTGGATAGTGTCACAGACTTCTCATCTAAATCTGAGAGATTATCCCTATTGACAATCAAGTGCAAAAACAGGAATTATACTCTCATAAATTGCCATGCTCCTATCAACGAAGACAACAAGAAGAACCCACAGAAAGTCGATGACTTCTGGGACCTCTTAGAAACAGAAATCGCTCGGATACCTGTGAACCATGTAAAAATCCTTCAGGGAGACTTCAACGCACAAATAGGGACAGAAAGAAAATACAGAGATATAGTAGGAGACTATCCAGCACACAGGAGGACAAACAAGAATGGCGAACGGCTCCTTGGACTCTGCAAAATCTTCCAGTTGAATCTCATGTCGACTCATTTTCGGAAACTCCAAAGAAAAGCAAAGACATGGGTATCTCCAAATCCCAAACTAGGAGAATTCCAATTAGACCATGTAGCAATATCAAGGACAAATACTAGGGAGGTGATGAATGTTAAAGTGATTAGAAATGGTAAATTTGACTCTGATCACTATCTCTCCAAAGTTAAAATGCGTTTTCTTCCACCAAAACAAAAGAAGGATCCACCTAAGTTGAAAAAATACAACACCAATCGAATGAACATCAATGGAGATATTATAAATAACTTCAGAGAAGAAATCCGCTCTTCTAGAACAAAGACCTGGCAACATCTTTGTACGAAGATCAATGAAGCCGCTAAGAAAACATTCGGACTGGCAAAGAGGAAACGTACAATCTGGTGGAATGAAGAATGTGAGAAAGCACTTGAAAAGAGATCCGACACATGGAGAAAATGGAAATGTTCAAGAGATACGGAACATTTGGAACAATTCAGAACCCAAAGGAAAGAAACATCAGGGGTATTCCGCAGGACCAAACGATCGTTTGAGAATGCAAAGTTACAAAACCTCCAGGACGACTTCACTAAGAATAACACCAGAGATTTTATCCAAACCTTCAAGGACAAGCTTAGAGGATACCAAATTCCAAGTATAAGTTTCAAAAACGAAGAAGGAAAAATTGGACTGAACAATCAAGAAAACTGCAATATATTAGCCAGATACTTTGAGAAACTCCTCAACTGCCCGCCTCCAACCAACAAACTAGAATTTCAGACTCATCCTATAAACTCAGAAGATGATATGCCACCAACAAAAGAAGAAATAAAGGAAGCCCTGAAAAGTCTCAAGAACAACAAGGCAAGCGGGGAAGACTCCATATCAGCAGAAATGTTGAAGTGGGCAGAACCGGAAATCCTAGACGACCTGCACCATATCTTCCAACAAATATGGAAGACGGAAAAGCTACCAGACGAATGGAAAACAGCGCTGATCCACCCACTCCATAAGAAAGGGAACAAACAAGATGTTAACAACTACAGAGGCGTGTCGCTACTCCCAGTCACTTACAAAATCCTCTCAAGGATACTTCTGAATAGAATAGAAGGAATCCTAGATAAGCAACTTGGAGAATACCAAGGTGGGTTCCGGAAAGGCTACTCCTGTGCCGAACAAATCCTAAATTTGAAATCAATTATTCGCCACAGAGCGCTGAACGGCAAAAGTATAGTGGTTTCATTCATTGACTTCAAAAAAGCCTTCGACTCGGTGGACAGAGGGACCCTAGATAAGATCATTAGAGAATTTGGAGTCAAAACCAAACTGGCCAATATTATCAGAGAAACCTTAACAGCCACAACTTCTAAGGTGAAGTTCATGGGAGAATTGTCTCAGTCATTTGAAATCAAGACATGTGTGCGACAGGGTGATGGATTATCACCATTACTATTCAACTGTGTCCTCGAGAGGATTGTGAGAATTTGGAATTCCGAACTTGAAAATCAAGAGATAGCCCCGATCTGCCTAGGACGAAAAACGGGAGGAATCAAAGTCAATTGCTTGGCTTTCGCTGATGATTTTGCGATACTTTCAGAAAACCTAGAAGAAGTGGCCATACAGATCAACCTCTTAGAAAAGATCGCTAGCAATACTGGACTTAGGATCTCGAAAGAGAAGACCAAGTTCATGATGAATGACAAACATGGACCACAATTCCTTGAAACAGAGATTGGACGGATTCAGAGGGTGAAAAAGTTCAAATACCTCGGTGAAACCATACAAGAGAACGGCCTAGAGAAAGCTGCTGTAGAAGATCGTATCTAAAAAATGGAAAGAGCTTACGGGCTAACTAAAAACATCTACAACAAGAAATGCATCTCATGGAATGCCAAACTAAAACATTACAACACGGTAGTAAAAACAGAATGCCTGTATGCCAGCGAATGCCTCTCGATGAATTACAAGTTGGAGAAGCTAGAGATCCTAGAAAGAAGAATACTACGGAAAATCATGGGCCCAGTCCAGACTGAAACCGACTGGAAACTTCGGAGCAACAATGAAGTCTATAAAAATGTGGAGAGAATCTCAGAGACCATGAAGAAGACGAGGTTATCGTTTCTCGGACACTTGTACAGAATGGACAAAACTAGACTAACCAAACAGTTATTCGACTACCTGTGGAACAAGAAGACAACAACGACATGGATTAAGGAAGTTCGAAAAGATCTCGAAAATTCCAACATCCAGGAAGTTCAGATGTCAAACAGGGAAACATTTCGGTACATAATTCAAAATTTGGAAGGGTTTCACGTCACAATAACCACAAAGAAGGGAAAAGCCTGGACGGATGAGCAGAAGAAACAGCATAGCGCCCATATGAAGGAGTACTGGAGGAAGAGGAAACTTCAGGAAAAGAAAAAATGAAATTGTAGCGTGATCCGAAGTGGTCAATTCGCAAATAAAATAATAATAAAAATAATAATAATAATTATTATTATTAGTAGTAGTATTATTATTATTAGCTAATGGGGAATATAGGAGACGACACAACCACGAACCTTACACCCATGTGGAAAAAATAACTGATACCATGAGGAAACGGAGAATTGCCTTTTACTGTCATATAACAAGAATTAACCCAGCACGATTGACAAATAGAATTTTCACCTACTTCCTCAAAAAGAAAACCAAGGGAGCTTAGTTTACTGAAGTGGACAAAGATTTACAAGAAGTGGGAATTACAGGCAACGATATTTGGGAACATGCCACCCTTAAACAAAAACTAACAGCTCACCGATGTTTCCAAGAAAAGCCAAAACTTCCAACTGGCAAGAAGTGGACTGCAGAAAGGAAACAACAGCATCGAGAACTAATGCTAAAGTACTGGGAGGATGTTAAAGCTCGATGCAACAAGAAACAGTTGAAATGACGTGGTCTGTAGATGGCCGAATCGAAAGGAGAAGAAGAATTATTATTATTATTAATAGCTCCTTTGGTGTTTGGGTAGCGCACCTGCCTCTCCTCCGAAGGCCCCGCGTCTGATTCCTGGCTCCGTAAGGGATTGCCCTGAGAGTGCACTCAGCCTCGTGAGGACTATTGAGTAGCTGTCCAATCAGAAAGGCAGCGTCCCGGTCACAAAAGAAACAATATTAACGGTCGAGGACTTGACGTGCTGAACATGCGTCACCCCACAAGCCATAATCTAACAGGACTGGGCAACGGTTGCTTGGAAGGGGCAAAGTACCACGGGCATACCCAGGATATACATTATTTTTAGAAATTATCATTATTGTGTTATTCTTCAAACCATTTGATTTTTACTTAAAAATAACAAGAACTCTGTGTAGTGAAAGCCACACAAAGCCCCCTTCACATAATCATTATTCATTGCGATACTACACTACAAGCGTTCTGCTGCACGGCTAATTGTTTCATCTCTACATAGCTAGCACACCCTATATCCGAGGCAATCTGTTTAACATATTCTATCCATGGTCCACCCCTACAGTTCTTATCCTCAACTTTCCTTCCATAACTAAGTTTGCCATTCCTGGGTGTCTTAGTAAGTGCCCTACCAACCTATCTCTTCTCTTCATTCCCAGTCGCCAGAATAATCTTCCCTCTCCCACCTCTCAATTTGTTACTCTATCTACCCATCTGATCTTCATTAATCTCCCGTAACACCACATTTCAAACGCTTCTATTCTGCTCATATCTGCTGCGCCAATAGTCCAAGTTTCTCTTCCATAGAGTGCCACGTTCCAGACAAAGGCTTTCAAAAATCTATATTTTATGTCAACAGATTTCTTTTCTGGCTTTCTTTGCCTGAGCCAACCTACTATTTATATAATTCTTTGCTTCGTCCATCACTGGTTATTTTGCTTTCTAAGTAGCAGAAATCTCCTACTTCATACTGATAATTTGACGTCCATAGGGGTTTCTGAGTTACTTCAGCTGCATTCCATTACTCTTGTTTTACATTTATTGATTCTTTCATCCTGAAATCTTTCCTCTAGACGGAGTGCATATCATTTATAAACGCATTTAAATCCTCTGGTGTGTCGGCTAAGATGACAATATCAACAGCAAATGTCAGAGTTGAAATTAGTTATCCTTGAATCTTTACTGCTACTTTAAATTCTACTCTAATTTCCGTCATTGCTTGTTCAATGTATAGATTGAAAAGTATGGGCGATATGTTGCAGCCTAATCTTACATCTTTCTGAATACCAGCTTCACTGCCATGTCTATCGGTTCGAATAACTGCCGTCTGGTTCTTGTTTGGTTTGTAGAGCGCCCTCCTATCTCCAATCCATTTTAAAACGTCAAAACACGTATTCCAATCAACGTTTTCAAAAGCCTTTTCTGAGTCTACAAATGGCATGAATGTTCTCTTAGTTTTCCTTAATTCTTATTTGTACTAATTTCATTGACGTTGTTTGCATGAAGGCATTTCAGTGAGGCATTCAGATGAAGAGTCATCTAGGCTACTTGTTCAATGTTAACACTTGCTAACAATACATTCTGCAGGATCCAGCTCAGTAATCCCTAACTTATTTTATTTAAAAGTCGCAAAATGTCTTCTATCGTATCTTCTTTTACAGGATGGCCTATTTTAACAGCCATTTTTACAGGTGACATGAGCCATTTAGGAATACGAGAATGAAGGGTAAGATCATAGAAAAATGCATACAATATTGTTGTTATATTGGACAATATTGAAATTAACAATTTTGGTTTATAGGTGCTTTAGAACAAAGCTCTTATATAGGTTTAACAATTTGACCAAGTTTACAGCTCCTTGCGTATTCTGCTCTTGCATAACATAGTCATTCCTTTGCATAAAACGTCATTCAGTCTTGCTTAAGAATCCTTGTCTTATTAGTTACAATTTCTGAGATTGCTTCATTGTTCACCAAAATGAATTTTTTGCGCCCAACTCTGGTTGAAAGTGTGTTATGTGACTTAAATGAGGAATGGATACTGTAAAAATGTATCATATTGAAATATTTCCCGATAATAATCAGCTGTTCGTGGAATGAAATAGGAATTATATATCGATGATACACATTGAAGAGTTTCTCCTCAACAGCACTACAGACATGCAGCCAATATCAGTCTAAACCAATATAGACTATGATTGGCCAGTGAAAAATGTCAACCTGAATTGAAACTCACTCTGTCTCACTTATCATTTCAAAATTATGTCCTCCCTCGGTTTGTATATAAACTTTTACACAGGGTTTTATAGAAGTTTCATTCATCACTTAGATCTTAACGCCTTATATTGCCTGTCCCGCAACGTAGCCGTGTGCATTAAGTCACGCACCACGACTGTGCGCCGGGAGCTGGAACCAAAGATCAAACGCTTGAATCCTGATGCAGGGAACAGCCATCTTGATTTTAGATTTCCTCCGTGTTTTCCACATCCCCTCCAGGAAAATGCCTGGTGAAGGGCATTTGAGCTGAAGATGATTAACCCTTTCCTTTGTTCAAGCAAATATTGCACCTATGGTCCTTTGAACAAATGGAATAGGTATTTAGAAGCAAGAAAATACTGTACTGTATGTTATTCATTAAATTTATTTATTTATGTATTTATTTATGCATTTATTTATTTATTTATTTATATATTTAAAACACTAAGCTGATTTTTGTAACCGCGAGATTGAGGTAACGTGTTAACCAATTGAATTAGTAATGCAGTCTAACGAGAGCTCTTTATGTGTAGGTGTGCAGAGTGTCTTTAAAAGGAAAATGTATGTTAGGGTATATTTTTGAATTATTAGAGAAAAATGTAATATTTGTCGCCCCCGCGCTTGCGCACAATGGCTCTATTCCACCTAAGAAGTGGCGGACCCCGCCGCGTCTTACTGAGATATTTGTTTATGAGAATTAAAAAGGGGGGAAATATTGTAGTGGCTGTATAGCTCAAACTTTTAGAGTACCGGTAAGTATATGTGGAGGCAAATCACTTAATGGGCAGAGATTTAACATCTTAACTTGATTTTACATCTTCCGATAAACCACTTCAATTTTCCAATTTCCAATTCGCTTGGCGTACTTTATCACAATCAATAAAGCTCAACGGGAAACTCTGGAACGTGTAGGTCTCAATTGCCTCATCAACGATTTCAGTCATGGCCAGTTATATGTTGCGAAGTCGATCTTTCGATGGCCTTAAAGTTGCAACAGTGTCAAAAAGTAATCGTTCAAAGAATGCATACTGTATAAGAAAATCCTTCAGTAAATATTTTGCCGTCATGTTTTGACGGGTATCAACTACACACATCAAAAAAAGTTTTGCATCACCTCGGTTCCAAGAGTTCCGGAACCTTTAAATACAAAGGGAATAGAGATCAACACAAACAACATTTCAGCTCGTTTTATTGCTCATGAGACCCACACATTGCATGTTGTACCATCATACAGCTAGACTTTCAGCATTTGTGGTCCAGATTGCAGTACACACCACTACCTCTAATACCCAGTAGCACGTCCTCTTGCATTGATGCATGCCTGTATTCGCCGTGGCATACTATCCACAAGTTCATCAAGACACTGTTGGTCCAAATTGTCCCACTCCTCAACGACAATTCGGCGTAAATCTCTCAGAGTGGTTGGTGGGTCAAGACGTCCATAAACAGCCCTTTTCAACATATCCCAGGCATGTTCGATAGGGTTCATGTCTGGCGAACATGCTGGCCACTGTAGTCGAGCGATGTCGTTATCTTGAAGGAACGCATTCACAAGATGTGCACGATGAGGTCGAGAATTGTCGTCCATGAAGACAAATGCCTCTCCAATATTCTGCCGATATGGTTGCACTATGGGTCGGAGGATGTCATTCAGGTATCGTAAAGCCGTTTCGGAGCCTTCCATGACCACCAGTGGCGTACGTCGGCCCCACATAATGCCACCCCAAAACATCAGGGAACCACCACCTTGCTGCACTCGCTGGACAGTGTGTCTAAGACGTTCAGCCTGACCAGGGTGCCTCCAAACACGTCTCCGACGATTGTCTGGTTGAAGGCATATGCGACACTCATCGGTGAAGAGAACGTGATGCCAATTCCGTGGGGTCCATTCAGCATGTTGTTGGGCCCATCTGTACCGCGCTGCATGGTGTCGGGGTTGCAAAGCTGGACCTCGCCATGGACGTCGGGAGTGAAGTTGCGCATCATGCAGCCTATTGCGCACAGTTTGAGTTGAAACACGACGTCCTGTGGCTGAACGAAACGCATTATTCAACATGGTGGCATTGCTGTCAGGGTTCCTCCGCGCGGCAATCCGTAAGTAGCGGTCATCCACTACAGTAGTAGCCCTTGGGCGGCCTGAGCGAGGCCTGTCATCGACAGTTCCTGTATCTCTGTACCTCCTCCATGTCCGAACAACATCGCTTTGGTTCACTCTGAGACGCCTGGAAACTTCCCTTGTTGAGAGCCCTTCTTGACACAAAGTAACAATGCGGACGCGATCGAACTGCGGTATTGACCTTCTAGGCATGGTAGAACTACAGACAACATGAGCAGCGTACCTTCGTCCTGGTGGAATGACTGGAACTGATCGGCTGTCGTACCCCCTCCGTCTAATAGGCCCTGCTCATGCATGGTTGTTTACATCTTTGAGCAGTTTTAGTGACATCTATGAACAGTCAAAGGGACTGTATCTTGGATACAATATACACAGTCAACGTCTATATGCCGGAGATCTGGGAACCGAGGTGATGCAAAACTTTTTTTGATGTGTGTAGTTTATTTATGTATTGTCGTTATTAGTGTTTCCGAGGAATCAAATACATTTTTGCTGTCAGAGACAACTTACCAAGTTTAAAAGTTCAAATAATAGGCTAACTACAGTATTTATCCAATTTTCAAAATTTTCCCTTGTTTTGAATTGTCCTCACTGCCACCATTACCCCCTCGTGGTGTAGCAGCTAGCAGCTTGGCTATCGCCCCGGAGGTCCAGATTCGATTCCAGGATCTGCAAGAAAATTTAACCTTGGGCACAGCAGGCAGAAACGTTACCGCTGCACCACGCAGTCACTGGCTCAGCAAATACGGCGAGTTCGTCGATTTGAATCGCACGCCTGGATGTAACAAAGTAACCTCATTTCTTCGAAGGGAAAAATTTTCTCCACCAATCCGATTGCGGCATCGTCCTTCACATAACTCGCAGAGCATCCCTGATTTTTTGTCGGTATAATTAAGATACACCCTGTATAATACGCTAAGGTGTACAGTATGTTTCACAAAACTCAAGCTCCTAAACCAGAGGGAGTTACAAGGTGTGGTTTGTACCAAAATCGTCCTAATCGTCTCAATAGTACAGGAAAAATCTTGCATTTCTTGGAAAGTCAACGGAAATATATTTAATTGTTTATAAAGTGCTTTTAAACAAATAAACAAGACGATAGCCCCTGGTAGAACTGTGTTACGTACAGCCGCATAGCACTACAGGCGGGCGGGTAGTCTGTACACAAGGGGCGCACACAACCAGCAGCAGTGTTGAATTGCTCTCTGATTTCATAAATATCGACAATATGTTTAAAAAGTGCGTTTCAACAAATAAACATATTTATGGAAGCCCGCATAACAGTAAAGCCAGGCGGGTGGTTTATACACATGAGAGAGTTCTCGCTCGAGTCCGCTAGTATCAGGATAATTTGCAGTTTGTCGCATTATTTGCGACAGTATGTGCTGTACGTAAGAAGACTCTCCTCTCTCTCGTTAAACCTTGGGAGTCTCCTCACGACTTGCCGCTCGTTTGTGCGAGAATTAGTGCTTCCACCATTCCATTTCCAGTTGAAGTGGCTTTAAGCCTTGCCTGTCTGGTCTTTATGGCGGTATTACACCCTCAGTAGCTTAGTAACTCTGCAGGCTACTTGATGGCGTGTTTTACAGCCGTGCGTTCCATACCTCATAGTACGCACAATGTTCTACAAGGTGTTTTCTAATTAATATCCTCCTCTTGCTCGCAATTGTATGTAACATTACACGCTGTATGTCAAACACTCGTTTTCTAATACGCTCAAAAGGCGGGATAAATGGTTATCTGTCTCATACTTACGTTCCTGTAACTTCGTATGTGTTAGTGAGATCAATTGGCCTAGGTATACATATTAAACATATTGCAGTGCATTTCCATCAATTGGGAGGAATGTAGTGGTCATTTGGGAATTAGCTTTTTCTGTTGTAGTTCATTGAATGTTTATGTATTTTGTTTCTATTCCTTGGATTCTTAGTGCCTGGATTAAGCTTGGGTGTTCTACTGAGTCGAATGCCTTACAGTTGTCTACAAAGGCTATGTGTCTAGGTTGAATTCTTCCGTCTTCTCTATTATTTTGTTGATGGTGTGGATTTGAATATGGAAAGAAACAACGAAACGACTGGTTCAAGCTTTGGTATTTCCTATCATCACGTATGGCTCTGAGTCCTGGACCATAAATGCTGCATGTCGTAGGAGAATCGAAGCCTTCGAGATGACGTGTTATCGAAGAATCCTACGAATATCTTGGGTAACAAGAAAAACAAATGAATCTATTTTAAAGGACCTAAGGGTTGCTCCTAAAGCACGCTTACTCCTAAACATCCAAAGGCAAATTTTGAGATTTTTTGGCCATGTCATCCGGCGATACGGCATTGAGAAGTGTATCATCCTGGGTAAAGTTGACGAAAAACGGCTGAGGGAACGTGCCCCGAACCGGTACCTTGACCAGATAAACAGTCTGACTAATCTGCCACTTCAGAAATTAATGCACACAGCAGAAGACCGTGGTGTATGGCGGGGTATTGTAAACAGAATTGCGTGAACGGTCACGACGTTCGAAATCGAACTACGACCAAGAAGAAGAAGAATAATTGGATGTGGTGTGCTGTACTAAAGCCGAGCGGAAGCCTGCTTGTTCCTATGGTAGGTTCTCGTCAAGACGCTTCATCAGCCGTCTTGTTAGTATCTTCGAGAACAATTTAGGCCTATATATATTGGACATGAGGCTTATTGGGATCCGTTTATTATGGTTCTAAATTTTGCTCTATTGTGAATTAATTCTTGTAGGTCTTTTGTCCTTTCTACCATCCAATTGTTATGTTTTCCTTTCAGAGTTAGTGATAGGTTTAAATTTGTATTTTCATTTTACGAAAAAATAGGCTTATGAGATCACCTTTCGTCCGTGTGTGTGTGCGCGTGTGTGTGTGTGTGTGTGAGAGGAATGTGTGTGTGTGTGTGTCCCCTAATAACTTCTAAACGGCTGGAGCGATTTCAATGAAACTCGGTAAGATCATAGCACTATTCTGGCCGACCCCGACCGTGCCCTTCAAATTTTATTGTGTCTCACCAATCCAACATGGCGGTTGTGTGAAATATTTCACCAGCATTCAGTATCTCCGAACCTATTGCCGATATCGCCCTGAAATTGTGTACGGTGATAAAGGGCACTACTAAAAGTTCACCTATGAGACTTTAAAAAACTTGGTAACTACCAAACCAACGTGGCGGCCAAGCGAAGTTGAGACTTTTAAATAGACTTTTCTCGCGATTTAACAATCCAAACGTAATGAAACTTGGTACAGCAAATGTGTATACACATTGTAAAGCACTGGAGTCTAATTTAGTTCAATTGTTTACATAACCTCAAAATGGCGGCTGTGCGAAATATTTCACTGACATTCTATATCTCTGAAATTATTACAGATATCACCCTGAAATTTTGTACGGTGATAAAAGGTACTGATACAAGTTTATCTTTGTAACTTTCATAAACCTGTAAAGTACAAAACGAACATGGCGGCCAAGTGAATTTGAAATATTTTAATAGACTTTTCTCGTGATTTAACTCTCTGAGCACAGTGAAATGTGGTACAGTAAATGATTTTACATATTGTAATGCACTGGCATCTAATTCAGTTCAATTGTTTACATAATCTCAAGATGGCGGCTGTGCGAAATTTTAAAATTAAGTTTTTACTGTATTTCCTGTGTCGTAATCATGCGATCGAAGTGAAAGTTTGAATAATGAACCTAGGCAATAATTGTCCTTGAATGGTAGATAACTCTATGGCCTATTCATATAACAATCCAAAATAGCGAGCATCCGAAATATTTAGACAGTTCTCAATATCTATGAATGTTTTACAGCAATCAAACTGAATTTTTTTATGTTCATGGAGACTATGAACATATGTTCACCTATAGGACGTTCAGTAACCTGGTAAGCACAAATCCAACATGGCGGCGACGCGAATTATAAATATTTAAATGGACGTTTCTCGCGAATTAATTATCCGAGTGCTGTGAAATGTTGCACATTAAATGCTTATACAAATGTTAATCCACTGGCATCTAATTTGTTTCAATTGTTTGCATAATCACAAGATGGCAGCTGTGCGAAATTTTAAAATCTCATTTTTACTTCTTGTGTTCTAATCATGCGATTGGAGTTTGAATACCACACGTACACAATAATCTTAATGTAATAGTACAAAAATTAAAATCCAACCTGGCGACCATCTGAAATATTTAGACGGTTCTCAATATCTACGAATCTATCACAACCTTCAAACTGAAATTTTGTATGTTGATAGAGGCAATAAACACGAGTAGGATATATGAAAATAGGCAGTATAGTTCTTCACGGAACTACTTGTTTCAATATTGTGATAAATAGCTTGTGGCTTTTTTTTTCTCATCCAAACACCGTTTTCATACTTGATTATAATTGAATTGGTCGGAGTTGAAAAGTATTAAGTCAAAAATTGTAATTTTTTTAAGAGTTTGTATTGTGAAGTATTGACCCAAGGGCCATGGAACGGCCCAGGAAAGAATTAAGTAAGCCTTCTGTTTAAGCCAGAAACCACTGTTACATGCAGTGCGATCAGAGGAGAAAATCATTTAGTCAATGACTTCCTACCTTTCAGTGCCTCATTCCGTACTAATGTTGGCCGCGTGTTACAGTGCTATTGTAAATGCCATTTGTTCAGGGTTTAGGTGGTTTTATCATTTCAATTGATTATATCGACTTTATCTGGGGTCTGGCGTTACGTTACGGTGACGAGACGAAATGTACCGAGAATGCACTAAGGTGCGTGACGTCATAGTACTGCTTGAGTTTCCTCCATTCACTACGCGCTCTGGTGAGCGTGACGTCATCCTGCCAGCTACCTCCTTTGACCTTGGTTTGCACTTGCCTTTTTTAATTTGTTTTAATTTATTTTATTTTATTTTAATTTTAGCGCATGGCTTTTAGTGCCGGGATTTGGCATTTGTAGCATTTAAAATGAAAAAAAAAATCTAGTCTTTCAGACTGACTATCCGTGCCTTTTTTATGTTCCAAAACCATTTCAAAATAAAATATCATGTGAAATATTCATTCTGGATGGCTTTATGCCGCACGAAATTGGCCATGGAGCTGAAAGGCATTAAGTCACGTTTCAAAAATTGATTTGAAAAATATGTTTATTACATTAAAATTGATATTCCGCTAACACAAATATAACCTGAATATTTGCTTCACAAACATAGATGACTAATATAGTGTGTTTGTTAAGTTTTGTTCTGTCAAAGACATTTTATCTGTATCCTGAAAAGTAGTGAAAACTGACTTAATACTTTTCAGCTCCAGCCGATTCAATTATTATTTCATAGTTATTGAAAATAACTGTCACACTCAGATTTTCAAGCTATATTTTTTATTTAGCCTATTTTCAATTTTGAAAAAAATAGGCTTATGAGATCACCTTTTGTCCGTGTGTGTGTGTGTGTGTGTGTGTGTGTGTGTGTGAGGTGTGTGTGTGTGTCCCCCTAATAAAATCTAAACGGCTAGAGCGATTTCAATAAAACTCGGTAAGTTCATAGCACTATTCTCGGCGACATCGACCGTGCCCTTCAAATTTTGTTACGTCTTACCAATCCAACGTGGCGGCTGTGTGAAATATTTCACTAGCATTCAATATCTCCGAAACTATTACCGATATCGCCCTGAAATTGTGTACAGAGATAAAGGGCACTACTAGAAGTTCACCTATGAGACTTTTAAAAACCTGGTGACTATAAAACCAACATGGCCGTCAAGCGAAATTGAGACTTTTAAATAGACATTTCTCACGATATAACTATCCAAACGTAATGAAACTTGGTACAGCAAATGTTTATACACATTGTAATGCACTGGAGTCTAATTTAGTTCAATTGTTTACATAACCTCAAAATGGCGGCTGTGCGAAATATTTCACTGACATTCTATATCTCCGAAACTATTACAGATATCATCATGCAATTTTGTACGGTGATAAATCGTACTGATACAAGTTTACCTATGTATATTTCATAAACCTGTAAAGTACAAAACGAACATGGCGACCAAGCGAATTTGAAATATTTTAATAGACTTTTCTCGTGATTTAACTCTCTGAGCGCAGTGAAATGTGGTACAGTAAATGATTTTGCAGATTGTAATGCACTGCCATCTAATTTAATTCAATTGTTTACATAACCTCAAGATGGCGGCTGTGCGAAATTTTAAAATTAAGTTTTTATTCTTGTGTCGTAATCATGCGATCGAAGTGAACGTTTGAATAATGAAGCTAGGCAATAATTGTCCTTGAATGGTACATAACTCTATGGCCTATACATATAACAATCCTAAATGGCAAGCTTCCGAAATATTTAAACGGTTCCCAATATCTATGAATCTTTTACAGCAACCAAACTGAATTTTTCAATGTTCATAGAGACTATGAACATATGTTCACCTATAGGACATTCAGTAACCTGGTGAGCACAAATCCAACATGGCGGCGACACGAATTATAAATATTTAAATGGACGATTCTCGTGAATTATCTATCCGAGTGCCGTGAAACGTTGCACGTTAAATGCTTATACAAATGTTGATCCACTGGTATGTAATTTATTTCAATTGTTTGCATAATCACAAGATGGCTGGTGTGCGTACTTTTAAAATCTCGTTTTTACTTCTTGTGTTCTAATCAAGCGATTGAAGTTTGAATACGACACGTACACAATAATATTAATGTAATAGTACAAAAATAAAAATCCATCCTGGCGACCATACGAAATATTTAGACGGTTCTCAATATCTACGAATCTGTTACAGCAATTAAACTGAAATTTTGTATGTTGATAGAGACAATTAACATGAGCAGGATATATGAAAATAGGCTGTATAGTTCTTCACGGAACTACTTGTTTTAAACGATATCTAAGTTGGATTATTTTTTATATAAATTTCTTCCTTAACTGAGGTATATTGTCTCGTTTATTCTTACGTATTGGATCATGATATAAATTCCCCATGCTTTTTATAATACCCGGTCCTTTACATTGTGTGACCACAGAAGGGTTCAAGTGAAAAACCGATGCTTTAAAAAGTGTTAGAGTAAATGGCCTATTGTCGTAGGTCATGCTTGGGTCCAGTTAAATATTCTTCTCTACCACAAAAAAGTAAAGTAAGAGAAGTTCGCTACATAGTTCTCGGCCACAAAACCAAGTAGGTTTATTTTCTCTTGTACAATTAAGAGTTTAATAACTGTAATCCTCTTCCACATTCACTCTGTTTGTTGGCAACCTCTCTATTATATTTACTCTTGTTGTCTGTCGAAATGAAAGGATTGTCTTCAACAACAAACAAGATGTTCAGTAAAGAACATATAGCCTACTTTATCCTAAATGTATGAGTATAGTTATAACTCGTTGTTATTATCAAAGAGTATAATAGAATCATTTCTTGGTTGAAGACCTTGGGAACTATTTACCTCTACCAAACGCCCCAACCTAGAAAAAAACTACTACCATCATTGAATATAGATAGATAAGAAGTATCTCAAGAATGTTATGGATCTGGAGACATAATCGACCGGACTGGCTGCGTGGCTCAGCGGTAACGTTCTCGCTTGCTGGGCCCTAGGTTGCAGGTTCGTATCCTGGCGCAGTCAGCTGGCATTTGAGGGTGCACAAATGCGAGGGAGCCGTGTCAGTAGATTTACTGGCACGTTAAATATCCCCTTCGGGCCAAAATTCCGGCACCCCGGCGTATCTAAAAGCAGCAGTAGTTAAAAGGGACGTAAAACAAATAACATTATTATTATTATTATTATTATTATTATTATTATTATTATTATTATTATTATTATTGTTATTATTATTATTATTACATAATCGACCTGCCGTGGGCAACATCCAACTTTGAGTTGAGGCATGTCTTCACACGTCTGGTTGTGCATGGCTTTCACAACCCTAATTGAATTAACAAATCTTTCCATGACCCTACAGAGACGTGTGTATACAAACTATGTGGATATTTTCGATTGCTATTTGCCTGAAATAAAAGTATTAATTAATAACCTGAACTGGCACCAACGGCTGGAATTCATTTACTATGTGAAATCGTTTTGTTCTTTACTTCAAATAATATTTTCAAATAACGCACAATAGGCTGTTACAAACCCTTTAAAATAAAAAATAAAAATTTATCGTAGTATCATCTTGCCATTCTTCAAGTTCGATGCGCATAGAATGCCAATGGTATACGGTGCTAACCAATGGAGTCCCACGTAGACCAGTCGTGACATCTAGTAGAGAAGTATCGAACAATATAACCCTAACAGGGCGAGTGCATTCTAGTGGCCATAAGAAGAAACTTTTCAATAAAATCTTGAAGTTAATAAGTAGGCAGGCGTGCAGTTACCTTTTTTGCTGCTAGATGTCTCGAGCAAATCTGCTGGTGAATTATGTTTTAATTAAATATATATTTTCCACCGTAATATGCAAAATATAACGCTTAATTTTAAAACGTCTGAATCATTACAAAACAATAAATATACAAAATTTCAAGCAAAAAAAATAACTCTGATGGGGATTGAGCCATAGACATATGAGTGATAGGCCAACGCTTTACCACGGAGCCATTTGTGCCAACGAGCATCGTTCTATATAAAATGACTTAGGCCTACATATAACTTGTTAGCAAATAATGATTTAGACTAAACGATTTCATCACTGGAGTATATTATTTATTTATAAAGCATTTCATACAAAGTTTATTTATTTTGTATCAGTACGCTATATTGCATGCAATACTCAAATTAGTGAAATATAAGTCAGGCACAAGATATCCGCTGCCATCTTGTCTTCTTACCGAGACGGCTCAGCTTTTTAAAATCACTTCTGCACTATAGTGTTACAAAATAACCTTTTAATTTCGAACGTGCCTCTTCCTTTAGAACAGTTAAATCGATTCTCGGCTCGATAATCGGAACTGGTGGGTCCCATGATATGGATTATAAAGTTTGCATAATTCGCACGGCTGCCATCCTGAAATGGAACTGCGGATGACCTTGTAGTTTGGTCACAAGACGCGTCCTATACGAAGGTGTGTTATTACCAAATTTGGTAGAGATCGGATAATTTGGCTAGTCGCTATTTGATTTTACGTTTTGAACGTTTGAGTGGCCGCCATTCAGTTTTGGTAAAGATGGCGGCGATATAAAACATGACACTGAGGTGCGCTTTGCTTGTTCTACCTCTGTACCAAATTTCGTTCAATTCGGTTTCACCGTGTTCGAATTGATAGGGGGGACAGACATTCAGAGTACACACACACACACTCACACACACACACATACACACACACAGACAGACACACAATTTTAGGCCCTGTAGTGATCTCATAAGTCTACTTTCATTTTTTGCAAAAATCGAAAGTAGGCTAAAAATCAGATTGCCACGTTCATTTCTGAAACCAAAACTCAACAAGATGTTCAGTAAATAACATATAGCCTACTTTCTCCTGAATGTATGGGTATATTTATAACACATTGTCCCTATCACGAAGTATAATTAAATGTAACTCTCGTTTAAATGCACCGTGGGGTATTATACGTTGATTGATTGATTGATTGATTTATTTGTTTATTTATTTATTTATTTATTTATTTATTTATTTATTGACTGACTGATGTATTGTGTTTTAAGGGGCAGAAAATTGAGATAATTTGTCCCAGTGTTAGGACCATATGTTGTAGTATGCTAAAGATTGTCCTTATTACCAATATTAACGCTACTTCCTGAACCTTTTTTCGTCTTCTTAACACCAATGTGGTATCGAGTGGTCTTGATGCTTGGCACTCACTTGTGTAGCCGGGGTACGAATATGTAAAGCATGGGCTTTTAATTGTGGTTTATTTTATTTGTTGTTTTTTCATTGCTATAGTGCGCATATTCTAATGGGAAATAAATAAAAATCACACAGCACGTTTTATTGCAAGCTTCCACAACAAGAGGCTGGTTCATTGGCTAAGAATTCCTACACCCGTCCCTTGGCCAAACAGTACATTTATTAAAGGAAATGCGCATAAACATGCATAGTAGTACATACATAATATGTATAGAAGTGTCAATTTGAATGACTGTATTTCTTTAAGGATTTCAGTCGCTTTTGGCATGCAAGTACATGGTACCTGTCACAAAACTCATCACATAGTGTGCAAACACATTCATCATCACGGGTGTGATATTGTGTTTTCCTGCAAATCTTGTGATTGTAGCCATGGACAGCTAAGCTTGTTATCAGGTGTCTTAGTTCTTGATTCGGTTTAGTCCATACTCTGTCGATCATTGCTTCCGTGCTATAGAACGCAGGCCATAGGCTATGTCTTCTTGTTTTTCTTTCCTCTCTGCCATAACGTGGAGCCATTGTGGAGTCGTTGGAAGGAACATTTTCAATCTTAGGTCTTCCAGAAGAAAAGATTCTCTGGCTAGAGCATATGCAAGTCGGGAGGGCGCGCATTTTGAGATTCCGAGGGTTCCCTTCAGAAATCTCGCTTTTATTTTCTCTATTGATCTTAAGTCTTTAAGACTTAGCTTATCCCTGATTATCTTCAGTCCATAGGTGAGTATTGGGATTATTTTCGCTTCAAACAGGAATAAGGCAGTTTCAAGTGACAGCGCAATGACGATCTTGATGGTGTATATGGCTGCTGATGTTCTGTCTTGAATGTGTATTCTGAAGGATCTCGCAGATGTTTGCAGTGTGATTCCTAGGTACTTGAAGAAATTCACGATTTGTAATGGCTCACCTTTGTAGGTTAATGTGTGCTCAGACCTGAGTTTCCCTCCTACTAGTAATATAAAGAATAGCCTACTATTCGGATTACCTGTCACAGGCTATGTTGGCTGTAGTAGGCTAGCGTGGATCAGGGACAACGATTGGAAATCGCTATGGTAGCGTGTGGAAATATGGTGTGTTATAAGTATATAGCATATGTTCCATTGCAAATACACACTGTATATGTAAAAATGTAATTGGTATTCTGCCCGAAGGCAGGTCCGAGCCTCTAAAGAGGCTCACGATACGCAGCGTAGTGACGAGACTAGCTATATATGGATATCACCGTAAACTTTGAAACAGAACAGACTTTCACGACCCTTTACCAGAATGCGTATGCAAATTGTGTAACAAATCGTGCTCACGATACCATTTTGGTGAATGTTCCAACAGATTACTGTTGGAGTACAGCATAAATAAAGACTAATTTACAATGTTTTAAAAGTAATCGTGCGATTGTTATATAAAGAAATTCAGTTGTATTTTATGGCCTTTGGCTGCATTAAACTTTTATTAAATTATTTATGTTCGACCCTGACTATTATATGTCAGAAAACTGTACTATAATGGGGGCTCATTATAACACTATTTTTCATTATGAAACAGTTTCTCCCACCAATCAGAGCTCAAGAGACAGTTGTTTGACCAATTAAATAATTAGATAATTAGATGCGCTGAGTTCCACGGCCTCATAATTTAAATTTCACTGCCTGGCCTAGTGTCATAGTAGGGTAATCGAGGAGGCCATGGTCAAATACAAGGCATTCTCTGCGTCTCATGCGATCTGTTCAGTACATAAAACTGGCGAAATCTCGACAGATATTTATGAATAATTATGTTCGAACATAAAATAGTCATAATAATTATCGTCGAACATAAACAGTCGTATGCAACTCGCCTATAATGGTAATTAAGACACTCGTATGGAAATTATAAAACTCGCATACGCTCGTTTTATAAACATACTCGTGTCTTAATTATTGCCATTATAGGCTCGTTGCATAATGTACTATTATTAAACCCGAAAGGGTAAGGGGGTTAACAGGAAGCCTTAAGGTGGCGATAACATAGGTTTGGCTTGAAAAGTGCAATTTTCTCCTTTCTGTTGCTTTGGGTTTACAGCATATTGAAATATCAAAGGAAGTTAATTTGGAGCAAAAATGTTAATGCGTTTCCGAGATCAGGGTTTTTGAAGATTGTTAACATTGGCAAACATCTACCAAATCTTTATTCATCTACCTTTGCAGATTGATTTGTAATTGACCACTGTAGTTTCCTTGTTTGGAGTGAATATGTGGTTGTTGCCGTGTCGAGTGCAGGCAGAGGCCAAGTTAACTACTCTCAACAGGACCGCGCAAGACTCAACCAGATAAGTTGCCTGTACAATACAATCTGAATTGACAATTTACAACAACCACATATTCACTCCAAACAGGCAATTTACGGAGGTCAATCACCATTTCCAGTATCTCAACAAAACATCACATAGACTACAACTAACAATTACTGACGAGTTGCATTATCTCAACTAATGGTTGGTTGGTTCTTAAGTTTAGGGGCTGCGACAACGCGGTCATGTAGCCCCGTGTACTTTGGGTGTGTGTAGAATCTGTCTGATAACCGGTGTTAATTGTGACGACTGTATTAGTGTGTGTTATCTATTTTTTATTCAAGTAAGGACAGCAGACTTTTGAATGTTTCAAATTGTTCCTACTTTTGCCACCAAACGCCACCGTCAGCGACTACTAGTACAGAACTTAGCTACCAGACGCCACCGCAGTCGGCACTTGGCAACGATCGTAGTAACCTAAGAGCGTTGTTTACATTTTAACCCATACAATTTAGCTTCACACAGGTGTAATTAGTGAAAGGTTCTTTAACGTGCCATAAATCTATGACATGGGACCACCGGTTTTACTTCCCCTCCGAAGGAAGGCATACTGAGGGATTTTAACGCTCTTAAAAATCCAACGACTTCGGCCGGATTTGAACCCGCGATCTTGGGCATAGAAGCTCAGCATGCCACCGACTACGCCACCGAAGACGCCTATATCTCAACTGCAACTAAATAAGTGTATATAATGTAAATATTTTCACCTATACTTTCAGACATAGAACTTATATCCTAAGTGTAAGGGATCTGATGATCGCTGGACGATTGAAACTGGTCATCCAAGTGTATTTATCAATCCCATGTAATTTTATTCAGCATTAGAAAATAACCCATCTCATTTGGGTCAAATTACGTTTACTAAGGAAACACTGAAAAATTGCTTCAAACACCATATTCCAATATTTGGAATGATCATTGTCTTGACCGACTGAAAGTTATCATATTAATTGTTAATAAGGCAACACTGTAAAATGGCTTCAAAGCTATCTTCACTCTATTAGATAGTAAACAACATTTTTAAGAAAAACGGGTGTCGGAACACACATCATCCTAAAACCAAAATTGTCGCCGATCCCTCAGCTAGTGGAAAAATCTTTGATTCCAGTTTCTTGCTAAAATACATTTCCTAAAATAACAAGATGTTCCTTGATGAACTAAAGAGCCTACTTTTCTTAAAATTTCAGATTCATGCCAATCTATATAGACCTATCAAGAATAATGACGAAATTAAGTTGGTAATATCGACATTTCTAATTATTTCGGAATATACCTGGTATAATGTAGCCTAATAGAGCACTTCAGTTGGCAGCCCTGGTGACTGAATATATTGTTAGTTTCATCTCTTAAGGTAGAGAATACAAAATTTGGTTGAAGTCCAATCAATGTATAGCATGGACGCTACATGCATTTAGACATTGGATCTATCAACGTGCGTAAAATCATGTTGGCAACAATGTCATGCATGTATTGGTTAGAAATAATCTGAAATATTTTGATCTATTGTTGTGCCAATTTTGAATGAAATCCATTGGTTAGTATAGATACC
Source organism: Meconema thalassinum (assembly GCA_946902985.2). Classification (NCBI taxonomy): domain Eukaryota; kingdom Metazoa; phylum Arthropoda; class Insecta; order Orthoptera; family Tettigoniidae; genus Meconema; species Meconema thalassinum. The sequence continues at coordinate 926,665,945 of OX336388.2, forward strand.
ATATGCAATTTAAAATTGGTCCTATCAGCAGGCATGGGATCATGTTGGCAGCATTGACGTATATTAGTTACTCCAAAGTAATCTATAATGCCAGGTACTATACGTGTGCAAAGTTTAGAGCTATTGGCTTGCATACTTTCTGATATATTGATACTAGGGTAACAAATATAGATACAGCATTTATTAACAGTTGGCAGCCCTGGCTGCTCTTAAGAATACGTATAGTCATACCTGTTATGGTACACATAGCACATACGAAATTTGGTTGAAATCGAAATGGTAGTATAGAAGTTACATGTATTTAAAGTTGTACCTCTCAGCAGGCTTAGAATCATGTTGGTAGCACTGACGTATATAAGTTACTCCAAATCAATATAGAATGTCAGGTACTTACTATACGTGTGCATAGTTTAAAGCTGTCGGCTTGCATACTTTCAGATATATTGGTATTTGGATAAAAGAAATTGAGAGCATTTATTAACAGTTGGCAGCTCTGTTGACTCTTAAGAATACGCTCAGTCATATCTGTTTATGTATACATAGTACATACGAAATTTGGTTGAATTCCAAATGATAGTGTAGAAGTTATATGCATTTAAAAATTGGACCTATCGGCAGGCTTATAATCATTTTGGCAATACTGCCATGTATGGTCTCCTGGAAATTAAACTGAAATATTATTATCTATACGTGTGTCCCATTCATACCTTCCAAGATATCCAACTTGGAGCTCAAATTTCAATTGCGATTTTTCAGCAGTTGGTAGCACTGCCATTATTTTCAAATACGGCATTTAGATATTCAGGTATAGGTCTTTACTCCTACTAAATTTTGTTTCGATTGCTTTAGCCGTTTAGGAGTTGATAGTGGGGGGGGGACACACACACAGCCAGACAAACAGAAGGACAGACAGACAGACAGACAGACAGAGAGACAGAAGGACAGACAGACACACATTTGCCTGGATCGATCTCATAAGTCTACTTTTTCCTCATTTATGCAAAATGTGAAAAGTAGGGCAAAAATTCCCTATTCTCCGCAACATTTCATCATGCAAACCTGAAAGTTTTATAAATACTTTTATAAATAATAAATAATTTTATAAATAATAATCAACATGGACAGCTTTGGACATTCCAGCCCCCTTAAATGGGGCCTAATTTGTCATGTTTTAACATGGGCTGTGTGGGGTCTGCTTACTCCCGTGAATAATTTGCGTGATTTTCCCTGGATTTTGAACCTACATTTCTCCTGTTGCTGTTGTTATTGCTGTTATTATTATTATTACTATTATTATTATTATTATTATTATTATTATTATTATCATTATTATTATGATAGTCGCCTCCGTAGCGTAGCGGCCAGCATGGTTAGCTGCAGCCCCGGAGGTCCTGGGTTCGATTCCCGGCTCTGCCACGAAATTTGAAAAGTGGTATGAGGACTGGAACGGGGTCTACTCAGCCTCGGGTGGCTCGAAAGAGTATAGGGGTTTCGATTCCCACCTCAGCCATCCTCGAAGTGGTTTTCCGTGGTTTCCCATTTCGTCTTCGGGCAAATGTCGGGATGGTTCCTACTGTAAGGCCACGGCCGCCTCCTTCCCTCTTCCTTGCCTATCCATCCGAACCTTCCACTCCCATCCCTCATGAGGCCCCTGTTCGCTTTGCAGGTTAGGTCGCCTGGGCGAGGTGCTGATCCCACCTCACCAGTTGTATCCACTCCGATTAGATGTTCCCAGCTCTAGGACACTGCCTGAAAGGTCGATAGGGGTGAGTTCCCTCGCTGAGTCCATGGGAGCCGCCACCCTGGAGGGTAAACTCGATAAAAAAAGATATTATTATTATTATTATTATTAGTATTATTATTATTGTTGTTGTTGTTGTTGTTGTTGTTGTTGTTGTTTCAATCGAGGGGTTTGGACATTGTGGTCATTAAGTCCCGTATACCTGAGTGTGTGTGGAATTTCGTCGTATAGGCTACCTGTGCCATTTCTTAGTGTGTGTATTTGTAATTTAGGTGAGGATTAAGAAGAAAAGTTCCTCTGTGGCTTGGGCGCCAGCACGCTGGCCTCTCACCGCTCGGTCCGTTTTTCAAATCCCGGCCACTCCTTGTGAGATTTGAGCTGAAGGAAACGGAGGCAGAAAGTTTTTTTTTTTTCGGGTACTTCGGTTTTCCCTGTCACAATTTCATTCCAGCAACACTCTCCACTATCATTTCATTTCATCTGTCATTCATTTAATCATTGCCCCAGAGGAGTGCGACAGGCTTCGGCAGCCGGCTCAGTTCATACCCTCGCCGTTAGATGGGGGCTTCATTCATTCCATTCCCTGACCAGGTCGGTCAACTGGAAGCAGGCTGTGGATTTTCATTTTCATTGAGAAGAAAGAGCCCGTCGTCTTAAGATATGAATCATCCCGTCATTTGCCTGGAGTAGAAGTGGGTAAACCATGGAAAAAACTCTTCCAGGATGGCTCAGGTGGGAATAAAACCTACTTCTTTTCAATTTTGCCTCACGAGGTGGTGTGTACCTCGTTCTATTCCCGAAACAAAAAATATATTTTTGCCAGAATCAGGTTCAAACCCGGATATCAGGGGCAATAGCCAAATCTGCTATCCGCTACACTAAGAGGTGGTTGGATTGAGATTGCTTGCTACAAACAGAAATTGAGATATACTGTTTTTAGCCAATTTTCATTTATGAAAAAATAGGCTTATGATATCACCTTTTGTCCGTGTGTCTATCTGTGTGTGCGTGTGTGATTCGTGCGTGTGTGTGTCCCCCTAATAACTTGTAAACGGCTAGAGCGATTTCAATGAAACTCGGAAAGTTCATAGCACTATTCCCGACGACCCCGACCGTGCCCTTCAAATGTTATTACGTCTCACCAATCCAAGATGTGGGCTGTGCGAAATATTTCACCAGCATTCAATATCACCGAAACTATTACCGATATCACCCTGGAATTTTATACGGTGATAAAGGGAACTACTAGAAGTTCACCCATGTGACTTTTGAGAACCTGGGGACTACAAAACCAACATGGCGGCCAAGCGAAGTTGCGACTTTAAATAGACGTTTCTCGCGATTTAACCAACCAAACGCAATGAAACTTGGTACAGTAGCCTATATGGTTATACACATTGTAATGTATCGACATCTAACTTCGTTCAAGGGGCAGATGACCTCGTAGTTCCGCCCCTTAAAACACCAATAACTAACTAACTAACTTCGTTCAATTGTTTACATAAACTAAGATGGCGGCTGTGCGAAATATTTTACCGGCATTCTATATCTCTGAAACTATTAGCGGTATCACACTGAAATTTTTTACGGAGATAAAGGGCACTACTGCAAGTTCATCTATGAGACTTTCAAAAACCGGTTAACTACAAAACGAACATGGCAGCCAAGCGAAGTTGAAAGTTTAAATAGATTTTTCTCACGATTTATAGATCCAAACGCAATGAAACTTGGTACAGCAAATGTTTATACACATTGTAATGCACTGGTATCTAATTTAGTTCAATTGTTTACATTACCTCAAGATGGCGGCTGTGTGAATTTCAAAATTAAGTTTCTATTTCTTGTGTCATAATCATGCGATCGAAGTTAATGTTTGAATAATGAACCTACGCAATAATTTTCCTTTAATGTTACATGACTCTGTGGCCTATACATATAACAATCCAACATGGCGACCGTCCGAAATATTTCGACGCTTCTCAATATCAATGAATCTATTACAGCAATCAAACTATTTTTTTTATTTATAGCGGCTATGTACATACGTTCACTTATAGGACTTTCAATAACCTGGTGATCACAAATCAAACATAGCGGCGACGAGAATTATAAATATTCACATGGACGTTTCTCGCAATTTAACCATCCGCGAGTAGGGAAACTTGGTACAGTAAATCCTTATACAAATGTTAAATCCTCTGGCATCTAATTTTTTCAGTTGTTTCCATAACCACAAGATGGCACCTGTGCAAAATTTTAACATCTCTTTTTTAATTCTTGTGTCCTAATCATGCGATTGAAGTTTGAATACTACACGTACACAATAATCTTCATGTAACAGTACATAACTCTAAGCCCTACATATATAAAAATCCAACATGGCGACCATCCGCAATATTTAGTCGGTTCTCAATATCTACGAATCTATTACTGCAATCAAACTGAAATATTGTATGTTGATAGTGGCAATTAACATAAACAGGATATATGAAAATAGGCTTTAGTTCTTCACGGAACTACTTGTTTTTATATAATTAATTTGACTGTGTGGAAAGAAATATTCATTTTTAAATTGTTTAATATTATAAAAATATTTATAAATATTATAACACAGAGTTCATGGGGACGCCCATCAATTGGTTTAGCTGACAACAGTTTGAGTTCAGCACCCTTTACATGAAAGCAGAATCAAATGCCGAATAATATGAAGTCAAAGAGATTGACAAGAGTGCTTATCGATACGGTGTAACAGTATCCACATTGAGGTCTGTTGAACGGGTGTGCTTTCGAGAGTACTCTGGTATTAATTCTTCGCTACTGCAGCAGCCGGTCAATGATTTCAATCAATTCGAAACCGAACAACAGCCCACTCGGTGATGAAGAATGTGCGAGTTGGATTGATGTACTTATGATTTCATTGTGCCACTGGGCTGCACGTGGTAGTAAAAACTCCGCTAGCACACTGTTGTCCTGGCTTGCCACGACTGTCGCCTCGGTCGCCTACTCACCCCCTACCCTCTCCACACACACCCCCAACCCCACTAACCCTCTACTCCATTCCCGATTCGTTAAAATTACGTGCACAAAAACGCCTAAAAGATTTAAACAGTGGGTAACAAAGCGCGGAAATCAAATAGAGAGACTGGAACTCTCTAACACACATACGTAGTGGCTTGTTTTTTTCTTTTTTAAACTGTTGGTACACTTGTGTGCGTGTGTGTGCTTATGCTGTTTGCCATGTCAGAGACCGAATTAAAAATAACCGATTCTATTTGAGTGTGAGGCAGAAATTAGGGAGTGGGGTAAAATGGGATGGGGTTGCTGCATGTCGGGAGCGGTGTTAACTAATGTATCGCCACTCGCTCCCGTTTTTCCTCCAACCTTGCTAACCGGGATGTATGTTTAGCGTATGTTTTAACAAAAGGCCTAATGCAAGGCTGGGAGACTCACATGTCCGGTGAATTACATACGTGTTCGGTGGGGAGTGGGGGTGGGGCGTGGGGGGTGGACAGCGTGTCTACTGTGCCTAAAACACCTGTTGGCAAGAACAAGTGACGCGCGACAGCACATGAGGGAGGGATAGCGAATATTAATTCATACGAGAGGCTGTGGTTTGCAGAGTTCTAGTCATATGATGAGATTGCGACAGCTCCAAGCCCAGTGCGCTAAGTGATTGCTTTGCAGGTATGACATTCCACTTGCCGTTTCCATGTTTCCATTTTGTTCTTCACCTACCTAACGATCCATGCTATGTACCCTTAATGACCAACAACTGATTTGAAACAGACGAGTTAACACAAGGTAGGCATTGCCTCTTTCACGCACAATCATTTGCAATCGTTACAGTACCGTAACCAAATCCTTGCTCCAAATCAATTCAAAAGTTAATATCTTGGCTCTTGAAAACGTGTAGTCAAAACTTCCACTTTTGACAAATAACCAAATTACTTACAAATAATGTTTGGAGGTCAACCAGAAGCTCACTAGACTGTGAGGAAAGATGCATTCAATTATAAATGGTTTAATATTATGAAACAAATAGTTATTTAATGTTAAATGAGTATCCTTAAGCCAAAATACAATACAATGTTGCAACTGATAAATACAAATAAATAATTTTAAAAAGATAATTAAAATGGCACTATAGCCAATGAAGGTTTACAGACTTTACCAGACAAGTCCCATCAAGAATGATGGCTTGTTTTTTTATTTATTTATTCATAATTTTTTATGTATTATTTTATTTATTCATTGTTTAATTTATTTATTTTTATTTTATTAGCCTATTTTCAATTTTGAAAAAATAGGCTTATGAGATCACCTTTTGTCCGTGTGTGTGTGCGTGTGTGTGTGTGTGTGTGTGTGTGTGTGATTCGTGTGTGTGTCCCCCCCTAATAAAATCTAAACGGCAGGAGCGATTTCAATGAAACTCGGAAATTTCATAGCACTACTCCGGGCGACCTCGACCGTGCCCTTAAAATTTTGTTACGACTCACCAATCCAACATGGTGGCTGTGCGAAATATTTCGCCAGCATTCAATATCTCCGAAACTATTACCGATATTACCCTCACATTTTCTATGGTGATAGAGGGAACTACTATAAGTTCACTTATGTGACCTTTGAAAACTTGGTAACTACAAAACCAACATGGCGGCCTAGCGAATTTGCGACTTTTAAATAGACGTTTCTCTCGATTTGGCCAACCAAACATAATGAAACTTGGTACAATATATGTTTTTATACATTTTAATGCACAGACATCTAACTTCGTTCAATTGTTTACATAATCACAAGATGGCGGATGTGCGAAATATTTCACCGGCATTCTATATCTCTGAAACTATTAGCGGTATCTCCCTAAAATTTTGTACGGAGATAAAGGGCACTACTGGAAGTCCATCTATAAGACTTTCAACAACCGGTTAACTACAAAACGAACATGGCGGCCAAGCGAATTTGAAAATTTTAAATAGACCTTTCTCGCGATTTAATGTTCCAAGCGCACTGAAACCTGGTACAGGAAATATTTATACACATTGTAATCCACTGGTATCTAATTTAGTTCAATTGTTTACATAACCTCAAGATGGCGGCAGTGCGAATTTTAAAATTAAGTTTCTATTTCTTGTGATGTAGTCATTCGATCGAAGCGAAATTTGAATAATGAACCTACGCAATAATTTTCCTTTAATGGTACATGACTCTTTGGCCTATACATTTAACAATCCAACATGGCGACCATCCGAAATATTAAGACGATACTGAATATCTACGAATCTATTTTAGCAATCAAACTGCATTTTTTAATGTCCATAGGGGCTATGAACGTAAGTTCACCTATAGGACTTTAAATAACCTGGTGATCACAAATCCAACATGGCGGCGACGCGAATTATAAATATTCACAAGGACGTTTCTCGCAATTTAACCATCCAAGTGCAGTGAAACTTGGTACAGTAAATCCTTATACGAATGTTAATCCACTGGCATCTAATTTATTTCAATTGTTTCCATAACCTCAAGATGGCAGCTGTGAAAAATTTTAAAATCTCCTTGTTACTTCTGGTGTCCTAAATATGCGATTGAAGTTTGAATACTACACGTTCGCAATAATCTGCATATAACAGTACATAACTCTAGGACCTACATATATAAAATTCAACATGGCGACCATCCGAAATATTTAGTCGGTTCTCAATATCTACGAATCTATTACAGCAATCAAACTGAAATTGTGTATGTTAATAGTGGCAATTAACATAAGTAGGATATATGAAAATAGGCTGTATAGTTCTTCACGGAACTACTTGTTTTTTTGTAGAAATAGCACGCCTGATTCTCACCGAGATGGCGTCGGGTTTGATTCCCAAATTCGTCAGAAATTTTGGAATTGAAGATAGGGCTGGAACAGAATGCACTCAGCCACATGAAGAAATTCAGTAGCCATCTAGATCAGAGAGGCAGTGCCCCGGGCAAGAAAGCCAAAATTAACGATTAACGGCAAAAGGAGCATGTTGAACTGACCATGAGTCACCCCGCAAACTACAGGCCAAATGGAAAAGCAGTGGTCGTTTGGTTGGCGAAGACGTTCATTGGCTGTAGTGCCATTTATTTATTTATTTATTTATTTATTCATTTATTTATTTATTTATTTATTTATTTATTTATTTATTTATTGTTTCTGTGCCAATTGGAATTAAGGAAGGGCTCGGAATCCCAGGATTATATTAGTCTCAAATTAAAGCTCTTGTTCCATAAATATGCGAAATACATATGAATGAAAAACTGTCTGGTTTATTCCTTAAACCTTCAGCCTATTTTCTTTTTATCATATGACGTAAAAGCTTATGATATCACGTTTTATCCTTGAGTGAGTGAGTGAATGTGTGTGTGTGTGTGTGTGTGCGTCATCTCCGTCCCTCTCTGTAATAAAATCTAAATAGCTGGAACGATTTCTTTCAAATACTAATAAGTTCCTCCAATCCAACATGGTGGCCGCACGAATTATCTCACCAGCATTCTATATCTCTAAAACTGTTACTGATATCATCCTTAAATTCCGTAGCTTCTACCTCGTGGAGCAGCAGCTAGCATTCTTGGCTGTCACCCAAGAGGTCTGGGTTCGATTCCCAGATCTGCCAAGAAATTCGATTATGGACTGAGGGCTGTAACGGGGTACTGTAGTAGCCGATTCTTTTTTGCTAAACCCAGCATACAATTTCCTTAGTTAAGCGCAAATGATCCAAGTGGCATTATTGCCATACCACGGCAAAATGCTATAATATTTTTAGGATGTAACACAATCGTACTAAAATGTACATAATTACTCAATGTTCCCTCAGTTTTGGAGACGATACCTGTTACACAGATTTTATAATGAAATGGTTTACAAATTGAACAATATCTCTGTTTGGTATTATGGTGCTTGGATCACTATTGCTTATCATGATCCAATTATAGGTTATATTTGACTAACGCTCTTAGGTTCCAACGTTCGTCGCCAGGAGCCAACTGCGGTGGCATCTAGAGACCAAGTTTAGAACTAGTTGTCGTTTACGGTGGCGTTTGGTAGCAAAAGTAGGAACTATGTGAAAATTGAATGTCTGCAGTCCTTACTTGAATTAAAAACAGATAACACACACTAATACAGTCATCAGTCACCTGCTATCAGACAGATTCTACACACACCCTAAGTACATGGATCTACATGACCGCGTTATCGCAGCCCCTAAACTGAGGAACCAACCAACCAACATTTGTTCAGTCAGTGTACTACTCCATTGCGTCAGTCATTTCATGAAGAGTCGAATGATCAAATACCGGATCTTCATGAAGTGCCTCGGCTGATAATTTTAAAACATGTCATACACCATCTGCCTAAATCCGTTCGCCACTTCACGAAGAAACGCGTCTGATAGTGCAACTACGGTATCCCTTTTTACAACATATGTCGGTTTTTCATGAAGTGAGAGGCAGATGATCTCGTAGTTCCGCCCCTTAAATCAACAATAACTAACTAACATCATGAAGTGTCTAGGATTTTCATGAAATTCCGGATTTCACTAACTGACTTCGACATAGACATCCGAGAGTTCTAGCATAGGTCAGCTAGTTATAACAATTCTGCGTGTCTCCTGGACCTCAAAACTAGAAGTGCTTGAGAATATGCCACAGAAATATTGCTCATTCATTCAGGAGAGCCACATGTCTTGCGGCCAGAGTAGACAGTGTCACTGATCCTTGTCGGCCACAGCGATACGAGTGCAATCGAACATTTATTGGACGCTGACCGCGTTGTGTTAAAGTATTTTTTATTCACTGCAGCCGTCAGCTTCACAGAGGAATGTGTTAGCGGTCATGCAGCGAAACGAATGCGAATTGTTCAACTGATTTCAATGTGGAGGCGTACTTTTTATCAACTTCTCGCTAAAACTTAGGAATTCCATTAAACATATTCAACTGATCCAACACCAGTGGTGTAGTTTCATAAATAAATGTGCCCTGGATTATGACGACTCATGAACTGTAGAAGCTCTATCGGTTATCGCAGTAGAATTTAGAAAATGATGTACAATACAATAAATAGAGTGTGCTATCTTTCTGAAAATTTCTCGTCATCCACTTTGCAATCCACTAATACAGTCATCACAATAACACAGGTAATCATAAAATGCGAAGACATTCGCCATTAAAATCCGTATTGATAGAAGTTAATCAACTATTCAAATAATACGCCAAATCAATACTCAATTTACATATAATTCTATACAGGGCTAGGTTTGTGACGGTACGCACCGATACGCCGTACCGAAACCTCTGATCGGGGGAAAAGTCGAATATATAACATATTTTTTAGAACTGTGGAACGTTAATTGTAAGTCTAGGTCAACTTGGTCTTTGACCCGATTGTACTTCAAAGTACGTGGAATCATGGCTGCTTCGGGGACGGCACTCCGCTCTGGATACTAACAGCAAGGTGAGAGAGAGGAGGCACATACAACGAAATCTTTTCTGAACTCTGGACAATTTTATAAACTGTGAGGTAAATCATGTTTAAGTACAGTACCTATTATAATAAATAATTATTTCATAAATATGTAAAGACAAAATTATAAAACAAGTAATAAAAGATTGTTGGTGAACATGTGTGTATTTTCAAACCGAATGAATCTATTTTTTTTAATTACGTAAAAAAATACATTGAAATAATGTACATTGTTTGAATGGTAGCCTAGTTGGCCTACATTAAAATTTAATATAGACCAACGGCTATGGTAAAAAAAATCTTGCTACAGCAGTCTCAATTTAATTTAAAATTGCAATCAAAATTAGATTGCTGTTTTGTCCACTGATTAATTTTTAAAGGTGTTCAGAAAAGCGTAAAAATATCGTTTTTAGAACTCTATATTTCAATATTCCATAAAGCCTCCATCCCCCTCCCACCACCACCAGGTAGCCCGCAGTACTGGAACCTCTTATTTTACAAATCAAGTACTGATTCTATATAAATAGGACATGTTTCGGCCTTCAATGAGGCCATCTTCAGCTAAACAAGAATCAATTAAGAATTAAGCTAAACTATTATAAAAGTACTTAAATCTAATAAGAAAAGAAATATTAATGTTAAAATTGAATAAAATGAATCACTATTAAAATGGATATCCTTACAAATCAAATTAAATAAATTGAAAATAAAATACTTGTAATTTTTCTTCAAAATGTAGTTAAAAACTAGTAAATATTATTGGCGAATGTAAACAAATATTAAACTATATAATAATTCTTATCAAAATAATACACTTAAAATAATTTAAAAATAAAGTTCTGTAACTAATAATTAATATAGATCAGTGAAATTGAATAAGCACATAGTTAAATGCTTAAATGAATAAGTAAATCATCTATCTTCAACATGAAGTTAAAATTCTGAATAGGTGCCAAATACTAAGTGTGCCGACATGAACGTAGTTTAGAGCTTGAAATATTAAGTAAATGTATCAGTGCTTGAGACGAATAAGGAGATCTTCACTCAAGATGGAGTTGAAATTTTGAATAGGTGCCAATAAGTAATCGTGTTGACATAAAGTGCCCTTGATGTAAGAGAACGAATAATTGGCGCGACAATGTTAGATAAAAGCTTCTTGTGCGCAAATGTCTGTGAAGAAATAGAGGGCACATGTTTAGATGATTGAAGAAATGTTAACTGCATTTATATATTATTATGTATTCTTATCTTCTATAGCTTTATCGTGGTATGTAAATAACATATGTAACCTATAATATGTTCCCCGTTTCGATGAATGAGGTCGTTGCTCCACATTTTTGTATATGAATCGCAGCCAATGGCCAGAGCTGGGTATTTTTGATTGAACGCCCGAGGACTCCCAACAAGTTCAATATCAAGTAGTTCCAACTTTGGTTACCAGATGCTACTGTCACTAACACCTAGCGGCGAACGTCAGAACTTGATAGAGCGTTTCCCAACTAGCCAAATATAGGCTAACCCATAATTTTTTGCTACACACTACCAATTTCAGTGGTAGGTTCTTTTATGGTTTCCCCACATTTGAATATGTGTTCAGCGGCGTATAAAGGCTATATGACTTCAGTGTTATTCTGTAACTTTCACTTATTTCAAATTCCTAACAGTAGTTATGCTATATTATTCCTACATATAGGATAGTCTACTGTATGTCATTCCTAGATATATCCAAGATGGATGCTTGTGGGGTGATGTCAGAGGGCATTGATGGGGTGGAGTACAACTCCTACCCCTTCCTCGTACTACCCCTTACTCTTGTAACCCCTTCACCCCAAAATTCCCCAAAAATGTTGTTTAAATTCCTCAAAATGTTGTCAAAACGCCCCCAAGTTCTGTTAAAACGTTCCTAGATGCAGGAAAGGGGTTAGAAGGGGGTGTTTTCAAGGTGGTTTCATCAGCCCATGTATGCATGGAGAAGGAACGTCTTTGGGACTGATGATGGACATATCCCTCGCTGCGGCGGAGTGCCTCAAGACGCTGGGAACAAGACTCATCAGGGATTAATGCTTGAGACATCCCTGAATGATTATGGAACATGTTGAGCCCTAAGGACCGTCAGAAATCCCTCACTCAACAGTAACTGATGATCATGATGTTTCCATGAATAGCCTACTATTCAATGAATGGTAATGTCAGTTCCTAAAAGTAAACTACATAATTATATATCATACACTCCAATATGCATTGATTAGTCTATAGAATATTATTATTATTATTATTATTATTATTATTATTATTATTATGTCCGGCTCCGTGGCTAAATGGTTAGCGCGCTAGGCTTTGGCCCGAAGTGCCCCGGGTTCAATTCCTAGTCGAGCCATCAGGGATTTTAATCTCCTGGGGGTAATTCCCGTGGCTCGGGGACTGGGTGTATGTGACGTCTTCATCATCACTTCGTCCTCATTACACCGACAGCAGTGGCTACGCTAGCTAGAGTGCAGCGTTCGGTCATGGGGCCAAGCTCTCTGCTGACTCGGTAGACGCGTGAGTTCGAGACCCACCGTTGGCCATCCTTGAAATGGTTTTCCGTGGTTTCCCATTTTCATCACCAGGCAAATACAGGGACGATACCTTCTGACAGGCCACGGCTGCTTCCTTCCATGTCCTTGCCCAGTTTCATTCAACTCCATCATTTCAACTCTTATCTCGGCGAGCAGGTCGCCCACGGGCGTCAACTAGAAAGACCTGCACTCGGCCTCTCAGGAGGCCTCACGACAAAAGAAGAATCCTCATTACGACGCGCAGGTCACCCACGGGTGTCAACTAGAAAGACCTGCACTCGGCCTCTCCGAAGGCCACACGATCATTCATCATCATCATCATTATTATTATTATTATTTTACTATACTATCACATAATGTTAGGTTGTAAATCAGGATTTATTATTAGACTGTAGTTTCGTGAAAGGGGGGGGGGGGTGCAAGAGTACGGGGTATGACGAGGGAGTGGTAGGGGGTCTACTCCACCCCGTCAACACCCTCCCACATCACCCCACAAGCAGCCATCTTGGATATATCTAGGAATGACATACATCTAGGAATAACATATCATAACTACTCCTAACGTAGACAAAGCCGCGTAGAAATACTAACTGTACTAATGACTTAAACTCGGCTTCACCCACGGACTCTGCGAGGGATCATTTCTCTACCGTCGCAAGGACGGTGTCTTGGAGCTCATACACTTTGTCACCAGATACAACTGGGGATGGTGACAGGCCAATTGTCCATGTGACCGCTAACTTGGGTTGAAAGGAACCGTCCTGGCTTTTGTCTGGTGGTAAAAATGGGAAATTACGAAAGCCATTTTCAGTACGGCCGAGGTGGGATTCGAACCCATGCTCTCCTGATGCCAGAGAGACACGAGGTAGCATGTTAGTGCTCTCAGTCACCGTGGCTGGTATTACAATTATTTGCTTTATTTAATTTGTGTTTTACTAATATAAAGGGGGATGCGTAGCGTAGTCGGTAGGGGCCCTGAGCTTCTAACTATAAGGAGCGTTCAAAAAGTAACGAGCCGGAGGCTGTAATGCGCAAACCGGTGACGACATAGGCTAATCGTGGCGTGCGTAACGAGGTGTGGTTCCGACCAGAGTGTGGATGGTCACAGCCAGTCGCTATAGGGCACCCGTGCACGTCACGTGACGATACAAAGTGAGCAGCAGCATGCATCAATCTTCCAGCGCTGCCAGTCGCATTGCAAACAGTGACATGGAGGCGTCATCCGAGGAGCAAAGAGGTGTTGCTCGGTTTCTGACAGCGGAAGGAGTAGGGGGAACGGTCATTCATCGCCGAATGTCACAAGTGTACGGCGAACACTGCATGTCCCTTCTAAGGGTCAAGGCGTGGCACAGGCGCTTCAGGGAAGGACGGGTGTCGTTAGTCGATGATGCCCGGTCTGGGGCACCCCCCCCCCCCCCCTGCATTACCGATGACAATTGCCAGCTGGTTGATGCACTTATTACCCAGGACCACCGAGTGACAGTGAACGCCATAGCCGCCGTGGTCGCTCCACGACAATGCACGACCTCGTACGGCCAACACAGTCGCGGCACTCCTGCAGAAATTCAAATGGGAGGTTCTCGGCCATCCTCCATACAGTCCAGATCTCTCTCCCTGTGATTACGCCATGTTTGGTCCCCTGAAAAGGACTCTGCGGGGCCAACCATTCACTTCGGACGCCGACGTCCAGCTGTACGTGCGGAACTGGTTCACATCGCAGCCCAGGAAATTTTATTAGACAGCCATTCACCGCCTCGTGTCACAGTGGGACAAGTGCCTCAACAGCCAGGGCCAATACTTCTATCATACAGGTACTGGTTTCTGTAATTATGCCTCCGGCTCGTTACTTTTTGAACGCACCTTATAAAATGGAGTGGGTTTGATCCCCACGCGGGTAGCGGATTTTATAAACAAAACTACTACCTTTGGAGTCACAAATAGCCCTGGGGTTCACTTAGCCAACACCAGAAATGAGTACCAGGGTAATTCCTGGGAGCAAAGACGACCGGGCATGGAGCTGACAACTCCATCCCATCTAGTGTCGATGTCACAAAGGATGGAATTCTCTACCTTCCACTACTCCCAGGGCCTCCATGGCCTGTATAGAGTAGGCTTTGCTTTTTATTAATATAGAGCTGATTTCGTATTTAGGTTTCCCCCTCAAAATTATCGTGAACCATTGATATCACAGGGAGTTTGAGACAAAAAAAGATCCAATGTCTGCATCCTCTTCAATAGTGCTTTAGAAACAGCTGTACCTGCCGTCATTGCAAACCGCGAAAGGAATATCTACCTCACATAAATTCATATTTTGGCTTATGTGGATCATGCGGCCATAATTTCTCGCACAAAGGACGTACTTCTATGAAGAATAATTAGAGATTGGTGTGCAACGAATTGGACTGGTAGTGAATAACAGTACAGCAAGGTTTTTAACAAGTTCTAGGAATTAGGTGTGGAGAAAATTGTTTGGAAGGGGTACAAGAATTTAAATAGCTAGGCTCCCTAATAATCTCACAAAAGAAATCAGTAAGCAATTATCACGGAAAGCTATGCTAACCAATCATAAGACTGTCCTTCAACCAGTAGTTTCATATGGATCTGAGACATTAGTACTAAATAAATCAGGAAATAGCAGATTACTGACATGGGAAGAGAAGGTATGGAGCTTAGAGGCCTGTATAAAGAACAGGATTTGGTATCTGTGCTGTAGATGGCAAAAATAAGTTGCGTTGGATATGTCCATCGAATGGAGGGGATAAGGGAACCTAAGAAAGTGCTAAAGGGGTGAACGGGTGGAAGACGACATAGAGGTAGACCAAGAAAGCGTCGGATTGAAGATGTGGAGGATGATATTTGTACTAGGGGAGTCAGGAGAAGAAGAACTAAGGCAATCGACAAAGAACTTTGGGAATAGATTGAGGCGGAGACCAAGGTTCTCCAAGGACCGTAGCGTCAAGGAGTAGGCCTAGGTAAGTGCCTCAATATTGTAACTTTTCTTGTTTTGTAATTGAAATCATATTTTTGGTTATGTTTTGACCGCAGCGTTAAGGAGTAATTAAGTACCTCAAAATGTAAATTTTTCTAAGTTTTATTGGAAATTATATTTTATATTTGATCGAAGTGCCAAGGAGTAAGCAAGTACCTCAAAATTTAACTTCTTCTTGTGTTTTATTTGAAATTATATTTTTGTTCATGTTTTGACCGTAGCGTCAAAATTAATTACCACAATATTTAACTCTTGTCGTTCTTTATTTGAATTTCTTAATTTTTTGTACCGTACATTTTTTTCACATTGTTACGCCTATCTAAGGAGCGTGAGATAACTCTTCATCTGGGCACTTGAGAGTTTCTTCCGTTCTTCAGTTCATGGATTCCAGGTACTGAAACTGATTTTCTACGCAAAATGATAGTTATTGATAAGTGTTCTGAATTTGGATCGGTAATGTATGATTTCCTCTACGATGTCAACTTCCTCAAGATCTTCCTCTATTTCTTTAAGCCAGCTGGTCTTGACTTTCATTTAGAGAGCAAGGTTGAGAATCCTCTTCGTCAGTTTGTCATCGGTCATGCAAAGAATGTGGCCATAAAACTTAAATCGCCTTTTCCTGCATGTGTCGGTGATCCTTACAGAGTGATGATATAGCTCCTGAGATTTCCATTTCATCCAGATTCCCTGTACGCAGACTGGACCAAAGATTTTCCTCAATATTTTCCTCTCTTGCTTCTCTATGTATTTAATAAGAGATCTGCCTCCAGTGAGCAAGGTTTCCGACGCGTATAATGCTTCAGGTTTAATTGCTGTGTTATAATTTCTTAATTTTTCTTTGTTACATATATAATTCGTTGAGACCATCTAGGACCACGTTAAGTCTTGCTACACTTGGCAATTTGTTTCGCCTTCCTCTGAGCCCATAATTCCCTCATTCTCTGTGAGTGGGCCATCTTGCGCTCCGCTGTCCAAGTGGTACCTTGTCTTCTTTTCGGGTTTGGTGTCTCGTCTCGGGTTAGCTCATTAGTCAGTATCTTTTTGCGGAAGAGATCTCTATTGAAGGCGCGGTCGGGTTTAGATGCAGCATTTTGAGGTCGTCTTTGGTATTCATAAACCAGGGCATTGTGGTATTGTGTTTGGAGTCAAAGAAATGAAAAATCTGTTTAGTCAGCCTGTTTCCGTCCATTCGTTTGAGATGACCGTAATACCATGCCCGCCTTTTACGGATCGTTTCTGTAATTTTCTCTATTTCATTGTAGACTTCTTTGTTGGATTTTTATAGTGGATGTCATTCTTGTAATTTGATCCCATTATACCTCGGGCGATTTTGCGCTCTTTTTTCTCCAATTCTTCCAGGAGTCCTTTATTAGCATTTAGGGATAGAGTTTCGGCTGCATACATAACTACTGGTTTCAGAACAGTTTCATAATGACGTAGTATAGTATTTTTATTATTGAAAATACAGAGCACAAATTGTGCATAGGGTTAATAAATGTGAATATACATTAATGTTCTCACTTTCCACCTTCACAAAATTTCACAATGGAAGGACCCCGGTTCTTACATGTGATTACGTGGTACCGACTACATTGTTTACCACATAATTTACAAGTACAGGATACGTCTATGTCATGAAAGTACTCGGTGACGCACAGTTTATGGTGGTACCCATATACTGCCATCGAGTTAACGAAGTGTCGTAGGTCTTGATTGGTGTCAGTCCATACCCTATTCGTCATGGCTTCCGTTATGTAAAATTCAGGCCAGATTTCATCTCTCTTCTTCACTCTCTCTTGCATTAGTCTTTTCCAGGCGTCCGTAGATGGTAGTCCTCTCTTCGTCCGTAGGTCCTCAATGAAAAAGTTCTCCTTGGCAAGTTCGTACACTAGTCTAGATTTTGCATATTTTGATAATCCCAGGGTTGCTTTTAGGAAGCGCGACTTCACTGCCTCGAGCATCCTCAAGTTCGCCAGGGTCAGTTTCTCCCAGATGATTTCTATCCCGTATGTGGCGATGGGCGCTATTTTCGCGTCAAATAATCTCATAGCAGTTCCCAAAGAGAGCTTCGTGAGTGATTTAATGTCATATATGGCTTTAGTTGCTGCCGTTGCACGAGACTTTATGTGGACTCGGTAGGCTCTAGCTGTTGTTTGCATTGTCAATCCTAAGTATGTGAATGTATTTACTGTCTTGAGGGGATTCAATCCTAGGTATATACTGTCTCCCGAGGCCTCTCTGCCACCTTTCCGAAACGTCATTTTTACTGTCTTCTCTGTGTTAATTTCCATCTTGTTATCCTTTGCCCAACTGTCGAGATTTGTTATGGCTTTTTGCACTTCATGTAAGGAACTTGAACCAATGACCATATCGTCAGCGTAGAGGTATATCTTAACATTTTCCGTTCCTAGCTTAGTTGCCGTCATCACATCGTATGTTGCAATGTTGAACAGTAGGGGGCTGAGTGGGTCTCCTTGCAATACACCGTTGGTTTGTGTTATCAAATTCGAAGTTGCGACACGGTCATCAATTTGTATGTAATTTGTGGTCAGAATGTTGCTAATCAGTGTCGTGAGCTTGTTGTTTTCGCCCATTATTAGTATAGTATTTTTGGACAGGCATTTTTTGTTGTATACTGAGCGCGATGTTTGATAGGCTATTTCGAGTTTGCGTACTCGTTTCTTTGTTATTATAATGATTTTAATTTATAAAATATTAGGCTAGACAACCCTCTAGAAACATTTATATTTACTGTGTTACAAGAGGAAGATGACCTCTATGTTCCGTACTTTTAAAACACAATGATCATTATCATCAGCATCATCACAATTTCATTATATGAAAGTCACCAGTAAATCCCAGAAGGAGCCGGTTAACTGAATACTGTCAGCATTTGAAAATACGGTAACCCTATAAAAAGGTACTTAATTGAATCACGCCCGACGGTAATCGTGGACGACGTTATGGACTTCAAAAGCGAGAGTTTGCAGTAAAGGTAGTAGATCATAAGAGTTGGCCCGCAGAGTGGCCAGAAATGTTGGCGGGATGGACTCGAACATTTGCACTCGTAAATCAAAGAGAGGGGAAGAGCGCGGTCGAAAATAGCTCACCCAGAGCCACCATCCATCACACGTAGGTGCCAATTAATTGGAGAAATGCATTAACCGTATTGGATTTGCCAAATCGAATCAGTATTATCTGATGATGAAATACGATTTTGATACGTTTTGAAGTTGCTAACATGCGAAATTCTGTCGTCCTTGTTTTCGCACTCCGCTTTCAATATTGTTTCCCCAAACAGCTTTGTCCACATCGATATTACTGTCATGCAAAATTTATAATCGAACGCAACTATTAGCGAATACCATTAGATAAATATCCATAATGTAGCTTGGAGGCTACTAGTCGACATATAATGCGAAAGAACTGACATGTTTCGGAACGTTTCTCCCATTATCTACGTTTGAAAGAATTAAGGAATGAGCCAACAATGGCATATTTCCCCCATAGATAAAGTGATATTATTGAGATAGGAGGTCACATCACCCCCATGGCTAATATCCATATATCCCTATATCCCTATATATATTATAATTGTGAAAATCTGTGCGTGTGTCTGTGTGTTAGTTTGTTACCTCTTGACATTAAACGGCTGGACGGATTTGGATGAAATTTGATATGGAGACAGCTTATACCCTGGGATAACATATAGGCTGACTTTCATCCGGAAATAAATCATTGTTCCCGTGTAACCGGCAACATAACTGAAAAGTTACCAAAATACTCAACCAGGACAAAATATCGAAGTTGTCGCTTAAAGACCGGACAAAACACATTTTACGTCCCTCGATGCAAGAAACAATACTCGGTGGGTCCCTACGGGACACCGAAAACACTTTTTAAGGCCCTAAAACCAACAGTTTCAAAGATATTCGCAGAAAACTACCTCCACTCTGATAAACTGATGAACTAATGGCAAGTCCGTCTCCATGGCAACAGAGCCTAAAGGTATGACATCCGATTTTCTATATATCCCTGTAGGAGGTTATGCCAATCCATTTATTATCTTTTTCAAGATATATATAAACACAATAAGAACAGGGTAGCGCGCCTGCCTCGCATCCGGAGGCCCCGGGTTTGATTCCCGGCTCCGTCAGAGATTATAGACACTGACGTGAGGGCTGCAACGGGATGCACTCAGCTTCGTGAGGACAATTGAGTAGCTGTCTGATAGTGCGGCAGCGCCCCGGTCACGAAGAACACGATTAACGGCCGGGGGGACACGATGCACTGACCACGCGTCACCACAATATCTGCAGGCCAAATGGCAGGGAAGCGGTCGCATGATAGGCCTAGGCCTTTCACGGACTGTAGTGCCAGGGGTTTAAAAAAAATAGGGAAAGCGCCTTCTAATACCACCTTTAATTTTTAAACACTACAGAAGCGGCTACTAAATAAAGGCTACGTTCAATTTCATAAACACTGGGCTCACAAATCCCGTGTAGTTAAGTACAAATATCAGTCTGGTCTATATTTCAGTAGCAACGAAGCTCTTTGGCGGCTATTGCCGTTTCCGTAACACTTAAGGCATCCCGCCGTCACATACCTCAATGTGCACTTACAAAATTGTCAACCAGTCTATTTTACTGAAAATAATTTCTACGAGCGAGTAGCCACTCCGGGAAAAACCACACTAACTACCTTTTCCAAAATTTACACAAGACATAATTTTTGAAGCACTCTTCTGTATGTTGAGGTACAGAGATATACCATATGGAAAGATACAATAAAATGTTGGCAAATCTGAGTTCAAGGAACTGCTGTTCAGAATAGGCTTTCGGTACAGGTTATGTGGCCCATGTACGTAACTTGGAATGTTTTCCTTTGACAATGCATCTACACCATGTGCGAGGGCAACGCATTTCAAAGATCTCTAAAAACACAATAATCAGAATGCAGCCGAAATAAATGAGAAACGTCTATGGACATCAAATTGGCAGGTGAAACGCTACGGAAAGTAGGAGACTTCTGTTACTTAGGAAGCAAAATATCCAGTGATGAACGAAGCAAAAAGGATATAAAAAGTAGATTGGCTCAGGTAAGGGAAGCATTTCTACAGAAAAGGAATCTGTTGACATCGAATATACATTTAGGTATTAGGAAGTCATTTTTGAAAGCTTTTGTCTGGAGCGTGACACTATAAGGAAGTGAATCTTGGACTAATGGTGCAGCAGAAAAGAGGAGAATTGAAGCGTTTGAAATCTGGTGTTACAGGAGAATAATAAAGATCAGATGGGTAGATAGGTTAACAAATGAAGAGGTATAAGACGAGTGGGAGAGGAGAGATGTTTCTGGCGACTGCTAATAAAGAGAAGAGATAGGTTGGTAGGACACATATTAAGCCACCCAGGAATAGCAAGCTTAGTTATGGATGGGAGGATCGGGGACAAGAACTGTAGGAGTAGACCAGGATTAAACAGATTGCCTCGGAAGTAGGGTGTGGTAGCTATGTAGAGATGAAACGATTAGCTCAGGAGAGGGAGGCATGGAGCGCTGAATCAAACCAGTCAAGAAACACAAGACTTAAACAACATCAATCAGGAATTTTAATTACTTAGAGAGGCATGTGAGTCAAAATGGTTGTTGGAAAATTTCAATCCCTGGGATATAACACTGGAAGAGACTGCATAATGTACATCATCGGACAAGGTGAGAGATATTTCACTATAGATCTATTAATAGCGACATGTTGACGTACAAATCATCAATAAGTGTGGCAAAATTACACCCAGAATAGCTTAAGGAAAAATACTTTTAATTCCCCATCTTCCGATAGATTTGCCATTCCAGTGTGCAAGCGTGCAGTCCCCCTTCAAACAATATTCGCTATTTCTATTAACAAAGTGCAATGACACACACTTAACATCAGCAGGTGTACATTTAGACAAAACATTTTTTTTTCCCATAGGCAACTGTATGTGGCGTGCTCGCGAGTATCCGGACAACAAAATCGTTATGTCTCAGCAGAATATGGCAAAACCAAAAACGTAATTTTCAAATGTGTTCACTTAATGTAACATCGTACCCTGCAGACTTTCACAACTCGACAAAATTCCCACTTTGCTGCTCATATCAATATACTGTATGTATCAGAAATTTCAGAATTAGAATGGACCCACCTGTAGCCGCAATTGCTGTAATAGAATAGACCAATTATCGTCCACATTGTCTTGATCGCGAGCGAAGCCGCGGGTACCTGCTAGTTATATTATATAGGAGGCCATGTCGTCTCCATAGATAAAATTATATTATACTAACATTACCCGTCACGGCTTCGCCCGCGAATATTCTAGTTGTAAAGAGTACACTTAGCAAAATCTCTGTCACGAATGCTATGACCGATTTATCCTTGCTATGAATAATCCGACGTTATCAATTCAGCTACTGGTGCAGTGGTTAGGGGTTTGTCATTCCTCCATAGGTATATCAGAGCGATGTTAGTTTTCTGGGAATATCACAGACACTGTTAATTTATGGGCCTTTAAATGTGGTTTTCGGAGACCCTTTATAGTCGGGTGAAAAAGACCTTTCGTACCACACTCACACGTGAAAATTGCGTGAAAAAATCTAGAGTGCCCCTTGACCCCCTTAAGCGCATTATACTGTATGTGTTGATGAATTTTACAGCTTAATTTGGTTCAGTGATAACCTTATAACCGTCTGGAGACGTTCACAATAATGTAATGATTGGAATTCCGTTGTGTCTTACAGAAATAGATGGACCTGTGAGATTCTGTTACCATGGTTACCGTATTGCATTCTTTCATTATTTCATTGTAAATATACATGTTTTAAGGTATTTATTTAATTGTGAGGCATTTAAAGAGTAAGTGAGTGCGTTTCGCATACGCATTGGGTTATGCTGAACCTGTAGGTACCCCATATGTGTAGGTTGGCGTTAATGGGACCTTATTTTCGGTACAAAACTGGAATGGGACCTTAGCAGAATAATATAGGGGGGGGGATAGTAGGCCCTGTTTGCCTCCGTAGATACAATTACATTATATAGGACTATCCTCTTCCTGGAATGATGTCCGTGATCTTTTCTACATGTGTGTAGAGTACATGATTGTGTCGTCTTCTGAAATCATCATTTTCACTGATTGGACCTAGGATTTTTCTCAAGACCTGCCTTTCTTTTATTTCTGATTTCTCGATCAGATCCTTTCTATTCATAGCAACGGTTATGCGCCCTATAATGCCTCCGGTCATATTACTGTGCAGTAATGTCGTATCTCCTTTTTGTAGACATGTTTGGATAATTGATATGCCGTTGCCATTTTCCTTATCCGTGATGCAAAGGATTTTTTTCTCCGAGGTGTTGGAATCTAGCCATTAAGAGGGTTCACAATATCCTATGTTGCCCAGGCTAATTTCCAACTTTATATTTAGCTTTCCCTTAGAAACTATTAACAGGAACTAATCAGCGATGATCTTCAAGGCTCCCCTCCCCTCACTTTGAGACAGGATTTTTTTTATATAATGTGTTTTCAATTTTCATGAATCTTTTTAGAATGTTTTTATTAA
This sequence comes from Meconema thalassinum, assembly GCA_946902985.2. Lineage (NCBI taxonomy): Eukaryota > Metazoa > Arthropoda > Insecta > Orthoptera > Tettigoniidae > Meconema > Meconema thalassinum. Next base: position 926,689,308 of record OX336388.2, read on the forward strand.
CCAGCACATCCATGAATATTTTCATCAGCAAATTTCAACTAAGGTAAATTTTGGAAAACAGACGTGTTAAAATAATTATAACACATACTGTATAAGGAAGAATTATATCAAAATCTTTCGCCTATCTATCTCAAATAGTTCCCAAAGAAAAGGAATATTTTATATCTAGAAAGATATTCTAGCGATAAATTGGAATCAATTCTTTCTGGTTTTTAGAACATGCCATTACCGTGGGATTCGAAGCACTAGCATCCATTTTCTTGTTGTTCCATGTCCCTTTGCCCTTGCTTCTAACGCAACCTTCTTCGTAATTTTCTTTTGTATCTATCGTCTAACAGAAACAAAAACAAGTAGTTCTGTGAAGAACTGTATAGCCTATTTTCATGTCACCATGTTGGATTCTTATACATGTAGAGTTATGTACTATTACATGAAGATTATTGTGTAATTGTATTATTCAAACTTCAATCCCATGATTAGGACACAAGAAATAAAAACCAGATTTTAAAATTTCGCACAGTCACCATCTTGGTAAACAATTGAACTGTATTAGATGTCAGTGCATTACATGTGTATATACATTTGCTGTACTGCGTTCAGATGGTTAAATCGCGAGAAATATCTATTTAAAAGTTTCAACTTCGTTTGACCGCCATGTTCGTTTTGTGGTTAACAGGTTTTTGAAAGCCACATAGGTGAATTTCTGGTAGTTTCCTTTATCACCCTACAAAATGTCAGAGTGATATCAGTAATATTTTCAGAGATAAACAGTAGAATGCTGATTAAATATTTCACACAGACGCCATGTTGGATTGGTGAGACGTAATGAAATTTGAAGGGTACGGTCGAGATCGGCCAACATAGTACTATGACCTTACCGAATTTCATTGAAATCTCTCCAGTCGTTTAGAGGTTATTAGTGAAGACACACACATACACACACACGGAGAAAAGGTGATCTCATAAGCCTATCCTTTCATAAATGAAAAGAGACAGTTAGTCTGAAAGACTAGACTTTATATCATTTTAAATGCTACAAATGCTGATAAATGCTAGAAAGGCTGGAGGCTTCGAGCGAGCCCGCGATGAAAGGAGGGAGCTGGCTGGATGACGTCACGCTCGCCGTGTCGTTGCCGTCTCGTAACGCCAGAGCTCACCAGTGAACTCAGTACACATGCACCAAGCGGTACTATGACGTCACACACCTCAGTGCATTCTCGGTACATTTCGTGACGTTGCCATAACATAACGACGAAGTCGACTAGATAATATTTTAAAATGATAAAATAAGGTAATAAAATTGTAGTTGGATGGGTTTACCGACAGGACGCACGATGATGGGAAAGTATAAGGAAAGCAGTCTCAGGAATGTGACCTATCTTTGTCTACCCCTTATTAACCCAGCTTCCAACAGGGTCGGGGATGAGATGCGATGAAATCCCACGTGGCTGAAGGTTTCTACGGCCGGATGCCCTTCCTGACGCCAAACTCACGAGAGGAGTTAATGAGAGATGAAATGAATGAAGATAAATGAAAGTTGAATTTCAAGTAGTTCCAACTTTGGCTACCAGATGCCACTGTCAACACTCACCGGCGAACGTTGGAACTTGATAGAGCGTTTCTAAACAAAATAACCTACAAATTTAGCTGCACACTACCAATTGTAGTCGTAGGTTCTTTTCAATGGCATAAATCTTCGGCATGGGCCCGAAGGCTTTAGTTCCCCTCCGAAGCAAGGCAGACTGAATGATTTTATCGCTCTTAAACATCTGACGACTTCAGCTGGGGTTGAACCCACTTTCTTGGGCATAGCAGTTCAGCATGTAATCCACTACGCCACCGAAGCTGGCAGTCTCAGGAATGAGATATTTTAAAAAGAAATATATATACCGTGAGAATGCTAAAATCCATACATTAATATGACGCAATAGCATAATTTTGCGATTGTTGAAGAATTTGGGCATTAGGCGCAGATGACCTCGTAGTTCTGCCCCTTAAAAGAAAAATATGGCGAACAGACGTGGGGGGGGGGGTAAACGCCAGACCCCCCCCCCCCCGAGAGATTTGTTTACTTGAACCGATAATTGTCCCATATATCACCTATTTTACATGACCACCTTCGTTACTCCTGTATGAAAATCCACAGCCTGCTTCCAGTCTCCAACCGGGTCAGGAATGGAATGAATGGAGCTCCAATCTAGGGCCGAGGATATGGACTGTGCCGGCTGCCGAGGCCTGACGCACTCCTCTGGGGCAATGATTAAATGAATGACAGATAAAATGAAATGATAGTGGAGAGTGTTGCTGGAATGAAATTTTGACAGGGAAAACCGGAGTACCTGGAGAAAAACCTGTCTGCCGCCGTTTTGTCCAGCACAGATCTCACATGGAGTGACCGGGATTTGAACCACGGACCCAGCGGTGAGAGGCCGGCGTGCTGCCCCCTAAGCCACGAAGGCTTCGTTACTCCTCTATATAAATGTTAAATGTGATCACGTTCGTCACTTGGTAAATGTCCTGCACTCTACTCGCTGCGTTACTCCTCCTTCAGCGTTGGAGTTAGCCATGGATCAGTATTTCTGTTGAAGTGTCCGATCGGTAACTTTTATCACGTTGCCTTAATTGTGTGTGTGTCCGTTTCGTTATAGTACATTATGCAACGAGCCTATAATGGCATTAATTAAGACACGAGTATGTTTATAAAACGGGCGTATGCGAGTTTTATAATTTCCATACGACGATAATTATTATAACTATTTTATGTTCGAACATAAATATTCATAAATATCTGTCGATATTTCGCCAGTTTTATGTACTGAACAGGGCGCATGAGACGCAGAGAATGCCTTGTATTTGACCATGGCCTCCTCGATTACCCTACCTTGACACTATGCCAGGCAGTGGAATTTAAATCAGAAGGCCGTGGAACTCAGCGCATGTAATTATCTATTTGGTCAAAGAACTGTTTCTTGAGCTCTGATTGGTGGGAGAAACTGTTTCATAATGAAAAATAGTTTTATAATGAGCCTCATTATGATACAGTTTTCTGACAGATAATGTTTACATTTCGACATCGTCAAACATAAAAGATAATTTGATACATAAGGAGTTTCTGCAATTTAATCCTATCAATGATGCAGATAAAGCCATTAGGATAGGTACATTTTGAGAGGCAATAATAATGGCGGCAAGAACACGGAGAGAAAAACATAATACCAATATTATAAGCAATCACGTATAGACATGTTGATACCACTGCATCATTTCAGTTTTAATATTTAGATAAGTTACTGTTTTCCATATTTAAAAATATTCTTTTTTTTTTTTGTAATTTTTTTATTGTGCTGAAAATATAATGAAGCCCAAAATAGATTTCATCCAAAGAGAATTATTATTTAATTATTGTTCTTTATGAATAGTAATCGAAAATAATTACCAGCCTTACAGTAGTCGCATATGATGTGTAACATGTGATATGTTATCCCTTGTTAACAGTGAAATCTGTTGGTCATTGAAATAACTACTTGTAAAACTCCAGTGCTGGTTTTCAGCAAATATGATATAATGAATATTGTCACACCAAAGAACGACAACTTGAAGATGATTTATTGTAGGAATATCTTTAATGGGGCCTCCAAACCTTGAAGTAAACCGTATGCTATATAGATTCCGCATAGCCACATGGCCGACAGTACGTCGTGGTACCAATCACCGCCAAAGCACGCTCATTGTTTCCTCTTACACTTTTCCGTTACATCATTTCCGTTTCATCATTTCCGTTACATCATTTCCGTTACATCATTTCCGTTTCATTTCCGAAATCACTCCCACAAAATTATCCAGCAACCGAGTGGAAAGATGTTACACATCAATATTTTAATAATGTATAATTATGATGATGACTGTCGTGTAGGCCTACACAATTACCCTTCCCCCCCAGGGGCTCACATCTAGTGGGACGTGGGTTGGCGACCACGGGGCCCCAGCTGAGTCCGGCATTGCTTCCACTTACTTGTGCCGGGCTCTCCTCCGTCTTCTTTCCTGTCGACCTCACTTGGTCAACTCTTGTTCTCTTCAGACCCGATGGTATTAGGGCATCCGAAGCCTAGGGAGTCTCTTCCTTTCCCGCCTTAATTGGCCCTTGTCTCATCTTTTCTGATACCGTCCTTCTGCAAGGGGTCAGCCTTCTTTTTCATTTCATGTTATCTCCTGCCTTCTGTTCAAGGCCCTCAAGGAGGCAGGGTGTATGTAGCCCCACCACTTCTGGTGCACCCTACATATTGCTACACCCTCAGGGGCTCACGGCTGGTGAGTTCGGGAGTTGGCGACCCCGAGGGATTCCTGAGCTGGGTCCGGTTTTCCCCCTTTCATCCATTACCTCTGGGGCAGACCCTCTCCTCTTTCACTTTCCTATCTGCCTTTCATGGCTCTCCTTTCTTCCAAGTCCCTCAACCCACATTCTTCGAGGGTTGAGGGCATTTCTTTTCCTCCTGTCATTTATTTGCCTTATTCTCCTATTGTTTTCCATTTCTTCTTCTAGTATATAAGTTAGTAGTTAGTTTTAGTTATAGTTTACATTTCACTATCACCCAAACCATTAGGGGCCGATAACCTAGATGTTATGCCCCTTAAAACAACAATTACCATTATCATCATCGTCATCATCATCATCATCATCATCATCATCATCATCATCATCATCAATTACCATTCTACAATACGCCACTGTTTATACTGTGCCCATCAAAGAATGAATACGGCATACCATCCGGCCTAATGTGTTTTCCTTAGAGTAAGTTCAACACTGTGATGAGTTGTACTGAATGTTTTCTGGTTGACGGCGAGTGGCAGGCACAGCAAACATTGAGCGCAGTCGTCTTGAGAAAAAGGAAGACAAGAACACGGGAGCAGACACAATTCCATCCCTCACAGTCAGCTGTATTTTCAATGTGGAAACAAACTTACCGTGCTGTCGACATATTATTCCTCGCCCCTGACGTAATTGGTTCTATCGGTTTTGACAAACTACCCCTCAGGGGATTGTGTCTCCCCCTGCCAAGACCTCCCCTCGGATCCAAGGAAATCACATCTCCGGAGCATTTAATGGGGTATTTATAGCAACTTTATCCTCTTACTAGACTCCATTGTTTCTTGGCATATCTCATCGAGAATATTCCATACAATGCAAGGTAACAATACTCTTTTGTTGCACACTCCCACCCTGTGGTGTAGCCAGGCGTGTTAAGGAGTGCCCCACAACTGTAAGTGGGAGTTCTAGTTCAGAGATAGACATTTCAAATCTTCAGTCTGGCAATAGCCTTCCTGAGTTATTATTATTATACAGTGAAACCTCTATTAAGAGACCAGTGACGGTTCCATGGAAAACTGGTCTGTTAGAGGGGAAGTCTCGTAATAGGGGTAGGCATTAAAAATAATGTTATACTGCATTATTAATAAAGTACAGTTGGAACACATAGTTGATTACAATTTATCTGCATTGGTTCACATTTAGTTCCAATTAATTACAATTAGTTATTTTCTGAGTTCTGTCATTTTAAAAAGTCACGAATTGATCTGTGTTTCAGATTAGTACATCTTTTTTAACAATTTCACTTTCTAGAATATCTCTGAGTGTGTTCGAAACTCAATTAATTTGTTCTGGGTTCGAACAATCTTCTAGGAGAGCCGTTTTTTTTAAATTTGCTATACGTTACATAACACTTTTTCTAATGATATTGTATGCTGATGCATTTCTGTGCCAACAGAACCATTGTTTACATCATCACATGAAGTGGTCTTTTGAAAGAGGTCAGACTGAGAAAATGCCTGGTCTTTGGTCGGGGAGAGGGGTAGCCCTTAAATAGGGGTAACAAATACATTGACCTTATGAGGTTTTAAATCGGTTCCAAGAAAAATCGGTCTTTAAGAGGGGTGGTCTTTTAATAGGGGTGGTCTTTTAGAGAGGTATCACTGTATATTATAATATTAATTTGCAAATGGGGGTAATTTCCCGGTGACCAATTGTACAAATACAGAAAATTACCAACAATAGCATCAAACACAATGTACATAATTCACAATTTAGGAACTATACAGTAGTAATTACATCGTAGTATTTACACAAAATTTCAATCTTCTCTTAAACACATCAATATCTTTGGGGAAAGGCTCTGAGACTGGAGCAGGCAATGAGTTCCAATTATCAATACCATGGTTAATGAAATAATATTTCCATTAATTTGTACGCTGTGGTTGGCCCTTAACTTTATGCGGATGATCTGCCCCCTGCTCAGGTAGGTGGGACTTCCCAGACGTTTTCTTAGTTCTCCCCATGCTGGCCGATTAGTGTAAGTGTTAAACATAGCGTATAGTCTGGATTTCATTCTTCTATCTTCCAGAGATTCCCACCCTAGTGTTTCTATCATTCGAGTTACACTACCTTTAGGATCTAGCTGACGGGTCACGAAGCGGCTAAATGTAAAATGGAAATTATTAATATGATTATTATTATTATATTATAATAATTATTATTATTATCTTCTTTATTTACTCAACTTACAGTCGGTAACATGACTCATATCGGTACATTACGTACAAAACAAGTAGTTCCGTGAAGAACTATACAGCCTATTTTCATATATCCTACTTATGTTAATTGCCACTATCAACATACACAATTTCTGTTTCATTGCTGTAATAGATTCGTAGATATTGAGAACCGACTAAATATTTCGGATGGTCGCCATGTTTGATTTTATATATGTAGGTCCTAGAGTTATGTACTGTTACATGCAGATTATTGTGAACGTGTAGTATTCAAACTTCAATCGCATAATTAGGACACAAGAAAAACAAGGTGATTTTAAAATTTTGCACAGCTGCCATCTTGAGGTTATGGAAACAATTGAAATAAATTAGATGCCAGTGGATTAAAATTCGTATAAGGATTTACTGTACCAAGTTTCACTGCACGCGGCTGGTTAAATTGCGAGAAACGTCCATGTGAATATTTATAATTCGCGTCACCGCCATGTTGGATTTGTGATCACCAGGTTATTTAAAGTCATATAGGTGAACTTAAGTTCATAGCCCCTATGAACATTAAAAAATGCAGTTTGATTGCTAAAATAGATTCTTAGATATTCAGTATCGTCTAAATATTTCGGATGGTCGCCATGTTGGATTGTTAAATGTATAGGCCATAGAGTCATGTACCATTAAAGGAAAATTATTGCGTAGGTTCATTATTCAAACTTTCACTTCGATCGCATGACTACATCACAAGAAATAAAAACTTAATTTTAAAATTCGCACTGCCGCCATCTTGAGGTTATGTAAACAATTGAACTAAATTAGATACCAGTGGATTACAATGTGTATAAATATTTCCTGTACCAGGTTTCAGTGCGCTTGGAACATTAAATCGCGAGAAAGGTCTATTTAAAATTTTCAAATTCGCTTGGCCGCCATGTTCGTTTTGTAGTTAACCGGTTTTTGAAAGTCTTATAGATGGACTTCCAGTAGTGCCCTTTATCTCCGTACAAAATTTTAGGGAGATACCGCTAATAGTTTCAGAGATATAGAATGCCGGTGAAATATTTCGCACATCCGCCATCTTGTGATTATGTGAACAATTGAACGAAGTTAGATGTCGGTGCTTTACAATGTATATAAACATATACTGTACCAAGTTTCATTGCGTTTGGTTGGTCAAATCGCGAGAAACGTCTAATTAAAAGTCGCAAATTCGCTTGGCCTCCATGTTGGTTTTGTAGTTACCAGGTTTTCAAAAGTCACATAAGTGAACTTATAGTATTTCCCTCTATCACATTGGAAAATGTCAGGGTAATATCGGTAATAGTTTCGGAGATATTGAATGCAGGTGAAATATTTCGCACAGCCGCCATGTTGGATTGGTGAGTCGTAACAAAATTTGAAGGGCACGGTCGAGGTCGCCGGGAATAGTGCTATGAACTTTCCGAGTTTCATTGAAATCACTCCTACCGTTTAGATTTTATTAGGGGGGGACACACACACGAATCACACACACACACACACGCACACACACACGGACAAAAGGTGATCTCATAAGCCTATTTTTTCAAAATTGAAAATAGGCTAAAAATGAGTAATGTAACACTTAAGCCTATAGCATACATTTTCGAACTATACGGTATAACATAGAAGTTTGACAGTTAATTTTCTTTTCTCTTCTTATCTTCCACGTCTCTTTTTCACAAGAGGGTCCAAAGAAAAATCCTAATGTGCAATCAAAAAACTCTAACGATGCTGCAGGTTTTCCGAATTGCAGCCTTTTGTGCAATAGTGTGGGTGAATATGGGAAGATTTAGTGTGGCTAGATTTACTGAAAAGGATTTAGGTGTCAGGCCAGTGGGGGAAAGGAGGACAGGAAGAATCATCACATTTTTTTGTCTCCAGATTCTAGCAACCTCCATAGATAGAGGAGTATATTTATCAATTTTCTCTCTGTATTTATGGTGGATATTATGGTCATTATTATTATTATTATTATTATTATTATTATTATTATTATTATTATTATTATTATTATTATTATTATTATTATTATTATTCCAATCAGTGGAGCGCAATAGAACTTATTTAGCTGATGATGTTGCATTTTTCTTCTCCCAAAATCTCTGAGAATCTTCTACCGTTCTTTATTGGTCCTGGCAGTCATTGTATCATCAAAATTATGGCTGCTGATTAGTATTCTGAACTGGAGTCACTCTTGTATAATTTCCTCGGTGATGTCAATTTCTTGAAGGTCTTTTTTTTTTATTTCACTAAGCCAGTTGTTCTTGACTTTCATTGAGAGAGCAAGGTTGAGAATCCTTTTGGTCATTGTTCATTCTGAGAATATCGCTGTAGAATTTCAATCGCCTTTTCCCGAAGGTGTCAGTGATCTTTACAACATGCTGATAAGGCTCCTGAGAGTTCCGTTCCATCCAGATTCCTTCGGAGCAGCCTGGACAAAGGATTTTCCTAAATACTTTCCCCTCATGTTTCTCTACGTATTTAATAAGAGTTCTGCCTCCTAAGATGAAGAGTTTTGAGATGGTGCTTACGGTTTGATTCCTGTGTTATAATGTCTTAATTTTTCGTTCTTGGATTTTGGTATTTTGTAAAACTAATATCGTATGGCCTCGGGTGCCGGGTGCAAGCTTTGTTATTTGACACCCAGGGGGTAGTTTGCATGTCGAATTTTGATGTCCCTTGAAGCACTATGAAAGTCAGGTTAGATATCTAAGCTCCTTGAACATTATAGCACTTTCTAGTAGAGAAATGAGGAACTTTGTGTTGGCGGAAACTCCCGATATTAATTTTGCCATTATGAACACGGCTTACTGAATTCAAATTGGTTCTTTGACATGCCAATATCGTATGACCTACGTGTCGTAATTTTTGCCGTCTTTCAAAAATCACTTACCATGGCCAGGTGTGAACCAGCAAGCTTGGGGATAGTAGACCGACACGTTAATCACTCACCCACCGTGGCAAGCTACCTGTTTCAGGTGATTCTATAGGCATCCTCTAATCCCTCTTTGTTTGCCTTGCGATGCAATCCTGTTGGCTGAATTACTTCACCTAAGTCCCTACTTGAATGTATTAATTTATTATTATTCATTAAAAGCCTCCTCATGAAAATAATAGTGTTAACAGTAATCTGGTATAGTACTTATAAACTGGGGCAGATGATCTCGTAGTTCCGCCCCTTAAAACAACAATAACTAACTAACTATAACTAACTAAACTGCTACCATCTTGCAAACAAAACCGGAATTGTGGGCGACTTGTGTCTAAGATTGAACTTCGTCCTTAGTCACCAAATGCCCCATGAGAAGTTTCAAGTGAGGTTACATAGATGACTCGATGAACCATGTAAAAATCCAACGTTCCTGGCCGGAAACCGAACACAGGTATAGGGAACATCAGGTGGACCCTCAACCATTCACCGATGAAACTTATGAGTTGGAAAGAAAATGACCTGGAGCAGTGTTTATCCACCACTTACTCAAAGATCGCTTAAGGGCAGAAATTTCAGATTGTTGTAAAAAATTACTTTAATTTTTTTTTGTCTGAAATTTGTTTCTGAAACACTATTGCAAATTGTGAAATTATAAACATAATTTCAATAACATACAGAAACTGAATTTCATTTTTTTATTCAGATTTTGATGTCCATAGCAATACAGAAAATTATGCTCAAAATTGCTCACGATAGCATCGCTTCAGGTACGTACCAATTAATTAATAAATGCATATTAAAAGGCTAAAATGCATATTATGTATGAATTACAACTTAAAACTGTTCAGAAAACAATTGTTTCTTTCAATAGTCATTTCTTATTTGAGTTTAGCTTGATATACACAAAAGCATCACTCGATTTCTCCGATGAAAAAGATTCTATCAGTGACATAATGAATGCCCTCTTGTTCATTTCGAGCCCTAAGACGAGTGACATATTTCAACAGTTCCACCAGTTGAGACTTAGAGCATCATTGGTATTTAAAAATGTCAACTGAATTTTTTTAAATGCGTAATGTACATTTAAGTTAATGCATTACATTTGAAATAAACCAATTTCACAAAGTAACACCTAAATTAACAAAAACTTCAAACGCAGCAACTAATCAGGATATACAAAAAAACTTTTAAAATTCACAACTATTTTGAGACTCTCGTTTCTTGTTGAAACTGATTAGCCTCTGAAAGGTATAAAAGATACATAATGCTCAGCAAGTATGGCTGTTTACATTAATAATAGCTTCGGAAGAGCTTATGTGCAGTCCAAACCCCTGATAGGTCAGCAACGTTTCTGCTTAGGTGTGCAGCGGGACGATCGAATCTAAAGATGAAAACTTCGAGTGATAAAATCGATAGTTTTCACACGTTGGGTTATAGTCTCGCAACATACCTGAAGCTTAGAATTTGCCAACACATTAGGGGGTTAAATGCCTATCTGCTCTTTCTAAGCGCTTAATACTGTAGGCAGCCCAACCTACCGAGCTGTATGCCTACTGTTAGAGGTAGGAATTGGGGAGGAAGCAGCCGTAGCTTTAAGTTAGGTACTACCCCGGTATTTGCCTGGAGTAGAAGTGGTAAACCTCGGGAAAAAACTTCCAGGATGACTGGGGTAGGAATTCAACCCGGCTCATATGAGTTTTGCCTCACGAGGCTGAGTACACCCCGTTCCAACACTCAGACCAGAATTAAATTCCTTGGCAGAGCCGATAATCGAACCCAGGCCTCCACAGTGACAGCCAAGAATCCTAGTCACTACGCCACAAGGCGGAGCACAATCATAGAATTTAGAATTCCGAATTTAGGATACCCTCTCTTCTGAATCTCGGATAGCTAGAGATCGGGGTTAGGGTATTGTTCATTGCAACCATCACCTGATACAGTGATTCCCTAATAGCCTGATACAAAATTCCTACACAGTAAGATTGATAAATCGCAACATGAATTTTATGACGAACTAAAGAGCCTACTTTTCTTAAAATGTAAGATTCATTACAAAGATTAATCTTGCTTACAGTATATGTGAGAAATGAAATGTTACATTGGATCTATCAGCACGCGTAAAATCATGTTGGCAACAATGACATGTAGGCTATGTGTTGCTCAGAATTAATATGAAATTTGTCCCAAGTTTGTATGATTTTTTTATTAGTATAGAAGTTACAAGTATTTAAATATTGGACCTATCAGCAGGCTCAGATTCATATTGTCTACACTGCCATGTACAGAATGGGCTCCTGAAAATAATCTGTAATGTTGTTATCTCTGTGTTTGTCAATTGTGGAACAGCTCACATGCATAACGTCTGGGATATCCATCATAGACCTCAAATTTCGATTGTTAATTTTCAGCAGTTGGTAGCACAAATGTCATTCTAAAATATGGAGGTAAAATATTCAGATATAGATCTCTACTCATTCCAAATTTGGTTGTGACAGCTGCAGTTATTTAGGAGTTGATATGGGGACAGTAGGACAGACAGACGGACGGACAGACACACATTTGCCTGGATCGATCTAATAAATCTACTTTTCCTCATTTTAGGCCTATTTTCATTTATGAAAAAAAAACTCTTATGAGATCATTTTTGTACGTGTGTGTGTGTGTGTGCGCGCGTCCCTCTAATAAAATCTAAACGGCTGGAGCGATATCATAGAGGCACGGTAAGGGCATAGTACCATTTCGTCTGACCCCGTCCGTGCCCTTCAAATTTACGTCGCACCAATCTAACATGGCGGCTGTGCAAAATATTTCACCAGCATTCTATATCTCCGAAACTACTACTCATATCACCCTGAAATTTTGTACGGTGATGAAGGGCACTACTAGACGTTCACCTATGTGACTTTCAGAAAGCTGTTAAATACAATATGAACATGGCGACTAAGCAAAGTCGAAGCATTTAAATAGACTTTTGCCGCAATTTAACAATCCGAGCACAGGGAAACATGGTACAGCAAATGTATATACACATTACAATGCACTGAAATTTAATTTAGTTCAATTGATTACATAACCTCAAGATGGCGGCTTTACGAAATTTTAAATTTAAGTTGTTGTTTCTTGTGGCCTCATCATGTGACCAAAGTCAAAGTTTGAATAATGAACCTACGGAGTAAACCACATCTAATAGTACATAACTCTATGGCCTACATCGAAATAAATCGAACGTGGCAACTATCCGAGATATTTAGACGGTTCTCAATATCTACTAATCTATGACTGATCTATCAGACTGAAATTTTGTGTGTTGATAAAGGCTATGAACATAGGTTCACCTATGGGACATTCAATAACCTGGTGATCACCAATCCAACATGGAGGCGACGAGAAATTTAAATATTTAAATGGACGTTTCTCGCGATTTAACCACCCGGGCGCAGTAAAACTTGGTACGCTAAATGCTTACACAAATTTTAATCCAGTGACATCTAATTTATATCAATTATTTTTATAACCTCAAGATGGCGGCTGTGCGAAATTTTAAAATCTCGTTTCTATTTCTTGTGACCTAATCATCCGATTGAAATTTGAATAATAAACCTACGCAATAATCTTCATCTCATAGTACATAACTTTATGGCCTGCATATAAAAATACAACATGGCGACCATCCAAAATATTTATACGGTTCTCAATATCTACGAATTCATTACGGCAATCAAACTGAAACTTTGTATGTTGATAGAGGCCAGTAACTTAAGTAGGATATATGAAAATAGGCTATTTAGTTCCTCACGGAACTACGTGTTAATAAATGTGAAAAGTAGGCTAAAAAATACGTCATAGAGCCTACAAATAATTTACTTCGTACTAAATGTTATAAGAATAACAAAATACTAATAATAGTTATTAATTATACCCAATGGGCACAATTTGTGTTGACCGACAGAAGCGCTTTCTAGGCAACAATAAAAATGGCTTCTATCGCTTCAATGATGAATTATGTAATATCTTTATCTCATTCTATTTGATACATAATGCTTGTCCTAGACTTTAACTAAATTTTATAGTTTAGGATACCTCTCCAGTACCCTTATGTTTGTTTCTTTGTTGAGTTTCCCATCTGTCGCTTTCGTATCCCACATTCTCCTGAAAACATTAACAAGTTTTGCTAAGTTACCTGGCTTCCTCCATTCCCTATTTAGTAATTTTATATTGAGGCCGATAACCAAGATCATTGGTCCAGTAAAACTACAATCATCATCATCATGAGTAATTTTATTTAAGTGTGATATTCATTTTCAGTTTCTATTCTGTTTATATCTCCCTTGTCTACAGACCATGTTCTTATTATTTTGGTTTCATTGCATTTCCTGATCAGGTGTGCTGTACCCTTAACCTTCCCATAAAACAGGCAAAGGTCCTCTTTTCCTACTTCTCTCAATGCTTTGTTCTTGTACACCCCCATTAACAACCAATTTATCCCTCTCATTTCTCGTTTCGTTATACCTTCAGGCTTTATACCCATAAATTGCATTATTTCACACAACTTTGTTAAGGTTCTCCTGTTGCTACACTCTGCTCTGAGTACCTGCAACTCTATGTCCTTTACCCTTGTTTTGTCACTGCTTTTGCTTAATGGTTAAGTAATTAAATTTACAAAGGACACCAGTCAATACTTTACTAGTAATAATGGTTATTGTTGTAACATGGGGTCTTCGTCAGCATGGATCATTTGCTCTAACTTACTATACACTAAATAGGGCCTTTTTTTTAGAAAAACATCATAGTAAATAAACGTTAACTTGAAGAATAATGATTTTGAATTTATAATTCTAATAAACATGGACGTCCATCCATAAGTATTTATGAAAGTTGTTATTCATGTATTGAACTCAAAAACGACAATTTGTATGAATATATTATTAGATAATCTGTACTGAAAATGTTATTACTTAAATATTATATCTTGAATTCCATGTAATGTCAACTGGTCGTGAAGTAGTCTTGGTTTCAAGTCAATCAAATCAGTTATTTATAAAGTCTATAATTCAAATAAAACATAACCTATTTAGTGCATAGTAAGTTATAGAAAACCAATCCGTGCTAACGAAGACCCAATTGAAGGATTGAAAACATGTTACAACAATATATAAAAGACGACTAACTTTCTATGGATACTTGAGAAGAATGGGACCGGAACGCCTAGCAAATAAAATCCTCATCTTTCAGGAAAGGAGAAAGACTCAAGTACCATGGTTGGAAGAAGTTTATCAGGATCTTTAAAAATGTGGCATTGAGGAGGAAGATATTGCAAACAGAAAAGTGTTCAGAAGGAAAATAGCGGAGGGTAGAGAAACCCAAGAGAACTCGAAGGGGGTTCTTGGACGAGGAACGATCAAGAGTGAGCCAACGAATGAAATAGTATTGGCGTAACAGGAAAGAACATAAACAGTCAAGGAAGTTGTGTAATCGTAACCCATAGGAGGTTTAAACGATCCTAAATAAATAAATAAATAAATAAATAAATAATCTAATATATAAAAGTGAAAGTCTGTATGTATGTATGTATGTATGTATGTATGTATGTATGTATATATGTTGGTTCCGTATACAAATCTACACCGTTCCACCAATCTCAACCATATTTTGCCTACACATAGTTTAGGACCCAGAAGGAACCACTGGCTACATGAATTTTCGATAGTCTTTCTCATTCTTCTGATTTCGGCCCTTTTTCACTCTTAAACAGGCTAATCAAATCATAAAATATACTCATGAAGGAATGGCAAGGCAGATAGTTTCCATGGCAACATAGCTCAAGTCCAGACACGGCCGACTTGATGCCAATTGCGCTCAGCACTACCGGTATAGAAAATGAGGATCTTTACTTGAAATCCCGTTAGTTACTCAACTGCTCACACAGCACTGTCAACCGAGTTTAGCATAACAAAGACTTGACACTATCTTCTTTCTACTATATATTTTTCAAATACCACTCACTCACTCACTCACTCATTCATTTATTCATCACGAAATCTCAGAAACCACCGAACGGATTGGAATGAAATCTGGTATGCAGCTTCCTCAAGGGCCGCAAATGCCCACTAAGAGAGAAAGTTTGGCTATTCAGGTTCTAAAGGGGTGTTAAGGGGGTAGACCTGCATTTAATTGAATAGCAATATCTCCCGATTGGTTTCATGGGGGGATGTGATACTCGGCATAAAAACTCATCATTAAAAATAAGAAGACATGTGTCTGAGGGTTTTTCGATGTGGTGTATATTATGAGGTGAAAGGGGTGAAAAGTGGGGATTAAAAGATTCTTAACGGAGCGTGTGTCTCTTAAACGACATAGGCGAGGAGTTTAAAACACAGCGAAAAAAAATCAACATAAAAAAGAAGTAAATATGTGTGTGACAGTTTTTTCATAAATCCAATTTAAGGGGCCCATGGGGAGAGATGAAATTCTGGGGGGGGGGGGGGACAGGAAATAAAGTGTCCTAACTGATTGACTGACTGGCTCACTCATCAAAATCAGGGGGAAAAGACTGCTTTAAAGTAAGTAAATAGCTGTTCGACAGTTTTTTTTTCATAAATCAAATTTAAGGGGTTCATGGGGAGGGGTGAAATTCTGAAAAAAGAAAATTGAAAGAAAATGTCCAGACTCACTCACTTACTCACTCACTCATCATCGCCTAGCCAAAATTATTGAAGTTAGAAACATGACAGTTTGGGGATATGTTCATTGTATGTCAAAACCGTCTACTAAGGGAGGATTTTCGGATATTCAGGTTCTAAAGGGGTCTTAAGGAGATTAAACCTGCATTTCATTGAATAACAATATCTCCCGATGGGTTTCATTGGGGGATGTGATACACGGCATATAAACTTATCATTAAAAAGTAACAAGACACGTGTCTGAGGGTTTTTCGATGTGTTTATGAGTTTAAAGGGGTGAAAAGTGGGGATTGAAAGATTCCTAACGGAGCGTGTATCTCTTAAACGACATAGGCGAGGAGTTTGAAACTCAGCGGAAAAAAAATCAGCATAAAAATAAGTAAATATGTGTTTGACCGCTTTTCCATAAATCCAATTTAAGGGGCCCATGGGGAGGGGTGAAATTCGGGGGGGGGGGGGGGGACAGGAAAGAAAGTGTCCTAACTGACTGACTGACTCACTCATCAAACTCAGGGGGAAAAAACTGCTTTAAAGTAAGTAAATAGCTTTTCGACAGTTTGTTTTTCAATAAAATTGAAGGGGTTCATCGGGAGGGGTGAAATTCTGAAGAAAAAAGAAATTGAAAGGAAATGTCCTGACTCATTTACTCACTCATCATCGCCCAGCCAAAAATATTGAAGTTGGAAACATGACATTTCGGGGATATGTTCGTTGTATGTCAAAACCGTACACTAAGGGAGGTTTTTTGGATATTCGGGTTCTAAAGGGGTCTTAAGGGGGTTAAACCTGCATTTCATTGAATATCAATATCTCACGAGTGGTTTCATTTGTGGATGTGATACTCGGCATATAAACTAATCATTAAAAATACGCAGACATGTGTCGAAGCGTTTTTCGATGTGGTGTATTATTATGAGGTGAAAGGGCTAAAAAGTGGGGGTTGAAGGATTCCTAATGGAGCGTGTAGGCCTATCTCTTAAACGACATAGGCGAGAAATTTGAAACTCAGCGGGAAAAAATCAGCTTGAAAAGTAAGTAAATCAGTTTTCGACTGGTTTTTTTTTCATAAATTAATTTAAGGGGCCAATGGGGTGGGGTGAAATTCTGGGGTAAAAAATGAGAGAAAGTGTCCTAACCGACTGACTCAGGGGAAAAAGACAGCTTAAGAAATAAGTTAATAGGTGTTCAAGCGGTTTTTAATCAATCCAATTTAAGGGGCCCATTGGGAGGGGTGAAATTCTGGTAAAATAAATGAAAGAAAATGACCTGTCTGACTCACTCACTCATCACGCCCAGCGAAAACTATTAAAGTTAGAAACATAAAATTTTGGGAATATGTTCGCTGTATGTCGAAAACGTTAACTAAGGAATGATTTTTGTTTATTCGGGTTTTAGAGACGTGTCAAGGGGGTAAACGTGCATTTCATTGAATAAGGATATCTCATGAGTTGTTTCTTTGGGGATGTGATATTCGGTACATAAACTAATCATTAAAAATAATCATTAAAAATTATCAGACATATGTCTAAGGGTTTATCGATGTGGTGTGTATTATGAGGTGAAAGGGGTGAAAATTGGGGGTTGAGGGATTCTTGACGGAGCGTGTATCTCTGAAACGACATAGGCGTGAAGTTTTAAATTCGGTGGGATAAAACAGCTTAAAATACAAGTAAATAGGTGTTCGAACGTTTTTTCATAAATCCAATTTAAGGGGCCCTTGGAGAGGGGTGAAATTATGGGGGAAAAAACAGGAAAGAAAGTGTCCTAACTGATTGACTACTTACTCACTCATCAAACTCAGGGGGAAAACAGCTTTAAATAAGTAAATAGGTGTTTGACCGTTTGTTTCATAAATCCAATTTAAGGGGTTCATGGGGACGGGTGAAATTATCAAAAATAAATGAAAGAAAATATCCTGACTGACTCACTCACTCACCATCGCCCAACCAAAATTATTGTAGTTAGAAACATGAAATTTTGGGGATATGTTCGTTGTATGTCGAAAACGTCCACTAAGGAAAGAGTTTTGGATATTCAGGTTCTAAAGAGGTGTTAAGGGGGTAAACGTGCTTTCCATTGAATAACAATATCTCACGAGTGGTTTCATTTGGGGATGTGATACTTGGCACATATACTAATCATTAAAAATAAGCTGACACATGCCTAATGGTTTTTCGGTGTAGTGTATATTATGAGGTGAAAGGGATGAAAAGTGGGGTTTGAAAGATTCCTAACTGAGCGTGTATCTCTTAAACGACATAGGGAGGAGTCTGAAACTCGGAGGAAATCTATCAGCTTAAAAATAAATAAATAAATAAATAAATGAATAAATAAATAAAATAAATAGGTGTTCGACCGTGTTTTCATAAATGCAATTTAATGGGCATATGGGGAGGGGTGAACTTCTGGAAGAAAAACGTCCACTAAGGAAGGATTTTTGTATGTTTGCTCTCATCGACCAACCAAAACTATTAAAGTTAGAAGAATGATATTTTAGGGATATGTTTGTTTGTTGTGTGTCGAAAACGTCTACTAAGGAGGGATTTTTGGGTATTCAGGTTCTAAAGGGGTGTTAACGGGGTTAAACCTGCATTTCATTGAAAACAATATGATACGACTATGACGCGAGCGAAGCGAGGCTAAAATTGAGATGGTGTGTGTCTGTGTATTACTCAATCTCGCAAGTACCACTGGTCCGATTTACGTGAATTTTACATGGAAGTAGCTGATTTACCTGGTTAACATATAGGTTACTTTTGATTTCAATACTTTGCACTATTTAAAATGGCGACCATTTTAGTGACGTCACTACACCCTTTGGTTTCAAACTTTCATATTTCCATTTCAAATAAAAAGAGAACGCTAAGAAATAGCAAACTTTTGATGGCATATGCGAGGTTTAAAATTACATTTTCTATCCGAAAGGTATCTGCAACTGTTAGCGAGTAAAACCTAAATGTGTGCTATAAAACACGGTCAACGCCGAGCGGTGTAGTTGGACAAAATGTTCCATCCTTAATCTCCCTCTGCGCAGCACCTCGCCTATCCCCTGTTTTAACTGTCACCTTCACATTTTAATTTATTTATGACGCGTAGCGAAGCACGGGTACTTCAGCTAGTAATATAATATTAGTTAGTCAGACCATCAATTCTCTACGCAGCTGAGCGCCTGTTTCTAACTAAGAAGACCCCCTAAGGGCGCCTCGAGGAAGACAAAAGGAAATTCTTGCGGAAAATAGTGGAACCAAGGATCTTTCCAGATTGAAGACGATGGTACAAACCAAATTGCGAACTCCTCAAACACCAGGAAAACCTCATCGATGCCATCAGAAGGAGACGCCTGGCTTTCTACGGCCACCTGTACAGAATGGACCCCCGCAGGCTGTCTTATAAGATCTTCAAGGTAACCAAGAAGGGTAAAGCCACTGTGTCCTTGTGGATCAAACAAATTGAGAAGGATCTTGCTGAACTTAATATCCAGCAAGACACAATAAATGACAGGAGTCGCTACCGTCTGACAGTTGAAACCAGACCTTTCCTCACATTCATTACAGAAGTTCACCACAACGCGTCCAGGAAATGGTCCGAGGAACGTAAGATAGAGTTCAGCAAGAAAATAAATGATTACAGGTACAATAGAAAGGCTCAAAATTTCGACAAAAAAGAATACCAGAAGTGGCAGACAACAACTAAAGCATAAGCACCGTGATCCATAGGTGGCCCAAACGACCAAATAATAAATATAACATTATATTATTAACAGATTCCTTAGTAAATTTAATTAATACAGAGTTAATAAGAATATTAAACACATTGAAAATTATGGCTACTGCTTTTGCTTCATACTTTAATAGTAAATTATGCAACGAGCCTATAATGGCAATATTTAAGACACGAGTATGTTTATAATGAACTCTTTGTCCTAGTTAACCACCCATGAGATAATTTTGAGATCTCGTTTTTTCCGGCAGAGTTTAATTTTGTGTCAAACGGGGTCTAGAACCTCAACCATTTTCTTAAATACTTATGTTCTTGGCTTGAAGTTCTATAGTTTCCATACGAGTGTCTTAATTACCATTATAGGCGAGTTGCATACGACTGTTATTGTTCGACGATAATTATAACTATTTTATGTTCGAACATACATATTCATAAATATCTGTCGAGATTTCACCAGTTTTATGTACTGAACAGAGCGCATGGGACGCAGAGAATACCTTGTATTTGGTCATGGCCTCCTGGAATACCTCACTATGACACTCGCCACGCAGTGAAATTTAAAATAGGAGACTGTGGAAGTCAGCGCAGGTGCGATGCTACCCTCACCTAATTGGTTACACAACTGTTTCTTGAGCTCTGATTGGTGGGACAAACTGTATCATAATGAAAACTAGTACTATAATGAGCCTCATTATAATACAGTTTTCTGACATATAATATTTGCATTTCGCCATGGTCGAACATAAAGGTTAAATAACCTAAGCCTATTAATGGCAAACCTGGTTCC
This sequence comes from Meconema thalassinum, assembly GCA_946902985.2. NCBI lineage: Eukaryota > Metazoa > Arthropoda > Insecta > Orthoptera > Tettigoniidae > Meconema > Meconema thalassinum. The sequence goes on from OX336388.2 coordinate 926,709,985, forward strand.
CCCAGCAGTTACAGAGAAGCTAAATGTACATGTATACTGTATTATTACTTTTCGAGGAACTTGGTAAATACATCGTAATATCTGGTATGGGAGGTTACGTTTCGTCAATACGAACGAACCAACTCGGGATTCCATCGTTGTGTAAAGGAGGTAAATATTTGACCGCATTCACCATTCACACGTACTGTTCCTGGCAATAGCAACGATTTCCTATATCCCATATCCTCTGGCAGGACACCTGATCGTCACAACACGGCGTTCATTAATAAAATTTGAATTTTCTGTCCGACAGGCCTCTCAAAATTGGTGATTCTTTAGGGGCCTTGCGACATCGTGGTCATGTAGCCCCGTGTACTTGAGTGTATGTAGGAGTTGTCCGATACCTCGCGTCGCTAAGATGTCTGTGCTAGTTTGTGTATACTTACAATCGATGTAGGATTTGGGTAGGATGCGGCCGTGGCCTTACGTTAGACACCATCCGGGCATTTGCCTGTAGTAGAAGTAGGAAACCACGAAAAACAAATTTCAGGATGGCTGAGGTAGGAATAGAGCCCACCTCTCAGTTTTGCCTCACGAGGATTAGTGTGCCCCATTCCAGCCCTCAAACCAGAATTGAATTTCTTGGCAGAGCCAGGAATTGAACCCAGACCTCCGGGATGATAGCCAAGAATGCTAGGATCTGCACAATGAGACGGACTCTTCAAGGATGGCGTTATCAATATATGGCCATGGACTTGGGGTGTGTTTCGATGTATGGTAAAATCATGGGCCTAGGAATATCATAGAATTTGGTATCTCTACTTAGTATTGAACCCTTCAGAATAGCAGTGTTTTATGCAAGAATCTTAGATCAAGGGGTCGCGTTCAGTTCATAGTGTGGTGTTTACGTCCGCCAAACAACGTGCTTTTCTGAGGCAAGGGTTATAGGATGAAAACTATAATTAAGAAACAAAAGGAGACAAAACGTAAGATAATAACAAGATTTAATAACTAATTTGTGCATAAAAGAATAAAACAAACAATAATAAACAAAATCCTCCCTGAATTTTCCCCCTGACAGGAATATTTATCACTTTGAGGAGTCAGATGGATCTCCCCTTTTCTAATAAAATGTGGATCCAAGTTCCACTATCTTGCATATGAATTTATGTTCGCGTGGTGACTATCTACGGGAAATGAGTACTTGGATGATCATTCGTTCACAACGGGTTAACAGCCACGGTGCTCACGAACAATCATCTCGTAAATCAACTTTTATGGCTAAGGGCATAACATTAATAAAAATCCTTAAATCTAACTCTGACACACATATTACAACTCTACTATTTACAGGCATCTCTCTGAGACCCTTATTAGTGTGGTGACACACTTAACCCAATGAGCTGCCACAATGGCCAGATGCTCAACAACAAGGAAACACAGCGCCGCACGTGACTCACGAGTCACTGACATGTACAATAAACAAAGAATAAACCAACAACAACAAACAATCTGAGTGGTTAAGATTACTGTATATTAACAAAACTGCATGTTAAGGAAACGCTTCGAAGGTAATCGTGTTTCGTAGGCAACTCCCATTTATTTAAACAATTTTACCATTGATCAGTTTCTCACATTTATATTTATTTTCAAGTAATTGGGAGCCAGACATGCACTCCACTTTAATGAGCTTGCTTGCGAAACTCAGCCAGCCCTTGTGACAACAACTCACCCATTCCACAATACCAGTCATGTCCCCCATCCAGTGTATATAAATAGCCGACCCGCTGAACTGTTATCTCAAGGAATCAACAGCCGCTAACATCTCCTCCCACTCAACATATGGTCAGACAATAATCACATATCCATAATTGTCCTCGCAAGGATGCAATATGAATCTGGTACCAAGCTGACAGAAATCAGTCTCTGCTGAAGTTCCCGCTTGTAATACCACAACAATATACTCACAATACACACATCTGGGACTGACATAACGCCTTTCACATGGGTCTGCTGAATTAGAGCTCGCAAACATTTAACACAATATTTAAAACCTACGATAGAGCTGAGTACTCTTCGTCACAAATTACATTGCTCCAAAGGCAATGATCACACTGAATCTGATCAATAATAATTCTCAACAAAATTTAATTACCCTCCAATCTACTATATAATTATCTTAACTCAGTCCTACTTCTGAAACACGACATATCTCCGAGAGACGTTTTTAACCGCACTTCGTAACCTAGGCGAACACGGCCGTTCACATAGATACGTTAGTTAACACAACACAGAGAAAAGAACCTTCCAATAACTACAATTGTGCGAGCTGCTTCCAAACAAAAGTGTGCCAGATCAAAACTAAATATACTACACTAATCACACAAGCAAAGTATTTACAAAAAATATGTCCCATAAACCATAAGTTAATTTAATAAATAATAAAATATTATTTGTACTCATCTCGTGTTGTAGTCACCCGTCAAAGAACATCAGACGCCATTTCCCAACTGGATGCTTCTTTATCTCATAGCAGCCATCTGGACGGACTGTTGAGACTTCCACACTTCCTCTGCATTCATCGATGTCATCCTTGCGCTGATACAAAATTAGGTTATTATACACTTTATGTCTGACTTACTAAATTCGCTTGTTCAGGTACTAAATTCCCTGTCACTGTTCGTTGGCGAATTATCGACGCTACTGTCCCTATAACTATAGTACTATGACTATCTGTCACTGAATTTACCACTTTACAATGAATATCTTGTGTCCTCGACACAAATACAAGTCTATCTCTTCAGACGAACAGAATCAAAGTCCTGTGTTCTCGACACACGGAATAAAAGTCATGTCTCCTAGACACATGGAATGAAAGTCAATGTCTGTAGACGCACAGAATAATAATAGTGTGTCCTCAACACACGGAATAAAAGTCAATGTCTTGGCTCTTCGACACACTTATAAATGAACTGGCCCTTGGGTCTAGATGGAGGGGGATTTTATGTAAAAATTTCTCGAAATAATTGTGATACAGGAATGAAATAGATATCACTGAACTCGTAATATTGCACAGGTCAAGAATATACCCATTAATCCTAGAATCGATCGTAGAGATTTTGTCTAGGCGATTTCCCGCGTGAATGCTAGCCACCGCGTACCCCAGCCGGAGTTGGCGCGCAAGTAGGCATTCTCTTCTCATTGGTTCTCTATTTTCTGTAAATTTGGCGGTTTCTAGTAGATCTTGGCGTCTTGGGAGTGTCTATTTTCTTCATCAGCCATTCACGTTACTGCATCATATTTCTTCTAGGCGCGAATATCACAATGAACATACCAGAACCATGTCTCACCGCGCGTCGCTTCTAAAATTGAGGCAGCCACACCTGTCCTTGTGATACATAGCTAAGCTATTTCTTTTCATAGCTCAAGTACTTAGCCTTTTGATAAACTGATGCAGGTATGTCCCTACTGTCTCCAACAAATGCTTGAAATTTCCTCATCACTGTCTGGCTACTTTCATGATGCTGGTTGAAATATTTATTAATTGAAGAAATAAAAAGTAGAATCATTTAACCAACATAGGGTAAAGGGTTCACAACTCTCCCACTCACAAAATTTCGAACTTAGGAATAAAGTCGACAATTTTACAATACTTCCGTAGGCCAATTTGTTTTATTTCCAGAATCACCCCTTTTTCTTACTTGGTCTAGGCGCTCCTGTCTTCAATGGCATTTACTCGTTTTCATATCCTGCTTGTCTCTTTCCCTTCCAATCTTGCGTGACGCTCGATGCCTGCGGCAACACCTTACTTGCCTCGTTAATGTTTGTCAACAACAAGTCTACTTCCTCGTTCATCACGTGCCGTACTCAACTGCTCCCCGTTGACTTTGTTGATAGTAGGACGTCCGTATATTCAAACAGCGTCATTATTTCGGCGCTACCATGGTTCACTTCGACGATATTTCTTTAGGTTGGCAGCGTTGTAAACTGACATTGTTCCTGTGCTTAATTCTTTCACTCTGTAAGCATTATTTCCAAGGTTTCTTACGATAGAATAGGGTCCTATGAATTTTTCGCAGAACTTACTAAAGATTTTCTTTTCTGGGTCCGATGTAGCAGGTCGTTTTACCAAAACGAGCTGGTTGACTTCAAGATCACCGTGGAACCTCTTATTTCTTACTCGCCGTAATCTGCGGTCTGCTTGTTTCCTCATGTATTCTCTCGTTCGTTCAATTCTCAAGTCTGGTGCTATCATGGGATCTTGTGGACAGTTAATGATGCTTTTCCACGTTCTTACTGGATACTCGTTCTTGTGTAGGACCATAGGGATTTGTCCTGTTGACTCGTGCCTGGTAGAATTCATGCATGTCTCTACGTCCTTAATTTTATCGACCCATTTGTGGTGTTCGTTCGGAATGAAGATTCTTAAATATGCAGTTACAGATTTAATTACTCTCTCGCTTGGATTTGCTTGGGCATGTCGGATACTGCTTAAAACATGTTTTATACCCATGTCTTCCATTCCTTTCTTGAATTCGGCGCTTGTGAAATAACTGCCGTGATCTGATAATATAAACTCTGGTTTTCCAAGGGTTGGAATAACTCTATTACGAATGCGACTGAGTACCTGCTTCGATGTTGTTTTCTGAATAGGGCATAGTACTACGAACTTAGAAAATACATCAATGCACACTAGCAAATGACGGCAACCTCTCCTTCCCTTCGGAATTGGACCAAGACAGTCCACCGCCAGTAGCTCACATGGTTTCTGAGGTAGCAATGGTCTAGGATATTGCCTCAGTAAATAATTATTTGGCTTTGTTCTCTGACATGGGTCACAAGTTGTAATGACGTCACATATAGTTGTTCTCATACGTGGCCATGTAAATGTCTCTCCTATTGTCGCTTCGCACTTGTCTAAGCCCACGTGACCGTAACTTTCGTGCGTATGCCATGTCAATCCTCGTTGTAACGATGCAGGTACTAATATGCGTAACTTGGTGTGGTCATTATCTACCCATTTGTGCAGCAAATTGTTGACATAAACATATCTTCCTTCTTTGGCTTTCGCTTCTCGAAATGCAGGTGTTCCTGTAGGTAGTTGCTTTTTGAAGTATTTAATTAATAGCATCATCCATGGTTCCGCTTCCTGTTCTCGCTGTATCTCACGTAACTCCTCCAAGAATTCCCGGTCCTTCGGTGTTAACTCCAAGTGTTGTACCATCGCTGTTTCTTCATTATCAGGCTCTGGGTTCCTGCTGAGTGCATCCGGTATCACGTTCATCTTCCCTGGACAATGTTCAATTTCAATGCTGAACTGCTGAATGTATATAGACCAACGTGTCACACGTTCGCTTGCCATTGACGTCTTAAACAAGAATGTTAGTGCCTTGTGGTCAGTTCTGACAACAATAGGGTAACCATAGATTATTCGTTTCCATTGTTGGAGCGCATGAAGGATGGCCAACAATTCTAGCTCGGTTACAGTATAGTTCCGCTCGTGCTTACGCAATTTTCGGCTGACAAATGCCAAATATGTTTTGTGCTGCAGGTTCGCTGGATCCTCTTGGTAGAGCATAGCACCTATCCCAATTAGTGAAGCATCCGCTTGGATTATAAATTTGAGCTTGAAATCTGGATAGCCTAATTTAATGCAGTTTTCTAATAGCTGTTTTGTTGCTTGGAATGCCTTCTCACATTCCGCGTTCCATGACCATTTGTTATTTTTCTTTAACATTTCTTGCATTGGAGCTACAGTCTCCGTATAACCTGGACAGTTTTCTTTAAAGAATCCCGTTACGCCTAAGAAAGCCCGAATGTGCTTGACTCTCGTTGGTGTAGGGAAATTCTTTATTGCTTCGATCTTAGCTGGATTAGGCTTCACTCCCTCCTTGTCAATGACGTGACCCAAATATAAGATCTCGCTCTTGAAGAAATGCGATTTCTTCAGGTTTACTTTGAAATTCGATGCGTTCAAGTTGCCCAATACTTTATCTAAATTTTCCATGTGAGTTTCAATGTTGTCGGATGCCAACAGAATGTCGTCAATGTATCGCACCGTCATCTCCTTTACTTCCTCGGTTAGGTTCCGGTCCAGTGCTCGGATTAAAGCACAGCCCGCTGTTTTGACCCCAAAAGGCATTCTGACGAAACAATATGTCTGGTTATCGAATAAGAAGCCAGTTAGAAGCTGTGACTTCTCATCCAACTCAAGATGGTGGAACGAGCTCGTCAGATCGACTGATGAATAAATGCTCTTGTTTTTAAAGCCTTTTAATACGTCTCTGATAATTGGCGCTCTGTCATACTCAGGAAAAATGAGTCTCATGTTGAGATTTCTGGCATCTAAACAAAGTCTAATAGATCCATTTGGTTTTGTGACTGCCAAAATCGCATTTAGATAAGGTGTAGGTGTCTTCCTTATCACTCCAGCTTCTAACATCTCATCTATAATGATTTTAACTTGCCCACGATATTTTTCAGGAATTGGGTACAATCTGCTTTTGAAAGGTGACCAGTCCTCGACTTGCATAGAGTACTTGAAATTTAAAATTTTCCCAGGTACTGTATCAAATACTGATTTGTGCTTCCTTAAAATCTCTTCCAACTGTTTTCTGTGTTCACCCCCAAGTTGAATGTCATTGAGCCGCTCCTGTAGTAACTCTTCAAGTTGTGCATCACTGTTACTTCCTTCTGTTAATAAAGACCATATCTCCTGGGATTCTATCTCCTCATCTAGTTCCACAACAGCCCCTTCTACGATGTTATCTTCCGCCTTTCGTACCTCCTCTTCCGTCTCTTCTGATATTGCTTCCAATGCCCAAGAATTTACATCTCTTCCGGTAGTGATTTCATCCATATGCAATCCCACGTTTTTCAGCTGGTCATATTCTCTAAAACTGACTGTATTCTTGTGTAAATCTATCACTGCTTGATAGTCACAAATGAAATTTGCACCAAGAATTATATTGAAATTCATCTTTGCCATGATAATGAATGTCTGCCCAAAAGTGTGTTCCAATATGTTCAGCTCTAAGTATGCCTGACGTTTACAAGTAACGGTGCGTTCAGGAATAACACCCCTCACTTTGAGCTGTGGTACCGGAATTACAGGAATATTCTGAGTCCGTCCCAACTCTCGAACCAAGGCCTCCGATACTAGACTGATCTGTGACCCCGTATCCAATAAACATCTTATATTAATTCCACCAATCCTTGCGTAAATAATGGGTAATTGCCTAATTTCATCGTTCCGTGGTTTCACCGTCTCCTCCAGGCAATCTTCTGGTAAAGCAATCCATTCTTGTATGTTCGCTACTATCCATCCATCTTCAACTTCCGACTGTTGTGTTTGGAGACTGTCTCCTTGATCCAAAATTAACATTTTTTTTAGCTCCATTTCGACTCCCATCATCCTTCTGTCGCTCATGTCCTTGATATTCCTCTTGTCTCAGTAGACTTCCAGCTTCCTCAGTATGTGTATCTGGGTTCTTTCTGTTCCCAATGGCCTTTTCCCATCTTCCTAGCTCTCCACCTTGATTAGCGTGTAACTCCTCTAAGTAATTTTGTGATTGAGCGTGCCTATCATCCCAGTCATCTCGATAGTTACGTTGATCTCCTTGATTTTGATCTCTCCTTCCTTTCCATCTTTGATTGGCATTGTAATCACCGTATCTTCCATAAGGCCTGTCATTCCTTCGATTATCACGCCATTGTTGATATTCTCTCTGTTGGTATCTATTGTTGCCCTGGTATCTATTGTTGTAGTAATTTTCGTTACGCTGATATGGTCTGTTTTCCCCTTCTTCCTGGTTTCGCCTAGGTGTGGAGGTGCTCGTATTAGTACCCTGCGTTTTAGTATTTCCTTGTTTTGTTTTTACGACCTCTGTAGTGTTGACTAATTCCAGCTGTCTTCCTCCTCTAAATTGACTATGAGATGTGGTCTCATCTATTTGCCGTAATATCTGCTCTGCATGTAGGGCCGTACTGACGTTTGCTGCGACTAGCACTTGCTGTACATTAACTGGCATTTGCCTTGCTATTGTCATCACCAAATCTGATTCGTTTAATGGGTAATCCAGATCGCGAAATTTTAGCATTTGCATGTTAAAGAAATCTGAGTATTTTGTCTGCTGGGTAGTTTGGTATTTTCTAGAGTAAAGCTCCATTCTTAAACTCTGTTGTATGGCGGGAGACCAGTATTTGCGCAGAAACGCTAAGTTAAAGTCTGACATGGTTCCAAATGTATATTTGAAACTTAAAAACCAGGTGAGAACATTCCCTGATAAAAATCTCTCCATCATTCTCAATCTACGTGCTTCAGGTACCCCAGTGTCATTGAAATGGTCTTCAATCTCTTTGATAAAGGCCTTCGGTGTTACCCCTGAATTTTCTGTGTATTTCTGCGGTTTGTAGTCATTTGAGCGAATTACTTGAATAAGTTGAGTGGGCTGATGACCGTCCTGTGGTGTCGAGCTTCTATCTACGTTCTTACGAAATCCTTCCGTGTTTGTTGTTAATGGGCTCTCTGCTTGATTCTGACTTCCTGCTATGCTGGGTTGGGGACTATGTGAGTCATCCTGCTTGTCTTTCAATGCTCCCGTTTTAAATATAGACGATTGTTCTAACGAGCGAAGTTCGGCTTTAATGATCCTGTCTGTCTGCTCTTTAAGTCTATTTTTTACCTCTTGCTCCAAAGCTTGAATACGCGTGTGGTTTTCGCCTACTGTTTTAATAATGGTGGATCTTTCCTCTCTAGAATCAATATTCATTTTCTTCCAATCTTTCCTGATCTGTTCTTTAATCGTGCTTATTTTTTCTTCAATTTGGCTCTTATTTTCATCCTGATTATTTTCTATCTGGCTCAGCCTTTCGTCTAATGTACTCTTAAATTGTTCTTGTTCCGTTTCTAGGCTTTTCCACTGTTCCGCTGATTTTATCTCTAGACGGTCCATATCTTTAATTATGCCTGATATGTTCTCATCTACTGCTGATATTTGTTGTTGAATGACCCTGCCACTTTTCTCCATCTCCTTAAATCGTCCTTCCAACTTATCTTGAGCTATTTTGACCTCGCTTGTATTCATTGTGCATGCTATTTCAATCTGCTCTAATTTAGCTAACACCGTTTCATCGAGAATGCTAAGTTTTTTATCGAAAATACTCTCCATCTGTTTAATCTGCTCTAATTGTTTCTCATTATTTTTGCTTACATCAAGGGCCAGTAATATCATCTGTTGGTTTGTGTGCTCTTTCATCTCTGCGGTTAACGAAGCTAATTGGTTCGTGTTTTTATTATTTTGCGCCTCTAACTGTGAATTTATAGTGTCATTAATTTCACTCTTTAATAACCTAGCTTGTTCCGCCTGATATTCATTTTGCTCAATTCTACTGTTATTTAACTGTGTCCGCAATGATTCACTTTGTTCTAACAGCTTAGCATTTAGCGATTCACTTTGTTCTGACATTTTCGTATTTAGCGATTCACTTTGCTCTAACAGTTTAGTATTTAGCGATTCACTTTGTTCTGACAGACTAGTGTTTATTTGTTCAGATAATTTTGTATTCAACGCTTCACTTTGCTCTAACATATTAGTGTTTATAGATTGACTCTGTTCTGATAATTTGGTGTTCAACGCTTCACTTTGCTCTGCTAATTTAGTATCCAACAATTCCTGCGTTCTCCTCGCTGCACTTTCAATGATCTCCTGGATCTGCGCCACCGTTGCCATGTTTTACAATATATATGAGACATATGGGAAATGGCATACGCCAATGCCCTTTGACACGCACATAAATCCAATGCACATTTAATTTCTTTATCCTACTCATTTCATTTATTTTTACCTTTAATCCCATTAGTTGATTGCATCTCTGAGTAGTTCTAGTTTTACTCAATTTAATTTTAACCCCAAGCACATATTTAGTCATTAAACAGTTATCCTGATCTGATATTAACACTGACTAATTAACAAAGTATTAATTGTCATTTTAGGCTACAGCCTCCTAATATTTCCATGAGTTTGACTTTCTACACAAATCTAGTTTTAACTTTATCATTGGGCGCCCGGTATCACATCTTAATTTTACTTTAATTTAAAAGACAACAATGTGAACCGTATTTTACTTTGCAAACTCCTGATTTTAATTTATATTTCACACATTTGGCGGTATCCACTTCGCCTCAACTACTTTTAATAAAATATCACTTCCCGGTGATTAAATACTGTCATATCTGCCTGCACTTGCGGCATGCCAGTTTTACTCAAATACGCCACTATTGACATGTGTAATCTCCCCGTTACACCACAGTGAATAGCCCCACCGTTGGCCGCCAGTTTTCACCTATGAACCCTTCAGAATAGCAGTGTTTTATGCAAGAATCTTAGATCAAGGGGTCGCGTTCAGTTCATAGTGTGGTGTTTACGTCCGCCAAACAACGTGCTTTTCTGAGGCAAGGGTTATAGGATGAAAACTATAATTAAGAAACAAAAGGAGACAAAACGTAAGATAATAACAAGATTTAATAACTAATTTGTGCATAAAAGAATAAAACAAACAATAATAAACAAAATCCTCCCTGAATTTTCCCCCTGACAGGAATATTTATCACTTTGAGGAGTCAGATGGATCTCCCCTTTTCTAATAAAATGTGGATCCAAGTTCCACTATCTTGCATATGAATTTATGTTCGCGTGGTGACTATCTACGGGAAATGAGTACTTGGATGATCATTCGTTCACAACGGGTTAACAGCCACGGTGCTCACGAACAATCATCTCGTAAATCAACTTTTATGGCTAAGGGCATAACATTAATAAAAATCCTTAAATCTAACTCTGACACACATATTACAACTCTACTATTTACAGGCATCTCTCTGAGACCCTTATTAGTGTGGTGACACACTTAACCCAATGAGCTGCCACAATGGCCAGATGCTCAACAACAAGGAAACACAGCGCCGCACGTGACTCACGAGTCACTGACATGTACAATAAACAAAGAATAAACCAACAACAACAAACAACCTGAGTGGTTAAGATTACTGTATATTAACAAAACTGCATGTTAAGGAAACGCTTCGAAGGTAATCGTGTTTCGTAGGCAACTCCCATTTATTTAAACAATTTTACCATTGATCAGTTTCTCACATTTATATTTATTTTCAAGTAATTGGGAGCCAGACATGCACTCCACTTTAATGAGCTTGCTTGCGAAACTCAGCCAGCCCTTGTGACAACAACTCACCCATTCCACAATACCAGTCATGTCCCCCATCCAGTGTATATAAATAGCCGACCCGCTGAACTGTTATCTCAAGGAATCAACAGCCGCTAACATCTCCTCCCACTCAACATATGGTCAGACAATAATCACATATCCATAATTGTCCTCGCAAGGATGCAATATGAATCTGGTACCAAGCTGACAGAAATCAGTCTCTGCTGAAGTTCCCGCTTGTAATACCACAACAATATACTCACAATACACACATCTGGGACTGACATAACGCCTTTCACATGGGTCTGCTGAATTAGAGCTCGCAAACATTTAACACAATATTTAAAACCTACGATAGAGCTGAGTACTCTTCGTCACAAATTACATTGCTCCAAAGGCAATGATCACACTGAATCTGATCAATAATAATTCTCAACAAAATTTAATTACCCTCCAATCTACTATATAATTATCTTAACTCAGTCCTACTTCTGAAACACGACATATCTCCGAGAGACGTTTTTAACCGCACTTCGTAACCTAGGCGAACACGGCCGTTCACATAGATACGTTAGTTAACACAACACAAAGAAAAGAACCTTGCAATAACTACAATTGTGCGAGCTGCTTCCAAACAAAAGTGTGCCAGATCAAAACTAAATATACTACACTAATCACACAAGCAAAGTATTTACAAAAAATATGTCCCATAAACCATAAGTTAATTTAATAAATAATAAAATATTATTTGTACTCATCTCGTGTTGTAGTCACCCGTCAAAGAACATCAGACGCCATTTCCCAACTGGATGCTTCTTTATCTCATAGCAGCCATCTGGACGGACTGTTGAGACTTCCACACTTCCTCTGCATTCATCGATGTCATCCTTGCGCTGATACAAAATTAGGTTATTATACACTTTATGTCTGACTTACTAAATTCGCTTGTTCAGGTACTAAATTCCCTGTCACTGTTCGTTGGCGAATTATCGACGCTACTGTCCCTATAACTATAGTACTATGACTATCTGTCACTGAATTTACCACTTTACAATGAATATCTTGTGTCCTCGACACAAATACAAGTCTATCTCTTCAGGCGAACAGAATCAAAGTCCTGTGTTCTCGACACACGGAATAAAAGTCATGTCTCCTAGACACACGGAATGAAAGTCAATGTCTGTAGACGCACAGAATAATAATAGTGTGTCCTCAACACACGGAATAAAAGTCAATGTCTTGGCTCTTCGACACACTTATAAATGAACTGGCCCTTGGGTCTAGATGGAGGGGGATTTTATGTAAAAATTTCTCGAAATAATTGTGATACAGGAATGAAATAGATATCACTGAACTCGTAATATTGCACAGGTCAAGAATATACCCATTAATCCTAGAATCGATCGTAGAGATTTTGTCGAGGCGATTTCCCGCGTGAATGCTAGCCACCGCGTACCCCAGCCGGAGTTGGCGCGCAAGTAGGCATTCTCTTCTCATTGGTTCTCCATTTTCTGTAAATTTGGCGGTTTCTAGTAGATCTTGGCGTCTTGGGAGTGTCTATTTTCTTCATCAGCCATTCACGTTACTGCATCATATTTCTTCTAGGCGCGAATATCACAATGAACATACCAGAACCATGTCTCACCGCGCGTCGCTTCTAAAATTGAGGCAGCCACACCTGTCCTTGTGATACATAGCTAAGCTATTTCTTTTCATAGCTCAAGTACTTAGCCTTTTGTTAAACTGATGCAGGTATGTCCCTACTGTCTCCAACAAATGCTTGAAATTTCCTCATCACTGTCTGGCTACTTTCATGATGCTGGTTGAAATATTTATTAATTGAAGAAATAAAAAGTAGAATCATTTAACCAACATAGGGTAAAGGGTTCAGTATAAAGCACAGTCCCCGATTCTTGGATGTTACGGGTAAACTCGAGAACCACTGGATGTATTTTGATACGGTTTTCACCATTCTGTAAAGGATATCTCGAGGATGATTTCTGTAGAAAATAATTTATTTATGATCAAAGGAAGCCGAGCAGTAACGATTTCAGTGGAAAAGTCGTCAAAACTGGCGTCCGAGCGCTTTGTAAGCTTACGCTGGGCAAACGGTTAAAATATCTAAATACTATGAGTGTACGAATTGTTCAGCATGAAAAGTTCTACAAAAGTCCGCGAGAGCATATGTCTATCATCAATACATCGCCCACTATAGGCCTAAGTGTTTTTACGTTTTAATTTCTTCCAACCTTGTCCATTCAACTACTGAGGCAACAGTTTACGAGCTAGTTAAGGGCGAGTCTATCATCCCTGTTACAGCCTAACTAGCGGGCGAACCTATTGCCCCAGATACAGCCAGCAGCAAACCGTTGAGTCGTGTTGAGTTAAGACTTCTGAGAAGGTTGGTTGTGATTGGAGTTTCCCTGGAAGTGCAACTCTGGTTTTCTTCATTTCGCCTGTGAAACACAGTCAAGTTAAGATTGGACGGAAGGGAGATTTGAGTTTCATTCACCTCGCCATTCCCTGGAAGTGCAACTCTCATATCGCCTGTGAACTTTTCGTTCCGCAAAATTCACAGTCAATTTAAGATTGGACGGAAGGGGGATTATATTATATTAAGTTATACTGATTGGCGTATAATCTCTACTTAGTATAAAACAAAGTCCCCGATTCTTGGATGTCACGGGTAATCTCGAGAACCTCTGAATGGAATTTGATGCGACTATCACCATTCTATAAAGGATGTCTCGAGGAAGGTTACTGTAGAAAATAATTTATTTATGACCAAATGAAGTCAAGCACTAACGATTTCAGTGAAAACGTCGAAAAAAACTGGCGTCCGTGCGCTTTTTAAGCTTACGCTGGGCAAACCGTTAAAAATATCTATATACTATGAGTGTAAGAATTGTTCAGCATGAAATGTTCTACAAAAAAGCCTGGGAGAGCATATCTCTATCTTCAATACATCGCCTACTATAAGTGATTTTACGTTTTCATTTCTTCCAACAATCTCCATTCAGTTAATGGGGCGACAGTTTACGAGCTAGCTAGGAGCGAGTCTATTACCCCAGTTACAGCTTAGCAAGCGGACGAGTTTATTGCCCCAGATACAGCCAGCAGCAAACTGTCGAGTGGCATTGAGTTAAAAACTTTAGAGAAGGGTGGTTGTGTTTGGAGTTTCCCTGGAAGTGCTACTCGGCTTTTCTTCATTTCGCCTGTGAACGTTTCGTTCCGCAAAATTCACAGTCAAGTTAAGATTGGACGGAAGGGGGATTTGTGTTTAATGCACCTCGCCATTCTTAAATTACGTATGTCAAGAATTTGTTGCACATGCATCTCCATGATAACATAATTAATAGTCCAGTCAGTGATTTTAACCCATCATGCCAAGACGTAAACCGGATATTGGTCGTTGTTCATTGACATTGAAAAAAAAAAGCGCTTATCACGTAAAGCATTCATAACTGTTCACGGGTGAAGCCGGGTCGGCTTGCTAGTTATTGCATATTTCAGGTACTTTATCGTCTTAAGATCATATTTTTTCTGAGCTTATTTCAGTATGTCCGAAATTTGAAAAATAATTGGTTTTGAAGGATTCATGACGCCGTTTAAGGGGCTGCGACGTGCAGTAAATATTCAGAATTTCTTCTTCATCTTGTTCCGTATAGGCCAACTACGGACCACGATATTCAACTATTGTGTTTGGAGTGGGTCTTGATGTTTGCCCAGTAGTCACGCATCCTCTGGCTGTGTTGTTCCTTTCTCTCCTTTGTCCAGAGGCCACCTGTCTTCTTTCTAGGGTTTTTTCCTGGATTTTCATTTGTTTTAGTTTACTCCTGAAAGACATTCGATATTTTATGTATTTTTCTGTAACTCCCGGCTCCAGCAGATTTTTGCCCACTTCTATCAGCCAATGTGACTAGGTCTTGCTTCTTTGCTAGTATGTGAGAAGCTGATTGGTCAGCCTGGTTGGATGCATCGTGGAGAAGTGTCCATAAAATGCTAGACGTCTCTTCCTGGCCACGTCGGTATTGTATTCAAAATTTCATTCATCATCATTATTCAACCGTTTCCAGTTTCCCGGGTGCGGTGTAAAAGCGCTCTCCGTTTCAGTCTATGCAAATACCATTCTTCTTCTTCAACTATACACAATTCCACTCCTCTATCTTCCAGATCATTTGTTATTTGGGAGATCCATCGTGTCCTTGGTCGTCCCCTAGGTCGCTTTCCTTTTATGACCTTATCAAACCTTTTCCGTGCTACTCTCTTTAGATCAATCCTCTACCAAGTGACCGAACCATGATGTTGCTATAGTTTCCTTAGGTGGTTTCACTTGCATGTCTTCACGAATCTTTTCATTCCTGATCTTATCACGTCTCGTTTTCTGAAGCATTGTCCTCAGAAATTTTATTTACCAAGCCTGACGTCTGCTGTTATCGTTTCTATTAATGGTACACGTTTCCAGGCCATATATTTTTGTTGGTACAAGGTAGGCCTTATACAATGTTGTTTTTAGCCTATTTTCAATTTTGAAAAAATAGGCTTATGAGATCACCTTTTGTCCGTGTGTGTGTGTGCGTGCGTGTGTGTGTGTGTGTGTGTGAGGTGTGTGTGTGTGTGTGTGCCCCCCCCCCTAATAAAATCTAAACGACTGGAGCGATTTCAATGAAACTCGGTAGGTTTATAGCACTATTCCCGGCGACCTCGACCGAGCCCTTCAAATTTTGTTACGTCTCATCAATCCAACATGGCAGCTGTGCGAAATATTTCACTAGCATTCAATATCTCCGAAACTATTACCGATATCGCCCTGAAATTGTGTACGGTGATAAAGGGCACAACTAGAAGTTCACCTATGAGACTTTCAAAAACCTGATGACTACAAAACCAACATGGCGGCCAAGCGAAGTTGAGACTTTTAAATAGAATTTTCTCGCGATTTAACTATCCAAACGTAATGAAACTTGGTACAGCAAATGTTTATACAAATTGTAATGCACTGGTGTCTAATTTAGTTCAATTGTTTACATAACCTCAAAATGGCGGCTGTGCTAAATATTTAAACTGACATTCTATATCTCCGAAACTATTACAGATATCACCCTACAATTTTGTACGGTGATAAAGGGTACTGGTACAAGTTAACCTATGTATATTTAATAAACCTGTAAAGTACAAAACGAATATGGCGACCAAGCGAATTTGAAATATTTTAATAGACTTTTCTCGTGATTTAACTCTCTGAGGCAGTGAAATGTCGTACAGTAAATGATTTTACACATTGTAATACACTGCCATCTAATTAAATTCAATTGTTTACATAACCTCAAGATGGCGCCTGTGCGAAATTTTAAAATTAAGTTTTTATTTCTTGTGTCGTAATCATGCGATCGAAGTGAAAGTTTGAATAATGAACCTAGGCAATAATTGTCCTTGAATGGTACATAACTCTATAGCCTATACATATAACAATCCTAAATGGCGAGCTTCCGAAATATTTAAACGGTTCTCATTATCTATGAATCTTTTACAGCAACCAAACTGATTTTTTTATGTTCATAGAGACTGTGAACATATGTTCACCTATAGGAATTTCAGTAATCTGGTGAGCACAAATCCAACATGGCGGCGACGCGAATTATAAATATTTAAATGGACGTTTCTCGCGAATTAACTATCCGAGTGCCTTGAAACGTTGCACGTTAAATGCTTATACAAATGTTGATCCACTGGCATCTAATTTATTTCAATAGTTTGCATAATCACAAGATGGCTGCTGTGCGTAATTTTAAAAACTCGTTTTTACTTCTTGTGTTCTAATCATGCGATTGAAGTTTGAATACCACACGCACACAATAATCCTAATGTAATAGTACAAAAATAAAAATCCAACCTGGCGACCATCTGAAATATTTAGACGGTCCTCAATAACTACGAATCTGTTACAGCAATTAAACTGAAATTTTGTATGTTGATAGAGGCAATTAACATGAGCAGGATATATGAAAATAGGCTGTATAGTTCTTCACGGAACTACTTGTTGTTATTAAAGGAACTTGTCTGTCCCAAAGGAGATTCCTGACTTAGTGGTACAAATTAGCTCCCTTCTGAATCCTATTCATTATTACGTCATATTAAGCTATGGACTCTTTGCTTGCTAACTGTACATTCATTCTCTTCAGGGCTCATTTTTTCAAACACTACGTTATACTGTACTTTCCCTCAACCATGCGTCCTGTTAGTAAACACACAATGTAGCCTAGATTTTTATTTGTCTACTTTTCTCATTTTGCAAAAATGAGGAAAAAGTAGAGTTATGAGATCGATCCTGGAAAATGTATGTCTGTCCGTGTGTGCCCCCCCCCCCCCCTCGCCCTATCAACTCCTAAACGGCTGCAGCTATCGAAACCAAATTTGGTATGAGTAAAGATCTATATCTGAATATCACAAGGCCATATTTGAAATTGATGTCAGTGCTACTAACTGCTGAACAAGATGTTCAGTAAAGAACATGTAGCCTACTTTCTCCTAAATGTATGAGTATAGTTATAACTCTTTGTTATTATCAAAGAGTATAATAGAACTATTCTTTGTTGAAGACCTTAGAAACGATTTACCTCTACCAAACGCCACAACCTAGATAAAAACTGCTACCATCATTGAAGAAAGAAAGATAAGAAGTATCTAAAGAATGTTATGGATCTGGAGACATAATCGACCGGACTGGCGGCGTGGCTCAGCGGTAACGTTCTCGCTTGCTGGACCGTATGTTTCAGGTTCGTATCCTGGCGCAGTCAGCTGGCATTTGAGGGTGCACAAATGCGAGGGAGCCGTGTTAGTAGATTTACTGGCACGTTAAAGATCCCCTTCGGGACAAAATTCTGGCACCCCGGCGTCTCTAAAAGCAACAGTAGTTAAAAGGGACGTAAAACCAATAACATTATTATTATTATTATTACATAATCGGCCTGACGCGGGCAACATCCAACTTTGAGTTGAGGCATGTCTTTACACGTCTGGCTGCGTATGACTTTCACAACCCTAATTGAATTAACAAATCTTTCCATGACCCTGCAGAGACGTGTGTAGGCTATACCAACTATGTGGATATTTTCGATTGCTATTTGGCTGAAATAGAAGTATTAATTAATATCCTGAACTAGCACCAACGGTAGAGTTCAGATACTATGTGAAATCGTTTTGTTCTTTACTTCAATTAACATTTTCAAATAACGCACAATAGGCTGTTACAAACCCTTTAAAATAGAAAGTAAAAATGTATCGTAGTATCATCTTGTCATTCTTCAAATTCGATGCGCATAGATTGCAAATGGTATAGTAATCAATGGAGCCCCACGTAGACTAGTCGTGATATCTAGTGGTGAAATATCTAACAATATAATCCTAACAGAGCGAGTGCATTCTAGCGGCCAGAAGAAGAAACTTTTCAATAAAATCTGGTCGGCGTGCAGTTACCTTTTTGGCAGCTAGATGTCTCGAGTAAATCTGCTGGCGAATTATGGTTTAATTAAATATATATTTTACACCATAATATGCACAATATAACGCTTAATTTTAAAACATCTGAGTCATTACAAAACAATAAACATATAAAATTTCAAGCAAAAAAACTAGCTCTGATCGGGTTTGAACCATAGGCATTTGAGCGATAGGCTAACGCTCTACCACTGAGCTAATTGTGTCAATGAATATCGTTCTATATAAAATGACTTACATAGAACTTGTTAGCAAATAGTGATTTATACTAAACGATTTCATCACTGGAGTATATTATTTATATATAAAGCATTTCATACAAAGTTTATTTATTTTATATCAGTACGCTATATTGCATGCAATACTCAAATTAGTGAAATATAAGTCAGGCACAAGATATCCGCTGCCATCTTGTCTTATTACTAAATCAGCTCAGCTTTTTAAAATCACGTCTGCACTATAGTATTACAAAATAAACTTTTAATTTCGAACGTGCCTCTTCCTTTAGAACAGTTAAAACGATTCTCGGCTCGATAATCGGAACTGGTGGGTCCCATGATATGGATTATAAAGTTTGCATAATTCGCATGGCCGCCATCCTGAAATGGTATGGCGGACGACCTTGTAGTTTGGTCACAAGACGCATCCTATACGAAGGTATGTTGTTACCAAATTTGGTAGAGATCGGATGATTTGGTTAGTCGTTATTTGATTTTACGTTTTGAACGTTTGAGTGGCCTCCATTCAGTTTTAGTAAAGATGGCGGCGATATAAAACATGACACTGAGGTGTCCTTTGCTAGTGCTACCTTTGTACCAAATTTCGTTCAATTCGCATTCACCGTGTTCGAATTGATAGGGGGGACAGACATTCAGAGTACACACACTCACACACACACACACAGACACACAGACACACACACACACAGACTCACACACACACATACACACACACAGACAGACACACTTTTTTCGCCCTGTGTTGATCTCATAAGTCTACTTTCATTTTTTGCAAAAATCGAAAGTAGGCTAAAAATCGCAATTGAAATTTGAGCTCTATGTTGGATATCTCAGAAGTTATGCATGCGAACTATTCCAAAATTGGCACACATATACAGTAGATAATAACATTCCAGATTAATTTTATGAAGTCCATAGATTCCAGTGTTGCCAACATGATTTTACGCGCACTGATAAATCCAATATCAAACAGCATGTAACGTCCATACTATTCATTAGACTTCAACCAAATTTTGTATGTGCATTCTATACCTTAAGAGATGGAACTAAGAATATATTCCGATTCACCAGGGCTGCCAACTGTAGTAAGTTACTCTATTAGGCTACACTATTGCAGGTGTATATCAAACTGCAGTACTTAGAAATGTTAGTATTACCAACTTGGCTGTGTCATTATTCTAGATAGGTCTATATAGAATGGCATGAATCTTGAATTTTAAGAAAAGTAGGCTGTTTACTTCGTCACGGAACGACTTGTTTTTCTCTCTATTTTTCACTAGATATTTCTCTACTGTATATTCTTAGTTTTCTCCCTATTATACAATAGACATAAAACATTTTAAGAAAACAAAACGGTGGTTACGGTGTCGTCCTAAAACCAAAACTGTCACCGTTTCCTCAGCTAACGGAAAAATCTTTGAATCCAATTTCTTAAAATGCACAGACATTAACCATTGTGAGGATGGTATTACATATAGCCGTGTTCACTGATATTAATCTCAAATAAAAGCCGCCTTGTCAAACACCAGATACATAACGAGACATGTTTTTCAGCAGATCTATGTTCTGAAGCAAACTTTCCCATGTGTAAAATGTATTGAAGTGACTGATATCTCGGGTGGATGTGGTGCAATGTTATAGTTTCATTTACGGTTGGAATATCAATGTCCAAGTATTTCACACATCCTATAATTATTTATTGATCCTTTTTTGTGACCTAACATTTATTTAAATTAATGACTTTTTGTAAGGATATCCATATTCTTTTTGGTTTTTGTTGAGATAGTTTCTAAGATTTTTTCACGCTGACGAAGTTATCATTGATATAACGAAACATGTATGTGTTAATTTAATTATTAAACTCCATTCTAGTGTTTGATATTGTGTTTTTTTAATTTGAGATTTTCCAGTATCTTGCTGAAATACATTTCTTAATATACAAATTCCCGTTTCTCCACAAATTTTCAACATGCAAAACTGAAAGTTTTAGAAGTAATTCCTCCTTAAGTTATATGTGTTATATTCTAATACAGTCGTTTTTCAAAATTTACTTTAATTTAATTTTGCCAAATGGAAATGTGCTTAAAATGCTATTAAAATTACGCCATTTAAAACAAGTAGTTCCGTGAAGACATATAATGCCTATTTTCATATCCTGCTGGTCTTTTCTATTAAACAAGGGGGCCGTGGTGGCTCAGCGGTCAAGCTGTTGGCCTCTCTCACCAAGGTGGACCGGGTTTGATTCCCGGTCAATGCATGTGAGATTTTCGAAGTGAAATGCCATGTCGTGTGGTTCGGATTCCACGTAAAAAGGAGGTCCCGTGGCTCATGATCGCATGATTAACGGTCACGTAAAACGAAAAGCTTCCTTACTTCTCTATTAAGCATTCTCCCGCCTATGGAAAGAATCACCATATTGGAATATTCTGTATGTAGGCCAAAGATTTATGTACCATTATATGACACTGAAACGAAAAGCTTCCTTACTTCTCTATTAAGCATTCTCCCGCCTATGGAAAGAATCACCATATTGGAATATTCTGTATGTAGGCCAAAGATTTATGTACCATTATATGAAGATTATTGCGTAGGTTCATTATTCAAACGTTCACTTCGATCGCATGATTAGGACACAAGAAATTAAAACTCAATTTTAAAATTTCGCACAGCCTCCATCATGAGGTTATGAAAACAATTGAATTAAATTAGATCCCAGTGCATTAAAATGTATATATACATTTACTGTACCAAGTTTCACTGCGCTCGGATGGTTAGATCGCGTGAGAAATCCATTAAGTTGTTTCAAGTTCGCTTGGCCGCCATGTTCGTTTTGTACTTTACAGGATATTTTGTAAGTCACATAGGCAAACTTGCAGTAGTACCCTTCATCACTGTACAAAATTTCAGGGTGGTATCTGTTGTGGAGATATAGAAGGGCAGTGAAATATATCGCGTTGAATTGATGAAACGTATCAAAATTTGAAAGCATGGTCAAGGTCGGACAAGTTATTAGTATGTACCTACCGAGTTTTATTTAAATCGCTTCGGCCGTTTAGATTTTATTAGGGGGGGGGGGGGAGGCACACACAGGTCCTACGCGCACACACGGACAAAAGGTGATCTCATAATCCTATTTTCATTTTCATAAAAAAACCGTGAAAAAACAAAACTTTTCTTATTTCAAAGTAAGACGAGAGCATCAAGGACATGCAATTAGTACCTGTTATAATAATATCGTATGGCCTCGGGTACCTGGTGCAAGCTTTGTAATTTGAAACCCAGAGGGTAGTTTGCATGTCGAATTTCGTTGTTCCTTGAATCAATATGAAAGTCAAGGAGGTTAGATAATAGATATCTAAGCTCCTTGAACATTATAGCGCTTTCTAGTGGAGAAATGAGGAACTTTGTGTTGGCGGAAACTCCCGAGATTAATTTTGCCATTATGAACTCGGCCTACTGAATTCAAATGGGTTCTTTGACATGCCAACATCGTATGACATGCGTATCGTATTTTTGCCGCATTTCAAAAATCACTTACCACGGTCAGGGGCGAACCTGCAATCTTGGGGTTAGTAGACCGACAAGCTATCCACTCACCCACCGTGGCAAGCTGTACCTGTTAATAGTTTCTGACAAAATGGTAAGTAATAAGTTCAAAATAAACCTGGAGTGCATACGACATTCCGGCTCCTCTTAAGGCAATTCTACTTTGCCTATTAATGCATACTTCGACCATGTTTAGCCTATTTTCAATTTTGAAAAAATAGGCTTATGAGATCACCTTTTGTCCGTGTGTGTGTGTGTGTGATATTGGTGTGTGTATCCCCCCCCCCCCCTAATAAAATCTAAACGGCAGGAGCGATTTCAATGAAACTCGGAAAGTTCATAGCACTATTCCCGGCGACCTCGACCGTGCACTTCAAATTTTGTTACGACTCACCAATCCAACATGGCGGCTGTGCGAAATATTTCACCAGCATTCAATATCTCCGAAACTATTACCGATATTACCCTGACATTTTCTATGGTGATAGAGGGAACTACTATAAGTTCACTTATGTGACTTTTGAAAACCTGGTAACTACAAAACCAACATGACGGCCAAGCGAATTTGCGACTTTTAAATAGACGTTTCTCGCGATTTGACCAACCAAACGCAATGAAACTTGGTACAGTATATGTTTATATACATGGTAATGCACCGACATCTAACTTCGTTCAATTGTTTACATAATCACAAGATGGCGGATGTGCGAAATATTTCACCGGCATTCTATATCTCTGAAACAATTAGCGGTATCACCCTGAAATTTTGTACGGAGATAAAGGGTACTACTGGAATTCCATCTATAAGATTTTCAAAAATCGGTTAACTACAAAACGAACATGGCGGCCAAGCGAATTTGAACATTTTAAATAGACCTTTCTCGCGATTTAATGTTCCAAGCGCACTGAAACCTGGTACAGGAAATATTTATACACATTGTAATCCACTGGTATCTAATTTAGTTCAATTGTTAACATAACCTCAAGATGCCGGCAGTGCGAATTTTAAAATTAAGTTTTTATTTCTTGTGAGGTAGTCATGCGATCGAAGTGAAAGTTTGAATAATGAACCTACGCAATAATTTTCCTTTAATGGTACATGACTCTATGGCCTATACATTTAACAATCCAACATGGCGACCATCCGAAATATTTAGACGATACTGAATATCTAAGAATCTATTTTAGCAATCAAACTGCATTTTTTAATGTTCATAGGGGCTATGAACTTAAGTTCACCTATAGGACTTTAAATAACCTGGTGATCACAAATCCAACATGGCGGTGACGCGAATTATAAATATTCACATGGACGTTTCTCGCAATTTAACCATCCAAGTGCAGTGAAACTTGGTACAGTAAATCTTTATCCGAATGTTAATCCACTGGCATCTAATTTATTTCAATTGTTTCCATAACCTGAAGATGGTAGCTGTGAAAAATTTTTAAATCTCCTTGTTTTTTCTTGTGTCTTAATTATGCGATTGGAGTTTGAATACTACACGTTCACAATAATCTGCATGTAACAGTACATAACTCTAGGACCTACATATATAAAATCCAACATGGCGACCATCCGAAATATTTAGTCGGTTCTCAATATCTACGAATCTATTACAGCAATCAAACTGAAATTGTGTATGTTGATAGTGGCAATTAACATAAGTAGGATATATGAAAATAGGCTGTATAGTTCTTCACGGAACTACTTGTTATAGTTTTACTCATATTTTAGGCCTACTCATTTTAGTGATAGAAAGTCATATTTGTGTATATTTTGAATATTTCAGTTTACATTTTAACAAGGTGCAAGTTATCAGGGCAGAGTTTCAAACACAGGATGTCTAAATGGTACAGTTAATATATTTCTACCTGTATTACCGGAACAGGCAGATAGCAGATTTAGAAGACCTGATTCCTAGAAAATGCTTCCGTACGGATGTTCAAATTGTAATAGATGCATCCTTAGGAAATAAATTTACCTCAGACCAATTACAATACTAAACATGGAAACTCCGTGTTTTCTGGGCCTTGAAGGGTTGCGTTACAGCCTCCTTCCCCTTTCACAACCATCGTATTGGCCACACTTGTAGTACTGCAGTGAAGTCTATCATGCCCCTAAAGTGAAGTGACATTCGTGTTACAGTGATACTTCTATTAAGAGAACAGAGACGATTCCATGGGAAACTGGTCTTTTAGAGGGGTGGTCTCTCAATTTTATACTGCATCTTATATATAAAAGTGAAAGTCTGTATGTGGGTATGTATGTATGTATGTGGGTCTGTTCCGTATACAAATCTACACCGTTCCGCCAATCTCAACCAAATTTTGCATACATATAGTTTAGGATCCAGAAGGAACCGCTGGCTACATGAATTTTCGATAGTCTTTCTCATTCTTCTGATTTCGGCCCTTTTGCACTCAAGCACAGGCTAATCAAATCATAAAATATACTCATGAAGGAATGGCAAGGCAGATAGTTTCCATGGCAACATAGCTAAAGTCGAGACACGGCCGACTGGATGCCAGTTCTGCTCTGCACTACCGGTATAGAAAAAGAGGATCTTTACTTGAAATCCCGTTAGTTACTCAACTACTCACACAGCACTGTCAACCGAGTTTAGCATAACAAAGACTTGACACTATCATCTACTATAAATATTTGTGAAATACCACTCACTCATTCATTCATCCATCACGAAATCTCAGAAACCAGCGACGGATTGGAATGAAATTTGGTATGCAGCTTCCCAAAGGGCCGCAAATGCCCCCTAAGATAGGATTTTTGGATATTCAGGTTCTAAAGGGGTGTTAAGGGGGTTGACCTGCATTTCATTGAATTTCAATATCTCCCGATTGGTTTCATTGGGGGATGTGATACTCGGCACGTAAACTCATCCTTAAAAATAAGAAGACACGAGTCTGAGGGTTTTTGGATGTGGTGTATATCATGACGTGAAAGGGGTGAAAAGTGGGGATTGAAAGTTTCCTAACGGAGCGTGTATCTCATAAACGACATAGGTGAGGAGTTTGAAACTCAGCGGAAAACAATCAGCATACAAAATACGTAAATATGTGTTTGACCGTTTATTCATAAATCCAATTTAAGGGGCCCTTGGAGAGAGGTGAAATTCTGGGGGGGGGGGGGGACAGGAAGAAAGTGTCCTAACTGATTGACTGACTCACTCACTCATCAAACTCAGGGGGGAAAACTGCTTTAAAGTAAGTAAATAGCTGTTCGACAGTTTTTTTATTAAATCAAATTTAAGGGGTTCATGGGGAGGGGTGAAATTCTGAAAAAAGAAAATTGAAAGATAATGTCCTGACTCCTCACTCACTCACACACTCATCATCGCCCAGCCAAAATTATTGAAGTTAGAAACATGACAGTTTGGGGATATGTTCATTGTATGTCAAAACCGTCTACTAAGGGAGGATTTCCGGATATTCAGGTTCTGGAGGGGTCTTAAGGGGGTTAAACCTGCATTCCATTGAATAACAATATCTTCCGATTGGTTTCATTGGGGGATATGATACATGACATATAAACTCATCTTTAAAAAGGAAGAAGACACGTCTCTGAGGGGTTTTCGATGTGGTGTATATTATGAGGTGAAGGGGGTGAAAAGTAAGAATTGAAAGATTCCTAACGGAGCATGTATCTCTTAAACGACATAGGCGAGGAGTTTGAAACTCAGCGGAAAAAATCAGCATAAAAAATAAGTAAATATGTGTTTGACCGTTTTTTCATAAATCAAATTTAAGCGGCCCATGGGGGGGGGGGAAATTCTGGGGGGGTGGGGGGAAACAGGAAATAAAGTGTCCTAACTGATTGACTGACTGACTCACTCCTCAAACTCAGGGGGGGGGGGACTGCTTTAAAGTAAGTTAATAGCTGTTCGACAGTCTTTTTGATCAATCATATTGAAGGGGTTCATCGGGAGGGATGAAATTCTGAAGGAAAAAAATGAAAGAAAATGTCCTGACTCATTCACTCATGATCGCCCAGTCAAAAATATTGAAGTTGGAACCATGGCATTCTGGGGATATGTTCGTTGAATCTCAAAACCGTACACTAAGGGAGGATTTTTTGATATTCAGGCTCTAAAGGGGTCTTAAGGGGTTTAAACCTGCATTTCATTGAATAACAATATCTCACGAGTGGTTTCATTTGTGGATGTGATACTCGGCATATAAACTAATCATTAAAAATAAGCAGACATGTGTCTAAGGGATTTTCGATGTGGTGTATTATTATGAGGTGAAAGGGGTGAAAATTGGGGGTTGAAGGATTCCTAACGGAGCGTGTAGGCCTATCTCCTAAACGACATAGGCGAGAAATTTGAAACTAGCGAAAAAAATCAGCTAAAAAATTAAGTAAATCGGTGTTCGACCGTTTTTTCATAAATTAATTTAAGGGGCCAATGGGGTGGGGTGAAATTCTGGGGGGGAAAAGGAGAGTAGTGTCCTAACTGACTGACTAACTCACTCACTCATCAAACTCAGGGGAAAAAGACAGCTCAAAAATAAGTTAATAGGTGTTCAAGCGTTTTTTCATCAATCCAATTTAAGGGGCCCATGGGGAGGGGTGAAATTCTGGTAAAAATAATTGAAAGAAAATGTCCTGTCTGACACACTCACTCATCACGCCCAGCGAAAACTATTCATGTTGGAAAAATGAAATTTTGGGAATATGTTCGCTGTATGTCAAAACGTCAACTAAGGAATGATTTTTCTTTATTCGGGTTTTAAAGAGATGCTAAGGGGGTAAACGTGCATTTCATTGAATAACGATATCTCATGAGTTGTTTCTTTGGGGATATGATATTCGGTATATAAACTAATCATTAAAAATAATCAGACATACATCTAAAGGTTTATCGATGTCGTGTATATTATGAGGTGAAAAGGGTGAAAATTGGGGATTGAGGGATTCTTAACGGAACGTGTATCTCTTAAACGACATAGGCGAGAAGTTTGAAATTCGGCGGGATAAAACAGCTTAAAATACAAGTAAATATGTGTTCGACCGTTTTTTTTTCATAAATCCAATTTAAGGGGCCCTTGGAGAGGGGTGAAATTCTGGGGGGAAATCCAATTTAAGGGGTTCATAGGGAGGGGTGAAATTATCAAATATAAATGAAAGAAAATGTCCTGACTGACTCACTCACTCATCATCGCCCAGCCAAAATTATTGAAGTTGGAAACATGAAATTTTGGGGATATGTTCGTTTTATGTCGAAAACGTCCACTAAGGAGGGATTTTTGGATATTCAGGTTCTAAATAGGTGTTAAGGGGGTAAACGTCCATTTCATTTAATAACAATATCTCACGAGTGGTTTCACTTGGGGATTGATACTTGGCATATATACTAATCATTAAAAATAAGCTGACACATGTCTAATGGTTTTTCGATATAGTGTATATTATGAGGTGAAAGGGATGAAAAGTGGGGGTTGAAAGATTCTTAACGGAGCGTGTATCTCTTAAACGACATAGGCGAGGAGTTTGAAATTCGGAGGAAATCAATCAGCTTAAAATAAATAAATAAATAAATAAATAAATAAATAAAATAAAATAAATAGGTGTTCGACCGTTTTTTCATAAATCGAATTTAAGGGGCCTATGGGGAGGGGTGAAATTCTGGAAGAAAAACGTCCACTAAGGAAGGATTTTTGGATGTTCACTCTCATCGACCAACCAAAACTATTAATGTTAGAAGAATGATATTTTGAGGATATGTTTGTTGTGTGTCGAAAACATCTACTAAGGAGGGATTTTTGGATATTCAGGTTCTAAAGGGGTGTTAACGGGTTGAACCTGCATTTCATTGAATAACAATATGACACAACTATGACGCGAGCGAAGCAAGACTAAAAATGAGATGGTGTGTGTCTGTGTATTACTCAATCACGCAAGTACCACTGGTCCGATTTACACGAATTTTACATGGAAGTAGCAGATTTACCTGGTTAACATACAGGTTACTTTTGATTTCAATACTTCGCACTAATTAAAGATGGCGACCATTTTAGTGACGTCATTCTACCCTTTGGTTTTAAACTTTCATATTTCCATTTCAAATAAAAAGAGAACGCTAAGAAATAGCAAACTTTTGATGGCATGTACGAGGTTAAAAATTGCATTTTCTATCCGAAATGTATCTCCAACCGTTAGCGAGTAAAACCTAAATGTGTGCTATAAAACACGGTCAAGGCAGAGCGGTGTAGTTGGACAAAATGTTCCATCCTTAATCTCCCTCTGCTCAGCACCTCGCCTATCCCCTGTTTTAACTGTCACCTTCACATTTTAATTTATTTACGACCCGTAGCGAAGCACGGGTACTTCAGCTAGTTATTAATAAAGTACAGTTGGAACACTGCATTGGTAAACATTTAGTACAAATTAATTACAATTAGGCCTACTTATTTTCTGAGCTCTGTTATTTAAAAAAATCACGATTTGGTCTCTGTTTCAGATTAGCACATCTTTTTAGCCTACTTTCGATTTTTGCAAAAAATGAAAGTAGACTTATGAGATCCACACAGGGCGAAAAATTGTGTGTCTGTCTGTCTGTGTGTGAGTGTGTGTGTGAGTGTGTGTACTCTGAATGTCTGTCCCCCCTTATCAATTCGAACACGGTGAAACCGAATTGAACAAAATTTAGTACAGAGGTAGAACCAGAAAAGGGCACCTCAGTGCCATGTTTATATCGCCGCCATCTTGACGGAAACCTAATGGCGGCCACCCAAATGTTCAAAGCTTAAATCAAATTACGACTAACCTAATCATCCGATCTTTACCAAATTTTGCAACAACATATATTTATATGGCGAGCGTTTTTGACTAAACTACAAGGTCATCGGCCCAATAGTTTGCAGATGGCGGCCATGTATGTGTGCAAATAGATTCCCCCTATCAATTCAAACACGGTGAAACCGAATTGAACGACGTTTGGTACAGAGGTAGCAGTATCAAAGGACACCTCAGTGTCAAGTTTTAATCGCCGCCATCTTAAAGAAAACGTAATGGCGGCCACACAAATGTTAAAAGCTTAAACCAAATTACGACCAATCTAATCATCTGATCTCTACCAAATTTTGCAACTTTATGCGTCTATGTATGAAGAATCTTTCGCCCAAACTACAAGATCATCAGCCCAATATTTTGCGGATCGGGGCCATGAATGTGTGCAAATCGATTCCCCCTATGTATTCAAACACGGTGAAACCAAATTGAACGAAATTTGGTACAGAGGTAGCACTAGCAAAGAGCACCTCAGTGTAATGTTTTACCGTATATCGCCGTCATCTTGACGGAAAGGTAATGGCGGTCATCCAAATGTTCAATGCTTAAATCAAATTACGACTAACCCAATCATCCGATCTCTACCAAATTTTGCAACAACATATATTCATATGCTGGGCGTCTTTTGATTAAACTACAAGGGCATCAGCCCAATATTTTACAGACGGCGGCCATGTACGTGTACAAATTGATTCCCCCTATCTATTCAAACACGGTGAAACCGAATTGAACAAAATTAGGTACAGAGGTAACACTAGCAAAGGGCCGCTCAGTGTCACGTTTTATATAGCCGCCACCTTGACGGAAACGTAATGGTGGCACCCAAATTTAAAAAGCAAAAATCAAATTACGACCAACCTAATCATCCGATCTCTACCAAATTTTGCAACAACATACCTTTATGCGAGAAGCGTTCTTTGTCCAAGCTACAAGGCCATCAGTCCAATAGTTTGCATATGGCGGCCATGTATGTTTGCAAATCGATTCCCGCTATCAATTCAAACACGGTAAAACCGAATCGGAAGAAATTTGGTACAGAGGTAGCACTAGCAAAGGGCACCTCATATTCATGTTTAATAATCGTATAGCACGATGTATTTCAACATGCTACTACAGCCAACATTCAATTATAATCCTTGAAAAGGACAAAGAGTTATAATAATAACCATGCATTTAGGAGAAAGTAGGCTATATATTCTTTACTGAACATCTTGTTTTTTTTACAATTTCACTTTCTAGAATATCTCTGAGTGAGTTCGGAAGTCCAATAATTTGTTCTGGGTTCGAACAATCTTCTAGGAAAGCCTTTTTTTAGCCTACTTTTCACATTTTGCAAAAATGAGGAAAAAGTAGACTTATGAGATCGATCCGGGAAAATGTGTGTCTGTCTGTCTGTCTGGCTGGCTGGCTGGCTGTGTGTGTGTGTGTGTGTGTCCCCCCCCCCTATCAACTCCTAAACGGCTGCAGCAATCAAAACCAAATTTAGTAAGAGTAAAGATGTGCACCGGAATAGCTCACGTCCATATTTGAAAATGATGTCAGTGCTACCAACTGCTGAAAAAACGCACTAGAAATTTGAGCTCCATGTTGGATATCGTGCAAGGTATGCATGGGAGCTATTCTAAAATTGGCACACATGTAGATAATACTATTTCAGTTTAATTTCCAGGAGGCCAACCATGACAGTGTTGCCAAAATAATTTTAAGCCTTCTGATAGGTCCAATGTTTAAATGAATTTAACTTCTACACTATCAATTGGATTTCAACCAAATTTTGTATGTAATATCTGTATATAAATAGATATGACTGAGCGTATTCTTAAGAGCCACCAGGGCTGCCAACTGTTAATAATTGCTCTCTCTATTTTTTTTAATCCAAATACCAATATATCAGAAAGTATGCAAGCCAACAGCTTTAAACTATGCACACGTATATTCTGACATTTTAGATTAATTTGGAGTAACTTATATACGTCAGTTCTACCAACATGATTATAGGCCTGCTGATAGTACCAATTTTTAAATACATGTAACTTCTATACTATCTGTTGGATTTCAACCAAATTTCGTATGTGATATGTGTACCATAACAGATATGACTATAAGTATTGTTAAGAGCAATCAGGGCTGCCAACTGTTAATAAATGCTGTCTATATTCTTTTTACTATAATATCAATATATCAGAAAGTATGCAAGCCAACAGCTCTATACTTTGCACACGTATAGCACCTGACATTCTAGATTAATTTGGAGTAATTTATACAAGGCAGTGCTGCCAACATGATTCTATGCCTGCTGATATGTCCAATTTTAAAATACATGTAACTTCTATACTAACAAATGGATTTCATCCAAAATTGGCACAACGGGATATCATAATAATTCAGATTATTTCTGAGCAGCACACGTATGGTATTGTTGGCAACATGCTTTTACGCATGCTGATAGATCCAGTGTCTAACTGCATGTAACGTCCATTGGACTTCAACCAAATTTTGTATTCTGTACCTTAAGAGGTGGAACTAAAAATATATTCAGTCACCAGGGCTGCCAACTGTAGTGCTCTATTAGGCTACATTATACCAGGTATATTTTGAACTAATTAGATATTTCGATATTACCAACTTAATTTCGTCATTACTCTAGATAGGTTCATATACTGTAGAATAATCATTGGCATGAAAAGTAGGCTGTATAGTTCTTCACGGAACTTCTTGTTTTTACGTTACATAACATTTTTTCTAATGACATTGTATGCTTATTCAGTTCTATGCCAACAGAACCATTGTTTACATCATCACCCTCATCACCATCTCCAATGGGAAGGCAGACGAGAAGTGGTCTTTTGAAAGAGGTCAGACTGAGAAAATGCCTGGTCTTTGGTCGGGGAGAGGGGTGGTCCTTAAATAGAGGTAACAAATACACTGACCTTATGAGGTTTTAAAACGGTTCCAAGAAAAATAGGTCTTTAAGAGGGGTGGCCTTCTAATAGGGGTGGTCTTTTAGAGAGGTTTCACTGTATATTCTAACTTACGCCAACAGATAGGCTACCAAAAAGCATGCTAATACTTCGTTTTAGGGTTCTCTTTCTAGGAAAAGCGAGTGAGAACTGCGTCCCGAGGTTATGTAATTCTACCGCACTGAATGAATATTGAAAGGCTAAATGTAGATAGGCCTATTGTAGTTCTATTTGTCTGCTGTATTATCGCGCTGTAAGTTAGCAATACTCCAATACTGTATTTTTAAATTGTATTGACCATATAAGGGGAAGTTGACCTCGATGCTCCGCCCCTTAAGTCAACAATAACTAACTATATAACGACTGGTAATCAAAGCAAGTTTATTAATATTTAACGGAACATCAATGACGCACACTAATAGGCTTAGTCTACTGTATACAATAGCACCAGAGGCATTCGCCTGAAATAAGTGCGGAAAACCACTTCTTGGGTGGCTCAAGTGGTTATCGAACCTACCTTTCCTCAGTTCTGCTTCACGAAGCTGAGTGTACCCGGTTCCAGCCCATCGACCAGAAATACATATATTGGCAGAGCTCTGAGTTCTCAGTTATATTGTAAGGGAATGAATTGATTATGCATAACGCGTACGAATTTTCTCAAAAAAGAGAAATAGTCTCCTTCTTTTCATTGCATAGAAATATAAATTATGGCGACCCTTACAAATAGAGCTCATAGACACAAGCACAAGGCTTATCTTCGTTACGTTCCAATTACAATTATCGAGATAACCTTATTTTCATAAAAATATAGCAATCAATTGTGCTAGAACAATACTTTTTAATGCTAGTTTATCGGATGTTTTAGTTAGTTGTGAATTTATTTTATTCTGAGGCTGAAGAACAGTAAACGTGATATTTTAATTGGTTCGTCGCTATATACTGTAAAAGAAAGACAGAAACTAGCACTAAAGCTCTTGCATCTTGTTCAAAATTGCTGAAATTACCAAAGCTGTCGTGATTCTTCAATGAAAATGTTGGAATATGTTCTACTTATTGGCATGTGATGGATAAAGAGGCATAAGAGACTGGATAATTACTTTTACAAATCGATGGTTGGTGTAAAGCTAAACTTTAAAAAAACATTTGCGTGTAGTAGGCCTATAAATTTGGTTACTTTTTGGGGGGTAAGGTTCCCTCCAGAAAGTTGTTTATTTCCATTATTACAGTATTTGAAGTGTTGAGTTTTAAAAACAATGCCAATTTTAAGGCCATTTTTTATATTCAATAAATCTAGCTTATAGGCCTAAGCTTTAGGAATACTGTACAAAGCATTGTTTTATTCTTTTACTGGGCATCTGATATCCCTCAACATGAAATCAATTTCAAAAATTCAAACATGACGCTGGTTCCACTCCACGAAGTCTGTTAAGGAGGAAGATGAACCAAAAATAATGTTATCGTGTTAATTTTATAACCATGTTAGTCATAGATCCTGTACAACAATTATACATATTTCCGTCAAAACAAAGGCATATTAGCTTCAATAAAGAAACTTCTCAGTTTTAAAAATCTAATCATATCTATTTTTACGGAAATTTCACATTTTGCCCACACCATTTTCTCTTACCTCCTATTTCATAGACAATTTTGTAAGTTTCTTTCTTAAGTTAAAAATTGCCCATCACTTTGACCTGTGGGGATATAATTAGCCTTTCTATAAAACCGTTTTTGAAACAATATCACTTTCTGTTGCTCATAATAAAAAATGAAATAGTAGGCTAATACTAGTAGTCTAATAAACAGATGTGAGGTTTAATATACCGTACACTTAAAATAATAAAAGCACAAAACTTTCTATAGCCTAATCATGGAAGATATGAGAAAATTACGAAGGACAACTTAAAGCAAGGGCAAATTATAAAAGCTAAAAAAAATAGCTGTGATCAAATTTTGAAAAGTTAGAAGTTTGTGTTACCTAGCAACAAAGATTTCGGTATTTCCTTGGAAATGCGTGTTGATTGTTGTACACGATTTATGTCAAGTGCAGTCATAGCAGTACGAGTCTAATACTGTTTTCTTTGTTGGCCCTCTACACTGTATTTCCCCCTTAAATGTGACCAAAATAAAGTTTATCCATACTGTAATGTATGAATGTAAAACATAATCGACAACGCCACTCTTTTTGCTGAGGACACTGGGTTGTGACAATGGATTATTTGTTGTTGTTGTTGTTTGAGTCTTCAGTCTTTTGACTGGTTTGATGCAGCTCTCCATGCCTCCCTGTCCTGAGCTAATCGTTTCATCTCTACATAGCTCCGACACCCTACATCCGAGGCAATCTGTTTAACATATTCTAACCTTGGTCTACCCCTACAGTTTTTGTCCTCGACCCTTCCTTCCATAACTAAGCTTGCTATTCCTGGGTGTCTTAGTATGTGTCCTACCAACCTATCTCTTCTCTTCATTAGCAGTCTCCAGAAACATCTCTCCTCTCCCACTCGTCTTAATACCTCTTTGTTTGTAACCCTATCTACCCATCTGATCTTCATCATTCTCCTGTAACACCACATTTCAAATGCTTCAATTCTCCTCTTTTCTGCTGCACCAATAGTCCAAGTTTCACTTCCACAGAGCGCCACGCTCCAGACAAAGGCTTTCAAAAATGACTTCCTAATACCTAAATCTATATTCGATGTCAGCAGATTCCTTTTTTGTAGAAATGCTTTCTTTGCCTGAGCTTACCTACTTTCAATATCCTCTTTGCTTATTTTACATAATTAAATGACCAAATTTTAAAAATATGTTTTTGTTAATTCCGTTTGTTCACTGGTTGTTAGTTTTACACTAAACAAATATCTAACCTTTCTAACCCACCTGCTAACAATAAATATTAAATATTATTGTCTGATTTTGTACAGGGTGATCAAAAACATGGTCACAGAAAACAATCCCTTAAGTTAAGAATTTAGAGATTCTGGTACACTTTTCTCAGGAACTACTTAAGTTACAGGCCTAATCTTTTGTAATGTGTTGGTAGCCATGTAGTTTTATAGAATAAACCAAAATATATTTAAAATAATCTTTATCTTTTCAATTTATACATTAAAAAATCATACATTTAAATAAGCAAAAATAAATTTTGAGTTTGTTAATTTTTAAACGGCTCAAAATAATTATTCTAGAAAATACAATCCGTTCATTTTGTCTAACCACATGTGCTTTACATTCCAATAAAAGATTAAGTATCCTTGACTAGAAAGTTTCAAGAAAAGTGTACCAAACTTAAGGAAATACAGGGTGTATTTGATATGATGGAAGTCCTTTACACTGGTGATAGAAGATGGTATTCTGAGCAAATATCTTCATGAACTTAAGTCGGATCTTAATTAGTGTAGGTGGAATTAAATCACAAAAATCGCCGGTCAATGTCTTGGAAACGGGCTTTCACTCCGTTCCCCTCAGCAGCACAGCTGACTTCTCCCCGTCCCCTCCCCTCCCACGCTGAGGAATGTTGATAAGAGCCTGAAGTTGAGTGACCTCCTCGTCTTGTCTGCCAATGACATTGAAATACACAAACCGAGCCTATGAACAGCTGTTCCACACCTTCATGGGGAGTGGCTACATGACTAGTGCTGGTGGATCTGTCTAGGATTTTGCCAGCTTCATGGACTATGCATAGAAAATAGAAATCCTAAAGATTTGGTAAATTAATTTAAGGAACTGTTGGTCTATCTTTGTGTGAAGATAGTGCAACAACTGTAATAAAAATATTAATAATACTAATAATAGTAATAATAGGCTTTTAGACACACTAACTTCTTTTATGTTTCTTTTTGGTATGACGAGTTGCCAGACTTTAATGTACGTAGGATTTCTTGTATGTGCCATGAAATCCATCGACATGATCGTATTAGATCCCATTCATTTACTACATGACTGAACATAGATCGCACCCTCGGGAAGGTTAGCACTCTACCACCAGAACTACACATGCTGACTCTTATTATTATTATTATCAGACTATTATTATTATTATCCTATTATTATTATCCTATTATTATTATTATTATACTATTATTATTATTATAACACTGTATTATAACAATGTATTTGTATTTTATTTTCATTTTCGTGTATTTTCATATGTAATAATAATAATGTTATTGGTTTTACGTCCCTTTTAACTACCCTGGCTTTTAGAGACGCCGGGGTGCCGGAATTTTGCCCCGAGGGGGATCTTTAACGTGCCAGTAAATGTACTGACACGGCTCCCTCGCATTTGCGCACCCTCAAATGCCAGCTGACTGCGCCAGGTTTCGAACCTGCAACCTTGGGCTCAGCAAGCATTTTCATATGTATGTACATTGTTGATTGACCAATAAATCAACAGTTTATGGCCACCCCAGGGCTGGAGATGGGATGGGACTATTCACAACATGTACATGTGGTACCGTACTAGTATTAAATCTTGGAAGTAGTTTTCCATGGGTTCCCACTTCTACCCCAGGCAAATGCCGGGATTGTTCCTAACTTAAGGCCACGGCCGCCTTCTTCTCAATAACCATAACCGCTGGCAGTGAAGCCAATGAAGGGCCTAGGCCTACCAAGCGACCGCTGCCCAGCCATTTGGCCTGCAGATATTAGGGTGACGCGTGGTCAGTGCATCGGGTCCCCTAGGCCATTAATCTTGATTTTCCTGACTGGGGCACTGCCTCACTGTCAGACAGCGACTCAATTGCCCTCACGAGGCTTAGTGCACCGCGTTCCAGCCCTCACGTCAGTTTCTAATATCCCTGATGGAGCCGGGAATCGAACCCAGAGCCTCCGGGTGAGAGGCAGTTGCACTGCCCCAACACCACAGGGCCGGCGCCTTCTTCCGAATCCTCACCTGAATTACAAATACCCACATTACTACAGAAACCACAAAAACACAGGTTATCACACAAATTCTACCCACACCCAGCTACATGGGGCTAAATGACCAAAATCGCCAAGCCTCTCAAACAAATCATCAAGTATTTTACTTCCGTCTTAAATGCCTAGTTCTGAACAGAATACGGGATGTCGGAATTTTGTCACACTGTATTTCATTAAAGTGTCGGACGGCAATGACACTTACAAAGTAGGCTACACAATACTACCGGTCATAACGTCCCAAGACATTGCGTGCAATTTCAACAACAACAACAACAACAACAACAGCAATACAAACTTTTTTACGAGACGGTTATCGCTCGCTCCTCGTAACAGCTGATACCTCCCCTCAACCAGTAAGGTCAACGCTCCGATTACGTAATAACTTCTCCTCCGCGCATCGCCCCACCTAGCCCCGCCCCGTTTACCCCAGTCTGCTGCCTCATCTTCTGTTTGAAGAATTTCGGAAATTCCTAAAAACATTGACTTTTTAATGATAAATTTTCAATTTAAAGATAGGTGACAAATTCTTTACCTAGGAAGCTTACAATAGTCTCTTCTATCACTAGTGCAAAGGACTTCCATCATATCAAATACACCCTGTATAATACTAGAATTGTTTTCTTGACCTTGTTTTTTTTTCACCCTGTACAAAATCAGACAATAATATTTCATATTTATTGTTAGCAGGTGGGTTAGAAAGGTTTGTTCTTTGTTTAGTGTAAAATAAGCTATTGTCACAACCCAGTGTCCTAGACACTGGTGGGGGGGTTTGACAATTTCTTCACCATTTTATACACACATTTGAAAATTGTCTTGTTTGTATTTGCATTTTTCAGATGGTTATTAAATACCATTAGGCAAAGCGTTAGCCTTCCTCAGCAAGCTGCTAATAACAAATATGAAGTATGGTTGTAGTACAGGGCGGTCAATAACAAGATCATCATAATACACACATTCCTAAAGTTGGGTGCACTTTTGTTGCACCTTTCTGGTTAAACGCCTTCATATTTTCCCATCAATAAAGGAACATACAGCTTGACGAAATTAATTGATTACTTTTTTCATAATAATTAGTTTGAGCTGATAAAAGTGCAATCAACTAAAATAAATTGAGGAAGAATTATTTTTGAGTTCTTTAATAGTTTTTAAACTGATCAAACTAATTGTTGTGGAAAAAGTAATACAATCATTTTGTCACGTTACATATACACCACTTTCTAGGGGGAAGAATGAAGGGTCCTTAACCAGAAACGTGCAACAAAGTAATTCCTAACTTGAGGAATGTATAATATCATTTAATTGACTTGGTTTCTGACCACTCTGTACTAAATCAAGTGATGGTACTTCCTATTTATTATTAACAGGTGGCTTAGGAAGGCTTTCTCTTTGCCTAATGTTAAATTCATAACCATTTGTCAAATGCATGTATAAGAAAATTAATTTTAAAACCTGTGTATTAAATGGTATTGAATAAGCCATTACCACAACCCAGTGTCTTTAAACACGTTATTCGTTCCAGATTTGAGTTTCTGTACCACGATAAGGCTACAAGATAAAAAAAATGAAGAATCTGTGCTAAAATAACATCATTGATTACTTTGATTCCATGCTGTATTTTCAGGACACAATAAGTTATATTTTACTGATCTGAAATGTTTTATAAATTATTACTTTTTCTTTGATAACTTACTCGTATAAAACAAAACATCGTGGAAACAGGTTGTTCCTTGATGAACGAATAATTGAAATACCTTCCTACCTAACTTCGGAGGAAAAATACACTTCAAAAACTATTAACGAAACTTAACTTCAATATTTCTGCGTATCAGACATGCCTAGGTTGTATTTCTCCAGTCAACGATACTTCAACACATTTATTTTCTTGCACAGAAAATGGGATATTCTGCCATGAACAGTGGACAATATTTTCAAGATAAAATGTATATCTCAAGATGAACAAAACATTGTACAGTATTTGAATGTAATAAAACTAAATATTGTGTTGTGCTCGAAATTAGTGATCATTAGCAACCATTCACTTAAATATTGTAGCCTGAACAGTGGACAATATTTTCAAGATAAAATGTATATCTCAAGATGAACAAAACATTGTACAGTATTTGAATGTGATAAAACTAAATATTGTGTTGTGCTCACAATTAGTGATCATTAGCAACCATTCACCTAAATATTTTAGCCTGTCGTATAGGCTAAATTGGATCAACTCGATCTCAGTTCCAAGGCTTAATCAACACCAAAGAACAGAGTTAATAGCATGCAGCCTTACGAATTAAAGTTGTTTGTTATAATGCAATAATTTCTTAAAATTTCTTCCATTACAACATTTCATGCTATAACTTACAACATGGACAATCGAAGGGACCTTTCAAGGAGCATGCAAATGTTCTCCGTTTATAGAAGTTCGGAACAGTAGTGACCCAAAGGTAAATTTCTAGTTAGTGTATTACCTAGGTATACATCTTAAGTAATGTATTTCATACAGTAGTGGGCCTACAGCCAGTGTGTAAATTATTAGAATTTTCCAACAATCATTTTTACTTTTCATAACTAAATGCATTAATAGTACATTATGCAACGAGCCTATAATGGCAATAATTAAGACTTAATTACCATTATAGGCGAGTTGCATACGACTGTTTATGTTCGACGATAATTAGGCCCTATTATAACTATTTTATGTTCGAACATAAATATTCATAAATATCTGTCGAGATTTCGCCAGTTTTATGTACTGAACAGAGCGCATGAGACGCAGAGAATGCCTTGTATTTGATCATGGCCTCCTCGATTACCCTACTATGACACTTGGCCAGGCAGTGAAATGTAAATTAGAAGGCCGTGAAACTCGTTATCTAATTGGTCAAACAACTGATTCTTGAGCTCTGATTGGTGGGAGAAACTGTTTCATAATGAAAAATAGTGTTCTAATGACCATCATTATGGTACAGTTTTCTGACATATAATAGTCAGGGTCAAACATAAAGATCATTATCAAGGCACTGACATTATTTTAAATGTGTAACCATTAGTCTAAACCACATTTTTTTTAAAGAAACTGGCGGTAAAATTATTTTAGAATTTCCACTAAAATAGGAGCCTTGATAATGCAGAATGCCACACTTTTTGTTTGGATTGCTATATTCCAGTCTTCGTGTGAACTTAGAGCCAAGGGATTCCAAGTCTTTTGTTACTGGTGGTCCACTCTTGGAGTAGCCTATTCAAAGATTCGTGGACCGTGGATGAAATCACGTGATTTAGAGAGTACAATCCAAAGTCAATGATAAAAGAGAAGACGAACCCAGCTTAGGTATCCCTCAGAATCTCCCATTCCGAAAATTTACAGACGTACCGGTATTTCCTTATGGAAAAAGTTGTAAGTTTATAGGGGAGAAAACATTAGCCTACTAAGTAGGGTGATAAAAGATGTCAACAGTTGGTCAATAAAGTGATTTTGAACACTAAAGTGTGACTTAGTTAAAATCTTTATTTGATTCTAATATTTTTTACACTACAGAATGGAATTCTACGGCATAGAAAATGAACTTATGAGAAACCAATAAATATATTCAATGCAAGACCCAAATACAGCGAGAGGTACAGTAAGTGCCCCCTCTTATCCCTTGTAGCCTACATCTCTTTGAACGTCCAAGAGGCAGAAAGCAATGAGTTCACAATTCAGATATTATTTTCATGTAGGCTATTAATTATTAAATTGCCAAAAGGAACATCAACAGTGGAAGTGGAGTATAATATAATTTTTGATTTAATTACTTATGATATATTTTCGAAAGAATATCCGCATTTCAATGCTATTTATTATTGCTACTTACAGGGACATGTTTC
Source organism: Meconema thalassinum (assembly GCA_946902985.2). Classification (NCBI taxonomy): domain Eukaryota; kingdom Metazoa; phylum Arthropoda; class Insecta; order Orthoptera; family Tettigoniidae; genus Meconema; species Meconema thalassinum. The sequence continues at coordinate 926,751,018 of OX336388.2, forward strand.
GAGGGCTATCAATCCCCCTTCATCAGCCTGTCCAACAAAAACTTCAAAGATAACCTTCCTTATTCACAAGTAGGCTACATGCAAATCACATGAAGACAGTGTTGCGAATAAGGAAGGTTATCTTTGAAGTTTTTGTTGGACAGGCTGATGAAGGGGGAGTAGGCTAATAGCCCTCGAAACATGTCCCTGTAAGTAGCAATAATAAATAGTATTGAAAGGCGGATATTCTATTATTCTTTCGAAAATATAGTTACGTCAATTACGGACCTTTATAATCGACATAATGTACTTATGATATTGTGAAAAAGCAGACTTGAAATAGTGAAAAATATTTATATTTCATAGACTTAAAGAACGTAATATTTAATACGGTGTGTGAATGGTGAAACTAAAATGTGAACATCTTCCGGGCACCCGCGAGTCATAAGAAATTCTAGGACCTCCCCACATTTCCAAATGCTTGCCACGAGTCTAAACACTCGTGAAAGCGTAAAAATTCTTCATGGGTCTGCAGACTTTGGTCAATTTATAGGGGAATTGAGGGGGCATGTAGACCTGGTGCCTGAAGAGAAGGGTGTCAAAACAGAAAACCATTCGTAGAGGAAGACTTTCGTGGTCTTTCTTTACATTCTTTTGCGTTAAAAATAACTGAAATATGCGTAAAAATACATTATTCTATTGGCAACGCAAGCAAGGTCTAACAATATAATTCAATTGAATTTGACACTATAAGAAGCCTAAAGCATTTAATAATGAGAAAACAATAGCTTAAAATGTATCATATTCGTGGACATTTCTATTAAATTATTATCTAACCATTGAGTAGTACGTTGGAGGTTATTTTAACGTTTACGAAGAGGTTGCATATGATAGCAGTGCAAGGCTCTCATCGCTTGTTGTAGTCCTATAGCCTACTTTATCTGCTTTTCTTTACTGTTAATTTTCCTAAATCAAAGATGAAAATCTAATTAGCAAATGATTCTTTCACCAAAATAGTTCGTACAAACCTCCAAATAACGTGGTCTAGATATTAACTTAGAAACAAATGCATTATTAATCCCCATAATCGTCGAAAATTAATAAATATTACAACAATTAGTAACATTAATTGTTTGGATTATTAGTGGGGGCCCGGGGAAAACATAGCCTACCTTCTCTTTTAGCTGCAATGTGTAGAAAATTTCGTATCTCAAAATCCACCATTAATACCATGGCAGTAACATTCCTTATAGGATCCATTAGTACAGTATTTTGGGAAATCACCTATATTCGTAAATGATGTGTATTTTAGGGCTGAATAACTATTTTATTTATTTTTTTTATTTTTAGTTGCGGTTTGCCCACTCTTCAGGTCTTTTGTTCTAATTTAAGTGTGTGTCATAGCCTACATTTCATAGTATTCATTATTCGGATTTTGTTAATCTTCTAATTTTTCTTCTTTCACCTCATTATGATTGTTAAGCTTTGTATCTTAGCAGCCTTGTAAGTCGAGGATGCATAAGAAAATAAGATAAATTATATTGAGATTTACACCAAAAAAATAATCGTGAATGATATTGGCATCATTCTAATTTATGCACAAATCGTTGAAGTACCTATATTAGGCTAAGAAGACCTGGAGCTATTGATGTACTTTGAGGACATCTCTAGTTACGTTGGTATATTGTATGGAAAATAAAATATAACACATATCAAATATCAAATAGACCACTGCATTGAGCTCCAAAATCATTCTACACAGCGCGACAGAAGAGAATTATGTTTATGCATTGTGAATATGCAAATCGACAAAATTCGTCTAAAGAAGTAGCCTATAAATTCTTTATTAATTGGGCCTATTTATTTCATCATACGGTATTGGACCAAATAATCAAGGGGTGCTTGGATAAATTACATTCAACATTGCAACAAAATATATTGAAGATTATTATTAATATTAATATAATTATTAATTTCTTAATCAAAACACAAGACACACTTCGAAATAAAGTCTGTTGGAATTGACTCAAAAATCAGTTATAACTGTAGTGAGAGTAGTCTACTAATAGACAATAACTATTAATAGTATTATTATTATTATTATTATTATTATTATTATTATTATTAGCCTATTATTATTATTATCCTAGAAGTAGGAACGCAAGGGGAAACTTTAGGGGTGCAAACAACTTTCGAACTTGTCATCAATATGCTTATCAAGATTGTGAATTAGGCCTATTAAGAAATCCGTTTGGATCTAATTTGAAATAAATCACAACTAACAATTTAAAAAAATATGTTAAAACGCTGTTAGGACAAAAATATACTAAATCAGGTCCCATTCTAAAATCTCTAGGCCTATACTTAGACTACAAATTGGGGGCCCTTATCACAAATTAATATTTTCGCATCGTGAGCTTTTGTTAGACTATTATTATTAGGCTATTAGTCTATTATTATTGCTGTTATTGTTACTGGTATTATTAATATTCATTCATTTCCGTGTCTGGTCAACATTTCCAGAACGCAACAACTCCGATAGCTTTATTATTGGCCTCGATCAAGTCCTGCGTTGGGGCAGATGACCTCGTAGTTCCGCCCCTTAATACAACAATAGGCACTACTAACATAACTAACAAGTCCTGCGTTGTGCAAGTTTGTTCCAGTTGAGGGCATATGAGCAGGTGGGATAATTATTTGACTATTATTATTGCTTTGATTATTATTATTATTATTATTATTATTATTAATGACCACCCAATAAAATGAAAAAGTGCGAAAATATAAGGTGTTTCATTCCGTAATTTTTAAACGGATTGTTTTCAAAATTTTGCAAATTTTATAAAATGACAGGATATTTAGAGTTCACTTTTTTTTTTTTTCAAAATAAATCCTGAGTCAAAAACAGTTATAAATTCTGACAGATTTTTCCACAGTGTGCTTATGAGGGCCCGGGCCCGAGTATTAGCTGTGTGAAACTCACCTCTCCCGCTTCTTCCGACGAACCTGAGGTCGTTGAACTTGGCTACTTGATTCTTCATGACAGCTGTACAGTTCCGTAGTTCTGCACAGTAGTTCTCATCATTGCCCGCCCTCACAGTCACCAGTGTCCCATCATTGACGTCTCCAAGCGCCACCACTTTGAAAGCAACGGGCAATGTCTTGTTGGACCGCCAATGAGGTGGCAGAACAGTACACACGAGATGAGGACTTCCGGTCCGAACTAATTCACCAGGATGTTCAGCCAACAGTCCATCTAACGTCCGTTCTGCTAAGACATCCGCGGTTATGGCATTGTAGCCACTTGCGTTACCACCCCCGCCGGCTGCCACCTCTGCCGCCCCCTCAGACGCTAAGTGCATCGTCCTCTGCCCCCCTCGACGTCGCTGCCTGAAAATCCGCAGCTTGTAGGTAAAAATATCCTAATTTTAATGAACAGTCCACGACATGTCCGTGTTTGTGCACTAAGAAGTGCGAAGTACGTCACTGCATTGTTAATATGTCTAGCTGGCTGTCACACGGAATCACTCAATTTATGAGATAAACCACTTGCTGATGGACAGCTTTGAAAGATGAAAAATAGGTCTTGTTATGCCTCAAGTGCATAGCCAACCACATACGAGAGGACAGGTCACTCCGGTTTTACAAAACTCTCGGCTGGGGTTTCAGTGGGGGTCGTCGACTATTTGGGCTGCGTTTTTCCGTTGTCGGTGACACCCCAGTGCGCTGCCTGTGGTAGTTGGGGCGACTTTTCGCGGGAGTCCGTCACACCGCATTCGCCAATTAGACGGGGGCAGGGAGGGGGTGTATGTGGGGGAGGGGAGAAAAGAGTTGCCCCACCCCTCCCTCATTCCGCGCACCACGACGCCAGGTCTCTGTCTAACGCATACGTTGGCCGCGCCGTGGTGATGGTGGTACACAGCAGTGGTACCAGTGGGTCGGTGACGTCACTTTTCTACCCCCCCCCCCCCCCCCCGCACCGCGCACTTTTCAAACCCCTCCCCCTCCCCGGCCGCTTGGCCGGCAGCAGGTGGATGAGGGGAAAGCAGGCCGCCCGACACACGAATGTGCCAGTGTGGAGAGAGGGGGGAGGGAATGAGTGAAAAAAAAATATCTGAAACAACACGAAAAGAGAGGATACACGTTTTATAAACGTACAAAAAAAGGAGACAAGTGTTATTGTTTGAGTTTCAAGCTGTTAACACGCCACTCCTTGGAGGTGTAGAGTCTGCTCGGTTACTGTGGCCAGATGGTTTTACGACACCCCACACACACACACACTCACTCACTCACTCTCAAAACACTCAGGTTTTGATTGTTCCGGCACGTGGCCTACCTCGTCTTCTCGCTGGCTTGTTAGAGGTGGAGGACGGGATGCCGGAGACGCCGCACCGCGCGCTTGCTTCTTTTTCCTTCGCTCAAACGCGAAGAACTAAAAAGAAAGTTTAAGACGCGCCTTCTTCGTCTTCTTCTTGGGTTCTCAAAAGAGGGGTAGCACTGGGCGTTGCCCTGCTGGTTTTGTGGGCGGGGTTGAGTTGTCGGTATGCGGGCTGCCTTAAGACGCGGGGGAGGGGAGTCTGTGGCGACCGCCAAGACCAAGGCTCCGAAAGAAGAGGGAGGAGATGGCAAAAGAAAAAGAAAAGAAATGTGTGCGCTAAGAAACTGGTAAGGAACAGAGTTGAGGTGGGGGCAGATTTTTGTTGCCTTGCGCATGTCAAGACTGCCACCGTCTTACCCCCACCCTTCAACATTTTTGTTTTTCTTTTCTCCTTGAGTCTACTTTCCTTTTTACCCCTTGCCTTCCCTCAACCTTTCAGCGCCCTTCTTGGCTTGTCTTGAGGTTCTCCAAGAGTTTGCTACTACCCATGCAAAATACGAACGCTGCCTCAAGCTTCACCGAGGAGCTAGAAGGACCGAAAAGAGACCTCAGCGCGAGCATCTATTATTCAAATGAGTCACAGGCAATTCTTGAGTTTCCGGAGGGTGAAATTGTACAGAAGAAGAGGTTATAAGTTCATCTACCCAGAAGACATTTTGTTGCTTAGTTTGTTATGGTTTTATTTCTCTTGTCCACCTCCTGCTGTAGCGGCTAGCGTTCTTGGCTGTCACCTCCAGAGGTCCGGGTTCGATTCCTGGCGGCTGCCAAGAAATTTAATTCTGGTCTGTGGGCTGAATTGGGGAATCATCAGTCTCCCTCAAGTGGCTTAGGTAGCGTAGTTGGTGGCATGCTGAACTGCTGTGTCCAAGATCGCGGGTTCAAACCCGGCCGAAGTTGTCTGATTTTATAAGAGTGTTAAAATCTTTCAGTATGCCTTCCTTCGGAGGGGAAGTAAAGCCGGCGCTCCCATGTCATAGATTTATGGCTTATAAATAATCCTTCCACTAAATAAAATTGTGTGAAGCTAAATTTCTAATTTAGATTCCGTTGGAACACTCTATCAAAGTTCCAACGTTCACCACTAGGTGTCAGTGACTTCTGGTAGCGAAAGTTGAAACTACTTGAAATTGAACGGAACTTGTAGCTAGAAGCAGCTACAACCTCTGGCGAGCCGAACATGTCCTCGGACACTCCCGGCACTAACAGCCATAAGATAAATAAATAAATAAATAAATAAATAAGTCTCGCTCAGCCTCGTGAGGCATCCTGAAAGTGGTTTTCCGTGATTTCCCAGTTCTACACCATGCAAAATGCAGGGATGGTTCCTAAATTATGGCCACGGCCGCCTCCTTTTCAATCCTCACTCAATTCCCGGCTCTGCCTAAGAAATATAATTCTATTCTAAGGGCTGCAACGGGGAACACTCAGCCTTATGAGGCAAAACTAAGAAGAGGCGGTCTCGATTCCCACCTCAACCACCCTGGAAATGATTGTCCTTGGTTTCCCACTTCTACTCCAAGAAAAATGCCGGGATGGTTGTTAAATTAAGGCTACGACCGCTACATCAATCCTCATCTGAATAACAAACACACAAACTACTAGGCCTACAGACACCACAAAGATACAGGCTATAAGACAAATACACTACACATCCAAATACACGGGGCCAATTGACCACGATGTTCTAACCCCGCAAATGAAACAACAACAATGGCCATTCAACCGGGTGAGTTAGCCGTGGTCGTTACGGCATGACTGCTGGCAGTCGCTCACATCCGGGAGGCGAGGAGGTTCGAATCCCCACGCCGATAACCTCGAAGATGGTCTTCTGTGGTTTCCCATCTTCCTTCCAGGCAAATGCCGGGGTTGGTCCCTCACTATAGGCCACAGCCGCTACCTTCCAACTCCTTGTCCTTACATTCACACTTTCCTCCCCAGACAACACTCCACACGCGACGGTACTGTAACTCACCCGTTGGGTGTCCGCCTCGAAGCAGCTACAAAACTGGCGAGCAGAACATGTCCTCGAGCCTCGTGAGGTAAAACTGGGTCGGTTCTATTCTCACCTATGCCACCCTAGAATTATTTTCTGTGGTTTGCCACTTACTCCACGCAAATGACGGGTTGGCTCCTAACCTCAGGCCACGGCCGCCTCCTTAAACTTCCTCACCTGAATTACAAATACACACACATGTAGCCAATGCGGTGTTGAAGTTACCAATTTGTCAAGCCCCTAAAGGAAACAAAAATGCGCACTTTGCAAAATTTAGCTTGTGACAGACAGTAGCTCACCGTATTAATGAATTAGCGTTCAATTTAGATATTTTAATAATAAATAACACATCAATATATTAGCCATTTTTAAATTAATTGGTTTATCTTAGAATTTAGAACCCATTTAATACGATAGAAAAAAGCGAATCATGTGGCCCGCAAACCAATTCACCTTAACGACGGTGACACGTTTCCAAAAATGTTTGGACACGCCTGGTCTGACTATCAATCAATCTCAAAAAGTAAAGTTATCAGACAAATTCTAGGCTACTCACACCCAAGTAAATGGTGCTAAAGTACAACAACAGCTCTTAATATTATTTTCTTTTTCGATTTTGATTCGATTAATTCGGCAATTCGGTTAGTCGGGTTTTGGATAAACGAGACTTTATTGTGAGCCCAGACAGGGTTCGAACCAGCATAAGACAGATCTAGAGCCTCACATGCTGGCCTGAGGTACGCCTGCTGGAAATTAGGGATAGAGGAATAGGCCTATTGGTACTCATCCCCGTGTGCTTGTGTGTGTATTGTAATTATGTATTAACTCGTGTTATTGTAGTAGCCTAACTGTAGTAGAGTGTGTTAGTAACGGAAGGAAGTTGTATGTTTTACGTGACCATTAATCAAGCGAACATTAACCATGAGACGTCGAATCCGTAAGTTTACTTCTGAGCAGCAACATCACTTCCCATAATTCATGGCCAAGACAGGGAATTTTGATTATTTTCTGTCTAGAAATATGGGATTATTAATTAGATTTTTCTGATTTTTTTAAATCAATCCATATACTATTATTTATTTGTTTTGCTAATATAATGCTATTGAACAACTAACGGAATTTCGTTATTTGGGAAGTGTGATTAATTATGACAACAGATGCATCTCAGAAATTAAGAAAAGAATAGTGTTGGCGAAGAAAGCCTTTCAAAATAAGAAGAATTTGCTGCTCAAAGAGCACCTCAACTTGAGTATAAGAAAGTACTTTCTCAAGACCTTTGTTTTGAGTGTGTTTACCTATGGTTGTGAAATATGGACACTTGGGAAAAGAAAAGAAACAGAACTTTAGGCAGCTGAAATGTGGATTTGGAGACGAATAACCCGAACAAGCTGGATGGAAAGAAAGACCAATGTGCTTGTTCTGAACCAAATTCAGGAGAATCGATGCCTGTTGAACATCATCAAGAAAGGGAAATCAAAATTCATGGGACACATACTCAGACATGACACTCTCCTCCAGGTAATTTTTGAAAGAAAAATTTCGAAAGAAAAACAAGGGGACGACCAAGACAATCGTATCTCAAGAACATTGTCAAGGAGATGGAATGTGACTCGTATGCCCATAAGAAGAGAACTGCTGAAGACCGTAAGAAATGACAGCAACAACAAGGCTTTTAGCTGATGATGATTATTATTATTTTCGTTTCGGTCGATCTAGGGAGCACGAGCCAATTTCAATGCTTTGTCCTTTGCTGTTCCTTCTTCTTCCTCCAATATTCCTTCATCATCTCACTATGTTTCTTCTTCCTCCTCTCCCCCCTCCCCAGGGGCTCACATCTAGTGGGACGTGGGTTGGCAACCACGGGGCCCCAGCTGAGTCCGGCATTGCTTCCACTTACTTGTGCCAAGCTCCTCTCCGTCTTATTTCCTGTCGATCTCACTTGGTCAACTCTTGTTCTCTTCCGACCCCGGCGGTATTAGGGTATCTGAGGCCTTGGGAGTCTCTTCCTTTCCCGCCTTAATTGGCCCTTGTCTCATCTTTTCTGATACCCTCCTTCTGCGAAGGGTCAGCCTTCTTTTTATATTCCTGTTATCTCCTGCCTTCTGCTCAAGGCCCTCAAGGAGGCAGGGTGTAGGCTATGTAGCCCCACCACTTCTGGTGCACCCTAGGTATTGCTACACCCTCAGGGGCTCACGGCTGGTGATTTCGGGAGTTGACGACCCCGAGGGATTCCTGAGCTGGGTCCGGTTTTCCACCTTTTATCCATTACCTGTGGGATGGACCTGCCTTTTATGGCTCTCCTTCTTTCCAGGTCCCTCAATCCGCGTTCTTCGAGTGTTGGGGGCGTTTCTTTTTCTCCTGTCCTTTATTTGCCTTATTCTCCTTTAGTTTTCCATTTCTTCTCCTAGTATGTGGGTTAGTCGTTAGTTTTAGTTATAGTTTACATTTCATTATCATCTTCCCGATCACCCAAACCATTAAGGGCCTATAACCTAGATGTTAGGCCCATTTAAACAACAATTATCATCATCATCATCATCTTCCTTTCCTCGGGCCATTTTGGGCCGGTTTTCTTTCCCTTCCTCCCTTGGGATCCTTCCATTTTTAGCACTTTTTGCCTAAAAATATCTCTCTGTGGTGTATCTTCTTCTCTGACCTTGTTTCTTTCCAAATCCTTTTTGAATTCTTGATTATTATTATTGTTATTTTATGATTTCTTTTACGTCATTATGCTTGTCTAAAGAGTGCGATTGAACCTATCTAGCTGATCCTGCTTTCTTGTCCTCCCAAATTCTCTATATTTTCTCACTATAGCTCTGTGTGCGTCCAGGATTTTTTAATGCAATGTTCGGGTGGTCTGAAAATTGATGATTGTCAACTAGTTCTAGGAATTTAGATCTGTCCAGTACCATATCACTTGATATGTCTATTTCCTGAAGGTATTTTTAGCCTACTTTTCACATTTTGCAAAAATGAGGAAAAAGTAGACTTATGAGATCGGGCAAATGTGTGTCTGTCTGTCCGTCTGTCTGTCTGTCCTTCTGTCTGTCTGGCTGGCTGTGTGTGTGTGTCCCCTATCAACTCCTAAACGGCTGCAGCAATCGAAACAAAATTTGATATGAATAAAGATCTATACCTGAATATCTCACGGCCATATTTGAAAATGATGTCAGTGCTACCAACTGCTGAAAAATCGCAATTGAAATTTGAGCTCCATGTTGGATATCTTGGTAGGTATGAATGGGAGCTATTTCAAAATTGGCACACGTATAGATAATAATATTGCAGTTTAATTTCCAGGAGGCCATACATGGCAGTGTTGCCAAAATGATTATAAGCCTGCTGATAGGTCCAAATTTTAAATGCATATAACTTCTACACTATCAATTGGATTTCAACCTAATTTTTTATGTGCTATGTGCACATAAGCAGATATGACTGAGCGTATTCTTAAGAGCCACCAGGGCTGCCAACTGTTAATAAATGCTCTCAATTTTTTTTATCCAAATACCCATATATCAGAAAGTATGCAAGCCGACAGCTTTAAACTATGCACACGTATAGTACCCGACATTCTATATTAATTTGGAGTAACTTATATACGTCAGTGCTGCCAACATGATTCTAAGCCTGCTGATAGGCCCACTTTTAAAATGCATGTAACTTCTATACTAACTAATGGATTTCATTCAAAATCGACACAACAATAGATCATATTATTTCAGATTATTTCTGACCAGTACATGTATGTCATTGTTGCAAACATGATTTTACGCGCGCTTTTAGATCCGATGTTTAACTGCATGTAACGTCCATGTTATCCATTGGACTTCAACCAAATTTTGTATTCTGTATCTTAAGAGATGGAACTAAGAATATATTCAGTCACCAGGGCTGCCAACTGTAGTTCTCTATTAGGCCGCATTATGCCAGGTATACAGTATTTTGAACTAATTAGAAATTTTGATATTACCAACTTAATTTCGTCATTATTCTAGATAGATCCATATAGATTAATCTTTGGCATGAATCTTAAATTTTAAGAAAAGTGGGCTCTTTAGTTCGTCACGGAACTTCTTGTTATCATTTCAAATGATCTTGTCGACTTCGTCGTTATGCTTGGGTCTAACGTTATGCGTTAGGGTTACGGCGTGTAAGACGTCATCATGTTGTTCAGTGCATATGCACCGAGTCTGAGTTTACTGCTGGGGTCTGCCGTTATGCGATACGGAGACGACGAGTGCGTGACGTCAGACAGGAATACGGGGTGACTCCTAAAGAAGTGTGCAAGATGTCAGACAGGAATACAGGGTGACTCCTAAAGAGATGTACACGATGTCAGATAAGATACAGGGTGACCCTTAACGAGGTGTACAAGATGCCAGACAATAATACAGGGTGACACCTAAAGAGATATACAAGACGTCAGATAAGAATACAGGGTGACTCCTAAAGAGATTTTCACGATGTCAGACAGGAAAACAGGGTGACTCCTAAAGAGGTGTACAAGATGACACACAAGAATACAGGGTGACTCCTAAAGAGATATACATGACGTCAGATAAGAATACAAGAGGAGTACAAGATGCCAGATAAGAATACAGAGTGACTCCTAAAGAGATAGCCTATAGCCTACAAGATGCCAGATAAGAATACAAGGTGGCTCTTAAAGAGGTGTACAAGCTGGCAGAGAAGAATACAGTGTGACTCCTAAAGAGGTGCACAAGATGTTAGACCAGAATACAGGGTGACTCCTAAAGAGGTGCACAAGATGTCTGACAAGAATACAGGGTGACTCCTAAAGAGGCGTGCAAGATGTCACACAAGAGTACAGGGTGACTTCTAAAGAGATATACAAGATGCCAGATAAGAATACAGGGTGCCTCCTAAGGAGGTGTGCAGGATGTCAGAGCAAAATACAGGGTGACACTTAACGAGGTGTACAGTATGATAGATTCAATTCAAATACAGGGTGACCCTTAAAGGGGTTTGTAAGATATCAGATTCAAATAATGGGTGACCCTTAAAGAGTTGTAAAAGATGTCAGACTCAAATACAGGGTGACCCTTAAAGAGGTATCCGTGCGGGAAGTCTAAGTTAATGGGTAATGAAGTCTGTTGAAAGAGCCCTCCTGAGCCTTTCTAACATGTGTAGCATTTGTAGCATGCGTCATTTGAAATGATATAAAGTCTAGTCTCTCAGTATCTTTTCAACTTCAACTAATCAGTTGTTCTTAGCTTCCATTGAGAGAGTAAGATTTAGAATTCTTGTAGTCAGCCTGTGATCACTCATTCTGAGAATATGCCCATAAAATTTCAAACGTCTTTTCTCTGAATGCGTACGAGATATTCTCCGAATGTTGATAAAGCTCCTGGGATTGTTTATTCATCCAAATTATCTCAGTTTATTTCAAAAAAAATCCTCAAGATTTTTCTTTCTTGTTTTTGTATAATAATAATAACATAACCCCTGGCACTACACCAGTGAAGGGCCTAGGCCTACTAAGCGACCGTTGCCCAGCCGTTTGGCCTGCAGATATTGGGGTGACGCGTGATCAGCGCATTGGGTCCCCTCGACCATTAATCCTGGTTTCCGAGACCGGGGTGCTGCCTACCTGTCATACAGCCACTCAATTGTGCTCGCGAGGCTGATTGCACCCTTTCCAGCCCCCACGTCAGTTACTAAAATCCCTGACTGAGCCGGGAATCAAACTCAGTGTCCCCGGGTGAGAGGCAGTTGCGCTATCCCAACACCACGGGGTGTTACTATTCTTCTTCTACTTTAATCGAAGTCTATCGGCCTACTACGGACCACGTCATTTCAACTGTCTTCTCTGGGCGTTGATCTGTGCCCAGTGCTCCTTCATACGTTGCCACATCCTTCTTGTCTTCAACTTTGGTTTTTCTTGATAACGCTGGTGGTCGATTAGTTTCTCCCTGAGGGGATTGAGTTTTTGAATATCTTCACAGGTAATCTCCATCTCCTGTAGGTCAATTTCCACCTCTTCGAACCACGTTGGCTTGGTCTTCTTATCTTAAAAATAAGTAAAGATCCGGTTTGTCAATCGTGTGTTTCATTTTTAGCAAGTGGCCATAAAATGCAATTCTCCTTTTCCTCATAACATCAGAGATCTTTTGGGCATGAATATACAGCGCATGGTTATGCCGTCGTCTGTATTCACCTTTGTCTTTAATCAGGCCATGAGTTTGCCTCATGATCTTTCTTTCTTTAATCTCCAATTTTTCAACCAGGCCTTTCTTGTTCATAGTGAGACATTCCGCTGCATACAGAGCCTCTGATCGTATGCCAGTGCAACAATGCCTTAGTTTCGCGTTCAGGGATATTGTTACTATTATTGTTATTATTATTATTTGTTGTAATAGTAGTAGTAACCCAGGGTTTGATTCTTCTTCAAGATGGAATAACACAAAAGCTAGGGAGGTGTAGAAACAGAAGCTTCATACGGTCTCCGTCCCTCATTGATAGGGAGGCTCATGGGGTTGGGGATTGAGGGATCGGGTGGAGGCAGCGAGAAACTACACAACAGATATTGAGTGGGGTCGGATCAACGTACTAAAACATGATTATGCAGGCGGGTTTCCTTACTGCTAGGTCAGGCAGAGTAGGTCAAGGACGGGCAGGAAACCAGGAATTGGGTGGGGTGCTGAAAATTATTGCATTGGGTGCTACTTGAATTGTTGTTATATACTGTAAGATGCTAATAAGATCTGAACCATCAGCCCCCATGCACTTAGTTAGTTAGTTAGTTCTTGTTGTTTTAAGGGGCGGAACTACGAGGTCATCTTCCCCTCCCATGCACTTAAATGTTCGAAATATGATTGTCTGAAACCTATGATTTAGGTAAGTGCCGAGGAAGATAAATTAAAGAAGAATGTCACTATGGAGTGATAGTGTAAAACTCCTTAGAATAATCACATTTTAAAGACTAATATCATCTCTGAAAGTACCGGGTGAGTTAGCCGTGGTCGTTACGGCAGTCGCTCACATCCGGGAGGCGAGGAGGTTTGAATCCCCCCGCCGGCAACCTTAAAGATGGCCTTCTGTGGTTTCCCATCTTCCTTCCATGCAAATGTCGTTGTTGGTCCCCAACTATAGGCCACAGCCGCTACCTTCCAACTCCTCGTCCTTACATTCAAACTTTCCTCCCCAGACAACACTCCACACGCGACGGTACTTGTAGCTCACCCATTGGGTGTCCGCCTAGAAGCAGCTACAAACTGGCGAGCCGAACATGTCCTCGGACACTCCCGGCACTAAAAGCCTACGATAAAAATAACTCTGAACGTTGATTTTATTTCGCTTGGAGTTATTCTTTGTGTGTTTGAAGAATGGTTCTGACGTTTCTCGTCTCGCCGTGTTATCTGACAAGGGAAGTATCAGGTAAGACAGGTCCAAAACCTAATAGTAATAATAATAATAATAATAATAATAATAATAATATCGTATGGCCTCGGGTGCCGGGTGTAAGCTTTGTTATTTGACATCCAGAGGGCAGGTTGCATGTTGAATTTTGTTGTTCCTTGAAGCACTATGAAAGTCAAGGAGGTTAGATATCTAAGCTCCTTGACACTATAGCGCTTTCTAGTAGAGAAATGAGGAACTTTGTGTTGGCGGAAAATCCCCAGATTAATTTTGCCATTATTAACACGGCCTACTGAATTCAAATGGGTTCTTTGTCATGCCAACATCGTATGGCATGCGTGCCGTAATTTTTGCCGCCTATCAAAAAATCACTTACATGGCCAGGAGCGAACCTGCAAGCTTGGGGGGTTAGTAATCCGACACGATAACAACTCACCTACCATGGCAAGCTTAGGTCCAAACCCTATCTTGAAACCTTAGGACGCAATCGTTGTACTATAAGAGAACAAAGTGCAGAAAATCAGCCTCCAGATTGAACTGCAAGGCTCCGAAATCGTACCTGACATCCTGGTACAAAGGCATGACGGCTGGCGGAACTGGACATCCCTGCGGCATTCGGGGTTGTCGCATGACGGGGCGTAAATGCAGGCTGCTGCCCACCGGCCTTGAGTGCCTGAGCCATCAGGGCTATCCCTTCCAACATGTACGGTACTCGCTATTTTTCATTGATTTATGTGAGAAATTCGCCGCATGATTTGTACAACGATTGTGTCCACAAAGTTTCAAGATAGGTTTCGACCTGTCTTACCTGATAGCCTACTTCCCTTGCGAGGAAGAGATTGCCGAGCGGGTAACTGCGTTAGTTCATTCAACAATATCAAGTTATAACCTTCAATACTGCCACAACAACGACAGCATTTCGGTGTGATAATTCGTAATAGTTTGACAAAGAGGTTAATAGAACAAGAATTTCCCTCTATTTGTACTTGTAATTAATTTATCTTTATACAATGCGCAGGTTTATCGAAGAACGACATTGGTGATTAGTAAGGTCCGGAGGTTCATGCACTATTAAATGACTAAATATGCATGCAAAAAATGCACTAATTGGTCATATGAGTCGTCCAGTTGCAAAACTAGTTTAATCCACTTGTGAATAAGGATCATGTCGTAAAAATATTTATTTTATTATTTTATTTTGTTTTATTTCGTTTTGTTTATTTTTATTTTGTTTTGTTTTACTTTATTTCGTTTCATTTTGTCTTAAATTGTCTTGTTTTATTATTTGTTTTTGTTTTATTTTTTTATTTTTTTATTTTGTTTTATTTTGTTTTAAATTCTTTTGTTTTACATATTTTGATTTTTCAGAAAACAAACACAAAACCAAAAACAAAAAACACTAATCAAAAAGCAAAAGCAGAAAACAAAAGAAGAGAAAAACAAAGGAAAAAGCAAAATTCAAAAGCAGAAAACAAACACAAGACCAAAACTAAAAAGACGAAGTAAAAAGCAAAATTCAAAAACAAAAGCAAAAGCAGAAAACAAAAAGCAAGAAACATAAAGCAAAAAGCAAACTTCAAAAAGCAAAAGCAGAAAACAAAAACAAAACCCACAAACCAAGAAAGAAAAGCAAAAAGTAAAAATCAAATTCAAAAGCACAAAGCAAACACAAAACCAAAAACCAAAAGCACAAAGCAAAAAGTAGAAAACAACAAACACAAAAGATACGAGAGGCAAAGTCCAGAGAAACGTTTCTCACGAAAATAATTCTTATTCACAAGTGGATTAAACGAGTTTTGTAACTTGACGACTCATATAAATGCACCACGTTTCAAATATTATGCACTATGCACTATGAAATAACTACGGCAATTACGATCACTCCGTATTCTTTAGCGTTTCTATTTTGAATATAAAGAAAATATGAACAGGCGAACATATAACTACACCTTTCTTAAAATATCTCAACTAAATACAGTAGTAGGAAATGTTAATTTAAGGAACTTCAAGTGGCACTGACCATAAATAATTATTTTACTATTTGAAAATGAAAATCCACAGTCTGCTTCCAGTCTCCGACCGGGTCAGGAATGGAATGAATGAAGCCCCCATCTAGCGGCGAGGATATGAACTGTGCCGGCTGCCGAGACCTGACGCACTCCTCTGGGGCAATGATTAAATGAATGACAGATGAAATGAAATGATAGTGGAGAGTGTTGCTGGAATGAAATTTTGACAGGGAAAACCGGAGTACCCGGAGAAAAACCTGTCTGCCTCCGTTTTGTCCAGCACAGATCTCACATGGAGTGACCGGGATTTGAACCACGGACCCAGCTATTTTACTATTTATTATTACTATTATTATTATTACTAATTAACTATAAGTGATATATAATTTTAATAGACATTACATTTTTTTAATGAAAATAATTTTACATTATTTACATAGTGAATGCTGAATAAAAGTCATTCATAATTATTAACTTGCAAAAAGGACTGAAACGTAGACTACTAGGTATTAAAATAGGCTAATTTCAGTATTATTCTCTGATAGACTCTCCGAGTCCGAATCGAAATATACATGAAGTAACAAAAAGTGCTTCAAAACAATATGCAATTAGAATATACGCCCTTCTCAAACAGAGATATGCACTTAAACTGGCAAAGGAGAAATATATGATGTATTGTGCCAAAATAACCAAAATATGCATAAATATGCAAAAATATGATTTTGCATGAAGTTCCGGGCCTTAGTGTTTAGTATATGATCTAGGCCTAGAGACCTACAAAGAACAAGCATTGAAGGAAATTAGAGAAACATTTTATGTAGGAGTAAAGATCATCATCATCATCTAAGTCCATTCCAGTCACCCGGGTGTGGTTTACAAGCCTCCTCCACTCCTTTCTGTCCTTCCATTCTTCCTGTTCCATCACTTCTGCCACATCCAATCCAGCTTCTCCAATAACCTTCAAAATTTGGTCCATCCAACTTCTTCTCGGTCTTCCAACTGGTCTCTTTCCCTTGACATCTCTTTCAAATTCCCTTCTTGCTACTCTTTCCTTACTCATACTTTTTACATGTCCGAACCAACGTAACCTTGTTTTCTGTATCTTCTGATTTAACGGTTCCATATTTAACTCCTCTGATTTTAATATTCTGAATTCTTGTCTTTTTAACTGAAGTTCTTAAAAATTTCATTTCTACTGCTTGTATCTTACTATTTTGCCTTTTATTCGTTACCAGTGTTTCCAGTCCATATATTACAATTGGTATGAAATACTGATTATATAGTGTTAATTTCGTTCTCTTGGGTGCTCTGTCGTCTCATAAAAGTTATCTGACTTGATGATAAAATGTGGTACCTTTATTTAGTAAAGATTCAAGGAGAAATAATCTCAAATCTGATTATGTTGATGACATTGTCATCTTAGCTGATTAACCAGAGGATTTAAATGAGTTTTTAAATGGTATGGACTCTATCTTGAGGAAAGAATTCATGATGTAAATCAATAAATGTAAAACAAAAATAATGGAGTGGTCGAAAGAAATTAGAAAACCCTATTAACGTCAAATTGCCGGCCCTGTGGTGTTGGGGTAGTGCGCCTGCCTCTCACCTGGAGGCCCCGGGATCGATTCCCGGCTCCATCAGGGATTTTAGAAACTGACGTGAGGGGTGCACTCAGCCTCGTGAGGACAATTGAGTAGCTGTCTGACAGTGAGGCAGCGCCCCGATCACGAAAACCAATATTAACGGCCGCGGGGACCCTATGCGCTGATCACACGTCACCCCAATATCTGCAGGGCAATGGCTCGGCAGCGGTCGCTTGGTCGGCCTAGGCCCTTCACGGCTGTAGTTCCAGGGGTTATTATTATTATTATTATTATATAATTTATTGACGTCAAATTGGCAGGTGAAACACTAAAGAAAAACGGAGACTTCTGCTACTTAGGAAGCAAAATAACCAGTGATGGACGAAGCAAAGAGGATATAAAAAGTAGGTTGGCTCAGGCAATGAAAGCATTTCTACAGAAAAGAAATCCGTTGACATCAAATATTGATGGTTGGCACTATAGGGACCCCGTCAGGAATATGGATGTACGGATGTTGGATGAAAAGCATTTCAAAAGGATGTTCCCTTCCACGAGCGTCCGTGAACACTGAATCCTCGAACATGATGTTCATGGAGCCATCATCATGTTCAATTATTCCGGTCACAAAAGATTAATTTCGCAGATCCACTGTAGTATATTTTCCTTGCAGTCCATCCACTAAACAAACCAAACTGTTGACAAAGAAATAATCTTTTGTAGGTGTTGCTAGAACACACAGCCACGACGTTTGCAACAAACTTGAGATCTGACACTTTTTTTAATAGTGACTTGGTCAATATGCAGGGCTCAATCAGCTAACTCCTCAATACTTAGGGATTGATGTTAAAATATTTGAACATCCTAACCTGAAATAAAATAGGCTATTACGTGAATTATATTTCTCACTTAATTAGCATAGTTCTTGACACAAAAAAAAGACAAGAGGTATTTAATTGGATGTTATGTTTCGATACAGAGGTGTAATTACGGTGGTGATCAGGGGGATTAATCCCACCGTGAACCAAATAATGAAATTGGGAAATTTGAAAAAAAAACTAATTTTGAATAAAATCAATCTTCGGATTGATGACAAATGATTGGATTGTATTTGAAAGCCTTTTTGATGTGTAACATCTTTCCACTCGGTTGCTGGATATTTTTGTGGGAGTGATTTTGAAAAATGGGACGGAAGTGGATCGGACGAAAGTGTGTAAGACGCACTGCCAGCTGGATCACATTCCTCAACACTTTCATTTTGACAGTAAACGCTCGTGCGAACTCTGGTGTCAACTGATTGAAACACAAAGCACATGGTACATGGTCAAAGTCTTCGTGTCAGTACTTTTTTTTCTTGTGGTCTCCTCAGAGACCTAGTGCAGGCCTTTCTATTCGACGCCCGTGGGCGACCTGCGCGTCGGGTTGAGTGATGGAATTGATTAAGGTGAATGGAATTGGAGAAGGATGTGGAAGGAAGCGGCCGTGGTCTGTCAGAAGGTAGCCTACCGTCCCAGTATTTGCCTGGTGTTGAAAATGGGAAACCACGGAAAACCATTTCAAGGACGGCCGACGGTGGGGCTCGAACCCACGCATCTACCGAGTCAGCAGAGAGCTTGGCCCCATGACCTAACACTGCGCCTTAGCCTGCGTAGCCACTACTGTCGGTACTTAAATTATGATATGCTTTAATATAAAAGATTGTAAGCAGTCGGCAATGCCGGTATTATGTTTCTGCACAATGGCGCTGATCACGCGTCACCCTAATATCTTCAGGCCAAATGGCTCGGCAGCGGTCGCTTGGTCGGCCTAGGCTCTTCACGGGTTGTAGTTCCAGGAGTTATTATTATTATTATATAATTTATTGACGTCAAATTGACAGGTGAAACACTAAAGGAAAACGGAGACTTCTGCTACTTAGCAAGCAAAATAACCAGTGATGGACGAAGCAAAGAGGATATAAAAAGTAGGTTGGCTCAGGCAAGGAAAGCATTTCTACAGAAAAGAAATCCGTTGACTTCAAATATTGATGGTAGGCACTGGGTAGATTATTAGCTTGGGAATAACCTAACCCCCAAGGGAAGATGATGAAGAAGAAGAAATGGGTTTCGGACTGGAGAAAAAGGATGGAGAAAGAGGACGAGAGTCCAAAAGAAGTTATAATTTTTACTTTACGTATACTCAAAGGCAACTGCCACTGCAAATCCGCTCTCCGATACCTAAAGTGGGTAGGGACCTGGGCAAAGCTAACGGAAAACGCAGCTGGAACTTGGGCTGTTCTCGAGAAAGCTGCTGTAGTGTATTCCCTCTCAAGCATACATATGCCTACTATGGGGAAGGGTGGTGGTCTGGCAAGACAAAGAGTAACAGATTTATTGTGTATCTGTTCAAAGGAGTTTGTTTCTAAACAAGTAATTTGAAGAGTGCTAATAATTTGAATCAACTTCGATATTTTAGTTTTTGAAGTTGTAGAATTTCTAAAGAGCGACCAAATGCTTCCAAGAAGGATAGGGATAAAGCAATTATACCTTTGGGAATAATTTTGGTAAGTATACCAATAGTTGCATTTAGAAATGGCTAAGCTTTTACCCAGCAAGGCGTGGGTACATTATTGGCTGAGGAATAACCTACCCACCACGGGAAGATGATTAAGAAAAAGGAAGTGGGTTTCGGACTGGAGAAAAAGGATAGAGAAATAGGATGAGAGTTCCACAAAAGTTATAAATTTAACCTTTAATGCACTTAGAGGCGGTTGCAACTGCAAATCCGCTCTCTGATACCTAAAGTGGGTACGGGCTTGGTCGAAGCTGACGGGAACCGCAGCTAAGACTTGGGCGGTTTGCCAGAGAAAGGCTTTAGTGTATTTCCTCCCAAGCATGCATAAGACTACTATGGGGAAGGGTGATAGTCTGGCAAGACAAATAGTAGCAGATTTGTTCTGTATTAACGATGGCATGAACTTGGGAAGAGTCAGGGAAGACAGGATCTTGCCTAACCGTTGTATTAGAAAAATGAGAAAGCGAAAAGAAACGCTTAATTTATTTAACAATTCAAAAGAAGTTGATAACTTCAACAAATATATATTTTCAATTTGGTTAACAATTTTGGGGTCACAGACCTCAGAAAACATTAAACGTTTGCTCCAGGCACTTAACAATCCTTTAGGTTTCAAACCTTATATATGTACTAAAATCTTTGTAATATTTCAAAAAGACAAATGAAGTGATTAAAGTTTAAACATTCAATTGAGTACAAGGAGTGTACTTTAAGAAATTTCCAGGTAACTATTTTAGAAAAAAAGTTACAACTTCGAAAATAACAATAAGAAAAACATGAAGAATAAGATAGAAGTTCCTACAACTTCTTATATTTAAGCTGAATTACTTTTGGTTAATATACAAATAAGGGCAGGTCACTTACTGAGAAACCTGAAGAGAAAATCAGAAGGAAGGTTCTCGACCTCCTATGTTTAAATAGGAATCACGAGCCAAATGGGGCAGTTTCCATTTCGTGAGACCTAGAAATAACTCACTCAAGAGTTGAAAGAATTGTTTTTCCTGATTATAAGGTAGAAACAATGTATGTTTGAACCGTGTATAAAACACGTAGTTATACAGAAATTAATTAATGATAAACAAACAAGATGGAAGGGCACTTCGTTAGAGTGACACCTTATTGGAAATGATCCAGATTTATAATTTTATTAATATGGTTTGTTAGTAGAAGGTTTAGGAAAGATCGATTGGGATTGAGGATAAATGTTCATGGCCTTATTTAATGTAAACGGACGATCGCGACGCGGAAGAAATACTGAAAGCACTGTTTCTCACTATAGTTTGTTGAATAGATGAAAAGTTCACTGTAGTAACACGAAAGTTTATGGGAAAGAAAGTTATTGCAATGATGAAAATAACTGGTTGCACTAGGTAGGCGAGAGTCTATTTCTTGAGAAGTTTGTGAATTACAATTAAATGCGCCATAGAACATGCCAGCGGTGGAAGAAAATTCGCTATTGCAGTAATTTATAATGAAGATTCCTCATTTTAAATAGTATTCCCACAAGTGAGTGAAAAATACATGACGGCAAGACTTGTAGATAAAGTACAGGATCTGGAAGGTTCCAGAACAGTCCTAATAGAAGAATGGGGCCAAAGTTAATCCAGCGGAGGAACTAGCTTGGTGATTTATAGACAGCGGGTATTAGATAATATCCCACGTGGTGAGAAGATTTCTCATTTAATTAGCTTAAGAAAAGCTACTTTCTATTAAGGTTGGCTTAGACAGACAAAAGCTCAACATGGCAAATCCCGCGAAGAATGATTTTTGCCCCAAATAAGTAATCTCACGCTGTCTATAAAATATCGTTAAAAGCATGTAGAAGTTAAAACCGATGAAGATGAGGTTAAAACTTGTAGTAGGTACTTATCTTGGTTGCATGTCGAAGGTGAAGTTCCCTTTGACGGATACCTAATGTGCCAACATGGCGTAGAGAGTAGAGAGTGCCTCTTGGTTTGAGGAGACTGGCTCTAGTTGAGCCTTAACTGACCGAGTCAACTGCCGACTTACAAGTGAGACCTGCTCAGCAAAGCGCGGAGGGTTCAAGGAAGGGAAAGCGTGGGGGTAGGAGACAAAAGGAATACATATCAGAATAACCAACATAAGAAATTAAATTCTCTTGAGGAGATGGTCTTCAAAGAGTTGATAGCAGGCGATACTAGCACAGTTTGGTGAGTGAAAAAGTAAACGAAGTTATCTTGCTCATGGAGATAATATCTGGCGATGGTAACGAAATCTGGTGGCCAGATGGATAAGTAAATCCTCTTGCACCAGGAAGAATTGAGGAGCTTCAGAGATTCGCTGCTAGATGACGCTAGGTGGGTCATGGAAGATATATATCTAGAACAGACTCACAAAATATATAAGCGACATGACCATCAATGAGAAAATAGAAGATCACTGTTGGTGTTTGATAAAGAGGAAGGAATGAACAAGCAAAGAGCATTAAACTTTATATTCTCTCGTACCGTGTATTCCAAGAATACACCAAGGCGCCGACTAAAACTTTAGACAATGAGAAACACTTATATTTTGAAAAACCAACCACAAGTGTTAGAGAGAATCTCCACAAGCAGGAAGCTGGCGTATCGAGCTATGCTTGCTTCGCTGGCCAGTTAGAATTAGCTATTAAAGCTAAGAGAGACTTTACTAAGTTACCAACTAAGAGTTCTTGCTCAAATGCAACAAGTGGTGAAAACCCTATCAATAGATTTATTTTTATTGAATAGGAAGAGTCAAGGAAGACAGGATCTTGCCTAACCGTTATGTTAGAGAAATGATAAAGCGAAAAAGAAATCTTTAATTTATTTAACAATGTAAAAGGAAGTAGTTTTGTAACAAATATATAATTTTGATTTCTATAAACAATTGGGGTCGCAGACCTCCGAAAACATTTAAAGCTTGCGCCAGGCAATTAATAATTCTTTTGGTTTCAAACCTTTTATATGCTTTAAAATCTTCGTAAGATTTTGAAATGACGAAGATAAATAAATGAAAAATTTAAAGATAACTGACGTAATTAAAGTTAAACAATAAATCAAGTACAAGGTGTGTACTTTAAGGATTTCTAGATAAGTATCTTAGAAATAATAACAACTTCGAAAGTAACAACAACAACAACAACAACAACAAAAAGGAGGAAGAATAAAATAGAAGTTTCTATAACTTCTTATATTGATACAGAAATACTTGGTTGGATTTTACAAATAGGGCAGGTCACTTATTGTGAAACCTGAAGAGAACAATTGAAAGGAAGTTTCTAGAACTCCTATGTTTAAGTAGGGATCACGAGAAAAATGGGGCAAGTTTCCCTTTCGGGAAACCTAGAGATAACTCACTTTTGAGTTGAAAGAATTGTATTCCCTAATTAGAAGGGAGAAACAATACAATTTAAGGCGTGTACTAGACACGACGTTTTACAGACATTAATTCGTTGTACGTGGAACAAGTAAGGGAGGGCACTTATTGAGAGTGACACCTCATTGAAAAAAGACCTAAAGTAACAATTTTATTATTTTGGTTTGTTAGTAAAGGGCTTGGGAAAGATCAAATAGGATTGTGGAAAAGTGTTCATGGCCGTATTTATTGTACTCGGACGAGCGCAACGCGGATGAAAGGTTGAACAGACACTGTTTTCACTATAGTCAGTTGATATAGTTGAAAAGTTCACTGTAGTAGCACAAAAAGTTGATGGCGAAAAAAGTTATTGCAATGGTGGAAAATAACTAGTTACATTAGATTTGAGAGAGTCTATTGCTTGAGAAACTTGTAGGTTATAGTTGAATGCGCCAGAAAAAATCCCAACGGAGGAAGAAAAATTAGATATTGGTTGGCAGTTCATAAGAAAGATTCCTTAGTTTGAAAAAGTATTCCCATATGTGAGCAGAAAGTACATGACGGTATAACTGGGAGTTAGAGTGTAAGTTCTGGAAGGTTCCAGAGCAATGATGAGTTGTTTAAATTGGGTAGAGAATCCCTCGGCGGAAAGCTAGATTATATAGACAGTGTGTATTTTAGAAATATCCCTCGATGTGAGAAAGCATCTCAGAAAATCTCTCATATTGAAAGTTAGACTTGATAGTTTAAGTTTGATCAAGATCTCTTGAAAGCAGTTATTTTCACATAGCAACTTTCACTGTCTATAAAATCCAAATAAAAGCATTGAGTCTTTAAAGGGCAATGAGAATGAGGTTAAAACCTGAAGTCGGTATTTATCGTTGCTTCATGAAGAAGGCGATGTTCCTGTTGACGGTTGATTCTAAAATTCTAACATGGCGTAGAATTTAAAAGTTTGCCTCTAGAGATGCGGAGGCGAGCTTTAGTTAAGCTCTAACTGACTGGGTCGAATTCCGACGTGCAAGTGAGACACGATCAACGGAGCTCGGAGGGACCAGGGAAGGAGAAAAAAGTGGGGGTAGGAGACAAAAGGAATACATATAAGAACAGCCAACAATGAAATGTTAATTTCTCTTGATGAAATGGTCTCCAAAGAGTTGATAGCAGGCAACACTAGCGCAGCCTGGAGGGTGAAAAAGTAGACGAAGTTCTCTTGATCACGGAGATGATAGCTGGCGATGGCGACGAGATCTGGTGGCTAGATTGATAAAGAAGTTCTCTTGTACAGGGAAGAATTGAGGAACTTCAGAGATTCGCTGCAAGATGATGCTAGGTGGGTCATGGAAGATATATATCTAGAGCAGACTTACAGGTAATATGAGAAACATAACCAACAAGGAGAAATCTGATGATCACTGTTGGTGTTTGAGAAAAATGGAAGGGATGAACTAAAGCAAAGAGAAGCAAAAGCTTACTCTATCTTACCGTGTATTCCAAAGAATACACCAGGTTAGGGACCCCGTCAGGAATATGGATGTACGGATGTTGGATGAAAAGCATTTCAAACGGATGTTCCCTTCCACGAGCGTCCGTGAACACTGAATCCTCGAACATGATGTTCATGGAGCCATCAATATGTTCAATTATTCCGGCCACAAAAGATTAATTTCTCAGATCCACTGTAGTATATTTTCCTTGCAGTCCATCCACTAAACAAACCAAACTGTTGCCAAAGAAATAATCTTTTGTAGGTGTTGCTAGAACACACCGCCACGACGTTTGCAACAAACTCGAGATTGGACACGTTTTTAATAGTGACTTGGTCAATATGTAGGAAATAATCAGCAAAATCCACTATACTTAGGGATTGATGTTAAAATATTTAAACATCCCTAACCTGAAAAAATATACATGAATTATATTTGTCACTTAATTATTATTATTATTTATCGTATGATGATACAGAGTTAAAATAAAAGTTCATACACTACATATAAAGTTATATATACAGTTATATACATAGTCATAAACACAAGTTCTTGGTTTAAACTTCTAAGTCCAAACCATCAATCCACTGAAGTGCCTCAGAAGATCCATGATGAATGTCACCTACTGATCCTTGGAACGCTCGTTGCGGACATTCACCAACAATATGTCCGATGGTTTGCAGGGTAGCTCCACAATCGCAGTTAGCAGAAGTAACCCACCCCCATTTGTGAAGCAGGAATCCACATTTGCCTTGTCCTGTACGGATCCGGTTAATAATTCTCCATTGGCGTCTGGGGAGTTTGAAACCTTCTACGCGGTTGGAAGGGTTTTCAATCAGATGTGCATTGAATACTGATGATTCTTCCCACATAGTTTTCCATGCTTCTGAGATGTTAAATGAAGAGTCTTCAAGAAGTACTGCAGAGCGCCAAGGTGGTTTTCTTGACTTCAATCGTTGATTGCCTGCTTTTGCTACATCAGTATGTATGGGAAGCTGGGGGTTCTTCTGAATGGTTTTCCAGATCTTCAGGAGAGCCTCTGATCTTCGAAGAGCTGGAGGTTGGATGTTACTTAGAACAGGTAACCATATAGTGGGTGTGCTACGTATACAGCCCTTAATCAGTCGCATTGTCTGGTTAAGTTGCACATCTATCTTCTTGGAGTGGACACTGTTTAGCCAAGATGGGCAGCAGTATTCAGCAACGGAGTATGACAGTGCCAGAGCAGTTGGTCGTAAAGTTTGAGCACTGGAACCCCAGGAGGTACCAACAAGCTTCTGAATGATGCTATTACGGGTCTTCACCTTTGCGGCCACGTTCGTGAGATGTTGTTTGAAGGTCAAGGACCTATCAAGTGTTATCCCAAGGTACTTAGGCATGCTGCAGAACTGCAAAGTTTGTCCTCTGAATTTAACTTCTGGTTTGTAATTAGAGAACCTGTTGCGTAAGTGAAATGCGGATACAACCGTTTTCTGATAATTTAGGCGTAGGCACCATATCTTGAAATATGTGTCCAAGACTTCCAAGTCGGCAGTTAGTGTATTTTCAGCATCGGTGAAGTTGGAGTTCTGGGTTACCAAACAGATGTCATCAGCATATATGAATTTCCTTGAAGAAGTTTCTTGCAGGTCGTATATGTACAAGCTGAAAAGGAGAGGAGCTAGGGCAGATCCTTGTCACTTAATTAGCATACATCTTGTACAAAAAGGCAAAGGGTATTTAATTGGATGACATGTTTCGGCCACATTATGGCCCTCCTCAGTAGGCCTAATTGTCTTTTAAAAGAAACCATTATAATGGTGAGCAAAATTAATTATTCTACTTGAATTTTTACCTTTGAAAAATTAATAAAAAATACATTACTGCATATCAAAATAGTTAAAAAATCAGATCTGTAACAATTTTGGGCCTTAAATTGATGATAAAATAAAATAATTTAGTGAAAATGACATATATAAACAGTTGGTGATTGTATATTACTATAAAACAGTCTAACTATTTAACTATTTTGATATTTGTTTAATTAAATTTTCAAAGGTAAAAATCCAAATACAGTATAATAATGAACTTTACTTGTAATTATAAAGGTTTCTTTAAAAAAACAATCACTCAGGAGGGCCATAATGTGATTAATGCTAATTATGTTCGACGATTTCGAAATGTAGATATTAACTTACAATATGTCAGAAAACTGTACTGTAATGAGGGTCATTAAAGTAGGCCTACTAGTTTTCATTATGATACAGTTTCTCCCACCAATCAGAGCTCAAGATTTTCATTATAAAAGAATTGTGTGACCAATTAGGTACTTGATAGCTTCGCACATGCAAACACAATCCAACATGTCAGACATGAATCTTTAAACAAATTATTTGTTCGAGTTAGTTCTGGTCTGAGACCAACTATTTATGCTGGCACGGCTGTGCACAAGTCCAAAGAATTTCTCGCTACTTGCATTATATTGCTCTAATGCATAGGCACCTGGTGTGCACAGGATCTCAGGATCAATGAATTCTTAGCTATCTTAGCCCTTTTCAAGCTTTTCAGTGTCTATTGAGACACCCTAATATGTAAGATACTCGCATTTAATCTAGTTTTTGAAACAAATTACAAGTTTTTTATACATAGCTATTTTAGTGTATCTTTGGTCTGAGTCCTATAACTAAGCATCAACTACATTTTTGTATATTATCTTTACAGCAATTGAATTGCTTATTTTTATATACGTGGAACATTTTAAATTCTTGGCCACTACCGCCCCTGTTTGAATCCTGTATCACTTGTACACGCTTGAATTTAAGAACGTAGTACCAATCATTGTCAAAGCTAATCAATAGTGTTACTCTTCCCTTGAACATCACGCTTGACAGCAATTTGAAATGCGCCACGTGAACTTTGGTAGGCCAACTTTCTGTTGTGCTCTCTCTCATCAACGTTTTGTCTATCTAGTACTTCAGATTTTCACAAATCTCTTTGACTGTTTATCGCTGGTATAGTTCGCTCAGCTAACTTCCTACCTAGAGTCTTATTCAGTTCACGCATTTGATTACTGTTGTCTCGTAATCAAGAATGCGCCTAACTTAACTCAATCTCTTATTAGTACTCTTCTTGTGGTAGATTTAGTTTCCTTTTTCGATCATAACAATCCTATTGGCTCACTTTCTTCAAGCTTACTCATATTTATTAATAACTTCAATAATTGTAAATCGGCCACGGGTCGCCCCTTTCTTAACACTACTCTGCTTAGGTCACTCAGAGGTTTCACAGTATTATCACCTTTAAATGTCAGTACCCATTCTATATTGACTTGTTGTTGTTTATTATTTTCTACTTTTGACAATAAAATGTATTTGTTTGGGTTCGTCCCTTGTACCCATTCTTCATATTTCATTCCCAACCCTTTTCCCATTCTACTACATCTTTCCTATAATGTTGATTGGAATCTCCTTCCAATTGCTCCAATGGAAATCATTCAATAACCCAGCTTTGTTCAGTTAGGGGATTTCTTATGCGAAACTTTTCCGCTAGATGTCATGACTGCTCTATTTGGGACTCCATTGATTTGCCTTCCGTTGCCATTCTATACGCATCGAATTTGAAAAATAACTAGTTGATAATACGATACATTTTAATTCTAAAGCGTTTGTAACAGCCTGTTTTGTGTTATTTGACCAAAATAACAAAAGGATCATACATAGTACCTGTGCACTATCTGTTGCTGCTAGTTCAGGATAAACAATGTTATTGGGTAAAGAGAAAATTCTGAGCCAAAACAATTCCCAAGATAAAGAAGAACAAAGCTTTGTAAAGACTTTGTTCCTTAGTGGGAATCCAGCGCATGCGCTCTGTTCACTAAAGTGAACTGACAGAATGTCGACAGATATTTATGAAAATTTATATTAGAACATATGATAGGCCTACTGTTATAAAAAATTTAATTATCGTAATTATCTTTGAACATATACAGTGGTATGCAACTCGCCTATAATGGTAATTAATTCACTCGTATGGAAATTATAAAATACGCTTGGCTCGTTTTAATTATTACCATTACAGGCTCGTTTCATAATCAATACTAATATATAACAAGACGTTCCGTGACGAACTAAAGAGCCTACATTTCTTAAAATTTAAGATTCATGCCAATGATTAATCTATATTGATCTATCTAGAATAATGACGAAATTAAGTTGGTAATATAGAAATTTCAAATTAGTACGAAATACTGTATACTTAGCATAATGTAGCCTCATAGAGCACTACAGTTGGCAGCCCTGGTGACTGAATATATTCTTAGTTCCATCTCTTAAGGTACAGAATACAAAATTTGGATGAAGTCCAATGGATAGCATGGACGTTACATGCAGTTAAACATTGGATCTAACAGCGCGCGTACAATCATGTTGGCAACAATGTCATGCATGTATTGGTCAGAAATAATCTGAAATAATATGATCTATTATTGTGCCAATTTTGAATGAAATCCATTAGTTAGTATAGAAGTTACAAGCATTTTCAAATTGGACCTATCGGCAGGCTTACAATCATGTTGGCAGCACTGACGTTTGTTAGTTACTTACTCCGAATTCATCTAGAATGCAAGGTTCAATACGTGTGCAAAGTTTAGAGCTATTGGCTTCCATACTTTCTGATATATTGATATTAGGTTAACAAAAATAGAGACAGCATTTATTAATGGTTAGCAGCCATCGTTGCTCTTAAGAATACACTTAAGTCATATCTGTTATGGTACACATAGCACATACGAAATTTGGTTGAAATCCAAATAACTGTATGGAAGTTACATGTATTTAAAGTTGGATCTCTCAGCAGGCTTAGAATCATGTTGGTAGCACTGACGTATATAAGTTACTCCAAATTAATATAGAATGTCAGGTACTATACGTGTGCATAGTTTAAAGCTGTCGACTTGCATACTTTCTGATATATGGGTATTTGAATTTTTTTTAAATGAGAGCATGTATTAACAGTTGGCAGCCTTGTTGGCTCTTAAGAATACGCTCAGTCATATCTGTTTACGTACACATAGCACATACGAAATTTGGTTGAAATCCAATTGATAATGTAGAAGTTATATGCATTTAAAATTTGGACTTATAAGCAGTCTTATAATCATTTTGGCAACACTGCCATCTATGGTCTCCTGGAAATTAAACTGCAATATTATTATCTATACGTGTGCCAATTTTGAAATAGCTCCCATTCATACCTTCCAAGATATCCAACATGGAGCTCAAATTTCAATTGTGACTTTTCAGCAGTTGGTAGCACTGACATCATTTTCAAATATGGCCGTGAGATATTTAGGTATAGATCTTTACTCCTACCAAATTTTGTTTCGATTGTTGCAGCCGTTTAGGAGTTGCTTGGGGGGGGGGGGGGGGGGTGGGGGGGGGGGGGACACACACACAGCCAGCCAGACAGACAGAAGGACAGACAGACACACATTTACCCGATCTCATAAGTCTACTTTTTCCTCATTTTTGCAAAATGTGAAAAGTAGGCTAAAAATGAGATGGTGTGTGTCTGTCTGTGTGTTACTCAATCACGCAAAAAACACTGTTCAGATTTAAATGAAATTTTGCATGGATGTAGCTGATTTACCAGGTTAACATACAGGCTAATTTTGATTTCGATAATTGCACTATTTAAAAATAGTGACCATTTTAGTGACGTCACTACAACCTTTTTTTCATATTTCCATTTCAAATAAAAAGAGAACGCAAAGAAATAGCAAACTTTTGATGGCATATACGGGGTTTAAAATTTAATTTTTTATCCGAAAGGTCCTCATCACTTTTCGTGTATCTCCAACGGTTAGCGAGTAAAACCAAAATGTGTGCTATAAAACATGGTCAATGCCGAGCTATGTTAGTCCCTACATAAACTGTTTATAGAGGTGGTTTGTGGGGTCTGAAACGAGGCGTGATTTTGAGTCTAATTTTATATATACTCTTTTTGCCGGTAAGTGTGTATTTGGATCTTTACGCTGTTTTACAATGTTATAGTGCTACCTACTTTGCACGGTACGCTTTCTTACTTTTTATAGATTTGATTTTTGTTAACTGAATATTTCTGTTGGCCAATATTTATCTGATTTGTGTAGTTTTTTACCTTGATCAGAAACCCAAATTCACAGACGAATGTGTCGAAGTCTACCGACTGTCACATTAGTTTATTTAGTTTTTATTATTGATCTTACTGCAGAACTGGGAAAACTTATTTCAATAAAGTTGGTATTTTGCCCTTCACGTCCAATGAAACACCACACAAAACACGGCGTAAACCCAGAAAAGATGCTGAGTTTTAATTGCTTGGCCCTGAATATGGAGGAGAGGCACTGTTTTAGCGTTTAGCTCTCGTAGTAAAGTACCGGAGGTGTTCTAGATAAGAATTGAGGTATCGCGCAGTTCGCTACTCCTTTGTGGTCCGTAAATGGACCACAAGAGCTCGCTGATGAACCATCTCGGAGTTACTAGGCGAAATCTCGCTCAAGACACGGCATAAACTTAGAAAATTTCTTGTGATTGAAACTGATTTTGTAATTTTTACTTGGGATGATTAAAGTTACTGTTATTCTTTACCATGATATGATACGTAGTTTCCGTAATATTACTTACTGCGGATATGACAATTGCTACCAAGTTTGATGTATATTTAGCATACTGTTTATATGTTTAAATCTTATATATAAAAGTGAAAGTCTGTATGTATGTATGTGGGTGGGTGGGTCTGTTCCGTATACAAACCTACACCGTTCCACCAATCTCAACCAAATTTTGCATACACATAGTTTAGGACCCAGAAGAAACCGCTGGCTACATGCATTTTCGATAGTCTTTCTCATTCTTCTGATTTGGGCCTTTTTGCGCTCAAGCACAGGCTAATCAAATCAAAAAATTAACTCATGAAGGAATGGCAAGGCAGGACGTTTCCATGGCAACATAGCTCAAGTCGAGACACGGCCGACTGGAAGCGAGTTGCGCTCGCCACTACAGGTATAGAAAATGAGGTTCTTTACTTGAAATCCCGTTAGTTACTCAACTGCTCACACAGCACTGTCAACCGAGTATAGCATAACAAAGATTTGACACTACCTACTATATATTTGTCAAATACCACTCACTCACTCACTCACTCATTCATTCATCACGAAATCTCAGAAACCACCGAACGGATTGGAATGAAATTTGGTATGTACCTTCCTCACGGGCCGCAAACGCCCACTAAGAAAGAATTTTTGTATATTCCGGTTATAAAGGGGTTTTAAGGGGGTAGACCTGCATTTCATTGAATAGCAATATTTTCCGATTGGTTTCATTGGGGGATGTGATAGTCGGCATATAAACTCATCATTAAAAATAAGAAGACACGTGTCTGAGGGTTTTTCGACGTGGTGTATATTATGAGGTGAAAGGGGTGAAAATGGGGGTTGAAAGATTCCTAACGGAGCGTGTATCTCTTAAACGACATAGGCGAGGAGTTTGAAATTCAGCGGAAAAAAATCAGCATAAAAATAAGTAAATAGGTGTTTGACCGTTTTTTCAAAAATCCAATTTAAGGGGCCCATGGGGAGGGGTGAAATTCTGGGGGGAAAAATAGGAAAGAAAGTGTCCTAACTGATTGACTGACTGACTAGCTCATCAAACTCAGGGGGGAAAACTGCTTTAAAGTAAATAAATATCTGTTCGACAGTTTTCTTTTTCATAAATCAAATTTAAGGGGTTCATGGCGAAGGGTGAAATTCTAAAAGAAAAAGAAATTGAAAGAAAATGTCCTGACTCACTCACTCACTCACTCACTCATCATCGCTCAGCCAAAGTTATTGAAGTTAGAAACATGACAGTTTGGGGATGTGTTCATTGTATGTCAAAACCGTCTACTATGGGAGGATTTTCGGATAATCAGGTTCCAAAGGGGTCTTAAGGGGGATAAACCTGCATTTCATTGAATAACAATATCTCCCGATTGGTTTCATTGGGGGAAGTGGTACACGGCATATAAACTCATCAATAAACAAGTAGTTCCGTGAAGAACTATACAGCCTATTTTCATATATCCTACTTATGTTAATTGCCACTATCAACATACACAATTTCAGTTTGATTGCTGTAATAGATTCGTAGATATTGAGAACCGACTAAATATTTCGGATGGTCGCCATGTTGGATTTTATATATGTAGGTCCTAGAGTTTACTGTTACATGCAGATTATTGTGAACGTGTAGTATTCAAACTTCAATCGCATAATTAAGACACAAGAAAAAACAAGGAGATTTAAAAATTTCTCACAGCTACCATCTTGAGGTTATGGAAACAATTGAAATAAATTAGATGCCAGTGGTTTAACATTCGGATAAAGATTTACTGTACCAAGTTTCACTGCACGCGGATGGTTAAATTGCGAGAAACGTCCATGTGAATATTTATAATTCGCGTCACCACCATGTTGGATTTGTGATCACCAGGTTATTTAAAGTCCTATAGGTGAACTTAAGTTCATAGCCCCTATGAACATTAAAAAATGCAGTTTGATTGCTAAATTAGATTCGTAGATATTCAGTATCGTCTAAATATTTCGGATGGTCGCCATGTTGGATTGTTAAATGTATAGGCCATAGAGTCATGTACCATTAAAGGAAAATTATTGCGTAGGTTCATTATTCAAACTTTCACTTCGATCGCATGACTACATCACAAGAAATAAAAACTTAATTTTAAAATTCGCACTGCCGCCATCTTGAGGTTATGTAAACAATTGAACTAAATTAGATACCAGTGGATTACAATGTGTATAAATATTACCTGTACCAGGTTTCAGTGCGCTTGGAACATTAAATCGCGAGAAAGGTCTATTTAAAATGTTCAAATTCGCTTGGCCGCCATGTTCGTTTTGTAGTTAACCGGTTTTTGAAAATCTTATAGATGGAATTCTAGTAGTGCCCTTTATCTCCGTACAAAATTTTAGGGAGATACCGCTAATAGTTTCAGAGATATAGAATGCCGGTGAAATATTTCGCACATCCGCCATCTTGTGATTATGTAAACAATTGAACGAAGTTAGATGTCGGTGCATTACAATGTATATAAACATATACTGTACCAAGTTTCATTGCGTTTGGTTGGTCAAATCGCGAGAAACGTCTATTTAATAGTCGCAAATTCGCTTGGCCGCCATGTTGGTTTTGTAGTTACCAGGTTTTCAAAAGTCACATAAGTGAACTTATAGTAGTTCCCTCTATCACCATAGAAAATGTCAGGGTAATATCGGTAATAATTTCGGAGATATTGAATGCTGGTGAAATATTTCGCACAGCCGCCATGTTGGATTGGTGAGTCGTAACAAAATTTGAAGGGCACGGTTGAGGTCGCCGGGAATAGTGCTATGAACTTTCCGAGTTTCATTGAAATCGCTCCTGCCGTTTAGATTTTCTTAGTGGGGGGGACACACACACGAATCACACACACACACACACACGGACAAAAGGTGATCTCATAAGCCTATTTTTTTCAAAATTGAAAATAGTCTAAAAATTAGAAGACGCGTGTCTGAGTTTTTCGATGTGGTGTATATTATGAGGTGAAAGGGGTGAAAGGTGGGGGTTTAAGGATTCCTAACGGAGCGTTTATCTCTTTAATGACATAGGCGAGGAGTTTGAAACTCAGCGGAAAAAAACAGCTTAAAAATTACGTAAATAGGTGTTCGACCGTTTTTCTATAAATCCAATTTAAGGGGCCCATGGGGAGGGGTGAAATTCTGGGAGGAAAAAAACAGGAAAGAAAGTGTCCTAACCGATTGACTGACTCACTCTACAAACTCAGGGGGAAGAACTGCTTAAAAAGGTGTTCGACATTTTTTTTGATAAATCAAATTTAAGGGGTTCATCGGGAGGGGTGAAATTCTGAAGAAACAAGATGTTCAGTAAAGAACATATAGCCTACTTTCTCCTAAATGCATGGGTATTGTTATAACTCTTTGTCCTTTTCAAGGAGTATGATTGAATGTTGGTTGTAGTAGCTTGTTGAAATACAACGTGCTATAGGGATATTAAACATGAATATGAGGTGCCCTTTGCTAGTGCTACCTCTGTACCAAATTTCGTTCAATTCGGTTTCGCCGTGTTTGAATTGATAGGGGGAATCGATTTGCACACATACTTGGCCACCATCTGCAAACTATTGGGCTGATGTTCTTGCAGTTTGGTCAGAATATGTTTCCCACATAAAGATATGGTGTTGCAAAATTTGGTAGAGACTAGATTATTAGGTTGGTCGTAATTACATTTTAGCTTTTAACATTTGGGTGGCCGCGATTACGTTTCCGTCACGATAGCGGTGATATAAAACATTACACTGAGGTGCCTCTTGCTAGTGCTACCTCTGTACCAAATTTCGTTCATTCGGTTCCACCGTGTTCGAATTAATAGGGGGAATCAATTTTAACATAAAGATGGCCGCCATCCGCAAACTATTAGGCTAATGACCTATTAGATTGGTCAAAGGATGCTCCCTCCATAAAGGTATGTTGTTGCAAAGTTTGGTAGAGATCGAATGGTTATGTTAGTCGAATTTGATTTAAGCTTTAAACATTTGTGTGGCCGCTATTACGTTTCTGTCAATATGGCGGCGATATTAATCATGACACTGAGATGCCCTTTGCTAGTGCTATCTCTGTACCAAATTTCGTTCCATTCGGTTTCACCGTGTTTGAATTAATAGGGGGAATCGATTTTGACACAAAGATGGCCGCCATCCGCAAACTATTAGGCGAATGACCTATTAGATTGGTCAAAGGATGCTCCCTCCATAAAGGTATGTAGTTGCAAAATTTGGTTGAGATCGGATGATTAGGTTAATCGTAATTTGATTTAAGCTTTGAACATTCGTGTGGCCGCCATTACGTTTCAGTCAAGACGGCGGCGATATAAAACATGACACTGAGGTGCCCTTTGCTAGTGCTACCTCTGTACCAAATTTCGTTCCATTAGGTTCCTCCGTGTTCGAATTAATAGGGGGAATCAATTTTGACATAAAGATGGCCGCCATCCGCAAACTATTAGGCTAATAACCTATTAGATTGGTCAAAGGATGCTCCCTCCAAAAAGGTATGTTGTTGCAAAGTTTGGTAGAGATCGGATGGTTATGTTAGTCGTAATTTAACTTAAGCTTTGAACATTTGTGTGGCCGCCATTACGTTTCTGTCAATATGGCGGCGATATAAAACATGACACTGAGATGCCCTTTGCTAGTGCTACCTCTGTAACAAATTTCGTTCCATTCGGTTTCACCGTGTTTGAATTAATAGGGGGAATTGATTTTCTCACAAAGATGGCCGCAATTCGCAAACTATTAGGCTACTGACCTATTCATTTGGTCAAAGGATGCTTCCTCTATAAGGGTATGTTGTTGCAAAATTTGGTAGAGATCGGATGATTAGGTTAATCGTAATTTGATTTAAGCTTTGAACATTTGTGTGGCCGCCATTACGTTTCCGTCAAGATGGCGGCGATATAAAACATGACACTGAGGTGCCTTTTGTTAGTACTACCTCTGTACCAAATTTCGTTCCATTCGGTTGCACCGTGTTCGAATTAATAGGGGGAATCGATTTTCACACAAAGATGGCCGCCATCCGCAAACTATTACTCTGATGACCTATTAGTTTGGTCAAAGGATGCTCCTCCCATAAAGGTATGTTTTTGCAAAATTTGGTAGAGATCCGATGATTACGTTAGTCGTAATTTGATTTAAGCTTTGAACATTTGTGTGGCCGCCATTACGTTTCCGTCAAGATGGCGGCGATATAAAACATGACACTGAGTTGCCTTTCGTTAGTACTACTTCCGTACCAAATTTAGTTCCATTCGGTTGCACCGTGTTCGAATTAATAGGGGGAATCCATTTTCACACAAAGATGGCCGCCATCCGCAAACTATTACTCTGATGACCTATTAGTTTGGTCAAAGGATGCTCCTCCCATAAAGGTATGTTGTTGCAAAATTTGGTAGAGATCGGATGATTAGGTTAGTCGTAATTTGATTTAAGCTTTGAACATTTGTGTGGCCGCCATTACGTTTCCGTCAAGATGGCGGCGATATAAAACATGACACTGAGGTGCCTTTCGTTAGTACTACTTCCGTACCAAATTTCGTTCCATTCGGTTGCACCGTGTTCGAATTAATAGGGGGAATCGATTTTCACTCAAAGATGGCCGCCATCCGTAAACTATTACGCTGATGACCTATTGGTTTGGTCAAAGGATGCTCCCCCCATAAAGGTATGTTGTTGCAAAATTTGGTAGAGATCGGATGATTAGGTTAGTCGTAATTTGATTTAAGCTTTGAACATTTGTGAGGCCGCCATTACGTTCCCGTCAAGATGGCGGCGATATAAAACATGACACTGAGGTGTCCTTTGCTAGTGCTACCTTTGTACCAAATTTCGTTCAATTCGCATTCACCGTGTTCGAATTGATAGGGGGGGGACAGACATTCAGAGTACACACACTCACACACACACAGACACACACACACAGACACACACACAGACACACACACACACATACACACACACAGACAGACACACTTTTTCGCCCTGTGTTGATCTCATAAGTTTACTTTCATTTTTTGCAAAAATCGAAAGTAGGCTAAAAAAAATTGAATGAAAATGTCCTGACTCACTCACTCACTCATCATCGCCCATCCAAAAATATTGAAGTTGGAAACATAGCATTTTGGGGATATGTTCGTTGTATGTCAAAACCCTACACTAAGGGAGGATTTTTGGTTATATAGGTTCTAAAGTGGGCGTAAGGGGGTTAAACCTGCATTTCATTGAATAACAATATCTCCCGATTGGTTTCATTGGGGGAAGTGATACACGGCATATAAACTCATCAATAAACAAGTAGTTCCGTGAAGAACTATACAGCCTATTTTCATATATCCTACTTATGTTAATTGCCACTATCAACATACACAATTTCAGTTTGATTGCTGTAATAGATTCGTAGATATTGAGAACCGACTAAATATTTCGGATGGTCGCCATGTTGGATTTTATATATGTAGGTCCTAGAGTTTACTGTTACATGCAGATTATTGTGAACGTGTAGTATTCAAACTTCAATCGCATAATTAAGACACAAGAAAAAACAAGGAGATTTAAAAATTTCTCACAGCTATCATCTTGAGGTTATGGAAACAATTGAAATAAATTAGATGCCAGTGGTTTAACATTCGGATAAAGATTTACTGTACCAAGTTTCACTGCACGCGGATGGTTAAATTGCGAGAAACGTCCATGTGAATATTTATAATTCGCGTCACCACCATGTTGGATTTGTGATCACCAGGTTATTTAAAGTCCTATAGGTGAACTTAAGTTCATAGCCCCTATGAACATTAAAAAATGCAGTTTGATTGCTAAATTAGATTCGTAGATATTCAGTATCGTCTAAATAGTTCGGATGGTCGCCATGTTGGATTGTTAAATGTATAGGCCATAGAGTCATGTACCATTAAAGGAAAATTATTGCGTAGGTTCATTATTCAAACTTTCACTTCGATCGCATGACTACATCACAAGAAATAAAAACTTAATTTTAAAATTCGCACTGCCGCCATCTTGAGGTTATGTAAACAATTGAACTAAATTAGATACCAGTGGATTACAATGTGTATAAATATTACCTGTACCAGGTTTCAGTGCGCTTGAAACATTAAATCGCGAGAAAGGTCTATTTAAAATGTTCAAATTCGCTTGGCCGCCATGTTCGTTTTGTAGTTAACCGGTTTTTGAAAATCTTATAGATGGAATTCTAGTAGTGCCCTTTATCTCCATACAAAATTTTAGGGAGATACCGCTAATAGTTTCAGAGATATAGAATGCCGGTGAAATATTTCGCACATCCGCCATCTTGTGATTATGTAAACAATTGAACGAAGTTAGATGTCGGTGCATTACAATGTATATAAACATATACTGTACCAAGTTTCATTGCGTTTGGTTGGTCAAATCGCGAGAAACGTCTATTTAATAGTCGCAAATTCGCTTGGCCGCCATGTTGGTTTTGTAGTTACCAGGTTTTCAAAAGTCACATAAGTGAACTTATAGTAGTTCCCTCTATCACCATAGAAAATGTCAGGGTAATATCGGTAATAATTTCGGAGATATTGAATGCTGGTGAAATATTTCGCACAGCCGCCATGTTGGATTGGTGAGTCGTAACAAAATTTGAAGGGCACGGTTGAGGTCGCCGGGAATAGTGCTATGAACTTTCCGAGTTTCATTGAAATCGCTCCTGCCGTTTAGATTTTCTTAGTGGGGGGGACACACACACGAATCACACACACACACACACACGGACAAAAGGTGATCTCATAAGCCTATTTTTTTTCAAAATTGAAAATAGTCTAAATATTAGAAGACGCGTGTCTGAGTTTTTCGATGTGGTGTATATTATGAGGTGAAAGGGGTGGAAGGTGGGGGTTTAAGGATTCCTAACGGAGCGTTTATCTCTTTAATGACATAGGCGAGGAGTTTGAAACTCAGCGGAAAAAAACAGCTTAAAAATTACGTAAATAGGTGTTCGACCGTTTTTCTATAAATCCAATTTAAGGGGCCCATGGGGAGGGGTGAAATTCTGGGAGGAAAAAAACAGGAAAGAAAGTGTCCTAACCGATTGACTGACTCACTCTACAAACTCAGGGGGAAGAACTGCTTAAAAAGGTGTTCGACATTCTTTTTTGATAAATCAAATTTAAGGGGTTCATCGGGAGGGGTGAAATTCTGAAGAAACAAGATGTTCAGTAAAGAACATATAGCCTACTTTCTCCTAAATGCATGGGTATTGTTATAACTCTTTGTCCTTTTCAAGGAGTATGATTGAATGTTGGTTGTAGTAGCTTGTTGAAATACAACGTGCTATAGGGATATTAAACATGAATATGAGGTGCCCTTTGCTAGTGCTACCTCTGTACCAAATTTCGTTCAATTCGGTTTCGCCGTGTTTGAATTGATAGGGGGAATCGATTTGCACACATACTTGGCCACCATCTGCAAACTATTGGGCTGATGTTCTTGCATTTTGGTCAGAATATGTTTCCCACATAAAGATATGGTGTTGCAAAATTTGGTAGAGACTAGATTATTAGGTTGGTCGTAATTACATTTTAGCTTTTAACATTTGGGTGGCCGCGATTACGTTTCCGTCAAGATAGCGGTGATATAAAACATGACACTGAGGTGCCTCTTGCTAGTGCTACCTCTGTACCAAATTTCGTTCATTCGGTTCCACCGTGTTCGAATTAATAGGGGGAATCAATTTTAACATAAAGATGGCCGCCATCCGCAAACTATTAGGCTAATGACCTATTAGATTGGTCAAAGGATGCTCCCTCCATAAAGGTATGTTGTTGCAAAGTTTGGTAGAGATCGAATGGTTATGTTAGTCGTAATTTGATTTAAGCTTTAAACATTTGTGTGGCCGCTATTACGTTTCTGTCAATATGGCGGCGATATTAATCATGACACTGAGATGCCCTTTGCTAGTGCTATCTCTGTACCAAATTTCGTTCCATTCGGTTTCACCGTGTTTGAATTAATAGGGGGAATCGATTTTGACACAAAGATGGCCGCCATCCGCAAACTATTAGGCGAATGACCTATTAGATTGGTCAAAGGATGCTCCCTCCATAAAGGTATGTAGTTGCAAAATTTGGTTGAGATCGGATGATTAGGTTAATCGTAATTTGATTTAAGCTTTGAACATTCGTGTGGCCGCCATTACGTTTCAGTCAAGACGGCGGCGATATAAAACATGACACTGAGGTGCCCTTTGCTAGTGCTACCTCTGTACCAAATTTCGTTCCATTAGGTTCCTCCGTGTTCGAATTAATAGGGGGAATCAATTTTGACATAAAGATGGCCGCCATCCGCAAACTATTAGGCTAATAACCTATTAGATTGGTCAAAGGATGCTCCCTCCAAAAAGGTATGTTGTTGCAAAGTTTGGTAGAGATCGGATGGTTATGTTAGTCGTAATTTAACTTAAGCTTTGAACATTTGTGTGGCCGCCATTACGTTTCTGTCAATATGGCGGCGATATAAAACATGACACTGAGATGCCCTTTGCTAGTGCTACCTCTGTACCAAATTTCGTTCCATTCGGTTTCACCGTGTTTGAATTAATAGGGGGAATTGATTTTCTCACAAAGATGGCCGCAATTCGCAAACTATTAGGCTACTGACCTATTCATTTGGTCAAAGGATGCTTCCTCTATAAGGGTATGTTGTTGCAAAATTTGGTAGAGATCGGATGATTAGGTTAATCGTAATTTGATTTAAGCTTTGAACATTTGTGTGGCCGCGGCCGCCATTACGTTTCCGTCAAGATGGCGGCGATATAAAACATGACACTGAGGTGCCTTTCGTTAGTACTACTTCCGTACCAAATTTCGTTCCATTCGGTTGCACCGTGTTCGAATTAATAGGGGGAATCGATTTTCACTCAAAGATGGCCGCCATCCGTAAACTATTACGCTGATGACCTATTGGTTTGGTCAAAGGATGCTCCCCCCATAAAGGTATGTTGTTGCAAAATTTGGTAGAGATCGGATGATTAGGTTAGTCGTAATTTGATTTAAGCTTTGAACATTTGTGAGGCCGCCATTACGTTTCCGTCAAGATGGCGGCGATATAAAACATGACACTGAGGTGTCCTTTGCTAGTGCTACCTTTGTACCAAATTTCGTTCAATTCGCATTCACCGTGTTCGAATTGATAGGGGGGGACAGACATTCAGAGTACACACACAGACACACACACACACAGACACACACACAGACACACACACACACAGACAGACACACTTTTTCGCCCTGTGTTGATCTCATAAGTCTACTTTCATTTTTTGCAAAAATCGAAAGTAGGCTAAAAAAAATTGAATGAAAATGTCCTGACTCACTCACTCACTCATCATCGCCCTTCCAAAAATATTGAAGTTGGAAACATAGCATTTTGGGGATATGTTCGTTGTATGTCAAAACCCTACACTAAGGGAGGATTTTTGGTTATATAGGTTCTAAAGTGGGCGTAAGGGGGTTAAACCTGCATTTCATTGAATAACAATACCTCACGAGTGGTTTCATTTGTGGATGTGATACTCGGCATACAAACTAATCATTAAAAATAAGCAGACCTGTGTCTAAGGGTTTTTCGATGTGGTGTATTATTATGAGGTGAAAGGGCTGAAAAGTGGGGGTTGCAGGATTCCTAACGGAGCGTGTAGGCCTATCTCTTGGCGATAAATTTGAAACTCAGCGGGAAAAAAAACAGCTAAAAATATGTCAATCGGTGTTCGACCGTTTTTTCAAAAATTAATTTAAGGGGCCAATGGGGTGGGGTGAAATTCTAGGGGGAAAAAAGGAGAGAAAGTGTCCTAACTGACTGACTAACTCACTCACTCATCAAACTCAGGGGAAAAAGACAGCTTAAAAATAAGTTAATAGGTGTTCAAGCGTTTTTTCATCAATCCAATTTAAGGGGCCCATGGGGAGGGGTGAAATTCTGGTAAAAATAATTGAAAGTAAATGTCCTGTCTGACTCACTCGCTCATCACGCCCAGCGAAAACTATTAACGTTGGAAACATGAAATTTTGGGAATATGTTCGCTGTATGTCGAAAACGTCAACTAATGAATGATTTTTGTTTATTCGGGTTTTAAAGAGGTGTTAAGGGGGTAAACGTGCATTTCATTGAATAACGATATCTCATGAGTTGTTTCTTTGGGGATGTGATATTCAGTATATAAACTAATCATTAAAAATAATCAGACATATGTCTAAGGGCTTATCGATGTGGTGTATATTATGATGTGAAAGGGGTGAAAATTGGGGGTTGAGGAATTCTTAACGGAGCGTGTATCTCTTAAACGACATAGGCGAGATGTTTGAAATTTGGCGGGAAAAACAGCCTAAAATATAAGTAAATAGGTGTTCGACCGTTTTTTCTTCAATCCAATTTAAGGGGCCCTTGGACAGGGGTGAAATTCTGGGGAAAAAAAACAGGAAAAAAAGTGTCCTAACTCACTCACTCATCAAACTCAGGGGGGAAGAACAGCTCAAAAATAAATAAATAAATAAATAAATAAATAAATAAATAGGTGTTCGACCGGTTTTTTTTTCATAAATCCAATTTAAGGGGTTCATGAGAGGGGTGAAATTCTGAAAAATAAATGAAAGAAAATGTTCTGACTTACTCACTCATCATCGTCCAGCCAAAATTATTGAAGTTAGAAACATGACATTTTGGGGCTATGTTCGTTGTATGTCGAAAACGTCCACTAAGGAGGGATTTTTGGATATTCAGGTTCTAAAGGGGTGTTAAAGGGGTAGACTTGCATTTAATTGAATAACAATAGGCCTATCTCCCGATTGGTTTCTTTGGGGATGGGATACTCGGCATATAAACTCATGTCTGAGGGTTTTTCGATGTGGTGTATATTATGAGGTGTATGTGTGAAAAGTGGGGGTTGAAGGATTCCTAACGGAGCAAGTATCTCTTAAAAGATAGAGGCAAAAAGTATGAATCTTAGGGAGAAAAATCAGCTTGAAAAAGTAGTAAATAAGTGTTCGATCGTTTTTTCATAAATCCAATTGAAGGGGCCCATGGGGAGGGGTGAAATTCTGGGGAAAGAAGTCCACTAAGGAAGGATTTTTGGACATTCACTCATCATCCCCCAGCAAACCTATTGCAGTTAGAAACTTGAAATTTTGGGGATATGTTCGTTGTGTGTCGAAAAAGTCCACAGTGGATGTTTTTTTGGATATTCATGTTCTGAAGGGGTGTTAAGGGGGTTAAACTTGCATTTCATTGAATAACAATATCTCACGAGTT
Organism: Meconema thalassinum; assembly: GCA_946902985.2. Lineage (NCBI taxonomy): Eukaryota > Metazoa > Arthropoda > Insecta > Orthoptera > Tettigoniidae > Meconema > Meconema thalassinum. Next base: position 926,794,634 of record OX336388.2, read on the forward strand.
GTTTCATTTGGGGATGTGATATTCGGCATAGAAACTAATCATTCAAAATAAGCAGACATATGTCTAAGGGTTTATCGATACGGTGTATATTATGAGGTGAAAGGGGTGAAAATTGGGGGTGGAAGGATTGTTAACGGAGCATGTACTGTATCTCTTATTCAACATAGGTGATAAGTTTGAAATTCAGCGGAAAAAGCAGCTTAAAAATAAGTAAATAGGTGTTCGACCGTTTCTTCATAAATCCAATTTAAGGGGCCCATGGGGAGGGGTGAAATTCTGGGGAAAAAGAGGAAAGAAAGTGTCCTAACTGATTGACTCACTTACTCACTCATCATACTCAGGGGGAAAATCAGCTTAAAATTAGTAAATAGGTGTTCAACCGTTTGTTTCATAAGTCCAATTTAAGGGGTTCATGGGGAGGGGTGAAATTCTCGAAAATAAATGAAATAAAATGTCCTGACTGACTCACTCACTCATCATCGCCCAGCGAAAATTATTGAAGTTAGAAACATGAAATTTTGGGGATATGTTCGTTGTATGTCGATAAGGTCCACTAAGGAAAGAGTTTTGGATATTCAGGTTCTAAAGAGGTGTTAACGGGGTAAACGTGCATTTCATTGAATAACAATATCTCACGAGTGGTTTCATTTGGGGATGTGATACTTGGCATATATACTAATCATTAAAAATAAGCTGAAACATGTCTAATGGTTTTTTGAGGTGAAAGGGATGAAAAGTGGGGGGGTTGAAAGATTCCCAACGGAGCGTGTATCTCTTGAACGCCATAGGCGAGGAGTTTGAAACTCGGAGGAAATCAATCAGCTTAAAAATAAATAAATAAATAAATAAATAAATAAATAAATAAATAAATAAATAAATAAATAAATAAAATAAATAGGTGTTCGACCGTTTTTTTTCATAAATCCAATTTAAGGGGCCTATGGGGAGGGGTGAAATTCGGGAAGAAAAACGTCCACTAAGGAAGGATTTTTGGATGTTCACTCTCATCGACCAACCAAAACTATTAAAGTTAGAAGAATGATATTTTGGGGATATGTTTGTTGTGTGTCGAAAACGTCTACTAAGGAGGGATTTTTGGATATTCAGGTTCTAAAGGGGTGTTAACGGGCTTAAACCTGCATTTCATTGAATAACAATGTGACACGACTATGACGCGAGCGAAGCGAGGCTAAAAATAAGATGGTGTGTGTCTGTGTATTACTCAATCACGCAAGTACCACTGGTCGGATTTGGGTGTTGGTGAAATGAGCCAGTTAATCTTCCGAGTGGATCTTTCTTATCTTGTCATTCCATCGCACAGTCCTTTTTGGCCACTTGCCCCAGGCCAATTCTGTTTCTTCCGCTAAAGTTATCCTCCCTACCGTCCCCCACCACTACCATTGTGAAAACCCAAAAGAAGACAACTTATTTGTTCTTGCAGAATTTCTGGAATTTCCTGTAAACACTCTGCATGCAAGGCTGTACAAATTGCACAATTCACAGAAACAAAAACATTATGCCTTAATTCTTTTAAAAGGCCACATCAGTTAAAAGTTACCTTAAACCCGTTACATTATTATTATTATTATTATTATTATTATTATTATTATTGTTATTATTATTATTATTGTTATTATTATTATTATTATTTTAATTATTATTGTCCCCGGTGGTGTGTGGATAGCACACTTTTCTCTTACCGAGGAGGCTCTGGATTAGATTCCAGCCATAAACTTAAGATATATGTAATGTTATTGGTTTTACGTCCCTTTTAACTATTGTGGCCGGGGTGCCTGAATTTTGTCCCGAAGATCTTTAACGTGCCAGTAAACCTACTGACACAGCGCCATCGCAATTACGCACCCACAAATGCTAAGTGTCTGCGTCAGGATTCAATCCTGCAGCCTTGGGCACAGTGGGCAAGATCCTTACCAGTGAGCAACGCAGCCAGTCATACTTAAGATCTGACTTGAGGGCTGGAAAGGGGGGTCTTTTGTCGTTTATTCATTTTGAAGGCTTTGCGATCATGTAGTGCTGTGTACTTTGGTGTGTGTGGAATCTGTCTGATAATCTGTGTTATTGTAGCGTACTATTGTGCACTTGTAATTTGGCTAGGATATGGTTAGAAGGGCGCCATGGCCTAAATTTAGGTACAATGTAGGCATCTGCCTGGAGTACAAATGAGAAACCATGGAAAACCACTTCCAGAATGGCTGACGTAGGAATCAAACCCGCCTCTTCTCATTTCTGCATCAGCAAAAGGAAAGGTGTACACTCAGCCTCATGAGGACAATTAAGTACCTGCTTGATATGAGAAGTAGTTCCCCATGACGTAAAATCGAGGTGATGTGGCTTTAAGGGTGTCGTCGCGCAGGTTATTCGTCCCCCATGATTTGTAGGCTATGAGCTGAGTTGCAGTCGGCTTGATGTTTGGGTCCTCCCAACCACGGGTTTGTTAGACCATTATTGTTGATTCATTGAGGGGCTTTGCGACAACGTCGTCATGTAACCCCGTGTAGTTGGTTGTGTGTGTGGAATTTGTCTGATAACTTGTCTTATTGTGATGGCTGTATTATTGTGTGTAGTTGTAATTTAGATGAGGATTGGGAATGAGGCAGCCGTGGCATCCAGTCAGGACTCAATCTGGCATTTGCCTGGAGTAGAAGTGGGAAACCACGGTAAACTACTTCCAGAATGGGGAGGTGGGACGAACCCTCCTCCACTCAGTTTTAACTCACGAGACTAAGTGTTCCCCGTTCCAGCCCTCAAACCGGAATTAAACTTCTTGGCAGAGCCGGGTATAGAACCCGGGCCTCCGCAGTGATAGCCACTACGTAACGAGGCGGACATATAATGCTCAATGAAAAGTCATCTAAAAAAACCTACTAAACTGAATGAAAACGACTTTAAAAGAAACTATTCCATCAAACTGAAATATGGCGACAGTTTTACTGAGTATTCATAGAAGCAATCCTGTTTTATTAACTACTCAATTACCTACTCTCATTAAAATATACTTGAATTTAACAAGGAAATGGCAGTTAAAATGTCATTCTTAATCTTGGTGTTTCTTTGAACCATATTAATTAAAATCTCTAAAACCAACTTCCCGGATAGACAAAAAGAAAAAACGATTAGCTGGAGTAATTTAATACAGCAATACTTTGGAATTAATTTAAATTAAGTAGAACACTTAACTCATTTAACTTAAAACAACTCGTTTACTCGTGTCAGTCGTAGAATTCGTTTTTCTAATCATTTACAAAACTAACTATATTCCCCGAAAAAGTCGCTTTACTAGCATATGAAGAGTATTTTAACATTTTTCATCGTATGAGAAAAAATATACGATGCATTAAAATTATGTAAAAGAAAATCATATTGGTAAATATTGTCGTAAAATTGTCTAAAATGCATGAATCATAAAATGGCAAAAATATAAAATAACGTTGAATTGAGCGTGTGTTATTCCCCTTTGCTACTGCGTAGAAAGTATTTCTACGGCAATGGGTGTCGTATTAGTGTAATTTGAATAGGAAACATATGACATTTCAACAGCATCTGCCCTCTAGTCATCACTAAGAGGATTTATAATGTAGAATTTACTTGGGCTATCTACCCTTTTCTCGACGGGCATTAGGTGCCATGAACGTGGTGGTTTCTTTGACGGCCGGATGCCTTTCCTGGAGCCGACCTCACAACATGAGCTACTGAGAGAAGAAATTAATGAACCTAAGTAAGGAGTTGGAAGGAAGCAGCTGTGGCCTATTGGAAGTGTCAGTTCCTTAATTTGTATAGAGTTGATAATAGGAAAGCACGGAAAACCATTTCAGTCTGGCTGCGTGGTCGAAATATAATTGCTAAATAATATTGCGACCCTTGATTAGTATATAAATATAATTTACACCAATTAAAAATTCAGTACACGGGGCTGATTGACAAGCTACCCCAGCCCTTAAAATGAATCTCCAACTGTTAATTACGTTACTGGTATTAAGTATGTTTTAATTTCATCTAATGGGTTAGGCTATTCAATGAAAATTGTTCACTTGGTTTATTAAAAATTAATTTTGTTCATTCATTAGTTTATGCAATGAAGATCGGGTAAAATATTAGAGCTTGCACTTAGGTTATATTAACGCTGTCAGTTTATCGAACACAATCTCATGGATGTCCATATTTGTGAAACTATTGAGGACATATCGTATTCCTTGTATAAAGCTCCTCCACATACAATAGTTGTCACCATATCATGAACGCTAGGTCATAAATAGAGTATGTGAATTTATAGTAATTGACACCCCTGGGACCGTCAAACTGAGACTCATCTCCCCTCCAACAGTTAAATGACAAAATGTTGGAATGTGTGTACAGTATGGTATGTGTTGGCTGCAGAGTGGGGGAAGAGAGGGGAGTTTGCTAATGAACTATCACTGGCCGAATTGGACTGTCTTATCAAAGGGGCGGATCATGGTGGCCAGAAAAGTCTGTCCGATTTTATCAGTGTAATTAACTGGCCCAATTTGACTGCGCCCAACCAGATAAATCAGCTACTTCCATGTAAAATTCATGTAAATCTGACATGGAAGTAGCTGATTTATCTGGTTAACATATAGGCTACTTTTGATTTCAATACTTTGCACAATTTAAAAATGGCGACCATTTTAGTGACGTCACTACACCCTTTGGTTTCAGACTTTCATATTTCCACTTCAAATAAAAAGAGAACGCTAAGAAATAGCAAACATTTGATGGCATATACGAGGTTTAAAATTACATTTTCTATCCGAGAGGTATCTCCAATGGTTAGAGAGTAAAACCTAAATGTGTGCTATAAAACACGGTCAACGCCGAGCGGTGTAGTTGGACAAAATGTTCCATCCTTAATCTCCCTCTGCACAGCACCTCGCCTATCCCCTGTTTTAACTGTCACCTCCACATTTTAATTTATTTATGACGCGTAGCGAAGCTCGGGTACTTCAGCTAGTATAGTATGAAAACGTTAAACAATAGGTGTTCAATATTTAAGAAAGGTTATTTAACTTTTACTACATGGAAGCTGATATTTATTTCCAATATATAAACTCACTTTCCTACCTACAAAGCGGTGGCAGGTTTTTCTCCGGGTACACCGGTTTTCCCTGTCACAATTTCATTCCAGCAACAATCTCCACTATCATTTCATTTCATCCGTCATTCATTTAATCAGTACCCCAGGGGAGTGCGACAGGCTTCGGCAGCCGGCACACTTCATAATCACGCTGCTAGATGGGGGTTTCATTCATTCCATTCCCTGACCCGGCCGGGCGACTGAAAGCAGGCTGTGGATTTTCACTTTCCTACCTCTGATTAATAATTGGGTGAGTGAAAATGTATGTATTCTACACATGTAGTTGGTAACATGGAAATAACATAACTACATTATGAATGTGTGATTATATTAATGATTAAGGCCAGCAAGTTCTAAAATCCGTTCGAAGAACGGGTACTTCACCTAGTGTATTATAATTCAATCTAAGTGACATAAGGCTTAATTTCTGTTAGTATCCGAGTGTGTCATGTTGGAAAGAGAACAATATTGTGTTTACTTGTAGGCCTATCGCTGTTTGAATTAAGCTTTAGTTGTAAACTATAGTTTGTTAACATTTATACATTGTCGGGCAATAGGAAGGGCCAGATGATTTCTCAAACAGAACTGGACTCATAATTTAATATCGTGAAAATTGTTAATTTTGAGCATTTGCACATTGATAAGTGCAAATATAACGTATCAAACGCAAAAAATGCAGAGATAGGAGGTTTTGAAACGTTGGAAGCGTATATTAGCTTTCATTAGTTATGTCTCATTGTGTCCGAGCCTCCCTGAAATGTAATTTTGACTCACCTCATCCCCTCCAGAAGCAAACCCCAGCTACGCCACTGTTTCAATCGTCATGCGATCATCATCAGGTCCTGTTCACCTAGGATTAGGTTAGCTTTGGCGAGTATGTGTTACACTTATGTACAACAATATTTACAATTATTAAATTACAATAGTTTTTATAACTTGTGTAAGGTGTCGATCTTATTTAGGCAACAGATAGTATTGCTAAGTCGGTATATAGCACTTTTATAAATGTTGTGTTAATACTTTTTATGTGGTGATATTTAACAACATTGTGATTACTTCTTAGAGTAACGAGCTTCAGATAAGAACATTTAATGTCCGTTTCTATTTAACGTTTTAGTATAGCTTGTGGTCTTTTATAATGTAGTTAGTTGGGTAAATAATGCAAACACACAACGACTAAATACACTAGAATTGAATAAGGTTATGTCAAGTTAGCTGGTATTTAGTATATCCTGTACAGTGTGCGCTTCCATTCTCTACTCTCCATGGACTGCTTAGTGTAGGCCCCGTAGAGCTTCCTCTCTTAGTTGTTGTGGCGCTATCTACCTCTTAATTCCGTGAACTGTATTACTATTGGTACTAAATGATACTCTCGCCGTCTGTTTCAGTTGTCGTTGTTGTAGTTGTTGTTTTTGTTGTTGTTTCGTACAACTTGCTTAATTTGTGTTTCGAAGCCGGTTAGGAACCCCTAACCCTAACTTATAATGGTGTATGCTAATTGATCTAGATATCCTCAACTATTAAATACCATTCTCCACCCCCGCCACGCATAAGCTAGAAAGCCCTCTTTAAGCGCAACCAACCTATTGGGAGCGCCTTGATTCATTTTAATCTGCCTAACTTAGGTCTTGGTTTATTTAGAAAATGGTATAACTACTTCCCGCTTAACATTTTTCCCTTCATCATTGATTACCACCTATTTATTCACAGCGTGGCATTATTCGTTATGTGGTTTTCTTTTCATTGATGGGAATGTTCCCTAATAGCGTCAATAGGGGTGAACTCTCCAAAAATGTGTGTTCATTTATATTCTTTTATATTAAGTTTCGTATATTTGTTTTGTAGTGTATGATTTCTAGGTCAGTTTCTATATTAGTGAAGCTATGTCTGGTGTCGTACGTGTGTCCGCATAGTGCCAAGTGTTTCTAATGTTTATGTTTACTTGCGTATACTGTATGTGTTGTTTATAGCGTTTATCCATCCTCTTATCAGTCTGTCGTATGTAATTTGCTTGGCATCCTGTTTCTTGGCACGATAGTAAGTAAACCCCTGATTTATAGTACGGGTCCTGCTTATTTAAGTTACTATTATGTAAATGTAAGAAGACCTGCAGCCCCATGTAGTTGGGAGTGTGTATGGTATCTCTGTGATAATTTCGTCTGACTTTGAGTTTGTGTATTTGTAACTACAGCTAGCATTTGGGTAGGAAGTGGCCATGGGTTTAATTTAGGTACCATCCCAGCATTATCCTGGAGTAAAGTAGGGGGGGGGGGCACGGAAAATCACTTCTAGGATATCGAAGGTGGGAATTGAAACCAACGCTTCTCAGATTTGGCTCACAAGGCAGAGTGAACCGCTTTCTGGCCATCGGAACAGAATTACATTTCTTGACAGAACTGAACATCGAACCCGGACCTCCACAAGGTAGACGAATTGATACAAAAATAGAATGTTGAGACTGTTGTTACCAGAGACTGGCTGATAATGAGGTGAATCTGCGTCTCTTTCTATTGTACTGCGTCTCTCAATAAAAGTTAATTGACGCACCATAATGGTGTTTCTGCTGATGACATCGTCATCTTGGCCGATACGCCTGAGGATTTGAATGAGTTTTTGAATGGTATGAACTCCGTCTTACGGAAAGAATACATGATGAAAATTAATCATTTTAAAACAAAAATACTGGAATGCAGCCGAAATAAATCAGAAACCTCTATGGACATCAAATTGGCAGGTGAAAAGCTGAAGGAAGTAGGAGACTTCTGTTACTTAGGAAGCAAAATAACCAGTGATCGACGAAGCAAAGAGGATATAAAAAGTAGGTTGGCTTAGGCAAGAAAAGCATTTCTATAAAAAAGGAATCTGTTGACATCGAATATAGATTTAGGTATTAGGTAGTTATTTTTGAAAGCCTTTGTCTGGAGCGTGGCGCTCTATGGAAGTGAAACTTGGACTATTGGTGCAGCAGAAAAGAGGAATATTGAAGCATTTGAAATGTGGTGTTACAGGAGAATGATGAAGATCAGATGGGTAGATAGGGTTACAAACGAAGAGGTATTAAGACGAGTGGGAGAGAGGAGATGTTTCTGGCGACTGCTAATGAAGAGAAGAGATAGGTTGGTAGGACACATACTAAGACCCCAGGAATGGCAACCTTAGTTATGGAAGGAAGGGTTGAGGACAAGAACTGTAGGGGTAGACCAAGGTTAGAATATGTTAAACAGATTGCTTCGGATGTAGGGTGTGGTAGCTATGTAGAGATGAAACGATTAGCTCAGGACAGGGAGGCATGGAAAGCTGCATCAAACCAGTCAAAGGACTGAAGACTCAAACAATAACGAATGTCCCTTGTACTTCTTTGAGGAGACTTTAATAACTCCGCAGCACTTGAAGTAATGTATAGCCTACTTTCTCTCCAGGTATATCCCAATGCAAGAGAAGAGTTCATCTCACCAGTTGTGTTGACTCAATTATTCAATTTCCCTTGGCTATAAATTTCGAAACGACAAATAGCCTACTGCTACCTGGCTGTAAAATCGTGATAACCTGTGATGTAATTTGTTTTCTAAGCATCTCTATATATATAAAAATGAAAGTTTGCTGTTTTTTATGAATTTCTACGGAAATTTGCGTTATTAACGTGTTTCAGACTGTTTTATGACGGATGCGCGCGAAAATAAAATTTTTGTATGTCTGTCTGTCTGTATACAGTATATGTCTGTCTGTTTGTCTGTGGACAAGTATGTTCCCTTATAACTCGAGAACAACTGGGTGGATCAACGTAAAATTTGGTACAGATATCCTTGAGAGGCACGGCTCTAATCATTGATGTAACTCTTCTCTGTAGCTCCAATAAAAGGGGGCCTACCCCCTTAAAACACTTGCTGAAATAGGCGTAGAAGGGCGAGACAAAGCTCATTTTCAGCCCCTCAATGTGAGAAACTAAACTCGGGGGCCCTGAAAACCACCTTTTTAGGCCCTAAAACCAACCATTTTTGAGATATTCCCAGAAAACTAATTTCATTTAATACAATAATGAAAGAATGCAATCCGGTAACCATGACAACAGAAACTCACAGGTCCATCTATTGCTGTAAGACGCAATACAATTCCATTTATTACATTACTGAGATAGTTTGCAAACAGTTATAAGGTTATAACGGAACAAAATCAAGCTGTCAAATTCATCAATATATATAATTCGCTTAAGGGGGTCAAGGGGTACTCTAGATTTTTTCACGCGATTTACACGTTCGGGTGTGGTACGGAAGGTCTATTATATACATATCCCTATATTGTTATATTATTATCATTATTATCAATATTATTATTATTATACTACGGCCTACAACGACGAGACAAAGCTTATTTTCTGCCCCGTGGTGTCCGAAACAAAACTCGGGACCCTAAATAGCCGTAAAGGGTCCCCGAAAACTACATTTTAAGCCTCTAATAACATCAGTTTCTGATATTCCAAGAAAACTAATTTCATTTAATATACTAATGAAGGAATGCACGCCAGTAGCCATGACAAAAGCATCAAAAGGTGACATCCAACTTTCCATCTATTTCTGCAAGAAGTAATGCCACTCCATTTATTAAATTTCTGTGAACTTTTGCAAATGGCGATAAGGTTATCACAGAACCAACTAAATTTTTAAAATTCATCAATGCGCTTAAAGGGGTCAGGGGTTACCATAGATTTATTCACACGACTTAAACGTGCGATATGTCGTACAGAAGGTCTATTATATCTCCAAACAGCAACATGACGTGTATTGCGTTTCGTCTACGAGGTTTTCAATTTTATTTTCACGTCAGGAAGTACACGTTAGGTAGGCTAAATTTATTTTCTGAGCATATTTTAACTAATCATTTATCTTTGTCGACAAACAGGTTCCAAGCCTCTAACCATTGCAACAGTAGCTCAATTGATTACGTCTGGCTATTAATACCAAAGACCGTTCGAAGAATGGGAACTTCTGCTAGTTTAATATATGAATTGCAGCCAATGTCCATGGGCTCCCAGCATGTCCAATTTCAAGTAGTTCCAACTTTTGCTACAAGATGCCAATGTCACTGACACCTAGCGGTGAACGTTGGAACTTGATGGAGGGTTTCTAACCAGCACAGCACAGCAGTTCAGCATGCTACCGACTATGCCACCGAAGCTGCTAAGTACTGTATTTATAAAATCTCATGTATTTCAGTGATGCATATACTGTATGTGGTAGGCCTAATGGTAGTACTTTAAGCATATTAGTACACTTATCATTTTGTGGATTTAGCCAAGGTACCGCGGATATAACACTAGTACCAATAGTATCAGGCCGGCCCCGTAGTTTTGGGGTAGCGCACCTGCCTCTCACCCGGAGGACCCGAGTTCGATTCCCGACTCCATCATGGATTTTAGAAACTTACGTGAGGGCTGGAACGGGGTGCACTCAGCCTCGTGAGGACAATAGAGTAGCATTCTGATAGCGCCCCGATCACGAAAACCGAGATAAACGGCCGAGGGGACCCGATGCGCTTATCACGCATCATCCCTATATCTACAGGCCAAATGGCTGGGCAGCGGTCACTTGGTAGGTCTAGGTTCTTCACGGGCTGTAGTGCCAGAGGTTATTATTATTGAAAATCCACAGCCTGTTTCCAGTCTCCGACCGGGTCAGGAATGGAATGAATGAAGTCCCCATCTAGCGGCGAGGATTTGAACTGTGCCGGCTGCCGAGGCCTGACGCACTCCTCTGGGGCAATGATTAAATGAATGACAGATGAAATGAAATGATAGTGGAGAGTGTTGCTGGAATGAAATTGTGACAGGGAAAACCGGAGTACCCGGAGAAAAACCTGTCTGCCTCCGTTTTGTCCAGCACAGATCTCACATGGAGTGACCGGGATTTGAACCACGGACCCAGCGGTGAGAGGCCGGCGTGCTGCCGCCTAAGCCACGGAGGCTTCTGTTATTATTATTATTACCAATAATATCAACAAAAATAACCTCAAAAGTTGTTGTTGTTTGAGTCTTCAGTCTTTTGACTGGTTTGATGCAGTTGTCCATGCCTCCCTGTCTTGAGCTAATCGTTTCATCTCTACATAGCTGCGACACCCTACATCCGAAGCAATCTGTTTAACATATTCTAACCTTGGTCTACCCCTACAGTTCTTGTCCACAACCCTTCCTTCCATAACTAAGCTTGCTATTCCTGGGTGTCTTAGTATGTGTCCTACTAACCTATCTCTTCTCTTCATTAGCAGTCGCCAGAAACATCTCTCCTCTCCCACTCGTCTTAATACCTATCTACCCATCTGATCTTCATCATTCTCCTGTAACACCACATTTCAAATGCTTCAATTCTCCTCTTTTCTGCTGCACCAATAGTCCAAGTTTCACTTCCATAGAGCGCCACGCTCCAGACAAAGGTTTTCAAAGATGACTTCCTAATACCTATATCTATATTCGATGTCAACAGATTCCTTTTTTGTAGAAAGGCTTTCCTTGCCTGAGCCAACCTAGTTTTTATATTTATATCCTCTTTGCTTCGTCCATAACTGGTTATTTTGCTTCCTAAGTAACAGAAGTCTCCTACTTCCTTCAGCTTTTCACCTGCCAATTTGATGTCCATAGAGGTTTCTGATTTATTTCGGCTGCATTCCAGTATTTTTGTTTTACATTAATTAATTTTCATCATGTATTCATTCCGTAAGACGGAGTCCATACCTTTCAAAAACTCATTCAAATCCTCAGGCGTTTCGGCCAAGATGACGATGTCATCAGCAAATCTCAGAGTTGCCAACATGATTTTACGCGCTGTTAGGTCCAATGTTTAACTGCATGTAACGTCCATGCTATCCATTGGACTTCAACCAAATTTTGTATTCTGTACCTTAAGAGATGGAACTAAGAATATATTCAGTCACCAGGGCTGCCAACTGTAGTGCTCTATGAGGCTACATTATGCTAAGTATACAGTTGAAATTATTTCTCCTTGAATCTTCACTTCCACTTTAAATTTTTCTCCAATTTCCTTCATTGCTTGTTCAATGTAAAGATTGAAAAGTATGGGTGATAAGTTGCAGCCTTGCCTTACACCTTTCTGAATACCAGCTTCTCTCTCATGTCCTTCAGCTCGAATGACTGCTGTCTGGTTTCTGTATAGATTGTATACCACCCTCCTATCCCTGTACTTTATTCCAAAAGATTTCAAAATGTCAAACGATTTAGTCCAATCAACGTTATCAAAAGCCTTTTCTAAGTCTACAAATGCCATGAACGTTCTCTTATTTTTCCTTATTCTACCTTCCAAAATCTGCCTAAGACTTAGTACAGCTTCTCTTGTTCCTACATTTCTCCTGAAACCAAACTGGTCTTCACCCAACTCCGTTTCTATCTGGCTTTCCATCCTCTTGTAAATTATTCTAGACAGGATTTTTGAAGCATGGGTAATCAAGCTGATTGTACGGTAATCTTCACATCTGTCAGCTCCCACTTTCTTTGATATAGGGATAATAACATTCTTCTTGAAATCAGGGGGTGCCTCACCTGTCTCAAAAGTTACTCAAATCAAATTTCTCGCAAGTGTTATTAACTGATTCAGGCACGTGAAATGTTAAGAACTGAAATAGGCTGTTTTAATTTAATTTCTAGTATAATTATTGAAACTCTTTCCCTTTAATTTATCATGCTTACCATCAACTCCATTTAGCCAAGTCTCCCCTATGTATAGTTCACATGCACCAGCCGAGATATGAACGTAAAAAGCGACGTTAGAATGCTAATGCCTAACTGTTTTAAAAAGCAATATATTTTCCTTGTTGAGATGGGAGCGACCTAGTTTAAAGCCGTAAATAGTCCAAACGGCTCGTAATGTGTGCTCGCTTCTCATCATGTCTCCTTTGGCCGGGCTGAGGTGGCACCGGGAAGCAAAGCGTCTAGGAAGGGGGAGGAGGGGAGATTGTGTCACCGTTGTCTTGGAAACAAACTGAGCTGCGCTGCCTGCCTAGCGACTGCCTCCGTCACTCAGTCAGTTTCTTGACGACAAGTGACGCTCAAGGCGCGCTGTATGCTAGCTCATTCCCTGAATATCCCGCAGCGTAGCCGTGTACGTTAAGTCACTCACAACGACTACAATGAACGCTGAAACTTCTGAGAAGGTGATGATGATGATAATTGTTTTAAGGGGCCTAACCATAACCATCTAGGTTATCAGTCCCTAATTAAAATAAAACTTCATGTAAATTTGATTTTGGTTGGTTGGTTGCTCAGTTTAGGGGCTACGACAACGCGGTCATGTAGCCCCGTGTACTTTGGGTGTTTGTAGAATCTGTCTGATAACCGGTGTTATTAGTATGTGTATCTGTTTAAATTCAAGTAAGGACTGAAGACATTGATTTTTTAAATAGTTCCTACTTTTGCCACCAATCGCCACAGTCAACGACCAACTAGTTCAGAACTTAGTTACCAGCGGCCACCGCAGTTGGCTCTTGACGACGAACGTGGGAACCTAAGAACGTTAGTAAAATGTTTAAGCTATATAATTTAGCTTCACACACGTGTAATTAGTGGAAGGTTCTTTAACATGTCATAAATCTATAACATGGGACCGCCGGCTTTACTTCCCCTCCGAAGTAAGGCATACTGAGGGATTTTTAACGTTCTTAAAAATCCGACGACTTCGGGTTTGAACCCGCGATCTTGGGCATAGAAGCTCAGCATGCTACCAACTACGCCACCGAAATTCATGTAAATCTAACTACAACTTACAACCAAAACTACAGCTTACAGACTAGAAGAACAAGTAGAACAAAGAAGAGTGAAAATCCACAGCCTGCTTCCAGTCTCCGACCGGGTCAGGAATGGAATGAATGAAGCCCCTATCTAGCGGCGAGGATATGAACTGTGCCGGCTGCCGAGGCCTGACGCACTCCTCTGGGGCAATGATTAAATGAATGACAGATGAAATGAAATGATAGTGGAGAGTAGCCTATTGCTGGAATGAAATTTTGACAGGGAAAACCGGAGTACCCGGAGAAAAACCTGTCTGCCTCCGTTTAGAACAAAAGAAGAGTAAGGACAATAAAATAAAAGACAGGGGAAATAAATGAGAATGAGGATTGAGGGACGTAGTTAGTTATTGTTGTTGTTTTGAGGGGCGGAACTACGAGGTCATCAGCCGCTTGAGGGCCAAGAAAGGAGAGAGGGCCCGCCCCAAAGGCATTCTGAGAAGGAAGGAACTGATTATCAACATGTCACATGTCCCTAAAACTAATAAATCGTCGACTTCGGTGGCGTGGTCGGTAGCATACTGAACTGCTATGCCCTAGATCGCGGGTTCAAACCCAGCTGAAGTCATCGGATTTTTAAGAGCGTTAAAATCCTTCAGTATGCCTTCCTCGGGAGGGGGCGCATGTCAGAGACTTATGACACGTAAAAGAACCAACCACTGCAATTGGTAGTGTGTAGCGGTATTTGCAGGTAATATTTGATTAGTAAGAAACGCTCTATCAAGTTCCAACGTTCACCGCTAGGTGTTAGTGACAGTAGCATCTGGTAGCCAATGTTGGAACTACTTAAAATTGAACTTGTTGGGAGCCCTCGGGCGTTCAATCAAAAATACCCAGCTATGGCCATTGGCTGTGATTCGTATATAAAACTAATAAACACAAACATTCCTAGAGAGGTCACACTTGTATGAGGAGTTCGCCTCGTTGCGAAGAGTCGACCATTTTGGCTGTCGCCGCGGAGGCCTGGGTTCGATCCCGGCTCTGCCAATAAATGCAATTCTGGTCTGGGGGCTGCTGGAACGGGGTACACTGAGCGTCGTGACGCAAAACTGAGAAGATGTGGGTTCGATTCTCACCTCAGCTATCCGGGAGATGGTTTTCCGTGGTTTCCCACTTCTACTCCAGGCAAATGGGATGTTACCTAACTTAAGAGCACGGCCGTTTCCTACCCCAATCCTAGTAGAAACATCAAAGTGACACAGGTTATCACACAAATTCTACATACCCACAAGTGCACGGGGCTGCACGACCTCAGAGCCCCTAAATGAATCAGCAACACAACAACAACACACTTACTTACTTACTTACTTACTTACTTACTTACTTACTTACGTGCTGGTCGGCGCTACAGTCCCTGAAAAACCCTGGCCTCCTTTATCACCTGCCTCCATTCATCTCTATCTTCCAACTTCCTTCTCCAGTTCCTGATTCCCAGACTCCTAAGGTCGTTTTCCACATCATCTATCCACCGTCTCCTGGGTCTTCTTCTTCTCCTTCTTTCATCCGGTCTTTATGCAAACACCATTTTGACACTACGCGTTTCTGGCATTCTCTGTACGTGTCCTGCCCTCTTATCCTCCCTTGCTTCATTTTCACAACAATATCTGCCTGTCCGAAGAGTTCCTGTAGTTCCACATTTGTCCTTTTTCTCCAACCTTCCTCCTCTATCACTGCCCCGTATATTTTCCTCAAGATCTTCCTTTCCCATCTTCGCAGCCAGTCTTCTTCTCTTCTATTGAGAACCCAAACTTCCGATTCATACAAAACCACAGGTCTTAGTATTGAAATGTAAATTTTTAGCCTACTTTTCACATTTTGCAAATATGAGGAAAAAGTAGACTTAGGAGATCGGGCAAATGTGTGTCTGTCTGTCTGTCTGTCCTTCTGTCTGTCTGTCTGGCTGTGTGTGTGTCCCCCCCCCCCCTATCAACTCCTAAACGGCTGGAGCAATCGAAACGAAATTTGGTAGGAGTAAAGATCTATACCTGAATATCTCACGGCCATATTTGAAAATGATGTCAGTGCTACCAACTGCTGAAAAATCGCAATTGAAATATGAGCTCCATGTTGGATATCTTGGAAGGTATGAATGGGAGCTATTTCAAAATTGGCACACGTATAGATAACTAGCTGAAGTACCCGTGCTTCGCTACGCGTCATAAATAAATTAAAATGCGAAGGTGACAGTTAAAACAGGGGATAGGCGCGGTGCTGCGCAGAGGGAGATTAAGGATGGAACATTTTGTCCAACTACACTGCTCGGCGTTGACCGTGTTTTATAGCACAAATTTAGGTCTTACGCTAACCGTTGGAGATACCTTTCGGATAAAAAATGTAATTTTAAACCTCGTATATGACATCAAAAGTTTGCTATTTCTTAGCGTTCTCTTTTTATTTGAAATGGAAATATGAAAGTTTGAAACCAAAGGGTGTAGTGACGTCACTAAAATGGTCGCCATCTTTAAATAGTGCAAAGTAATGAAATCAAAAGTAACCTAAATGTTAACCAGGTAAATCAGCTACTTCCATGAAAAATTCATGTAAATCGGACCAGTGGTACTTGCGTGATAGAGTAATACACAGACACAGACCATCTCATTTTTAGCCTCGCTTCGCTCGCGTCATAGTCGTGTCATATTGTTATTCAATGAAATGCAGGTTTAACCCCGTTAACACCCCTCTAGAACCTGAATACCCAAAAATCCCTCCTTAGTAGACGTTTTCGACACACAACAAACATATCCACAAAATAACATTCTTCTAACTTGAATAGTTTTGGTTGGTCGATGAGAGTGAACATCCAAAAATCCATCCTTAGTGGACGTTTTTCTTTCAGAATTTCACCCCTCCCCATAGGCCCCTTAAATTGCATTTATGAAAAAACGGTCGAACACCTAATTATTTTAATTATTTATTCATTTATTTATTTTTAAGCTGATTGAAACTCGGAGAAAATCAAACTCCTCGCCTATGTTGTTTAAGAGATACACGCTCCGTTAGGAATCTTTCAACCCCCACTTTTCATCCCTTTCACCTCATAATATACACCACATCGAAAAACCCTCAGACACGTGTCTTCTTATTTTTTATGATGAGTTTATATGCCAAGTATCACATCCCCAAATGAAACCACTCGTGAGATACTGTTATTCAATGAAATGTAGGTTTAACCCCCTTAAGACCCCTTTAGAACCTGAATATCCAAAAAACCTCCCTTAGTGAACGGTTTTGACATACAACGAACATATCCCCGAAATGCCATGTTTCCAACTTCAATATTTTTGGCTGGGCGATGATGAGTGAGTGAAAGAGTCAGGACATTTTCTTTCATTTTTTTTCTTCAGAATTTCACCCCTCCCGATGAACCCTTTCAATTTGATTGAAAAAAAGCTATTTACTTAATTCAAAGCAGAATTTTCCCCCTGAGTTTGATGAGTGAGTGAGTCAGTCAATCAGTTAGGACACTTTCTTTCCGGTTTCCCTCAGAATTTCACCCCTCCCCATGGGCCCCCTTAATTGGATTTATGAAAAAACGGTCAAACACATATTTACTTTTTTATGCTGATTTTTTTCCGCTGAGTTTCAAACTCCTCGCCTATGTCGTTTAAGAGATACACGCTCCGTTAGGAATCTTTCAATCCCCACTTTTCACCCCCTTTCACCTCATAAACACATAGAAAAACCCTCAGACACGTCTCTTGTTACTTTTTAATGATGGGTTTATATACCGTGTATCACATCCCCCAATGAAACCAATCGGGAAATATTGTTATTCAATGAAATGCAGGTTTAACCCCCTTAAGACCCCTTTGGTACCTGAATATCCGAAAATCCTCCCTTAGTAGACGGTTTTGACATACAATGAACATATCCCCAAACTGTCATGTTTCTAACTTCAATAATTTTGGATGGGCGATGATGAGTGAGTGAGTGAGTCAGGACATTTTCTTTCAATTTTCTTTTTTCAGAATTTCACCCCTCCTCATGAACCCCTTAAATTGGATTTATGAAAAAAAACTGTCGAACAGCTATTTACTTTACTTTCTTATGCTGATTTTTTTCCGCTGAGTTTCAAACTCCTCGCCTATGTCGTTTAAGAGATACACGCTCCGTTAGGAATCTTTCAATCCCCACTTTTCACCCACTTTCACCTCATAAACACATAGAAAAATCCTCAGACACGTCTCTTGTTACTTTTTAATGATGAGTTTATATGCCGAGTATCACATCCCCCAATGAAACCAATCGGGAGATATTGCTATTCAATGAAATGCAGGTCTACCTCCTTAACACCCCTTTAGAACCTGAATATCCAAAAATTCTCTCTTAGTGGGCATTTGCGGCCCTTGAGGAAGCTGCATACCAGATTTCATTCCAATCCGTTCGGTGGTTTCTGAGATTTCGTGATGAATAAATGAATGAGTGAGTGAGTGAGTGAGTGAGTGAGTGGTATTTGACAAATATATAGTAGAAAGAAGATAGTGTCAAGTCTTTGTTATGCTAAACTCGGTTGACAGTGCTGTGTGAGCAGTTGAGTAACTAACGGGATTTCAAGTAAAGATCCTCATTTTCTTAACCGGTAGTGCAGAGCGCAACTGGCATCCAGACGGCCGTGTCTCGACTTGAGCTATGTTGCCATGGAAACTATCTGCCTTGCCATTCCTTCATTAGTATATTTTATGATTTGACTAGCAGAAGTACCCGTTCTTCGAACGGTGTTATATATTAACACCAGAAATTATCAATTGAGCTACTGTTGCAATGGTTAGCGGCTTGTCATTCCTTCATAAGTTTATCAGAACGAAGTTAGTTTTCTGGGAATATCACACACACTGTTAATTTAAGGGCCTTAAAATGTGGTTTTCGGAGACCCCTTATAGACTCGCGAATTTTGTGTCTCACAATGAGAAGCGCAACATATGCTTTGATCGTCCTTCTAGGATAATTTTTATATTTCGCCTATTTTAGCATGTATTTTGAGAAGTTTTTCCCTATATCCACCCTTCTACTGTATGAAAAGTACGGTGAGGAGTTTTATAAATGATTGGTGTATTGACTCATGTTTACCATGCCTAATTTTACGATGCACCAAGCATCCGAAGACGATTTATAGGCGTACATAAAGATACACAGAAAGACAGACAGACAATTCTATTGTCTACAACATATCACCCAGATATCCAAATATGGGTATATCTACCACACAGTATCAAAGAAAATCATCCTTACGATGAACCCGTATGTCGACAAAAAAAAAAAAAGATTAGTTGAAATGTGCTCTCAAACTAAATTCACCTGACGTGTACTTCCTGACATGAAATAGAATTGAAAGCCTTGTAGATGAAACGCAATACACGTCACATAAAAACTGACCCTCTACGTTGTGTTGGGTCCCCATACACAGGAAGACCTCTTTCATAAATTATAAAAGCTTGTGGTGCATGAAAATTCAGGTTCTTTAGTCTCAAATGGCCCAAATTCCTAAAAGCCGCAAAAAATGCTGATTCAATTCAGGAATTTTTGAAAATAATGTTGTTGTTTGGAGATATAATAGACCTTCTGCACTATATGTCGCACGTGAAAATTGCATGAAAAAATCCTAGGTTACCCCTTGACCCCCTTAATTGCATTGATGAATTATACAGTCTACGTTGGTTCCGTGATAACCTTATATTTGCAAACTTTCACAGAAATGTAATAAATTGCTTCTTACTGAAATAGATGGAAAGTTGGATGCCACCCCTCGAGATAATGTTGTCATGGTTACCGATTTGCATTCCTTCATTAGTTTGTTAAATTAAACTTAATTAGTTTTCTGGGAATGTTTCAGAAACTGTTGGTTTTAGAGCCTTATAATGTAGTTTTCGAGGACCCTCGAGTTTTATTTCTGGCACCGAGGGGCTTTGTCTCGTCGTTGTACGCCATAATATAATACTAATAATAATAATATAAATGTAGATATATAAATATAGATGTAAATCGCGTGAAAAAAATCTAGACTACCCCTTGACCCCCTTAAGCGCATTTTACGTATTGATGAAATTTACAGCTTAATTTGGTTCCATAATAACCATCTAACCGTTTGCAAACGTTCACACTAATGTAATTAATGGAATTGTATTGCGTCTTACAGCAATAGATGGATCTCTGATAATCTGTTGCCATGGTTATCGGCTTGCATTCGTTCATAGTTTTAGGTAGATTTCATTAGAAAGCTAACTATTGCAATGGGTCCCATGTTTCGACTTCCGGAAAATTTCGACATATCTTCGCGTTTCACATCCCCCAGACCCCAAAACCACCGTCAGTTCAAAAGTTTATATATAATTTATGTATATATATATGTATATATATATGTATATCAGTTTCTTGTGGACACGATAACTGCCGTAATTTTGCACCAATTACTTCGAATTTTTTACCGAAGATGTATACCTATGAAATCTCGGTCGAGTTCGTTACTGGGCTAAATCGGTCGAAGGGGGTGAAAATGGGGGGCTTTTTTCGAAAAAGTGAAATTTCGCTATAACTCTCTTAATACGTGCAATATCGAATCCATTCAAAGTTCATAATATGTGTCGGATAAGTGCCAAAAATTTATGTCAAATAAGATTTTTGATAGCACCAACCATTGACCAAAGGGGTGGAAAAAAGTGGGTTTTTCGGGAAACATTAATCATATCTCTCTTAATAGGCACAATATCAAAACCGTACAAAATGGACAATATTCCCCTAATAATTACCTAAAACTTTTGTCTGAAAGAATTTTTGATATGACCCACCATTACGCCAAGGGACGAGAAAAATGATTTCGGAATTATAAGAAAATGCCAAGAGCTATCAGTGGTTGCCATGGCAACACTACTAAATTGATGAGGCATGGACCATCAGACGTTGCCATGACAACGCACTTGCACGAGATCAGATTCAGTATTTCCATCTGATTAAGTGGTTGGTTGGTTGGTTCTTAAGTTTAGGGGCTGCGACAACGCGGTCATGTAGCCCCGTGTACTTTGGGTGTGTGTAGAATCTGTCTGATAACCGGTGTTTATTGTGATGACTGTATTAGTGTGTGTTATCTGTTTGTTAATTTAAGTACTGCAACTAACAATTTTTCAGATAGTTCCTACTTTTGCCGCCAAGCGCCACTGTCAACGACTACGAGGCCAAGTTCAGAACTGAGCTACTAGACGCCGCCGCAGTCGGCTCTTGGCAACGAACATAGAAACCTAAGAGCGTTGTATACATTCTTAACCTATCCAATTTAGCTTCACACAGGTGCAATTAGTGGAAGGATCTTTAACATGCCATAAATCTATGACATGGGACCGTCGGCTTTACTTCCCCTCCGAAGGAAGGCATACTGAGGGATATTTAACGCTCTTAAAAAATCCGACGGCTTCGGACGGGTTTGAACCCGGTATCTTGGGCATAGAAGCTCAGCATGTTACCGACTACGCCACCAAAGCCGCCTGATAAAGTGGGAAGCGGCTTCGGTGACGTAACTGGTAGCATGCTGAATGTCTATGCCCAATGTCGCGGTTTCAAAGCCGGCCGAAGTCGTCGGATTTTCTAAGAGCACTAGAATCCCTCAGTATGCTTTCCTTTGGAGGGGAAGTTCCAACGTTCGTTGCGAGTTGATGGTTGGGGTGGCATCTAGTAGCCAAGTTCACAGCTAGGTGTCGTTGACGGTTGCACCTGGTAGCAACATTAGGAACTACTGCTTGAAATTGACCGTCTGCAGTACTTACATGAATTAAGACTAATACAGCCATTACAATTCACACCGTGTATCAGACAGATTCTACACTCACCCAAAGTACACGGGGTTAGATGACCGCGTTGTCGCAGCCCCTAAACTGAGGAACCAACCAGAGGTAGATTTCGTTAGAAAGCTAACTATTGCAATGGGTACCATGTTTCGACTTCCGGAAAATTTCGACATATCTTCGCGTTTCACATCCCCAGGCCCCAAAACCACCGTCAGTTCAAAAGTTATATATAATTTATGTATGTATATGTATATCAGTTTATTGTGGACACGATAACTGCCGTAATTTTGTACCAATCACTTTGAATTTTTTACCGAATACGTATACCTATAAAATCTCGGTCGAGTTCGTTACTGGGCTAAATCGGTCGTTGGGGGGTGAAAATGGGGGGCTTTTTTTTCGAAAAAGTGAAATATTGCTATAACTCTCTTAATATGTGAAATATCGAATCCGTTCAACATTCATACTATGTGTCGGATAAAGCCCAAAAATGTATGTTTGAAGAGTTTTTTTTATAGCACCAACCATTGACCAAAGGGGTGGGAAAAAGTGGGTTTTTCGGGAAACATTAATCATATCTCTCTTAATAGGCACAATATCAAAACCGTACAAAATGGACAATATTCCCATAATAATTACCTAAAACTTTTGTCTGAAAGAATTTTTGATATAACCCACCATTATGCCAAGGGATGAGAAAAATAATTTCGGAATTATAAGAAAATGCCAAGACCTATCAGTGGTTGCCATGGCAACACTACTAAATTGATGAGGGATGAGCCATCAGACGTTGCCAAGATAACGCACTTGCACGAGATCAGATTCAGATTTCCATCTAAGTGTGAAGCGGCTTCGGTGACGTAACTGGTAGCATGCTGAATGTTTATGCCCAAGGTCGCGAGTTCAAAGCCGGCCGAAGTCGTCGGATTTTCTAAGAGCGCCAAAAATCCCTCAGTATGCTTTCCTTTGGAGGGGAAGTTCCAACGTTCGTTGCGAGTTGCTGGTTGCGGTGGCATCTAGTAGCCAAGTTCACAGCTAGGTGTCGTTGACGGTAGTACCTGGTAGCAACATTAGTAACTACTGCTTGAAATTGACCGTCTGCAGTCCTTACCTGAATTACAGACTAATACAGCCATCCCAAAGTACACGGGGTTACATGACCGCGTTGTCGCAGCCCCTAAACTGAGGAACCAACCAAAATCTCTGCGGTAGATATAATTTTGCGTGAAGAAGTAACAGACCGTTACATAGTTGCACATCAGTGTCGAAACCTAGCATAAGGACAGTGTGACCACAAGTATAAAAATGGACCCCAAATGACAAGAAGGTTACCGTTCCCATAAGACAATAAAATGTTTAAAATAAGCATAAAATGACGAAAAACAAAGTTAATTAAGCTCCAATTATAAAATACCTTCTCGCATTAAATGAGGTCTGATCCTTCTACGAAAATCTGCATATTCTGCCTATTTTCGCCTATCCCCAAGTTTGTCCGGTGAAATCTACCTCCGCCTTCCGGCGTGCCGAGAGGACTTTTTATTAAATTAAATTAGTTTTCTGGGAATATCTCAAAAACGGTTGGACGTAGGACCTTAAAATGTGCTTTAAGGGCCCCCGAGTTTTGTCTCTCACATTGAGGGGCTGAAAATGAGCTTTGTCTCCTCCTCCTACTCCTATTTCAGCATGTATTTTAAGGGGGTATGCCCCCTTTTATGAGAGGTATAGAGAATAGTTACATCAATGATTAGTGTCGTGCCTCTGATGGATATCTGTACCAAATTTTACGTTGATACACCCAGCCGTTCTCGAGTTATAAGGGAACAAAGTTGTCCACAGACAATCAAGCAAACAGACAGACAGACCAAAACATTATTTTCGCGTGCATCTATCATAACACAGTCTGAAACGTGTAAATAACTCAAATTTACGTAGAAATTCAGAAAAAAACAGACAAATTTTCTTTTTTATATATGTAGAGATATACTGCACCGCTCGATGTGACCGTGTTTTATTGCACCTCACTTAAGGCGGAAGCAAGCTCTACTGAGGGAGGCTAAGAAAATCTTTGCATCACCCTCTTTGCCACTGCATCAGGAATTCTGCCATCCGTCACAACAACGATTGCAATCCAGAAGACCGGCAAGTGTCACTGCAAGGCAACTCATCGCGGATGGATTTGACATAAAGGAAAGCTGGAAGCATGAGTGGTCAACAAAAACATTGGGAACAAGTGTCCACCATCTTGATCCCACAAAGAAGCCAAATGGTTTTGACCTACCAAGGAACCTCTGGTGCCGTATCAACAGGTTGAGGACTGGACATGGGTGTTGTAATTATTTCAGGTACAAGTGGGGCTGGATCAGTTCACCAATGTGTGAATGTAACTTAGAAGAACAGACGATTGAACACCTGGTCCTACGCTGTCCTCTTCATTCATACCCTGGAATTCCTGACGACTTGTTTGATCTCACACCTAGTCTAACCGAATGGTTGAAAAGGAAGGACTTTAAAGTTTAATTTTGTCTTATTTGTATTCTGTATTGTATCACCATACGATTAAATAAATTGCACAAATTTAGGTTTTACTCGCTAACCGTCCGAGATACACGAAAAGTGATAAGAACCTTTTGGATAGAAAATTAAATGCTAAAGCTCGTATATACCATCAAAAGTTTGCTATTTCTTAGCGTTCTCTTTTTATTTGAAATGGAAATATGAAATTTTGAAACCAAAGGGTGTAGTGACGTCACAAAAGTAGGTTTTACTCGCTAACCGTTGGAGATACACGAAAAGTGATAAGGACCTTTCGGATAGAAAATTAAATTTTGAAGCTCTTATGTGCCATCAAAAGTTTGCTATTTCCTACCGTTCTCTTTTTATTTGATATGGAAATATAAAATTTTGAAACCAAAAGGTGTAGTGGCGTCACTAAAATGGTCGCCATTTCTTAATAGTGCAAAATATCGAAATTAAAAGTATCCTATATGTAAACCTGGTACTTCAGCTACATCCATGCAAAATTTAATTTAAATCGGACCAGTGGTTCTTGCGTTATTAGGTAACAGACAGACAGAAAGACAGACACACACCATCTCATTTTTAGCCTATTTTCAATTTTGAAAAAATAGGCTTATGAGATCACCTTTTGTCCGTGTGTGTGTGCGTGTGTGTGTCCCCCCCTAATAAAATCTAAACGGCTGGAGCGATTTCAATGAAACTCGGTATGTTCATAGCACTATTCCCGGCGACCTCGACCGTGCCCTTCAAATTTTGTTACGTCTCACCAATGCAAAATGGCGGATGTGCGAAATATTTCACTAGCATTCAATATCTCCGAAACTATTACCGATATCGCCCTGAAATTGTGTACGGTGATAAAGGGTACTACTAGAAGTTCACCTATGAGACTTTCAAAAACCTGGTGACTACAAAACCAACATGGCGGTCAAGCGAAGTTGAGACTTTTAAATAGACTTTTCTCGCGATTTAACTATCCACACGTAATGAAACTTGGTACAGCAAATGTTTATACACATTGTAATGCACTGGAGTCTAATTTAGTTCAATTGTTTACATAACTTCAAAATGGCGGCTGTGCGAATTATTTCACCGACATTCTTTATCTCCGAAACTATTACAGATATCACCCTGCAATTTAGTACGGTGATAAAGAGTACTGATACAAGTTTACCTATGTATATTTCATAAACCTGTAAAGTAGAAAACGAACATGGCGACCAAGCGAAGTTGAGACTTTTAAATAGACTTTTCTCACGATTTAACCATCCAAACGTAATGAAACTAGGTACAGAAAGTGTTTATACACATAGTAATGCACTGGAGTCTAATTTAGTTCAATTGTTTACATAACCTCAAAATGGCGGCTGTGCGAAATATTTCACTGACATTCTATATCTCCGAAACTATTACAGATATTACCCTGCAATTTTAAACGGTGATAAAGGGTACTGGTACAAGTTTATCTATGTATACTTCATAAACTTGTAAAGTAAAAAACGAACATGGCGACCAAGCGAATTTGAAATATTTTAATAGACTTTTCTCGTGATTTAACTCTCTGAGCGCAGTGAAATGTGGTACAGTAAATGATTTTGCAGATTGTAATGCACTGCCATCTAATTTAAATCAATTGTTTACATAACCTCAATATGGCGGCTGTGCGAAATTTTTAAATTAAGTTTTTATTTCTTGTGTCGTAATCATGCGATCGAAGTGAAAGTTTCAATAATGAACCTAGGCAATAATTGCCCTTGAATGGTACATAATTCTATGGCCTATACATATAACAATCCTAAATGGCGAGCTACCGAAATATTTAGACGGTTCTCAATATCTATGAATCTTTTACAGCAACCAAACTGATTTTTTTTATGTTCATAGAGACTATGAACATATGTTCACCTATAGGACTTTCATTAACCTGGTGAGCACAAATCCAACATGGCGGCGACGCGAAGTATAAATATTTAAATGGACGATTCTCGCGAATTAACTATCCGAGTGCTGTGAAACGTTGCACGTTAAATGCTTATACAAATGTTGATCCACTGGCATCTAATTTATTTCAATTGTTTGCATAATCACAAGATGGCTGCTGTGCGTAATTTTAAAATCTCGTTTTTACTTCTTGTGTTCTAATCATGCGATTGAAGTTTGAATACCACACGTACACAATAATCTTAATGTAATAGTACAAAAATAAAAATCCAACCTGGCGACAATTTGAAATATTTAGACGGTTCTCAATATCTACGAATCTGTTACAGCAATTAAACTGAAATTTTGTATGTTGTTAGAAGAAATTAACATGAGCAGGATATATGAAAATAGGCTGTATAGTTCTTTACGGAACTACTTGTTATATATTAGTATGATGATTAGCCTGTGCTTGAGTGCAAAAGGGCCGACATCAGAAGAATGAGAAAGACTATCGAAAATTCATGTAGCCAGTGGTTCCTTCTGGGTCCTAAACTATGTGTATGCAAAATATGGTTGAGATTGGTGGAACGGTGTAGATTTGTATTCGGAACCAACCCACATACATACAAACATACATACATACATACATACAGACTTTCACTTTTATATATTAGATAATATTGCAGTTTAATTTCCAGGAGGCCATACATGACAGTGTTGCAAAAATGATTATAAGCTTGCTGATAGGTCCAATTTTTAAATGCATATAACTTCTACAATATCAATTGGAATTCAACCAAATTTCGATGTACTATGTGTACATACACAGATATGATTGAGCATATTCTTAAGAGCCACCAGGGCTGCCAACTGTTAATAAATGCACTCCCTATTTTTTTTATCCAAATACCAATATATCAGAAAGTATGCAAGCAGACAGCTTTAAACTATGCACACGCATAGTACCTGACATTCTATATTAATTTGGAGTAACTTATGTACGTCAATGCTACCAACATGATTCAAAGCCTGCTGAGAGGACCAACTTTAAATGCACATAACTTCTATACTATCATTTCGATTTCAACCAAATTTCGTGTGTGTTATGTGTACGATAACAGATATGACTATGCGTATATTTAGGACCAACCAGGGCTGCCAACTGTTAATAAATACTGTCTCTATTTTTGTTACCCTAATATCAATATATCAGAAAGTATGCAAGCCAATAGCTCTAAACTTTGCGCATGTATAGTACCTGGCATTCTAGATTAATTTGGAGTAACTAATATAGGCCTACGCCAGTGCTGCCAACATGATTCTAAGCCTGCTGATATGTCCAATTTTAAAATGCATGTAACTTCTCTACTAACTAATGGATTTCTTTCTAAATTGACACAACAATAGATCATATTATTTCTGACCAATACATGTATGTCATTGATGCCAACATGATTTTACGCGCGCTGTTAGATGCAATGTTTAACTGCATGGAACGTCCATGCTATCCATTGGACTTCAACCAAATTTTGTATTCTGTACCTTAAGAGATGGAATTAAGAATATACTCAGTCACCAGGGCTGCCAACTGTAGTTCTCTATTAGGCTACATTATGCCAGGTATACAGTATTTCGAACTAATTAGAAATTTCGATATTACCAACTTAATTTCGTCATTATTCTAGATAGGTCCATTTAGATTAATCATTGGCATGAATCTTAAATTTTAAGAAAAGTAGGCTCTTTAGTTCGTCATGGAACTTCTTGTTATTTTAGTATTCCTACTAACATTTCTCGATTTAAACATGCTTTGCAGAGCGTAATAGCATCTATTTCCACTTTTAATTATTTCTTGTATTTCCACTGATGTTCTGTTATCCTCAGTTATTATTGAGCCCAAATATTTGAATTCTTCTACTCTTTGATATTATTTCCCATTTAATTTAATATACGGATCTCTTCTTGCCTCTCTGGAGTCTCCCAACTTCATATACCTAGTTTTACTTGTATTCACTTCTAATCCTAACTTTTGCACTTTCTTCCAACAGGACATAGCTCCCTTCTAATGCTTTACTGTTCCTTGCAATTAATGCTACATCATCCGTATATGCTATCAACTGCACTTGTCTGTTAAATATGGTCCCTCCTGGAATGATTGGCAGTTGTTGAACAACACACTTGTATGAGGTTTAATACGTGCGCGATAATTAGCGTAGTCCACTTGCCAAATGTCGGTATTAGGCTACGAAAAGAAATTGTCAAAGATCTTTGATTAAATACCTTTTTAGATAAATGGGATTTTATAACTTTTTTTTTTCATAAAACATGTGAGCATTCCAACCAAATGGCCGATCATAACACTTAGTTATTGTTATATATATTAAGGGGTGGAACAGCGAAGTCATCTGCCCCAATAATTATTATAATTATTATTATCATTATTATTATTATTATTATTATTTATTGTTTGACAACATTATCACGGCAAATACCGGCTACATTTTACTTTACAGCCTATTTCGGCCTTAGCAAGGAACCATCTGTATTGAGACAATTTCGTATACATTGTTCAGAGACTTCACATTACTGTACATCCATGTCACGCCCGCAGTCTTCACGAGTCTCCTTCATTTATTTGATGAGCTGAATTTCCATCTGAATCATCGAGCCTTGCTGAGTGTTCGGCGAGGCTATTGTCACCAAGGAACATCCTAACAATATGGCTGGTGTTTAAAAGTTATTATTATTATATTTATTATTATTATTATTATTATTCGTTGGCCACACCCTACTTCATAATGAGTTCCTGACCACCGTACTGGAAGTAAATGTTCTGGGGAAGAAAGGAAGTGGAAAACCGTGGAAGGCTCATCTGGATTCTGTGATGCATGGACTTCAATTTAAACAGTATGATGACTTAATACGTTCAGCAAGTGAGAGACAAATGTGGTTGCAGTGACAAGGCCTAGCCTTTAGATGACGATGATGATGATTATTATTATCATTATTAGTAATGAATTAGGAAAAGATATCTTAGGTAAAAAAAATATGTAATAATTGAGTACGCTGTACCGATTTTGGTTATATTATAACCTTCTTCAACAGACAGTAGGCTATATAATTTTTTATAAAAGGTATGAGTTCAAAAAAATATTTCCAAAACGTTAACTCTCTACAAAGATTAGAAATGTTCTAAGAAAATAAATTACAGTCTGTCTGAAAGACTAGACGTTATATCATTTCAAATGACGCATGCTACGAATGCTACACATGTTAGAAAGGCTCAGGACTCTTTCAACAGACTCCATTATCCATTAACATAGGCTTCCCGCGCGGGCACCTCTTTAAGGGTCACTCTGTATTTGAGTCTGACTTCTTTTACAACTCTTCAAGGGTCACCCATTATTTGAATCCGATATCTTGCAAATCTCTTTAGGAGTCACCCTGTATTTGATTGAATCTAACATACTGTACACCTCGTTAAGTGTCACCCTGTATTTTGCTCTGACATCCTGCACACCTATTTAGGAGGCACCCTGTATTTTTATCTGGCATCTTGTATATCTCTTTAGAAGTCACCCTGTATTCTTGTGTGACATCTTGAACACCTCTTTAGGAGTCGCCCTGTATTCTTGTCTGACATCTTGTGCTCCCATTTAGGAGTCACCCTGTATTCTTCTCTGCCACCTTGTACACCTCTTTAAGAGTCACCTTGTATTCTTATCTGGCATCTTGTATATCTCTTTAGGAGTCACCCTGTATTCTTATCTGGCATCTTGTACACCACTTTAGGAGTCACCCTGTATTCGCTTCGCTCGAAGCCCCAGGTTGCTCGACGCCCCAGGACTCTTCCAACAGACTCCATTAACCATTAACTTAGGCTTCCCGCGTGGCTGCATGACGTCACCGTCTGCGTCTCCGTAACGCATAACTTTTGACTCAAGCATAACGATGAAGTCGACAAGATCATTTGAAATGATAAACAAGATGTTCAGTAAAGAACATATAGCCTACTTTCTCCTAAATGCATGGGTATTGTTATAACTCTTTGTCCTTTTCAAGGAGTATAATTGAATGTTGGTTGTAGTAGCTTGTTGAAATACAACGTGCTATAGGGATATTAAACATGAATATGAGGTGCCCTTTGCTAGTGCTACCTCTGTAAAAAAAAATCATTCCATTCGGTTTCACCGTGATTGAATTGATCCGGGGAATGGATTTGCACACATACATGGCCGCTATTTGCAAACTATTGGGCTGATGACCTTGTAGTCAGTCATAAGATGCTTTCCACAAAAACGCATGTTGTTGCAAAATCCGGTAGAGATCAAATTATTAGGATGGTCGAAATTTGATTTAAGCTTCTAACATTTGGGTGGCCGTCATTCCGTTTCCGTCAAGATGGCGGCGATATAAAACATGACACTGAGGTGCCTTTTGCTAGAGCTACCTCTGTACCAAATTTCGTTCAATTCGGTTTCACCGTGTTTGAATTGATAGGGGGAATCGATTTGCACACATACTTGGCCACCATCTGCAAACTATTGGGCTGATGATCTATCAGTTTGGTCAGAATATGCTTCCCACATAAAGATTTGTTGTTGCAAAATTTGGTAGAGACTAGATTATTAGGTTGGTCGTAATTACATTTTAGCCTTTAACATTTGGGTGGCCGCGATTACGTTCCCGTCAAGATGGCGGTGATATAAAACATGACACTGAGGTGGCCTTTTCTAGTGCTACCTCTGTACCAAATTTCGTTCCATTCGGTTTCACCGTGTTCGAATTAATGGGGGGAATCGATTTTCACACAAAGATGGCCGCCATCCGCAAAATATTAGGCTAATGACCTATTAGTTTGGTCAAAGAATGCTCCCTCCATAATGGTATGTTGATGCAAAATTTGGTAGAGATCGGATGATTAGGTTAATCGTAATTTGATTTAAGCTTTGAACATTTGTGTGGCCGCCATTACGTTTCCGTCAAGATGGCGGTGATATAAAACATGACACTGAGGTGCCCTTTGCTAGTGCTACCTCTGTACCAAATTTCATTCCATTCGGTTTCACCGTGTTCGAATTAATAGGGGCAATCGATTTTCACACAAAGAAGGCCGCCATCCGCAAACTATTAGGCTAATGACCTATTAGATTTGTCAAAGGATGCTCCCTCCATAAAGGTATGTTGTTGCAAAATTTGGTAGAGATCGGATGATTAGGTTAGTCGTAATTTGATTTAAGTTTTGAACATTTGTGTGGCCGCCATTACGTTTCCGTCAAGATGGCGGCGATATAAAACGTGACACTGGGGTGCCCTTTGCTAGTACTACCTCTGAACCAAATTTCGTTCCATTCGGTTTCACCGTGTTCGAATTAATAGGGGCAATCGATTTTCACACAAAGATGGCTGCCATCCGCAAACTATTAGGCTGATGACCTATTAGTTTGGTCAAAGGATGCTGTCCCCATAAAGGTATGTTGTTGAAAAATTTGGTAGAGATCGGATGATTAGGTTAGTCGTAATTTGATTTAAGCTTTGAACATTTGTGTGGCCGCCATTACGTTTCCGTCAAGATGGCGGCGATATAAAACATGACACTGAGGTGTCCTTTGCTAGTGCTACCTTTGTACCAAATTTCGTTCAATTTGCGCTCACCGTGTTCGAATTGATAGGGGGGACAGACATTCAGAGTACACACACTCACACACGCACACACACACACACACAGACTCACACAGACACACACACAGACACACTTTTTTTCGCCCTGTAGTGATCTCATAAGTCTACTTTCATTTTTTGCAAAACTCGAAAGTAGGCTAAAAAAAAACTCCTCTCGGCACGCCGGAAGGCGGAGGTAGATTTCACCGGACAAACTTCGTGATAGGCGAAAATAGGCAGAATATGCAAGTTTTCGTAGAAGGATCAGACCTCATTTATCGCGTGAAAGTATTTTATAATTGGAGATTAATTAACTTTTTTTTTCTTCATTTTAAACATATTTTAAACATTTTATTGTCTTACGGGGACGGTAACCTTCTTGTCATTTGGAGTCTATTTTTAGCCTATTTTCAATTTTGAAAAAATAGACTTATGAGATCACCTTTTGTCCGTGTGTGTGTGTGTGTGTGTGTGTGTGTGTGTGTGAGGTGTGTGTGTGTCCACCCCCCCCCCTAATAAAATCTAAACGGCTGGAGCGATTTCAGTGATACTCGGTAAGTTCATAGCACTATTCCCGGCGACGTCGACCGTGCCCATCGAATTTTGTTACGTCTCACCAATCCAACATGGCGGCTTTGCGAAATATTTCACTAGCATTCAGTATCTCCGGAACTATAACGGATATCGCCCTGAAATTGTGTACGGTGATAAAGGGTACTACTAGAAGTTCACCTATGAAACTTTCAAAAACCTGGTTACTACATAACCAACATGGCGGCCAAGCGAAGTGGTGACTTTTAAATAGACTTTTCTCGCTATTTAACTATCCAAACGTAATGAAACTTGGTACAGCAAATATTTATACACATTGCAATGCACTGGAGTCTAATTTAGTTCAATTGTTTACATAACCTCAAAATGGCGGCTGTGCGAAATATTTCACTGACATTCTATATCCCCGAAACTATTACAGATATCACCCTGCAATTTTGTACGGTGATAAAGGGTACTGATACAAGTTTACCTATGTATATTTCATAAACCTGTAAAGTACAAAACGAACATGGCGACCAAGCGAATTTGAAATATTTTAATAGACTTTTCTCGTGAGTAAACTCTCTGAGCGCAGTGAAATGTGGTACAGTAAATGATTTTGCAGATTGTAATGTACTGCCATCTAATTTAATTCAATTGTTTATATAACCTCAAAATGGCGGCTGTGCGAAATTTTAAAAATAAGTTTTTATTTCTTGTGTCGTAATCATGCGATCGAAGTGAAAGTTTGAATAATTAACCTAGGCAATAAGTGACCTTGAATGGTACAAAACTCTATGGCCTATACATATAACAATCCTAAATGGCAAGCTTCCGTAATATTTAGACGGTTCTCAATATATATGAATCTTTTACAGCAACCAAACTGAAATTTTTATGTTCATAGAGACTATGAACATATGTTCACCTATAGGACTTTCAGTAACCTGGTGAGCACGAATCCAACATGGCGGCGACGCGAAGTATAAATATTTAAATGGACGTTTCTCGCGAATTAACTATCCGAGTGCCGTGAAACGTTGCACGTTTTAAATGCTTACACAAATGTTGATCCACTGGCATCTAATTTATTTCAATTGTTTGCATAATCACAAGATGGCTGCTGTGCGTAATTTTAAAATCTCGTTTTTACTTCTTGTGTTCTAATCATGCGATTGAAATTTGAATACCACACTTACACAATAATCTTAATATAATAGTACAAAAATAAAAAACCAACCTGGCGACCATCTGAAATATTTAGACGGTTCTCAAAATCTACGAATCTGATACAGCAATTAAACTGAAATTTTGTATGTTGATAGAGGCAATTAACATGAGCAGGATATATGAAAATTGGCTGTACAGTTCTTCACGGAACTACTTGTTATACTTGTGGTCACACTGTCCTTATGCAAGGTTTCGACACTGATGTGTAACTATGTAACGGTCTGTTACTTCTTCACGCAAAATTATATCTCCCGCAGAGATGTTGGTTGGTTCCTCAGTTTAGGGGCTGCGACAACGCGGTCATATAACCCCGTGTACTTTGGGTGAGTGTAGAATCTGTGTGATAAACGGTGTGAATTGTGATGGCGGTATTAGTCTGTAATTCATGTAAGGAATGCAGACGCTAAATTTCAAGCAGTAGTTCCTAATGTTGCTACCAGATACTAACGTCAACGCCACCCAGCTGTGAACTTGGCTACTAGATGCCACCTCAATCAGCAACTCGCAACGAACGTTGGAACTTCCCCTCCAAAGGAAAGCTTACTGAGGGATTTTTAGCGCTCTTTGAAAATCCGACGACTTTGGCCGGTTTTGAACCCGCGACCTTGGGAATAGAAGTTCAGCATGCTACCAGTTACGTCACCGAAGCCGCTTCACACTTAGTCAGATGGAAATCTGAATCTGATCTCGCGCAAGTGCGTTGTCATGGCAACGTCTGATGGCTCATCCCTCATCAATTTAGTAGTGTTGCCATGTCAACCACTGATAGCTCTTGGCATTTTCTTATAATTACGAAATCATTTTTCTCATCCCTTGGCGCAATGGTGGCTCATATCAAAAATTCTTTCAGACAAACGTTTTAGGTAATTATTAGGGGAATATTGTCCATTTTGTACGGTTTTGATATTGTGCCTATTAACAGAGATATGATAAATGTTTCCCGAAAAAAACACTTTTTCCCACCCCTTTGGTCAATGGTTGGTGCTATCAAAAAAACGTTTCAAACATAAATTTCTGAGCTTTATCCGACACATAGTATGAACTTTGAACGGATTCGATATTTCACATATTAAGAGAGTTATAGCAATATTTCATTTTTTCGAAAAAAAAAAGTCCCCCATTTTCATCCCCTTCGACCGATTTAGCCCAGTAACGAACTCGTCCGAGATTTTATGGGTATACATATTCCGTAAAAAATTCAAAGTGATTGGTGCAAAATTACGGCAGTTATCGTGTCCACAAGAAACTGATATACATATATATACATATATTACATAAATTATATATAAACTTTTGAACTGACGGTGGATTGGGGTCTGGGGGATGTGAAACGCGAAGATATGTCGAAATTTTCCGGAAATCGAAACATGGTACCCATTGCAATAGTTAGCTTTCTAATGAAATCTACCTAAAATACTGCCGTCAACGACACCTAGCTGTGAACTTGGGTACTAGATGCCACCTCAATCAGCAACTCGCAACGAACGTTGGAACTTCCCCTCCGAAGGAAAGCAAACTCAGGTTTTTTAGCGCTCTTAGTAAATCCGACGACTTCAGCCGGGTTTGAACCCGCGACCTTGGGCATAGAAGTTCAGCATGCTACCAGTTCCAATACCGAAGTCGCTTCCCACTGACATATGAAAACTGAATGTGATCTCGTGCAGTGGCGTTGTCATAGCAACTGCTGATGGTCATCCCTTATCAATTAAAAGTAAAGTTGTCATGGCAACCTCTCTTGGCACTTGGCATTTTCTTATAATTTAAATCATTTTGTTCACCCCGTGGCGTAATGGTGGGTCATATCAAAAATTCTTTCAGACAAAAGTTTTAGGTAATTATTGGAGGAATATTGTCCATTTTGTGCGGTTTTGATATTGTGCCTATTAACAGAGATATGATTAATGTTTCCCGAAAAACCCACTTTTTCCCACCCCTTTGGTCAATGGTTGGTGCTATCAAAAAACTTATTTGACATAAATGTTTGGCACTTATCCGACACATATTATGAACTTTGAAGGGATTCGATATTTCATGTATTAAGAGAGTTATAGCGATATTTCACTTTTTCGAAAAAAAAGCCCCCCATTTTTACCCCCTTTGACCGATTTTGCCCATTAACGAACTCGACCGACATTTTATAGGGATACATATTATGTAAAAAATTCAAAGTGATTGGTGCAAAATTACGGCTGTTATCGTGTCCACAAGAAACTGATATATATATATATATATAGATACATATATACATAAATTATATATAAACTTTTGAACTGACGGTGGTTTTGGGGTCTGGGGGATGTGAAACGCGAAGATATGTCGAAATTTTCCGGAAGTCGAAACATGGGACCCATTGCAATAGTTAGCTTTCTAAAGAAATCTACCTAAAATCAGATGTATTACAACTTTCTTCCAGTTAATGATGAAAGAACAAAATCTTCAAGACACAGCCCGTAGTGGAAATGTCAATCATATGGAACTGATGAAGTGGTTCGGTGAAATATTTTAAGATTGGGATGAATTGTGATCTTATGCTTACGTAGGAATGAGAGGCTTTATGTTTTGTTATATTGATAAAAATAATAGTTAGTTCAATAAAAACTAGAGGAGCTATAGATTGATATTTTCATGCAATGAGGAAATCAGGAAATACAACTCGTGGAGAGGGGCAGATGACCTAGTAGTTCCATCCGTTGAAACAACAATTTATTTTATTTATTTATTTAACGTATGTCTTTTACTGCCGGGAGTGTCCGAGTCTGTAGGTGCTTCAAGCTGACACCCATAGGGTGAGCTACAAGTTCCGTTCAATTTCAAGTAGTTCCAACTTTCGCTAGCAGATGTCAATGATACCTAGTGGTGAACGTTGGAACTTTGATAGAGCGTTCCAACGAAATCTAACCTAGAAATATATCTTCACACAAGTTTAGTTAGTGAAACGATCTTTTACATGCCATAAATTTATGGCATGGGACCGCCTGCTTTACTTCCCCTCCGAAGGAAACCATACTGAAGGATTTTAACGCTCTTAAAAAATTCGACGACTTCGGCAGGGTTTGAACCTGCGATCTTGGGCACAGCTCACTTCTGGATATTCCACACTTTTTCCAGGCTAA
The DNA here is from genome assembly GCA_946902985.2 of Meconema thalassinum. Taxonomy (NCBI): domain Eukaryota; kingdom Metazoa; phylum Arthropoda; class Insecta; order Orthoptera; family Tettigoniidae; genus Meconema; species Meconema thalassinum. The sequence continues at coordinate 926,831,278 of OX336388.2, forward strand.
TGCCGTGTTGGTTCCTTATTTCAAGTCCCGGGGCACCTAACCCAATAATTACAGGTAGGCTATATACAGTACTAGAGTCAGTACAAAAGCACAGGTTATAATCACACAAATAAATTGGACACTTAAGTGCATCGGGCCGATGACAAAGCCAATGAAATTAATTATTAACTACAAACACTGCCGTAAGAACATTTGACAGGGCTGATGACTGAACTGCCCTTGGACCATAAAGTAATGCAAGTACTGTAATCACCTTCACCAAGACAACAAGAGGAAATAGGCTCAGGCGTAGCCGTGCTCGTTCAATCGTGCACCACGGCTGCGAGGGCAGCTGCAGCAAGTTCGGGGATCACAGGTTCGTATCCCGGCGTGGCTATCCTGGGTGTGGTTTTTCCGAGGGTTTTTCCGAACTCCCTCCAGGACAATGCCGGGATAGTACCTTACTTCAAGCCCCGGGGCACCAACATTATCGCTGTCCCTAACACACTTACACACACTACTATAGACACCACATAAATACAGGTTACCATACATGTTCAACAAACACCAAATTACACGGGGCTGATGACCAAAATGTTCCAAGAACCTAAACTGAATTAACAACACCAACGAACTAGGTGTACTGTGCCGTAAAGCCATTCTTCGCTAAAGGCTCTCGCCGTTCGCTGTTGCGTGTCGCAACCCATTCTACATACGCGTATTGCGGACAGCTTCCTACGGCGCAAGTACCACTTCCTTTTTTTTTTTTTCAGCAAGATTCTAGAAGTGTAAATTCTAGTAAATCTCCTGACTAAACTGTAGTATGGCTAAATTATTGAGTCAATGTAACACAGATACATGAAAACGGCACACGGTCTCCTTGTTATGAGATTTTAACTGTCTGTTACATTAGCTAAATTCCTACGGCGTCGGTGGCGAATGCTGAAGGTTTCGAATTCGATTTTCCATGCCTCTCTAACCTGAGCTAATAATTGTATCTCTACATAGCAAACACATCCTACATCTAAAGAAAATATTGTTTAACATACCCTAGCCTTGGCCTACTGCTACAATTTATGTCCTCGACCATTCCTTCCAACACTAAAGTAAGTCGCTATTCTTGGGTGCCTTGGTATGTGAATTGTCAACCTCCCTCATCTCTTCATTAGCACTCGCCAGAATTATATCACATCCCCAACTCGTATTAATACCTCTGTATTTGTTGCTCTGTACACACCCGTGGCTTATGATCGCGAGATTAACGGTCACGTTAAACTACAATCTTCCTTTTTGCTCTGTCCATCAATCTTCTCCACATTTCAAATTATTCTATTCTCCTGAACCAATAACACAGACCTGCAAAATTTAAGTTTTTTAGAAATACAGGAGAAGTTTTCGCTAATTTTTATGTTGTTTGGTGTGCTTATTTCGAATCTGATTTCCATTATCATCCATCACTTGGTGATGTGTGGACTTAAACCTGAAGATGCCCTTGACAGGAAGAAGTGGCGAACAGCGACCAAACAAGCGGACCCTGCACCATCGCGGGATACACGCTAGGAAAGAAGAAGAACGTCAGGGTTTATGGTAAAATCGATATCAATATTTTTGCTAAAATCGGCACAAAGAAAATCTCTTGAGTTTAAACATTTTACATCAAATTATGGTGCAGTTTCTTGAGTAAACTAACATAAAATAGACTAAAACAGGACCCCCACAGGAGTAACAAACTGCGCGATACCTCCCTTGATATAGAGTTCAACTGCACTACTTGACTGCGAGAACTTAAAGCTCAAGCAGCCTGAACCTCCCTATGAAGGCTTCCAAAAAAGATGGTAAATTGGCTTTCACGGCCGGTGAATTAAAACTCAGAAATTCTTCTAGGTTTGTGCCGTGTCTTGTGTGGGGTTTCGCCGGTCCGGGTGGGGACACCAAGAGCCCGCCGATGAGCCAGCTTGGTGTCCTAGGCGAAACCTCACACAAGACACGGCACAAACCTAGAAGAATTTCTGAGTTTTAATTCACCGGCCGTGAAAGCCAATATACCATGTAATCCCGTTTTCCAACGGGGTCGGGGATGAGATGCGATGGAAGTCATTGTGGCGATGGTTTTTACGGCCAGATGCCCTTCCTGACAGCAACCTCATGAGAGGAGGTAATGAGAGATGAAATGAATGATGGTGAATGAAACTGGGCAAGGATGTAGAAGGAAGCGGCCATGGCCTGTCAGAAGGTACCGTCCCAGCATTTGCCTGGTGTTGAAAATGGGAAACCACGGAAAACCATTTCAAGGACGGCCGACGGTGGAGCTCGAACCCACGCGTCTACCGAGTCAGCAGAGAGCTTAGCCCCATGACCTAATGCTGCGCTTTAGCCAGCGTAGCCACTGCTGTCGGTGAAAGCTAATATACCATAAAATAGACTATTGACCAAGAGGAAAAAATGAACGTTCGAAACGAATTTTGAAATGAGCAAAAAAACAGAGTAGCTATTTAAGTACGTAGTCTATTTCCTTTGATACTTCTTCTTGACGTTCTTCAATTACAAAAAAAATTGGAGCTTTTCACTCGGTCAACATAAATGTACCCAAAAGAGTTGGGTAATACCCTAATCGTGAAAAAAAATTACATGAAATTAATAAATACTCAAGAATGACCAGTTTCGATCGTCAAGCGATCATCATCAGATCCATTACACTGTGTTTGTGTGAGTGTGTGTGCGTACCATGTCCTTCAAATTTTATACGTCACACCAATCCAACATGGTGGCTGTGCGAAATATTTCATCGGCATTCTATATCTCCGAAACTATTACTGATATCTCCCTGAAATTTTGTACGGTGATAATGGTCAATACTTGAAGTTCACCTATGTTACTTTCAAAACCCTGTTAAGTACAAAACGAACATGGTGGCCAAGCGAAGTCGAAACATTTAAAAAGACTTTTCTCGCAATTTAGCCATTCGATCTCAGAAAAACAAGGTACAGAAAATGGTTATACTCATTGTAATGCACTGTTATCTAGCTTTGTTCATTTGTTTGCATAACTTCAGTATGGTGGGTGGGTGAAATTTTAAAATTAAGTCTTTATTTCTTGTGTCCTAATCATGCGATCGAAGTCAACGTTTGTATAATGAACCTACGAAATAATCGTCATCTACAATTACGGCCTACATCTATAAAAATCCAACACGGTGACCATCCGAAATATTTAGACGGTTCTCAATATCTACGAATCTGTTACAGCAATCAAACTGAAATTGTGTATGATGATAGAGGCAATTGACGTAAGTAGGATATATGAAAATAGGCTATTTAGTTCTTCGCGGAACTACTTGTTTTTTCGAGTATTCGTATTATGAGCAAAGCGCATTCTTCAACAACTGGGAACTATGTGCGCTTGCAATTTTTACCATGGTAGCTAGATGTCAGATATTAGTCCTCCAAGTTGGAACTGTCTACATGAATCTCAGATAGACCCTAGCATATGCATGTTAAACGACGTCTGACAAACAGGTGATCTGTGGGGTTCCAATGTGTATAAAAACCACCAAAGACAGAGTACGGTTAAAGATAGTGGGGGTGGCCTTTGACCCAGGAGCGTGGGGCGTTCCTTTATAAAGCCTGCAAGTCGAATGACACTTTAGCAGCTACATGCTGCTATTCTCGCTATTTACAATTCCTGTCACGTCGAACTTTGACCTCAATGGCTGCCCGCCAGCTGAGAGCACAGACATAAAGAACAATTGCCAAGCAGGCGACCCACAAAGCCAAACATTGCTTTTGGAAGGGATCTAATGGCTTCCTTTTACATAGAAATATGGCTTATAAGAGCGCGAAGCTTGGAGATGTATGAGACACGACCACGAAAACCAGAATTTCACATCAGTCACATGCTGAGATGGAGCAATTGCGTGAGGGACCCAGTTGCGTGCTGGGGTCAATTGAACCCGTAATGACTATGAGCACTTAATGCGTTGTGTTGGGTCGTCCCAGTCACAATCACTCACCTCTACCTGGCTGTAATCGTCAGAGAAATAAAGAAACGAACGCTCGACATTCGTTGCACATCACGATAATACAAAAAAGACCCAGAGTCCTATAGAACAGAGCTTGCCTTGCTCTGTGTCGGGAGGAGAGTGATTAGTCACCGCCTCTTGACGAGCATTTAACGATAACACAAGAGCAGGATGAAAAGTCCCCAATGCTGGCATTGCATTTATTAGATACGAAGCAGTAAAGGTACCTTAGTTGAGATAATTAAGACCTGGTTGGTTCCGCAGTTTAGGGGCTGTGACAACGCGGTCATGTAGCCCCGTGTACTTGGGGTGGGTGTAGAATCTGTCTGATAACCGGTGTTAATACACTAATAGTGTGTGTTATCTGTTTTTAAATCACGTAAGGACTGCAGACATTCAATTTTCAAGTTGTTCTAACTTTTGCTACCAAACGCCACCGTCAACGACCAACTTGTTCTGAACTTTGTTACTAGATGCCACCGCTGTCGGCTCCTGCCAACGAACGTTGGAACCTAAGAGTGTCAATCAAATATAACCTATAATTTAGCTTCACACAAGAGTAATTAGTGGAAGGTTCTTTTATCATGCCATAAATCTATTACATGGGACCGCCAGCTTTACTTCCCCTCTGAAGAAAGGCATACTGAGGAATTACGACCCGTGGTGAAGTACTATAGGCTGTCTTGTATCCCGTAAACATGGTTAGGTATGGAACAAAACAACGCGTTATCTTAGTGGAAACGTATCTTGTCAAGAAGAAGTCTTCCAGTAATTGCGTTCGTAAGCTTCAACGCCCTGCGATTTTTACTTGTGGGAAAACCTCAAACAAAAGGTATACAGAAACAATCCGCGTTCTCTGGAGGCTCTCGAGAATGAAATAGTTGCACTGACACGAAATATCACTGACAAGGGGAGGACACGTGTAGGACATGGCCAGGCATATATCAGGTGCACGTAGTAAGGTGCGCTTCTCAGCCGTTTTCGAGAAATTAATTAATTGCAATTACAGTGCGTCCATGTGCATTGTACCCCAGCAATAACCCTACGGCGCGTGGTGCAGGGGTAAGAGGCCTGCTTCGTAAGCGCGGGATCACTGGGTCGAGCCCCACCGGTGACCCTTTGCAGTGTGTTGTGTTTCTTTTTTTTTTGTTCTTTTGGTTTTTTCGTAACCATTGGCTATTTCCAACCACTACCCATAGCATGAGTCATTGCTTGCAGGGTACGGGGTGGTCTGATGGTTGACAGACATGCAACGAACGGAACAGACTGGGCCTTAAATGTATACATCTGCTAGAATATACCTCACCGTGTATAATACCAATGTATTTGCAATGCCAGTACTATACATTATGTAATGTCACAAACATTGACCCGGATACGATGATTTCAGAATCCCTTTCCGGCTCACATAACACGTTATTACAATTGACTGAAAAATAAACAGTATTCACGACACCTGCAGTTGTACGAATTCCCAATGTTTACAAAAAAAAAGGCTCACCAGTGGGATTCGCTCCACGCACCACGCGTTCATTGGATTCTTGCTAGCGTACAACGCACATACAGTAGAGGCCGCACAGCATTTATTTTTTTTTATTTTGTTTTTATTTAGTCGATTTACCCTCTAGGTTGGTGGTTCCCACGGACTCCGCGAGGGAACTCACCACTACCGCCTCTATGGGCAGTGTCCTGGAGCCTGGAACATCTGGTCGGGATGGATACAACTGGGGAGGTGTGATCAGCACTTCGCCCAGGCGGCCTCACCTGCAAAGAGAACAGAGGCCACATGAGGGATGGGAAGGGATGGAAGATTGGGATGGATAGGCGAGGAAGAGGGAAGGAGGCGGCCGTGGCCTTACAGTAGGTACTGCCCCCGGAAATTGAATTATATCGAGACCACGATGGCTGTATTGGAAAATATCAGTAAAGTTATGGATGTCATAGTTATGACGTGGATATTCATGACGTAGGCACGGATGACGTAGAATTCATGCCAGTAGGCTGATTGAGCTGAGATTCTTGGTGACGTCATGATTTTATTCGAGAAAGATCCGAGATTTACGACGCAGTCGCAGGAAACAAGGTATTGTGCTAAGGAAGAAGCTACGCTATTGGAGGAGAGACGCGAACCAATGAACGATAGTTTGGAAGGAAGACGGAAATTGCTGAAACTACGATATTCGATTACTTTTGGCATGCAGATTTGTGGAAATCTATTTTCAGTTATGGCATTGATTTGGAATTTTGAAGAAATTATTTTTGAGTTTTTGAATTTTGAAAATCCGTCAAGTATAGCCAAAGTTAAAACTTCCAGCAATGACGCAGCAACAGGCTATGGTAGGGATAGATACGCCCCTTAAGAAGTTGATAAAAGGTCATGCACAGGAGAGAGGAGCTCTCATATTCATACTGATACTGATACGCTCAGATCTCATACTTGTGATCGCATATATATACCTGGTGATATAGAGTTATTTTCAAGTGATTCAGTGAAGTAAGGAGTCTTTAGCGTGAGGTGAAAGCCTGCCGCATCGAACGAACTCGGGGCAGTTCCATTTCACGCTGCTCAAAACTAGGTGAAGTTGAAACGCGCACATTAACGTTTCCACCAGTCAAGATATCAAGCGCTAACTTCAGCCTGTATGATAATTCTATTAGGCAGTATAACATTAAGGTGTATACAAGATTTCAACGATTTCACAGTGATACTTCGAAAGATATTGGAACTTTTAGGCTGCCAACAAAAGTGATTTTCTCGCCACAGGAGAAACACTTTTATATTCCACATTATACACTACGGCTGACACGTGGAGTGCAACAGTTTGATATTACGATACATTTGACTATGGAGCACTATAATATTGCAGTGCTTTTGATCATTATAACTGCAGTTGAGATGAAGGGCTAAGGCTTTGATGCAATTGGGACATATGTCATTGGAGTAAAGTAACAGCATGGAACTTCGTTAATCGTCTTTCTACAAAAGCGAGCATGTAGTGAACATCCAACTATACTCATGCATCGTTAATCCATCGCTGAATTATACCAGATAACAGTGGAAATATTTTCATACTCCACAACTATGAATATTTCTGCGGAAATAACTACATTAAACTTCATGACGAATTCCTGCAAGAACTTCAGAGAACTTTCATGAGAGGCCAGGGTTATCCCGGCGCACAATGAAGAATTTTGCCGGAAGGATGTTTCTCGTATCCACGGAGCAGTGCCATTTCGGAGGAGGAAGCAGTTCGATTCTCCGAGGACGCTGATTCCTGTTTCGAGGATGGAGCTCATCTTTACGTTGGTGAAATGGATCCATCAGCAGTCTTCGTTGGGGAATTTTCCTCTGGAACTTCAATCGGCAGATAAGGTAGTCGTGAACGTTTCTTGTATTATTTGAGTATGGTAGCGATATTTGAGCAACCATTCTTCCCATATTTTCTGTCCTACCTTTTGCCCCATTTTCTTGATTGATATTTTTGTACTCAGTACACTTCGATGATTTATGCCTTTTTCTTCGATTTTTGAGACATTGCTATGTCATTGGCATACTTAAATAATTTTGGATCAGTTGAGACTGATGATTTAGATTCTTTCAGTAATTTGCATATTTTTGTAGTCACTATTTAACTGTAAAGTTAATGATTTGCTATGGCAGATTTAAATTCAGACAGCGTGTCATTTTATTAAAGTAATTCTATTCAGTTAATTACTTTGACCAATTTTCTGTCATCCTCAAGAAAGAAGAATAATTTAAAAGATTTTAGAGCATTAAAATCTTCTACGATATCGACGATCTTTGAAATACTAGTCGTCTTATGAACATGATTGCAACATAGACATTTATCATTGCATTATAGACAATTTTATGAAATACGAACGTTAATTACAATTTATTGAATACACTATAGTAATGAATAATGAAGATAGGAGTTTTTTCTCAATTCTAGATTGGAACAATAATGTTTGCATTCCACAATCTAATTGTATTCTATTCGACTATTTTGCAGTTTAGTTGAAGTTTGTTTGAAGATAGTATTTTTATACTGCGTTACTTTGAAGATGTTAATCTCAATTTTGATAGACCAGGCAGGAGTGTCCAATCGTATTTGCTATTAAATTTATTTGTGATTGGCAAATTTTTACTTCATATCGATTCATGAATGAAACCCACGAAGGTTAAATAATAACAGTCATTATTACAATTGATGAATATAAGAATTTTTAAAGAGGAACAATGGATGTATAATCGATAGTTCAGTGGACGTGTAAAAGTCGCTGTTGAATAATGCCCTTGAATAATGAAGGAGGTTCCCACAATAATTAATGAAGTTGATGCATTAATAGTGGAGGTTTTTGTGTGTAGTTTGGAAGATTTTTATGCCATATATATGAAGATATATGATGAATTTTGGGCCAATTGTTGTGTAATTTTGGGCGTCTTGAGCGAAGTATTTTCCCGCTGAATGTTATTATTCTTGTTCTTTGAAAGATTATTCATATGAAGATACTGTTAAAATTAACAAGAGTGTTAAATAATTTGAGATAAAGATTTTGAATGTAGGTTACAGTCACAAATATTAATAATTATTATTAAACATTATTAAACCTGAATTTGACAAGTTAAATATAACTAACCTTCATTGGTCGATTATATCAACACGATTTGAGTAATTATCAACCGGATAAACGTGTGGTTCAATGTATTCCTTGTATAATTAATATAAACAATTTAATATTGTAAAATAATTTTGTAAATATCTTTGTTAAATAATTTGAAATGATAGTGATTAATAGAAGCGTGTATTAAATTTTCAATGATCATTTGACATTGTTATAAGCAATTTGTTATTGTTATAAATAATTAATGAACTTTTGTTATTAACATTTAGAGTTTTTTTTGTATACTCTAAACAACGCAAGTTAAGCAAGTGGTTTAAACAAATAATCATGATTTGGGATTGTTGGAGGAATCCAATGGTGTTTGAATGAATCATGTAAGACATTTGCGTGATAATATTTCAGTTGAGATGTGAACATTTACGTGTTTGAAAGAAAGAGAGAGCCGAGCTCTGAGGTAGCACGCTTATGGTAGGGTTGAACGAACGGGTGTCCGCTTTGACGACACAGGTGCCTTGCAGCTGGTCCGGACAACTGTGTTACTGAGACCAAGGGCGTTTCATAATAGCCTTGTGGCTATAAATAAAGTGTGCAGTATATAAACACGCAAAGCAATTGATACATGTGTCTCATCCCAAATCCCGTTTCCATTCCCATTGCATTGTTATATTTTCGTTGCTATAAGCTTGAGAAAGCTAAAACATTATATGTAGAGAATACAGGTCCTACAGGAGGACATGGTTATGTGGTCAATGGCTTCTGATTGCCACGTATATTTTGTTGTTTCATTTTTGTTAAAAATCATTCTTTATGTGAAATAAATTATTGTGCAGTTTAAAGTTTCTCGTCTTCGTTTTGGTTCGTTTTAAATATCATGGTGGAGGTTATTGTGAGGACATACTTTTAAGTGATCCAGTTGACAACCCAGTCCCCGAGATATATTTAAGAGGTCAGTCAAGGTAAGTATGAACCCCCGTATATTTTGGTGTGTTCCACAATAATTTTCTTGTTAACTATTGTGCTCTAATCTCGATAGTATCTGTCAGTGCCATTTTCATTGATGTAGCTATGCCGGCGCGTTTGATTATTGGCAATCCGATTGAGGGGGCGGATATCTGACAGCCTACTATCCGGAGATCGGGTACAGTAGGATTGGCGCCGCAATTCGGTGGGGCTCGATTGTCTCGATTAGCACGATCAGCAAAACATTGGATTACCAAGTTATTGCAGTAGAATTGACACCGCAATTTTTGTGGAGTGTTCGAATAACATTGGATTACCAAGTTATCGATGTCAGAGGGATTGTGAAGACTCAGATAAAGAGGTTGATTCTTTGTTAGATGTCTTAGCCAATTGTAGAATTTGAGAGTGTGATTATATAGGAATAAATGTTGCGTTGTATTAGGAAAATTACACTCAGAAAAGATCAGATCTTGTACGACTTGAGAGAGGTCAAATAGGCTGGAAACTTAGAAAAATCGCCTATGATCTGGAATCTTATTTTATTTGACCGGCTTATGACATGTATAGTCATATTAAAGATAAAATTAAACTATTTGGATTGTAAATGTAAATTATTTGTGTTAGGATATTTTAAAATGAACCAAAGAAACTTGAACATGTGCTTGAGTTTATTTCAACATGAAGTGTCTACGAAGGTTAATTATAAGGTAATTATAAGTTAGATTTAAGACAGAAAATTGCTCAAATTTATATATGGTGAAGAATGTTGCTCAGATGTTGTTATTTTACTCTGTTTGATGTATGTCCCTAAAGCAGTTTATTATTGAATATTGTTGAAATGGCAGATGAAAGTCTGAGAATTATGTTGGAGGAGATGTCTGCTAACTTGAAAGCTAGCATGAATGAAAGTGTGAAGGAAATGGAAGCTAGGAGTACTAGTCGAATGGAGGAGATGGAAGCTAGGAATGCTAGTAGAATGGATGAAAGTTTGAAAGTTATTCAGACCAGTTCTGCAAACCTAGAGGATAATATGTCGCGTTTACAGATTAATACCCAGGGAATAGAGAATGCTGTGAGTGACATGCATAAAGATGTGTCTGTTGTTAAAATTGATGTGTCTAGGGTACAAAAGGATCATACTATGTTGAATCTTGATGTTGCTAATGTCCGAAGTGATATTTCGTGTGCTAGGGCTGAGGTAGTTGTTGTTAAAAATGATGTTGCGACTGTCCAAGACAAGGTTGAGGAAGTCCAAAGAGAAGTCCAAAATGTTAGAACTGATGTGTCCAATGTTCAGGTTGATATTAATAACATTCACTCGGATGTAAATGAGATGCAAAGTGACATAAATAAGATTCAAGTAGAAGTCAACACAGTTTTCGTAGATATTGCTAAAGTCCAAACTGATGTAAATAAAGTCAGGGAAGAAATAGAAAATTCGAAAACACTTTGTACGCGTAATATGAGTGCATTAACGACTAGGCTAGTTGATGAGTCAGTTAGAACGACGGCGTCTTTAGCAGGTTTAAAGTATGATGTAGAGGTCATGAGAACCCAGGTATTAGACCATAATAGATTACTTAAAGAAGATATCGAAGGAGACATAGCAGAAATGTTGACGGCAAATGTAGCAGTATGGAAAGACGAGTGGAATAGGTCAAGTGGGGAACATGTAACCCAAATTCAGGAACGTATTGAAAGAAAACTTGCCAGTACTCAAATAGATATTAACAATGAAGTAGTACAAATTAGGAAAGATTTAAGCGTAAGGATGGATTCGCTATCCGAGAGACAAGTAGAAGATAGAACACAGATAGGTCAGGATGTGCAAGCATTAAAATCTGCGTTAGAGGATCAGATTCATAAAGTTGTCTCTGATGTAAATGAAACGACGAGCAAACTGCAGAATTTGAAGCTAGGAGAAGCTAGTTTGATGGAGACCTACAAAGAAGAGTTAATCAGGAAAGTCTTAACGGAAATCACTGACAAGGATACAGAAGGCTTGGCTTGCGAAACCAATAGGAATTATGCCAGAAGATATAACCTAGATCCAGAAGAAAGAGACGTGACTCCTGAAGAACGTATATCCAGATTCAGGGAGGAAGATGACGAGAGGAATAGGGAACCTGAGTGGAACTATCGAGATAGTGGGAAAAACTACCCGGATTCATATCCGAGGAATGTAACGGTCATCAGGAATTTTGAAGACAAACCGCAAAAATTCAGCAACACTGATAGTTTGACGCCTATAGAATATGTCAGGAACCTCAAAGATTATTTCATCGAAGCTCACATTCCCAGAGAGAGAGAGATGAAGATAGTGGAAAGAATTTTGATTGGAGGACCCCTTGAATGGTTTAGAGCTTTTAGATACACATTCAGTAACTTTGACGAGTTTGCAGAGGCATTATTCAAACGATTTTGGTCCATAGAAGCGCAGAATTCGTTAAGAGCGGAGGTTTATTCAAGAAAATACTCAGGTACTCTTCCAACACGGTACGCTGATTTCTTTACGAGTCAATTGTCCCGCTTGAGATTTTTGCAACCCCCATTGTCAACGGAGCAATTAATTGATGCGATATCTCGTATGCTGCCTGTGGAGGTGAGGAGACTAATCATTTCGTCAAACATCAGGGATTTGACCAGCATGGACGAATTACTGAGGAGGTTAGACTACACAAGTCCAATGCCTAACGTGGTACAGAAAGGTCAAGGGCATGACTTCAAAGAAATAAATACTGTATATATGGACCAAGTTCAGCAAACTGACAAGCCAGATGAAGAGAAAACTGACAATGTAGGTCCTCACATGAATAATCAGTTTAGGAATAACAGATCGCAAGGTTACCGTCCGTATCAACAGAGAAGAGGCTGGAACTATAATCGAGGCAATTACAACAATGGAAGAGGCAGATATTACAACAATAATGGTTATAACAGAAATTATGATAGAAATAACCAGAACCAAAATAGAAATCAGGATTCTCAAGGTCAGGTTATGACACCCGATCAGTATCAGGAAAGAGAGAAGGAAGGCCAGCAATACCTGAAGGTGTTACGGGAAAAAGAAGCCGAAAATCAAAAGAAAAGGCAGGATGTAGTGATCGATCCTGGGCCTTCTACGAGCCAGCATAATTCGGAAAACAGAAATTCAGGACAGAAGAGAAAGTAGAGAGGAGAGAATACATTAGCCACACACAAACCAGAGTAGAAGAGACTTATGATTAAGGAACATAGTAGAAATATCATGTAAGAGTAAGCCAATAATAATTCAATTTCGTGTTCAAGTGAATTGAAATATTTATAACACAGAGTTTAAAAACAATTTGCAACTGTTTTTAAAACGTGGTGAAGGGAGAATGCCCCCGGAAATTGAATTATATCGAGACCACGATGGCTGTATTGGAAAATATCAGTAAAGTTATGGATGTCATAGTTATGACGTGGATATTCATGACGTAGGCACGGATGACGTAGAATTCATGCCAGTAGGCTGATTGAGCTGAGATTCTTGGTGACGTCATGATTTTATTCGAGAAAGATCCGAGATTTACGACGCAGTCGCAGGAAACAAGGTATTGTGCTAAGGAAGAAGCTACGCTATTGGAGGAGAGACGCGAACCAATGAACGATAGTTTGGAAGGAAGACGGAAATTGCTGAAACTACGATATTCGATTACTTTTGGCATGCAGATTTGTGGAAATCTATTTTCAGTTATGGCATTGATTTGGAATTTTGAAGAAATTATTTTTGAGTTTTTGAATTTTGAAAATCCGTCAAGTATAGCCAAAGTTAAAACTTCCAGCAATGACGCAGCAACAGGCTATGGTAGGGATAGATACGCCCCTTAAGAAGTTGATAAAAGGTCATGCACAGGAGAGAGGAGCTCTCATATTCATACTGATACTGATACGCTCAGATCTCATACTTGTGATCGCATATATATACCTGGTGATATAGAGTTATTTTCAAGTGATTCAGTGAAGTAAGGAGTCTTTAGCGTGAGGTGAAAGCCTGCCGCATCGAACGAACTCGGGGCAGTTCCATTTCACGCTGCTCAAAACTAGGTGAAGTTGAAACGCGCACATTAACGTTTCCACCAGTCAAGATATCAAGCGCTAACTTCAGCCTGTATGATAATTCTATTAGGCAGTATAACATTAAGGTGTATACAAGATTTCAACGATTTCACAGTGATACTTCGAAAGATATTGGAACTTTTAGGCTGCCAACAAAAGTGATTTTCTCGCCACAGGAGAAACACTTTTATATTCCACATTATACACTACGGCTGACACGTGGAGTGCAACAGTTTGATATTACGATACATTTGACTATGGAGCACTATAATATTGCAGTGCTTTTGATCATCATAACTGCAGTTGAGATGAAGGGCTAAGGCTTTGATGCAATTGGGACATATGTCATTGGAGTAAAGTAACAGCATGGAACTTCGTTAATCGTCTTTCTACAAAAGCGAGCATGTAGTGAACATCCAACTATACTCATGCATCGTTAATCCATCGCTGAATTATACCAGATAACAGTGGAAATATTTTCATACTCCACAACTATGAATATTTCTGCGGAAATAACTACATTAAACTTCATGACGAATTCCTGCAAGAACTTCAGAGAACTTTCAAGAGAGGCCAGGGTTATCCCGGCGCACAATGAAGAATTTTGCCGGAAGGATGTTTCTCGTATCCACGGAGCAGTGCCATTTCGGAGGAGGAAGCAGTTCGATTCTCCGAGGACGCTGATTCCTGTTTCGAGGATGGAGCTCATCTTTACGTTGGTGAAATGGATCCATCAGCAGTCTTCGTTGGGGAATTTTCCTCTGGAACTTCAATCGGCAGATAAGGTAGTCGTGAACGTTTCTTGTATTATTTGAGTATGGTAGCGATATTTGAGCAACCATTCTTCCCATATTTTCTGTCCTACCTTTTGCCCCATTTTCTTGATTGATATTTTTGTACTCAGTACACTTCGATGATTTATGCCTTTTTCTTCGATTTTTGAGACATTGCTATGTCATTGGCATACTTAAATAATTTTGGATCAGTTGAGACTGATGATTTAGATTCTTTCAATAATTTGCATATTTTTGTAGTCACTATTTAACTGTAAAGTTAATGATTTGCTATGGCAGATTTAAATTCAGACAGCGTGTCATTTTATTAAAGTAATTCTATTCAGTTAATTACTTTGACCAATTTTCTGTCATCCTCAAGAAAGAAGAATAATTTAAAAGATTTTAGAGCATTAAAATCTTCTACGATATCGACGATCTTTGAAATACTAGTCGTCTTATGAACATGATTGCAACATAGACATTTATCATTGCATTATAGACAATTTTATGAAATACGAACGTTAATTACAATTTATTGAATACACTATAGTAATGAATAATGAAGATAGGAGTTTTTTCTCAATTCTAGATTGGAACAATAATGTTTGCATTCCACAATCTAATTGTATTCTATTCGACTATTTTGCAGTTTAGTTGAAGTTTGTTTGAAGATAGTATTTTTATACTGCGTTACTTTGAAGATGTTAATCTCAATTTTGATAGACCAGGCAGGAGTGTCCAATCGTATTTGCTATTAAATTTATTTGTGATTGGCAAATTTTTACTTCATATCGATTCATGAATGAAACCCACGAAGGTTAAATAATAACAGTCATTATTACAATTGATGAATATAAGAATTTTTAAAGAGGAACAATGGATGTATAATCGATAGTTCAGTGGACGTGTAAAAGTCGCTGTTGAATAATGCCCTTGAATAATGAAGGAGGTTCCCACAATAATTAATGAAGTTGATGCATTAATAGTGGAGGTTTTTGTGTGTAGTTTGGAAGATTTTTATGCCATATATATGAAGATATATGATGAATTTTGGGCCAATTGTTGTGTAATTTTGGGCGTCTTGAGCGAAGTATTTTCCCGCTGAATGTTATTATTCTTGTTCTTTGAAAGATTATTCATATGAAGATACTGTTAAAATTAACAAGAGTGTTAAATAATTTGAGATAAAGATTTTGAATGTAGGTTACAGTCACAAATATTAATAATTATTATTAAACATTATTAAACCTGAATTTGACAAGTTAAATATAACTAACCTTCATTGGTCGATTATATCAATACGATTTGAGTAATTATCAACCGGATAAACGTGTGGTTCAATGTATTCCTTGTATAATTAATATAAACAATTTAATATTGTAAAATAATTTTGTAAATATCTTTGTTAAATAATTTGAAATGATAGTGATTAATAGAAGCGTGTATTAAATTTTCAATGGTCATTTGACATTGTTATAAGCAATTTGTTATTGTTATAAATAATTAATGAACTTTTGTTATTAACATTTAGAGTTTTTTTTGTATACTCTAAACAACGCAAGTTAAGCAAGTGGTTTAAACAAATAATCATGATTTGGGATTGTTGGAGGAATCCAATGGTGTTTGAATGAAGCATGTAAGACATTTGCGTGATAATATTTCAGTTGAGATGTGAACATTTACGTGTTTGAAAGAAAGAGAGAGCCGAGCTCTGAGGTAGCACGCTTATGGTAGGGTTGAACGAACGGGTGTCCGCTTTGACGACACAGGTGCCTTGCAGCTGGTCCGGACAACTGTGTTACTGAGACCAAGGGCGTTTCATAATAGCCTTGTGGCTATAAATAAAGTGTGCAGTATATAAACACGCAAAGCAATTGATACATGTGTCTCATCCCAAATCCCGTTTCCATTCCCATTGCATTGTTATATTTTCGTTGCTATAAGCTTGAGAAAGCTAAAACATTATATGTAGAGAATACAGGTCCTACAGGAGGACATGGTTATGTGGTCAATGGCTTCTGATTGCCACGTATATTTTGTTGTTTCATTTTTGTTAAAAATCATTCTTTATGTGAAATAAATTATTGTGCAGTTTAAAGTTTCTCGTCTTCGTTTTGGTTCATTTTAAATATCATGGTGGAGGTTATTGTGAGGACATACTTTTAAGTGATCCAGTTGACAACCCAGTCCCCGAGATATATTTAAGAGGTCAGTCAAGGTAAGTATGAACCCCCGTATATTTTGGTGTGTTCCACAATAATTTTCTTGTTAACTATTGTGCTCTAATCTCGATAGTATCTGTCAGTGCCATTTTCATTGATGTAGCTATGCCGGCGCGTTTGATTATTGGCAATCCGATTGAGGGGGCGGATATCTGACAGCCTACTATCCGGAGATCGGGTACAGTACCATCCCGGCGTTTGCCCGAAGACGAAGTGGGAAACCACGGAAAACCACTTCGAGGATGGCTGATGTGGGAATCGAACCCCCTCTACTCATTTGGACCACCCGAGGCTGAGTAGACCCCGTTCCAGTCCTCATACCACTTTTCAAATTTCGTGGCAGAGCCGGGAATCGAACCCAGGACCTCCGCGGCAGCTAACCATGCTGACCGCTACGCTACGGAAGCGACCAGTATTTATTGCAATTAATTAATTTCTCGGAAACGACTGAGAAGCGCACCTTACTACTTGCATCTGATATACGCCTGGTCATGTCCTACACGTGTACTAAAGATGGTTCGAATCGGTGACCCATGCATCGTATCCTCCCCTGTGAGGATGAATTACAATCTACAGTGTACCAAAATTTCTAAATCAAAGGGCAGCATTTCCAGCAACTACTCTGAAATTCATGTAGGTCCAATTAATTATGACTAGCGGACTCGTGCGAGAAATCTCGCATGTTCGTAAGCCACACTTTACCCAATAGGTTTATAATAAGAGACTTAACGACAAAGGTTGTTATATTTATATTTGAACCAAATGATTATAGAACACTATTTACGTTTCCGGCATCCCTACGGCCAAAATGCGAATTGAACAGCAATTATGTCGCGTATTTTCCTACAGCAACAGTATTTGCAAATCGCACACTTCTTACAAAAATTGATATTTATGAAATTGGAATACAATTCGTCACTGATAATGCCATTTGTGTGCTGAGTCAATTGATTAACAGCTTAGCCGTGACACTCACCGGTTATTCGATATTTATGAAATTATACGATTTGAGTACTCATTCCTTTAAATTACTGTTTCTGAAATCCATGTAAAATGACAAAGGAAATACCTCAGAATGTTAAAATGACATGAAACAGGCGTCACAACGGCCAAAATGTGAAGCGGGCAGCAATTATGGAGCGTATTTTCCTACAGCAACAGTATCTGCAAATCGCACATTTCGTACAGTTTTTTTAAAGTCATATTTAAAGTAATTATAGATATTTATGAAATTAGAGTGCAATGTGTCACTGGCAATGTATATTCTCTTTCATTTGAATGCTTATTTTTCACGATCGGTCACTTGTGAGTGCCGCAGGAGGGATCTATACTACTGAAATAATATAATTATATGATTATTAAATACGTTAAAAAGTGTAAATGTGATAAACTAGTTGAGCGCTACGCTGCTGCTAGCGCCAGTCAATTCCTTGCTCCCTGAAGATAAAGCGGCTTCCTCTAAGGCACGTGACGTGGACTTGAATCCTACCTCAGGCGTGGTGAATATCCGTTGTTTCCACTTCTACTCCAGGAAAATGCTGGAATGGTTCTTAGCTTACGGCAACAATCCCTCCTTCCCATTCCTCCCCTGAATTAAAATGCATATTGTTATTATTGTTATTATTATTATTGTTATTATTATTATTATTGATAAAATCGTTACTAATATAAACATTTTACAAAATTCAGAAACACTGTACACATTTTATGAATTTCCTTACACTTCCTACTCATTGTTTAACCTATAAATTTAGAATTATTAAATTATATTGTTACAGTATGAAAAAGGCAGGTCGAAATAGGATATCGAATTCATACAGAGCAGGATGAGATATCACATATGCCACTAAAAAGTGCAACCGTGTGTGTGGCATTCATATCATTGATTACTATTTCTAACAAGAAGTTCCTTGGCGAACTAAACAGCCTACTTTTCTTAAAATTTAAGATTCATGCCAATGATGGATCTATCTAGAATAATGACGAAATTAAGTTGGTAATATCGACATTTCTAATTAGTTCGAAATACTGTATACCTGGCATAATGAAGCCTAATAGAGCACTACATTTGGCAGCCCTGGTGACTGAATATATTCTTAGTTCCATCTCTTAAGGTACAGAATACAAAATTTGGTTGACGTCCAATGGATAGCATGGTCGTTACATGCAGTTAAACATTGGATCTAACAGCACGCGTGAAATCATGTTGGCAACAATGTCATGCATGTATTGGTCAGAAATAATCTCATCTATTGTTGTGCCAATCTTGAATGAAATCCATTAGTTAGTATAGAAGTTACATGCATTTTAAAATTGGACCTATCAGCAGGCTTAGAATCATGTTGGCAGCACCGGCGTAGGCCTATATCAGTTCCTCCGAATTAACCTAGAATGCCAGGTACTATACGTGTGCAAAGTTTAGAGCTATTGGCTTGCATACTTTCTGATATATTGATATTAGGGTAACAAAAATAGAGACAGTATTTATTAAAAGTTGGCAGCCCTGTTTACTCTTAAGAATCGGCATAGTCATATCTGTTATGGTACACATAGCACATACGAAATTTGGTTGAAATCCAATTGATAGTATAGAGGTTACATGTATTTAAAGTTTGACCTCTCAGCAGGCTTAGAATCATGTTGGTATCACTGACGTATATAAGTTACTCCTAATTAATATAGAATGTCAGGTACTATACATGTGCATAGTTTAAAGCTGTCGGCTTGTATACTTTCTGATATATTCGTATTTGGATAAAATAAATTGAGAGCTTTTATTAACAGTTGGCAGCCCGGGTGGCCATTAAGAATGCGCTCAGTCATATCTGTTTATGTACACATAGCACACACGAAATGTGGTTGAATTCCAATGGATAGTGTAGAATATATATGCATTTAAAAATTGGACCAATCAGCAGGTTTATAATCATTATGGCAACATTGCCATGTATGGCCTTCTGGGAATTACACTGAAATATTATTATCTATATGTGTGCCAATTTTGAAATAGCTCCTATTCATACCTTCCATAGGAAACATATGTGATGGTATTGCAACCCCAAGTTCATTTGTGCCATTCCTAGATAGGGTAGGCTTGTACTTGTCTGAATACTGACGCGAGATATCGGTTCGCAGGCTCAGTTCTCATATCCTATACGATCAATCGCACTCGCCTAACAAGCTGTCTACGGTGAGGAGGCCTAATGTACGTGCTGGGGGAAGTAGTTGAAGCAGTGCGATTGTTCGGAGAGGACATGATAACTCAGCGCGTACACCCACCGGTACTCCAAGTCTTACGACCATATTCAGACATTTATCATTTCATCCTCTCTAGGGAACAACCAATGAAATGTTGTTGTTGTTTGAGTCTTCAGTCTTTTGAATGGTTTGATGCAGCGCTCCATGCCTCGATGCCATGAGCTAATCGCTTTATCTCTACATAGCGACCACACCGTACATCCGTGGCGATATGTTTAACATATTCTAACCTTTGTCTACCCCTACAGTTCTTGTCCTCGACCCTTCCCTCCATAACTATCTTCGCTATTCCTGAGTGTCTTAGTATTTGTCCCACTAACCTTTATCTTCTCTTCATTAGAACTCGCTAGAAACATCTCCCCTCTCCCAGTCGTCTTAATAGACTACCTCTTCATTTGTAACCCTATCTACCCATCAATTCTTCTTCATTCTCCTGTAACACCACATTTAAAAGGCATCAATTCTCCTCTTCTCTACTGCTCCAACAGTCCAAGTTTCACTTCCATAGAGTGCACCTACTGTATATTCGATGTCAACAGATTCCATTTCTGTAGATATGCTTTCATTGTCTGTGCCATCCTACTTTTTATACCATCTTTGCTTCGTTCATCACTGGTTATTTTGCTTCCTAAATAACAGACGTCTCATACTTCCTTTAGCGTTTCACCTGCCAATTCGACGTCCATAGGGGTTTCAGATATGTTCTTTCGGCTTCATTCCAACATTTTTGTTTTACATTCATTGATTTTCATCGTGAATTATTTCATCAATACTGAATCCACACTATCTAAAAACTCATTTAAATCTTCTGATTAAGTGGCTCAAATGACGGCGTCATCAGCAAATCTCAGAGTTGAAACTATTTCTCCTATGCATCTTTACGCCTACTTTGAATTTTTCTCTAATTTCCTTCATTGCTTGTTCAATGTATAGATTGAAAAGTATGGGTCATAAGTTGCAACCTTGCCTTACACCTTTCTGAATGAATTAAATGATGATATACCTGCACAGGTGTTTCCTATGTGGGCTGGAAAATAAGTATGCAAAAGGATCGGGTGCTTAAAGCTCGCGATGGTCCATTGTTAGCCATTCAGTCAACGAGACATTCGACAATCTTCCGAACACCCACAAACCAGTTGGTTACTCGTATCGTGTGCACTGTTAATAGTCAATACCACGGCTATGATGAAATTATCTCATTGCTCGCTGTAAATCTGGAGCCCACTGCTGGCAGATAGCTGAATGACAAACAGAAGCTCATTTTTCCAGCGTTATGTGACATGACAGGGCATGACAAGGTGTTAGTTGCCGTGACATGGCAATAATGTCCCTCCGTGCTCACAAATACTGCACAGTAGCTTAAAAACATGGAGCGTCATTAATCAATGAATATCCACCTTGTAACAAATGTGAGCAAATTTAGATGATTATGGCGATATAATTAGTGAATATGTTCAATCGCAACAAGCAATCATGATTTTGTCACAAATTTAATATGGTTGTAATAACATCTGTAATGATAATGCTATCCATACCATTACTCATTTCATTAATAATAGCACGAGGTCATACTAGTGACATTGGTTGGTTGGTTCCTTAGTTTAGGGGCTGCCACAACGCGGTCATGCAGCCCCGTGTATTTTGTGTGTGTGTAGAATCTGTCTGATAGCCGGTGTTAACTGTGATGACTGTATTAGTGTGTGTATCTGTTTTTAATAACCGACAGCAGTGGCTCAGCTGGCTAAAGCGCAGCGTTAGGTCATGGGACCAAGCTCTCTGCTGACTCTGTAGACGCGTGGGTTCGAACCCCACCGTCGGCCGTCTTTGAAATGGTTTTCCGTGGTTTCCCCATTTTCAACACCAGGAAAATACTGGGACGGTACCTTCTAATAGGCCACGGCCGATTCCTTCCACATCCTTGCCCAGTTTCATTCTACTTCATCCATTCCATCTCTCATCCCGACGCGCAGGTCGC
The DNA here is from genome assembly GCA_946902985.2 of Meconema thalassinum. Lineage (NCBI taxonomy): Eukaryota > Metazoa > Arthropoda > Insecta > Orthoptera > Tettigoniidae > Meconema > Meconema thalassinum. Next base: position 926,853,172 of record OX336388.2, read on the forward strand.
TCACGGGCGTCGAATAGAAAGACCTGCACTTGGCCTCTCAGGAGGCCACACGATAAAAAAAAATCTGTTTTTAATTCAAGTAAGGACTGCAGACGATAATTTCAATTAGTTCCTACTTTCGCTACCAAATGCTACCGTCAACGATACCTACTGTAGCTGAAAACTTGGCTACTACTAGATGCCATCGCAACCAGCGCCTGGTGACGAACGCTGGAACTTGAGAGCATTAATCAAACCTAACCTAAAAATGTTGCTTCACACAAGTTTAGTTAGTGGAAGGTTCTTTTGCATGCCATAAATCTATGACATGGGCCCACCGGCTTTACTTCCCCTCCGAAGGAAGGCATACTGAGGGAATTTAACACTCTTAAAAATCCGTTGACTTCGGCCGGGTTTGAACCCGGGATCTTGGGCATAGAATCTCAGCATGCTACCAACTACGCCATCGAAGCCGCCATTTATAATTTGTACCCCGCCCAATTCAATGAGCAAATCTGTGTTGACCGACTGAATAGCAGCAAATGATGAAAGGATATTATATTTGTTATGAAATATGTCTCTTTCTTTCCGTCTTTTCTTCACTTATGGTATTTTCTTTTTCTTTTCCTCGAGTTTTAACGGTGCGGCTTATTTCCAGACCAATGTTGTGCGGTTCTTCGGCCTCAAACAATGACCTCAGTTTTGTTGACTGGACACAGTGGCTGTACAGTGTTGTATAGTTTAAAAGATGTAATCTTAGAGCGCGACAGGCCGTGTTGTTTCGCGACAACATGGGCCACTAATGGAAGCCAGCCCGCCACATCTATAATTGGACCCCTGTGTAGTGTGTACCTGTCTCGATATTTATTCACCAGCTTAAGTAGCTTCCCGTGTTCTGGTGTATTACTTAACAATTAGTGCACAGGACATGCCTGTCATCACAGGTCTTAGATCACACTCCAGGTCGTCAATGTACAATACTATTTGAATTAATTTCTGTACCATTTTGCGAGACGGAAACTATTTTTTGCCATAATCTGTGAAATAGATCTTACCCCGTCACTTTAATTTCATTTTACTAATATTATTCTGATATTAACCATATAACGGTTCATTAGGCCTGTAGTAATTTACAATTATTTGTGCATAAATTGCTAATCATCTAATATACTGAACCCTTCAGAATAGCAGTGTTTTATGCAAGAATCTTAGATCAAGGGGTCGCGTTCAGTTCATAGTGTGGTGTTTACGTCCGCCAAACTACGTGCTTTTCTGAGGCAAGGGTTATAGGATAAAAACTATAATTAAGAAAGAAAGGAGACAAAACGTAAGATAATAACAAGATTTAATAACTAATTTGTGCATAAAAGAATAAAACAATCAAAAATAAACAAAATCCTCCCTGAATTTTCCCCTGACAGGAATATTTATCACTTTGAGGAGTCAGACAGATTTCCCCTTTTCTAATAAAATGTGGATCCAAGTTCCACTATCTTGCATATGAATTTATGCTCGCATGATGACTATCTACGAGAAATGAGTACTTGGATGATCGTTCGTTCACAACGGGTTAACAGCCACGGTGCTCACGAACAATCATCTCGTAAATCAACGTTTTATGGATATGGGCATAACATTAATAAAAATTCTTAAATCTAACTCTGACACACATATTACAACTCTACTATTTACAGGCATCTCTCTGAGACCCTTATTAGTGTGGTGACACACTTAACCAAATGAGCTGCCACAATGGCCAGATGCTCAACAACAAGGAAACACAGCGCCGCACGTGACTCACGGGTCACTGACATGGAAAATAAACATAGAATAAACCAACAACAACAAACAACCTGAGTGGTTAAGATTACTTTATTTTAACAAAACTGCATGTTAAAGAAACGCTTCGAAGATTATCGTGTTTCGTAGGCAACTCCCATTTATTTAAACAATTTTACCATTGATCAGTTTCTCACATTTATATTTATTTTCAAGTAATTGGGAGCCATACTCGCACTCCACTAATGATGAGCTTGCGAAACTCAGCCAGCCCTTGTGACCACAACTCACCCTTTCCTCAATACCTGTCATGTCCCCCTTCCAGTGTATATAAATAGCCGACCAGCTGGACTGTTATCTCAAGGAATCAACAGCAACTAACATCTCCTCCAACTCAACATATGGTCAGACAATAATCACATATCCATAATTGTCCTCGCAAGGATACAATATGAATCTGGTACCAAGCTGACAGAAATCAGTCTCTGCTGAAATTCCCGCTTGTAATACCACAAAAATATTCACAATACACACATCTGGGACTGACATAACGCCTTTCACACGGGTCTGCTGAATTAGAGCTCGCAAACATTTAACACAATATTTAAAACTTACGATAGAGCTGAATACTCTTCGTCACAAATTACATTGCTCCAAAAGGCAATAATCACACTGAATCTGATCAATAATAAATCTCAACAAAACTTAATTACCCTCCAATCTACTATATAATTATATTAATTCAGTCCTACTTCTGAAACACGACATATCTCCGAGAGACGTTTTTAACCGCACTTCGTAACCTAGGCGAACACGGCCGTTCACATAGCTACGTTAGTTAACACAACACAAAGAAAAGAACCTTCCATCACTTACAATTTTGCGAGCTGTTTCCATACAAAAGTGTGTCAGATCAAAACTAAATATACTACATTAATCACACAAGCAAAGTATTTACAAAAAATATGTCCCATAAACCATAAGTTAATTTAACAAATAATAAAATATTATTTTGTACTCATCTCTTTTTGTAGGCACCCGTCAAAGAACATCAGACGCCATTCCCCAACTGGATGGTTCTTTATCTCATATCAGCCATCTGCACGGAGTGTTGAGAATTCCAAACTTCCTCTGCATTCATCGATATCATCCTTGCGCTGATACAAAAATTAGGTTATTATACACTTTATGTCTGACTACTAAATTCGCTTGTTCAGGTACTAAATTCCCTGTCACTGTTCGTTGGCGAATTATCGACGATACTGCCCCTATAATTATAGTACTCTGACTATCTATCACTGAATTTAACACTTTACAATGAATATCTTGTGTCCTCGACACACAAATATACAAGTCTATCTCTTGTGTCCTCGACACACAGAATAAAGGTCTACGTCCGTAGACGCACAGAATAATAATAATGTCTTGGCTCTTCGACACACTTATAAATGAACTGGCCCTTGGGTCTAGATGGAGGGGGATTTTATGTAAAAATTTCTCGAAATAATTGTGGTACAGGAATGAAATAAATATCACTGAACTCGTAATATTGCACAGGTCAAGAATATGCCCATTAATCCTAGAATCAATCGTAGAGATTTTGTCTAGGCGATTTCCCGCGTGAATGCTAGCCGCCGCGTACCCCAGCCGGAGTTGGCGCGCAAGTAGGCATTCTCTTCTCATTGGTTCTCCATTTTCTGATAATTTGGCGGTTTCGAGTAGATCTTGGCGTCTTGGGAGTGTCTATTTTCTTCATCAGCCATTCACGTTACTGCATCATATTTCTTCTAGGCGCGAATAACACAATGAACATACCAGAACCATGTCTCACCGCGCGTCGCTTCTAAAATTGAGGTAGCCACACCTGTCCTTGTGATACATCGCTATGCTATTTCTTTTCATAGCTCAAGTATTTAGCCTTTTGTTAAACTGTCGCAGGTATGTCCCTACTGTCTCCAACAAATGCTTGAAATTTCCTCATCACTGTCTGGCTACTTTCATGATGCTGGTTGAAATATTTATTAATTGAAGAAATAAAAAGTAGAATCATTTAACCAACATAGGGTAAAGGGTTCACAACTCTCCCACTCACAAAATTTCGAACTTAGGAATAAAGTCGACAATTTTACAATACTTCCGTAGGCCAATTTGTTTTATTTCCAGAATCACCCCTTTTTCTTACTTGGTCTAGCCGCTCCTGTCTTCAATGGCATTTACTCGTTTTCATATCCTGCTTGTCTCTTCCCCTTCCAATCTTGCGTGACGCTCTGATGCCTGCGGCACCACCTTACTCGCCTCGTTAATGTTTGTCAACAACAAGTCTACTTCCTCCTTCATCACGTGCCGTACTCAACTGCTCCCCGTTGACTTTGTTGATAGTAGGACGTCCGTATATTCAAACAGCGTCATTATTTCGGCGCTACCATGGTTCACTTCGACGATATTTTTTTAGGTTGGCAGCGTTGTAAACTGACATTGTTCCTGTGCTCAATTCTTTCACTCTGTAAGCATTATTTCCAAGGTTTCTTACGATAGAATAGGGTCCTATGAATTACTCGCAGAATTTACTAAAGATTTTCTTTTCTGGGTCCGATGTAGCAGGTCGTTTTACCAAAACGAGCTGGTTGACTTCAAGATCACCGTGAAACCTCTTATTTCTTACTCGCCGTAATCTGCGGTCTGCTTGTTTTCTCATGTATGCTCTCGTTCTTTCAATTCGCAGGTCTGGTGCTATCATGGGATCTTGTGGACAGTTAATGATGCTTTTCCACGTTCTTACTGGATACTCGTTCTTGTGTAGGACCATAGGGATTTGTCCTGTTGACTCGTGCCTGGTAGAATTCATGCATATCTCTACGTCCTTAATTTTATCGACCCATTTGTGGTGTTCGTTCGGAATGAAGATTCTCAAATATGCAGTTACACATTTAATTACTCTCTCGCTTGGATTAGCTTGGGCATGTCGGATACTGCTTAAAACATGTTTTATACCCATGTCTTCCATTCCTTTCTTGAATTCGGCGCTTGTGAAATAACTGCCGTGATCTGATAATATAAACTCTGGTTTTCCAAGGGTTGGAATAACTCTATTACGAATGCGACTGAGTACCTGCTTCGATGTTGTTTTCTGAATAGGGCATAGTACTACAAACTTAGAAAATACATCAATGCACACTAGCAAATGACGGCAACCTCTCCTTCCCTTCGGAATTGGACCAAGACAGTCCACCGCCAGTAGCTCACATGGTTTCTGAGGTAGCAATGGTCTAGGATATTGCCTCAGTAAATAATTATTTGGCTTTGTTCTCTGACACGGGTCACAAGTTGTAATAACGTCACATATAGTTGTTCTCATACGTGGCCATGTAAATGTCTCTCCTATTGTCGCTTCGCACTTGTCTAAGCCCACGTGACCGTAACTTTCGTGCGTATGCCATGTCAATCCCCGTTGTAACGATGCAGGTACTAATATGCGTAGCTTGGTGTGGTCATTATCTACCCATTTGTGCAGCAAATTGCTGACATAAACATATCTTCCTTCTTTGGCTTTCGCTTCTCGAAATGCAGGTGTTCCTGTAGGTAGTTGCTTTTTGAAGTATTGAATTAATAGCATCATCCATGGTTCCGCTTCCTGTTCTCGCTGTATCTCACGTAACTCCTCCAAGAATTCTCGGTCCTTCGGTGTTAACTCCAAGTGTAGTACCATCGCTGTTTCTTCATTATCAGGCTCTGGGTTCCTGCTGAGTGCATCCGGTATCACGTTCATCTTCCCTGGACAATGTTCGATTTCAATGCTGAACTGCTGAATGTATATAGACCAACGTGTCACACGTTCGCTTGCCATTGACGTCTTAAACAAGAATGTTAGTGCCTTGTGGTCAGTTCTGACAACAATAGGGTAACCATAGATTATTCGTTTCCATTGTTGGAGCGCATGAAGGATGGCCAACAATTCTAGCTCGGTTACAGTATAATTTCGCTCGTGCTTACGCAATTTTCGGCTGACAAATGCCAAATATGTTTTGTGCTGCAGGTTAGCAGGATCCTCTTGGTAGAGCATAGCACCTATCCCAATTAGTGAAGCATCCGCTTGGATTATAAATTTGTGCTTGAAATCTGGATATCCTAATTTAATGCAGTTTTTCAATAGCTGTTTTGTTGCTTGGAATGCCTTTTCACATTCCGCGTTCCATGACCATTTGTTATTTTTCTTTAACATTTCTTGCATTGGAGCTACAGTCTCCGTATAACCTGGACAGTTTTCTTTGAAGAATCCCGTTACGCCTAAGAAAGCCCGAATGTGCTTGACTCTCGTTGGTGTAGGGAAATTCTTTATCGCTTCAATCTTAGCTGGGTTTGGCTTCACTCCCTCCTTGTCAATGACGTGACCCAAATATAAGATCTCGCTCTTGAAGAAATGCGATTTCTTCAGGTTTACTTTGAAATTCGATGCATTCAAGTTGCCCAATACTTTATCTAAATTTTCCATGTGAGTTTCAATGTTGTCGGATGCCAACAGAATGTCGTCAATGTATCGCACCGTCATCTCCTTTACTTCCTCGGTTAGGTTCCGGTCCAGTGCTCGGATTAAAGCACAGCCCGCTGTTTTGACTCCAAAAGGCATTCTGACGAAACAAAATGTCTGGTTATCGAATAAGAAGCCAGTTAGAAGCTGTGACTTCTCATCCAACTCAAGATGGTGGAACGAGCTCGTCAGATCGACTGATGAATAAATGCTCTTGTTTTTAAAGCCTTTTAATACGTCTCTGATAATTGGCGCTCTGTCATACTCAGGAAAAATGAGTCTCATGTTGAGATTTCTGGCATCTAAACAAAGTCTAATAGATCCATTGGGTTTTGTGACTGCCAAAATCGCATTTAGATAAGGTGTAGGTGTCTTCCTTATCACTCCAGCTTCTAACATCTCATCTATAATGATTTTAACTTGACCACGATACTTTTCAGGAATTGGGTACAATCTGCTTTTGAAAGGTGACCAGTCCTCGACTTGCATAGAGTACTTGAAATTTAAAATTTTCCCTGGTACTGTATCAAATACTGTTTTGTGCTTCCTTAAAATCTCTTCCAACTGTTTTCTGTGTTCACCCCCAAGTTGAATGTCATTGAGCCGCTCCTGTAGTAACTCTTCAAATTGTGCATCACTGTCATCTCCTTCTGTTAATAAAGACCATATCTCCTGGGATTCTATCTCCTCATCTAGTTCCACAACAGCCCCTTCTATGATGTTATCTTCTGCCTTTCGTACCTCCTCTTCCGTCTCTTCTGATATTGCTTCCAATGCCCAAGAATTTACATCTCTTCCGGTAGTGATTTCATCCATATGCAATCCCACGTTTTTCAGCTGGTCATATTCTCTAAAACTGACTGTTTTCTTGTGTAAATCTATCACTGCTTGATAGTCACAAATGAAATTTGCACCAAGAATTATATTGAAATTCATCTTTGCCATGATAATGAATGTTTGCCCAAAAGTGTGTTCCAATATGTTCAGCTCTAAGTATGCCTGACGTTTACAAGTGACGGTGCGTTCAGGAATAACACCCCTCACTTTGAGCTGTGGTACCGGAATTACAGGAATATTCTGAGTCCGTCCCAACTCTCGAACCAAGGCCTCCGATACTAGACTGATCTGTGACCCCGTATCCAATAAACATCTTATATTAATTCCACCAACCCTTGCGTAAATAATGGGTAATTGCCTAATTTCATCGTTCCGTGGTTTCACCGTCTCCTCCAGGCAGTCTTCTGGTAAAGCAATCCATTCTTGTATGTTCGCTACTATCCATCCATCTTCAACTTCCGACTGTTGTGTTTGGAGACTGTCTCCTTGATCCAAAATTAACATTTTTTTAAGCTCCATTTCGACTCCCATCATCCTTCTGTCGCTCATGTCCTTGATATTCCTCTTGTCTCAGTAGACTTCCAGCTTCCTCAGTATGTGTATCTGGGTTCTTTCTGTTCCCAATGGCCTTTTCCCATCTTCCTAGTTCTCCACCTTGATTAGCGTGTAACTCCTCTAAGTAATTTTGTGATTGAGCGTGCCTATCATCCCAGTCATCTCGATAGTTACGTTGATCTCCTTGATTTTGATCTCTCCTTCCTTTCCATCTTTGATTGGCATTGTAATCACCGTATCTTCCATAAGGCCTGTCATTCCTTCGATTATCACGCCATTGTTGATATCCTCTCTGTTGGTATCTATTGTTGCCCTGGTATCTATTGTTGTAGTGATTTTCGTTACGCTGATATGGTCTGTTTTCCCCTTCTTCCTGGTTTCGCCTAGGTGTGGAGGTGCTTGTATTAGTACCCTGCGTTTTAGTATTTCCCTGTTTTGTTTTTACGACCTCTGTGGTGTTGACTAACTCCAGTTGTCTTCCTCCTCTAAAATGACTATGAGATGTGGTCTCATCTATTTGCCGTAATATCTGCTCTGCATGTAGGGCCGTACTAACGTTTGCTGCGACTAGTACTTGCTGTACATTAACTGGCATTTGCCTTGCTATTGTCATCACCAAATCTGCTTCGTTTAATGGGTAATCTAGGTCGCGAAATTTTAGCATTTGCATGTTAAAGAAATCTGAGTATTTTGTCTGCTGGGTAGTTTGGTATTTTCTAGAGTAAAGCTCCATTCTTAAACTCTGTTGTATGGCGGGAGACCAGTATTTGCGCAGAAACGCTAAATTAAAGTCTGACAAATGTATATTTGAAACTTAAAAACCAGGTGAGAACATTTCCTGATAAAAATCTCTCCATCATTCTCAATCTACGTGCTTCAGGTACCCCAGTGTCATTAAAGTGGTCTTCAATCTCTTTGATAAAGGCCTTAGGTGTTACCCCTGAATTTTCGGTGTATTTCTGCGGTTTGTAGTCATTTGAGCGAATTACTTGAATAAGTTGTGTGGGCTGATGACCGTCCTGTGGTGTTGAGCTCCTATCTACGTTCTTGCGAAATCCTTCCGTGTTTGTTGTTAATGGGCTCTCTGCTTGAGTCTGACTTCCTGCTATGCTGGGTTGGGAACTATGTGAGTCATCCTGCTTGTCTTTCAATGCTCCCGTTCTAAATATAGACGATTGTTCTAATGAGCGGAGTTCGGCTTTAATGATCCTGTCTGCCTGCTCTTTAAGTTTATTTTTTACTTCTTGCTCCAAAGCTTGAATACGCGTGTGGTTTTCGCCTACTGTTTTAATAATGGTGGATCTTTCCTCTTTAGAATCAATATTCATTTTCTTCCAATCTTTCCTGATCTGTTCTTTAATCGTGCTTATTTTTTCTTCAATTTGGCTCTTATTTTCATCCTGATTATTTTCTATCTGGCTTAGACTTTCGTCTAATGTACACTTAAATTGTTCTTGTTCCGTTTCTAGGCTTTTCCACTGTTCCGCTGATTTTATCTCGAGACGGTCCATGTCTTTAATTATGCCGGATATGTTCTCATCTACTGCTGATATTTGTCGTTGAATGACCCTGCCACTTTTCTCCATCTCCTTAAACCGTCCTTCCAACTTATCCTGAGCTATTTTGACCTCGCTTGTATTCATTGTGCATGCTATTTCAATCTGCTCTAATTTAGCTAACACCGTTTCATCGAGAATGCTAAGTTTTTTATCAAAAATACTTTCCATTTTTTTAATCTGCTCTAATTGTTTCTCATTATTTTTGCTTACATCAAGGGCCAGTAATATCATCTGTTGGTTTGTGTGCTCTTTCATTTCTGCGGTTAACGAAGCTAATTGTTTCGTGTTTTTATTATTTTGCGCCTCTAACTGTGAATTTATAGTGTCATTAATTTCACTCTTTAATAACCTAGCTTGTTCCGCCTGATATTCATTTTGCTCAATTCTACTGTTATTTAACTGTGTCCGCAATGATTCACTTTGTTCTAACAGTTTAGTATTTAGCGATTCACTTTGTTCTGACAGTTTAGTATTTAGCGATTCATTTTGTTCTGACATTTTCGTATTTAGCGATTCACTTTGCTCTAACATACTAGTGTTTATTTGTTCAGATAATTTTGTATTCAACGCTTCACTTTGCTCTAACATACTAGTGTTTATTTGTTCAGATAACTTCGTGTTCAGCGATTCACTTTGTTCCGCTAATTTAGTATCCAACAATTCCTGCGTTCTCCTCGCTGCACTTTCAATGATCTCCTGGATCTGCGCCACCGTTGCCATGTTTTATAATTTATATGAGACATATGGGAAATGGCATACGCCAATGCCCTTTGACACGCACATAAATCCAATGCTCATTTAATTTCTTTATCCTACTCAGTTCATTTATTTTTACCTTTAACCCCATTAGTTGATTGCATCTCTGAGTAGTTCTAGTTTTACTCAATTTAATTTTAACCCCAAGCACATATTTAGTCATTAAACAGTTATCCTGATCTGATATTAACACTGACTAATTAACAAAGTATTAATTGTCATTTTAGGCTACAGCCTCCTAATATTTCCATGAGTTTGACTTTCTACACAAATCTAGTTTTAACTTTATCATTGGGCGCCCGGTATCACATCTTAATTTTACTTTAATTTAAAAGACAACAACGTGAACCGTATTTTACTTTGCAAACTCCTGATTTTAATTTATCTTTCACACATTTGGCGGTATCCACTTCGCCTCAACTACTTTTAATAAAATATCACTTCCCGGTGATTAAATACTGTCATATCTGCCTGCACTTGCGGCATGCCAGTTTTACTCAAATACGCCCCTATTGACATGTGTAATCTCCCCGTTACACCACAGTGAATAGCCCCACCGTTGGCCGCGCCAGTTTTCACCTATGAACCCTTCAGAATAGCAGTGTTTTATGCAAGAATCTTAGATCAAGGGGTCGCGTTCAGTTCATAGTGTGGTGTTTACGTCCGCCAAACTACGTGCTTTTCTGAGGCAAGGGTTATAGGATAAAAACTATAATTAAGAAAGAAAGGAGACAAAACGTAAGATAATAACAAGATTTAATAACTAATTTGTGCATAAAAGAATAAAACAATCAAAAATAAACAAAATCCTCCCTGAATTCTCCCCTGACAGGAATATTTATCACTTTGAGGAGTCAGACAGATTTCCCCTTTGGGTAGATTATAGGATGAGGAATAACCCACCCACCAAGGGAAGATGATTAAGAGAAGGAAGTAGATTTGGGATTAGAAAAGAAGGATAGAAAAATAGGAGGAGAGTCCCACAAAATTAATAAGTTGAGATTTAAATACCCTTAGAAGCAGTTGCCAATGGAAATTAACTCTCGGATACCTAAAGTAGGTACGAGCTTGGTCGAGGCTAACGGGAACCGCAGCTAGGACTTGGGCGGTTTGCAAGAGAGAGGCTTTAGTATGTTTCCTTCCAAGCATGTATAAAAGTACTATGGGGAAGGGTGATGGTCTGGCAAGACTGAGAGGAACAAATTTACTGTATGCCTTCTCAAAGAAATTAGGTTTTTCAAAGTAATTCACAGAATGCCAATGATTTAACTCAGGTTTGGTATTTTCAATTTCCAAATTTATGGAGTTCCTGTAAGGGCGACCAAGTGTCTCTAAGAAGGAATATGATAAAAGATTATGCCTTATTGGGTAATCTTGGTAAATGAACCAATGGTTGCATTGGACAATGGCTAAGCTTTTACTCAGCGAGGAGCCGGCTAAAAGTTTAGACAAAAGGAAACACTTATCTTTTAGAAAATTGACCATAAGTTTTCGGAGAGGGTCTCCACAAGCAGGTAGTTGGCTTAGCGAACTTTACTTGCCTTACTGGCCAATTAGAATTAGCTATTAACGCTAAGAAGAACTTTGGTAAGGTGAAAATTAAGAGTTCTTGCTCAAATGCAACAAATGGTGAAAGCTCTATTAATGATTTTAATATCATTGAGTGAGGAGAGTCAAGGAAGACAGGATTTTGCCTAAACTTTATATTAGTAAATGAAAAAGCGAAGGGAAAAGATTTGTTTATTTTACAATTAGAAAAAGTTTGAGGAAATTAACAATTATGCAATATAATTTTAATAAACATAGTTCATTTGAACTTTTTAACAAATAGGGTCGCAGACCTCTCAACATTAAACGGTTGCTCCAGGCAATTGACAATTTACAAGGTTTCAAACCTTACATGTTTTTAAAATCTTTCTAAGATTTAAACAAATGAGCAATGAAATAATTAAAGCTTAAACGTGAATTGGAGTACAAAAGTGCACCTTAAGAAATTCAGGAGAGAATGTTCTAGAGAAAGTGAAAACTTTGAAAATAACAATAATAACAACATGAAAAATAAGATAGAAGTTCCTACAACTTCTTATATTTATACAGAATTAATATATGAGAATTATACAAAAAGGGCAGGTCACTTACTGTGAAACCTGAAGAAATTGAAAGGGAAAGTTCTGGACTTCCCAAGTTTGAGCAGGAATCACTCGCCAAATGGGACAGTTTCCATTTCGTGAAACCTGAACATGACTCGCTCAAGAGTTTAAAGAATTGTTTTCCCTGATTATGGGAAAGGAACAACGTAAATTTAAAACTTGTATCACACAAGAAATTATGCAGAATTTAATTAATGTTAAACTAGCAAAGAGGGAAGGGCACCTTGTGAGTGACACCTTATAGAAAGTTACAATTTTATTAATAACGATGGTTAGTAGAAGGTTGAGGAAAGATCATTGGGATATAGGATCAATGTTCATGGCCGTATTTAATATAACCGGACGATCGCGACGCGGTAGAAACGTGGAGCAAGCACTGTTTATCACTATAGTCTATGAAGATGGATGCAAAGTTCACTATAGAAACACTGAAGTTTATGAGAAAAAAAATTGTTGCAATTATGGAAATAACTGATTGCACTATAGGTGAGAGTCTATTTCTTGAAAAAGTTGTGATTTACAATTAAATGCGCCTTAGAAGGTTCCAGAGGTTCCAGCGGTGGAAGAAAGTTAGCTATTGCAAAAATTTGTAAGGAAGATTCCCCATTTTAACTAGCATTTTCACAAGTGCGTGAACAATACTTGACGGCAAGACTCGCAGATAGAGAACAAGATCTCGAAGGTTCCAGAACGACCTTAGCAGAAAATGGGGTTGAGAAAATCCAACGGAGGAATTAGCTTTATAATTATAGACAGCGGGTATTAGATAATATCCCACGTAGCGAGAGGGTTTCTCGTTTAAATAGCTTAAGAAAAGCTCTTTTTAGTAAGGTTGGCTTATACAAGCAAAAGCTCAACATGGCAAATCCCACGAGGAATGATTATTGCCCCAAAGTAAATGATTTCACACTGTCTATAAATTATAATTAAAAGCACGAGGAAGTTAAAACCATGAAGAGAGGTTAAAACTTTTAAAATGATACTTATCTTGATTTCATGTTGAAGTCGAAGTTTCTGTTGAAGATTACTTAGCCAACATGGCGTAGAAGAGGTTGAGCCTCTTGGTTTGAGGAGGCAAGCTCGAGCGGAGCTTTGACTGAACGAGTCAACTGCAGACTAAGAAGTGAGAGCAGCTCAACGGAGCACGAAGGGACCAAGAAGGGGGGAAAGAGTGGGGGGTATGAGACAAAAGGAGAACATATAAGCATTACCAACTTAAATACAAAAAATTTATCTTCTCTTGCTGAGCCGGTCTTCAAAGAGTTGACAACAGTATCTGGTAGCCAAATGGATAAAGAATTCCTCTTGCGCGAGGAAGAGTTGAAGAGCTTCAGAGATTCGTTGTTATATGACGCTAGATGGGTCACAGAATATATATTTGGAACAGACTCATACAAAATATAAGAGATTTGCCCATAAAGGAGAAAACAAATGATCACTGTTGGTGTTTGACAAAAAGGAAGGAAAGAACGTGCAAAAGCATTCAAAATTATAATCTCAGGTACCGTGTATTCAAAGAATGCACCATACTGGGAGGGGCAGACACCAACAGCGAACAAGAAAAACAAGTACACATTTAAAGGTAATGGAGAGATCAAAGACAGAGGTCTTGTGATCGGACCATTATTAGTTAAGACTCTGACTTCCCTGACTCTCCCATCTCTTCCAGGGTAACACTGGGTCACTCTACCGGAAGTCCAGACTAGAGGGGGAGAAACATCCCTAACTAAGACCAAGTCTCCCACTTTAATGTCGGGACTGGAAAGAAACCACTTCTGCCTCCGTTGCAAGGAAGTTAAATATTCCAAGTCCCACCTCTTCCAAAAAGAATTACGGAGGGCTTCAAGTTTACACCAAGTGAAAGGTAGATTAGAATCCCTGTAAGAATTAGGAAGGGGAGGAGGGGCAGAGAGAGAAGTGCGTGTAAGGAAGCGACCAGGTGTAAGTGGAAGGAGGTCATCAGGGTCATTGGAAAGCGGAGTTAAAAGGCGAGAATTAACGACATCTTCCATCACAAAATAACTAGAAGCTGAGGGAAATAAAGCACTAGTAAAGATTGCGATACAATGCAAAAGGAGAATTAACAAGTTTAAACAAAGCGTATAGAAACAAGTACATCTATTCAGGACAAGAATATACCAAATAAACAAAGGAACTATGCGAGTAGAAAGCAAGAACGCCATAGGTAACAAACGAGTAGCCATAAACAATAACCTCAAGTTATAATGAGTATCAAAGGGTTTACTCAGAAAAATACTTAAGTCGGCGAGAAACGTGACATGACAAGTATGAATACAAAAACACATCGAATGTGACGACGAGAAAAAACAAGTTTGTTCATCAATGAACATTAAGATCGCAAAATATGCAAGCAAAGTGAAATACATGAGCGCGTGAGAAATACGCAACGAAGTTTTGAAACAAGGAACGAAGCAGTTATAGAATACGAGCATGAGTAAATGAAAGACACAGGCAAGCGCGGCCTTGACCCACATAGTACAACGAGATAAGGCATATACATAGCTGAACGAGTCCTTAACTGGAACAAGTTTATTTTGGGAAGTAGGTGAACGACTTCCGAGATTACGGTAGCGGCTCGCCAGACAATGGTTGGCAATCAGCCAGAGTTGAGATAAGAGAAACTTGCTTTGACCTTTGTCAATCATACAGGACATAAACAACAACTTGGCGTTCCTCAGACTTGTATACCAACAAGTCTGACAAACAAGCAGTTCAAAGTACACACACACTAGTTGAATCAGCTGTAACTTAAAGCAGATATTCAGGTTGAACGGAATGCAGTCAATCGTAACTTGGACGTGAAAAAGCAATTTAAAGATATATGAAATAGAGTAGGAAATCAATTTCGCATAATTGAGAGGATCACGAAATCCGACAATTTTCAACAAAAAGAAGCTTAATTCTTCCGAGCAAAGAAGACAAGCTGGGACATTGAGAAGAAGGTTATGCATAAGAATAGTTGTTCTAGATGCTATAGAATTCAGATTTTCAAAAGGTTTCATGAGCGACTTCCAATTGTGAGGAAGGAGGGAGGAGCCGACCGTGGCCATCCTTCTAAATAACGAAAGAAGTGAAACATGGCTTACAGCAAAGTGATGGTGACTGATAGCCATGGTTTTACACAAGGGGAAGATAGTTTTCGAGGAATAGTTTAAGCAATTAACTGCTATAAAAAATGACATAAGAAGGTAGACGAAATAACACAAAGCAAGGCGAACTTGAATTGCCATTTTGTGCGGGAAGAAGGAAAAACCATTTAAACAACTTACAGAGGTAGCGCAGTTGTTCACGATAAGACATCGTTTCGACAAGTGGTTTTCAAAAATATTGAGATCTAAAACATGAGCGTTCTCTTTTTCAGAAATGGGATTTATGTCAGCTGTAACGAAATGACATTGCGCTTTGGTTTGAACACTGGGATGCTGAATTTCACCAGTAATAACCCAACCAAAATCGGTGTCTCTGGCGACCACGGTTGAAGATAACTTGCGTGTTTGTTTGCGAATGCAATTCCAAAAAACATTGGCACTGAAAAGTACATCAATGGGACCTTGAGCATTAAACTGAGGATCAGCTAACCTTAAGTGCGAAGGAATCTTTAATCCGGAGGTATTAATAGAGTGACTTGGAGTGTCCTTGCCAATACTGGTAAGAATGAGACAGTTTAAATTAAGATTGGTGTTTCTTTGGCAAACGTCTCTGATTTTCAATTTTGAAGACTGCAAGACTTGAGTTTTCAAATTGTCAATGCCGGTCACATTGATAGAAGTAGGCGATGACGAAAGACCTAGTTTTTTAATCAAAGATTGAGAAACAAAGTTGTGCGTTGAAGCGGAATCGAGAAGACCACGGGTTCGAAACCAATTTCCAAATTTATCTTGGATTTCAAATTGTACAGTGGTCAAAAGGGTTTGCGCACTGTGAGAAGTGTCGGCGTTGGAAATGCAGGAAGAAGCATTAGTATGTTCGGAGCTGCTCTGCATGGAGCTTGAAGAGGCGGGTGCTGATGACCTCGATTTATCGTGAACGTGCAATAAAGAATGATGCGGTTTTTTACAATGGAAACAGAGATTTGATGACGTACAGTTCGAAGAAGAATGCTTAGGTGATAAGCAATTGAAACAATGTTTGCTATTTAAGACAAACTTTCTTCGATCTTCGACAGACAATTCTTTAAAGGATTTGCACGAATACAAGGTGTGAAGCTTTTTACAGAGCGTGCATTTTAAAGATTTATTAAGCGGCCTGATATCTTCTCTTGCATGATTGAAAGAAGAACGGGTTTGCTTGTACTCGACAGATGGGGGCTGATGACCCTTTGAAAAAGCAAGGTTTTTCTCAAAAATTTGAGACTGAAGATTCGTTTCGACCTTTTCGCACTGAAATGCGAGTGCTGTAAGGAATTGACATCGACTGTTGAGAAACGAGATAAGGTGTTCGAACGAATGTTCCTTGTTGCAGGCGAGTTCGATCTCCCAGGCCTTCAGTGTCGAAAAATCGAATCTTGATGTAGCTAGGTGAATAAGTATGGTGTCCCATGTTTGGACAGGCTGTTTTAGTTGGTATAACGCTCTGACATTTAACTGCATAGAATCTAAGAGGTCTCTTAAAGATGTGACGTCATTAGGTTTGACGGCTGGTAAGTTGAACAAACAACGGATGTGTCGAGCGACACTCAACCGTAAATTGCCATATCTCTCTTTAAGGAGATTAAAGGCGATGTGGTAGTTGTCTGCGCTTAAAGGCAGTGACTCCACCAAGGCCAAGGCCTCAGATTCCAAAGACGTACGGAGGAAGTAAAATTTATGTATGTCTGGGATCTCGATATTTTCATGAATTAGGGAGCAGTAAAGTTCGTAAAAAGAATACCATTCACCTTCCTTGCCTGAGAAGTGCGGTAGGCTTATCTTGGGAAGTAACGGTTTCGGTTTGTTCTTGTGAACTGAAGCGGGTGCGAACTGGGCCGGATTGATGACCCTAGTGTCCGGTTCTGAGATATTGCGAATCAATTGGTGGGCCTTTGCAATCCCTTCAAAGTACAAGGGTTCGACCTCGTCCCGATCCGATTGAAGTTCTGGACAAGCGGATTCAATCTCGGTTTGAATTTGGTCATAATAATCATAAGACCGTTCGTACAACTTAAGGCGATGTGTCAAGATGTCTAAATCACACTCGGCGGGATTTAATTTGCTGATGAAATTTCTGAATCTAGTGAGTTGCCCTTTATAGGAAGAACGTCTGGCAATGAGAGTTTCATCTTTTTCAGTAGGGGCCATGACAAAGAGAATAAATTGAAATACAACTCACGAAACTGTAGAACCTTGGAGATGCTGTCAAGCTGGCAGCAGCGAATGGGTATAAAGAACAGGACACACCAAAGGAGACAGGAGTGGCCTCTTTCCCGTTCACAGGCTTTGCATGATGTAGATATAACTGAAAAATCCAAAGAAGATATTAATAATTTGCCAAGTATTGTCAAATGACGCTTGACAAACAATAGAAATGAAAAATGGACTCTCCCGGGTTTCTGGTACCAAATTTTGTGTAGTTTATTGGCTGAGGAATAACCCACCCACCAAGGGAAGATGATTAAGAGAAGGAAGTAGATTTGGGATTGGAAAAGAAGGATAGAAAAATAGGAGGAGAGTCCCACAAAATTAATAAGTTGAGATTTAAATACCCTTAGAAGCAGTTGCCAATGGAAATTAACTCTCGGATACCTAAAGTAGGTACGAGCTTGGTCGAGGCTAACGGGAACCGCAGCTAGGACTTGGGCGGTTTGCAAGAGAGAGGCTTTAGTATGTTTCCTTCCAAGCATGTATAAAAGTACTATGGGGAAGGGTGATGGTCTGGCAAGACTGAGAGGAACAAATTTACTGTATGTCTTCTCAAAGAAATTAGGTTTTTCAAAGTAATTCACAGAATGCCAATGATTTAACTCAGGTTTGGTATTTTCAATTTCCAAATTTATGGAGTTCCTGTAAGGGCGACCAAATGTCTCTAAGAAGGAATATGATAAAAGATTATGCCTTATTGGGTAATCTTGGTAAATGAACCAATGGTTGCATTGGACAATGGCTAAGCTTTTACTCAGCGAGGAGCCGGCTAAAAGTTTAGACAAAAGGAAACACTTATCTTTTAGAAAATTGACCATAAGTTTTCGGAGAGGGTCTCCACAAGCAGGTAGTTGGCTTAGCGAACTTTACTTGCCTTACTGGCCAATTAGAATTAGCTATTAACGCTAAGAAGAACTTTGGTAAGGTGAAAATTAAGATTTCTTGCTCAAATGCAACAAATGGTGAAAGCTCTATTAATGATTTTAATATCATTGAGTGAGGAGAGTCAAGGAAGACAGGATTTTGCCTAAACTTTATATTAGTAAATGAAAAAGCGAAGGGAAAAGATTTGTTTATTTTACAATTAGAAAAAGTTTGAGGAAATTAACAATTATGCAATATAATTTTAATAAACATAGTTCATTTGAACTTTTTAACAAATAGGGTCGCAGACCTCTCAACATTAAACGGTTGCTCCAGGCAATTGACAATTTACAAGGTTTCAAACCTTACATGTTTTTAAAATCTTTCTAAGATTTAAACAAATGAGCAATGAAATAATTAAAGCTTAAACGTGAATTGGAGTACAAAAGTGCACCTTAAGAAATTCAGGAGAGAATGTTCTAGAGAAAGTGAAAACTTTGAAAATAACAATAATAACAACATGAAAAATAAGATAGAAGTTCCTACAACTTCTTATATTTATACAGAATTAATATATGAGAATTATACAAAAAGGGCAGGTCACTTACTGTGAAACCTGAAGAAATTGAAAGGGAAAGTTCAGGACTTCCCAAGTTTGAGCAGGAATCACTCACCAAATGGGACAGTTTCCATTTCGTGAAACCTGAACATGACTCGCTCAAGAGTTTAAAGAATTGTTTTCCCTGATTATGGGAAAGGAACAACGTAAATTTAAAACTTGTATCACACAAGCAATTATGCAGAATTTAATTAATGTTAAACTAGCAAAGAGGGAAGGGCACCTTGTGAGTGACACCTTATAGAAAGTTACAATTTTATTAATAACGATGGTTAGTAGAAGGTTGAGGAAAGATCATTGGGATATAGGATCAATGTTCATGGCCGTATTTAATATAACCGGACGATCGCGACGCGGTAGAAACGTGGAGCAAGCACTGTTTATCACTATAGTCTATGAAGATGGATGCAAAGTTCACTATAGAAACACTGAAGTTTATGAGAAAAAAAATTGTTGCAATTATGGAAATAACTGATTGCACTATAGGTGAGAGTCTATTTCTTGAAAAAGTTGTGATTTACAATTAAATGCGCCTTAGAAGGTTCCAGAGGTTCCAGCGGTGGAAGAAAGTTAGCTATTGCAAAAATTTGTAAGGAAGATTCCCCATTTTAACTAGCATTTTCACAAGTGCGTGAACAATACTTGACGGCAAGACTCGCAGATAGAGAACAAGATCTCGAAGGTTCCAGAACGACCTTAGCAGAAAATGGGGTTGAGAAAATCCAACGGAGGAATTAGCTTTATAATTATAGACAGCGGGTATTAGATAATATCCCACGTAGCGAGAGGGTTTCTCGTTTAAATAGCTTAAGAAAAGCTCTTTTTAGTAAGGTTGGCTTATACAAGCAAAAGCTCAACATGGCAAATCCCACGAGGAATGATTATTGCCCCAAAGTAAATGATTTCACACTGTCTATAAATTATAATTAAAAGCACGAGGAAGTTAAAACCATGAAGAGAGGTTAAAACTTTTAAAATGATACTTATCTTGATTTCATGTTGAAGTCGAAGTTTCTGTTGAAGATTACTTAGCCAACATGGCGTAGAAGAGGTTGAGCCTCTTGGTTTGAGGAGGCAAGCTCGAGCGGAGCTTTGACTGAACGAGTCAACTGCAGACTAAGAAGTGAGAGCAGCTCAACGGAGCACGAAGGGACCAAGAAGGGGGGAAAGAGTGGGGGGTATGAGACAAAAGGAGAACATATAAGCATTACCAACTTAAATACAAAAAATTTATCTTCTCTTGCTGAGCCGGTCTTCAAAGAGTTGACAACAGTATCTGGTAGCCAAATGGATAAGGAATTCCTCTTGCGCGAGGAAGAGTTGAAGAGCTTCAGAGATTCGTTGTTATATGACGCTAGATGGGTCACAGAATATATATCTGGAACAGACTCATACAAAATATAAGAGATTTGCCCATAAAGGAGAAAACAAATGATCACTGTTGGTGTTTGACAAAAAGGAAGGAAAGAACGTGCAAAAGCATTCAAAATTATAATCTCAGGTACCGTGTATTCAAAGAATGCACCACCCTTTTCTAATAAAATGTGGATCCAAGTTCCACTATCTTGCATATGAATTTATGCTCGCATGATGACTATCTACGAGAAATGAGTTTTTGGATGATCGTTCGTTCACAACGGGTTAACAGCCACGGTGCTCACGAACAATCATCTCGTAAATCAACGTTTTATGGATATGGGCATAACATTAATAAAAATCCCTAAATCTAACTCTGACACACATATTACAACTCTACTATTTACAGGCATCTCTCTGAGACCCTTATTAGTGTGGTGACACACTTAACCAAATGAGCTGCCACAATGGCCAGATGCTCAACAACAAGGAAACACAGCGCCGCACGTGACTCACGGGTCACTGACATGGAAAATAAACATAGAATAAACCAACAACAACAAACAACCTGAGTGGTTAAGATTACTTTATTTTAACAAAACTGCATGTTAAAGAAACGCTTCGAAGATTATCGTGTTTCGTAGGCAACTCCCATTTATTTAAACAATTTTACCATTGATCAGTTTCTCACATTTATATTTATTTTCAAGTAATTGGGAGCCATACTCGCACTCCACTAATGATGAGCTTGCGAAACTCAGCCAGCCCTTGTGACCACAACTCACCCTTTCCTCAATACCTGTCATGTCCCCCTTCCAGTGTATATAAATAGCCGACCAGCTGGACTGTTATCTCAAGGAATCAACAGCAACTAACATCTCCTCCAACTCAACATATGGTCAGACAATAATCACATATCCATAATTGTCCTCGCAAGGATACAATATGAATCTGGTACCAAGCTGACAGAAATCAGTCTCTGCTGAAATTCCCGCTTGTAATACCACAAAAATATTCACAATACACACATCTGGGACTGACATAACGCCTTTCACACGGGTCTGCTGAATTAGAGCTCGCAAACATTTAACACAATATTTAAAACTTACGATAGAGCTGAATACTCTTCGTCACAAATTACATTGCTCCAAAAGGCAATAATCACACTGAATCTGATCAATAATAAATCTCAACAAAACTTAATTACCCTCCAATCTACTATATAATTATATTAATTCAGTCCTACTTCTGAAACACGACATATCTCCGAGAGACGTTTTTAACCGCACTTCGTAACCTAGGCGAACACGGCCGTTCACATAGCTACGTTAGTTAACACAACACAAAGAAAAGAACCTTCCATCACTTACAATTTTGCGAGCTGCTTCCATACAAAAGTGTGTCAGATCAAAACTAAATATACTACATTAATCACACAAGCAAAGTATTTACAAAAAATATGTCCCATAAACCATAAGTTAATTTAACAAATAATAAAATATTATTTTGTACTCATCTCTTTTTGTAGTCACCCGTCAAAGAACATCAGACGCCATTCCCCAACTGGATGATTCTTTATCTCATATCAGCCATCTGCACGGAGTGTTGAGAATTTCAAACTTCCTCTGCATTCATCGATGTCATCCTTGCGCTGATACAAAAATTAGGTTATTATACACTTTATGTCTGACTACTAAATTCGCTTGTTCAGGTACTAAATTCCCTGTCACTGTTCGTTGGCGAATTATCGACGATACTGCCCCTATAATTATAGTACTCTGACTATCTATCACTGAATTTAACACTTTACAATGAATATCTTGTGTCCTCGACACACAAATATACAAGTCTATCTCTTGTGTCCTCGACACACAGAATAAAGGTCTACGTCCGTAGACGCACAGAATAATAATAATGTCTTGGCTCTTCGACACACTTATAAATGAACTGGCCCTTGGGTCTAGATGGAGGGGGATTTTATGTAAAAATTTCTCGAAATAATTGTGGTACAGGAATGAAATAAATATCACTGAACTCGTAATATTGCACAGGTCAAGAATATGCCCATTAATCCTAGAATCGATCGTAGAGATTTTGTCTAGGCGATTTCCCGCGTGAATGCTAGCCGCCGCGTACCCCAGCCGGAGTTGGCGCGCAAGTAGGCATTCTCTTCTCATTGGTTCTCCATTTTCTGATAATTTGGCGGTTTCGAGTAGATCTTGGCGTCTTGGGAGTGTCTATTTTCTTCATCAGCCATTCACGTTACTGCATCATATTTCTTCTAGGCGCGAATAACACAATGAACATACCAGAACCATGTCTCACCGCGCGTCGCTTCTAAAATTGAGGTAGCCACACCTGTCCTTGTGATACATCGCTATGCTATTTCTTTTCATAGCTCAAGTATTTAGCCTTTTGTTAAACTGTCGCAGGTATGTCCCTACTGTCTCCAACAAATGCTTGAAATTTCCTCATCACTGTCTGGCTACTTTCATGATGCTGGTTGAAATATTTATTAATTGAAGAAATAAAAAGTAGAATCATTTAACCAACATAGGGTAAAGGGTTCAATACGAAATGTTTTTCAGTCGGTCTACCCAATTGTGATGGGTTATTCCCTAATCCTGAAAAGAATTACATGATATTTAAAAGAAATACATAAAATTACATAATCTCATGTATGTTTTTCAGGATTCAGCCATACGCTAAATAAATGAAAAAATGAAAATCCACAGCCCGCTTCCAGTCCACTGACTGGGTCAGGGAATGGAATGAATGAAGCCCCCATCTAGCGGCGAGGATATGAACTGTGCCGTCTGCCGAAGCCTGTCGCACTCCCGTGGGGAATGAGCAAATGAATGACAGATGAAATGAAATGATAGTGGAGAGTGTTGCTGGAATGAAATTGTGACAGGGAAAACCAGAGTACCCGGAGAGAAACCTGCCTGCCTCCACTTTGTCCAGCACAAATCTCACATGGAGTGACCGGGATTTGAACCACGGACCCAGCGGTGAGAGGCCGGCGTGCTACCGCCTAAGCCACGGAGGCTCCACGCTAAATAAATAAATAAATAAATAAATAAATAAATAATCCTTTTCTTCTTCTAGCCCATACGTTAAATCAGTAGTTACCTTCTGTTGCAATTATTAATTTCATTATGACCATTAGGGGCCGATAACTACATGTTAGGCTCCAACAACAACCAGTCACGAACAATCTGAGTTCAGCGAGAGGCCGACGTGCTGCCGCCTAAGCCACGGAGGCTCCACGCAAAATAAATAAATTATCCTTTTCTTCTTCTAGTCAATACGTTAAATCAGTAGTTATCTTCTGTTGCAATTATTCATTTCATTATGACCATTATGGGCCGATAACTAACAAGTTAGGCTCCAACAACAACCAGTCACGAACAATCTGAGTTCATACGGTCATGAGCTACAGGCCTCCTACA
The DNA here is from genome assembly GCA_946902985.2 of Meconema thalassinum. NCBI lineage: Eukaryota > Metazoa > Arthropoda > Insecta > Orthoptera > Tettigoniidae > Meconema > Meconema thalassinum. The sequence continues at coordinate 926,876,960 of OX336388.2, forward strand.
CCACCCGAACAGACGCTTATGCCGTGCCTTCGCCCAGTTCTTGACGACGTCCGCAATCAACATTTGAGTGTATATTTTTGTGCGTGCGTGTGTCGTGTGTGTTTTTTACGTTGTCAGCCACAGGTGCTTCTGAACAATGACTCCCAATTAAACCAATCAAAATTACTTTCGTCGCCTCCGTAGCGTAGCGGTCAGCATGGTTAGCTGCCGCCCCGGAGGTCCTGGGTTCGATTCCCGGCTCTGCCACGAAATTTGAAAAGTGGTACGAGGACTGGAACGGGTCTACTCAGCCTCGGGTGGCCCAAATGAGTAGAGGGGGTTCGATTCCCCCTCAGCCTTCCTCGAAGTGGTTTTCCGTGGTTTCCCACTTCGTCTTCGGGCAAATGCCGGGATGGTACCTTCTTCAAGGCCACGGCCGCCTCCTTCCCTCTTCCTTGCCTATCCATCCTAACCATCCCTTACCTTCCCTCATGAGGTCCCTGTTCGCTTTGCAGGTGAGGCCGCCTGGGCGAGGTGCCAATCCCACCTCACCAGTTGTATCCATCCGATTCGATGTCCCAGCTCTAGGGCACTGTCCGTAGAGGCGGTGGTGGTGAGTTCCCTCGCTGAGTCCGTGGGTTCCACCAACCTGGAGAGTAAACGACTAAAAAAAAAAAAAAACTTTCCATCGTTTCATCTCTTTATGAATTTATGTATCTGTATAACTCGAAATTTTATAAGTCGAACTTAATTTGACATCCTCTAACGATTCGAGATTTCAAGGGTCGATAGTAGGCCTATATGCCCAATTACGATTTAAATATTATATTACAAATGATTATGCCTTCATGCTGTTCTTGAATACGATAAACTAATTTAAACAAAACGTTCTTTGCAGCTTTTCTCTGCCTCTTGCAGGCCCTAGATCTTGCACCTAACAGTATTTGTACTAGGCTGGCGTCATGGCCCATGTGGTCAACACCATTCATGCCAATCATAGAAGTATTCTAGTTTTCTTTGTTGAGTGGTTAGGTTGAGGTGGGATTATCAGTCACACAAAGAATAACATTCCATTCCTTGCACTTCGCTTGGCAGCAAGAACTTACAGTAGTTAGCAGGGGCGACGCGAGATATAAGCGAACTACGCGGCCACGGGTGGCACCGTGAGAAGGGGGGCGCCGTGGCGCGCCGAAATATCAAGTTAGGGGCGCCCTGAGCTACTTGGTAATGTTGTAAACATTACGAATTCAATTTTTTACAACATTAACAAACAGTTATGTTTACATTATAAACAATGTAACCAGATAACATAACTATTCTGTTTATGTTTCAACTTTTCAGTTTTACTTTACTATTTCACAAACAAACAAAACGAAATAATATTTGAAAAATTCAGCATGACCATTTTAAAGAGTCACCGCTTTACGGGTGATGCTACTTATGAAACAAACTTAGAACTATTACGGAGTGCCTGCAGCCGTTCGGTCGAAGTATGACCGCTCGCCATTCACGAAAAGGGGAACACCCCTCCCATTAATTACTTCGACTCGTCCGCGTGACTCATACGTCTCTTGTCTTTATCCGCTCAGTGGCTCAGTACTGCCAGCTAGCTGACAGCCTTCATTCATCGTTGTAGCAGGGCGTACGCCCTGGTTGTAGTTTGTAGTGTGTTGACGTAAGCTGCACTGTGTTATTGTCCCTTCTTACATCAGGAGATGATTTTTTAGACACACGAAATGTCCAGTAATAAAAAGCCATCAAGTGCATTTCACCCTAAAAGAAAGTTGCAGCATTCTAAAGAACATGAGAATCAATCTAAAGCGCTGAAAAGGTTTTTTGCGCCTTTGGCTTCATCATCATGTGCAAAATTGATCGACGAAACAACTAAGTTAACTGAATCCGTTCAAAACGATGAGGATGACGACAAGTTACCAATATCAGAGCTGCCTGGACCATCAATGAGTGAAGAAACCCTCTAAATGTAAGTGTAACTGTAAATAATTTAGTTTATATTTTTTGCTAATGGCTCTAAATGCCTAAATTAATTTAATCTACCCTTATAATGTAAATTATAATAATATTATTGATTTAATAGCATTACTTTACTGAATACTGTCGTAATTTATTTAAAGTATTATAGCACTAATCTTTAAGTAGTATTAATTTATACTTAAGTTGTATATTTAGAAAATAAATTTAGGAATTAAGGGTAGCTTTAGAAGATATATTGGTGCTTAAGTATACTTGGCCAACAGCTATTTTTATTGCAGGATGAGGATCTGACACTGACTACAGGAACACCATTGGCACTACCAATTGGCCATGACATAACCGGGACCGAAGGTGTTGACGAGGATTCATCAGACAACAAGCCTTTGAAACTGAAACTGTTAAGTTTATGTTGCTACAATGCAATGGGTTATTTATTAGGTATTTCTTTAAGAATTACAATTTACAATGGTGTAAATTGAATCTTAGTTAACGTTGTACAGGTTTTGTTAAAATATAACTAAGTTAGTTTAGACTCAGGTTGAGGGAGAAAACAGGGCAGAGAAGGAAAAGGGGCACCTTATATTTTTTTGTATTAAGAGGAGACTGTACCTTTTCCGATTCAATTTTTTTAATGAAGATTTCTTCAAAATTTAAGTACATATCAAATAAAACCACTGAACCTACTATTCCAAAATTGTATATACTTATTAACTTACAGCATTCATATCTTCCTGATAAACGAAAATTGTTATAAAAGTTTATTCATACTACTTACTTTTAACAGTTTGAAAATGTTCAATTTTTTTTCTTACCATGTTTTAGAAATAAAAATATTTTTTGAAAATAGAAATATTTATTAATATTAATAAAATTTCCGTTTAATGTACTCATCAAGTACCCATAATTATAAATGCATGTTTAAGGTCTCTATGTATTACGGCTTTTAAACAATGTATAGCTAAAGATAAAAGTTTTAAGGTCGGTGGATTATTTGCAGAAACTGAGCGCAGAAACGTCATCAGTTTTTTCAAATGACTGTGGAGAATGGCCACCTAAAATAAACGTTGATGTACGAAAAATTCTTGTTGATCGAGGACCACAGCAGGTCACAGACAAAGAATTTCCTGTGTACCTTAAAGGTAGGCCATTTTCCTCAAAGCATTACACAAGGAAGCTTTGAAACGGAGAGCAAGTCCGCAGGATTTGGTTAATATATTCCATATTGAAAAACGCAGTTATTGTTTTGCTTGCAAACTTTTTGGAAATGATAATTATCTTCTTGCTGGTGACCAAGGGTATTCTGACTGGCAAAACTTGAGCAAAACTTTGACCAGTCATGAGAAATCCCCTATTCATATTCAAAACTGCAAATGTTGGCGCGAACTCTCTTTACGTTTACGTTAAAAACAAGTAGTTCCGTGAAGAACTATACAGCCTATTTTCATATATCCTACTTATGTTAACTGCCACTATCAACATACACAATTTCAGTTTGAGTTCTGTAATAGACTCGTAGATATTGAGAACCGACTAAATATTTCGGATGGTCGCCATGTTGGATTTTACATATAAAGGTCCTAGAGTTATGTACCGTTACATGCAGATTATTGTGTACGTGTAGTATTCAAACTTCAATCGCATAATTAGGACACAAGAAGTAACAAGGAGATTTTAAAATTTCGCACAGCTGCCATCTTGAGGTTATGGAAACAATTGAAATAAATTAGATGCCAGTGGATTACCATTCGTATGAGGATTTACTGTACCTAGTTTCACTGCACTCGGATGGTTAAATTGCGAGAAACGTCCATGTGAATATTTATACTTCGCGTCGCCGACATGTTGGATTTGTGATCACTAGGTCATTTCAAGTCCTATAGGTGAACTTAAGTTCATAGCCCCTATGAAAATTATAAAATTCAGTTTGATTGCTATAATAGATTCGTAGATATTCAGAGCCGTCTAAATATTTCGGATGGTCGCCATGTTGGATTGTTAAATGTATAGGCCATAGAGTCATGCACCATTAAAGGAAAATTATTACGTAGGTTCATTATTCAAACTTTCACTTCGATCGCATGACTACATCACAAGAAATAAAAACTTAATTTTAAAATTCGCACAGCCGCCATCTTGAGGTTATGTAAACAATTGAACTAAATTAGATACCAGTGCATTATAATGTGTATAAATATTTTCTGTACCAGATTTCAGTGCGTTTGGAACATTAAATCGCGAGAAAGGACTATTTAAAATTTTCAAATTCGCTTGGCCGCCATGTTCGTTTTGTAGTTAACCGGTTTTTGAAAGACTTATAGATGGACTTCCAGTGGTGCCCTTTATCTCCGTACAAAATTTCAGGGAGATTCCAGTAATATTTTCAGAGATATAGAATGCCGGTGAAATATTTCGCACATCCGCCATCTTGTGGTTATGTAAACAATTGAACGAAATTAGATGTCGGTGCATTACAATGTATATGAACATATACTCTACCAAGTTTCATTGCGTTTGGTTGGTTAAATCGCGAGAAACGTCTATTTAAAAGTCGCAACTTCGCTTGGCCGCCATGTTGGTTTTCTAGTTACCAGGTTTTCAAAGGTCACATAAGTGAACTTATAGTAGTTCCCTTTATCACCATACAAAATGTCAGGGTAATGTCGCTAATAGTTTCGGAGATATTGAATGCTGGTGAAATATTTCGCACAGCCGCCATGTTGGATTGGTGAGTCGTAACAAAATTTGAAGGGCACGGTCGGGGTCGCCCGGAATAGTGCTATGAACTTACCGAGTTTCATTGAAATTGCTCTAGCCGTTTAGATTTTATTAGGGGGGACACACACACGAATCACACACACACACACACGCACACACACACGGACAAAAGGTGATCTCATAAGCCTATTTTTTCAAAATTGAAAATAGGCTAAAAACGATTGACGAGGAAAATTAAAGACTTATTCTTGCTGAAACTGAACATTGGAATCAAGTTCTTAAACGCCTACTATGTATTGTACAATTTTTGGGAACTCAAGGATTGGCCTTTAGAGGGAAAAAAGACACCCTATTTGGACGTAATAATGGAAATTTCTTAAAGCTGGTAAAACACATAGCTAAATTTGATGGTTTTATGGCTGAACATTTGAGAAGAATAAGTTCAAAAGAAACACACGTACACTACTTGAACAAGAGTATCCAAAATGAGTTTGTTAGTTTCTTGTCGGCCAAGATTCAAGCTAACATTTTACTACAGATACAGCAAGCAACGTACTATTCTATTATATTAGACTGTACTCCATACATTAGCCACACCGAGCAAATGACTCTTACTGTAAGATTTGTACAAGTTTTAGCAAATGAGGATATTTCAATTAAGGAACATTTTTTGGACTTTGTTCCCATTACAGATTCTTCAGGTGAAGGCCTCACAGAGGTATTGCTCAAACAGTTAGAAGCACGAGGCATTCCTTTAAAAGCCATGACAGATCAGGGGTACGACAATGGTTCCACAATGAAGGGAAAACATGTTGGAGTTCAGAAGAGAATCCTTGATTTAAATCCTAGAGCTTTTTATGCACCGTGTGGGAACTACTCCTTGAACTTGGTCATTAATGATGCAGCTCTGTCGTGCAACATTGCTGTGGACTGTTTCAGCACTATACAAAAAATATTACTTTTTTTTTTCAGTTCTACTCAAAGATGGAATATTTTGCTGAAACATGTTTCAAGTCTGACAGTAAAACCACTCTGCAATACTAGCTGGGAAAGTAGAATTGAGGCATTGTTCCCTTTGAGGTACCACATTGAAGAAGTGCATGATGCTTTATATGAAGCTTCTCAAGATCAGAAACTTGATGCATTTGGTAGGTACACTGCCGTAGGACTTTGAAAACACTGCAAAACTTCAAGTTAGTGACATGGAATGAGATCCTGCATTAAACCAATATGGTTAGTAAACTGTTGCAAAAAGTCACAAATGACCTACAAAGTTCAATGGATCTTATTAAAAGTGTAAAATCATTTCTGGAAAAGATGAGATCAGATCAAGGACTAAACAGCGTCATTACAGATGCAAAAGAACTTGCAGAAAATCTAGGTTGATGCTAACTTTGAAAAAGAAACCCTACTTCGGCCAAGAAAAGTAAAAAAACAATTCTCCTATGAGAGTGAAGATGAAGCTGTACGTTCTGGAAAAAATGCATTTAAAGTTAACTTCTTCTTTGTCGTACTTGACACAGCAATAGCCTCATTAAGGGAGAGATTTGAGCTAATGGAACACCATAGTGAAAGTTTCAAATTTCTTTATGGCATTGCCAACTTCGAGAAGAATTTGAACGAACAAGAGTTGAAGAAAGCCTGTAAGCACCTTCAAACCGTTTTGTGTGATAGAGGAGACAGTGATGTGAACGTAGTTGATCTGTTCGAAGAACTGCAAATTTTTTCACCAATGCTACCCCCTGGAAGTCACCCAGCTGGAGCCTTGTCTTTTATAACCAAAAGTGGTTATGTGGACATTTTTTCAAATGTTTTTGTTGCATTGAGGATTCTGCTAACGCTTCCGGTATCAGTGACCAGCGGAGAAAGACGTTTTTCGAAGTTAAAACGTATAAAAACATACTTGCGATCAACTTTAAGCCAAGAGTACGTGAGTGAACTAGCTACTTTGGCCATTGAAGATGATTTGTTAAATGAAATGGAAGCAGATTTGCTGCTGAACGAGTTTTCTAAAGTGAAAGCCAGGAAAATCTCGTTTTAATTTTAAAGATTTCAACAGTGTGCAAAAAATCAACAATAATTGTCATTCTATGTAATAATAATGACCTGTGAATAAATGTTTGGTTTGAAGTTATTTTTTGTGTATCCCTTTGCATTTTACCTTTTGGCCATATAACAAGTTTAGTAAAAATAGTAAAGGTACTCTGATAAGTATAGGGCGGGATGGGGGGAGGGGGAGGGGGACGCCAAAATGTTATTTGCTTACACTTCAAAAAGTCCTAGGGCCGGCTCTGGTAGTTAGTTATTGAGGTTTCAAGGGGCGGAACTACGAGGTCATCTGCCCCTGGCAGCAAGAAGATAGAAGTTATCAAATGGACAATATTTCTGTCCATTTCTTGAATCTTTATACCTTTCTTCACAGTTTACTGTGCAAACTACAGTACCACAGACATTACAGGAATACAGGTTATCAGACAAGTTCAACACATACCCTTCTACACGGGGCTCAACACCACGATATTCCAAGGCCCTTAAATGAATTAACAACAACAAAAGTTCCTATTACATATTTTATTTACTCGCTAAATACTACAATAACTACTACAGTAGTTCTACTACCACTAATAATAATAATGAGTGTAATAATAAAATAATAATAATAATAATAATAATTGCCGGCTCCATGGTGTTGGGGTAGGGCACCTGCCTCCCATCCGGAGGCCCTGGGTTCGATTCCCGACACCGCCAAGGATTTTAAAAACTGGCGCGATGGCTGGAATGGGGTGCACTCAACCTTGTGAGGACTATTGAGTAGCTGTCTGACAGTGAGGCAGCGCCCCGGACTCGATAACCAAGATTAACGGCCGAGGGGAGCCGATGCACTGACCACGCGTCACCCCAATATCTGCAGGCGAAATGGCTGGGCATTGTCGTTTGGTAGACCTAGTCCCTTCATGGGCTGTAGTGCTAGGGGTTGTTGTTGTTGTTGTTGTTTGTAATAATAATAATAATAATAATAATAATTACAATAAAAATAACTATTCGTGGACCGTGGTTTGAAATCAACGGATTTAATGGGTACTTCCCAAAGTCAATCGAAATGCTAAAGATCACTGACACCTTCAGGAAAAGGAGATTGAAGTTCTACGGCCACATTCTCAGAATGAACAAAGACAGGCTCACCAAAAGTATTTTCAACCTTGCTCCCTCAATGAAAGTCAAGAGCAACTGGTTTAGCGAAATAGAAACAAGTAGTTCCGTGAAGAACTATACAGCCTATTTTCATATATCCTACTTATGTTAACTGCCACTATCAACATACACAATTTCAGTTTGAGTTCTGTAATAGACTCGTAGATATTGAGAACCGACTAAATATTTCGGATGGTCGCCATGTTGGATTTTACATATAAAGGTCCTAGAGTTATGTACCGTTACATGCAGATTATTGTGTACGTGTAGTATTCAAACTTCAATCGCATAATTAGGACACAAGAAGTAACAAGGAGATTTTAAAATTTCGCACAGCTGCCATCTTGAGGTTATGGAAACAATTGAAATAAATTAGATGCCAGTGGATTACCATTCGTATGAGGATTTACTGTACCTAGTTTCACTGCACTCGGATGGTTAAATTGCGAGAAACGTCCATGTGAATATTTATACTTCGCGTCGCCGCCATGTTGGATTTGTGATCACTAGGTCATTTCAAGTCCTATAGGTGAACTTAAGTTCATAGCCCCTATGAAAATTATAAAATTCAGTTTGATTGCTATAATAGATTCGTAGATATTCAGAGCCGTCTAAATATTTCGGATGGTCGCCATGTTGGATTGTTAAATGTATAGGCCATAGAGTCATGCACCATTAAAGGAAAATTATTACGTAGGTTCATTATTCAAACTTTCACTTCGATCGCATGACTACATCACAAGAAATAAAAACTTAATTTTAAAATTCGCACAGCCGCCATCTTGAGGTTATGTAAACAATTGAACTAAATTAGATACCAGTGCATTATAATGTGTATAAATATTTTCTGTACCAGATTTCAGTGCGTTTGGAACATTAAATCGCGAGAAAGGACTATTTAAAATTTTCAAATTCGCTTGGCCGCCATGTTTGTTTTGTAGTTAACCGGTTTTTGAAAGACTTATAGATGGACTTCCAGTGGTGCCCTTTATCTCCGTACAAAATTTCAGGGAGATTCCAGTAATATTTTCAGAGATATAGAATGCCGGTGAAATATTTCGCACATCCGCCATCTTGTGGTTATGTAAACAATTGAACGAAATTAGATGTCGGTGCATTACAATGTATATGAACATATACTCTACCAAGTTTCATTGCGTTTGGTTGGTTAAATCGCGAGAAACGTCTTTTTAAAAGTCGCAACTTCGCTTGGCCGCCATGTTCGTTTTGTTGTTACCAGATTTTCAAAGGTCACATAAATGAACTTATAGTAGTTCCCTTTATCACCGTAATAAATTCCAGGGTGATATCGGGAATAGTTTCGGAGATATTGAATGCTGGTGAAATATTTCGCACAGCCGCCATGTTAGATTGGTGAGACGTAACAAAATTTGAAGGGCACGGTCGGGGTTGCCCGGAATAGTGCTATGAACTTACTGAGTTGCATTGAAATCGCTCCAGCCGTTTAGAATTTATTAGGGGACACACACACACACACCTCACACACACACACGCACACGCACGGACAAAAGGTGATCTCATAAGCCTATTTTTTTAAAATTGAAAATAGGCTAAAAATACCTTCAAGAAATTGGTATTATAGAGGAAATTATACACGATCAACTCCAGTTCAGAACATTAATCAATAACCATAATTTATCTGAGAATATTATTACTAGGACCAAGAAATCATAAACTGAAGAATGCAGGAAGATTTCCAGTGCCCAGCTGAACAGATTTTGGGAGAAATAAAACATAATTTGCTAAATTAGTTCTATCGCGTTCTATAGAAGTGAAAGAATAATAATAACAATAATAATAATAAAATTCAGAAAGAAAATTAAGAATGCAACATTTAAAGTAAATGAAAACAAGAAGACGGGAACATTATGTACAGAACAACGGAAACAGGAACACATTCAAAGGACGAAGAAATTTTGGGAAGAGAAGAGGAAGAAGCGAGAGAAGTGAAAATTGTGTCATCATGAAATATTTAAGTTCAGACGCTGTCCATAAGGCCAAAAATGATATAATAATAATAAATATTCATGATTCAGTGTTTTAGTTCTGAAATACCTTAACTTTAATGGCTTCGGTGACGTAGTCGGTAGCATGCTGAATTGTTATGCCCAAGATTGCGGGTTTAAATCCGACCGAAGTCGTCGGATTTATAAGATCACTAGCAGAAGTACCCATTCTTCGAACGGCCGTCGGTATTAATAACCAGACGTAATCAATTGAGCTACTGTTGCAATGGTTAGGGGCTTGGAACCTGTTTGTCGACAAAGATAAATGATTAGTTGAAATATGCTCTGAAACTAATTTACCTAACATGTACTTCCTGATGTGAAAATAAAATTGAAAACCCCGTAGACGAAATGCAATACACGTCACATAAAAACTAACCCTCACTGTTGTCTCAAGTGCGCATCCAGAGGAAGACCCCTTTAATAAATTATAAAGGCTTGTGGTGCATGAAAATTCAGATTTTTTTTTCCTCCAATGGCCCAAATTCCTAAAAGCAAAAACATAAAATAAAAAATAAACTATTTCAATTCAGGAATTTTTGAAAATAATGTTGCTGTTTGAAGATATAATAGACCTTCTGTACGACACATCGCACGTTTAAGTCTTGTGAAAAAATCAAGGGTACCTCTTGACCCCCTTAGGCGCATTGATGAATTTTACAGTTTTTGTTGGTTCCGTGATAACCTTATAGCCATTTGCAAACCTTCACAGAAATTTAATAAATGGGGTGGTATTACTTCTTCCAGAAATAGATGGAAAGTTGGATGTACATTTTTGAGACACTGTTGTCATGGTTACTGGCTTGCATTCCTACATCAGTTTATGAAATGAAATTAGTTTTCTGGGAATAGCTCAGAAACTCTTGGTTTTAGAGCATTAAAATGTAGTTTTCGGGGGCCTTTAAGGCTGTTTAGGGGCCCCGAGGTTTTTTCTGACATCAAGGGGCTGAAAATGAGCTTTGTCTCGTCGTTGTAGGCCGTAGTATCATCGTCATCATTCTCTTGCACAGTTTGCAGCCACTGGCCGGGTCTGTTTGGAACACAGGCCACTCCAACGTCTTCTGTCGTCCCACCATCTCTCAGCCTCCACCCCTGTCCAGTCTTCTCCTCTCTTCTTCACGCTTTCATCCATCCCTTTCAGTCACCTGTCTCTCGGTCTTCCTCTCGGTCTTCCTCTCGGTCTCTTTCCTTCCCACTTCGTCTCGTGTATCCTCCTGGGTATCCTCTTCTCCTCCATTCGTTTTACATGTCCATACCATCTAAGTCTAGATTTCTCTATACCATCCCGTAATGGTTCCTCCTTTATTAATTCTCTGGTCCTCTCATTTCTTATTCTGTCCATCTTTGTAGCTCCAATACTGCTTCTCAAGAACCTCATCTCACTGGCCTGTATTTTGCTCTTCTCCCTTCCTTTCATAGCCCAGGTCTCCGAGGCATACGTCAGGATAGGGGCATAGTACGTCCGATATATGATCTTTTTTCTGTTCTGAGGGACATCCTTGCTCCATAACATGCTTCTTATACTCCTCCGGAATGCTTCTGCCTGTCTCCTCCGCTCATTTTTTCTCTATCGTTTCTTCCATTATCTTTTATCAGGCTTCCCAGATACTTGAAACTCTCCACTTTCTTCAGCTGTTCCCCACCAATTGTTATTCCCGTTGTGGTTCTTTCCTTCTTCCTTGTGATCACCATCTCACTCTTATTTATGCTAAATTTCATCCCATATTCTTGTATTATTCCTTCCCACACGTCCAACTGTTCCTGTACCTCCTCCTCCTTGTTTCCCCAAATCATCAAATCATCCGCTAACACCATTGCTTTCATCTTTCCTTCCCCAATTACTTGTGCCACTCGGGTCATTATGTAATCCATCACCACAATGAAAAGTAACGGTTCCAGTGCACTTCCTTGTTTCAGGCCGTTTCTCTGTTCCACCCAGTCCGATCTCTCTCCTCCCACTTTCACACAGCTCACGCTTCCCTTGTACATCTCTTTATCCTCCTTATAGTCCATTTTTTCTACTCCTCTATCCTCCAGGGACTTCCATACTTTGTTTCTGCATACATTGTCATATGCTTTCTCAATGTCCAGGAAGGCCATCAGTATATCTGTTCCATACTCATAGTGCTGTCCTTGTAACTGCCTTACAGCAAAAATCAAATCCACTGTGGACCTTCCTGCTCTGAAGCCATGTTGTTCTTCCCTCATCCCTCCTGCTATCCTTGTCCTAATTCTCCTTTCCAAAACTTTCTCAAACATCTTTGCACAATGACTCATCAGTTTTATTCCCCGATAGTTTCTGCATTCTGTTCTACTACCTTTCTTGAAGATCGGGACAATTATTCCCTTTTTACAGTCCTCTGGGGTCTTCCTTTCCGTAGTGTAATAATAATAATAATAATTATAATTATAATAATATAACAATATAGGGATAGGTATATAATAGACCTTCCGTAGCACACCAGCACGTGTAAATCACGTGAAAAAATCTGGAGTACCCCTTGACCCCCTTAAGCGCATTATATGAATTGATGAATTTTACAGCTTAATTTGGTTCCGTTATAACCTTCTAGCCGTTTGCAAACTATCTCAGTAATGTAATAAATGGAATTGTATTGCGTCTTAAAGCAATACATGGACCTGAGAGTTTCTGTTGCCATGGTTACCGGCTTGCTTTCTTTCATCTATATTATTAACAAGTAGTTCCGTGAAAAACTATACAGCCTATTTTCATATATCCTACTTATGTTAATTGCCTCTAGCAACATACACAATTTCAGTTTGATTGCTGTAATAGATTCGTAGATATTGAGAACCGACTAAAAATTTCGGATGGTCGCCATGTTGGATTTTATATATGTAGGTCCTAGAGTTATGTACTGTTACATGCAGATTATTGTGTACGTGTAGTATTCAAACTACAATCGCATAATTAGGACACAAGAAGTAACAAGGAGATTTTAAAATTTCGCACAGCTGCCATCTTGAGGTTATGGAAACAATTGAAATAAATTAGATGCCAGTGGATTACCATTCGTATAAGGATTTTCTGTTCCAAGTTTCACTACACTCGGATGGTTAAATTGCGAGAAACGTCCATGTGAATTTTTATATTTCGCGTCGCCTCCATGTTGGATTTGTGAACACCAAGTTATTTAAAGTCCTATAGGTGAACTTAAGTTCATTGCCCCTATGAACATTAAGAAATTCAGTTTGATTGCTATAATAGATTCGTAGATATTCAGAGCCGACTAAATATTTTGGATGGTCGCCATGTTGAATTGTTAAATGTATAGGCCATACAGTCGTGTACCATTAAAGGAAAATTATTGCGTAGGTTCAATATTCAAACTTTCAATTCGATCGCATGACTACATCACAAGAAATAAAAACTTAATTTTAAAATTCGCACTGCCGCCATCTTGAGGTTATGTAAACAATTGAACTGAATTAGATACCAGTGCATTACAATGTGTATAAATATTTCCTGTACCAGATTTCAGTGCGTTTGGAACATTAAATCGCGAGAAAGGTCTATTTAAAATTTTCAAATTCGCTTGGCTGCCATGTTCGTTTTGTAGTTAACCGGTTTCTGAAAGTCTTATAGATGGACTTCCGTAGTTCCCTTTATCTCCGTAAAAGATTTCAGGGAGATACCGCTAATAGTATCACAGATATGGAATGCCGGTGAAATATTTCGCACATCCGCCATCTTGTGGTTATGTAAACAATTGAACGAAGTTAGATGTCGGTGCATTACAATGTATATAAACATATACTGTACCAAGTTTCATTGCGTTTGGTTGGTTAAATCGCGAGAAACGTCTATTTAAAAGTCGCAACTTCGCTTGGCCGCCATGTTCGTTTTGTTGTTACCAGATTTTCAAAGGTCACATAAATGAACTTATAGTTGTTCCCTTTATCACCATACAAAATGTCAGGGTAATATCGGTAATAGTTTCGGAGATATTGAATGCTGGTGAAATATTTCGCACAGCTGCCATGTTGGATTGGTGAGTCGTAACAAAATTAGAAGGGCACGGTCGGGGTCGCAGGGAATAGTGCTATGAACTTACCGAGTTTCATTGAAATCGCTCTAGCCGTTTAGATTTTATTAGGGGGGGACACACACACGAATCACACACACACACACGGACAAAAGGTGATCTCATAAGCCTATTTTTTCAAATTTGAAAATAGGCTAAAAATATTGATGAAAACTTATCCGAGTCCGTCCGGCCATACTATTCGGCCGATTTACTTCATCCTTTTTTTAAAATGAAAGGTATTCAGGCACAGATTTGTCATCAAGTATTACAAATCACTTAAATTACGCCTTTCTCAAATTATTTGATTTTTTCAACTTTTTCCAACTTTTTACAAATTTGAAGTAATCATATCTTCGGTTCAGATTGAGTTACGAAGATCGTTTTAGTCTAAGAACACTTAGTGAATCAAGCGCTATAATTTGAGCTGTTAGCCATTCAAATCGGCTGATTCTGAGGAAAGTTATGAGCGGACATACGATATTACATCTCATTTTTTCAACAGTTTTTCTCATTTTAGCAATCATATCTTTGGTTCTAATTAAGTTACACTGTTCGTTTTGGTCTAAGGGCACTCAGTGGATCAAGTTCTATCTTTTTAGGTATTATATATTTACATTGGTTGATTCTGAGGAATGTTGTGAGTGCCGAAGCGAATATTAGAAATAATTATGAAAACTTAACCGAGTCCGTCCGGCCATTCTATCCGTTCGATTTCCTTCATACCACTATTAAATGAAAGTTATTCATATACGGATTTAATATCAAGTATTACAAATCACTTAACTTCTGCCTTCCTCAAATTATTTCATTTCTTGCACCTTTTTAGCCTACTTTCGATTTTTGCAAAAAATGAAAGTAGACTTATGAGATCAACACAGGGCGAAAAAAGTGTGTCTGTCTGTGTGTGTGTATGTGTGTGTGTGAGTCTGTGTGTGTGTATGTGTGTGTGTGAGTCTGTGTGTGTGTGTGTGTGAGTGTGTGTACTCTGAATGTCTGTCCCCCCCTATCAATTCGAACACGGTGAATGCGAATTGAACGAAATTTGGTACAAAGGTAGCACTAGCAAAGGACACCTCAGTGTCATGTTTTATATCGCCGCCATCTTTACTAAAACTGAATGGCGGCCACTCAAACGTTCAAAACGTAAAATCAAATAACGACTAACCAAATCATCCGATCTCTACCAAATTTGGTAACAACATACCTTCGTATAGGATGCGTCTTGTGACCAAACTACAAGGTCGTCCGCCATACCATTTCAGGATGGCGGCCGTGCGAATTATGCAAACTTTATAATCCATATCATGGGACCCACCAGTTCCGATTATCGAGCCGAGAATCGTTTTAACTGTTCTAAAGGAAGAGGCACGTACGAAATTAAAAGTTTATTTTGTAATACTATAGTGCAGACGTGATTTTAAAAAGCTCAGCTGATTCATTAATAAGACAAGATGGCAGCGGATATCTTGTGCCTGACTTATATTTCACTAATTTGAGTATTGAATGCAATATAGCGTACTGATAAAAAATAAATAAACTTTGTATGAAATGCTTTATATATAAATAATATACTCCAGTGATGAAATCGTTTAGTATAAATCATTATTTGCTAACAAGTTCTATGTAAGTCATTTTAAATAGATCGATATTCGTTGACACAATTAGCTCAGTGGTAGAGCGATAGCCTGTCGCTCAGATTCCTATGGTTTAAACCCGATCAGAGCTAGTTTTTTTGCTTGAAATGTTATATGTTTATTGTTTTGTAATGACTCAGATGTTTTAAAATTAAGCGTTATATTGTGCAAATTATGGTGTAAAATATATATTTAATTAAAACATAATTCGCCAGCAGATTTACTCGAGACATCTAGCTGCCAAAAAGGTAACTTCCAGATTTTATTGAAAAGTTTCTTCTTCTGGCCGCTAGAATGCACTCGCTCTGTTAGGATTATATTGTTCGATATTTCACCACTAGATGTCCCGACTAGTCTACGTGGGGACCCATTGATTACTATACCATTATCATTCTATGCGCATCGAATTTGAAGAATGACAAGTTGATACTACGATACATTTTAACTTTTTATTTTAAAGGGTTCGTAACAGCCTATTTTGCGTTACTTGAAAATGTTATTAAGCGTTATATTGTGCACATTATGGTGTAAAATATATATTTAATTAAAACATAATTCGCCAGCAGATTTACTCGAGACATCTAGCTGCCAAAAAGGTAACTTCCAGATTTTATTGAAAAGTTTCTTATTCTGGCCGCTAGAATGCACTCGCTCTGTTAGGATTATATTATCGAAAATATCCACATAGTTTGTATACACACGTCTCTGTAGGGTCATGGAATGATTTGTTAATTCAATTAGGGTTGTGAAAGCCATGCACAACCAGACGTGTAAAGACATGCCTCAACTCAAAGTTGGATGTTGCCCACGGCAGGTCGTAATAATAATAATAATAATGTTATTGGTTTTACATCCCTTTTAACTACTGCTGCTTTTAGAGACACCGGGGTGCCGGAATTTTGGCCCGAAGGGGATCTTTAACGTGCCAGTAAATGTACTGACACGGCTCCCTCGCATTTGTGCACCCTCAAATGCCAGCTGACTGCGCCAGGATACGAACCTGCAACCTAGGGCCCAGCAAGCGAGAACGTTACCGCTGAGCCACGCCGCCAGTCCGGTCGATTATGTCTCCAGATCCATAACATTCTTGATATACTTCTTATCTTTCTTTCTTTCTTCAATGATGGTAGCAGTTTTTATCTAGGTCGTGGCGTTTGGTAGAGGTAAATCGTTTCTAAGGTCTTCAACAAAGAATAGTTCTATTATACTCTTTGATAATAACAACGAGTTATAACTATACTCATACATTTAGGAGAAAGTAGGCTATATGTTCTTTACTGAACATCTTGTTTACTTTTTTTTTCACATTGAAACTATCTATATTATTAAAAATATTGATGAAAACTTATCCGAGTCCGTCCGGCCATACTATTCGGCCGATTTACTTCATCCATTTTTTAAATGAAAGGTATTCAGGCACAGATTTGTCATCAAGTATTACAAATCACTTAAATTACGCCTTTCTCAAATTATTTGATTTTTTCAACTTTTTCCAACTTTTTCCAAATTTGAAGTAATCATATCTTCGGTTCTGATTGGGTTACGAAGATCGTTTTAGTCTAAGAACACTCAGTGAATCAAGCGCTATAATTTGAGCTGTTAGCCATTCAAATCGGCTGATTCTGAGGAAAGTTATGAGCGGACATACGATATTACATCTCATTTTTTCAACAGTTTTTCTGATTTTAGCAATCATATCTTTGGTTCTAATTAAGTTACACTGTTCGTTTTGGTCTAAGGGCACTCAGTGGATCAAGTTCTATCTTTTTAGGTATTATATATTTACATTGGTTGATTCTGAGGAATGTTATGAGTGCCGAAGCGAATATTAGAAATAATTATGAAAACTTAACCGAGTCCGTCCGGCCATTCTATCCGTTCGATTTCCTTCATACCACTATTAAATGAAAGTTATTCATGTACGGATTTAATATCAAGTATTACAAATCACTTAACTTCTGCCTTCCTCAAATTATTTCATTTCTTGCACCTTTTTAGCCTACTTTCGATTTTTGCAAAAAATGAAAGTAGACTTATGAGATCAACACAGGGCGAAAAAAGTGTGTCTGTCTGTGTGTGTGTATGTGTGTGTGTGAGTCTGTGTGTGTGTGTGTGTGTATGTGTGTGTGTGAGTCTGTGTGTGTGTGTGTGTGTGTGTGTGTATGTGTGTGTGAGTGTGTGTACTCTGAATGTCTGTCCCCCCCCCTATCAAATCGAACACGGTGAATGCAAATTGAACGAAATTTGGTACAAAGGTAGCACTAGCAAAGGACACCTCAGTGTCATGTTTTATATCGCCGCCATCTTTACTAAAACTGAATGGCGGCCACTCAAACGTTCAAAACGTAAAATCAAATAACGACTAACCAAATCATCCAATCTCTACCAAATTTGGTAACAACATACCTTCGTATAGGATGCGTCTTGTGACCAAATTACAAGGTCATCCGCCATACCATTTCAGGATGGCGGCCGTGCGAATTATGCAAACTTTATAATCCATATCATGGGACCCACCAGTTCCGATTATCGAGCCGAGAATCGTTTTAACTGTTCTAAAGGAAGAGGCACGTTCGAAATTAAAAGTTTATTTTGTAATACTATAGTGCAGACGTGATTTTAAAAAGCTGAACTGATTCATTAATAAGACAAGATGGCAGCGGATATCTTGTTCCGGACTTATATTTCACTAATTTGAGTATTGCATGCAATATAGCGTACTGATAAAAAATAAATAAACTTTGTATGAAATGCTTTATATATAAATAATATACTCCAGTGATGAAATCGTTTAGTATAAATCATTATTTGCTAACAAGTTCTATGTAAGTCATTTTAAATAGAACGATATTCGTTGACACAATTAGCTCAGTGGTAGAGCGTTAGCCAATCGCTCAAATGCCTATGGTTCAAGCCCGATCAGAGCTAGGCTTTTTGCTTGAAATGTTATATGTTTATTGTTTTGTAATGACTCAGATGTTTTAAAATTAAGCGTTATATTGTGCACATTATGGTGTAAAATATATATTTAATTAAAACATAATTCGCCAGCAGATTTACTCGGGACATCTAGCTGCCAAAAAGGTAACTTCCAGATTTTATTGAAAAGTTTCTTCTTCTGGCCGCTAGAATGCACTCGCTCTGTTAGGATTATATTGTTCGATATTTCACCAATAGATGTCACGACTAGTCTACGTGGGGATCCATTGATTACTATACCATTATCATTCTATGCGCATCGAATTTGAAGAATGACAAGATGATACTACGATACATTTTAACTTTTTATTTTAAAGGGTTTGTAACAGCCTATTTTGCGTTACTTGAAAATGTTATTAAGCGTTATATTGTGCACATTATGGTGTAAAATATATATTTAATTAAAACATAATTCGCCAGCAGATTTACTCGAGACATCTAGCTGCCAAAAAGGTAACTTCCAGATTTTATTGAAAAGTTTCTTCTTCTGGCCGCTAGAATGCACTCGCTCTGTTAGGATTATATTATCGAAAATATCCACATAGTTTGTATACACACGTCTCTGTAGGGTCATGGAAAGATTTGTTAATTCAATTAGGGTTGTGAAAGCCATGCACAACCAGACGTGTAAAGACATGCCTCAACTCAAAGTTGGATGTTGCCCACGGCAGGTCGTAATAATAATAATGTTATTGGTTTTACATCCCTTTTAACTACTGCTGATTTTAGAGACACCGGGGTGCCGGAATTTTGGCCCGAAGGGGATCTTTAACGTGCCAGTAAATGTACTGACACGGCTCCCTCGCATTTGTGCACCCTCAAATGCCAGCTGACTGCGCCAGGATACGAACCTGCAACCTAGGGCCCAGCAAGCGAGAACGTTACCGCTGAGCCACGCCGCCAGTCCGGTCGATTATGTCTCCAGATCCATAACATTCTTGATATACTTCTTATCTTTCTTTCTTCAATGATGGTAGCAGTTTTTATCTAGGTTGTGGCGTTTGGTAGAGGTAAATCGTTTCTAAGGTCTTCAACAAAGAATAGTTCTATTATACTCTTTGATAATAACAACGAGTTATAACTATACTCATACATTTAGGAGAAAGTAGGCTATATGTTCTTTACTGAACATCTTGTTTACTTTTTTTTTCACATTGAAACTATCTATATTATTAAAAATATTGATGAAAACTTATCCGAGTCCGTCCGGCCATACTATTCGGCCGATTTACTTCATCCATTTTTTAAATGAAAGGTATTCAGGCACAGATTTGTCATCAAGTATTACAAATCACTTAAATTACGCCTTTCTCAAATTATTTGATTTTTTCAACTTTTTCCAACTTTTTCCAAATTTGAAGTAATCATATCTTCGGTTCTGATTGGGTTACGAAGATCGTTTTAGTCTAAGAACATTCAGTGAATCAAGCGCTATAATTGGAGCTGTTAGCCATTCAAATCGGCTGATTCTGAGGAAAGTTATGAGCGGACATACGATATTACATCTCATTTTTTCAACAGTTTTTCTGATTTTAGCATTCATATCTTTGGTTCTAATTAAGTTACACTGTTCGTTTTGGTCTAAGGGCACTCAGTGGATCAAGTTCTATCTTTTTAGGTATTATATATTTACATTGGTTGATTCTGAGGAATGTTATGAGTGCCGAAGCGAATATTAGAAATAATTATGAAAACTTAACCGAGTCCGTCCGGCCATTCTATCCGTTCGATTTCCTTCATACCACTATTAAATGAAAGTTATTCATGTACGGATTTAATATCAAGTATTACAAATCACTTAACTTCTGCCTTCCTCAAATTATTTCATTTCTTGCACCTTTTTAGCCTACTTTCGATTTTTGCAAAAAATGAAAGTAGACTTATGAGATCAACACAGGGCGAAAAAAGTGTGTCTGTCTGTGTGTGTGTATGTGTGTGTGTGAGTCTGTGTGTGTGTGTGTGTGTGTGTGTGTGTATGTGTGTGTGTGAGTCTGTGTGTGTGTGTGTGTGTGTGTGTGTGTGTGTGTGTGTGTGAGTGTGAGTGTGTGTACTCTGAATGTCTGTCCCCCCCCTATCAAATCGAACACGGTGAATGCAAATTGAACGAAATTTGGTACAAAGGTAGCACTAGCAAAGGACACCTCAGTGTCATGTTTTATATCGCCGCCATCTTTACTAAAACTGAATGGCGGCCACTCAAACGTTCAAAACGTAAAATCAAATAACGACTAACCAAATCATCCGATCTCTACCAAATTTGGTAACAACATACCTTCGTATAGGATGCGTCTTGTGACCAAATTACAAGGTCATCTGCCATACCATTTCAGGATAGCGGCCGTGCGAATTATGCAAACTTTATAATCCATATCATGGGACCCACCAGTTCCGATTATCGAGCCGAGAATCGTTTTAACTGTTCTAAAGGAAGAGGCACGTTCGAAATTAAAAGTTTTTTTTGTAATACTATAGTGCAGACGTGATTTTAAAAAGCTGAACTGATTCAGTAATAAGACAAGATGGCAGCGGATATCTTGTTCCGGACTTATATTTCACTAATTTGAGTATTGCATGCAATATAGCGTACTGATAAAAAATAAATAAACTTTGTATGAAATGCTTTATATATAAATAATATACTCCAGTGATGAAATCGCTTAGTATAAATCATTATTTGCTAACAAGTTCTATGTAAGTCATTTTAAATAGAACGATATTCGTTGACACAATTAGCTCAGTGGTAGAGCGTTAGCCTATCGCTCAAATGCCTATGGTTCAAGCCCGATCAGAGCTAGGCTTTTTGCTTGAAATGTTATATGTTTATTGTTTTGTAATGACTCAGATGTTTTAAAATTAAGCGTTATATTGTGCACATTATGGTGTAAAATATATATTTAATTAAAACATAATTCGCCAGCAGATTTACTCGGGACATCTAGCTGCCAAAAAGGTAACTTCCAGATTTTATTGAAAAGTTTCTTCTTCTGGCCGCTAGAATGCACTCGCTCTGTTAGGATTATATTGTTCGATATTTCACCAATAGATGTCACGACTAGTCTACGTGGGGATCCATTGATTACTATACCATTATCATTCTATGCGCATCGAATTTGAAGAATGACAAGATGATACTACGATACATTTTAACTTTTTATTTTAAAGGGTTTGTAACAGCCTATTTTGCGTTACTTGAAAATGTTATTAAGCGTTATATTGTGCACATTATGGTGTAAAATATATATTTAATTAAAACATAATTCGCCAGCAGATTTACTCGAGACATCTAGCTGCCAAAAAGGTAACTTCCAGATTTTATTGAAAAGTTTCTTCTTCTGGCCGCTAGAATGCACTCGCTCTGTTAGGATTATATTATCGAAAATATCCACATAGTTTGTATACACACGTCTCTGTAGGGTCATGGAAAGATTTGTTAATTCAATTAGGGTTGTGAAAGCCATGCACAACCAGACGTGTAAAGACATGCCTCAACTCAAAGTTGGATGTTGCCCACGGCAGGTCGTAATAATAATAATGTTATTGGTTTTACATCCCTTTTAACTACTGCTGATTTTAGAGACACCGGGGTGCCGGAATTTTGGCCCGAAGGGGATCTTTAACGTGCCAGTAAATGTACTGACACGGCTCCCTCGCATTTGTGCACCCTCAAATGCCAGCTGACTGCGCCAGGATACGAACCTGCAACCTAGGGCCCAGCAAGCGAGAACGTTACCGCTGAGCCACGCCGCCAGTCCGGTCGATTATGTCTCCAGATCCATAACATTCTTGATATACTTCTTATCTTTCTTTCTTCAATGATGGTAGCAGTTTTTATCTAGGTTGTGGCGTTTGGTAGAGGTAAATCGTTTCTAAGGTCTTCAACAAAGAATAGTTCTATTATACTCTTTGATAATAACAACGAGTTATAACTATACTCATACATTTAGGAGAAAGTAGGCTATATGTTCTTTACTGAACATCTTGTTTACTTTTTTTTTCACATTGAAACTATATATATTATTAAAATATTGATGAAAACTTATCCGAGTCCGTCCGGCCATACTATTCGGCCGATTTACTTCATCCTTTTTTTAAATGAAAGGTATTCAGGCACAGATTTGTCATCAGGTATTACAAATCACTTAAATTACGCCTTTCTCAAATTATTTGTTTTTTTCAACTTTTTCCAACTTTTTCCAAATTTGAAGTAATCATATCTTCGGTTCTGATTGAGTTACGAAGATCGTTTTAGTCTAAGAACACTCAGTGAATCAAGCGCTATAATTTGAGCTGTTAGCCATTCAAATCGGCTGATTCTGAGGAAAGTTATGAGCGGACATACGATATTACATCTCATTTTTTCAACAGTTTTTCTCATTTTAGCAATCATATCTTTGGTTCTAATTAAGTTACACTGTTCGTTTTGGTCTAAGGGCACTCAGTGGATCAAGTTCTATCTTTTTAGGTATTATATATTTACATTGGTTGATTCTGAGGAATGTTATGAGTGCCGAAGCGAATATTAGAAATAATTATGAAAACTTAACCGAGTCCGTCCGGCCATTCTATCCGTTCGATTTCCTTCATACCACTATTAAATGAAAGTTATTCATATACGGATTTAATATCAAGTATTACAAATCACTTAACTTCTGCCTTCCTGAAATTATTTTATTTCTTGCACCTTTTTTACTTTTTTTTTTCACATTGAAGCTATCTATATTATTAAAAATATTGATGAAAATTTATCCGAGTC
Source organism: Meconema thalassinum (assembly GCA_946902985.2). Taxonomy (NCBI): domain Eukaryota; kingdom Metazoa; phylum Arthropoda; class Insecta; order Orthoptera; family Tettigoniidae; genus Meconema; species Meconema thalassinum. The sequence continues at coordinate 926,900,280 of OX336388.2, forward strand.
TGTCCGGCCATACTATCCGGCCGATTTTCTTCATTCTTTTTTTAAATGAAAGGTATTCAGGCACAGATTTGTCATCAAGTATTACAAATCACTTATATTACGCCTTTCTCAAATTATTTGATTTTTCCAACTTTTTCCAACTATGAAGTAATCATATCTTCGGTTCTAATTGAGTTAGGGTGGTCGTTTTAGTCTAAGAACACTCAGTGAATCATGCGCTATCATTTGAGCTGTTAACCATTCAAATCGGCTGATTCTGAGGAATGTTATGAGTGGACATACGATAGTACATCGCATTTTTTCAACAGTTTTTCTCATTTTAGCAATCATACCTTTAGTTCTAATTAAGTTACTCTGTTTGTTTTGGTCTAAGAGCACTCAGTGGATCAATCTCTATCTTTTGAGGTATTAAATATTTACTTTGGTTGATTCTGAGGAATGTTATGAGTGCCGAAGCGAATATTAGCAATAATTATGAAAACTTAACCGAGTCCGTCCGGCCAATCTATCCGGTCGATTTCCTTCATACCACTATTAAATGAAAGTTATTCATGTACAGATATAATATCAAGTATTACAAATAACTTAACTTCTGCCTTCCTCAAATTATTCCATTTCTTGCACCTTTTTTACTTTTTTTCACATTGAAACTATCTATATTATTACAAATATTGATGAAAACTTATCCGAGTTCGTCCGGCCATACTATTCGGCCGATTTTCTTCACCCTTTTTTTAAATGAAAGGTATTCAGGCACATATTTGTCATCAAGTATTACAAATCACTTATACAGTATTACGCCTTTCTCAAATTATTTGATTTTTCCAACTTTTTCCAACTTTGAAGTAATCATATCTTCGGTTCTGATTGGGTTGCGATGGTCGTTTTAGTCTAAGAACACTTCCTGAATCATGCGCTATCATTTGCGCTGTTAGCCATTCAAATCGGCTGATTCTGAGGAATGTTATGAGTGGACATACGATATTACATCTCATTTTTTCAACAGTTTTTCTCATTTTAGCAATCATACCTTTGGTTCTAATTAAGTTACTCTGTTCGTTTTTGTCTAAGAGCACTCAGTGGATCAAGCTCTATCTTTTGAGGTATTAAATATTTACATTGGTTGATTCTGAGGAATGTTATGAGTGCCAAAGCGAATATTAGCAATAATTATGAAAACTTAACCGAGTCCGTCCGGCCATTCTATCCGTTCGATTTCCTTCATACAACTATTAAATGAAAGTTATTCATGTACGGATTTAATATCAAGTATTACAAATCACTTACCTTCTGCCTTCCTCAAATTATTTGATTTCTTGCACCTTTTTTTTACTTTTATTTCACATTGAAGCTATCTATATTATTAAAAATATTGATGAAAACTTATCCGAGTCCGTCCGGCCATACTATCCGGCCGATTTTCTTCATCCTTTTTTTAAATGAAAGGGATTCATGCACAGATTTGTCATCAAATATTACAAATCACATAAATTACGCCTTTCTCAAATTATTTGATTTTTTCAACTTTTCCCATCTTTTTTCCAACATTGAGGCAATCATATCATTGGTTCTAATTGAGCTACTCAAGTCGTTTTGGTCTAAGAACACTCAGAGACTGAAGCGCTTTCATTTGAGCTCTTAACTATTCAAATCGGCCGATTCTTCGGAATGTTATGAGTGAACATTCGATATTAAATCTCATTTTTTCAACATATTTCTCATTTTAGCAATCATATCTTTGGTTCTAATGACGGAAATTTCTTATTACAGTAGCTTTTAGTATTAAAATCAACGAAGTGCCGGGTCAAACGCTTCATCGAGTTGGAATCTACTTGCCAGATCCTGTTTTAAGCCATGGAATGTTCTATAACGCCTTATCCCGAGGAAAATCATTTAAAACTAAGGGTCGACGCACAGTGAACATTGTCTGGAAGGAAGTATTGTAAAATAAAGGTTATAAACTATTACATAATGTCGTAACTTTTGAATTCCAGTACTGAAAAATTATGGTGCAGAGCAGTACGGGCGCCCTAGTTATTGTATTAAATGAATTTAATTTTCTGGGAATATCTCAAAAACTGTTGGTTTTAGGGCCTTAAAATGTGGTTCCCGAGTTTCGTTTCTCACATTGAGGGACTGAAAATGAGCTTTGTCTCGCCCTTCTACGCCTATTTCAGCAAGTATTTTAAGGGGATATGCCCCCTTTTATGAGAGGTACAGAGAAGAGTTACATCAATGATTAGTGTCGTGCCTCTGAAGGATATCTGTACCAAATTTTACGTTGATCCACTCTGCCGTTCTGGAGTTATAAGGAGACAAAAAATTGTCCACAGACAGACAAACAAACAGACAGACAGACAGACAAAAAATATTTTCGCACGCATCCGTCATAAAACAGTCTGAAACGCGTAAATAACGCAAATTTCCGTAGAAATTCAGAAAAAACAGACAAACTTTCATTCTTATATATAGAGAGATTACAATCGTTCAGTATGCCTTCTTTCGGAGGGGAAGTAAAGCTGGCGGGCCCATGTCGTAGATTTATGGAATGTAAAAGAACCTACAATTGGTAGTGTGTAGCAAACATTTTAGGTTATATTTGACAGGTTAGAAACGCTCTATCAAGTTCCAACGTTCGCCACTAGGTGTTAATAACAGTACCATCTGGTAGCCAAAATTGGGACTACATGAAATTCAACTTGTTGGGAGCCCAAGGGCGTTCAATTAAAATATCCTGCTATGGCTATTCGGCTGCAATTCATATAAAATAATACCTTAATCCTTTATAGGGCAGAACTATTATTCAAATATTTTATTTGTATTTATTTAAATTTAACTATTTTAGGCAAATTTTAATTTATTAATTTGATTTTGTGTCATCTTTTTAATTTTTATGTTTAAATGTTTTTGTAATTTTATTATTATTATTATTATTATTATTAATATTATTATTATTATTATATTTATGATTTTATTTATTTAATTCTATTTTATCAGCTTATTTTATTTTACTTGCTATTTTACAAGCTTATGAATTATTGTATAAGCTTATTTAATTTTCATAGTAATTATTAATTTTTAATTTTTAATAATTTTTACAATTTATTTATTTTCAATTTTAATATTTTTCATATTTTATTATTTACGTTTTAATTGTTTTTGATTAAAAAAACAAGTAGTTCCGTGAAGAACTATACAGCCTATCTCCATATATCCTACTTATGTTAATTGACTCTATCTACATACAAAATATCTGTTTGATTGCTGTAATAGATTCGAAGATATTGAGAACTGACTAAATATTTCGGACGGTCGCCATGTTGGATTTTATATATGTAGGTCCTAGAGATATGTAGACTACTGTTACATGAAGATTATTGTGTACGTGTGGCATTCAAACTTCAATGGCATGAATAGGACACAAGAAGTAACAAGGAGATTTTAAAATTTCGCACAGCTGTCATCCTGTGGTTATGGAAACAATTGAAATAAATTAGATGCCAGTGGATTAACATTCGTATAAGGATTTACTGTACCAAGTTTCACAGCACTCGGATGGTTAAATTGCGAGAAACGTCCATGTGAATATTTATAATTCTCGTCGCCGCCATGTTGGATTTGTGATCACCAGGCTATTTAAAGTCCTATAGGTGAACTTAAGTTCATAGCCCCTATGAACATTAAAAATTTCAGTTTGATTGCTATAATAGATTCGTAGATATACAGAACAGTCTAAATATTTCGGATGGTCGCCATGTTGGATTGTTAAATGTATAGGCCATACAGTTATGTACCATTAAAGGAAAATTATTGCGTAGGTTCATTATTCAATCTTTCACATCGATCGCATGATTACGACACCAGAAATAAAAACTTAAATTTAAAATTCGCAAAGCCGCCATCTTGAGGTTATGTGAACAATTAAACTAAATTAGATACCAGTGTATTACAATGTGTATAAACATTTCTTGTACCAGATTTCATTGCGGTTGGAACATTAAATCGCGAGAAAGGTCTATTTAAAATTTCCAAATTCGCTTGGCCACCATGTTTGTTTTGTAGTTAACCGGTATTTGAAAGTCTTATAGATGAACTTCCAGTGGTGCCCTTTATCTCCGTACAAAATTGCAGGGTGATACCGCTAATAGTTTCAGAGATATAGAATGCCGGTGAAATAATTCGCACATCCGCCATCTTGTGGTTATGTAAACAATTGAACCAAGTTAGATGTCGGTGCATTACAATGTGTATAAACATATACTGTACCAAGTTGTATTGCGTTTGGTTGTTTAAATCGCGAGAAACGTCTATTTAAATGTCGCAAATTCGCGTGGCCGCCATGTTGGTTTTGTAGTTACCAGTTTTTCAAAAGTCACATAGGTGAACTTCTAGTAGTTCTCTTTATCACCGTAAAAATGTTCCAGGTTGATATCGGGAATAGTTTCGGAGATATTGAATGCTGGTGAAATATTTCGCACAGCTGCCATGTTGGATTCGTGAGACGTAACACAATTTGAAGGGCACGGTCGGGGTCGTCCGGAATAGTGCTATGAACTTACCGTATTTCATTGAAATCGCTCCAGCCGTTTAGAAGTTATTAGGGACACACACACGCACTCCTCTCTCTCTCACACACACACACACGCACACACACACGGACAAAAGGTGATCTCATAAGCCTATTTTTTTTTTCAAAATTAAAAATAGGCTAAAAATCAAGCATCCCAGGTCAAGAAGATAGAAAAATATGGTTTCATGAAATATTAACACTTCCAAAAGAAACTTCGTTGACATAATGGCTGAAAGATTCGACCAACAGCATCTTTGACATAGCAGGTGGTTAATGTACAGACCACTAACCTATTGACGTCCGGAACGGGGGAGGAGCTTACGGTCAGCTGTTCGCAATATGGCGGCGATATAGTGACGTGAAGTAATTGGGTGTGCGCTTGTTATGGCTTCTAATTTATGATGGCAAGATACTACATATTTCCTTTCATTGATAGAAATATTTTTATAATCAATTTAAATGCAGTGCCTAATTACTACCAGTTAAAAATATTACCCACATATAGATAGTTAATTTACTGTCTGCTGTTACATATATGAAGCCTGTACTTGGGAGCCTAGCGGTATCGATGTTTTTATTAATTTCACAATATATATCTCAAATAACACAAAGGACGACTCCCTGATAATAAATTGAATTAAGCAACCCTGAATTTGCATGAATGTTTTGGGTTCAAAGAAGCGTTACTTGGGATGCTCAAATCATACTTCAATATTGCAAATATTGACCTACATACTTGATGTTCAAAGGCAAGAATGTTAATTTATTAATCTCTTGCCACAGGCAAGTTAAAAATGGAGACATCCTCTTTATCAATATATTTAATTAAATATTTAAAATACAGATATTTAACAAAGCTGGAGTCTCCATTTGAACTTGTCATAAGCAAACGGAACAGATCAAAAACTACACTTTAAGCCAAACCAAATTCACTCCTCAGCTCGACATAAACCATAATACCAATTAAAACCTATACAAAACATACTCTCCTTACTGTTGTACAACTTTCAAACCAACTATTCGCACTCAAAACTGAAAAACCCTGAAATGGGAACTAATTAAAGTTAGAATAGCCTAGGCCGATCCGGTCTCCTGCTACATTACCGCATATGTATATTTAACATCACTATAACTTCAAAATTACGGGGGACGATAACCTAGATGTTAGGCCCCTTAAAACAACAATTATCATCATCATCAAAATTACGGCTAAGTGACCTATCTGCCTGAGTAGTATAGGTGTTACCGGCCTGCCTGGGATGATGGGTCACCAAACCGGTACTTAAAACTAAGATTTTACATTTTAATTAACTAAATTCAACAGTAGGGAGATCATAGCCAAATCATACTCCACTGACCTACATACTTGCTCTTCAAAGGCAAGAATATAAATTCTCTGGCAAATTAAGGCTAGGAACAGCATTTTTCTTAAGTTTTCTAACCATTCGGCTATTGTCAATCGGAAGAACCCCTAAAATAAGTTTACGAAGAGCGATTACATTCTTTGTACGGCACAGAAGTAACTTATAGGCTATAAGTTTATCAGTATTTTTGATGTAGCTAAATCCATGTGAATACAAATTAGAGACAATAGCCTATACTTCTGTGCCGTACAAAGAATGTAATCCGTTCTTCGTAAACTTATTTTAGGGGTTCAAACACGTTTTCCAATTGACAGCGCCGAAGCCCATCTTTCTCTCTGAACTTTTTGTACAGGAAAGTAGTGAAGATATTTCGTACCCGTTTTATACGATTTGCAACCGTATACAGAGCAGTACCTCCTCGAATTTGACAAATTTCTTTCTGTTTCCATCACGACGTCAATGCTTCACTATCTAAATAAACCTCACCAGTCACAATGTTACAGCTTCAACATTCTACCGCGTGGCTGCGCCATCCAACTTTTCTGACGTCAATAAAGGGGTTCGTTGACTTAAGGGTATTCACTCTAAATTCGGTGATTCAACCCACGGTCCAAGAATCTTTCAATACTTCAAGGGAAAGCTATCAGTAAAACAACTACGATAAAGTAATTTAAACAAAACGTTCGCCATTCTGCATTGGCAAGGTCCCTCTTTTCGTAGAAATTGTAAAAAACAACAGTTCAAACAACAATTTAAACCAATCCTCTGGGAGGCTATCTGAAGGCTGGAGTAAATAGTTTCAGCAGTGCGATTGGTCACAAAGGATATGGAAATTCAGCGTGCTGTTCCAAGTCCCACGTACAATACCAGGGGGTGTCAACCAGATAGGGATCATTTGGCACCATCGGTGTAGTAGCACGTGTCAGTCGTATGGAGCGCTGTATATCGTGTATATCGTGTTGCTAACATATGCATGATACAACGTTGTAATTAAATTGCAAACATATCACTATATTTAGTCAATAAATATACACATAATTCCTAATTGACATTTCCTTGCAATTATCTTGCTCACAGACGATAATTACGGCACTTATCATTAAATAAACATTATTTTTGTCGGTTGGCGGCATTGCCTTTCCGCACACTACTTCTGTTCTGTTCAAACATGGCGGTGTATTTACATTTCCTGTACATTACAGCAATATTTCTTCCCCAGAGTTTTCGATTGATTTCGCCTTAAATAGGGGCCGATAACGTAGATGTTAGGCCCCTTACAGCAAAAATTATCAATATCAATCACCTTAAATACATGTGTTTCTTGATGTTCTGTGAAAAAGAAGTGCCGTAATCTTGGCGTTTTCAATTGGATGTAACCTGTAAACCAGTACCGGTATTTCCATTTCTGTTGTAAGTACCGATAATGCATTATGTATTATTAAATTGATTTCTTAAGAGAGTGCTGATATTATCGATAGGATTCTTATGAGAGCCATGCATTATTATTTGTGGACTTCCGTAGTCGTAGAAAGCTAGATTTAATGACTTTAGCCTAATTTAATTATTTTTTTGTTAGATTTTGTATTTCATGTTTTCTGTACCTCATTCTGTATATTTTGTATGTAGGTTATGGGAAAACATCACTCAGAATCTTGTGTTCTTGGCTGCAAAAGTAGAGGTTGGAGATACGCTCCTTTCATCGCTTCTCAGTCGATGACTCAAGGTATGTATCAATAATTAGGCTATTCTGTAATTATTTAGTCAGATTCCTTTGATGGCACTTTTTAAATTAAATTTAAAGTGATGATCCTCACGTCCTACATGGAGTAATCGCCACTGGGAGGGAGTATGGAACAACAACGCTCAGGACAGCTTCTGTCAGTGCGGGGAATCAAATCTCCAACCTCCAGAGTTGCTGCAGCCCCCCATTGGGGGCGCTATGCTCCCAGTTTATATCTTGGTTTAGAGTTCCCACATTTCTATACTCACGGCAGTGTCCACATGAAAACTCCACAAACAATACGATCTTGAAAAGGAAGCGTGCTAAAGCTTGAAAATGTGACGCATCTTGTTCTGCCCCTCGCTCTGAGCACTATACCGCTGTTGTGTGTTCAGAAACAGTCAGCAATGCTGTGATCATCCTACAGTCAGCTCTCAGCTGTAACTGTTTAAAAAGAAAATTAATTGTTTTGTAAAATAGTCTTTGGGACTACCTTGCCCACCCTCTCGATAACCTCTGTCTCGCTGTCACTGGCAGTACTTGTAACTACAGTAGTTCTACATCTCAGCCCTAGATGGATGAAGTGTGACCTTCACCGCCCGGAGTAGAATGCACTGTTTTATTAATTCATTCATTAATTTTGTACACTTGAATTAATCGTACAGCATGTGGGCTGTAACATGTAGGCCTACAATGACTACGATGCGACTAACATAACCTAATCAATTTGTAAGCGACTTGAAGTGTTCGAAACTTGTAATTACTGTCTAATTAGGTCTACTCACTCGGCCAATCTGAAAACTGCCATGTTTAAGTTTTTTTTTTTTTTTTTGTAAGATCTCTTGATCCAAAACCTGACTTAATGAAGCTAGTTATTTTTATAATAATAAATTTATTAAAGCACAAAATATGCAGTATGAAATTACAACTAGTTTGAACAGAACTGAGACAGAGATAACCTCCTCTGCCCACACCACATCACGTGGTATCGATCACATCTTCTACCACATAGGGCACATACACAATTTAAGTCTGGCTGATGAAATCTTCTGTTACGGTATTACACACTTTGAAGTGGAAACCATGTACCGAGAATCTCGTTACCAGGTGCCTCAGCTCGTAGGAGCTCTCTGTCCAGTCCCGTGATGTCATCGCATCAGTCGCGTAAAATTCTTGCCAGATGCTATCTTTCTTAGACTTCATTTCCTGAACTAGTGTCTCAAAACCATGTGTTGTTGGCAAAAGCATCTGCAGTCTCAGTTCTTCAACAAAGGGAAGCTCACTTGAGAGTTCATAAACCAAACGAGAAAGAGTAAATCGGAAGAGGCATAAGACATGTGGTTCAATTTTGTTTTTTGTGTGGGGTGAGGTATACCTCCCACCTACACCCACTCCAAAATATCAAGCTGAAGGAATTTTGGGTATTAATGACCCATGTGGACTCACATGTGGATTAGTTACATTAATCATAGGCTTAAAATTTTAGTTATTTATTGAAAGGTGAGGGTGGCAGTCCTATGGGTTGGATCAATCATAGATGTCCATTACATTAATAAATAGCTTCTGTGTTTTACTAAAATAAAGGTAGCGCTAAATGAACATAGAACGAGCGATAACATTCTCTATAATAGATGAATTAGCCAAAATACCTTATGAAACGATGAGAAATAAATCAAGGAGCGATGTTTTAATAGATGTTTCCTCCTCTGCCGTCAGTGACCCACCCAGCCATCCCAAATAGGATCACAGCATATAGGCTATAGGCTAGCGAAAATTACAGCTGTGGGTGCCATTGTTCAAATCAATCATCTTCAAAACAGTACCATAACAGTACTGCCAAACAAAGAAGTGCCCAGTTTAGTCTCTAGTGCGCAGCACTCGGTTCACTGCTCTTAATTAGGCTAGTGTGTGCAATATTTTCACTTCTCAGTAATGATTTTTTCCCCCCATGGCTGAAATGAGTTATTTTTGTTATATGCTCTGTAATTATTATGCAGTATATCGCTCCGCTGTAATAAATATGTATTAATTTTTTCGTACAACATTGGTTTTGATAATGGTTACAGCCTAACGCATCCCGATGAACTTCTTTTTTTGATCAACAGTGATTTTGTATCCCAGTTCTTTTTATCAACAGTGATTTGGTATCTCGCATGTTGGCAGGAATGTGTGCGCCTTGGTGCGTGCTGCTAGGGTGAGCGATGATGACAGTTGAACGAGATGCAAGCGCTGTCGAAACATGGCAGCCGTTTTTAAAATATCAATAAATAGAAAAACATATTTACGTACTTTAGCACATCATGAGGTTTGGTAGTGATCAGGGTTCCTAATTTTAATATGTAATATTGCCCAGAAGATGAAACAAGGACACAAGGTATGTAAAAGTTACATTCATGTCTGCTGCAAGTATAATCCGCATTCCACTTACATTCAGAATTAAGGTAGCACTGAATGAAAGTAGAACGAGCGATAACATTCTCTATAAGGGGCCGATTATATTCTTGGTAATTAGTGTCGATGATTTTCTGTAACAGCGAGATGGATACAAGACAAATATAATTGGTTTATTGTATGCCAAAGTAATGGTTGATATAGGCTAGCTAGTATATTTATTCCCACATGTTACTTTACCTAGGTATTAATTCTGAATGAAAGTAGAACGCAGCTTATACACTTGCATCAGACATGAATGTGACTTTTACATACCTTGTCTCCTTGTTTCATCTTCTGGGCGATATTACGTAGGCCTATTGAAATTAGGAACCCTGGTCACTACTGCACATCATACACACATCAAAAAAAGTTTTGCATCACCTCGGTTCCCAGATCTCCGGCATATAGACGTTGACTGTGTATATTGTATCAAAGATACAGTCCCTTTGACTGTTCATAGATGTCACTAAAACTGCTCAAAGATGTAAACAACCATGCATGAGCAGGGCCTATTAGACGGAGGGGGTACGACAGCCGATCAGTTCCAGTCATTCCACCAGGACGAAGGTACGCTGCTCATGTTGTCTGTAGTTCTACCATGCCTAGAAGGTCAATACCGCAGTTCGATCGCGTCCGCATTGTTACTTTGTGTCAAGAAGGGCTCTCAACAAGGGAAGTTTCCAGGCGTCTCAGAGTGAACCAAAGCGATGTTGTTCGGACATGGAGGAGGTACAGAGATACAGGAACTGTCGATGACAGGCCTCGCTCAGGCCGCCCAAGGGCTACTACTGTAGTGGATGACCGCTACTTACGGATTGCCGCTCGGAGGAACCCTGACAGCAATGCCACCATGTTGAATAATGCGTTTCGTTCAGCCACAGGACGTCGTGTTTCAACTCAAACTGTGCGCAATAGGCTGCATGATGCGCAACTTCACTCCCGACGTCCATGGCGAGGTCCAGCTTTGCAACCCCGACACCATGCAGCGCGGTACAGATGGGCCCAACAACATGCTGAATGGACCCCACAGAATTGGCATCACGTTCTCTTCACCGATGAGTGTCGCATATGCCTTCAACCAGACAATCGTCGGAGACGTGTTTGGAGGCACCCTGGTCAGGCTGAACGTCTTAGACACACTGTCCAGCGAGTGCAGCAAGGTGGTGGTTCCCTGATGTTTTGGGGTGGCATTATGTGGGGCCGACGTACGCCACTGGTGGTCATGGAAGGCTCCGAAACGGCTTTACGATACCTGAATGACATCCTCCGACCCATAGTGCACCCATATCGGCAGAATATTGGAGAGGCATTTGTCTTCATGGACGACAATTCTCGACCTCATCGTGCACATCTTGTGAATGCGTTCCTTCAAGATAACGACATCGCTCGACTACAGTGGCCAGCATGTTCGCCAGACATGAACCCTATCGAACATGCCTGGGATATGTTGAAAAGGGCTGTTTATGGACGTCTTGACCCACCAACCACTCTGAGAGATTTACGCCGAATTGTCGTTGAGGAGTGGGACAATTTGGACCAACAGTGTCTTGATGAACTTGTGGATAGTATGCCACGACGAATACAGGCATGCATCAATGCAAGAGGACGTGCTACTGGGTATTAGAGGTAGTGGTGTGTACTGCAATCTGGACCACAAATGCTGAAAGTCTAGCTGTATGATGGTACAACATGCAATGTGTGGGTCTCATGAGCAATAAAACGAGCTGAAATGTTGTTTGTGTTGATCTCTATTCCCTTTGTATTTAAAGGTTCCGGAACTCTTGGAACCGAGGTGATGCAAAACTTTTTTTGGTGTGTATATATGTGCTAAAGTACGGGGCGGCAGGAAATGTTCTCTGCAGATGCGAGAGGTTGCGTCATCAGTTTAGTTCGCAGCACGGTGTCCCTGATAGGGCGAAGGCCACGTGTGTGGTCTGTGAGCTGTCGAAATCGTCAGTGCATATAGTTAGATTATTGGAAGAGTGCAACAGTATGTTATGAATGGCTGGGTGAGTATAAAGTTTACTGTTTGTTATGATACAAGCGACAGCCGTGCTACCAACGTAACTGGTGACTTAATCTCTCGCAGCAGCTTGTAGGCACTGCGGACAACATTCCCTGGCGCCCAGTATGTAAATATGTGTTTCTATATTTTGCTCTTTTAAAAACGGCTGCCATATTCCGACAGCACTTGCATCTCATTCAACTGTCAACAAAGTCCACTCTAGCGGCACACACTGAGGCGCACAAATTGTTGCCAACATGTGGGATACAAAATCACTGTTGATAATAAAAAGTGGCATACTAAATCACTGTTGATAAAATAATCATTGATCTGGACGCGTTAGGCTGTAACCATTCTCAAAAACCATTGGAATGGACGAAACGATGGTTAGAATGGTCAGGTGTTGGCGAGGTTGGTAGTACTGTTTTGATGATAGTTGATGTGAACAATGGCAGCCACAGCTGTAATTTTGCCTATATAAGTCGTGATTCTTTTTGGGATGGTTGGGTGGGTCACAGAGAGCGGAGGAGGAAACATCTATTTAAACTTCATTCCCTGATTTATTTCTCGTCGTTTCATAAGGTATTTTGGCTAATTTATGTACTATAGAGAATGTTATAGGTGTATTATCCAGAGTTGGGATCTGACAGTTCGGCGGAGAACTGTTGAACTAAAGGCAGCGGTGCCACGAATGCTGCTGTCCACCACGCGCATACTTCCATCCTCCCGCTCTTTTCCTCATGCTCATAATATCATTAGCACCGTTATTACATTTATTACTTTTTTATTCAGATGGTTTTCAAAATCTTAAACAAACCAATGCTTAAATCTGTTCGGTGCAAACTGTAAAACAAAATATTAGCCCGTCAAATTGAGGAGAGACCTAAATTATTGTAATGAATAGCAATAACAATATTACGAATACTATCATAAAGCAAAAATGATCAAAGCGAAACGACAACACGTGATTGTTTCCGTGATTTTTAGTTATTTATATTTCCTGTAGAATAAGTTTCAAGTCACAAGTAACACACAATTGTATTACAAAATATAGGCTCATTGTGTAGACTATTAAGTCACCCTTTAGAAGACAGAAGCTAATCACAGTAGTCTTACTAATTACAAGAGCAGAGGCGGTAGCCTACGTTCCTGCGCGCGACTGAATGGAATTAATGGTTCGCCTGATGCTCAGAACTGACACTAACACTGTTACATACATAAATAACGGTCTCTAATGAATCATAAGTATAAATATAAGTATAAAGTATAAATAAGTATAACTCAAACAATTATAACTCATTAAAACAACAGATTATGAAACGCAGCAAGGTGAGTGTGCACTGGAGGCAACCAAACAAGCGACTGATCGGCGACAAGCAAGTGGTGAAATAGCATCATTCAAATTGGCAGCGCTGTATAGTTTCCATGGCAACAAGCCATGCGGGCGATCTAGTCGTCAGCTGTTTTTGCCCAGTGGTGCTGAATTGTCAGATTCCAACTCTGGAAAATACACCTATAGGTAGTGAGTTATTGTTCTTTCAAGGGGCGGAACTACGAGGTCATCTGCCCCTTATGGAGAATGTTATCACTCGTGCTACTTTCATTCAGTGTATTTGGTTCTGTACTATGCACGGACCAAGGAACCTCATCACTCGTCAACACCACTGCGATGCACATTTCTCTCAGGTTCACGCAGCTTAGACCCGAGCAGTACACACTACTACAGGTACTACAATAACACAGATTATCATACAAATCCTACATACTTCCAAATACATGGGGCTAAATGAATTAATATCAACAACACAATGATTCTACAATAAGTGATTCTTTTAAAATGTAGTTATAGTAGGTGCAACTATACACATATCAGCAAATTCAAGTTCTCCATTTGAAGCATTACATATTTTATTAAGTTTACTGCTTCAACATACAAACTTGCATGTGTTGTAGGAATTTGCTGTTCATCAGTGTTAGCCATGGCATAAAGGAGGGAAGAGGTTCATTATCCTGTGCTATAGCCTACTGTTATGCCTTGGCAAGAAAGAAGAAAGGAACATGCCTCAACACGTACTTTTAGGAGGACCAGATTTGATTTCTGTATTTTTGCTAAGTGTGATCTTGGCTCTCGCTGTTATTTTTCTTCGTTGACAACTTTTTAAATAAAATGATGATTTCTAGCAGTATTGAGGTTTTTCTTGTTTTTCATTGAAAGTCCTATTTCTCCTTTCCCCTTCACAGGATGCCATAGAATTTACTGTATTAGTGTGCGATGATTTTTTTTGATGTACTTACTGTATTTCACCCTGTAAAAATTGGTGAACTGGATATATTTTAAAAGGGAATATGAAATGAACTACTGTATAGACATTTTGTAATATCCAAATATTTTTCTGAAATTTCAGTCTCCCAATGAATTTGGCACTAAGTGCACTAACAATTTTAGTGTGATCTGGTTACACCACCTGTTTACTTGGCATTCTCTCTTAACATTTTACTGTTATTGTTAACAGCATCAAGCATTTTAAGATATGAATATTCTCCCTTCCCAGTACTTTTCCTTTGCAGTTTATTCTAATAACTGATTGGTTATAGGCCTAATTAGGCCTAATGTGGTTAATTGGAAGGGACCCTATTTTTAAGGTGAGTAGTAATATGCTGCAGGCCTTTTAGTAGCCTAATTCTTGTCACCAATGCAATATGCTCCAATTGCAACTGAAAGAAATGTAAACATGTAAATTATTGATGAGGTCATGTCCTAAAATAGGGGCAGATGACGTCGTAGTTCCGCCCCTTAAACAACAATAACTAACTAACATGTCCTAAATGCTGTGATTGTTCATTTCAGAGTTCAGGAATTCACAATTTCCCACTTAGGTATTATTAAAAAAAATGTTATTGGTATTTTGATTGTGATTTATTTCTTGTTGATCATATGATTATCTCCTCACTTAAAAACGTGCTATAAGTATTGGGAAGATTGTGATTTTCGGAACATTGAAGTGGATAGAGAATTTAGGACGAGAATATTTAGTGGAACGAGGGGAAGGGGTGGGGTAGGCTACCCGCACGGCCGTGCTACACGTCAACTAGTACCACGGCCAAACACCAGACAGCGCTGAAGTCTTAGGTGCCAAGAATTAGCATGGCTGTCGGCTATCTGTAGTAGTAGGTAATCTGTGTACAATACCATCCTCTATTTCCTGTGTTGTACAGTCACTGGAACTGAATATTGCACAAGACTAATTTCCGGCCGCGCTATCGATTGGACACATAAAGTTACAATTCAAACAACACCTTATTAGGTCTAGAGATTCTTAGAATTTCCCGTCTTAATTGGCCCTTATCTCATCTTTCCTGATGGCCTCATTCTTCGAGGGGTCACACCTGGCATCTGCTGCCTTCTGCACAAGGCAGTGAAACGTCACGTGACACACCTGCTGTTTGGGCTGGTTCTAGCTGCAGATTAAAAGCAACACAATTGAAAACAAAACCATTAAACTATATTTTCTCCGCTGCACATAGAATCATGAATATACAGGGTGAGGTATTTTAAAACATTTTCGGAATATTTGGAAAAATAACAAATCGGATTAAAAATAAGTTGCAATAAAAGTTGTTCACCTCCAAGGGGGTCAGCCATTAACATAAAGCTTGATCCCCCTGCACTACCTCTGCGGGCGGCCAGGGTAATTTTGAAATCTAAGGAACCCCTATTTTTATTGCAGATTTGGATTCTCCGTGAAAAAATATGTAACTTTTGTATGAAACATTTTTTTTCGTTTCATGATAGATAGCGTTGTAATCGACAATCTCCTTGTAACCTAGCACCCCGAGATAGTGAGAGGCAACGGGTCACACAGTAACCAAACACCCCGCGATAGTGAGAGGCAAGGGGACTCACAGTAATCCAGCACCTCGAAATAGTGAGAGGCAAAGGGAATCACCAAAATCAAGCACTCCGAAGGGAACAAATTACTGTTACGTCCACGTCATTGTTCCGGGGTAACGCCAAAATTAGTCTAAGAATGCATTGCGGGAGGGTTGACAGTGTCACATGATAGCATTTTCAAATATATCAAAACATTTACTTTGATATTCCTAATCTGATGTGCATTTTTTGTGATACAGTAATACCATTTGTCAACAATTTTCAACTCATTTTCATTTTTCCCGATTACAGCGCCATCTATCATGAAACGGATAAAATGTTTCATACACAACTTACATATTTTTCACGGAGAATCCAAATCTGAAATTTAAACAAGTAGTTCCGTAAAGAACTATACAGCCTATTTTCATATATCCTGCTCATGTTAATTTCTTCTAACAACATACAAAATTTCAGTTTAATTGCTGTAACAGATTCGTAGATATTGAGAACCGTCTAAATATTTCAGATTGTCGCCAGGTTGGATTTTTATTTTTGTACTATTACATTAAGATTATTGTGTACGTGTGGTATTCAAACTTCAATCGCATGATTAGAACACAAGAAGTAAAAACGAGATTTTAAAATTACGCACAGCAGCCATCTTGTGATTATGCAAACAATTGAAATAAATTAGATGCCATTGGATCAACATTTGTATAAGCATTTAACGTGCAACGTTTCACAGCACTCGGATAGTTAATTCGCGAGAATCGTCCATTTAAATATTTATACTTCGCGTCGCCGCCATGTTGGATTTGTGCTCACCAGGTTAATGAAAGTCCTATAGGTGAACATATGTTCATAGTCTCTATGATCATTAAAAAATTCAGTTTGGTTGCTGTAAAAGATTCATAGATATTGAGAACCGTCTAAATATTTCGGAAGCTCGCCATTTAGGATTGTTATATGTATAGGCCATAGAATTATGTACCATTCAAGGAAAATTATTGCCTAGGTTCATTATTCAAACTTTCACTTCGATCGCATGATTACGACACAAGAAATAAAAACTTAATTTTAAAATTTCGCACAGCCGCCATATTGAGGTTATGTAAATAATTGATTTAAATTAGATGGCAGTGCATTACAATCTGCAAAATCATTTACTGCACCACATTTCACTGCGCCCAGAGAGTTAAATCACGAGAAAAGTCTATTAAAATATTTCAAATTCGCTTGGTCGCCATGTTCGTTTTTTACTTTACAAGTTTATGAAATATACATAGATAAACTTGTACTAGTACCCTTTATCACCGTGCAAAATTGCATGATGATATCTGTAATAGTTTCGGAGATATAGAATGCCAGTGAAATGTTTCGCACAGCCGCCATTTTGAGGTTATGTAAACAATTGAACTAAATTAGACTCCAGTGCATTACTATGTGTATAAACACATGCTGTACCTAGTTTCATTACGTTTGGATGGTTAAATCGTGAGAAAAGTCTATTTAAAAGTCTCAACTTCGCTTGGTCGCCATGTTCGTTTTCTACTTTTACAAGTTTATGAAATATACATAGGTAAACTTGTATCAGTACCCTTTATCACCGTACTAAATTGCAGGGTGATGTCTGGAATAGTTTCGGAGATATAGAATGTCAGTTAAATATTTCGCACAGCCGCCATTTTGAAGTTATGTAAACAATTGAACTAAATTATACTTCAGTGCATTACAATGTGTATATACATTTGCTGTACCAAGTTTCATTACGTGTGGATAGTTAAATCGCGAGAAAAGTCTATTTAAAAGTCTCAACTTCGCTTGACCGCCATGTTGGTTTTGTAGTCACCAGGATTTTGAAAGTCTCATAGCTGAACTTCTAGTAGTACCCTTTATCACCGTACACAATTTCAGGGCGATATCGGTAATAGTTTCGGAGATATTGAATGCTAGTGAAATATTTCGCACAGCCGCCATTTTGCATTGGTGAGACGTAACAAAATTTGAAGGGCACGGTCGAGGTCGCCGGGAATAGTGCTATGAACATACCGAGTTTCATTGAAATCGCTCCAGCCGTTTAGATTTTATTAGGGGGGGACACACACACGAATCACACACACACACACACGCACGCACACACACACGGACAAAAGGTGATCTCATAAGCCTTTTTTTTTTTTTTCAAAATTGAAAATAGGCTAAAAATAGAGCTTCCTATTTAAGATTTCAAAGTCATCCCTGCCCCCGGGGGTGGTGCAGGGGGATCGAGCTTTATGTTATTGAATGTCCCTCATCGAGGTGTGAACAACTTTTATTGCAACTTTTTTAAAATCCGATTTGTATTTTTCCAAATATTCAGAAAAACAGTTAAGTGCCTCACCCTGTGTAGGCTATGGTCTGAGCTTATTTAAATCATTGTAACGCTTTCTACCTTCCTGCATAGTAGTTGTAGAGAAGAATGATGTGTTCAGGATGAATTATCGAAATTCATTCTCTTCCTTCTTCGCACATTTCCGTTCACAATAAAGTTTGAACTTTTTAGCGTTCAACATTACACGGTCGTCTTTCTGCTGTAGCAGCTAGAATTCTTAGCTGTCACTCCGTAGGCTGGCAGCCGAGCCATGTCATTTTATCATGTACAAATACAAACCGATATAAAATTAGTGAATTCATTTGCGTATTTCACAGTCATATAGCATAACCCTTTGTTATATAATGATTGCAACGCGACTAAGAACGCAATTTTCCAACCACCACGAGCCGAGAAAAAGTTATCTTACAAAAATGATAACAACTTTGTTTCTTGGACACGCAACACTTTGAAATTTATAAACTAGTTATGAAATATTCTAATGTGTGTATGTATGTATGTCTACCCCTTATTATTCCCGTTTTCCAACGGGGTCGGGGATGAGATGCGATGGAAGTCTTTGTGGCGATGATTTTTACAGCCGGATGCCCTTCCTGATGCCAACCTCATGAGAGGAGTCAATGAGATATGAAATGAATGATGGTGAATGAAACTGGGCAAGGATGTGGAAGGAAGCGGCCGTGGCCTGTCAGAAGGTACCGTCCCAGCATTTGCCTGGTGTTGAAAATGGGAAACCACGGAAAACCATTTCAAGGACGGCCGACGGTTGGGCTCAAACCCATGCGTCTACCGAGTCAGCAGAGAGCTTGGCCCCATGACCTAATGCTGCGCTTTAGCCAGCGTAGCCACTGTTGTCGGTATGAAATATTCTAATGTATAAGGTTACTGGCCCAATATCCGTCCCCGCGCGCAATTTCGTCCCCGCATGTTTCGAGCCCATTGAGTGCTGCAGTCTGGTGGGAGACAGTGGAACATGTGACAAAGCATACAGTAGTGAGCTTCCCACGCTTAGGTGCATCCCCTGTGATTGTGTTCCGAGTATTCTGAGTTGAAGGTTATTGGTTTGCCACGCTTGTAACACATCCCTACTTGTCGAAGCTGTTAAACTATTCAAGGTACGTTTGACTCACATTTGTTTGTACTTACGTGCAACTTAAATATGTATAGCAGCAATATATATGGGTTGTAGCGATCGCTGTACAAAGGGAGCACTGAATGACGTAGCCATGTAGGTTGGCATCATTGGTCCGATATTCGTCCCCCAACAACGTTCTTATATTCGTCCCGGGGACGAAATTCGGAACGGTGTTTTCCAATCTGGTATCTTGAGATTAAACTGGCATATCAGTTGTATGTCTACCTCCACACTCCACAGACAGAATGCAGCCCTTGGATGTAGCCTTCATATTCCCATTGAAGACTTTCTATGCCAATGCCATTGAAGGCTGGTTGGCGAATCACCCTGGTCGAATTGTGAGAAAACGCAGGTATCTTCATTGTTTTCAGAGGCATATTTGAAAGCAGCGACTATGGAAACAGCTGTCAACGGCTTCAAGAAGACCGGCATAGTTCCTTTCAACCCCAATATTTTTCCTGATGAGGATTTTATTTCCTACAGGCAGAAAACTAACGATCAAGATGACATCGAAAACGGATCTACCACTGTTGTAAGCCCTAAGGACATTCGGGTCGTTCCAGTTATTGAGCCTACATCCAACATTTTCAAACAGGCGAGGTTCAGCATCGTTGGTCACTGGGACTCCCCACAAAATCAAAGTAATGGAAGCGTCACAGAAGAGAACACAGGCGAATGAGGCAAAGGTACAAAAAATGCTTCAGTTTGATAATCCATCGTTCCCTCCCAAACGTAAGAAAGCTGCCTCTTCAAGATGTCCCTCACCTGATTCTAAAGCTGGACCTTCAACGTCTGTTAAGTTCACCTCCTCGTCCGAGCAATGTCATGGCAGGAAACGCCTATCAGCTAAAAAAAAAAGGAAGAGAATGCCTTCCCTGCAAGACCTTTATAGTGATGGTTCGAGTCTTGAAGATTCAGACGAAATTCCTTACGTCTCAACAGACGATGAAGATAGTGAAAATGATGACGCCGTATGCACTATGTGTGGAAAACCCTACTCAGCTGATAAGATGGGAGAAAAGTGGATTAAGTGCACAAAATGTTTCCAATGGTGTCATGAAACGTGTTCGTCAGAAAGTGACAAGTGTATGTTCATATGTGACATTTGTTTGGAAGGATAAACTTTCTTTGTTTTTATTGCCTACAACGTTAGGCATTATAACTTGCCATTGAAAATAATAACTATCACTTTTTTTCTGAAGAGATACATGGGGACGAATTTAGGAACGCCCTTCATTAAACGTGGGAAGGTGCAACTTTGTATTCTTTTTTGAATAAATTATTTTGTGTGCTATATTTCCTGAAGTTAAATATATTCATTTTAAAACAACTGTTCAGTCGTCCTATCTGAATGATTCCAGACATTTTTCTCCAAACATTTTTATAATATATGCAAAAAACTTAAAGGGGGACGGATATTGGGCACCGTACCTTACTGTGTTAAAATTTGGATTTGATCTAATGAAGTGTTTTTGAGAAACTAACTCTTAAAGTTGACGCATGGTTGAAACATGCTCAAAAACGGGCTTTTTTTTGTGTTCCAACTGCGTTAAAAAATATTAAAAAGTAAATTAAAAATGCCAACCCTACATAAACTAATGTAAAATAGGACGACGAAAATGATGATGGTATTGGATTTTATGTAGGCCTATTAGGTACTTCACAAACAACCTTCAAACTCGAGTACACATAATATTTTGGTCGACAGTAAGCCAGAGAAGAGGTAGATTCGATTCCCACCTCAGCCATCCTGAGCGTGGTTTCCGTTGTTTTCCACTTTTACTACATGAAAATGCCGGTATGGTTCCTAACTTTAGGCCACGGCTGCATCCTTCTCAAACCTCAACAGAACATAGTACCTAATACACACACTAAAACAGGCATCACAATAACACAAGTTAACAAACAAAATTTTTATATACACACACGCACCCAAGTACGCGGGCATAAATAACCACGAAGCAAGTATCCATAGATGAACATACAACCCGTAACTAACAGATTGCGTTCTTATAGCAGCGTATAGATGCCGCTACTAACCTGGTATGCATAGATGACCAAACAACACGTTACTAAGAGCTTGCGTTCTTATAATAACGAATAGATGCCGCTACTAACATATGTAGTATGCACAGATGATTAAACAACACGTAAATTTAGAGCTTGTGTTCTTATGGCATCGTATACATTACGCTACTAATCTAGTATGCATAGATGAGCAAAAAATACATAACTAAGATGATGATGATGATAATTGTTGTTTTAAGGGGCCTAACATCTAGGTTATCGGCCCCTGACGTAACTAAGAGCTTGCGTTCTTATAGCAACTTATAGATGACGCTCTTAATCTAGTACGTATAGATGACCAAACAACACGTAACTGAGAGCTTGTGTTGTTATTGCACTGACAGTGTATGTACATATTTAGGATGCTGTGAAAAAATACATAAATAATAATGAAAATCCACAGCCTGCTTCCACTCGACCGTCCGCGTCAGGGAATGGAATGAAGGAACCCCCATCTAGCGGCGAGGATATGGACTGTTCCGGCTGCCAAAGACTGTCGCACTCCCCTGGAGCAATTACTAAATGAATGGCAGATGAAATGAAATGACAGAGGGGAGTGTTGCTGGATTGAAGTTTGTGACAGGGAAAACTGGAGTACCCGGAGAAAAACCTACCTGCCTCCGCTTTGTCCAGCACAAATCTCACATGGAGTGACCGGGATTTGAACCACGGACCCAGCCAGCTGTGGGAGGCCGGCGTGCTGCCGCCTAAGCCACGGAGACTTCACAAAGAATAATAATAATAATAATAATAATAATAATAATAATAATAATAATAATAATAATAATAATGACGTTAATGACCTAGTGAGCCTCCGTGGCTTAGGCGGCAGCACGCCGGCCTCTCACCGCTGGGTCCGTGGTTCAAATCCCGGTCACTCCATGTGAGATCTGTGCTGGACAAAACGGAGGCAGACAGGTTTTTCTCCGGGTACTCCGGTTTTCCCTGTCACAATTTCATTCCAGCAACACTCTCCACTATCATTTCATTTCATCTGTCATTCATTAAATCATTGCCCCAGGGGAGTGCGACAGGCTTCGGCAGCCGGCACAGTTCATATCCTCGCCGCTAGATAGGGGCTTCATTCATTCCATTCCTGACCCGGTCGGAGACTGGAAGCAGGCTGTGGATTTTCATTTCTTAATGACCTAGTATGCATAGATGACTAAACAACACGTAACTAAGAGCTTGCTTTGTTTAGCAATCTATAGATTACTCTACTGACCTAGTATGCATAGATGACCAAACAACATGTTGCGTTCTTATAGCAATGTATACATGACGCTACTGATCTAGTATGCATAGATGACCAAACAATACGTAACTAAGAGCTTGCGTTCTTAAAGCAATCTATAGATTACTCTACTGACCTAAAATACAAGGATAACGAACATGGTGACGAGAAATAGAATAATGACGCTGATTCCAGATAGTTATTGTTGTTTTAAGGGGCCGAACTACGAGGTCATCTGCCCCTTGATTCAGGACACAGGCACAAATACATTCCCATTTTATTATACTCATAGTCGAATCAATGGATACGACGTGACACCCTGCAGAATTTCTAAGCTCTCGAACACCATATGAGGTAAAATTGTACCTGTACAGTCTGTCTTGTCTTGCCAGTCCCCTCTGCCAGATGAATGACGCATTGCGGTGCACCTCTCATGGGACCACCACTTCCACCCCCAGGGGGCCATGACATCACTCAGTATTCCAAGTTGGCCCCACCCCCTGATTAGGCCAGGCAGGCCTGCCGGCATTACAGATGCAGTGTGGTTTACAGGAGGGCTGTGTGTTCCAATATCCCCCGGGACCCACTGACTGGCAGTCGCCGCCTCTCTTTGAGACATTCCGCACGCCGTGTCGTCTCTACACTGTCAACCACGCTTGCTATACACAAGAATAATAATAATAATAATAATAATAACAATTTAGAATAAAATATTTTTTCAAACCAATTCTAGTGCAATTATTTATTTATTTTTATTAAGTAATTACCATAATTAAATTATTTCTTTTATTTTTATTAATTGATTTATTTATTTTGACATGTATTTATATATTTATTTTTATTATTTAAATTATTTATTTATTTTATTTTTATTTTTTATTTTCGTTTATTAATTTATTTATTTATTTTATTATTTATTTATTTATTTTATTAGTTAATTAATTCATATATTTATTTACGTATTTGTTAATTTATTTATTTGTTAATTAATTAATTTATTCTATTTTTATTTATTTATTTATTTATTTATTTATTTATTTATTTATTTATTTATTTTTATTAATTAGTTTATATATTTTATCAGTTAATTAATTCAATCATTTATTTATTTATTTATTTATTTATTTATTTATTTATTTATTTATTTATTTATTTATTTATTTATTTATTCCCGCATGGGATGAGTACTCCATTTTCAGTAGCGAGAGCACATCTTGGACAACTGTGCGAAAAGCGACTCGCCAGGATTGGGCACATGAGACGAAAGGAGGTAGGAAGGAACCTTGTAATTTTACGTGGCTGTGAATCACGCTAACATAAGCCACGTGATTATCTTTTTACATGGATTCCAAACCACCATGCGTGGCATTTCACCTCGAATATCTCAAACGCATTAACTGGGAATCAAGCCTTTTATAAGAGGCGAGAAGCTTGACCATTGCACCTCCACTGCCCCTTTTACTATCTCTATAAATAAAGTCGCCTTTCTATCGGACCATTATGAATTTTCGGCTAAAGCTTTGTATTTTTCACTCATGAGGTATAAAATCTTCATCACTCATCGCTGAGTGTTGTGACCCCATGAAGTAAGCGGCGCAATTCTGGACGGTTACCAGCTTTAGTCTGAATGAGACTTCCAGGATTGTGTCTGGATGCCTTAGACCAACAACACTTCAGAAGATCTACCCTCTTATTGGAATTTCCCCATCTCATGTCCAAAGAATGGTAGCTGCAGCATCTGAGAAGAAACGGCAAGAAACCGATTCAAGGCATCCACTTTTCGGCCAACAACCAGCCAGACAGAGTCTTAAGTCCAGAAGCAGCTTTTTGAGGGAAGTAACAGCCCTCGAAGACTCACAAGACGCTGCCCGTGTGAAGACAGAAATCAAAGACCCAATTATTCCTCTATCAGAAAAAATGTCACCTGGTCACAACTTGCGATATGTAATTTGGAAATCGTTGAACAGGCTGAGGATGGGGGTTTCACGCTGCAAGATCAATCACAAGAAATGGAACATGTTCGTCAACAATGATGAGTTCTGCGACTGCAGCATGTTACAAGATCCAGAACACCTGTTGATCTGCCCCTTGATGGAGGACATATGTTCAAAAGATGATCTTATGGCTGCAAACACTAACGCTGTAACTGTTGCTACTTACTGGCAAAATATAATTTGGTTCGGACACGTAAAATAAATAAAACAAATACCAGCTTTTGTTAAAGCCTGATGAATAGGTACAGTTTACGCCACAGGTTGCGCGGTCGCGCAGAGGACAATTGGCAAGCCTCAGGCATGCGCAATTGATACGTTTATTGTCAGTTGGACGGAAAGAAACTCATGTATCAATTGCACATGACTGAGGCTCGCCGACTGTCTTCTGTATGACTGCGCAACCGGAGATGACCGGCCGAAAACTGTGGCGTACCTTGGTCTATCCTCCAGCTCACTGCTCTCGTGCCCTCAGTCTTCCAATCCATGATTTAGTTTTCTCCGTCTCTTTTCACAATATGTCCAAAGAACGGAATGATTTTTGGATGACAATAGGAAATAAGTAAAATGTTGCGAGTCTTGTCATCAACGCTAAAGGAGGCAAATTTGAAACTGAATACCTCCAAAACCAAAGTGTTAGTTGTCAACAAATCCAATGAAAATATCCAAACAAACCTCGAGAACAATGGTGAAACCATTCAGCAGTGCAGTCAGTTCAGCTGCTTAGGAAGTATTGTCACTGACGAAAATACAGTAGGTGCACCACCAAAATCAAAAGGAGAATTTGAGACAGCTTCTGACAAGTAGGCACATTAGCATTAAAACTAGAAAATGTTTATCAAAACATTTGTCTGGAGTGTTTTGTTATATGGATTGGAAACTTGGATTCTAAGGAAACAGGAGGTACAACGCCTGGCAGCAGCGGAAATGTGAAAGTGGAGAAGGATGCTGAAATTAAGCTGGACGGAGAAAGAGACTAAGGAATGGGTCCTCAAGGAAGTAGACGAAACAAGAACATTGATCACTACTATAGAAAAGAGGAAAGCAAAATTCGTTGGCCACACCCTACGTCATAAAGAGTTCCTGACCACCATACTGGAAGGAAAAGTTCTGTGAAATAAAGGAAGAAGAAGACCGCGGAAGGCTCATCTGGATTCTGTGATGCATGGACTTCAATTTAAACAGTATGATGATTTAAAATGTTCAGAAAGTGAGAGATAAATGTGGTTGCTGCGACAAGGCCTAGCCTTTAGATGACGATGAATTGGAAACAGGCCTCTTGATATATATAATGGCTACATATGTTTGAGTCTTCAGTCTATTGCCTGGTTTGATGCAGCACTCCATGCCTCCCTGTGCTGAGCTAATAGTTTCATCCCTACATAGCTACCACACATTACATCCGAAGCAATCTGTTTAACATATTCAAACCGTGTTCGACCCCTACAGTACTTGTCCTCGACCCTTCCTTCCATAACTCAGTTATGCTATACCGAGTTATGTACGCTTCGTAAAGAAAGTAAGGGTAAAGAAGAGAGACATATGTAGTGAATTCTAATCCACGGATGCCATGACCTACAAAGACTGGCAAGGACGGTGTTAGGAGCTTCGACATTTGGTTGCGAACGGTACCATGCTATGATTTGTGAACTTCGACTCGAGTCCTTAACAGCTTTTTGCAACGACTAATTTACAGTTTATTACATTATACTTTCATTTAAGTTATGGCCATTGGCTGCAATAAAATATATTATTATAACTAAGTTTGCTATTCCAGGTTGAATACCACCCTATCTCTTCATTATCAGTCCCCAGAATTATATCTCCTCTCCCCCTCGTCTTAATACCTCTGGACCCAGCTCAGGGATCCCTCGGGATCGCCAACTCCCGAACTCACCAGCCGTGAGCTCTTGAGGGTGTAGCACTATCCAGGGTGGGGGCTACACACACCCTGCCTCCTTTAGGGTCTTGAACAGAAGGCAGGAGCTACCATGAAAAGAAACAAGAGGTCTATCCCCTCGAAGAAAGAGGGTGTTAGGAAATATGAGACAAGGCCAAATGAAGGCAGGAATTTTAAAGACTCCCTAGATCTCGGATACCCTAGTGCCGTTGGGGACGGCAGAGAACAAAAGTTGACCAAGGGTGGTCGATAGGAAATATGACAGATAGGAGCTCGGCACAAGTAAGTGGAAGCGATTCCGTGGTCGCCAACCCACATCCCACTAGTCGTGAGCCCCTGGGAAGAATTCGAGGAATAATATAGGCTTTTATCTAAGAATGTATCGGTCAGTCAATGAAACAAGTAAATCAAGCGATCCTCATAATATGTTCAAAAGAAATGAAATGAAGAGTTGTACGAGAGAAATGGGGGAGTGACAGAGAAGCTGCTCCTGTCCAGGTTGGACGGTGAACAAGATCTCTTTGCTGTGGCCACGCGGCCTGGTCTATTTCCTCAAGCTTGTCCACTCACTACGCTGTCAAAATCATCGGAGTTCTCGACTCGACTGTAAATAGCATTTTATTGGTAAGTCTAGAATTTTAATGCCGTATAAAATGTTAAAATACGCACTTTAAAAATGCTATTAATACCTAAAAAAATTGAAAAATGCCCTATACATTTTTGAATGCCCATAAAAACAAAATATGCCTCATCATATTTAAAGAAAATAAGATTGTAAGATCTCTCAGCTCTAGCAGTAAAGAAATTCAAATTTGTTTCATATAACGAGACGTAGTGCATGGATTACTACACTTGCGGCGGTCCGACACGAGTCCAAGATCCCGCTGTTGAATCTGACTTGGTGCACCTAGTCGAAACCTCACAAAAGACACGGCAAAAACATAAATGATTTAATGAGATGTATGTTCGACGATGTCGAAATGTACATATTATGTCAGAAAACTGTATCTTAATTATAACACTATTTTTCATTATGAAACAGTTTCTCCCACCAATCAGAGCTCAAGAAACAGTTGTGTGACCAATTAGGTAAGGAGAGCATCGCATCTGCGCTGACTTCCACGGCCTCCTAATTTAAATTTCACTGCATGACTAGTGTCATAGTGGAGTAATCGAGGAGGCCATGGTCAAATACATGGTATTCTCTGCGTCCCATGCGCTCTGTTCAGTACATAACCCTGGCGAAATCTCGACAGATATTTATGAATATTTATGTTCGAACATAAAATAGTTCTAATAATTATCGTCGAACATAAACAGACTTATGCAACTCGCCTATAATGGTAATAAAGACCCTCGATTGGAAATAATGAAACTCGCTTCGCTCGTTTTATAAACATACTCGTGTCTTAATTATTGCGATTATAGGCTCGTTGCATAATGTACTATTAGCATATCTCGATCTTTAATACATAGTCGAGTGTAAATGAGTTTTTGTTGCAATTAGTGACAAATTGTTAACAAATTCTAACTTAAAACACTTACAAGGGGTTTGTATTTAAGATAGATATGTGTTTTCAAGGACCTTTTTGTAGAACTTGTTGTGCTGAACAACAGTATTCTTGATCTGTATAATGACGAAATTCCGTTAGTAATACATTTATGATTTGTTCAAAATATACTTGAAATATTGTTGCTTAACAGAGCAACAGGACTGGCTGCATGGCTCAGCGGTAACGTTCTTGCCTGTTGTGCCCAAGCTTTCAGGATCGAATCCTGGCGCAACCAGTTGACATTTGAGGGTGCGCAAATGCATGGGAGCCGTGTCAGTATATTTACTGGCACGTTAAAGATCCCCTTTAGAGCGAAATTCCGGCACCCTGGCGTCACTAAAAGCCACAGTAGTTAAAAGGGACATAAAACCAAGAACATTATTATTATTATTATTATTATTATTATTATTATTATTATTATTATTATTATTATTATTATTATTATTATTATTATTATTATTATTATTATTATTATTGACACAGGGTGGATAGGGTGGGCCTACTTACCTGTCTTCGGAGGTCCGCCTCGCTAACAGCAACTCACCGCCAGATGACATGCCCCAACAGAAGAGCACCTAAAGGTGGAAGAAGGTGGAGACGAAGAAAACCCACAGGTTCGTCTACAGAAAAACCCCCGATAACTAACAGAACTGCCACCGACGAAATGATGCAACAACAGTAGCTTGCTTTAAAAGAAAATTTAATGTTAAATTTAAAAGAACAGCTCCAACAGAGAACAAAAAATGCATCAGCCAGCATAAAATTACAAAAAAAATAAAAAAAAAC
This sequence comes from Meconema thalassinum, assembly GCA_946902985.2. Classification (NCBI taxonomy): domain Eukaryota; kingdom Metazoa; phylum Arthropoda; class Insecta; order Orthoptera; family Tettigoniidae; genus Meconema; species Meconema thalassinum. The sequence goes on from OX336388.2 coordinate 926,929,283, forward strand.
TCACCTAGAATTCTCACTGTAGATTAAAAAAAAACAAGGCTAAAGGTCGATACCAATTAACAATTACCTGAGGGGATACTAGGCCTAACGAAACATATAGTTAAGAGAGAGCCAAACAAAACTTTCAAGAACAATAATTATTTTGTTAGGAAGTTTGATACATTAAAGGTAACATACTACCAAGAAGTATTACCTGAAGTCAGAGAAGGAAAAGCCAAAAAAGAACTTAAACGCTTAATATGTACCTGACATACTCTCAACTGAACTATGAGGTCCTCGGAGAATCAAAAAAGAAGTAAATACTGTAGTGCAAAATTTACCATAAACAAGGTACCGAAAGAATAACGCAGGGGTACAAATAAAAGAAAACTCCAAAAAAGGAAAACCAAAGGATAATTTAAAACCAAAATAAGCAAAACAACATCACCATGACCCATGAACGTGCACATCAAACACACGCCAGAAAACAAAAACCCACAATGCACTACTGTCAACAAGTTACCATGGCGACCAGAACAGTTGAAGGTATATCAGTACGTATTTATGTCATATGCCTAATTCTACATTTAAAAAAATGTTCTCCAGTGAGAAAACAGGAAGATATAAACAAACTCTAGACATTACGAGATTAAATAGTTTTTAAAAGGCAACGGATCAAAATAAAAACCAATCGACTAATGATCAAATTAGGCCTACTGTTTAATTGATTAGTCTGTTCAGTACTAGAATATAATAAGAAGATAATGCCTTAGCCAGACGCCAAATAATAAAATTAGAAGAAAAACCGAAGTGTTCCCCGGACTAATATTGTTTCACAAAATTTTACATATTCAGAGGTGACATATCTAGGCCAAGTCAACTTTCAGAACAAAACTTAAACAGAAGTACACAATGAAAAATATGGAGCTCCAAACATTTAAAATAAATAAAATGTCAAAACATACCTTAATAAAGCATTTTGGGGAGACACTAGTATTTACAACACTACTTAGATATCCTTAAAGGATTTATATCACCAAAATAATAAAATAAAGAGGAGATGGCTCCCAGCCGACGTCGAAGAGATGCACACCAAACATCGCATTTCCATATTAAGGCCCAATAAAACACGTTCACGAATATCGCAGACGATAGTTGCACACATAATTCTTCATGTATCATCAAAATAATGGGATAAATCCCCAAGTTAGCGGAGACGAGGGCCAAAAGCCCTCGTCCTCCGACGAGATCGAGAATTTGCGTCCTCCATCAACCAGCACACCAGCCATCAGTCATAATTCACAAGATGGAGGTCAAAAGCGAAGAAGGTCCCCCATGATGCACCAAGGTATTTTAATTGGACCAATCCAATTTAGCCACATATAACGACAATGTACATAACAAAATAATATTCACACGACACCATTAAAATGTTTTGGCGGCATGATGCATATATAGTCTTTTGTTTAATGACGTAGAATAATATACTTTTTCAAATATGTCTCGAAGTGGCGGGGCCGGCAGACACCGATGTCTCGCTCTAGCGGCAGAAGACACAACCCCAGCTTGAGGAGCCGAGAGGCGCTGCCATCTCGAGTTCATTAGCCAAACCAAGGCATCTTAGTGGGCATTTTAAAAGGCGAAGGTACCAATACATTAAAATAGATGCATAATAAAAATGTTGGGACGGGCTTTGCACGTAACAATTATTATTATTTATTCAATTCACCATTACAAACATGGGTTACTCTAAAGCACGGGTTAAACCAAGTGCTTTACAACAATACATAAAAACTATAATACCAACTATAAATCATACATATCAAGTATATACAAAATATAGAGTTCATTATCATTTATTCACTAGCAAGGAAGGATCGCACAATATTGCATGTGGACAATAGGACAGAATGCTGCATACTCTTGTAGATGGTTGGCGGAAGATCCAATTCCTTCAGACTCTTATGGAGTGTGTGAGGTATGAGGCCGTTGACTGACAAGATTACAGGCACTATCCGGACGCAGTTCATCTTCCATATCCTCTTGATTTCCTCTGCAAGCTGTCTATACTTGGTGATTTTTTCATTGTGTTTCCTTTCGATATTGGTGTCGTTGGGGACTGCTATGTCTATTATAAATGTAGTGCCTTCAACCTTATTTACTACTATGATGTCTGGTCGATTGTGATCTATTGTTTTATCTGTCACAATACCAGTGTCCCAATATATTTTACACAATTCATTTTCGAGGAGGGATGGTGGATGATACTTGTAGTAAGGGATATACTCCTCAGTTAATTTATATTTCCGTGCGAGTGCTTGATGAATGATGCCTGCAACCTGATTGTGCCGTTTCGTATATTCAACTGATGCTAGTAATGGGCAACCTGCAGTGACATGGTCAATGGTCTCGAGATGAATGGCGCATCGCCTGCATTTGTCTGAAATTACACTGGTATCTTTGATGATGTATTTCTTGTAATTTTTGTAGCAATGACTTGATCTTGGATGGCAATTGCAAATCCCTCTGTTTCTCCAAACAGTCGACCACTTTGTAACCACATACACGATGCGTTTTTATCAACACTCTGTTGGGATAGGTAGCTGTAGTATTTTCCATGGAGGGTCTTTTCTCCCCATGCCTTTTCTTTTTCATGTAAGTGTAGTGGCTGGCTGATATGATCATCAGAGGTTGTACGAAGGTTCAATAGAGTGTGTTTATCAGCAAGTACGATGGCTTTATGGAGAATGGTGTTTTCTTTTCTTTGATAGAAATATCTTCTAAGGGTTTTAATTTGGTTCTGGAGAAAAATTTGTAAATCCAGTACTCCTCAACCTCCCATCTTTCGTGGAAGAGTGACCCTTTCTTTGCAGGCGTTTGGATGATGTAAACGGTATGTAGTGAGAAGGGTCCTTGTTTTTCTCTGCAGGCTTTCCATTTCTGTTGCTGACCATTTTAGAATCCCAAATGAATATACTAGGGCTGGTATAGCGTATGTGTTGATAGCTTTAATTTTGTTCCTTGCACATAGATTGGTTCGCAGCACTTGATGTAGTCGTGTGGTATATTTTCCAATGAGTTCATCTTTGATACTTTTATGATCCAAAGTTGTATTTTGAGCAAATCCCTGATATTTGTAGGTTTCTATTTCAGTCATTCCTTGAATTAGAGATCCTTTGCGTAGCTCATGTGGTTCTGAAGTTGCATATTTACCTCTTTCAATTGTCAAAAGCTTGCATTTCTTCACTCCCAACGTCATTCGGACATCAGATGAATATGAATCTATTATATTTAGCATGGCATTCATTTGAGTCTCATTGTGTGCATATACTTTGAGGTCATCCATATAAAGGAGATGGGATATTTTGTATTTTCTGTTGTAGTATTTGATGTCAAATCCTAAACCGGTGGATTTTAGAATTTTAGAGAGAGGATTGATGGCTAAGCAAAACCATAATGGGCTTTGCGAGTCTCCTTGATAGATACCACGCTCAATTTTTATTGTGTCAGATGTGACACATTCATTGTCTGTCTTAGTATAAAGTACTGTTTTCCATTTATCCATCGTGACCTCCAGGAAGTTAATTATAGCAGGGTTAATCTTATACAGATGGTGGATTTCTTCAGCCATGAATGTGGGACTGAATCAAATGCTTTCTGGTAATCTATGTATGCCGTATATAGATTCCTTTGATTATGTATCGCCTGTTGTGTTATCACAAAATCAATAACTATCTGTTCTTTGCATCCTTGCGACAGCTTCTTGCATCCTTTCTGTTCCTCAGCCAAAATGTTATGTTTGTCGAGATACTTGTATATTTCGTCCGCAATTATGGACGTAAATAGTTTGTAAAGTGTTTGGAGACAGGTGATAGGTCTGTAGTTTGATACGTCTTTAGTATTTCCACTTTCTTTTGAGATAAGATATGTAATTCCAGCAGTAAGAAAATCAGGACATTCCTCAGGATGCTGGATGAGGTAATTAAATTGCTGGGCTATCTTCTGGTGCACGCACGTGAAATGTTTGTACCAATAATTGTGGATTTTATCTGTGCCCGGCGCTTTCCAATTCTGAGTTCTCCTTATAGCATCATACACATGCCGTTCTTCATTGGTATCAAAATCCATTTCTTCATATACATTATTGCTATTTCATTCTTCGTTGATCCAATTTGCATTTTCATTGAGCGGTGACTTCGCAGCCCATACACTTCTCCAAAAATCTTCCGTTTCTTGTGTGCTAGGAGGCTCTGCTTTTGTCATGGATTGTTTGTTTCGTTTGATCATTCTGTAGAACTGACCTTCATTGTTGGAGAAAAGTTTGTTTTGTGTTTTCCTCGCTCGTGATATGATTCCTTGTACCTCCTGAGTCTCGCAGCTTTTGTGCATAATTTTAGCTTTTGGTTGTCAATGTATTCCTTGATTTATTCTGTGTGATCAAATTCCTTTATATGGCTGTTGATTTTTGTGAATATATTCCTCAGCTTTCGATTGGTTTTGGGTTTAGTTTTATTGTTTAAATATGCTGTTAGTTGGCCTATGGTTTTCCTCAGTTCCTTGATGTCATTTTCTAATCGACGCTGCCAGGGTGGAATGTATTCTGCATCTGCACCGTTTCCACGAGAGCTTCCAGACACAGGTATTAGTTTCTGGTTGTTAAGCCTTATCACAGTTACTGCTGCGCAATATACAAGATAGTTTGTTTCTTCTAAATTCTGTCATTGCCTCTTTAAACACATGTTCAATACAACTTGTTTCATCAGAACTCGAGATATTAGTAGGGATAGTTGGTTCAATAATTCCCTCTTCCCCTGTGTCATTTCTGAAGGTTACTTCCTGAACAGCTTGAATCAATAATGTGGGTCTGATTTCATTGTTGGATTCAGAAGCTAGAATTTTTGCTGCTTCCTCTTTAAGGCTTTGAATCATTATTGCAGGAAGTCTATTATTAATATTATTATTATTATAATTATTATTATTATTATTATTATAATTATTATTATTATCATTTTTTTTAGCGTATGGCTTTTAGTGCCGGGAGTGTCCGAGGACATGTTCGGCTCGCCAGATTTGTAGCTGCTTCGAGACGGACACCCAATGGGTGAGCTACAAGTACCGTTGGGGAGGGAAGGAGGGAAGTTGGAATGTAAGGACGAGGAGTTGGAAGGTAGCGGCTGTGGCCTATAGTTAGGGACCAACCCCGGCATTTGCCTGGAAGGAAGATGGGAAACCACAGAAGACCATCTTCAAGGTTGCCGGCGGGGGGATTCGAACCTCCTCGCCTCCCGGATGTGAGCGACTGCCATCAGTCATGCCGTAACCACCACGGCTAACTCACCCGGTATTATTATCATTAATTGCATGCTATAGTAGTAGTAGTAGTAGTAGTAGTAGTCAACAATCTCATGATAAGGTGCAGATAACCAAATAATCATCACCCTTGCGTCTCTCGGATCGACAGTCTCAATGTAAAACGAGTCAGCAGTTTTACGTGAAATCCAAACCACCGGATGAGAATTTTCACCTCGAAAATCCCACATGTATTAACCACGTACCGAGACCGGTCTGTTCAGATGAGAGGCAAGCAGTTTGTCCACTACGCCATCCTGCCCCTTGTCTCAAGATAGAACAAATCCCTCTCCGGAAACTACGGCATTCTTGGTTACAATTCTAAATTCCCAACCACAGATTATCGCCCTGCTATGAAATGGAACATTGAAAAATCCCGGTGGCTAAACCATGCGCTCTACATCGTTCTTCACGACCTCGATGGGGAGGTGCAGAATGTCCGGAGATCGGAGGTTTGAAACCCGGCACTGACAGTGATTATCTTGATACAAGAAAATTGACCTGCGCGCTGTAGCTTGTTCTGTTTTGGACTAACGATCAGATAATTATCATTGAGATCATTTCAGATTATGGTTTATGGGTGGTCGTGTCGAAAGACAGCAATTCACCTGTCACGTGGGCTTATTAAGAGGGCCGTGCACGATGCATCTCGAGCAGTGTGGCTCAATTAGCGAGGAAGGCTACAATATGTACCTGTCACGCCGTGCTACGGTCCTCTCTGGAACTAGCAGCACTTGTGTGTGTCATGTGCAGACAGTCGAAATCTTTGAGGAACAACGGCAACAACAATAACGTCAGTGTTTTGCATCAGGTGAGGACTTGTAACACCACGCTGCCAGCGCCTAGATTTGAACCTGGGACTAAACTGTAGATTTCTGGTAGGTTTTAAATCGTGCACAACGGTCGCGAGGGCAGCCGCAGCAAGTCCAAATATTGCGGGTTCGAATCCAGGCACTGGCTGTGGCTATCCTGAGTGTTGATTTTCCCAGGGCTTTTCACACTCTCTCCAGGCAAATGCTCGGATTGAAGCCTACTTTACTTCAAGTCCCAGGGCACCTACCTTATCCCTGTCCCAAATACAGTTATACATACTGCCGCAGTTATCGCATAAATTCAGGTTATCAGACAAGTTTCAACACACAAAAAACTACATGGGGCTGATGACCAAGACACCCCAATACCGTGTAGTGGCTAGCAATCTCAGTTGTAAATCCTGAGGTCTGTGCCAAGAAATTTAATTCTGATGGCTGAAACGGGTCCACTTAGCCTCATGAGGAAAACTGAGAATAGATTTGTTCTAGTAGTAGATCATTTACCCTGAGCATGCTGAGCGTCTATCCCAAGATGCGGGTTCAAACCCGGCGAGAGTCGTCGAATATTTTAAGAGCGTTAAAAATCCCTCAGTATGCCTTCCTTCGGAGGGGTAGAAAAGCCGGCGGGCCCATGTCATAGATTTATGGCATGTAAAAGAATCTTCCATTAACTGCAATTGTGTGAAGCAAAATTTTTAGGCTATTGTACAGTATCCCAGGGGTATGCACCCCTTGGAGACCATCCCCCCGGCATCTGGCTAAATCCCCTAAATGGCAACTCTTGGAAAGCCGGGGCAACATCCATTAATACCGTAAGGACAGCTTGCTACTCCATAAAGCAGCTCAAGCCTTACGTAATCATTACACTCAGCGACATAGTACTAACTGGGCCAATACATTGCTGACAGCAGGGCGTCAGAAGGTATAAGAAGACGTCCTAATGAGGTCAAACTCTCTCTCCATTGTCAGTGCTCCATCGAGACGGCCGAAGCTACGCTGGTGTCAACCGAGGTGAGTCAGTCAATCGTGTTCAGAATTCCTACTTTGTAACCTGTAACCCAACAACTTGTATCACATTATAAACATAATTTCATTCCCTACAAGGGACTCACTATCAGAATCACAGACCAATAAAACACTTGGTCCACACTCTACACTAGCATTACTGTTATACGCCTCTTTACATCCCAACGCCCTTCCTTATTCCCGTCACGTAAAGACGTGACAGACAGCAGTCTATTAGCGCCAACTTAAGTACTTTTGTATTCCCCGAGCCGGCCCGGCTGCAAGCGAGCAGCGCGTGCCACTCAGCTGATACAAGCAGACTCAATTACGTAATAAGCAGTCAGCTGAGCGACCAGTACAGCGACCCTTTGCAGTGGGTCCCATCCCTTCAAACGCTACCACATTATTTATAGGAACGCCCCCTAGTTCCTAGCACACCACAACACTCTACACTGGTCAGCTTACCCTGACAAGGGAAGCTACCCTTTTAGGCACCACCTTATAAATTAGTACAACAACTCTCCCTTTTAGATCCACCCCCAAATAAGGGATCTAAAACACTGGTGGAGGCGCCATCCTACGCACAGTAGAACGGGACTCAATCAACGAGCCCTCGTAGGAAAAACGACCCCTTCCGTACCGCAAAAAGCCAAGCAAATTAGTGAGAAAATTTTTCCCCCAGACATAAAGCACCATTTTTTTTTGTGTGCTCCAAACTAGCTACACAGGGGAAATTCTTAATAAACCAACCCCCTAGCCCCATACAGCATCAGAGAAATATAAGAATACACTGTCAAACACGTACAGACTTTTTTTTATTCTTATTGTAGGCCCATACACTGCAGTCAGAATGGCACCTCATGCAGAGATTGCAAGCCATAGAGGCAATAGGGGTACGCCAATATTATTAACATTATTGTTCAGATGCCAAAGGCACATACAAAGCCGGCAAACACAAATACGGGCACTCCAAACAAAAATTGGGGCAATACAGGGCAAACAGCCATACTCCCCATCAGAGGGTAGGACAGCGCGATTAAGATGCGCACATACACTCTTGAATCACACACATGAACACCTCAATAGGTTCCATATACAAAGAAACAGAATATACCAACAATTAATCACCACACATGGTCCCGTAATAGATAATGCAACCCTCGAGAGAATGAGGGTGCACTACACAAGTTTACACGCCCAATACAGGGAGCTAATTCGCGTCCAAGCGCTTCTCCAACTAGCGGCCAAAAAACAATACAGAGCACAGAAACATTAATACATTAATACAGTAATTTGCAAGCAGGCCATGAGCCTCAATAAGGCAGTACACCCAAATTTGGGACAAATACCGTGAGCTACAAGCCAACAAGGCCATTTTTGAGTTCATGGTAGGGCCATCAGCCCACCCGAGAGAGGACATAAGCGTGGATACGCTGACTCGACAATTTGCGAGGATGTCCCTCTCGCCACGTACTGTCACACAATGGAAGGAGTTCGCCGTGGCCACAGTCAAGAAGACGGCCAGGTTAGGCTCCAACTTACTGCAGAATAAAACTAACACAAACACACGTCCTTCAGCTCCGGATCGGAAGGCAATTTTGCCAAACCGAGGGGCAGAGCCTAGAACAATCCCCTCGGAACAAAGGGACGAGAGGGAGTTGAAGCCAGGGCCATTAAACACACATGATATGACAGGGAAACAAAGGGACATAACCACGTCATGGGCTGACGACATAGAGCCCGCCCTACAGTACATAAAGCCTACATACACGTACACAGATAGGCTAACACATTGGCAGGAGTCGGCCGTGGCCACGGGCCGAAAAACGGTCAGACTACACGCCACCACATTGCTAGGCCGGACACAAGCCATTAAGCGACCTTTACCGCCAGTTCAAAGGGCAAATTTGCCAGAACAAAGGCGAACACCGGTATTAGGCCCTCAGGATGCACGATATACGCACGAACATTTTGACCGGGCATTACCACACAGTACACGGGGATTAGGAAAGGTGTTCTCACCTACCCCACAAAACCACGCAGTCAAATATATCCACACTCCCGTAAAATCTACTAGGGCAGCGCCAAGCGCAATTAGGCCCTCGAATACAGGTACATTTAAACCTATAGACACGCGCTACGGTGGGAGTAGGCCAAAGCTTACTTTGCTAGAAATTCCACCGGAAGGTAGCAAAGGAACACCCCAGTGGATTCCAGAGGCCTATAATCTAATAACAGGGCAAAACTCTTCACCTTTCTGAGCACTGAAGCTCGAAAGAGGATAACGACTTCCACCAGGGCCACAGAAATAAACTAACATCGCTAACACCAAAATTATAGGCCACATAAGTTCTTTCACACGGGGGCGATAAGAAAATGGTCCAACAAGTACATAATAAACATGAAATCGCATATTTTTCTTTCTTATTTTATGTATATACAGTGCAATATAGCCAAAGTAGAAGGAACAATTCTAAATCCTTCTTGTTTTTTTTTTCGGAACCATGGCATTTTTCTCTCAGGCCATCAATGGTTATTGGGCGAAGTGATTAACGCCATAACGTAAAGTCTCTAATATGCTAAGCCAAGTGGAAGCCAAGCAGGCTTCAGGCCGAAAAAGAGATATTTTGAACACAACTTAAGCATAAAATCACAGCATAAAGCTTAAGTGAGTCTTTCTAAGTAGAAATGACTAAACGTTCTATGTTAGGGTTCCACAGTTTGATAGATTCTCCTGTTGCGGGCGAAAGCCGTAAGTGTGGCAGGAATTAAGAATCTCAAACTAACTTCAAAAATTTGGTGAGGTGTGCTTTAGCCAACTGAAAAGCCCAATTGCACATCGGGACGAGACACTGTCATTTTGGTGAGTTACAATTACTTTGAAGGGCAGGTTTGACTCCCATAGTGCACTGGCTTTGCTCGTGACGTGGATACAGGTATATCAATTACGTCTTGCAATGGCCTTCCTAATGTGTATTAGACAGTGTCGGTAGATTCCCCTGAGACGTAACCAGATTACGGTAGTACTCACGTTACCAAAATGGTAAATATTACACTCAGGTCCCAAGCACCATTTTTTTTTATTTTTAACATTTTTTATAGTGTTCACGACATAATTTTTAGAGACTATCGCCACCTGCTATTATTTTCTTTCAAAGTGCTCTCTTAATCCAGAGCGGGGCATAGCTCATTTTTTTTTCTATTATGACGCAGGCATTAGGCCCGATGAAAGAAAAACGTGTCCGAATTCCTCCTACCACGATGGGCAGGTCCCTTCAAAGTCTGCAGGAAGGTATCTGACCTAAATTATATAGTGAACGTGCGCCATGGGAGGAAACTCATAAAGGACATTATTCACGCCCGCCGGATGAAGGCATATCACACACGTAAAGATCACACACCTACACGTACAGGCGGGCACACTACTAAGAGAAAAGGAAACGGTCCCGCTGGCACACGTGGGAAGAAAGCCAAGAAATAGCCCACTGACCGCGCCGGGATACGATCCTAACACCCCACAGAACTGTCCCGGAGACACGCGGGCATAATGACATTTCGTACCATTGTAGGGACATAATCGAACCACGGCACAGTAACACACAAGCGGGGACACAAAAATAGTTAGTAGAAGGTTCTTTTCCATTACGAAGAGCCTGCCCGCAATTACAATGGACAGCTATCAGGTTCCCACATACGCGTGCCGGAAGCAAAAGCACGGACATACAGCGTTATCAAGACAAGTAACGAGCGTGCGCACAGGACATTGCAATCCGATACCGCCATGCTCAGCAATAACACAGGCCTCAGTGATAAACTGTACGCTTACAGACAACTGCTCTCAGAGCAGAGCGCACGGCATCATTCACGCCCGATTTACAGACCCTATATCTTCCAAAATTACACTACAAGGGGAAATCAAAAACATACAAACTCTACACAGGTATGCATGCTTTCATTTGCGCATTGCACATCCACGGGAACATGCCATATTATATGCTGCACGGAAATGATCACACCAAGTCTTTACAGACAACCGGATTCGAACCCATGACCACACACCACACGCGTACCAAAAACTAACTATCCAATGGTATTTTTGGTACACGGAACACAAGCAAAGACCACACTGGGAAAGCCCCAAGCCCTGTCACACAACGCAAACATAAAACACAGAGAATGACAGAAGGTCACGGGTCTGAGTTCCAGTAAAAATTTAGACACAAAGGAGAACAGCTATTCAGGCGCCCAACCACACCAAAATTGGCCCATACAAATGCATGTACAGGGAATACTACATTTCCTCCCACCAAAAGCCAGACATAAAATTTCGGATTACACCAGACATAGGGAATACATTTCACAAACACAGGTAGGAAAATTTCGCAAGACACAAGTCTTAGGGAACAATGGCCACACGACGTCATTACCTAACTAGGGCGAATTGCTACATTAGACCGCTAGGAATCCAAAACAATGACCACACTCACATTCGTGCAGGAAGGCACATACCAGCGGATGACAAACAGTAACTTCCCGGCCTGGTATTGCACATACTAACTGCTGACAGCAGACTAGTTACACTGCAATAATGCGGTGACGAGACACTATTGCGTTGCGCCAGTGACCATGAAATTACAAACACATAACAATTATAATACCATACATTTTTTTATCCACACTGCAAAAAAAACATTTGGCAATGGACAAGACGTGACACAGCGGAACCTATCCTGGGCCTCAAGGGCACGTTCGCAAAGACGTTGAAAGGCCACGGGCGCTTCCCGCCCAGACACAATATACACAGTAGGACTTAGCCTTATAACAGACCAACCGTCCGCGTGGTGTAGCGGTACATAGTCACACACACGCACACGCACTCAACAGTTAGGAGCGAACACAGACAAGATCTCCCCCCTAATAACTTCTCTTATCGCTCGTAAGGCATAGGAGTCATTACAGATAACTAGCACATGACCAGTCGCATTACGACCACTGGCCACATCTACACTGCAAATGGCCGACCAGGTTAGGTCATGCAGCTCTACTATCCCAAGGCGCGGATAGAAAGCCAACATGGACCAAGGGAGGACGACAGGAGAACAGGCTACCAGCGTACCACCTTACTCCCTTCCCATAACCTTCTCACGCCCAACATAAACAACGCAACCACATCTACACGACCAAAAACAGCTACACTACATTACAAAATACACACAGGGGTTGATGGACTTCATGCGTCTAAAAAGCAGGCATGCTACGCCTTGCGTCTCGATGCTAACACCTGAGTATTAGGGGTGTGTCAGCAAACATTAGAGAAGCATAATGCGCCTCTCCAAATGAGAGAGGAGGCCATAGATATATACTAACCATTCTTTAGTACTTAAACACTCCCGCATGAAAGGGATATATTGGTATTATGCCCCATCCTACACCTATCCGTACTTGAAGGCAGAAACTTCATATCCAGACACATGCATGAGTATCCCATCCGTTTACCAGGGATTTTAATATCAAACCTGCATGAATTTTCGTATTTTTGCAATCCCGGGAATTGCCTCCCCAATCCACTCACTATAGGAGCATCCCAACGCCACCACCGGTTCTAGGCCACCACTAACGTGGAACCCAAAGGTGCGCAAACCCTTCCTACCATACTTTAAGCCCACTCAACAAATAACTACCCCCAAATCCTAATAACAGGGCACCTGACATTACAGACCCTACTAACACCTCCACTAAGGTAAAGAAAGCATTATTGCTGGAAAGCTGACGTAGCGATGGTAGGCCAGAAGTAGCCTATGTACTTAGAAGATCTACAACCCCGCTACACTGGAAATATTTTACATTTTAACACAGAGATTACACTATTTACACAGGTTACGCTACATTTTTTTTTCTCTTACAAAGGAATCTGATACGGTATGATGGTTGACAACGGTGTAAGCCAAAGGTCAGGAGAACCACACTTTGAGAGCTGGGGAAGGCGATGTGGACCCTTACCCCAGTTGGCTCATCAAATCACTGACCTGACCAAACAGACGAACTACGTAAGGTCAAAGCATTCGCGGCCTGGTCGGGCAAGCTCTGGAATCCTAGGTGCGCATAAACCGCCCCTGGGAGGAAGGGATGCTAAACCCACTTTGTGCCACGGTCGTCGAAGCCAAGACCTGCAGGGAGACTTTCTGAGAATGGCGGGAGAAATAGCTCACTCCGCGCCGGCCTCGGGAGCTATCCCTAGAGACGACCCCATATTATGACTAGACTGTTAGTTAAATTTACGTAAGTAGGACTTCCATGGCGGGGAGTCAGACTCCTATTCGTCAGGAGTGAAGCAGGATCCAAGGGTTCATCAGGACCAATCCTAGATCCGACAAGTCCTTACCCCGCGAGGTGAAGGTGAAGACTACGACGGTAATCAATAATGAAGAATGAAATATGAATATATATATATGGAATGTACGCGCTCATTCGGTCCTGCGCCCACGTAAATGGACGACAACGGGTCGCCTAAGTTCTTAAATGAGTAGCATAGCGGGCACTCAAAAGGGTTCAGGGGGCCAACCCAGCAATGCCGATACAGGCGAAGAGGATTCCCCGGACGCTCACTTCCCGGAGGACACATGAATCATTACTATTGCGGCCGATACAGGCGAAGAGGATTCCCCGGACGCTCCCTTCCCGGAGGACACATGAATCATTACTATTGCGGCCGACATAGGCGAAGAGGACTCCCCGGACGCTCCCTTCCCGGAGGATATTATGCCATTGGACCACAATGTCCAATGCCCACATAAATGGCGACGCAGCGGGCAGTCAATGGGCATTAAGAAAGGGGCATTGCGCGCCCCTCACAGGAGCCAAGTGGGCGGCTCAACTACGTTAAATCGGAACAGCAAACGGTCATGAACAAGGAAGTTACAGCGGGCGAAACGGTTAGCTTAGTGGCACCGTAAGCGCCTGCGAATAGATTAGTCCTAGTAATAGACGTCGACACCTAGAGTTAAGGGGACGGAATCTAGCGACCCTAGAGACAACCGGTGTTTCTGGGGCTCGTGCGGGTGGTGATCTGGGGATTTAATTGCCCCAGGCGATCGTCCTAGGCCAAATTTAGTTGTAAGACGGTTGCATTTGACACGCAACCTAGGATTAAGCAAATTTATTCACCGCTGTTGCCAGCTATGGCGCAGCACATTTCGGCAATAGATTAAGGCAACCCTCTCGGCTTAGTAATAGTTTTTTTTTTATTATTAGACCATAATTAAGTTAGATAGTATTAAGTAACGCCGATCGGCACTCGGTGACTATAAATCCGTTACCGAGGTAAGCCCGACAATACTTAGGATAAACTAGGTTAAAATAGGCATAATCAAAGTGGAATATATCGGCACCCGGTAACCACAATTCCGCTACCGGGGTAAGACCAACTACATATTATTTACGGCATTACGGCACCGTATAGGGTAAGCCCGGCCTTGCAGCTAAGTAACATTAATCATGCTATTTTTTTCAGTGAAAGAAGAGCTTCAACCAGTACTAATATGTTTTTTCTAAACCTCGCCATTTTTTTTCACAGGCCTCGTCACCAGATACAGGAAACTGGTGACAGGAATTTCACTACCATATTGCAGTGGCATATTATTTACAGCATGCCATGATGTGTACTATTTTATTTTTATTTTTCAACGTGCACTAATCCCGACACACTCGCAAACACTCACCACATTTTTCTTTTTCAGCTACACACTCCAAAATAAATCTGCACAGCAGGACTGGTGCCTGTGGGGTACCAGGCTTACTGGCAGATCAACTAAAATTTAAACACATAAAGCGTCAAAATGCGACGCAGATTACGACAATGAGGGCGCAACCGATTTGTGGCAGTGACTCTCATTGTCAAGTGTGAAAGCATTCACCCACAGAGGATGCTTCACAGATTAGGTATTAAGCATACATGCAAGCGGTACGACCACTATACCGTACCAAGGAGTGGCCGTACAGAATCAGCCGTGAGACGGCAAGAGTACGTACAGACGGGTAGCGTGCACGCGAGGTACCTCACAACAACTATAATAATAAGGGATTAGCGCGATTAAGTAGACATAAGACCACTGTAATTACTAATTTTTAAGGATAAACTTTATACAATTTTTCCAATAGACATAAGGTCATTGTAATTTATAATTTTTTCAGGATACACTTTATACAATTATACACTATATATCTTTTTTTTTTGTTTATCAAGATGCCAATGTACGTAATGTGTATGATTTGTTTTCTTTCATCTTTCCTTCTTCTAACTTCCCCATTTGTCAGGGTGTTCCGTTTTTTCCCAAACCAATAAACGTCTTTTGAATATTTCCCTTAAATTATACCCTGGAACACCCATTTTTCTATTTTCTTCTACCTTTCTTATTGCAGGGAGCACTTTTTCCCTAAGATAGGGCGGACGACGCCATCATCCGTTCGGCCCTGGGTTTTTCCTCCCTGCAAAACTATGTAACACATCACCATCGGAAACCATGTTTTTTTTTAAACTAGCAATATGCCAGCAATAACAAAGGCAATTTTTTTTTTACATGTCGAATTTATTTTAACGTTAAATTTTTCTCAAAATGTCATTTTTTTTCCCAATGTTAATCAAATCTTTCGCAATGTCAATTTTTTTTGTTTGTTCTTTCACAATGTCAATGTATACATATATTTGTAAATCCCATAACCCTCCCCTCTGAACACGGGCTGACCTCACACCCACACTTCGATACGACGCCACCAGGAGATACGAGGGGGTTCCAAGGACCACTACGTCAACATCCCAACTTCCAGTTCCGTTCCCGTTCGCGAGGACGCGAACAAATGAAGGAAGACTCTTGTACAGTATCCCAGGGGTATGCACCCCTTGGAGACCATCCCCCCGGCATCTGGCTAAATCCCCTAAATGGCAACTCTTGGAAAGCCGGGGCAACATCCATTAATACCGTAAGGACAGCTTGCTACTCCATAAAGCAGCTCAAGCCTTACGTAATCATTACACTCAGCGACATAGTACTAACTGGGCCAATACATTGCTGACAGCAGGGCGTCAGAAGGTATAAGAAGACGTCCTAATGAGGTCAAACTCTCTCTCCATTGTCAGTGCTCCATCGAGACGGCCGAAGCTACGCTGGTGTCAACCGAGGTGAGTCAGTCAATCGTGTTCAGAATTCCTACTTTGTAACCTGTAACCCAACAACTTGTATCACATTATAAACATAATTTCATTCCCTACAAGGGACTCACTATCAGAATCACAGACCAATAAAACACTTGGTCCACACTCTACACTAGCATTACTGTTATACGCCTCTTTACATCCCAACGCCCTTCCTTATTCCCGTCACGTAAAGACGTGACAGACAGCAGTCTATTAGCGCCAACTTAAGTACTTTTGTATTCCCCGAGCCGGCCCGGCTGCAAGCGAGCAGCGCGTGCCACTCAGCTGATACAAGCAGACTCAATTACGTAATAAGCAGTCAGCTGAGCGACCAGTACAGCGACCCTTTGCAGTGGGTCCCATCCCTTCAAACGCTACCACATTATTTATAGGAACGCCCCCTAGTTCCTAGCACACCACAACACTCTACACTGGTCAGCTTACCCTGACAAGGGAAGCTACCCTTTTAGGCACCACCTTATAAATTAGTACAACAACTCTCCCTTTTAGATCCACCCCCAAATAAGGGATCTAAAACACTATTGTGTGAAGCAAAATTTTTAGGCTATATTTAATTAACGCTCTATTAGTTCCGACGCTCGACGCCAGGTACCGGATGTGGTGGCATCTAATAGGCAAGTTCACAGCTAGGTGTCGTGGACGGTAGCATTTGGTAGCAATAGTAGGAACCACTTGAAGTAGATCGTCTGCAGTTCTCACCTGAATAACAGATAACCCACACTAATACAGCCATCACAATTATTACCGGTTATCAGACAGATTCAACACACACCCAAAGTATACGGGGCTACATGACCGCGTTGTCGCAGCCCCTAAACTAAGGAACCAACCATCAGTCATCCTAGATATGGCTTTCCGTGGTTTCCCAATTCTACTACAGGATGGTTCCTAACTAAAGGTCACGGCCACCCAATTTTCACCGACAGTAGTGGCTACGCTGGCTAAAGAGCTGCGTTAGGCCATGGGGCCAAGCTCACTGCTGACTCGGTAGACGCATGGGTTAGAGCCCCACCGTCGGCTGTCCTTGAAATGGTTTTCCGTGGTTTGCTATTTTCAGCACCAGGCAAATGCTGGGACAGTACCTTCTGACAGGCCACGGTCGCTTCCTTCCACATCCTTGCCCAGTTTCATTCATCTTCATCCTTTCCATCTCTCATCCCGACGCGCAGGTCGCCCACGGAAGTCGAATAGAAAGACCTGCACTTGGCCTCTCAGGAAGCCACACGAAAAAAAAACAATTGTCGCCTCAAGAACAAATACACTGATCAGTATGGACACCACAGTATCACATGTTATCAAACAAATTGTACATACACAAGTACTCAGGATTGATGACCACGATGTCCTAATCCCCTAAATAAAACAACAAAAACAATCACATATGGCACTGCCGATCTTAATGAAAGGATTTTAATAATAATAGTAATAATAATAATAATAATAATAACAATAATAATAATAATAATAATAAACCCCTTGGCTTCAAAGCCCATGAACAGTTTTGGCCTACCAAGCGACCGCTGTCCCGCGATATGTATGGCCTGCAGAATGCAGTTTGGCACGTGGTCAGCGCATCGGGTCCCCTCGCCTGTTAATCGTGGTTATCCTGACCGGGGCGCTACCTCACTCTCAGACAGCTACTCAATTGTCCGCACGAGGCTGGGTGCACCCTGTTCCAGCCCTCTTGCCAGTTTCAAAATCCTTGACGGAGTCGGATATCGAACCCGTGGCCTTCCAGTAAAAGGTAGGCTCTCTACTCCAACACCACGGGACCGGCATAATAATATCATTGCGAAATCGGTATGTGGCTGAACAACTCATAGTGTAGTGGCTAGCATTCTTTTCATCTGCTCGGATATGTTTTGGTGACAGAAGGAGCATCCGGTGTTAAATCATTTGTCACATGGAAATTCATCCAGCCTAATTGCCGACCTCGTAAAACTGGTAATAGTAACGGGAAGAAATACATTATTACTAGGGCTCGGATGTTTAAGAAATATATTTTAGTATTTGGCTCTATTTTGATGCCCGATTGGTTTCTGATGCAAATCAAGTGATTATCGTCACAATACAGCGGCTTTATTTGTCATATAAATGTATATTTAGAACATTTTTTGCCTACTTTCGATTTTTGCAAAAAATGAAAGTAGACTTATGAGATCAACACAGGGCGAAAAAAAGTGTGTCTGTCTGTGTGTGTGTATGTGTGTGTGCGTCTGTGTGTGTGTGTGTGTGTGTGTGTGTGTGTGTGTGTGTGTGTGTGTGTGTGAGTGTGTGTACTCTGAATGTCTGTCCCCCCCGTATCAATTCGAACACGGTGAATGCGAATTGAACGAAATTTGGTACAAAGGTAGCACTAGCAAAGGACACCTAAGTGTCATGTTTTATATCGCCGCCATCTTCACGGAAACGTAATGGCGGCCACACAAATGTGCAAAGCTTAAATCAAATTACGATTAACCTAATCATCCGATCTCTACCAAATTTTGCAACAACATACCTCTATGGGGGGAGCATCCTTTGACCAAACTAATAGGTCATCAGCGTAATAGTTTGCGGATGGCGGCCATCTTTGTGTGAAAATCGATTCCCCTATTAATTCGAACACGGTGCAACCGAATGGAACGAAATTTGGTACAGAGGTAGTACTAACAAAAGGCACCTCAGTGTCATGTTTTATATCGCCGCCATCTTGACGGAAACGTAATGGCGGCCACACAAATGTTCAAAGCTTAAATCAAATTACGATTAACCTAATCATCCGATCTCTACCAAATGTTGCAAGAACATACCTTTATAGAGGAAGCATCCTTTGACCAAATGAATAGGTCATTAGCCTAATAGTTTGCGGATGGCGGCCATCTTTGTGTGAAAATCAATTCCCCCTATTAATTCAAACACGGTGAAACCGAATGGAACGAAATTTGGTACAGAGGTAGCACTAGCAAAGGGCATCTCAGTGTCATGTTTTATATCGCCGCCATATTGACAGAAACGTAATGGCGGGCACACAAATGTTCAAAGCTTATGTTAAATTACGACTAACATAACCATCCGATCTCTACCAAACTTTGCAACAACATACCTTTATGTAGGGAGCATCCTTTGACCAATCTAATAGGTTATTAGCCTAATAGTTAGCGGATGGCGGCCATCTTTGTGTCAAAATCGATTCCCCCTATTAATTCAAACACGGTGAAACCGAATGGAATGAAATTTGGTACAGAGATAGCACTAGCAAAGGGCATCTCAGTGTCATGATTTATATCGCCGCCATATTGACAGAAACGTAATGGCGGCCACACAAATGTTTAAAGCTTAAATCAAATTACGACTAACATAACCATCCGATCTCTACCAAACTTTGCAACAACATACCTTTATGGAGGGAGCATCCTTTGACCAATCTAATAGGTCATTAGCCGAATAGTTTGCGGATGGCGGCCATCTTTACGTCAAAATTGATTCCACCTATTAATTCGAACACGGTGGAACCGAATGAACGAAATTTGGTACAGAGGTAGCACTAGCAAAGGGCACCTCAGTGTCATGTTTTATATCGCCGCCATCTTGACGGAAACGTAATGGCGGCCACACAAATGTTCAAAGCTTAAATCAAATTACGATTAACCTAATCATCCGATCTCTACCAAATGTTGCAAGAACATACCTTTATAGAGGAAGCATCCTTTGACCAAATGAATAGGTCATTAGCCTAATAGTTTGCGGATGGCGGCCATCTTTGTGTGAAAATCAATTCCCCCTATTAATTCAAACACGGTGAAACCGAATGGAACGAAATTTGGTACAGAGGTAGCACTAGCAAAGGGCATCTCAGTGTCATGTTTTATATCGCCGCCATATTGACAGAAACGTAATGGCGGGCACACAAATGTTCAAAGCTTATGTTAAATTACGACTAACATAACCATCCGATCTCTACCAAACTTTGCAACAACATACCTTTATGTAGGGAGCATCCTTTGACCAATCTAATAGGTTATTAGCCTAATAGTTAGCGGATGGCGGCCATCTTTGTGTCAAAATCGATTCCCCCTATTAATTCAAACACGGTGAAACCGAATGGAATGAAATTTGGTACAGAGATAGCACTAGCAAAGGGCATCTCAGTGTCATGATTTATATCGCCGCCATATTGACAGAAACGTAATGGCGGCCACACAAATGTTTAAAGCTTAAATCAAATTACGACTAACATAACCATCCGATCTCTACCAAACTTTGCAACAACATACCTTTATGGAGGGAGCATCCTTTGACCAATCTAATAGGTCATTAGCCGAATAGTTTGCGGATGGCGGCCATCTTTACGTCAAAATTGATTCCACCTATTAATTCGAACACGGTGGAACCGAATGAACGAAATTTGGTACAGAGGTAGCACTAGCAAAGGGCACCTCAGTGTCATGTTTTATATCGCCGCCATCTTGACGGAAACGTAATGGCGGCCACACAAATGTTCAAAGCTTAAATCAAATTACGATTAGCCTAATCATCCGATCTCTAGCAAATTTAGCAACAACATACCTTTATGGAGGGAGCATCCTTTGACCAAACTATTAGGTCATTAGTCTAATATTTTGCGGATGGCGGCCATCTTTGTGTGAAAATCGATTCCCCTTATCAATTCGAACACGGTGAAACCGAATGGTACGAAATTTGGTACAGAGGTAGCACTAGCAAAGGGCACCTCAGTGTCATGTTTTATATCGCCGCTATCTTGACGGAAACGTAATCGCGGCCACCCAAATGTTAAAAGCTAAAATGTAATTACGACCAACCTAAAAATCTAGTCTCTACCAAATTTTGCAACATATCTTTATGTGGGAAACATATTCTGACCAAACTGCAAGAACATCAGCCCAATAGTTTGCAGATGGTGGCCAAGTATGTGTGCAAATCGATTCCCCCTATCAATTCAAACACGGTGAAACCGAATTGAACGAAATTTGGTACAGAGGTAGCACTAGCAAAGGGCACCTCATATTCATGTTTAATATCCCTATAGCACGTTGTATTTCAACAAGCTACTACAACCAACATTCAATTATACACCTTGAAAAGGACAAAGAGTTATAACAATAACCATGCATTTAGGAGAAAGTAGGCTATATGTTCTTTCCTGAACATCTTGTTTACCATCAGGTCATATTTTGAGCATTTTTGGTAAGAACATCATATTTCGGTAATTTGACAGCAGCTGTAGGTGTGCAATCATCCTCAACTTAACGAACGGGAACTAGTGTTCACAGAAATACACTGTAAATAACCACTTAAACATGTATATTCAGAAAATCAATAAGAAAATAGAAATAAAGAATTTAGTTAACAATCTAATCTTGAAGGGATTGTCGCTTGGGTATATAATTAAAAAGAACAGCCATATTTAAATCAGTAATTTTCAGATCATATTTTGTCTTTTTTGAGCCGTAATAATAATAATAATAATAATTATATCACAAATTGTTCATTAAACACAGTTCTTCTGGTCTTCGGCAAAACTTCGGTGGGCGTACACAAGAAGATTTGCCAGTTCACAATCACTATTCAAGAATTTTCTAACAATATTACAGCTTTCCAGAATTGCTGCCTTCTTCATTTTCTGATGGATGTTGAACGGTAGGTTATTATTATAATTATGATTATTTTTCATTCAAATTGAGCTCCTGTGGAATATGAGTTAACAAATCGACACCATTTTCAGTGTTAGCTCTTGTTCGTCTGCCAGCATCTCTTGAGTCCAACACTTCCGATTTTCTGAAAGAGATCCCCTTCCCTTATTATTATCATCATTCTTCTGGGGAAGGGGGATTTACCAGATTGTATCTACTGTGTTTATAAGCTAGATAATGCTAATCACACCTTCTTCTCTTGTGGACGGTGGGTCCAAAATAGATAGTCTCTTCAAGCGCACATTGAGGTGGAGATATCTCCTGACGATACTGTTTCGGTGATGCTGCAAAATGAAGAAAATTGGAAGCTGGTAACAAGTTTTGTTGAAAATATCCTCCGAACAAAGAAGACAAGGAAAAGGAAGGAAGCTTGTAGTTTAACGTGACCGTTAATCTTGAGACCACAGGACATGGCATTTCACTTCGAAAATCTCACATGCATTGACCGGGAATCAAACCCGGGCCGCCTTGGTGAGAGGCATACAGCACAAAGAAGACAGATCTGGATCGCCATTGAAGATAATTCAGTGTGGAAGAGGGTCCTACGGACCTGACTCTGCCTGAAGTAATGTGATAAACGGTTCCACGATAGTGTTCAGAAGTAACGTTGAGGGGGGAGGGAGGGGAGGTTTAGTCCGTAGTCTGCCTCGCAGGAGCCCGACACTATGTGCGTAAACGCATTTTTCCCCCTCCCAAAAAAAATATTAATCAAACACACGAGATCTAAATGGTATAAACAAGTGGAGAAAGACCTCAGTGAGTTAGGATCCCCGAATCTTCAGGATAGAGACGTAATAAGGAACATTGTCCTCACAAGAGGATTTGAAGAAGATGGGAAGAGACCAACACGTCGTATCTGGACGGAGGAACAGAGATTACAACAATCAGTGAAAATGAAGAACTATTGGGCAAGGAGGAATGCTCGCAAAATGTTGATTCCACGTGGTCGTAAGTTACCCATTCGTGAAGAAGAAGAAGAAGAGTGTTCTTCTTTCATTCTCCGTTAGGGTCTTCTGAGGACCACGAACCAATTTCAATGTTTAGTCCTTTGTTCGTCACTGGAGGAGTTTCCATCTGTTTTTTCGCCGTTGCTTGTATGACGTTAGGTATCTTCCAGATACACTTCCCTTTTGTTTATGTTTCCTTATATCCATCTAACCCTCCCACCTCCCTCCCCTCCCCCTCCCCCCCCCCCCTTTTCTTTTGGACATCCTCATTCTTCGAGGAGTCTCTATATTTTCACCCCGCCCCTTTACCTTCTCCTTACTTACTACTCTGTCCGCCGATCTACCATGGTCCATACAGTAATTTCTGGCAGCTGCTCTCTGGTGACGAACAGAGGAATTTATCTATATTTTTTGTAATTTTTGTAATCTCATTGATATACTTTCTTTGGCCACATTGTTTGATTTCCATTGAAAAAGGAGGCAAGGTTTCTCCGAAACGTATGGTTCTAATCTAAATACACACGGCATTAGCCCAAAAAACATGAATTATTTATATAATCCGGGCCGTGAAAGCCTTAATATACATATTTGTGTACTTATTTATTTATTTATTTATTCATTTATTTATTTATTTATTTATTTATTTATTTATTTATTTATTTATTTATTTATTTATTTATTTATTTATTTATTTATTTATTTATTTACTTATTTCTCACAGGATATCCCTAATAATCCGTCAATGACCGGCCAGAAATAGCAAGGTGCACAGGATTTAATTTCAGCTGTGTGTTTTATAGTAGACTATTATGGTCCATTCACTGCACCAGTTCATTCACTGCTAAAACTTTCCGCACAGTACATCACATTCCCAAAATCGTCGCCTTCTGTGGCTGTAGGTATAACCTCTTTGGCAAGCCGAGCTTAGCGAGTGAGTTGTGGATCTTCCGTGGAATACCCCCTTGTGCTTCAATTATCACCGGGACTATAACGACCTTTTCCTACTTCCATAGTCTTTTGTGCTCCTCAGCTAGTTGTGAATATTTCTCGATCTTCTCTCGTTGTTTCTTTTCAAGATTACGGGAAATAGAAAGAGCAACAGCAATAGAAATAAGAAAGGTTGTTTTTCCTCTTTTAAGACTAAGGTGATGTCTGGTCTGTTACTTCCTACAGAATGGAATCATCACCATGCATAATACTTATACTATGGACACCTCTTCAACTCAAATCCCTAGGAAGGATTGCATATGGAGCCAGTAACGAGGCTGCGATAAAGACAAAGGGAGGCAGAATGCGGCGGTAGATGTTTCGTCTTAACTCGACAACAAAAATCAATCAGCTGGCGGTAGCTAGCGGTGACCTCTTGGCGGCGCGATACGATATGTTTGAGAGATAAATCAATAGATACAAGTGAACCACCTTGCGCTGTTCCCTGGAGTCCAGCCTCCACAAACAATTACAAAACGGAGAACCAAGGCGTTACGGTAAGCGGTATTTGTTGACCATCCTTAATATGACTTCCAGTTAGGGATGGATTTCTAGCGGAGGAAGTCTGTATCACTGTCTCCCCTTATATTTACATCACACTAACAGCAATTTAACAAAATTGTAGAAACCAAATTTGGTACTGTTTTATCAATGTATTTCAATCTGAAAGTATCTCAGTATTTGGCCAGTCACATTCTGAGTGGTTCAGGCAGCATGTGCACATATATTATGCTTGGGTACTGGGTTCAAGAACAGGTCCATACAATATGATACCCCGTGGACAGCTGATGCAGCAACAGTGAGCCGACAAGTGGGGCTTAACTTACAGTATATCGAGGTTGAAAGGGCAATAGCCTTTACAGATTTACGTTCTTTCATTATTCACCTGGAAGCGGCGTCTTCTACCACTACGTTTTTCACCTCATTATTCACCTGGAAGCGGCGTCTTCTACTACTACGATTTTCATCTCATTATCCACCTGGAAGCGGCGTCTTCTACCACTACGGTTTCATCTCATTATCCACCTGGAATCGGCTATTTTACCACTACGGTTTTTTTTATCTCATTATCCACCTAAATGGGGCGTCTTCTACTACTACGTTTTTCACCTCATTATCCATCTGGAAGCGGCGTCTTCTACCACTACATTTTTCACCTCATTATTCATCTGGCAGCAGCGTCTTCTACCACTACGTTTTCCACCTCATCATCCACCTGCAAGCGGCGTCTACCACCACTACGTATTTCACCTCATTATTCATCTGGAAGTGGCGTACCACTAAGTTTTCACCTCATTATTCATCTGGAAGCAGCGTCTACTACTACGTAAATAAACCAAATTAAAGGAGTGTGAATTGGGCAATTTTGTAAGGTAGATTTATAAATATAATTCACCAATATTCATTTAACTAACAACTTTTTTCTAGTGTGTAAAATTTAATTTGTATGTGAACTTTTCATTTTATTATAATCAAAATTTTGTAAGGATATCCATTTCACTTTACCATGTTAAACAATTAAACTATCAACGATGATGAAGGTATCATTGTCATATCGAAATATGTACGCATAAAATATGTTATTAAACATCATTTCATGGTATTGGCAAGGCGGTGTGAATAGGATCAGTGCACAAAATACGTTCAAGATACCTCATCATAGAACTGAAAAATGTAAAGTTCATTCCGTATTTCAGATAGTATTCTCCGGTATAAATATAAATTGCACCAGTACTCAGGACTTCCCATCAGAGCGATAAAACGCTCCCTTCATGGTAATCTATCACCTATGCAATTATCACGATTAGGGCTCGGGTTTTTAGGTAAATAAATATTTTTTTATGTAAATACATATTTTAAGCATTTTTTCTATAAATACATAAATTCCTGATTTTCACTCATTAGCACATAAAAAGACATAATATTTACATTTTTTTTAAATCAGTATGCTAGATCTTTCAGTTTATTGCATTTTTTTCTGTGATACTTCAACGGGTAAAAACCTGTGAGCTATCTAATCTTCACGCAGAGCGTATGTCAGCTTGCAGCTGTGTTATTCTTAACTTGTCGCCCCGTGCCACTCACTGTGGAAGCCGGGGATTTCCTTGTCCACAGCCATATTGCACCACGTGCTAGACCTCGCCCTCCCCCAGCTACCTGGAACAAGTGTCACTCAAATGCAGTTCATTTCTGGCACTGTGAAGTGTAAGGCAGTTCTACGATGCCTAAAGTAAAAGCAACTTCAAGTTATCGTGCGTTGCAGAATTTAAAGATAATTTTACTTCTGATGGGTGTGTTCTTCTGCCAACCATGTGGGAAAGCAATCAAGGCTGAACAGCGATCTCAAGTTACACAACTGAACCCTTCAGAATAGCAGTGTTTATATGCAAGAATCTTGATCAAGGGGTCGCGCTCAGTTCCTAGTGTGATGTTTACGTTCGCCAAACAACATGCTCTACTGAGGTAAGGGTCATAGGATTAAAACTATAATTAAGAAAGAAATTTGACAAGATGTAAAATAATAACATGATTTAATGACTAATAGTGCATAAAAAGAAGATAAACAACAATAATAGAAAATATCCTCCCTGAATTTTCCCATGACAGGAATATCTATCAAAGTTGAGGAGTCAGACGGATCTCCCCCTTCATAAAATGTGGATCCTAGTTCCACTAACTTGCATTTGGATTTTATGTACGCGTAATGACTAACTACGAGGAATGAGTACTTTGGATGACTGTTCGTTTACAGCAGGTTAACAGCCACGATGCTTACGAACAATCATCTCGTAAATCAACGTTTACGGATATGGAACATGACACTAATAAAAACCCTTAAAAATTAATGCTGACACACACACTAAAAATCTACTATTTACAGAAAT
The DNA here is from genome assembly GCA_946902985.2 of Meconema thalassinum. Taxonomy (NCBI): domain Eukaryota; kingdom Metazoa; phylum Arthropoda; class Insecta; order Orthoptera; family Tettigoniidae; genus Meconema; species Meconema thalassinum. The sequence goes on from OX336388.2 coordinate 926,956,151, forward strand.
CTCCCTCGAGACCCTCCATTAGCGCGATGACGCACTTGACAAAATGAGCTGCCAACTCCGGCCAATTGCTCAATACACAAACAAGGAAAAGACAGCATCGCATGTGACTTCACAGGTCACTGATATGGAATATAAACATGGAATAAACCAACAATAACAAAAGCCTCACCGGCTGAGATTACTTTATATGAACAAAACTGCATGTTAAGCTAACGCTTCGGAGATTATCGTGATTCGTAGGCAACTCCCATTTATTTAAACAATTTTTACCATTGATCAGTTCTTAATTCTGTATTTCAAGTAATTACGGAGCCAAACAAGCACTCCCCACTAATGACCTCGCTTGCAACCTCCAGTCCGCCTTGTGAAACAGCTCCCCCTACCTCAATACTTGTCATTGCCCCAACATCAGTGTGTAAAAATAACTGACCAACTGTGCCGTTATCTCAAAGAACCAACAGCAACAAATCTCAACCACCTCAACATATGGTCAGACATTAATCAAAATAGCCACAATTGCCCTCGCAAGGTAACAATGTGGACATGGCACCAAGCTGACAGAAATCAGTCTACGCTGAAATTCCCGCTTGTAATGACCACAAAATACACACACTCACACTTCTGGGAATGACATTACGTTTTTCACACAGGTCGGCTGAATATATGCTCACAAACTATTTAAAAAAATATTAAAATCTACGATAGAGCTGACTGCTCTTCGTCACAAATCACATTGCTCCAAAGGCAATAATCTCACTGAATCTGATCAATAATAAACCTTAAAAAAATTATTAACCGCATTGCGTAACATATGCAAACACGGTCGTCCACATAGCTACGTTAGCTTAAAAAACAAACAAACAAGAACCTTCTACTAATAACATTTATGCGAGCTGTTTCCATGCAAAAGGTGTGTCAGACCAAAACTAAAAAAATACTTCGTTAATCAACACAAGCAAAATATTTACAAAAATATGTCCCATATACCATAAGTTAATTTATCAGATAATAAGAATATTATTTTGTACTCATCCTCGGCCAGTCACCCGTCAAAGGACATCAGATGCCATCTCCCAACTGAATGCTTCTTAGCTCATCTCAGCCATCTGGACGGAGTGTTGATAGTTCCAAACTTCTTCCAGGATAAGCGATGTCATCTCTCGTGCTGATTCTAAAAGTTAGATTATTATACACTCGATATCTGACTACTAAATTCGCCGTTTCAGGTACTACTTTCCCCGGAACAGTCTGTTGGCGAATTGTCGATGCTACTGCCCCTACAAAATATAGTACTGTGACTATCTATCACTGAATTTAACACATTTATTAATAATTTCTGTGTCCTCATGACACGCAAAGTATAAGTGTCTACGTCCTTAGACGCGCAAAATGTAAAGTAACCTGTGTCCTCGACACACAAAATGTAATGATAAACTTGTGTCTTCGACACACCAAATATAATAAGAAGCTGTGTCCACCGACACACAAAATATAATAAGCTTCCGTCCTCAGACGAACAAAAGTAATAGCAATGTCTTGGCTCTTCACGCCACTTATAAATGAACCGGCCCTAGGTATTGATAGAGGGGGAGATTATATAAAAAATTCTCAAAATAATAGTGGTACAGGAATGAAATAAATATCACTGAACTCGAAAAATTGCGCAGGTCAAGAATATGCCCATTAATCCTAGAATCGATCGTAGAGATGTTGTCTAGCCGATCTCCCGCGTTAATGCTAGCCATCGCGTGCCCAAGCCAGACTTGCCGCGCTGGTAAGCATTCATCTCCCATTGGTTCCACATTTTCTGTAACTTGGCGGTTTTTATCAGACCTTGGCCTCGTAGGAGTGTCTAGTATTTTCATCAGTCACTCACGTTACTGCATCATATTTTTTCTAGGCGCGAATATTACAATGAACATGCCATAAGCGTGTCTCACCACGCGTCCTTTCTATTTTGAGGTAGCCACCACCTGTCCTTCTGAAACATTGCTAGGGTCTATCTTTTCACAATCCTAAGTATTTAGCCTTTTGTCAAACTGCTGCAGGTATGCCCCCATTGTCTCCAACAAATGCTTGAAATTTCCTCATCTCCGTCTGGCTATTTTCATGATGCTGGTGGAAATATTTATTAATTGAAGAAATAAAACATCGAATCATTTATCCATCAGAGGGTAAAGGGTTCACAACACCTCAAAGGCAAGAAACACATTGCCGCAGTTTCGCGCCTTCAGAATAAGTGTTTCGCAATAATCGTCGATAATTAGTGATGGGCCAACGGCCTAGCCGTGTTGAAACACCGGATCCCATGAGAACTCCGAAGTTAAGCAACATTGGGCCCAGTCAGAACTTGGATGGTATGCCGGTTCTAGGTACTGCGCGCTGTTGGCCAACATAAGGAGGAGCGGAAAGGCCCTGGCCACCCTACCGCACGTAAACTCCGGCTGGGGGAAGCCTCTTCGGAGGCTCGGACCTGCCTTCGGGCAGAATACCGATTACATTATTTTTTTAATTAGTGATGGACAACCTGAAGAAGTATCTCGTTGTGTATTGTAATGCTTCGGCAGTCAGTGAGATATGGAATAAATTGCAATCGTGAGTACTGCATATTGTTTATATTCACATTAATAAACTAAATTATAATTAAATATTTTTACTTTTTTGTCAAATATTTCAGGTATTCTTAATACATAAAAAATAAATATTTTCCCGATTTTTAGCACCTAAAAATCCTAGCCCTAATCATGATCATGCAATATTGGTTTAAAGAAAGTGAAACCAAATATGATTGTTTTGCACCTTTAGCATGACAATTTCTACTGAGTTGAAAATGTTTATATCTCATAAACTATATGTTGTAAAGAAATAAAACTTTGCAGGAATATTAAACACAGTTCACTCATTATTAAACACTTATTCTAATGTGATTGCAATCATACATTATAATACCACCCGACAGCAATGCCTACGCTCGCTAAAGCGCAGCGTTAGGTCTTGGGGCCAAGCTCTCTGCTGACTTGGTAGACGTGTTGGTTCAAGCCCCACCGTCGGCCGTCCTTGAAATGGTTTACCGTGGTTTCCCATTTTCAAAACAAGGCAAATGCTGGGACGGTACCTTCTGACAGGCCACGGCCGCTTCCTTCCACATCCTTGCCCAGTTTCATTCATCATCATCATTCCATCTCTTATCCCGGTGCGCAGGTCGCCCACGGGCGTCAACTAGAAAGACCTGCACTCGGCCTCTCAGGAGGCCACAAGACAAAACATTATAATACCTCCGAACTTTTGGCCTTTTTTGTACAGTTGGACAGCGTTTAGATGATAATTATCCCACAGTTTAAAATATTTACATGAATGTTCTTTGAGCTGTTGGAAACATTCACGGCTACAAAATACACCAGAATAATTGATACACATATTCAGGATTTCTTTTCATATTTTTACTCTTAGTGTGATTTTTTTGTTCTTTTGTTGTTGTTTTTTTTTACCTTTGTTGGGAAAGATATTCTCTTAAATGGAAGTAAGCTTGATACACAAAATATGTTGGTGTATGTTGTTCATATAGGTATTAGTACATACAGTGACACAATCATGCAAAATTCCATTGAGATATCTTTAATAGCATTTGTATTAACCTGTAAACGCTGTGAGGAAATAAAGTTTTCGGGAAACGAGCTTCAAACTTACCTTAGGGTAGAATTTCAAGAGACAACTTAAGCGACAACAACTAATATTTAGGGGCATATCTCTCGAAGTATTGAAGATATTTCCATTTTGTTTTCTTCAAATGAAAGACAAAATATTAGTCATTCAAACTTATTCATTTAAAACAAGTAGTTCCGTGAAGAACTATACAGCCTATTTTCATCTATCCTACTTATGTTAATTGCCTCTATCCACATATAAAATTTCAGTTAGATTGCTGTAATAGATTCGTAGATATTGAGAACCGACTAAATATTTCGGATGGTCGCCATGTTGGATTTTATATATGTAGGTCCTAGAGTTATGTACTGTTACATGAAGATTATTGTGTACGTGTAGCATTCAAACATCAATCGCATGATTAGGACACAAGAAGTAACAAGGAGATTTTAATATTTCGCACAGCTGCCATCTTGAGGTTATGGAAACAATTGAAATAAATTAGATGCCAGTGGATTAACATTCGTATAAGGATTTACTGTACCTAGTTTCACTGCACTCGGATGGTTAAATTGCGAGAAACGTCCATGTGAATATTTATATTTCGCGTCGCCGCCATGTTGGATTTGTGATCACCAGGTTATTTAAAGTCCTATAGGTGAACTTAAGTTCATAGCCCCTATGAACATTAAAAAATCAGTTTGATTGCTCTAATAGATTCGTAGATATTCAGAGCCGTCAAAATATTTCGGATGGTCGCCATGTTGGATTGTTAAATGTATAGGCCATAGAGTCATGTACCATTAAAGGAAATCTATTGCGTAGGTTCATTATTGAAACTTTCACATCGATCGTATGATTACGACACGAGAAATAAAAACTTAATTTTAAAATTCGCCAAGCCGCCATCTTGAGGTTATGTAAACAATTCAACTAAATTAGATATCAGTGCATTACAATGTGTATAAACATTTCCTGTACCAGATTGCATTGCGGTTGGAACAATAAATCGCGAGAAAGATCTATTTAAAATTTTCAAATTCGCTTGGCCGCCATGTTCGTTTTGTAGTTAACCGGTTTTTAAAAATCTTATAGATGATCATCCAGTAGTGTCCTTTATCTCCGTACAAAATTTCAGGGTGATACCGTTAATAGTTTCAGAGATATAGAATGCCGGTGAAATATTTCGCACATCCACCATCTTGTGGTTATGTAAACAATTGAACCAAGTTAGATGTCGGTGCATTACAATGTGTATAAACATATACTGTACCAAGTTTTATTGCGTTTGGATGGTTAAATCTCGAGGAACGTCTGTTTAAAAGTCGCAAATTCGCATGGCCGCCATGTTGGGTTTCGTAGATACCAGTTTTTCAAACGTCACATAGGTGAACTTCTAGTAGTTCCCTTTATCACCGTAAAAAATTTCAGGGTGATTTCGGGAATAGTTTCGGAGATATTGTATGCTGGTGAAATATTTCGCACAGCCGCCATGTTAGATTGGTGTGGTGTAACAAAATTTGAAGGGCACGGTCGGGGTCGTCGGGAATAGTGCTATAAACTTAACGCGTTTCATTGAAATCGCTCCAGCCGTTTAGAATTTATTAGGGGACACACACACACACGCGCACGCACACACACACACACGGACAATAGGTGATCTCATAAGCCTATTTTTTTTTTTTTTCAAAATTGAAAATAGGCTAAAAATGGACCCTGAAAGGGGTACTTCCCTTCTTAAACTATTTCAGAGTCTTCCAACATTTCATAAGTAACAGAAAATAAAAATCTAATTTAAACTAAAAATATAGTAGCAGGGAATCATTTTACAGTAGAAAAAATTCAAAGAATATATAGAAGTAACGAGAACTACCTGTATCAAGAACATAATTTTATCTTGCCTACTGAGTGTTAAGGTTAAGTGTTTCTTCTTGTTTATTGTATTTATCCGCCCTCTGAATGAACAGAGCTGCATAAAGAGACGTTTTACCCTCAGTGGCCTGTTTAAGAGAAGCAATACGTTCAAACTCAAATTCACCCTTCACATTTTTATGAGACTCGCTTGGGTAAATTTAGTACTCAGTCGGGGATGTGGGTGGACGTGTTGCTGCAGTAGTCAAGCTGCTTGCCTCTCACCAAGGTGGACCTGATTCGATTCCCGTTCAATGAATGTGAGCTTTTCGAAGTGAAATATCACGTCCGGTGATTCGGATTACACGTAAAATGACTCATGATCACGAGACTATTGGCACGTAAAACTATAAGCTTCCTTGTTTCCTTCTATTAGTCGGTTAAAAAATAATAGGTAAGCCCAATTACGTCAGGCAATATCGTTCCTTGGCCTGAAAAATCCACTATGTGTCTCTACGGACAGTTCATTGGTTCGTAAGAAGGATTACATCTAGAGCCAGTGAACAAAGTTTGGTGACAAAAAGGTTATCCGACCAAAAACATCATTCGCCATATGGAAATTCATCTCGACTAATATTATAGAATAATAATAATAATCATCATTACCCGAGGTTTTCTATGAACCGACATCGTACAATTTTGACTGGCGTGCATTTTCTCCCCGTTCAAAATTCTGACTTCCTCGTCCATAAATTGGACCCTTAATCTTCAGATCAGGAGGAGACCTCATAAATGATCCACTGATAAAGTAATGCAATGTAGAGCAGGTGTTATATTGGCTTTCACGGTCAGTGTATTAAATTCTGCAATTTTTCTAGGTTCGTGCCGTGTCTTGTGTGGGGTTTCGCCTTGGACACCAAGCTGGCTCATCAGCGGGCTCTCGGTGTTCCCACCCGAACCCCCACAGGAGTAGCGAACTGAGCGCTACCTCCCTTTTATGAGGCGCACCTGCGCCACTTTACTGCGAGAACCAAAGTCTCAAGCAGCCATAACCTCCATATGAAGGCTTCCAAAAAGATGGTATATAGGCTTTCACGGCCAGTGTATTAAAACTCTGCAATTTTTCTAGGTCCGTGCCGTCTGCCGTGTCTTGTGTGGGGTTTCACCTAGGACACCAAGCTGGCTCATCAGCGGGTTCTTGGTGTCCCCATCCGGACCCCAACTGGAGTTGCGAACTGCGCGCTACCTCCCATTTTTGAAGCGCACCTGCGCCACTTACTGCAAGAACTAAAAGATCAAGCAGCCATAACCTCCCCATGAAGGCTTCCAAAAGGATGGTATATTGGCTTTCATGGCCAGTGTATTAAAACTCTGCAATTTTCTAGGTTTGAACCGTTTCTTGTGTGGGATTTCACCTAGGACATCGAGCTGTCTCATCAGCGGGCTCTTGGTGTCCCCACCCGGACCCCCACAGGAGTAGCGAACTGCACGCTACCTCCTTTTTTATGAAACGCAACTGCGCCACTAAAAAGGTGAACCCGATCCAAGACACGGCACAAACCTAGAAAAATTACAGAGTTGTAGAACAGGTGTTATGAGTCCTCAATTCTTATGTCAGTAGAAATAGTACATTATGCAACGAGCCTATAATGGCTATAATTAAGACACGAGTATTTTTTATAAAACGAGCGTATGCGAGTTTTATAATTTCCATACGAGTGTCTTAATTACCATTATAGGCGAGTTGCATACGACTGTTTATGTTCGACGATAATTATAACTTTATTATATGTTTTACCATAAATATTCATAAATATCTGTGGGATTCAGTTAATTCAGTTATTAGTGAACAAGGCGCTGGCTTTGGTGACTGAACAGAGCGCATGCGTGGTCAAGGCACTCCGGAAGCAGAGACCATTCGCTTTGCTTGACAACAAAGAAATATGTTGGATTTTGAGCGCATGCGCGGAGGTATCCCCATCTAATTGGCCACACGACTGTTTCTTGAGTTCTGATTGGTGGGAGAAACTGTTTCATAATGAAAAATAGTGTTATAATGAGCCTCATTATGATACAGTTTTCCAACACATAATGTTTACATTTCGACATCGTCGAACATAAAAGTAATTAAACTCCTGATTTCATATTTCCAAATTCATGATTTTAGGGATTTTTGAAATCTGATTTTCGGAAACCTAGAAATAGACTTTGAATTTGAAACAAACGATCGGGAATACCACAAAACACGATTTTATGAGACTGATGTGAGCTGTAACGGAGGGATTATAACGACTTGACGCTCACTTGATACACATGTTTAATACATGAGATGAAGGGGAACTTGTAAAGACGCTTCTCTCACACCTGTCGGCGTCAATTAGAACTCATTTGCGACGCCTGTCTCCCCCAGCTAAGAGTTCCAATTAAGAAAACATACCCCAGCTGTAATTCATACATCCACGTTCACCATGACGACAGTAGCTCACCCAACAGGTCTGTAGCCAGTGCAGATTAGAGTGGAGCTTTGCTTTCCGATATTTTATAGTTAGCTCCTCACATAACTCTCTGAATCTAACCCTTGTTTCATCAGTAAATATCAGTGTACGAAGGGTGATCAGAAACTAAGGTTACCAGGCCGGTAATCCTGGAGTTTCTTTTGTTAAAGAGAAATTAATGCTGCGCTTCTATGCCCAAGGTCGCGGGTTCAAACGCGGCCGAAGTCGTCGGATTTTTAAAGAGCATTAAAAATACTTCAGTATGCCTTCCTTCGGAGGGGAAGTATAGATTTATGGCATGTACAAGGACATTCCAATAATTACACTTGTGTGAAGCTAAATTATAGGTTAGATTTGACTAACGCTCTTAGGTTCCAACGTTCGTCATCCGAAGCCGACTGTGGTGTCATCTAGTAACCAAGTTCACAACTAGTTGTAGTTGACGGTGGCGTTTGGTGGCAAAGGTAGGAAGTACTTGAAAATTGAATGCATCCAGTCCTTACTTGAATTAGAAAAACAGATAACATACACTAATACAGACATAACAATTAACACTGGTTATCAGACAGAATCTACAAACACCCAAAGTAAACGGGGCTACACGACCGCGTTGTCGCAGCCCCTAAACTGGGGAACCAACCAACCAAAGAGAAATTAGTAGTGTGGGATAATTGGAATACGTGCGATTGGAGACTGTGCAGAGTTTAAGCCACCCACCACCTACAGCGCTAGTTGTAGGAAAACAATGACGACTCGTTTGGAAAACTGGTCTTGCGAAGATATCCCATCAGTAATTCGATTTCTATGGGCGAAACATGTGATCGTGGCCAGGACTTCTCGCCAAGGGCGTCATCTTCCTTCATGACAACATGCACCCGGATTCGGTGGCGTAGTCGGTAGCATGCTGAGCTTCTATGCCCAAGATCGCGGGTTCAAACCCGGCCGAAGTCGTCGGATTTTTAAGAGCGTTAAAATCCTTCAGTATGCCTTCCTCTGGAGGGGAAGTAAAGCCGGCGGTCCCATGTCATAGATTTATGGCATGTTAAAGAACCCCTTACTAATTTAGCTTATATGAAGCTAAATTTGCAGGTTAGATTTCGTTGAAACGCTCTATCAAAGTTCCAACGTTCACCACTAGGTGTCAGTGACATCTGGTAGCGAAAGTTGGAACTACTTTAAACTGAACGGAACTTCTAGCTCAACAAATGGGTGTCCGCTTGAAGCAGCTATTGTACAGCCTCTGGTGAGCCGAACATGTCCTCGGACACTCCCGGCTCTAAAAGCCATACGCTTAAAAAAACTAAAAAAAAATGTGCAAGGCCCGAAACAACAACTGCATAGTTCATGGTCTATGTTCACCGTGTAAGGCACAGAGTTCAGTTTGTTTATTGATAGCAAGAGTGGGACTGCGTAGCCCAGTCGGTACAGGCGCTGAGCTTCTAACTGAAAGGGAGTGGATTTGATTCCCACCCTGACAGTGGATTTTAGAAACCACTTTCAAAAATGCAACTGGCTCTGGTGTCCACTCATTCTACAACAGAAATGAGTAGCAGAGTAATTCCTGGGAACAGCTTGGAGCTGACATCTCCCCTCTAGTGCCGATGTCAAGAAGGGTCGAAGCCTCTACCTCCTAATGCTCCATGGGCTTTCAGGGCCTGTACGGAGTTGGCTTTACTTTTAGTGGTAGTAGTTTTTATCATTTTAAATGATATTGTCGACTTCGTCGTTACGCTGGGGTCTGGCGTTACGTTACGGTGTCGGGACTAAATGTACCAAGAATGCACTCAGGTGTGTGACGTCATAGTACTGCTTGGTGCGTGTGTTCCCCGACAATCTCTACTTCGTTAGTATAAGACAAAAATCCCCGATTCTTGGATGTTACGGGTAATCTCGAGAACCACTGGATGGATTTTGATGCGGTTTTCACCATTCTGTAAAGGATATCTCCAGGAAAGATTCTGTAGAAAATAATTTATGTATGATCAAAGGAAGCCAAGCAGTAACGATTTCACAGAAAAAGTCGAAAACAAACTTGGCGTCCGTGTGCTCCTAAAGCTTACGCTGGGCAAACCGTTAAAAATTTCAATATACTATGAGCGTAAGAATTGGTCAGCAAGAAAAGTTCTACAAAAAAGTCCGCGAGAGCATATCTCTACCTTCAATACATCGCCCCCTATAAGTGTTTTTAGACTGGGTGGAAGGGGCACGTCCCCGCGCACTCTGGTGAGCGTGACGGCATCCCGCACGGTCGAACATCATTTCCGCTCGATTTTCCTTAATTTCACTCGGTCCTCAAAGGGACCCAAAAATAAGTTCCTCAACTCCGCTCAGGCTTTGACAAGGAGTCGGCAAAGGGGTTATCCCCAATGACGTAAACAAATGCCAACCAAACAATGAGTAGATTAGATCTTGTGAAGTGTGTTTCTCACAAAATATTTAGGGGATGAAAAGAGTTTCATCTAATGTTTTTTGTATAGTTTGAAATGGAGTAAAGATTTGTGTCATTTTAAGATGCTGATTTTTCTTATTTTATTAAATTTCCTGCCCATATTTTTATTTAACAACAGTGATTAATATCTTGCTCTTTATGTATTATGTTTATATCTGATTTAACGAATGAGCGGACTTGACTTCAGAGCGTTTGATCGATGGCGTGGTGGTGTTCGCAAGACATTGTTGTGCTTGGTCAACCGCTCTGATGTCAAGTCCGCTCATTCGTTAAATCAGGTATAAAGTGTTTGGCACATTATAACTTATATGGCAGAAAATACAAGTGATTTAAAATTAATCATAATATTCTTTTAAATAAGTCTGCCAAGTTTTCAATTTTTTTCTACAAATTTTATACATTGTTTTTAACATGTGCATAATTAAATGTGTGTATGTTTTTTTAACCTAGTCAGACATTATTAAATTAAATTTAGATAATAATAGTCTAGGTGTATAATATGTACCTAAAAAAATACTTTCGATATCAGCTACGGATGCTGAAAATACTGTTTTCCAGCCTAGAACGGAAGAATCAGCTGCATTCAAGAATTCACTCATGCGCTGCATAAGGTGTTTGACCAGGCCCTTGGTATGCGAGCAGGAGGGTTATGACATTTGTTTACGTCATTGGGGAGAACCCCTTTGCCGACCACTTGTCAAAGCCTGCGCGGAGCTCAGGAACTTATTTTTGGGTCCCTTGGAGGACCGAGTGGAATTGAGGGGTGTCCGGACAGTTCCCCACACTGACACTTCCACACACTCCCCAAAATACTGACACTTCCACACAGTGCTTGGACGCGGCTACCTGTTTAATGACTCAGAAATAATCTCGACTGACATTTCCACACACATCTCCCCTCTCCCCCAAGGCTACTATGGAAAAGATCAAGTTGAAATTTGGCCTACTGTTGTTTAGCACTTTTAATATCTCTGTAATCTCATATTATATTCTTTAACTACTGATCTACTGTATAAGGTTTGAGGCAAAAATGTTTAATACTCTTCAGCTATTATGAGTACAAGTACAAGTACATTATAAGTGAGAAATTTTTATTCTTGCCGTGTAAGGATCGTGAGTACTATGGAGTTAGAATTTGGTCGGACATCTAAGGGAAGGGAATGCGTTTACCATGAAGGTTACGAAAGTAGTAGGGTTTGCTTCCCTTTGGATATTGCATCATCATGACCAGAAATTGCGTAATCCTGATGACGTCATGGGATGACGTCATGGGTCCTTAGAGCGAGCACATGGTCCAGGAGCGAGCATGTGCGGTGCACGTGTTAGCGTGGGAAGGGGTTGACCCTTTGGCTTGTTTGTGCGATGATGATAAAAAGTTAATGGGTGTTGACGTCATGGGGGTTGTTTATTAGGATGTTAACCGTCATCTGACACCCATGCGAGTGTGAGCATGTGTGCTACTATCAGCAATCCACACATGTGGTGTGCAGCTGTTATGTTTGTTTTTTTTTGTCCGCGTCGGGTTGGCTGAGCGGAGAGGCGGTTCCCATCCACACATGTGGTGTGCAGCTGTTATTGTTTTTTGCTTTGGATGCTAACCATCATTTGACACCCGTGCAAGTTTGACCATGTGCAGCAGTGTGATTGATCTCGTCTGCTGTGTTCGCGTGAGACAGAGTTGACCTTTAACGTCATTGGCTAAGAATGTAATCTTTGACTTCTTTAAGCAATAGTGGAAAAAAAAGAAATGATTGCGTTAGAAGCTAGTTTGCAGCATATGGTTTCTGAGTGTGGGTGGGGGTGAAGGATATATAAATGGATGAGTGCATGGAAGAGTTTAACTTTTACTTTTGCGCGAAGAGTGTGTGTGTGTGAAAGAAATAAAGAAAGTCAACGACGAGGAACAAATTGTGTGATGGAAGCTCTAACGAAGTTCAATAACTTATCATCTTGTACTGAGTATTCTAATAAGAAACTAGCAGAACTAGTCATTGATTTACCATATGCGGTCCAAATTATTCGCCCCGTACAGACGAGGTTTGGAAGAAAAATAGTGGTGGATATTAACATTGAAGATGAAGTAACAAGTGTATTTCTACCAGCAGTATTTTCAAAATTAAGCGCATCAGAGATCGATGAACTAAACTCAATGGGAGGCACACTGATGCTGGTGTATTTGGGGGTGAAGAACCGCTCACATCAAGTCATTTTGAAACAGTACTCGAAGGCAAACTGATGACGGTGTATTTTGGGTTGAAGAACCGCTCACATCGACATGTTTTGGTGAGTATTGGATTATATATATATTTTATGTATTGATTGATATAACGATTGATATATTTAGTTGCTAATTATTTCTTAATTTGTTTAATTTTTCAGATTATCTAAAAAACTAATAAAACAACCAGCATAATGAAGTGGAAAACTGTTAATTTCCTGAGTGGAACTGAACATCGATCGCACCCGCTAATAGAGTATCATCGTGTATGCTTTCAACAACCGGAAGAAGAGGAAGAAGATGATAACGAGGTGAGTCGTAATGAGAAAGAAGCTTGTTTTAACAAATGGACATCTTCGAGTGGAATTTCAACATTTTCAGTCTACGTTACCAATGTTAGCAAATCAGATGATAGTCAGCGAGAGGTGACAGAAACAGTTCTAAGATATCTATTGAAAGAATTATGTGAAGATGAAGATTTTATTTGTTTCTTCGGATACAATACATTTGATGAAGTTTTCAAAATCGAATTTTCCATGACGTGTTACGATGTAACAAAATTGAATGTGTATAGAAACAATTTGCTTGGTAAACTTCAGGATGAATTTCCTTTTGAGGCTGTTCATTGTTCATTGGAGATTACAGGCAGTAATTTATCACAATGGCTTGAATATACTTTAAAAGATTATAGGTTTATGGTAAACCGATGTTACAGCAACTGCTGGTGGTGTATTAACAATAGTGCAAATTGGACGTATGCTTAGACATCAGTGATGGTACACAAACTGTTGGTGGTGTATTAACTTTAGTGCAAATTGGACAATTGCTTAGACAACACCAACAATGACCTCGCCTCCTAGCAAACGTAGAAAGGTCGATATTGTAATACATAATAACAGTGAAAATATAAGAAACCAATTGGACAATGCATTTGAAAGTGTTTCTAATTTTCGAAGTGAACTAAACGGTGCTATTTCAGTATCATACCAAATCGGGGAAAACACTCAAACCGAGTTGATTGAGAACAGTGATGAGTTGATTGAATGTTGGAGAGTTATTAGTGAGCACATATTGCAACAAGCTGTGAATTTCGAAGAAATTACAATTCAAATAAAGGATGAATCTTTCTTGAGCTGTGAGTTAATTGAAACGGCATTCAATTCTAGAGTGTACACACTTGCAGTATCAAATGTTAAGAATGAGTTTTTGGATCCTCGCGAATTTTTAGCGAATGCTAATATTTGGTTTACAAAGTATGTTAAGAAAGCGTTAACTGTACAAGCTTTAAAGGTGAATTCAGTTTTGTGTGCACAATATGTGCTTCGCGACATATCAGAAACAAAATATTTTGCTATCAAAAATGAGGTAGTTTTCGAGTATACTGATTTAAATGAATTTTATAATAAGAATATCATTGAAGGTACATTGACAAAAATGAGCGAATTTGAAGCAAATGGTTCCGGGTGGGCTTTAGAAAAAATTCATAGTTTGAGAATTAATATAAATAAATATGTTGGATTTCGAGTAGGAATGTCCAATACTAGTAGATTGCCTGATGTAATAGTCAATAAACATGCAGTGCTAAATTTGTATGATACAAAGGAAGCTTGTTTTGCGTGGAGTGTGGTTGCTGGTTTGTATCCAAAAACTCGAAACGTGAATCATCTTTCTTCCTATCCTAATTACAGAGATGTTTTAAATTTAGATGGTATTCCAATTCCGATGGAAATGAAATATTTAAACAAGTTTGAAAACCAAAACAATATTTCTGTAAATGTGTATGGAGCACAATATGATGAAAACAATTGGGTATGTATGGGAACAAACGAAGTAAAAGGAAAAAAACTTTTACTATTGTACCTTTGTATGTATCGGATAAACTATATGAAAGGAGTGTAGACTTATTGATGTTGCAGATTGGAAACAGTGAAAGTTATCACTTTTGTTTAATTAGAAATCTTGCTCGCCTTGTGCGTTCAAGCGTCACTAGCACTCGCAGAAGGATTTATATATGTAGACGTTGTTTGTCATATTATTTTCTTGAGGATGAGTTAAATGTTCACTTTGCAGACTGTAAACAGTTTCCTGTTGCAAAAAGCATAATGCCGACTGATGAACAAAGATTTGTTAATTTTACAGAATTCCGAGTTAAAGATACAGTTCCATTTATAATATATGCAGACACTGAATGCGTCTTGTCTCCAATTTCCTCCTGTTTTCCAAATAGTGACATTCATAACTCTACTTTAACACATAAACATATTCCTTACAGCATTTCTTTATACCTTCATTGTAATTTCGATAGTGAATTGTGCAGTTTCAAACTCTTTAGGGGAAATAATTGCATTGAATTGTTTGTAAAGGAACTTTATAGTATTGTGGATAAACTTCAAACATATTACTTATCGGTTAAGCCAATGTTAAAGATGACCGAGAATGAAGAAAGATTATTTTTGTCAAGTAAAATGTGTCACATTTGCGAGAAACCGATTGCAGTTAATGAACTCAAAGTACGCGATCATTGTCACTTAACTGGAAAATATAGAGGAAGCGCACACAATAGTTGTAATTTAAATTACAAAGTAACAAAGGTTTTGCCTATAGCATTTCATAATCTAACGGCCTATGATGGACATTTTATAATTAAAGAAATTTGTGAGAAACAAGATGGAGAGGTGTTACATAATCCTGGTCATATAAGTTTGTTAGCGGTGAATATGGAACGTTATAAAGGGTTTACAAAGTATGTACGGGCTAAGAATGGATTCATTCAGTTAAGATTTTTCGATACATATAATTTCTTGTCCTGTTCACTAGATCAATGTTCATCTTCGTTAAGCGAAGATTCAAAGCAAATAACACGACGTTATTTTAATGATGATGCACAGTTTCGACTTACTGCGAGAAAAGGTGTGTTTCCCTATGAATACGTCACGAGTATGGATGTACTTAACGAAACTAAATTACCCGAAATATCCAAGTTTTATAGCAGCCTTAATGATCAAACAATATCGAATGAAGAGTATGAGTTTGCTCAATCGGTGTGGGAAACGTTTTCCTGTCAAACATTAGGAGAATACGCTGATTTGTATTTAAAAATTGACACACTTCTTTTGGCGGATGTCTTTGAAAATTTTAGATCGAATGGCATGGAAACTTATGGCATTGATGCAGCTCATTTTTACACTGCTCCATCTATGTCTTGGTGTGCTATGAAAAAGATAACCAATGTTCAACTTGAATTGCTTCAAGATATTGATATGTTACACTTTTTTGAACGATCTATTCGAGGAGGAAATGTTCAGTGTATAACACGACATGCGATTGCTAATAATAAGTATATGAAAACTTATGATGAGAAAAAGCAAGACTCCTACATAATGTACTTTGACGTTAATAATTTATATGGATATGCGATGATGGAATATCTTCCAACGGGTGGCTTTAAATGGGTTGCAAATGTTGAAGGCTTTGATGTTTTAACTATTGATGATACTTCAGAAATTGGATATATTTTGGAAGTAGATTTGACTTATCCTCAAGAGTTACATGACAAACATTCAGATTACCCTCTATGCCCCGAAAAGTTGACAAAGCTAATGGCTACCCTAGATAATAAAGAACGTTATGTTTTGCATTATAGATTGTTAAAGCAATGTATTCAACTAGGAATGAAATTAGATCGTATTCACAGAATAATTGAATTCAATCAGAGCCAATGGCTAAAACCATATATTGATGTGAACACAGAGAAACGAAAACATGCCAAAAATGATTTTGAAAAGAATTTTTATAAATTGATGAATAATGCAATTTTTGGTCGTTCACTGATGAATGTGAGGAAGTTAAGGGACATCAAATGGGTCACCAAATGGCATGGAGCTAGTGGTGCTAGGTCTTTAATAGCTAAGGCTAATTTTAAACATAGAATTATATTTGATGAACAATGTATGGTCATCGAGATGAGTAGACTAAAGATTTTTCACAATCAACCAGTATATGTTGGTGCATCTATATTAAATTTGTCTAAATGTAAAATGAATGACTTTCATTACAATGTTATTTTAGCAAATCTTGAATCAAATGTGAGGTTGTTATACACAGACACCGATAGTTTTATGTATATATTCTATTATGATATTTATGAGTTCATGAAACAGCATTCAAATTTGTTTGATACTGGAAACTATGAAACAAACAATCCTTTTGGCATTGTGAGACAAAATAAAGGTGAAATTGGTTTAATGAAAGATGAAAATGCTGGAAGGATTGTTGAAGAATTTGTGGGGTTACGACCCAAAATGTATGCAATAAAATTGTGTGATGAAATGAATAGCTTGTGTAAGGCTAAAGGCATTAAGAAGAGTGTGAGTAAAAGTATGAATATTGATGAGTATCGAAAGTGTCTTTATAACAGAGATAAAGTCAACAAAGTTCAAGTTTGTATAATTTCAAAATCTCATTCTGTATTTACTGTTCGGCAAAATAAGTTGGCAATTTCATCAAACGAAGATAAAAGACACATAACTGAAAACGGAATTGATACTTTACCGTTTGGTCATTTTTCTCTGAAAAAATGATTAGAAACAAATTGAGATTAAAGCAGTTCATCTCACTTACTTTATTTCTTTCACACACACACACTTTTATGCTGTTAATATTACTAATTTTTTGTGTGTTCCTATGCTTATGAAAAAAAGAATAAATAATAACCCAAATTTTGTGTGTATTATTTTAAAAAAAAAACACCCCCCCCCCCCCCCCCCCACCATTCCCATTTTCCAGAAATATATATATATATGTATAATTACTTTATATTACATATCATTTAGTAATGGTGCGTTGTAAGAGGAGCAACTCTACCACTCAATATAAACGAACAGGAAGTGGATCATTAATTAGTCGTGTACTTAATAAAACTATTGATAATTTACCCGTGGAATTACACATCCCGGGATATGAATATTGTGGACCAGGAACAAAATTAGAAAAGCGATTGAGCCGTGGTGATCCAGGAATAAATATATTAGATAAAGCGTGCAAAGAGCACGACATTGCTTACGCAAAGCATAAAGATTCAAACAAAAGAAGAGAGGCTGATGAAATTTTAGCTTCAAAAGCTTGGTCTCGTGTAAAATCCCGTGACGCATCATTTGGAGAGAGAGAGCGGCTGCACTAACAGTGGGTGGCATAATGAAAGCTAAGTCTAAAATTGGAGGAGGTAAGCGAAACTTAAATAATAATAAAAAAAAACAAGAAAAGATTAAAAAAAAGAAGAACATCGAAAAAGCAAGGTGGTATTTTACCCCTACTTCCGATATTTGCAGCCTTGTCGGGCTTGGGGGGTCTAGCAGGCGGAGCAGCAGGGGTGGCGTCTGCTATAAACAAGGCGAAAGCTGCTCAAGAAGAACTAAAAGAAATGAAAAGACACAATCGAATGATAGAAGCAATGCGAGGAAAAGGAGGTCAAGGCATTTATTTAAATCCTCCTGCATACAAAAGATAATTAACCAAATACCAAATAAAGCATTAAGTAATTTCGATTTAGCTAAATACGCACATCAATTAAAGATTCCGAATTTTAGAGGAGTCTTTATGCGAGATACGTTACCAAGATATCCTCGAAAAAATGAAAACTGTATTGTTAACCTTGAACCGATGGATAAATCCGGTTCATATTGGGTAGCTTTCAGTAAACGTGGTAAATATGTGCATTATTTTGATAGTATTGGTAATTTAAGACCACCATTAGAAATTTTAACATATCTTAAAAATTGCTATCTACAATATAATTTTCATTCATATCAATCGATTACTTCTTCGATTTGTGGACATTTATGTTTAGTCTTCTTGTATTGTATAAATAAGGGAAACACAGACCGTCTTTAAACATTTCAAAGATGGCTTTCGGAAGACGGATAACTCTTGAAGGTAAAGGCTCGAAGATTGATGTTACATTGGAGAACCCGATTCATCTTGTAGGAGCAGAGTTTTTTGAAATAGGACTTGCAGGATTGTATACATCTAATTCTATTCGAAATGTTACCAACAGAAATAATAAATTTCGCATTCATTTTACTAATTTTTTATCAATTGATTTAGTGTTACCACCGGGTATTTATGAATTTGAAGATCTAGCCTCAACTTTTGATGATTTACTTAGTTATCACTCATTGTCGAAACTTATACCAAAACATTTAGAAAAAACAAAAATGTATTTGGAAGAGGATATAGATGGAAAAAGAGACAACCGCCTCGTTTTGTCTTCTCCGTTTAATATTGATTTCACTGTAGCCAACAGTGTAGCAGGGCCTTTAGGTATTGAAAAGAAAGTTTACCCTAAAGAGAATAAAAGAGAAATTGAAATTGATCGAAATAGAATCGATAATGAAGTAGCAATTAGCGAGAATAATAACGTTTTGGCTATAAAGTTGAACGAATCGGATAGAGCGAATTTAATAATACCCAATGCTAGCTATACGTTAAAACAATTAAGTGAAAAGATTAATGAATTATTAGTTGAACATTTATTAGGTGACAAAGACAAATTCCCATCATTTTATATTAATTATGATAAAGTCTTTTATCATTGTAAACTACATTCGAAAGTGTTTGCTATAGATTTTGGTGTTGCAGATTCTATTGCAGATTTGTTAGGATTTTCTCATAGAAAGTTCAAGGCAAACACAACTCATCATTCTGAATATATGATTAAAATTAACACTGTTAATAGTATTCGAGTATGTTGCAACCTTGTGCTTGGTACGAGTTCTTATTTGAACCATAAACCAACACACTCTTTATATAATTTTAAAGCTCATGTTCCTGCTGGTTACCCGATTGTTGTACAACCAACAACAATTAATTTTTGCCTATGAACACCAAGCTTATTCAACATGTATCTGTGCAACTTGAAGATCATCTTCAACAGCTCATTGATTTGCAAGATGAAGATTTAACTGTAGAATTAATTATTCGTCCAGCACGATATCTTGCTATATAAAGTAATGAAATACTGTTATGTTTTCATTCTACTTGAGTAAGCTTACTAGAAAACAATCACAAATATGGTTATACTATATAATACTCAAAGTTTGAAAAAAAAGAAGTCGACTCTGATTCGAAAAAATAATATAAATCAATCAGCTAAAATTTGTAAAAAAAAAACAAACAACGACATCGCACCTTGAAATCCAAGAAACAGTTATCGAGTAACAACAAACATTTCTTACAGTCTTTAGGCTATCGCATACTTTAATTTCAATATAAATATATATGCAATTGTTAATCTTATTTAGTTTCTATCTATAGTTGAAGCTGTTAACATGTTTAGCATGTTTAACATAACAGATAAAAGAGAGGTTGACAACAGAGTTGTGCGACGAGAAGAAAGAGTTTATCAACCTTATTCAGCTAATAAATTCGAAAATAATGATGAAATTCGAATACCGATTCAAAATGAAGAAAACATAGTTTTATTATCAGAAGGTGTTCTTCACTTAGAAGGTCAAATTATTACTTCTAACATAAATCCGGCTGCTTCTACTACAGCACATCCTGACCAAAATTTTGGGGCTAATCTTTTTAGCGAAATTCGCATCACGTTAAATGGTAAAGAAATTGATCGTGCACGCCATCTAGGTATAACAAGTTCTATAAAAACCTTTGCATCATATTCAAAAAACGAATATACAGCTTTACAAAATGCTGGTTATTTTCCCTCTTTAACAACGCCAGCAAGTGAAGCAAATATTGTTGATAGTAACACAAAACGTTTTCATATAATACTTCCTTTAAGCAACCTGTTAGGAATAGCAGAGGATTACAGAAAGCCGATTTTAAACTGCAAGCATGAGGTAATACTTCTCCGATCGTCAAGTGACGCACGTGCGTTGCAATCGACAACCGAAAACGATCTTTCTAAGGTCAAGTTATTTAAAGTTTATCTAAAAATTCCCGTTTTATTATTATCGGACGAAGAACAAATTAAAAGATTAAAACTAATGCAGAAAAATATTCCCATTCAGGTTGGTTTTCGATCGTGGGATGTTCATGTCTTGCCTTCTCTTCCTAGAACAACTAAATATAGTTGGACTGTAATGACAACTTCTGAAACTCAAAAACCGCGTCAATTTTTATTAGGTTTTCAAACTAGAAGAAATTTACTAAACACATGCTCTTCCTATTTTGACCATTGTAACATTAAATCTATAAGAAATTTTTAAATTCAATTTTTTATCCCTATGAAATGCCAACTTCTGAAATTGCCATAAATGACTACAGCGAGTTATATGACATGTTTGTTAAATTTCGTAATGTATATTATCAGATCGATGATGTTCGTTCAGAGACTCTGGTTTCACGAGATGAATTTAAGTCTCTTTGTCCGATTATTGTAATTAATTGTCTCGAACAAGTGGAAGCAGTGAAGACATCTTCAGTCGATGTGCGAATTGAAATCGAGACGAGTGAGAATATACCAGAAGATACAACTCTTTATTGTTCTTATTCATGATCGTCAAATATCTTACAGACCATTAACGAATGAAGTAATTATCTAAACCAATATTTGCTAAGTTATAAGCAAGCAAGTAAACAAGTATTCTCACTTTAGTTGCAATCATGGAATTGACAACAACAAACTCTCCTTCTACTGATGCGGGCACGTGGAATAAGAAGCAACCAATAGTTGCAGACATTCGCAAGCTACCAAACGGCAGTTTGGAACTTGCTTACTGTATGTTAAATAACGGCAATATACCTTCATTCAGCCCCGTGATCACATGGGTTGCAGCATATTGTGAAAAAACTCTTTCTTCTTTTTTTGAGTCTATTAAGAATAAATATGATTATTTAGTTGTATATAATTTGCCACAGGAATTTTCTTTGTTTGCACTAAAAGCACTTTCCCCAGACTCATTATTCGATCTTAATACGATTGATGGAATGTCAGACCTAATGTTGAGGCATAGCCATCGTTTACCTACAGATTGTCCAAAACATTTACCATCTCTAGCAATGGGAAGCAATAGTTGTGCTAAATTCAATGTCAATGCTGTTCAACATTGGTTAAATTCTTCTGATGGCATCATGAAAATCGTGTGTTCGATAATAAACAAGTTTCGAAACAATGGACTTCGAGGTTTTAATAAGTTTGATTGGAACTACTTTCCTATAAACGTACTGACTATATATGAACCACAACGAATTCGTCTAGAGTGGGAACATCTACCAGATCATCTAAAGAGGAAATTTCAACTGTTTCATCTTCGCTGCAAATGTGACAACTGTAATCGCTATCTATAAAAGGTGATTAATTTAAATCTACTAATGTCGTTGACAGCTATACATATTTTGTTTTTAGTTTGCTTTTTAACACAGTGTATATTTTTTGTCTACAGAAAAAATAATCATCTGGACAACTAAAAAGAAGAAGAAGATCATCTCAACACACCCACACTCATCTGGACAACTAAAAAAAGAATGAGATTACTTCAAGAGAAATAAAATTGTATTAATTGTAATTCTAAATGAATAAAGAAGAAAAAAAGGTCTTTTGTACCATTTCATATTAAAGTTCTTATTAATGATCAATTACCTCCTCACTCTACATGTAAATAAAATAATAATATTGTCAGGTGAGGGATTCGAACCCTCGCTTTCAATTTCTGAAAATTAGATCTTAAGTCTAACGCCTTAGACCGCTCGGCCAACCCAACACATGCATATTAGCCAACGTGTTTTGTTGATTCATCTCAGTTCGCATTTAGCTTTGTGTGGTGAACATCTTTTCTTTGTGAAGTAAACCAGCATCATGAAGTATTTTAATTGTGTAAAGTATTCCAAAAAACAGTTAATGCAAATGATATTGAGTCAAAAAGAAATGAATTTAAAATCTGAAAGAGATCGGCTAAAAACATTTAAGACCTGGTCTTCAGACAGTTTTACGAACACTGCATGGTTAGCAGCTGCAGGATTTTTCTATTTTGGATATAAGGATATGGTTAGGTGTGCTTTCTGTAATCTGCAACTTAGTTATTGGGAAGAAGATGATGATCCGTTTGAAGAGCATAAGAAATGGGGTTTTTCTTGCCCCTACGTAAACAATATTTCTCCTAGCATAGAATTGAAATGCGAATATGAAAGACTTAAAACTTTTCGAAATTGGCCTCTTCCCTGTCCAAACGAATTTTGTTTAGCATCAGCAGGATTTTATTATACTGGTCATGGTGATAAGGTGAAATGTATATTCTGTAAGATTGAAATTGAAAATTGGAGGGAAAACGATAATCCTTTAAATGATCATGAAAAATGGGCGCCATATTGTCCATATATAAGAGGGTTTTACGTCGGCAACGTTGATTTAAATCCTGAAAATCCTACTATTATTCCATATAATACAAGTTATGATACGTGTGGAAGCAATATATGTTGATGTGATGTGATTTTTTGTGCAGTGTGCATTCTCAGACGTAAACGTAGACATGTTGAAGTTTGTTAAGCAGTCAAACACTCTACCAGTAATTTCATTTACTAATGCTGAAAACCAGAGTAAAAGTGAAAAAAGAAAGCATGGTGTTTTACTACCGAACACAATTCGATGTATCATTTGCGGTCCATCGAACTGCGGCAAAACAAACGTAATGCTAAATTTATTGTGTCATAAAAATGGAGTTCGTTTTGAAAACGTTTATATTTATTCTAAATCACTTGCTCAAAGTAAATATGTTGAATTTAAAAAGTTTTTGGACTCCATAAAAGAAATAAAAAGTGATATTTTTTTCCGATAATGATGAAGTAATGCCTCCAGAAATGGCTAGAAAAAACTCTATATTTGTTTTTGATGATGTAGCCAGCAATAAACAACAACACATGAAAGATTATTTCAGTAGAGGTCGTCATCACAACGTTGACGTGTTTTATCTTTGTCAAACATATTCTTGTATACCTAAACATCTAATTAGAGATAACGCTAATTTTTTAATTCTTTTTAAACAAGACGGAACAAACTTGCGTCACGTATATAACGATCATGTAAATACAGATATGAGCTATGAACAGTTCTTTGATATTTGTTCGTATTGTTGGCAAAACTCTAAGTTTGGTTTTTTGGTTATCGATAAAGATAGCGATTTACAAAATGGTCGATATCGCAATGGATTTGATGTTTATTTTCAGTTATAAATATGACTTCAAAAAGAGGTAAATGGCCATTCGTGTTATAGCTTTTGCGTGGTTAACAACTTAACTATGACATCGTTTAACAAAACCAATAATGTGTCTATCGGACGACCGACTTCACGACATGATATTGCAACTAAATCATATGTTGATGATAAGCTAGTGCAATATGGAAATCAACTAACAACAACAACAAGCGACGGACATCTAAGTATTAACGGCAAACGGTTAAAAAATGTTGGAACGCCAATACATGTTGAAGATGCATGCAACAAAGGTTATGTAGTGAAGTTATTAAATGAGCTAAATAAAATCGAGTCTAAAGAAGACATACAACGAAACTTTAACGAGCTTAAAGGTTTAATTTTTTCAATTTGTAAAATAGAGAAAAAAGAACTTGACTTTCAAAACAAACGTCTCGCAGGCTTAGCTTTACCATCATCTGCAAATGATGCAGTAAACCTTATTGCAATGCAGCAACATACATCGAATATAAAAAAAATATCTTGAGACCCGAATAACCGAAGTGTTACAACGAGTAGAATTCATTCATGGTTTAGTGCGAGAATTTTCAGAAGATCACTTTCCGTATGATCAAGATACTCTCGACTTGGGTAACAAAAGAATAAGAAATGTTAAAGATCCAATTCAAAATCAAGATGCGGTAACGTATTCTTTTCTTAAAACTCATGTAACAAATGAACTCGATGAAATTAAAAAATCTCTTTTGAATATAAACAGAGATGATGAAACTGTAGATATGTTAAATAGAAGAATAACAAACATATCTCAACCAATCGATTCGTTAGATGCAATAAACAAATATTACTTAGAAAACTTTGCTGCCTCTCGAAAAGATCTAGAAGACTTAATCGCTAAATTTAATAAACAAAACTTTTTAAACGTAGACGATGGTGGAACTTTAAATATGATGAGTAGACGAATTACTCACGTAAACAATCCCATATACGATAACGATGTTGCAAATAAGACGTTTGTTGAACAATATGCCGCTTCCCAACGTGAATTTGATCAATTGAAACAAACTGTAAACAATCTACAACATCAAAAACAAACAAATGTTGAGTTTCCTGTTAACGACCAAGACGTGACAAATAAACGGTTTGTAGAACACTATGCTGCTTCACGAACTGAAGTTAATCAACTAAAAGAAATTTTAAGCAATTTACAAACTCGTATTGAGGGTGTTGCTAACAATCTCAATATTGTTAAAAAAGAAGATCTTGAAAGTTATGCTGCTGAATCCAAAGAAGAATATAACAAGTTAAAAACTGAACTGGAAAAAATTGAGCAAATGGTTAACAAAGAACCACTCGAAAGTTTTACTGCATCCAAAGAAGAATATGGTATATTAAAAGATGAAGTAAAGAAAAAGAACTTATCGAAATTTATTCTGAAATTCTCCAACACACCATCAATCCATTCACCAGTATACACGCTTCATAATCATAGCATACAGTACCAACTTCCCTACAAAGGCGTATTAAAACCAATTTTTGTTTCACCAAGATCTCCAATTGTGTATGCAATTTTAAATATACGTCAAGAGATTGAACTGGATGGCAGTGATATTGTCGTTGAAGAGCAAGATGAAATTCAGTTTCGACTTAGAGACCCTAAAAAACATAAAACTGATGATCTTCCTCTTCAAATCGATTTTGAATATACTATAAATAAGTAAAACAACCACAATTTCCGTTTAGTCATGGAGAAGAGCTCGAAGATTAAAGCTGAAAGTCGAGTAAAGGATAAACTTTCTCGCTTAAAAAAAGATGTTAAAGACAAGTATCTTTCACTTCAAGATGATGTTAGACGAAAAGAATTAGATATAGAGACTAACTTTAAACCAGTAACAAGTTCATTAAATCAACTTGTAGCTATTGCTAATACGTCAACTCAAAATAAAGAAAATCGAAAAAGAAAAGGAAAATATGATGATTCTGAATCCACTGCTACTTCAGACGAAGAAGATGGAGATAGCATCAAAATAATTTCACTACTTAACCGCTACTTTGATCCGTTCATTAAACAAAACGTGGATAGAACATATGGTATAACGATAAGAAATGATGAACAATACTTGGGGCGCGAACGAGTTTTCTTTGATAAAAAGTGGATAAAAGTTGGTGGTGAAAATTTTCCTATTACAGAAGGTCTACTTGAATTGATTCAAAGGAAAGTACCAGACCCCACTCTAATAGATAGGAGTGATTTAAGTTCATATTTGAAATTATTAAATGTTTCAAACGTGCACAAAAGAAATTATACAAGCAATGCAGCTCCAAGAGGAACGCAATCTTATAAGTATAGACATATAATTGAACCCCTTCTCACTGAAGACATAGATAGAATTATAAAAACAGCAGATGAAAATGAAGAAGAAGCAAATACTACGATGCATACTGGATATGGTCAAAAAAAAAACACATCGCGCCACAAGCCATTTGGAAATTTGAAGGCGGAAACAATATTGAATTCGTTCACTGGAATGAACCAAACAAATTGGTATCAAGACTTAAAAAATTAATTGCATCGAAAGCTGCAGGTCACACAGGACTCGACAGCGAAATCTTTGCAATTGAAGAAGAACTAATAAATGCAGGATATATTGAATAAAAATTCAAACGTTTGTAAAACAATGCACAGTATGTTATAAAACATTGTTTGGAAAATAACTATGAACGAAATCAGAGGAGAAATTGCAAAAGAACTTCACGCACCGCTTAGAAAAAAGTTTAAAAGACGTCATGTTATTAGCAAAGGAATCGATGACCTCCATGAAGCTGACCTTGTGGACATGTCCAAACTTGCAAAATGGAATAATGGATTTAAATATTTATTAACCATTATTGACGTTTACTCGAAATATGCATGGGCAATTCCTCTTAAAACCAAAAAAGGAAGTGAGATTGTAAAAAGCTTAAAATTTGTTTATTCTCAAAGTAAAAGATTGCCGAATTATTTTCACACCGATCGAGGAACGGAATTTTATAACAGTGAATTCAAAACATGGTCTCAGAAACAAAATCTAAAGCATTATTCCACTGGCAGCTCCATTAAAGCGAGTGTGGTAGAAAGATTTAATCGAACTCTTAAGGAATCGATGTGGAAAGAATTCACAACACGAGGTTCTTACCGATGGGTACATATTTTGCCTGAGTTACTAGTAAAGTATAATCACAAAATACATCGCAGCATCGGCATGAAACCTATTGATGTGAAAAGAAACAATCCACCCAGCTTGCCAACACAATATAATGAAACTTTAAGAAAACCAAAATATAAAATCGGTGACATTGTAAGAATATCAAAAATCAAGAAACACTTCACTAAGGGGTACGAGGCTAATTGGACAACAGAATTATTTACAATTTATAAAGTTCAAAATACTAATCCACGAACATATCTTTTAAAAGATAATAAAAATTTGCAGATATTCGGAGCGTTCTATGAAGCAGAGTTACAACGAACAAAATATCCTAATATTTACTTAGTCGACAAAGTACTACGTAGAAAAGGAACCCGAGCCTTCGTATCTTGGCTTGGATTCGATTCAACTCACAACTCATGGATCCCCAACAAAAATATCTTCTAATTACAACAGTGTAAGTTTTTTTATACCTCGCAAAAATATTATTATTATTATTATTATTATTATTATTATTAATGAGTCTCTATATATTTTTCAGCTCACTAAAACCAACACACGCAAGAAAGAAAAGAATGATTGTACTTACCCGTGCACAAGACCAGCTTATTTCAACTCTGCAAACAACACAGCATCTTCAATTCTCCGCAGCTTGTTGGAAAAAGAACTACTTACCACTTTAAGAACGAAGATCATATCATTTTTCACTATTTCATATTATATAATTAATGTAAACCACAAATGATCAAATAAATATATTTAAAAAAAAATTACACTGCACATTTCAATCCACTGTCCACCGTCCATTGAATTTAATTTAAAATTTGAACATCATCATCATCATCATCATCATCATCATCATCATCTTCTTCTTCTTCTTCTTGGTCTTCTTCTTCTTCTTCTTCTCCTTCCACTCGATGTTCTTCTTCTTCCATTCGATGTTCTTCTTCTTCTTCCACTTCTTCCATATGCTCTTCCTCTAATGGCCGTTCAAACACGGCCATTAGCTCTTCCGCCAATGTAGGATCAAACGCGTTGGGAGGAAGATCATGCAGGTTGAGCGAGCTTAACCCAATCGCTCTGAGTTTTTCAATTATTATATTTAAATTATGTTCCGTCACCCCGTTAAAAGTAATCTCTTCAACGTGGCGCGGGTCTCTCACCAACTCTAAAATCTCGCAACTAAAAATCTCTTTTTCAGTTGCTGACAGCGTATCATACCACGCTACCTCCTCCACTTTTGTGGCACTGACAACGAAATTCAATCCTTGGATTCTGGCGCTATTTGCCAATGACTTGATTCCTTGCAGTTTCCTCAACTTTTGTACTAGGCTCTCACACAGACTCATGTTGATTGTGATATCTAACTACTGCTCCACAGCAATCTCCTCTTATATATTAAGAAGTTAGAGCGTCAAAAAAGCTCTTTAAAACATTTCACATGAAGCTCTGGGAACCGACATCCAATCTCGTTCTCGCATTAAAAATTACAGACTTGACTAATGACGTCTGGGAATCTAAAAACAAACAGATCTAAATTCATTTCACACACTCAAAGTTATACATGCCATATAAAACACTTTAACCAGATTGAGATCATGAAGCAAGACAGAACACAAGAAATGTTAACATCATTTAAATTAAACAGACATAACATAGCGACAACGAGTAACACATGTCCACTCCCACGCTCTGGTGATATATATACTGTACTTAAACAGAGTCTAGCTTAACAACAACACTTCACTTATTTAGCGAGGGCGAGCAAAAAACTTTAACTACCATGCGTCACATGTGCAGAGTGAGCTGGCTGGTCTCACGGCTCGCCCACATGGCGCGAGCAATAAAAAACGGAACATATGCTTGCCACATGTCTGGTAGCGAGCCGGCTATGTCGACCGCCTCGTCGCACACTCTCATTCAAAAGTTATGACACCCAAGACTCTCTCCACTTCCTTGAACAATTACCAAAATATAATTCAATAATCAATCAATAATTAATAGCCATGATACACAACTGACCTCTGCTGTCCTCTCCATGCGAACACAAGGCATGGTGGTCATCCTAACCATTAGCCATTCACCTGATCCCACCTGGACCACGTGCTCGCACTAAGGACCCATGACGTAATCAGGATTACGCAATTTCTGGTCATGATGATGCAATATCCAAAGGGAAGCAAACCCTACTACTTACGAATACCAAAAGTTAAGAATGGCGAAAAGTGGTGTTGTGACGTGGGTGTGTGTTTTCAAGTATTCGAAAAAGTGTTATTCATCGATTCAGTCAAAAGAAAACATTTTAACCCGTGGACCAAACAGTGAGTGAGCTTCAGTGTGGTGTTCCTGATGTTGCCCGTATAGAGATTTCGAAGCGCGTCCAAGGGACGGTGAAGAGAGCACGCGAAGAAGATGCCAGCATTAGTCAAATTTACAAGAACGCCATGGGTGACCTTCATGATAAAGGTATGTGCTCTTAGCATTAGTTTTAGTAGTAGGGTACCACTGAGTGAATTTAGTAAACTCATTCAAACAACACATACGTAATAATGTAGTTTCTTCTATTTAAAATGTATTTATTAGATAATGCAGCCCAACGTACTCATCATATTTTACAATTATCAAAAATCTAATTAAAAAATTTATTTATATTAATTTATGTTCATGAACTATTTGGAAACAATTTTCAAGCATTGGTCTTGTACTATCAATGTCAAAAGTGTGTATTTTTAATTATAAAACATACCCGTGCAGAGCTGCTTTTCTACTCCAGGTGCGGATTGGAAGCATAACACTGCATTATTAACATTTCTAAGCATTTGTGTTTTACTGTACTATGGTGCTTTATTAATGTATTTTGTTTACTCAGTTGGTATCCATGTTTACAACATTTTATAGATTTATAAAGCAGACCCCTGTTTTTTTATTTGTTTTTCCAAACTCTAGCATTGAAATTTTGATTTTTAACCATACTTTTAATTATTTTTTTATGAAACAATTTTTATTTGTAAATTAAAAAAACTTTATTCAGTGATTTCATTAAAATTGTTAGGCCAGTTTTAGTTTTCTCATGTACATACATTGCTTGTTTTAGAGTATAGAATAGATGGTTTGTTTTCAGGTTATGACTTCGTTACCGAAATGCCTAGGACAGAGTCTATGATGAGGTCACTTTATCGACACAAAAGCAGTGCCCAGGGAAGCACAAAGGAGCCGGAACACAGAGAAAATATCGTTTTTGATATCAATACGTTGACTATGATTGACGGTTCGTCTTTCCATTTGGCCGACGACGGAAATGAAGAAGGAATTATTGTTTTTTGCGGCAGCAAAGGAAAAGAGAGCTTGAAATGTTTTAGCCATTTTTTTATGGATGGTACTTTCAAGAGCTCTAGCAAGCAGTTTTGTCAAATATATACCATTCATGCCGATTTTGGGAGTAGCAATGATGAGACAAATATATTTCCTATCGCATTCGCACTTCTACCAAACAAGAAGAAGCTAACGTATAGGAGACTGTTCAGACTCCTCCTCCAGGCTGTTCCGGAGTGGAGACCAGAAGACGTAAATGTGGATTTTGAAGCTGCTGTAATTTCTTCTCTGAAATACGTATTTCCGACAACAAAATTACATGGCTGACATTTTCACATGACAAAATGCTTATGGAGAAAAGTACAGGATCTCGGATTATCGGTGGAGTACCGAGAGAATAACGAAATCCGCCTTCATGTCCGTATGTGCGCAGCACTTGCGTTTTTAAAGCCTGAAGATGTGTTCGATGGATGGGTGGAAATACACTCTCAAGCTCCAGAAAGTCCCAAACTTAGCCAGTTTTTTGACTACATCGTTGACAACTGGCTAGATAACCAAGACATTCCAATCGAGATGTGGAACTGCCACCAAGCACGACACAGGACAACGAATGCTGTTGAGGGCTGGAACAACCGACTCAACAATCTTGTCGGGAGACCTCACCCCAAATTAAAAGAGGTTGTCAAAGTGTTGAAGACGGAAGCTGAGAAGACAAACTGCGCATTTTTAAAGGCCGAGCTCAACATGGAAGGGAAAAAAAGAAGACGAAAATATGTCAAACTGGACGGACGGATTGAGAACATTCAGAAAAAGTTCGAAAATGACAAAAATATGAAAAGTTTTCTGAAGGCAGTTGCCTATTCACAGAAAATGGAGTAGGTTAATATTATTGTTGAACAAATATGACAAAAACAAAAAACAAAACAAACAAAAAAAATACAAAACAACTGACGAAGCCTAGAAAGCTGATTTTAAACACGCCAAAATGATAACAACACCAAACTGATCGGTTTTGTTATTATTTTGCTAGTCCACAGCCAGGATTTTGATGGAAATTACACTACATCACAATGATATTTTCGAGACCGTGTTAGTAATGAAGTACATAGACCGAGCGCTTTTCTTCACTCCAAATGAGTATTAAGTTAAGGTGCATTGTCACAGGTGCAGCTGTAACGATGATCACTGAAGCCTATAGCCTTAGGGGTGGGGGGATGTGTGTGGAACTGTCAGTCGGGAATATTTCTGAGTCATTAAACAGGTAGTCGTGTCCAAGGACTGTGTGGAAGTGTCAGTATTTTGGGCAGTTTGTGGAAGTGTCAGTGTGGGGAACTGTCATGGAATCAATTGAGGTAACCCTGGCTATCTGACTGGAATTTCCGAGCGGAATTGATGCCCGCTCTCCCGCGCGCTGGACCTTGCTTTGCCCTTGGTTTGCACTTGCCGTTCGCGAGTAATTTGAAACAAGATAAGCAAGATAAGTATTATGCAGATAATTTTCTAACAACTTAAGAGTCTTTGGCTTCTAGCGAAGCGAGAAGCCTCCAGAATTTCTAGCATTTTTCAGCATTTGTAGAATTTAAAATGATACAAAGTCTAGTCTTTCAGACTGACTGTCACTTTTTTACTAAGATATTGGATACACCGTACAGAGCAACATCACTCATCAGATCTCAATAATAAA
Source organism: Meconema thalassinum (assembly GCA_946902985.2). Lineage (NCBI taxonomy): Eukaryota > Metazoa > Arthropoda > Insecta > Orthoptera > Tettigoniidae > Meconema > Meconema thalassinum. The sequence goes on from OX336388.2 coordinate 926,988,155, forward strand.
TAGATAATAAAAATATTGTATGGCCTCTGTGGCCGGGTGAGAGCTTAGTTAATTGACGCCCAGAGGGCAGCTTGCATGTCGAATTTTATTTCTGCTTGGAGCGCTATGAAAGTCAAGGAGGTTAGATATCTAAGCTCCTTGACACTATAGCGCTATCTATTAGAGAAAGGAGAAACTTTTGTGTTGGCAGAAAATCCCGAGATTAGTTTTGCCATTATGAGCACGGCCTACAGAATTCAAATGAATTCTTTAACATGCCAACAACATATAACATGCATGTCGTGATTTTTGTCGCCTTTCAAAAATCACTTACCATGGCCAGGAGCGAACATGCAGGCTTGGGGTTGGTAGCCCAACACGATAACCACTCTCCCACCATGACAAGCACCAGATCTTAATGAAACTCTGTATTCATGTTCGCCAGGTCAAATGTAAAGGACCTCTCCCCATGCCTTTTCGGGCCATCCCTAAAGACGGTGAAAATGTACGTGTCTGATTTCTGACACGAGAGTTTGATAAGTCCGTACAGGCTATGAAAGCCCATGGAGCATTGGAAAGGGGAGGCTTCCAGCCTTCGTGACATTGGCACTAGATGGGATGGTGTGGAGATGTCGGTTCCAAGTAGTGATAACTCAGTGCTTGCGTTCATATTCGAACGGTACAATATTTCGTTGTAAGACAAAGAAGCGTGTTAGGTGCTGTAGAGCGAAATGTTCGGAATGTTAAGTTTCTAAAAAGAAATTATTAAATTATAAAAAAAAAAGTCCTCTCGGCACGCCGGAAGGCGGAGGTAGATTTCACCGGACAAACTTGGGGATAGGCGAAAATAGGCAGAATATGCAGATTTTCGTAGAAGGATCAGACCTCATTTAATGCGAGAAGGTATTTTATAATTGAAGCTTAATTAACTTTTTTTTTCGTCATTTTATGCTTATTTTAAACATTTTATTGTCTTATGGGAACGGTAACCTTCTTGTCATTTGGGGTCCATTTTTATACTTGTGGTCACACTGTCCTTATGCTAGGTTTCGACACTGATGTGCAACTATGTAACGGTCTGTTACTTCTTCACGCAAAATTATATCTACCGCAGAGATTTTGGTTGGTTCCTCAGTTTAGGGGCTGCGACAACGCGGTCATGTAACCCCGTGTACTTTGGGATGGCTGTATTAGTCTGTAATTCAGGTAAGGACTGCAGACGGTCAATTTCAAGCAGTAGTTACTAATGTTGCTACCAGGTACTACCGTCAACGACACCTAGCTGTGAACTTGGCTACTAGATGCCACCGCAACCAGCAACTCGCAACGAACGTTGGAACTTCCCCTCCAAAGGAAAGCATACTGAGGGATTTTTGGCGCTCTTAGAAAATCCGACGACTTCGGCCGGCTTTGAACTCGCGACCTTGGGCATAAACATTCAGCATGCTACCAGTTACGTCACCGAAGCCGCTTCACACTTAGATGGAAATCTGAATCTGATCTCGTGCAAGTGCGTTATCTTGGCAACGTCTGATGGCTCATCCCTCATCAATTTAGTAGTGTTGCCATGGCAACCACTGATAGGTCTTGGCATTTTCTTATAATTCCGAAATTATTTTTCTCATCCCTTGGCATAATGGTGGGTTATATCAAAAATTCTTTCAGACAAAAGTTTTAGGTAATTATTATGGGAATATTGTCCATTTTCTACGGTTTTGATATTGTGCCTATTAAGAGAGATATGATTAATGTTTCCCGAAAAACCCACTTTTTCCCACCCCTTTGGTCAATGGTTGGTGCTATAAAAAAACCTCTTCAAACATACATTTTTGGGCTTTATCCGACACATAGTATGAATGTTGAACGGATTCGATATTTCACATATTAAGAGAGTTATAGCAATATTTCACTTTTTCGAAAAAAAAAGCCCCCCATTTTCACCCCCCAACGACCGATTTAGCCCAGTAACGAACTCGACCGAGATTTTATAGGTATACGTATTCGGTAAAAAATTCAAAGTGATTGGTACAAAATTACGGCAGTTATCGTGTCCACAATAAACTGATATACATATACATACATAAATTATATATAACTTTTGAACTGACGGTGGTTTTGGGGCCTGGGGATGTGAAACGCGAAGATATGTCGAAATTTTCCGGAAGTCGAAACATGGTACCCATTGCAATAGTTAGCTTTATAACGAAATCTACCTCTGGTTGGTTCCTCAGTTTAGGGGCTGCAACAACGCGGTCATCTAACCCCGTGTACTTTGGGTGAGTGTAGAATCTGTCTGATACACGGTGTGAATTGTAATGGCTGTATTAGTCTTAATTCATGTAAGTACTGCAGACGGTCAATTTCAAGCAGTAGTTCCTAATGTTGCTACCAGGTACAACCGTCAACGACACCTAGCTGTGAACATGGCTACTAGATGCCACCCCAACCATCAACTCGCAACGAACGTTGGAACTTCCCCTCCAAAGGAAAGCATACTGAGGGATTCTAGTGCTCTTAGAAAATCCGACGACTTCGGCCGGCTTTGAAACCGCGACATTGGGCATAGACATTCAGCATGCTACCAGTTACGTCACCGAAGCCGCTTCCCACTTTATCAGGCGGCTTTGGTGGCGTAGTCGGTAACATGCTGAGCTTCTATGCCCAAGATACCGGGTTCAAACCCGGCCGAAGCCGTCGGATTTTTTAAGAGCGTTAAATATCCCTCAGTATGCCTTCCTTCGGAGGGGAAGTAAAGCCGGCGGTCCCATGTCATAGATTTATGGCATGTTAAAGATCCTTCCACTAATTGCACATGTGTGAAGCTAAATTGGATAGGTTAAGAATGTATACAACGCTCTTAGGTTTCTATGTTCGTTGCCAAGAGCCGACTGCGGCGGCGTCTAGTAGCTCAGTTCTGAACTTGGCCTCGTAGTCGTTGACAGTGGCGCTTGGCGGCAAAAGTAGGAACTATCTGAAAAATTGTTAGTTGCAGTACTTAAATTAACAAACAGATAACACACACTAATACAGTCATCACAATTAACACCGGTTATCAGACAGATTCTACACACACCCAAAGTACACGGGGCTACATGACCGCGTTGTCGCAGCCCCTAAACTTAAGAACCAACCAACCAACCACTTAATCAGATGGAAATACTGAATCTGATCTCGTGCAAGTGCGTTGTCATGGCAACGTCTGATGGTCCATGCCTCATCAATTTAGTAGTGTTGCCATGGCAACCACTGATAGCTCTTGGCATTTTCTTATAATTCCGAAATCATTTTTCTCGTCCCTTGGCGTAATGGTGGGTCATATCAAAAATTCTTTCAGACAAAAGTTTTAGGTAATTATTAGGGGAATATTGTCCATTTTGTACGGTTTTGATATTGTGCCTATTAAGAGAGATATGATTAATGTTTCCCGAAAAACCCACTTTTTTCCACCCCTTTGGTCAATGGTTGGTGCTATCAAAAATCTTATTTGACATAAATTTTTGGCACTTATCCGACACATATTATGAACTTTGAATGGATTCGATATTGCACGTATTAAGAGAGTTATAGCGAAATTTCACTTTTTCGAAAAAAGCCCCCCATTTTCACCCCCTTCGACCGATTTAGCCCAGTAACGAACTCGACCGAGATTTTATAGGTATACATCTTCGGTAAAAAATTCGAAGTAATTGGTGCAAAATTACGGCAGTTATCGTGTCCACAAGAAACTGATATACATATATATATACATATATATATATATATATATATACATAAATTATATATAAACTTTTGAACTGACGGTGGTTTTGGGGTCTGGGGGATGTGAAACGCGAAGATATGTCGAAATTTTCCGGAAGTCGAAACATGGGACCCATTGCAATAGTTAGCTTTCTAATGAAATCTACCTAAAACAGTGTAAAATTACATAAAATGACCATGATAACCCGATTCCATATTGACGTAATTAACTATTTATTACCTTAAGTCACCGACAGCTGTGTCTACGCTGGCTAAAGCGCAGCGTTAGGTCATGGGGCCAAGCTCTCTGCTGACTCAGTAGACGCGTGGGTTCGAATCCCACCGTTGGCCGTCCTTGAAATGGTATTCCGTGGTTTCACATTTTCATCACCAGTCAATGCTGGGACGGTACCTTCTGACAGGCCACAGTCGCTTTCTTCCACATCCTTGACCAGTTTCATTCATATTCATCCATTCCATCTCTCATCCCGACGCGCAGGTCGCCCATGGGCGTCGACTAGAGAGGCCTGCACTTGGCCTCTCAGGAGGCCACACGACTAAAAAATTACAGTCAGTCTGAAAGACTAGACGTTATATCATTTCAAATGACGCAAGCTACAAATGCTACACATGTTAGAAAGGCTCAGGAGGGCTTCTCGCTTCGCTCGAAGTCCCAGGACTCTTTCAACAGACTCCATTACCCATTAACTTAGGCTTCCCGCGCGGGCACCTCTTTAAGGGTCATCCTGTATTTGAGTCTGACATCTTTTACAACTCTTTAAGAGTCACCCATTATTTGAATCTGATATATCGCAAACCTCTTTAAGGGTCACCCGGTTTTTTGAATTGAATCTAACATACTGTACACCTCGTTAAGTGTCACCCTGTAATTTGCTCTGACATCCTACACACCTCTTTAGGAGGCACCCTGCATTCTTATCTGGCATCTTGTATATCTCTTTAGAAGTCACCCTGTATTCTTGTGTGACATCATGTTCACCTCTTTAGGAGTCACCCTGTATTCTTGTCTGCCATCTTGTGCACCTCTTAAGGAGTCACCCTGTATTCTTCTCTGCCATCTTGTACACCTCTTTAAGAGTCACCTTGTATTCTTATCTGGCATCTTGTATATCTCTTTACGAGGCACCCTGTATTCTGGTGTGACATCTTGTATACCTCTTTAGGAGTCACCCTGTAATCTTGTCTGACATCTTGTGCACCCGCTTTAGGGGCCACCCTGTATTCTTCTCTGCCATCTTGTACACCTCTTTAAGAGTCACCTTGTATTCTTATCTGGCATCTTGTATATCTCTTTAGGAGTCACCCTGTATTCTTATCTGGCATCTTGTATATCTCTTTATGAGTCACCCTGTATTCTTATCTGGCATCTTGTACTGTATTTTGCTGTGACATCCTGCATACCTCTTTAGGAGGCACCCTGTATTCTTGTCTGACATCTTGTGCACCTCTTTAGGAGTCGCCCTGTATTCTTCTCTGCCATTTTGTACACCTCTTTATTATTATTATTGAATATCCATTACAGTAAATGGAACCCTATTACACAAAGTACATTAGGGTTGTAGTTTATTACAAAATTTAAAAAAATACACTATAAATTATGAGATTAATTTGAAAAATTACAAGATGTACACCTCTTTAAGGGTCACCTTGTATTCTTATCTGGCTTCTTGCATATCTCTTTAGGAGTCACCCTGTATTGTTATCTGGCATCTTGTACTGTATTTTGCTCTGACATCCTGCACACCTCTTTAGGAGGCACCCTGTATTCTTATATGGCATCTTGTATATCTCTTTAGAAGTCACCCTGTATTCTTGTGTTCGCTTCGCTCAAAGCCTCAGGTCGCTCGACGCCAGGCCTCTTTCAACAGACTCCAATAATCATTATCGTCTGCTTCTCGCTCCCCGCGTGAGCATGACGTCACGTTCCCGCGCAGCTGCATGACGTCACTTCCCGCGCGGCTGCATGACGTCACGTCCGTCTCCGTGTCCGTGACCGTGTCCGTAACGCATAACGATGGACCCCAACCATAACGACGAAGTCGACAAGATCATTTGAAATGATAAAAAAAAAAAAGTCAATATTTAGTAAATTGAAAAGGTACCGGTATCGGTCACATTGTGACTTTCTTCAGCGTGATATAGGTTAAATAACTGTGCAGTAACATACAACTTAATAAAAACAAGAAGTTCCGTGACGAACTAAAGAGCCTACTTTTCTTAAAATTTAAGATTCATGCCAATGATTAATCTATATGTATCTATCTAGAATAATGACGATATTAAGTTGGTAATAATAGAGAACTACAGTTGGCAGCCCTGGTGACTGAATATATTCTTAATTCCATCTCTTAAGGTACAGAATACAAAATTTGGTTGAAGTCCAATGGATAGCATGGACGTTACATGCAGTTAAACATAGGATCTAACAGCGCGCGTAAAATCATGTTGGCAACAATGACATACATGTATTGATCAGAAATAATCTGAAATAATATGATCTATTGTTGTGTCAATTTTGAATTAAATCCATTAGTTAGTATAGAAGTTACATGCATTTTAAAATTGGACTTTTCAGCAGGCTTAGAATCATGTTGGCAGCACTGACGTATATTAGTTACTCCAAAGTAATCTAGAATGCCAGGTACTATACGTGTGCAAAGTTTAGAGCTATTGGCTTGCATACTTTCTGATATATTGATATTAGGATAACAAAAATAGAGACAGTATTTATTAACAGTTGGCAGCCTTGGTTACTCTTATGAATCGGCATAGTCATATCTGTTATGGTACACATAGCACACACAAAATGTGGTTGAAATCCAAATGATAGTATAGAAGTTACATGTATTTAAAGTTGGACTTCTCAGCAGGCTTAGAATCATGTTGGTAGCACTGACGTATATACGTTACTCCAAATTAATATAGAATGTCAGGTACTATACGTGTGCATAGTTTAAAGCTGTCGGCTTGCATACTTTCTGATATATGGGTATTTGGATTTTAAAAAATGAGAGCATTTATTAACAGTTGGCAGCCCTGGTGGCTCTTAAGAATACGCTCAGTCATATCCACTTATGTACACATAGCACATACGAAATTTGGTTGAAATCCAATTGATAGTGTAGAAGTTATATGCATTTAAATGTTGGACCTATTAGCAGGCTTACAATCATTTTGGCAACACTGCCATGTATGGCCTCCTTGAAATTAAACTGCAATATTACTATCTAATCGTGTGCCAATTTTGAAATAGCTCCCATTCATACCTTCCATGAGATCCAACATTGAGCTCAAATTTCAATTGCAATTTTTCAGCAGTTGGTAGCACTGACATCATTTTCAAATATGGCCTTGAGATATTCAGGTATAGATCTTTACTCCTACCAAATTTTGTTTCGATTGCTGCAGCCGTTTAGGAGTTGATAGGGGGGGGGGGACACACAGCCAGGTAGACAGACAGACACACATTTGCCCGATCTCATAAGTCTACTTTTTCCTCATTTTTGCAAAATGTGAAAAGTAGGCTAAAAATGTCATAATAGAGGATACAATAAATATTCTTGTTCCGGAAGCTCACAGCGTAAAATTTCAAAAACCAGATCTGTTACAATTTTTAGCCTACTTTCGATTTTTGCAAAAAATGAAAGTAGACTTATGAGATCACTACAGGGCGAAAAAAAAGTGTGTCTGTCTGTGTGTGTGTATGTGTGTGAGTCTGTGTGTGTGTGTGAATGTGTGGACTCTGAATGTCTGTCACACCCCCCCCCCCCCCCCCCCTATCAATTCGAACACGGTGAGCGCAAATTGAACGAAATTTGGTACAAAGGTAGCACAAGCAAAGGCCTCCTCAGTGTCATGTTTTATATCGCCCCCATCTTGACGGAAACGTAATGGCGGCCACACAAATGTTCAAAGCTTAAATCAAATTACGACTAACCTAATCATCCAATCTCTACCAAATTTTGCAACAACATACCTTTATGGGGGAAGCATCCTTTGACCAAACTAATAGGTCATCAGCCTAATAGTTTGCGGATGGCGGCCATCTTTGTGTGAAAATCGATTGCCCCTATTAATTCGAACACGGTGAAACTGAATGGAACGAAATTTGGTACAGAGGTAGTACTAGCAAAGGGCACCCCAGTGTCATGTTTTATATTGCCGCCATCTTGACGGAAACGTAATGGCGGCCACCCATATATTCAAAGCTTAAATCAAATTACGACTAACCTAATCATCCGATCTCTACCAAATTTTGCAACACCATACCTTTATGAAGGGGGCATCCTTTGACAAATCTAATCGGTCATTAGCCTAATAGTTTGCGGATGGCGGCCATCTTTGTGTCAAAATCGATTACCCCTATTAATTCGAACACGGTGAAACCGAATGGAATGAAGTTTGGTACAGAGGTAGCACTAGCAAAGGGCACCTCAGTGTCATGTTTTATATCACCGCCATCTTGTCGGAAACGTAATGGCGGCCACACAAATGTTCAAAGCTTAAATCAAATTACTACTAACATAATCATCCGATCTCTACCAAATTTTGCAACAACATACCTTTATGGGGGAAGCATCCTTTGACCAAACTAATAGGTCATCAGCCTAATAGTTTGTGGATGGCGGCCATCTTTGTGTGAAAATTGATTGCCCCTATTAATTCGAACACGGTGAAACCGAATGGAACGAAATTTGGTACAGAGGTAGTACTAGCAAAGGGCACCCCAGTGTCATGTTTTATATTGTCGCCATCTTGACGGAAACGTAATGGCGGCCACACAAATATTCAAAGCTTAAATCAAATTACGATTAACCTAATCATCCGATCTCTACCAAATTTTGCATCAACATACCATTATGGAGGGAGCATCCTTTGACCAAGCTAATAGGTCATTAGCCTAATATTTTGCGGATGGCGGCCATCTTTGTGTGAAAATCGATTCCCCCTATTAATTCGAACACGGTGAAACTGAATGGAACGAAATTTGGTACGAAATTTGGCACTAGAAAAGGCCACCTCAGTGTCATGTTTTATATCACCGCCATCTTGACGGAAACGTAATCGCGGCCACCCAAATGTTAAAGGCTAAAATGTAATTACGACCAACCTAATAATCTAATCTCTACCAAATTTTGCAACAACAAATCTTTATGTGGGAAGCATATTCTGACCAAACTGCTAGATCATCAGCCCAATAGTTTGCAGATGGTGGCCAAGTATGTGTGCAAATCGATTCCCCCTATCAATTCAAACACGGTGAAACCGAATTGAACGAAATTTGGTACAGAGGTAGCACTAGAAAAGGCCACCTCAGTGTCATGTTTTATATCACCGCCATCTTGACGGAAACGTAATCGCGGCCACCCAAATGTTAAAGGCTAAAATGTAATTAAGACCAACCTAATAATCTAATCTCTACCAAATTTTGCAACAACAAATCTTTATGTGGGAAGCATATTCTGACCAAACTGCTAGATCATCAGACCAATAGTTTGCAGATGGTGGCCAAGTATGTGTGCAAATCGATTCCCCCTATCAATTCAAACACGGTGAAACTGAATTGAACCAAATTTGGTACAGAGGTAGCACTAGCAAATGGCACCTCAGTGTCATGTTTTATATCGCCGCCATCTTGACGGAAACGGAATGACGGCCACCCAAATGTTAAAAGCTTAAATCAAATTTCGACCATCCTAATAATTTGATCTCTACCGGATTTTGCAACAACATGCCTTTTTGTGGAAAGCATCTTATGACTGACTACAAGGTCATCAGCCCAATAGTTTGCAAATAGCGGCCATGTATGTGTGCAAATCCATTCCCCAGATCAATTTAAACACGGTGAAACCGAATTGAATGAATTTTTTTACAGAGGTAGCACTAGCAAAGGGCACCTCATATTCATGTTTAATATCCCTATAGCAAGTTGTATTTCAACAAGCTTCTACAACCAACATTCAATTATACTCCTTGAAAAGGACAAAGAGTTATAACAATACCCATGCATTTAGGAGAAAGTAGGCTATATGTTCTTTACCAAACATCTTTTTTTTTTTAATAAAGCATAAACAAGTCTTGATAAAATAGCGTTGAATTGAAGAGATGTGTATGTGAAACCGGTACTTATTGACTTAAGGTAATAGTTTATTATAATTAATCCAGAGTAGACAAGACAAAGATGAACAAGTTTTTCGGGCTTGTTTACTTGTTTACATTTTCCTACCTTAGATTTAGTTTACATGAAACTGTTCTAATTAGAAACTTCCTAATTTTCCACTTCATTTACTAGAAGGAAAATATGGTGGTATAATGCTAACGTTATTAGCATTACCCTCCATTAGCACGCCCATATACTTAACGATTGAAATTCATAGATAGAATAATAAAACTTCAATGTAAAGGCCTAATATAGCCTATTATTGACACTTTTGTATCAGCTTTAACCCTTACCCCTCGACTTACATCCTCTTAACTTTCCCTACAGCTCGATCCGCCATGTTTGTTTACTACCATTCTGGTGATCGCTGACAGGTTGCATGGCCTTCTAAATAATAGCGAAGTTTTAAATTTTCAACATTCAAATCGTAACAAACTTTTTTCATTTTGAAACATTGGTTCTTGCTTTCTACTGATCTTTACCATTTCCCTGTTATCTCCCATGTTTGTAGGAATGTATGAGCTTTTCTTGTTTTAAAGTGCGTGTTTGTTAAACCTTCAGTTACAAAATGAATCTCATTCATTTCCACATTATTAATTAAGCGTTATTATTTCATTTCCACTCTGTGCAAACTCAAAAAAGAATTTTAACGATTCATAGAAATATTAATTACAGCCACAAATGTTTAAGTTTCATTTTGAAACTGACATTTTAACAAACACTTTAATCAATATAAATCCAAAAACTCCTATGAACATGGGAGATGTGGGGGAAACGGTGAAACTCAGCACAAAGCAAGAACTAAATTTTAAACAAGTAGATCCGAGAAGAACTACACAGGCTATTTTAATATATCCTAATTATGTTAATTGCCTCTATCAACTTACAAAATTTCAGTTTTATTGCTGGAATAGATTTGTAGATATTGAGAACCGTCTAAATATTTCGGATGGTCGGCATGTCCGATTTTTATATACAGTATGTAGGCCATATAGTTATGTACTATTACATTAACGTTATTGGGTAGGTGTATTATTCGAACGTCAATCGCATGATAACACAAGAAATAAAAACAAGATTTGAAAATTTCGCCCAGCTGCCATCTTGTGCTTATGAAAACAATTAGATGTCAGTGGATTAAAATTTGTATAAGCATTTACCATATCAAGTTTCACTGCGCTCGGATGGTTAAATCGCGAGAAAAATCTATTTAAATGTTTCAACTTCACTTGGCCGCCATGTTCGTTTTGTGCTTACCAGGTTTTTAAGAGTCACACAGGTGAACTTCAAGTAGTGCCGTTTATCACCGTTCAAAATGTCAGGGAGATATCAGTAATTGTTTCGCAGATATAGAATGGCAGTGAAATATTTCGTACAGACGCCATGTTGGATTGGTGAGAAGTAATAACATTTATTTGGCACGGTTGGGGTTGGACAGAATAGTACTATGACATTACCGAGTTTTATTGAAATCTCTCCAGCTGTTTAGATTTTATTACGGGGATACACACACTGGCATAGCCTACGTACAAATCTAAATTTTCCAGTGTACATTGACTCAACGACTTCCGTATTTTTTGTTTATTTTATAATTATTAGTTTTATTTAATTTTTTGTTTTATTAATTTTCTGTCTTTTTAAATTTAGGTATCCACCCCTAAATTTTAAATTCCATTCCAAATTTGTATATTTTAATCTGGTTTAGGAGGGGCAGATGACCTCGTAGTTCACGGGCCGCGAAAGTCTAAATGATAATATGGATAAAGATAGTTACGAAATTTGAAAATGTATAATCAAGATGTGTGTGATTCTTTGGAAATGTATATAATATTGTTGTAAAAAGTCTATATTAAAATAGCTATTGTTTTAGCTCCTTACACTCGATGTTCCCCCTTGTGTCCTCTGGCTAAACAAGGCATGAAGGGGACGGTATACACGATAGACCAACACTGCGCTGAGAAGGTAATGCAATCCGCTCAGGTCAAGCCCGCCACGTATGTCTCCTCGCAAACAAGTGGAATAAACAAACCAGGAAACCGCCCAATAGAAATCAGACACTCATTGTTTGTATTTAGTGACAATACCGTGCAATCAGTGGATGTGGGGTGCAACGGACGAGAGTCAACACCGGCGGTGGTCCGATACGACGTAGATCACTGCCAAGAACAACTGTGCTAGGCAAAGTAACATAGCCGATATTTCATCATAAAGGCTTTTCTGTTTTCTACAAAGAAATATTCTTTGTACCTCCAATGTGTACCTACAATACTTAAAATGTTATTTCCGACCGGTTTCACTTTTTGGTATCGTCATGGGAAATGATTGGCTAATGAAGGTTAAATAACAAAACTGTAGAGGGAGAAGACCTGCGCATCCAAAGATATTCAAGGATTAGGGTAGGTGGCCATCGACTTGAAATAATATACGACTCCGAATGAGAGTAATAGCAAACATAAATAAAACAATTGAAAGGTTTATTTCAAAAACCAGACAAGTCCAAAAATTAAATTGTTGAGAAAATTTATTTTAAAAAAAGTATAGCTTTATTCGATCTGAATGACAAAAGTTTGGTGGTTTTCAGTCGGTCAACACGAATGTACCCAAATAGATCTGGGTTATGCCCTAATCCTGAAATAAATTACATAAAGCACCACACTTTTGTTTACATAGGCAACACTGAAAAATGGCTTCAAACCTCACAATGATCTGAATGATATAAAAATTGCTTTTAGACCACCTATTGTCTCACTAACAGCTTTACATTTCACTTAAAGGAAATATTTAGCCTACTTTTCACATTTTGCAAAAATGAGGAAAAAGTAGACTTATGAAATCGATCCGGGAAAAATGTGTGTCTGCCTGTCAACTCCTAAATGGCTGCAGCAATCGAAACCAAATTTGGTATGAGTAAAAACCTATACCTGCATATGTCAAGGCCATATCTGAAAATGATGCCAGTGCTACCAACTGCTGAAAAAACGAAATTGAAATTTGAGCTCGATGTTGGATATCTTGGAAGGTATGCATGGGAGCAATTCCAAAATTGGTATACATATAGATAATAATATTTCAGTTTAATGTTTAGCAGGCCCTACATGACAGTGTTACCAAAATGATTCTAAGCCTGCTGATAGGTTCAATTTTAAATGAATATAACTTCTACATTACCAATTGGATTTCAACCAAATTTCGTATGTACTATGCATACGTAAACAGATATGACTGAGCGTATTCTTAAGAGCCACCAGGGCAGCCAACTGTTAATAAATGCTCTCTCTATTTTTTTTATCCAAATACCAATATATCAGAAAATATGAAAGCCGACAGCTTTAAACTTTGCACACGTACAGTACCTGATATTCTAGATTAATTTGGAGTTACTAATATACGTCAGTGCTACCAACATGGTTCTAAGCCTGCTGATAGGACCAATTTATAAATACATGTAACTTCTATACTATCAATTGGATTTCAACCAAATTTCGTATGTGCTATGTGTACCATAACAAATATGACTATGCCTATTCTTAAGAGCAACCAGGGCTGCCAACTGTTAATTCATTTCTGTCTCTATTTTTTTACCCTAATATCAATATATCAGAAAGTAGGCAAGCTCACAGCTGTGAACTTTGCACACGTATAGTACCTGACATTCTAGATTAATTTGAAGTATCTAATATACGTCAGTGTTGCCTGCTGATAGGACCAATTTTAAAATACATGTAAATTTTATACTAACAAGTGGATTTCGTCCAAAATTGGCACAACAATAGATCATAATATTTCAGATTATTTCTGACCAACACATGCATGACATTGTTGCCAACATGATTTTACGCGCGCTGATAGATGATATGTCTAACTGCATGTAACGTCCATGCTATAAGAAGAGTAGGCTCTTTAGTTCTTCACGGAACTTCTTGTTTTTAGCCTACTTTCGATTTTTGCAAAAAATGAAAGTAGACTTATGAGATCAACACAGGGCGAAAAAAAAGTGTGTCTGTCTGTGTGTGTGTATGTGTGTGTGTGAGTCTGTGTGTGTGTCTGGGTGTGTGTGTGTCTGTGTGTGTGTGAGTGTGTGTACTCTGAATGTCTGTCCCCCCCTATCAATTCGAACACGGTGAATGCGAATTGAACGAAATTTGGTACAAAGGTAGCACTAGCAAAGGACTCCTCAGTGTCATGTTTTATATCGCCGCCATCTTGACGGAAACGTAATGGCGGCCTCACAAATGTTCAAAGCTTAAATCAAATTACGACTAACCTAATCATCCGATCTCTACCAAATTTTGCAACAACATACCTTTATGGGGGGAGCATCCTTTGACCACACCAATAGGTCATCAGCGTAATAGTTTACGGATGGCGGCCATCTTTGAGTGAAAATCGATTCTCCCTATTAATTCGAACACGGTGCAACCGAATGGAACGAAATTTGGTACGGAAGTAGTACTAACGAAAGGCACCTCAGTGTCATGTTTTATATCGCCGCCATCTTGACGGAAACGTAATGGCGGCCACACAAATGTTCAAAGCTCAAATCAAATTACGACTAACCTAATCATCCGATCTCTACCAAATTTTGCAACAACATACCTTTATGGGGGGAGCATCCTTTGACCAAACTAATAGGTCATCAGAGTAATAGTTTGCGGATGGCGGCCATCTTTGTGTGAAAATCGATTCCCCCTATTAATTCGAACACGGTGCAACCGAATGGAACGAAATTTGGTACAGAGGTAGTACTAACAAAAGGCACCTCAGTGTCATGTTTTATATCGCCGCCATCTTGACAGAAACGTAATGGCGGCCACACAAATGTTCAAAGCTTAAATCAAATTACGATTAACCTAATCATCCGATCTCTACCAAATTTTGCAACAACATACCCTTATAGAGGAAGCATCCTTTGACCAAATGAATAGGTCATTAGCCTAATAGTTTGCGAATGGCGGCCATCTTTGTGTGAAAATCAATTCCCCCTATTAATTCAAACACAGTGAAACCGAATGGAACGAAATTTGGTACAGAGGTAGCACTAGCAAAGGGCATCTCAGTGTCATGTTTTATATCGCCGCCATATTGACAGAAACGTAATGGCGGCCACACAAATGTTCAAAGCTTAAGTTAAATTACGACTAACATAACCATCCGATCTCTACCAAACTTTGCAACAACATACCTTTTTGGAGGGAGCATCCTTTGACCAATCTAATAGGTCATTAGCCTAATAGTTTGCGGATGGCGGCCATCTTTATGTCAAAATTGATTCCCCCTATTAATTCGAACACGGAGGAACCTAATGGAACGAAATTTGGTACAGAGGTAGCACTAGCAAAGGGCATCTCAGTGTCATGATTAATATCGCCGCCATATTGACAGAAACGTAATAGCGGCCACACAAATGTTTAAAGCTTAAATCAAATTACGACTAACATAACCATTCGATCTCTACCAAACTTTGCAACAACATACCTTTATGGAGGGAGCATCCTTTGACCAATCTAATAGGTCATTAGCCTAATAGTTTGCGGATGGCGGCCATCTTTATGTCAAAATTGATTCCCCCTATTAATTCGAACACGGTGGAACCGAATGAACGAAATTTGGTACAGAGGTAGCACTAGCAAGAGGCACCTCAGTGTCATGTTTTATATCACCGCTATCTTGACGGAAACGTAATCGCGGCCACCCAAATGTTAAAAGCTAAAATGTAATTACGACCAACCTAATAATCTAGTCTCTACCAAATTTTGCAACACCATATCTTTATGTGGGAAACATATTCTGACCAAACTGCAAGAACATCAGCCCAATAGTTTGCAGATGGTGGCCAAGTATGTGTGCAAATCGATTCCCCCTATCAATTCAAACACGGCGAAACCGAATTGAACGAAATTTGGTACAGAGGTAGCACTAGCAAAGGGCACCTAATATTTATGTTTAATGTCCCTATAGCACGTTGTATTTCAACAAGCTACTACAACCAACATTCAATCATACTCCTTGAAAAGGACAAAGAGTTATAACAATACCCATGCATTTAGGAGAAAGTAGGCTATATGTTCTTTACTGAACATCTTGTTTATATATAAGAATAGT
Organism: Meconema thalassinum; assembly: GCA_946902985.2. NCBI lineage: Eukaryota > Metazoa > Arthropoda > Insecta > Orthoptera > Tettigoniidae > Meconema > Meconema thalassinum. The sequence goes on from OX336388.2 coordinate 927,004,155, forward strand.
TGAGAAAACCTAAAAAGAACCTTTGGTCTAGTCTGGTTTTTGCCAAAATCTTAGTTGAATGCAAAAATTAATATAAAATGTTAATCCTCAAATACGATCATTTCTTATGTAAATCCTAACAAGGTGCAAATCATTATTGCATGCCAAACATTTAAGGTAATTAATTATCTTGTCTTATTTGTCTTATTTATGTAGAATACCCAATATTTCATCCTCGTATGTAAGCCGACCTGTCTGCATTTTGGAGACAGCAATAATGTATAAACCTAGAGCTGGCCTAGAAGAGTTGGCACACCCTGAGATGAACCTCAAGAATGCTAACCACTACACCACAACGTGTTGTCCAGAGATTAGCTCAGCAGCAGTTAGTTCTTGTTGTTTTAAGGCGTCGAACAGCGAGGTCATCTGCCTCTACAGTAGCAGTTAGTGGAGGCAATGGTGGCCTAGGCCAGGGTTCGGGGCAATATGGTGCAGTGGCAAAGCTGCTTGCCTGGCACTAAGGTGCACCAGGTTCGATATCCGGTTACTCATGTGAGATTTTCGAAGTGAAATGTCACGTTCTGAATTCGCATCCCTTGTAAGAAGGATACGCCATGGCTCATGATTGAAAATAATATAAGAGCTTCCTTCCTTCCATCCATCCTTCCTCTTTTTCCTTCCACTTTTTCCTTCCTTCTTTTCCTTCCCTCTTACCTTCCGTCCTCCCGTCTTTCCTTCCCTCCTTCCTCCCTCCTGTCCCTCCTTCTTCCTTCCTACCTCCCTCCCACCCTCCCGTCTTTCCTTCTTTCTTCCTTCCTCCCTCCCGTCTTTCCTTCTCCCTTCCTTCCTCCCGTCTTTCTTTATTTCTTCCTTCCTCCCTCCCATCTTTCCTTCTCCCTTCCTCCCTCCCGTCTTTCCTTTTTCCTTCCTCACGTTCTCCCTTCCTTCCACCCGTTTTTCCTTCCTTCCTCCCGTTTTTCCTACCTTCCTTCCTTCCTTCCTTCCTTCCTTCCTTTCTTCCTTCCTTCCTTCCTTCCTTCTTATCACGCTCCCTCCCGTCTTTACTTCCTTCCTTCCTATCACCCTCTCTCCCGTTTTTAAATCCTTCCTTCCTTCCTTCCTTCCTATCACTCTCCCTCCCGTCTTTCCTACCTTCCTTCCTTTCTTCCTATCACCCTCCCTCCCGTCTTTACTTCCTTTCTTCCTATCACCCTCCCTCCCGTCTTTACTTCCTTCCTTCCTATCACCCTCCCTCCCGTCTTTACTTCCTTCCTTCCTATCACCCTCCCTCCCGTCTTTACTTCCTTCCTTCCTTCCTATCACCCTCCCTCCCGTCTTTACTTCCTTCCTTCCTATCACCCTCCTTCTCGTGTTTACTTCCTTCCTTCCTATCACCCTCCCTCCCGTTTTTACTTCCTTCCTTCCTATCACTCTCCCTCCCGTTTTTCCTACCTTCCTTTCTTCCTATCACCCTCCCTCCCGTTTTTACTTCCTTCATTCCTTCCTATCGCCCTCCCTCCCGTTTTTACTTCTTTCCTTCCTTCCTTCCTATCACCCTCCCTCCCGTCTTTACTTCCTTCCTTCCTATCACCCTCCCTCCCGTTTTTACTTCCTTCCTTCCTATCACTCTCCCTCCCGTCTTTCCTACCTTCCTTCCTTTCTTCCTATCACCCTCCCTCCCGTCTTTACTTCCTTTCTTCCTATCACCCTCCCTCCCGTTTTTACTTCCTTCCTTCCTTCCTTCCTTCCTTCCTTCCTTCCTATCACTCTCCCTCCCGTTTTTCCTTCCTTCCTTCCAATCACCCTACCTCCCATTCTTCCCTCCTCACTTCCACCCTTCCTTATAATTGTGTCCTATAAGTTGTGAGCCCCTGGCCGAGAGGAAGTACTGTGTTGCCACCGGAATACGGTATTTTGTCACAGGTTATCGGGACGCAGCGTGTATGCGGTGCCGGCATTGAAAGGGCTGATGTAGTAATCTCGCGAATGGAGCCAAACCTAGAATTGGCCACGATATTGCAGGCTGTGTCTCCCCCACCCCCACCCCCAGCTCCAAGTTGGGAACTGTGCTCGCAGCTCTGGAGGGATTATTTTCTGAGCGAACAAACTTGAGATCTTGGCAGGCCAAGTTTCTCGTCTTCCCTTCTTACTGTAACAGTTGGCGTGTGCTTGCGTCATCTGTGGGCACCGCCACCCAGCGCCAGGCCACCATGTGGCCAACTGGCGAACCCAAAGTGAACACTCGTGACACTTAGACCTCCCACCAAGTTAGAAGCCATCAAGACGTGGCGATCTCAAACTCGGTGTATTCTAACAAAATACTGAATTACGCACTCAAATGGAATCTATTTCGTTCATCTCGATCTCTATATTTAACAAGTAGTTCCGTGACGAACTAAAGAGCCTATTTTTCTTAAAATTTTAGATTCATGAAAATCTATATAGACCTATCTAGAATAATGACGAAATCAAGTTGGTAATACTGTACTAACATGTCTATGTACTGCAGTTTGAAATACACCTGAAATAGTGCAGCCTAATAGAGTAACTTACTACAGTTGGCAGCCCTGGTGACTCTGAATATATTCTTAGTTCCATCTCTCAATGTGTATAATGCACATACAAAATTTGGTTGAAGTTTAATGTAAAGTATGGACGTTACATGCTGTTTGACATTGGATTTATCAGTGCGCGAAAAATCATGTTGGGAACAATGTCATGTATGTGATGCTTTAAACCTAATATTGACATATCAGAAAGTATGAAAGCCAACAGCTCTGGATTTTGCACACGTATAGTACCCAACATTCAACCTTAGTTTGGTGTAACTTATATACATGAGTGCTGCCAACACGAATCTAAGCCTGCTGATAGATCCAGTTTTTAAATGCATATAACTTCTATACTAACTAATGAATTTCAACCAAATTTCGTATATTCTTTGTGTACCATAACAGTTATAATTATGCGTATTCGTAAGAACCAGCAGGGCTTCCGAGTGTTAATAAATGTGCTCTCTCTAGTTGTTTAATCCTAATATCAATATATCAGAAATTATGCAAGCCATCAGCTCTAAAGTTTGCATACCTATAGTGTGGAGTAACAAATATACCTCAGTGCAGCCAACATGATTCTCAGCTTTCTGATAGTTTCAATTTTTAATTACTTTTAACTTCTATAGACCTACTAACAAATGGATTTTATTCAAAATTGGCTTTATAATAGAACGTAATATTTCAGATTAAATCTGAGCATATCATACATGACATTGTTCCCAACATGATTTTACGCTCACTGATAAATGCAATATCAAACAGCATGTAATATCCATACCATCCATTAGGTGTATTTCAAACTGAAGTACTTAGAAATGTTAGTATTATCAACTTGATTTCGTCATTATTCTAGATAGGTCTATATAGATTGGCAAGAATCTACTTGTCTATTTTAATTCATGTAAGGACTGCAGTCATTCAAATTTCAAGTAGTTCCTACTTTTGCTACCAAACGCCACCGTCAACGACAACTAGTTCTGAACTTGGTTACTAGATGCCACCGCAGTTGGCTCCTGGCTACGAATGTTGTTGGAACCTAAGAGCTTTAGTCAAATCTAACCTTTAATTTAGCTTCACGCAATTGTAATTAGTGGAAGGTTCTTTTACATGCCACAAATATGGGACTGCCGGCTTTACTTCTCCTCCGAAGGAAGGCATACTGAATTTAAAAATGATTATTTCTAATTGACTGTCTGTCTGCCTGAATACGTGTCTCTATGTCCGTCTGTCTGACTGAATACGTGTCTCTATGTCTGTCTGCCTATCTGAATACATGTCTCTATGTCTAGATATTCCATGTTTCAGAAGGGGGCCGCGACAGAAAAAATAAGAACCCCTGCTCCAGACAGTAAGATGAGATTGCATGGTATGTGGAAGAGGAATGATGTTTGGAAAAGGAAATCACCTGACGAACGGGAAACGGTAAAACTCATTAAACGAAATTTCGGAAAACCCGTCAGACCATGTTGTCTACATAAAACAAAACAATTCTCAGCTTTAGATTACTATTGAAGAACATACTTATTCTTCTTCTTGTTTCGTATAGGCCATCTAAGTGTCACGACATTCAACTGTTAGGCCTACATTTGGATTGGGGTTTGATGTTTGCCCAGTAGTTACGCATCCTCTGGCTGTGTTGTTCCCTCCTATCCTGGGTCCAGAGGGCACCTGTTTTCTTTCTTCGTGGTTTGTCCTGGAACCTCAATTGCCGAAGCATCTTCCTGAGTGATGTCCGGTCTTTTAAGTCTCTTTCCGTCCCTCCAAGTTCGTGCAGACATTTGCTCACTTCCCACAACCATGGTGACTTGGTGTTCCGCTTTTGCCAGTAACCGAGGAGCTGATTGGTCAACCAGGTAGGATGCATCCTGTAGACGTGTCCATAAAATGCTAGACGTCGTTTCCTAGCAACATCCGTGATTCTTTCACAGTACGTGTAGAGCTCTTGATTAGGTTGCCTTCTCTACTCATTCATGCTTATTTTTTATTATTATTATTATTATTATTATTATTCAGCTTGCCACGGTGGGTGAGTGGTTAACGTGTCGGTCTACTTACCTCAAGCTTCCAGGTTCGCTCTTGGCCGTGGTAAGTGAATTTTGGAAGGCAGCAAAAATACGATACGCATGTCATACGATGTTGGTATGTTAAAGAACCCATTTGAATTCAGTAGGCCATGTTCATAATGGTAAAATTAATAGCGGAAGTTTCCGCCACCACAAAGTTCCTCATTTCTCTACTAGAAAGCACTATAGTGTTCAAGGAGCTTAGATATCTAACCTCCTTGACTTTCATAGTGGCTTCAAGGAACAACGAAATTCGACATGCAAGCTACCCTCCGGGTGTCAAATAACAAAGCTTGCACCCGACATCCGAGGCCATACGATATTATTATTATTATTATTATTATTATTATTATTATTATTATTATTATTATTATTATTATTATTATTATTCACTTATGAATTGAATGTATTATCTTGAGTAGTACTCGTATAGCATGTGGTTAAGTGTGATAGGCAGCCATGAACCCTAACTTCGTCACAAATAAAGACAAAAAGTAAATAAATAAGCTAATACTTATAAATAAATCATACAAAAGTGTTCTACAGTTTATGTGCATTTATATTATGACCTTATTTTATTAAATATGCCACGTAAAAGAAAGAGAAGAGAAACAACGTAAGTATAAAGAATATACCTTTTAAGAAGCCTTAAATTATAAAGGTAATTGAATGAAAATCCACAGCCTGTTTCCAGTCTCCGACCGGGTCAGGAATGGAATGAATGAAGCCCCCATCTAGCGGCGAGGATATGAATTGTGCCGGCTGCCGAGGCCTGACGCACTCCTCTGGGGCAATGATTAAATGAATGACAGATGAAATGAAATGATAGTGGAGAGTGTTGCTGGAATGAAATTTTGACAGGGAAAACCGGAGTACCCGGAGAAAAACCTGTCTGCCTCCGTTTTGTCCAGCACAGATCTCACATGGAGTGACCGGGATTTGAACCACGGACCCAGCGGTGAGAGGCCAGCGTGCTGCCGCCTAAGCCACGGAGGCTCTATAAAGGTAATTATGTAAATTAAATGTAACAATTAAAATGATACTTTAATTATTTTACATATTTTTTGAAATATACATTCAGTGTTTGATTTCGAAGCTCATTATAAGGGTGAAAGTTAAAAAGTAGCAGTCTCGTGCTTGTTTGGAGCTGCACCTTGCGCCTTGCCATTGTATCTCAGTGCGCGGTTAACGCCTGGCCGCGGTGGTATTGTGTGCTGCAACCCGCTACACCCAAGCGACCGAGGGGAAGCCGCACTCGTAGGCTAGCTTAACGCCCAGCTTCTGGTTCACCGGCAGCCAAATCCCTCCTAAACGCTTGGCCGGGTAAATAAACACTGGAGGTGCACAAGGTCCTCGCAAACAGCAAGGAGTGGGAAGTATCAGCTGTTCTCCGACGGTCTCTCTCTAGACAATTCTCAGGTGCCATGGTGACAAACACATGGTCCCCTTAATACCCCTTCCACTATAGTCTAATAGTCTAATAATTCACTGCACTAACACGAAAACTTGTTTTAAGCGCGACCAGAATGTTTTTATTTATTTCTTCTTCTTTCTTCGTTTTGCCCACTTAAGGAGCGCATTTAAACTTGTTGACTTGGGTTGATGGTGTGTTCCTCTTCTTCTCCCCCAAAATCTCCTCAAGAACTCGCTATGCCTCTTATTACGTTCTTCTGTCCATTTCTTTCCAGTGGTCTTTTTAGCTTTTTCGGAGAAAAAGTGATTTGTAACTAGAGTTCCAAAAGCCTTGCGATTCATGATGATATATTCTGTGATGTTTATTTCTTTTAAGTCCTGTTTGATTTCTTCTAACAAACTGTTTTTGACCTTCTTTGAATTTATTATATGAAGCAGTTTTTTGCATATCAGGTGTTGTCCAATCTGTAGATGTGACCATAGAATTTCAATCGTCTCTTACGCACGGTATTAGTGACCTTATTGATTACTGTGTACAAGTCTTATTTATTTTTATTTTTTGATGTGTAACGTCTTTCCGCTCGGTTGCTGGATATTTTAATGTGTAACATCATTCCACTTGGTTGCTGTATATTTTTGGGTGGGGGTGATTTTGTAAAAAGGGACGGAAGTGGGACAGAAATGCAACAGAAACAATGAGCGCGCGCGGTGGCGAAGATTGGTACAACGACATACTGACGGCCATGTGGCTATGTGGAATGAAAATCACATAAGGTTTACTTCAAGGTTTAGAGACCCCATTACAGATACTCCTATAATAAATCATCATCAAACTGTCGTTCTTTGTTGTGAAAATATAATCATATTTGCTGAAAACAATTATGATTTATTAAATATTACTACTTTTGCTGTGTTCTTATTTAATGTAAGCACTCGAGGTACTGTCGGCCAAAATACAACACTATGTGAAATGTATATAGCATACGGTTTAATTCAAGGTTTGGAGGCCCCATTAAAGAAATTCCTACAATAAATCATCTTCAAGTTGTCATTCATTGGTGTGAAAATATTCATTATATCATATTTGCTGAAAGGATTTGGCACAGGAGTTTTACAAGTAGCGCGCGGAGGCATAGATTGGTACAACGACGTCCTGTTGGTCATGTGGCTATGTGGAATGTAAATCGCATACGGTTTACCTCAAGGTTTGGAGGCGCCATTACAGATATTCCTACAATAAATCATCTTCATACTGTCGTTCTTTGGTGTGAAAATATTCATTATATCATATTTGCTAAAAACAAATTATTTATTAAATCTTACTACTTTTGGTGTATTCTTATTTAATGTAAGCACTCGAGGTACTGTCGGCCAAAATACAGCACTATTATATCATACTAGCTGAAGTACCCGTTCTTCGAACGGTTTTTGGTACTTGCTGGCCTAAATCATTAATATATACAATCACACATTCCTAATGTAGTTATGTTATTTCCATGTTACCAACTACATGTGTAGACTACATGCATTTTCACTCACCAAATTATTAATCAGAGGTGGGAAAGTGAAAATCAGTAGCCTGCTTTCAGTCGACCGACCGGGTCAGGGAATGGATTGAATGAAATCCCCATCAAACAGCGAGGATATGAACTGTGCCGGCTGCCGAAGCCTGTCGCACTCCCCTGGGGCAATGATTCAATGAATGACGCTTGAAATGAAATGATAGTGGAGATTGTTGCTGGAATGAAATTGTGACAGGGAAAACCGGAGTACCCGGAGAAAAACCTGTTGCCTCCGCTTTGTAGGTGAGAAAGTGCTTTTAAATATTGGAAATAAATATCAGCTTCTATGTAGTAAAAGTTAAATAACCTGTCTTAAATATTGAACACCTATCGTTTAACGTCTTCATACTATATTTAAACATATAAATATTATGCTAAAAATACATCAAACTTGATAGCAATTATCATATCAGCAATAAGTAATATCGCGGAAAGTGCGTACCGTCATGATAAAGAGTAACAGTAACGGAACAAACTTCAATCATCCCAAGTAATAATAACAAAAACAAATTAATCACAGAAAAATGTTCTAAGTTTATGCCGTGACTTGTGCGAGATTACGCCAAGTAACTCCGAGATGGTTCATCAGCGGGCCTTGTGGTCTATTTGCGGACTACCAAAGGAGTAGCAAACTATGCGATACCTCAATTCTTATTTAAAACACCTCAGCCACTTTACTGCGAGTGCTAAAGGTTAAAACAGACTTTCACCTCCCTATAAAGGCTTCCAAAATGATTGTATATTCAATTTCAGGGCCAAGCAATTAAAACTCAGCAACTTTTCTAGTTTTACGCCGTCCTTCGTGCGGGTTTTTAAATTGCCGCGAAAGTCAAAATAGCTACTATATTGAAATAAATTTGCCCAGTTCTGCAGTAAGATTAATATGAACACTAAATAAACTAATGTGACAGTAGATAGTCTTCGACACATTCGTCTGTGAATTTGGGTTTCTGATCATGGTAAAAAACTACAAAAAGCAGATAAATATTGGCCAACAGAAATGTTCATTTAAGGAAAAACAAATCCATAAAAAGGATGAAAGCATACCGTGCAAAGTACAAAGCCCTATAACATTGTGAAACAGCGTAAAGATCCAAATACTCACATACAATAACCGGCACAAAGAGTATAAAATTAGACTCAAAATCACGTCTCCAAAAATCTACCTCTATAAATAAAACAGTTCATGTAGAGACCAACATAGACTAACATCGCTCAGCGTTGACCGTGTTTTATAAGAGATATTTAGGTTTTACTCGCTAACCGTTGGAGATAAACAAAAATCGATAAGGACCTATCGGATAGAAAATTAAATTCTAAAGCTCGTAGTGCCATCAAAAGTTTGCTATTTCTGAGCGTTCTCTTTTTATTTGAAATGGAAGTATGAAAATAGTCGCCATTTTTAAATAGTGCAAAACATCGAAATCAAAAGTAGCCTATATGTAAGCCTGGTAAATCAGCTACGTCCATGCAAAATTTCATTTAAATCGAACTAGTGGTTCTTGTGTTATTGAGTAACAGACAAACAGAAAGACGCACACCATCTCATTTTTAGCCTATTTTCAATTTTGAAAAAATAGGCTTATGAGATCACCTTTTGTCCGTGTGTGTGTGCGTGTGTGTGTGTGTGTGTGCGTGTGTGTGTGTGTGTGTGCGTGTGTGTGTGTGTGTGTGTGTGAGGTGTGTGTGTGCCCCCCCCCCTAATAAAATCTGAACGGCTGGAGCGATTTCAATGAAACTCGGTAAGTTCATAGCACTATTCCCGGCGACCTCGACCGTGCCCTTCAAATTTTGTTACGTCTCACCAATCCAATATGGCGGCTGTGCGAAATATTTCACTAGCATTCAATATCTCCGAAACTATTACCGATATCGCCCTGAAATTGTGTACGGTGATAAAAGGTACTACTAGAAGTTCACCTATGAGACTTTCAAAAACCTGGTGACTACAAAACCAACATGGCGGTCAAGCGAAATTGAGACTTTTAAATAGACTTTTCTCGCGATTTAACTATCCAAACGTAATGAAACTTGGTACAGCAAATGTTTATACACATTGTAATGCACTGAAGTCTAATTTAGTTCAATTGTTTACATAACCTCAAAATGGCGGCTGTGCGAAATATTTCACTGACATTCTATATCTCCGAAACTATTACAGATATCACCCTGCAATTTTGTACGGTGATAAAGGGTACTGATACAAGTTTACCTATGTATATTTCATAAACCTGTAAAGTACAAAACGAACATGGCGACCAAGCGAATTTGAAATATTTTAATAGACTTTTCTCGTGATTTAACTCTCTGAGCGCTGTAAAATGTGGTACAGTAAATGATTTTGCAGATTGTAATGCACTGCCATCTAATTTAATTCAACTGTTTACATAACCTCAAGATGGTGGCTGTGCGAAATTTTAAAATTAAGTTTTTATTTCTTGTGTCGTAATCATGCGATCGAAGTGAAAGTTTGAATAATGAACCTAGGCAATAATTGTCCTTGAATGGTACATAATTCTATGGCCTATACATATAATAATCCTAAATGGCGAGCTTCCGAAATATTTAGATTGTTCTCAATATCTATGAATCTTTTACAGCAACCAAACTGAATTTTTTATGTTCATAGAGACTATGAAGATATGTTCACCTATAGGACTTTCAGTAACCTGGTGAGCACAAATCCAACATGGCGGCGACGCGAAGTATAAATATTTAAATGAACGTTTCTCGCGAATTAACTATCCGAGTGCCATGAAACGTTGCACGTTAAATGCTTATACAAATGTTGATCCACTGGCATCTAATTTATTTCAATTGTTTGCATAATCACAAGATGGCTGCTGTGCGTAATTTTAGAATCTCGTTTTTACTTCTTGTGTTCTAATCATGCGATTGCAGTTTGAATACCACACGTACACAATAATCTTAATGTAATAGTACAAAAATAAATAACCAACCTGGCGACCATCTGAAATATTTAGACGGTTCTCAATATCTACGAATCTGTTACAGCAATTAAACTGAAATTTTGTATGTTGATAAAGGTAATTAACATGAGCAGGATATATGAAAATAAGCTGTATAGTTCTTCACGGAACTACTTGTTATATATTAGTACTAGCAGAAGTACCCGTTCTTCGAACGGTGTTCGGTGATAACACCAGACCTTATCAATTGAGCTACTGTTACAATGGTTAGCGGTTTGTATTCCTTCATAAGTTTATCAGAACGAAGTTAGTTTTCTAGGAATATCACACACACTGTTAATTTAAGGACCTTAAAATGTGGTTTTCTGAGACCCTTTATATACTCCCGAATTTTGTGTCTCATATTGAGTAGCGCAACATATGCTTTGGTCGTCCTTCTAGGATAATTTTTATATTTCGCCTATTTTAGCATGTATTTTGAGAAGTTTTTCCCTATATCCACCCTTCTACTGTATGAAAAGTACGGTGAAGAGTTTTATAAACGATTGGTGTATTGACTCTCATGGTTACCATACCTAATTTTACGATGCACAAGCATCCGAACACGAGTTATAGGCGTACCTAAAGATACACAGAAAGACAGACAGACAATTCTATTGTCTACAACATATCACCCAGATATCCAAATATGGGTATATCTACCACACAGTATCCAACAAAATCATCCTTACGATGAACCCATGTGTCGACAAAAAAAAAAGCTAAAATGTGCTCCCTTACTAAATTTACCTAACGTGAAATAGAATTGAAAGCCTTGTAGACGAAACGCAATACACGTCACATAAAAACTGACCCTCTACGTTGTGTTAGGTCCCCATACACAGGAAGACCTCTTCATAAATTATAAAGGCTTGTGTTGCATGAAAACTCAGGTTCTTTAGCCTCAAATGGCCCAAATTCCTAAAAGCCGCAAAAAATGCTGATTCAATTCAGGAATTTTTGAAAATAATGTTGATTTTTGGAGATAAAACAGACCTTCTTTACTATATGTCGCAAGTGAAAATTGCATGAAAAAATTCTAGGTTACCCCTTGACCTTCTTAATTGCATTGATGAATTATACAGTCTACGTTGGTTCCGCAAACTTTCACAGAAATATAATAAATGGAGTGACATTGCTTCTTACAGAAGTAGATGGAAAGATGGATGCCGCCCCTTGAGATAATGTTGTCATTGTTACCGATTTGCATTCCGTCATTAGTTTGTTTAATTTAAATTAGTTTTCTGGGAATATTTCAAATACTGTTGGATTTAGAGCCTTATAATGAAATTTTCGAGGACCCTTTAGGGCCCCCGATTTTTGTTTCTGGCACCGAGGGGCTTTGTCTCGTCGTTGTACGCCATAATATAATAATAATAATAATAATAATAATAATAATAATAATAATAATAATAATAATAATAATAATAATATACCACACCCGCAGGTGTAAATCGCGTGAAAAAAAATTAGAGTACCCCTTGACCCCCTTAAGCCCATCATACGTATTGATGAATTTTACAGCCTAATTTGGTTCCATGATAACCTTCTAGCCGTTTGCAAACTTTCACACTAATGTAATTAATGGAATTGGATTGCGTCTTACAGCAACAGATGGACCTCTGAGAATCTGTTGCCATGGTTACCGGCTTGCATTCGTTCGTTAGTTTATTAAATGAAATTAGTTTTCTGGGAATATCTCAAAAACGGTTGGTATTAGGGCCTTAAAATGTGGTTTTCGGAGGGTCCCCGAGGTTTGTCTCTCACATTGAAGGGCTGAAAATGAGCTTTGTCTCGTCCTTCTAGGCCTATTTCAGCATGTATTTTAAGGGGGTATGCCCCCTTTTATGAGAGGTACGGAGAAGAGTTACATCAATGCTTATTGTCGTGCCTCTGATGGATATCTGTACCAAATTTTACGATGATACACCCAGCCGTTCTAGAGTTATAAGGGAACAAATTTGTCCACAGAAAAACAAACAGACAGACAAAAATTATTTTCGCACGCATCCATCATAAAACAATCTGAAACGCGAAAATAACTCAAATTTCAGTAGAAATTACGAAAAAAACCGACAAACTTTCATTTTTATAGAGATATACTGCACCGCTCGGTGTTGACCGTGTTTTATTGCACAAATTGAGGTTTTACTCGCTAACCGTTGGAGATACACGAAAAGTGATAAGTACCTTTCGGATAGAAAATTAAATGATAAAGCTCGTGTGTGCCGTCATAAGTTTGCTATTTCTTAGCGTTCTCTTTTTATATGAAATGGAAATAAGAAATTTTGACACCAAAGGGTGTAGTGACGTCACTTAAAATGGTCGCCTTTTTTTATTAGTGAAAAATATCGAAATCAAAAGTATCCTATATGTTAACCTGGTGAATCAGCTACATCCATGCAAAATTTCATTTAAATCGGACCAGTGTTTCTTGCGTTATTAAGTAACACACAGACAGACAGACAGACAGACAGAAAGACAGACACACACCATCTCATTTTTAGCCTACTTTTCACATTTTGCAAAAATGAGGAAAAAGTAGACTTATGAGATCGATCCGGGAAAATGTGTGTCGGTCTGTCTGTCTGTCTGTCTGTCTGTCTGTCTGTCCTTCTGTCTGTCTGTCTGTCTGTCTGGCTGGCTGGCTGTGTGTGTGTTTCCCCCTATCAACTCCTAAACGGCTGCAGCAATCAAAACCAAATTTAATATGAGTAAAGATGTGCACCGGAATACCTCACGTCCATATTTGAAAATGATGTCAGTGCTACCAACTGCTGAAAAAACGCACTAGAAATTTGAGCCCCATGTTGGATATCTTGCAAGGTATGCAAGGGAGCTATTCCAAAATTTGCACACACGTAGATAACACTATTTCAGTTTGATTTCCAGGAGGCCAACCATGACAGTGTTGCCAAAATAATTTTAAGCCTTTTGATCGGTCCAATGTTTAAATGCATATAACTTCTACACTATCAATTGGATTTCAACCAAATGTTGTATGTAATATCTGTACATAAACAGATATGACTGAGCGTATTCTTAAGAGCCACCAGGGCTGCCAACTGTTAATAATTGCTCTCTATATTTTTTATCCAAATTCCAATGTACCAGAAAGTATGCAAGCCAACAGCTTTAAATTTTGCACACGTATATTCTGACATTTTAGAATAATTTGGAGTAACTTATATACGTCAGTTCTACCAACATGATTATAAGCCTGCTGATAGTACAAATTTTTAAATACATGTAACTTCTATACTATCAGTTGGATTTCAAACAAATTTCGTATGTGCTATGTGTACCATAACAGATATGAATATAAGTATTGTTTAGAGCAATCAGGGCTGCCAACTGTTAATAAATGATGTCTATATTTTTTTACCCTAATATCAATATATCAGAAAGTATGCTAGCCAACAGCTCTATACTTTGCACACGTATAGCACCTGACATTCTAGATTAATTTGGAGTAATTAATACAAGGCAGTGCTGCCAACATGATTCTATGCCTGCTGATATGTCCAATTTTAAAATACATGTAACTTCTATACTAACAAATGGATTTCATCCAAAATTGGCACAACAAGATATCATAATATTTCAGATTATTTCTGATCAGCACACGCATGGTATTGTTGGCAACATGCTTTTACGCGTGCTGATAGATCCAGTGTCTAACTGCATGTAACGTCCATTGGACTTCAACCAAATTTTTTATTCTGTACCTTAAGAGATGGAACTAAGAATATATTCAGTCACCAGGGCTGCCAACTGTAGTGCGCAGTTAGACTACATTATACCAGGTATATTTTGAACTAATTAGATATTTCGATATTACCAACTTCATTTCGTCATTATTCTAGATAGATTCATATACTGTAGAATAATCATTGGCATGAAAAGTAGGCTGTATAGTTCTTCACGGAACTTCTTGTTATATATTAGTATGATTTGCTGAAAGGATTTGTCACTGGAGTTTTACAAGTAGTTATTGCAGAAATAATAGTAATGAGAACTTACCGATGGTAATAACACGAAAAAAATCCTTCATGTTTGCGGGTACAAGGTAGCACTACGAGTTCATTCTTTAAAAAATGCGAGTAAGTAATATGGAATTATTCGAATAACATGTCAGATGTTACACATCATATGCGACTACTGTAAGGCTCGTCATTTTTATTTTTATGTATTTCTTCTTCTTTGTTCGATTTTGGCCTACTTTGGACCACGGGAAACAATTGACTTGCTGATTAGTCCTTTTTTCTGCTCCCAGAAACTCTTCATCCTTTCACTGTGGATTCTCTTCCTTTCTTCCGACCAGATGTTCTTGGTTATTCTCCTTTGCTTTTCCTGGAACCCCTTGAATGCATCAATCCTACCTCGAAACACCTCTCTGTTCCAGATCTCATTTGGACTGAACCCAACTTCCTCCATATCCTTTCTTATTTCATCTACCCATTTCGTAGTCGCTTTTATCTTGGTGATGTAATTTAAGATCTTCTTCGTTAGTCGACTATCGCTCATTCTCGTAAGGTGTCCATAGAACTTCAATCTTCTCTTCCGTATGGTATCTGTGATTTTTTTCCGCTTGTCCGTAAAGATCTTGGTTTCGCTTCTTCCGCCATGTACCATCATTTCTATTTTCGGGTCCTAAGATCTTCCTCAAGATTTTTCTTTCTTTCTTCTCCAGTTCCTCTAATTCACCTTTCTTGTTCAGTATCAAACATTCTGAACTATACAATGCCTCAGGCTTGACAACCGTGGTATAGTGTCTTATCTTCGCTCCGTAAGATATTGTTCTTTTTTTGTACCTATTCTGTACTGATTTAAAAGCTAATTCCATCTTTCTGATCCTCCCTCTGTTTGCTGCATTATCCAGTCCATTAGGCTGGATCCATTCACCAAGATATTTAAACTTATCCGACCTCTTGATCTTCCCATATTTTGTTTCTAAGTGCTTTTCGTTATCATGTTTGTATTCCATGTGTTCTGTTTTTTCAGACGAAATCCTGAGTCCCGTTTTACCTTCAATTTCGTGTAATTTTTCAAGCATTATTTTAATTTCTTCTTTATCTTCAGCTAGCAATGCCATATCATCCGCAAACGCTAAGCAATCAACCTTCACACCTTGCTTCTTTGTACCTAAACATATTCCTTCTATCCCTTCTTCTCTCATGGCATTCCTCCATGTTCTCATTACTTTTTCCAGGACAACGTTAAACAGAATCGGTGAAAGCCCATCTCCTTGTCTGACTCCTGTCCGAATTTTAAAGGGCTCCGAGATTTCCCCCTGAAATTTAATTTTGGAATCAGTTTCTGTTAATGTTTGAATTATAATCGCCCTTGTTTTGCTATCAATTCCAAATTCTTCCAAAACATTGAATAGGGTTTTCCGGTCTATGGAGTCGTAGGCTTTTTTGAAGTCAACAAACGCAACTACCGTATTTCTACTTCGTAAAGCTCTTACTCTCAAGATGCTTTTCAAACTAAAGATCTGCTCCACACAAGACCTGTCCTTTCTAAAGCCTCCTTGATATTCGCCTATTTTATGGTCTACCTGAACTTCAACTATGCGTAATAGTGCCTTTGTACGATATCGCTAGCAAGGAAATACCACTGTAGTTGTTTGGATCAGTTCGGTCACCTTTCTTATGGAGTGGATGTATTAGGGCGCTATTTCAGTCATCTGGGATAATTTCATTTTCCCAGATATCACAAATGAGGCGATGTAAGTTCTCCACAGCCGTATCTCCTCCAATTTTCCACATTTATTTATTTATTTATTTATTTATTTATTTATTTATTTATTTATTTATTTATTTATTTATTTATTTATTTATTTATTTATTTATTTATTTATTTATTTATTTATTAATTATTTATTTATTTATTTATTTATTTATTTATTTATTTATTTATTTATTTATTTATTTATTTATTTATTTATTTATTTATTTATTTATTTATTTATTTATTTATTTATTACAAATATTGGAAGATTAGATATCCGAACTTTTTTATGTCATCTCATTGTTAGGGGCTTCGACATCATGATCGTCAGTCCCTTATACCAAGGTTTGTATTGAATTCGTGAGATACCCTGTGTTATTGAGGTGTCTGTAGAAGTAGTAGTACTAGCGTGTAATTGTAGTTGAGACTAGGATCGGGACTGAAGTGACCGTGCCATTACGGGAATGAATCCTTAGACATTTTGGTTCGCAATGTTAATTGGTATTCCGAGATCAGAGAAAGTGGATCTTTTCTATGTTAGTGGTTGTGATGTGATTTGTATGCCTAGTCAGAAATTCACTCAAATACTCACAAAAGCGACAGGTTGAATAAATTTAAATAGGCTTACACCTATGTTTTGTTTCGAAGCTAATACCTCATCACAATAGAGCCACGAGCTCCCCCATGTACAGTAAGTACACAGTAAAAATATCGCCCAGGATTTGGGTTCACTTTAAGCTCGAACTCCTCTGACCTCGAGACCTGTTTATTTACCCCATGTTGCTCTATTATTTTTCTCCGTCAAGAATTTGTTCGTGTATGAGATGAGGACGGGGTGAAGCCAAGGGTGAGAGGCAGTGAGCTGCTTTTCAATACGCTTCCCATTATGAAAGTCATTCTTGGAGGCGGCAAATCAAATTGTCACAGCCAGCCCTCAGTTTCACGCCACCACCCCTTTCCGGTCCCGCTACATGCTGCCTCACAAACAGCAGCGCTCTGCGTGTTGCCGACATTACAGGAACAGCTGACAAAGGTTCCAGTCCTGGTCGACAAGGAGATTGTAATACTCAATACTAATTAGTTATAGATCTTGGTCACCAGCCCTGTGTATTTTCTTGTGTGATCAATTTGTCTGATAACCTGTGTTTTTATAGTGACTGTAGTAATGTGTGTAGAACTGTAATTGTTAGGGTTGTGAATGGGGCAGGTGCTTCAAGAGCTCAATTAAGGTACTATTCCGGCATTTGCCAGGCATAAGTGTAGAAAATCCACACTCAGCATAGCGCGGTTAGCGAAGGGATTCGGACTTGATGCAACTCCTCATCCCAATCGTGGGTAGCAATTTACGCCGCGGGATCCTAAGAAATGACTCCATAAGGTTGATGAGTAAGCAGAAGTACCGATTGGTGAAAAATGCACTATTCCTATTTCATAGAGTATGTACCTCAAAATGGTGCTACATTTGGTTTTCGTGTCCTTCTGGGTTGGCACAAATCTTCAGAATAATTGAAAAATCCCTTATATTCTTCGACAGGATGTTGTAAGAGCTGTTTCTGTTTCATTTACGTACCTTAGTGACATCGAGGTCATGAGGTCCCGTGCACTTGTGTGTGTGTGTGTGTGTGTGTGTGTGTGTGTGTGTGTGTGTGTGTGTGTGTGGGATCGATCTGATAACCTGTACAATTGTGATGGCTGAGCTAGTATGCGTATTTTGTATTTTGGGTTGTGCTTTGGATGAGAGGTGACCGTGGCCTTAATTTAGGTACCAACCTGGAATTTGCATGGAGGAAAAGTGGAAAACGACGGCAATCATACCCGAAGTTCCCATTTTGGCCCTCCAGGCCTTACAAGTTGGGAACCCTGTTCTAAGCCGTAAAAGATAGTAGAGATTAATCCAATAACGATGCGATCTTTTCTCAGTTGAAAAATACACTGAGTTCAGTGACCTGCTGTTGTCGGGTCCTCGGGTCCTGCATTGTGTGATGCGGTGCGTTGTATAACAGTTCGCCATCAATTCTTTATCAAATTACTTTGTCCAATTTTACCGAATAGAAATACGTAGTACTTTATAACGAACATTTCTTTCCTCCGTTTTTCGTATGGCCCGGGTGCCGGGTGTAAGCTATGTTATTTGACACCCAGAAGGCAGCTTGCATGTCGAATTTTTTTGTTCCTTGGAACGCTATGAAATTCAAGAAGGTTAGACATCTAATCTCCTTGACACTATAGCACTTTCTAGTAGAGAAATGAGGAACTTTTTTGAGTTGGCGGAAAATCCCGAAATTAATTTTGCCATTATGGACACTGCCTACTGAATTCAAATGGGTTCTTTAACATGCCAACATCGTATGACATGCATGCCGCGATTTTGTCGCCTTTCAAAAATCACTTGCAACTGCCAGGAGCGAACCTGCAAGCTTGGGTTTGGCATTCCGACCCGATAACCACTCACCCGCCGTAGCAAGCAAACGAACAATGAAATATATTGTTTCATGACTTTTGAATTTAAAAAAAACTAAATACCTTCCGGGGCCACAAAATCTTGCCTCGTGGGCCATCAGTTGAAAACCGCTGGTTTAGAGACTATGGAGTACAGGATTTTCCCTGGAGGTTACTCTTAACGTACCAATAAATCTACTGATAGGTTCCTTACATTTAAACTTCTTCAAACAACCGACTGTGCGGACATTTGATACAAAAGTCTTGAGCAAAGGAATACTCAGCCGGCTGTACATAACAACACTAAAAAAATCTATACGTAGCGCCGGACTTGCTGCAGCTGCCTGCTCGGTCGTGGTACATGATTTAACGAGCACGCCTACGCCGTGGGATTGTCTAAAAATCAAAGTCACGGAAAACTGCAATTACAAATAAAGCAAGAGTGGGTTTTCACCAAGCGCTACACCTTGAAATGCCCAAAGCGAATAATTTAAGGGATTCCGGAATGCTGATAATCTTCAAATCGGGATCGAACCCACTCCCTCTCAGTTAGAAGCTCAGCATCACTTCCGACTGCGCCACGCAGCCTCCTAGCTCTTCCAAATGGGAGACCAAAAATAGAAAAAAAAATGGAAAAGTGATAATGTCATCGAATTACACTACACGGTGCTCTTATCATTCGTTCCAAGCAACAATTCCTAGTGAAATAATATACCGGTGGATGAAATAATAATAATAATAATATTAATAATGCGGAAAACATTTCTGGAGAAAAGGAGTTGACCTCGAATATAGATATAGGTATCAGGAAGTAATTTTTGAAGGCCTTTGTCAGGAGCGTGGCGCTCTATGCAAGTGAAACTTGTACTACTGGAGCAGAATAAAAGTCGAGAATAGAAGTGTTTGAAATGTGGTGTTAGAGGGGAATGATGAAGATCAGATGGGTGTGTAGAGTAACAAATGAAGAGGTATTAAGACGAGTTGGAGAGGAGAGATGTTACTGGTGACAGTTAATGAAGAGAAGAGATATGTTGCTAGGACTCATATAGCAAACTTAATTATGGATGCAAGGGTAGAGGACAAGCAATGTAGGGGTAGACCAAGGTTACAATATGTTAAACAGATTGTCTAGGATGTAAGGTGTGGTAGTTATGTAGATATGAAACGATTAGATCAGGACAGGGAGACATGGAGCGCTGCATTAAACTAGTCAAAAGGCTGAAGACTCAACCCTTATCAAACCCGTGAGGATCACCAATGGGATATTTACTTATTTTCTTAACAAAAAAAACATGGGCCCCTGGTTTTGTGGGGTAGACAAGGATGTACACGAAGTAGGGATCACCCACGCAGACATTATGGAACGTGACCTTTTTGAAGGAAAAGCTTGGAGCACACCACCAATTCCAAGAAAAAGCGAAATTAAAAACCGGCAAGAAGTGGTCTGATGAAAGAAAGGAGGCTCACAGGCAACGAATGCGTGAACACTGGGCTAAGATCAAGGCCCAAAGACGTAAGCAGTTGTAATGACGTGGTCCATAGCTGACCTAAACGAAGAAGGAAGAATATTAATAATAATAATTATTATTATTATTATTATACAGAGACAAATCAGAACACAGAAATTTGAGCAAACGCTCAAGAGTAAACAAGAAGTTCCGTGACTAACTAACCAGCCTACTTTTCTTAAAATTTAAGATTGATGCCAATGATTAATCTATATGGACTTAAGCTATCAAGAATAATGACGAAATAAAGTTGGTAATATCTAAATTTCTAATTAGTTCGAAATATACCTGGCATTATGTAGCCTGATAGAGCACTACAGTTGGCAGCCCTGGTGACTGGATATATTCTTAGTTCCATCTCTTAAGGTACAGAATACAAACATTGGTTGAAGTCCAATGGATAGCATGGACTTTACATGAAGTTAAACATTGGACTTATCAGCGTGCGTAAAATGATGTTGGCAACAATGTCATAAATGAGTTGGCCAGAAATAATTTGAAAGATTATCATCTATTGTTGTGCCAATTTTGGATGAAATCCATTTGTTAGTATAGAAGTTACTGGTATTTTAAATTGGACCAATCATCAGGCTTGGAATCATGTTGGTAGCACTGACATACATTAGTTGCTCCAAATTAATCTAGAATGGCAGGTACTATACGTGCGCAAAGTTTAGAGCTGTTGGCTTGCATACTTTCTAATATCCTATATTGATATTAGGATAAAAAATATAAACAGCATTTATTAACATTTGGCAGCCCTGATTGCTCTTAACAATGCGCATAGTTATATATGTTATGGTACACATAGCACATACGAAATTTGGTTGAAATCCAATTGATAGTATAGAAGTTACATGTTTTTAAAAATTGGTCCTATCAGCAGGCTTAGATTAATGTTGGTATCACTGACATACATTAGTTGCTCCAAATTAATCTAGAATGCCAGGCAATATACGTGTGCGAAGGTTAAGGCTGTTGGCTCGCATCCTTTCTGATATATTGGTATTTGGATATAAAAAATAGAGAGAGCATTTATTTACAGTTGGCAGCCCTGGTTGCTCTTAAGAATACGCTCAGTCATATCAGCTTATGTACACATAGTACATACGAAATTTGGTTGAAATCCAATTGATAGTGTAGGAAGTTTATGCATTTAAACATTGGACCTATCAGTAGGCATAGAATCATTTGGGCAACACTGTCATGTATGGCCTCCTGAAAATTAAACTGAAGTGTTATTATCTATATATGTGCCAAATTTGGATTAGTTCCCATGTATATATTCCAAGATATCCAACATGGAGCTGAAATTTCAATAACGATTTTTCAGCAGTTGGTAGCACTGACGTCATTTTCAAGTATGACCTTGAGATGTCCCGGAATAGATCTTTACTCATACCAAATTTGGTTTCGATTGCTGCAGCCGTTTAGGAGTTGATAGGGGGGGGATACACAGACAGACAGACAGACAGACAGACAGAAGGACAGACAGACAGACACACAGACATTTTCCCGGATCGATCTCATAGGACTACCTTTTCCTCATATTTGCAAAATGTGAAAAGTAGGCTAAAAATACACGAAAGAAGTGGGCAGAAGAGAGAACGAGGAAGCATAGTGAATATATGAGAGGTGTTTGGGGAAAAAAGGGACAAAAATAACATGGAAATTGATTGTGTCTAACGAGGGAATTACGGTAATGAAAATAATAATAATAATAATAATAATAATGTAAACATCGATACTGTCAAACATGGTTTCTTAAAGAAATCATCCGTTACCTTAAAAAGTGCAGGTCATTCATAATACACGTCACCTGCTGGTATGCAAGGCAGATGTGACAAACAGACACTTGCTGATAACATTGGTGTATCCAAAAAAGAATTAGGACTGCCTTGAAGACAGATAGATATCCCAGGGTATGTTCCTGGAATGTGGCTCTGAATGTGTATCGCTGATGATGACGCAAGTTTCAAGGTGAATGTGTGCTCCGCTGTGCTCCTACAGGGTAAGGCATTCCCTCCTCCACTGCGGAGCTTAACTTCATTTACGGGTCCAAAATTGAGCCTTTCATGTCGGGCCGTATCCCACTGCTACCTTTGTGCAAGGCTGGGCGCGACAATTAGATTGCCCCTTGCTTCGGCAGGCCGCCTCACCGAGACGCAATCGTGGCTGCAGCAGAACGCGGGGTAGCGTGGCGACCAGACGCGGGCCCGATTAGCGCCAACAAAATAAGACAGGGGGATGAGAGCATCCTCTCTACCAGCTTGATACACTTTAAGATAAAGCACACCATGACTAAAAAGTGAAGATTCGTTATTTCCAGTCAGGGATCCCTTCTTCACCAGAGCTGACAGAAATATTGTATAACGAAAGTAATGATGATTTTGGATCGATCATGTGTGTGCCAGAGCCTTCAGTCTATTGACTGGTTTGATGCAGCGCTCCATGTCTCCCAGTCATGAGCTAATCGTTTCATCTCTGCATAGCTACCACTCCTAAAATCCGAAGCAATTTGTTTAACATATTTTAAAATTTGTCTACCCCTACAGTTCTTGTCCTTGACCTTTCCTTCTATAACTAGGTTTGATATTCCTGGGTGTCTTAGTATGTGTCCTACCAACCTATCTCTTCACTTCATTAGCAGTCGCAATAAACATCTCTCCTCTCCCAACTGTCGTAATACCTCTTCATTTGTTACCCATCTGATCTTCATCATTCTCCTGTAACACCACATTACAAATGCTTCTTTTCTCCTCTTCACTGCTGCGCCAACAGTCCAAGTTTCACTTCCATAGAGCGCCACGCTTCAGATAAAGACTTTCAAAAATACCTTCCTAATACCTAAATCTATATTTGATATCAAAAGATTCCTTTTCGCTTAAATACTTTCCTTGCCTGAGTCAACCTACTTTTTATAACCTCTTTGCTTCGTCCATCACTGGTTACTTTGCTTCATAAGTAACAGAATCCTATTTCCTTTATCTTATCCCCGGCCAATTTCACGTCCAACAGGGTTTCTGATTTATTTCAGATGCATTCCCATATTTTCGTTATACATTTATTGATTTTCATCATCAATAACTATTTCCTCAAGACGGCCTCCATACCATTTAAAAGAGGGGGCATGGTGGCGCAGCGGTCAAGCTGTTAGCCTCTCACCAAGGTGGACCGGGTTCGATTCCCAGTCAATGCATGAGATATTTTGAAAGTGAAATGCCATGTCCTGTGGTTCAGATTCCACGTAAAACGGAGGTCCCATAACTCATGATCGCATGATTATCGGTCACGTAAAACTAAAAGCTTCCTTCCTTTGCTTATAGCCACCATTTAAAAACGCATCCAAATCCTGTATCTACAAGCAATTCTTGAAAATTAAACTGCAATCGGGAATCGACCCCAAATCTCTCGCTCTTAGGGGAGGCGCACTAATGATCCTCAATGGTGTGACTTTGAGAATGTAGAAGAGACTGTGGGTAGAAAGACAGGGATTGGGGAGCTATAATTGAGAGGCTTATCGACTCGCCGCAGTAGCAGACACACCTCACCCCATCACCCTCATCTCATTGACACACGCAACTTCTTTCGATTACATTCCTATTCTTATCGATCCCGGTCGAGATAGCGGGATTCATTAGTACTGTAAATCAGAAGTCAACACTGAATCTAACAATCGCCTCCTAGGTCTACTTCTGCTTCTCTTACCCTCTACAGCCAAACTCTTTAACCTTTTATGTAATTTTTCCACCCCAATTCTCTTCACATGACCCCACCGCCTAAGTAAGCAATAGTTTCGGCATTAGTGATGATGAAGATGATGATGTTGATGATATTAATGTTCATGATGATGTTGATGATGATGTTCATGATGATTATGATGAAGATGACGTTGTTGATGAGGATTATGTTGATAAAGTTGTTGATGATGAAGATGGAGTTGTTGATGAAGATTATGTTGATAAAGTTGTTGATGATGAAAGATGATGTTGTTGATGATGATGATTATTATGATGAAGATGATGATGATTATGATGAATATAATGTTGCTGATTATCAACATGATGATGATGGTGATGATGAAGATGATGATGATGACGTTGATGAATATGATGATAATGATGATAATTAATAAGAAGATGGTGTTGACACTAATTTTGATGATGATGATGATGTAGATGATGATGATGATGATGATGAAGATAATGTTGATGATGATGTTGATGAAGATTAAGAAGAAAATAATGCTGATGATCATTATGTTTATGAAGCCGATGATGATGAAGACGATGATGATGATGATGATGTTAATGTTTATTAAGAAGAAAATTATGTTGATGATGATAATTGTTGTTTTAAGGGGCCTAACATCTAGGTTATCGGTCCAGGAACCTAGCGACTATTAGTTGATGATTGTTTCAAGCCTGAGCTGACAACATTGGTTGCCAATCTTTGATTTTAAAGATATCGGTAAAAAAGAATATAAAATCTTAAACTTATTTTGATGTATTTTGTGAACAAAAAGAACGACGTAAAGCAAATATGGAGGCTTGATAATGATTCGGCGATTACAGACATAGTGCTTTGTTATCGAAATAGAGTGATACAAAATTGTGATTAAATCACATTCTTACTCATTATTGGTCCGGATTGACCTAGTCTATGCGTGGTATAGTACGAGTTGTCTGCAACTTCTCGTGCGAAATACAAGAACATGAATCCAGACCGATGTTTCATTTTGCAATAAAACAAACATGAGCTTTAGGGACTTCAAAATAAAGTGGCACGTGTCCCCATGTAGACTTCAGGATGGCTGAAACAAAGTGATGCCGTTAATATGGTTGTGTGCTGGAATTCCAAGGAACTACAGTAGTTAGGAAAGCTAGCCCATATCTCAAATAAGCAGTCGAGTTATCTTCAGACCCTCAGGAGGAAGACAGCAATTCTGAAGCAAAAAAAAATATTTCTTTATTATTATTATTATTATTATTATTATTATTATTATTATTATTATCATTCCTCATCCAAAAGAATATATAAAATTAATAGAATTATAATGAAATGAAAATCAACAGCCTGCTTCCAGTCGACCGACCGGTTCAGCAGGGAATGGAATGAATGAAGCCCCCATCTAGCGGCGAGGATATGAACTGTGCCGGCTGCCGAGCCCTATCTCACTCCCCTGGGGAAGGGGAAATGATTAAAGGAATGACAGATGAAATGACACTGGAGAGTGTTGCTGGAACGGAAATTGTGACGGGGAAATCCGGAGTACCCGGAGAAAAACCTGTCTGCCTCCGCTTTGCCCAGCACAATCTCACATGGAGTGACCGGGATTTGAATCACGGACCCAGTGGTGAGAGGCCGGCGTGCTGCCGCCTAAGCCACGGAGGCTCTAATAGTATTTTAATAATACACAAGAATATACGGAATACCAAAAAAAACTGAATTTCAAAAAGGAACAATTTCTTTGAGTAAATACACACCTGAGAATTTAGATGGCTGGCCCTAACCCAGTCTCACTGACAGTATAAAGCGGATGACGAGATCGGCAGCCACCACGTCATCGGCTAATATAAGATCGAGTGTATTCTGGAAACCAAGGCATTATCAAGGGTCCACTGACTAACGAAAGAAGCGGACCCTTGATAATGCCGGACGCAGTTTCCGGTAATAATAATAATAATATCGTATTGTGCCCGTTTAGACCGGAGTCCGCACAACCACATATGCATTTTACCAATAATCAGTCAGCACGAGAGTCAAAATATCCCGGAGCGCCAGATGGGTTAAAGCAAATCGCAAAAACGACATCAAATTAAAAAAATGCTTTGCTGATTTTTGGCTCAATGCAACAATAAGGATAGAAGGAGATTTAATTGGGTATGACATATCTGGTAAAATTATCTCAGTTTATTTTGAAGTTAAAATCTGACTGCAAGGATGCTCAAAGCAGCATCATCCACGTGTGGCGATCCACACTCTTATTTACACACAATATACAGAAATTTTCCAAACACATTTGACAATCTTTTTGAAAACACAAGTCCGATTAATAGTCCTGTGGACTGTGTTCCAAAATTATTAATATTTAATCCCAGTTCAAAGTTAATTGTCTATACTGGAAATATCGTAGATCACTGTTTGAATATTTACATGATATTAACACTCGTAGAATAAATGTTCATAGAATTTTAAACTTTCACTTAGTTTTCCAGTTTCAAAAATATATTGTCGAAAAATTTTATCATCATCGAAGCAACACAAATTATTTACACATATTAATAACATCTGAAAAGTATTTGACCATTGAGCATAGCATCGAAGAACTGTGCGAAGCACAACAACAATTAATTGTTCTTCTGACATTAAACATTCGAGAAGTGACTCGATTATGAACTTCAAGTTCCTAACAAAATATATGACTTCTGAATCATCAACTTGATCAATAAATGGTTGAACCATTCAATTATTCAATTTTCCACTTGGAATCATTATTATAAAAATATTTATATTCATGGCCATTTTTAGCAACTTTCACAACTTGCAATTCTTCGACAGAATGCGGAAATTAGAATTGTAGTTTCATAATGAATTCATTTAGTTCATGGCACTAGGATTGAAAATATCCTTCAAATTATTCGTGGTTAAATAATTATTTTTAATTGGCAGTGGCCCATTCTATTATTTGTGTAAGAACACAATATTACAACAACAACGGCAAAGGTCTTCCTCTGAAGAAGAATAAACTACTATCATGACAAATCCGGGTACTAGCAAAATCAAAGTCTAAATGGAATTCGTAAACAAGGTTGAAATAAGAACTGATGGTTTCTAAGAAATAACCTTCGGGTCATTCATACGACGAAATGTGTAGTTCCAATACTCCTACTATAAACCTGAGCCATCGAACCTGCTATTTGATTGATGCTCGAAAAAACCTTCATTCCTGCGACTTAAACATGCGCACCTGGGAATGGCATTTCAACTACTCCACACATATAAATTTTCTTCCCAAAATGTATACAATAAATCAAGCCTCTGCTTGTTATCAACACTGGAAGATTAATAAACTTACAAGTTTATTTTATTTTACCATTCAGTTCAACCCGTGAATTTACCATACTTATGAAAATCTTTATTTCACTTTCGAGTGTATTTACGTCATGATTTTATATAAATACAAAAATATCCTATTTGATACAAATATAATTTGCTTCCCGTTTCATGCCTCTCCGTGTTATCTGAAAAATATACTTTGCTCATTGCAAATATCAACTGTTCAACCAGAACTGAAATGTTGGTTGAATGCGGGCTTGCGCTAACCACTCTCCTTCGGAAAATCTCCTGTTCCAGACTAGACATGTTTAAACTACTTCATAGGCTCTCTCTCAATACATATGATTATTATAAAATATAATATCCAAGAATTATTTAGAAAAATTATGAAAATTATTATTATTATTATTAGTGGATTATTATTATTATTATTATTTATTATATTATTTTAAATATGTTTAATTATCATCTCATTATGTGAGAATCCACATGTTCGAACCTTCGAATATGGAAAAAATATCCATTCCTCAACAAAAATAAATTATTAACTTTTACAGTTACATCGGCTGATTACCGTGATTTCCCAAAAATATGAAATATTCAAATAAATGCTCGAAATGCTCGGTCATCGATCCTAAACTGTTCTGAGTGCTGAAAATACTCAGAATAACTCTAACAAGTCTTGCGTAAATCATTGCAAGCTTTAAATACGAAGAAAAAAATGTGTTGGTCATCTGCAGAAAAAATAGTTTGTTCCAATTAGCTAGGCATAATATAATTCAAATGTGGCTTACATTTCTTGACGGTCTTGAAGCGTAGTAAACCTGGTCTGTACCAGATTTATCCATAGACATGCCCTATTCGGACAAGCACGTATAATCCTTGTATCCGCCGCCATTATATACCCACAATTCGTCTAGTCAGACATAGTGGTAGTATCTTTCGACGTTTGAATAAACTGTGGTTCCATTTTAATATGGGCTTCTATCAAAGCCATAACAGTTTGTTTAAATAGCGTCAGATCTAGGTGATCTCTTCTTAGATATGTCAGTTGTAACATAACTCACGGTAATCTTATCAGTACAAGAAAAACACTGACAGTCTAAGCAATTAACGGCTGTTCTGAAGATCGTTCCCTGGGCATGGTTTGTTATATCACCATCTGCCATGCGCTAGGCAACTTGTAGTTTCCCTTGAGTAGACTAATGAACGCCACCGTTATAGACTAGTCTTCAGTGTACTGACAGATCGAAGTGGTTAACTAGTTACAAATAATGAAAACTGACTGAATGGATTTAAACATCCAAGTATTAAGTTATTACTGGACTGTGACAAAATATTAATTTCTAGACAAAGTCTAGCATATGTCCTTGTAGAAATATAAATATTTCCACCAATGTCTGTAGAAATATCAATCACCTCAGTGATTCTCCTCACCAGAAACTTACTAAGTTCCAACTCGTAGCGCAGCACTTTTCGTGACTATCACGACTTTGAAAAGAACTTCTGCGTAGATCCGGCAACCATGTGCCTTGGCTCAGCGTAGATGCAACTTGCTCGCCAAGTGCTTGTGTTAGAATGAGCTGAAGTTGCCTCGGCCAGCTGGCTTTTATTCAAAACTGTCAGGGTCACGCGTCATCACCTGATATCTAGAAATCCTCATATCTCTTGAATCCCTGGTCCGATTTACTTGATACTAATTGCATTCTCTTTCATTTGGCCGTGCCAGTAATCTGATCCCAGTCTCAAGTCTCTACTCCATAGTTAACTATTTAATCGATAAATAGCCTCGACCTCTGCTATTACTCGCTACGTGACTTGACATCCAAGTATCGGTAAATTCCTTCCAAATGCTTCGAGAAGCAATGTAGCGCGATATTCAAATATCTCAACTTTCAAAAGCGGCTACAGCCTTTCCCTTGATACCTAGGTGTCTGAATCTTGGAATACCCATTCCTAGAGTTGGGCACAGTATGGCCTCGGGTACCAAGTGCAAGCTTTGTTATTTGACACCCAAAGGGTAGCTTGCATGTCGAATTTCATTGTTCCTTGAAGCTCCTTGAACACTATGGCGCTCTCTAGTAGAGAAATGAGGAACTTTGTGTTGACGGAAACTCCCGAGATTAATTTTTCCATCATGAACACGGCCTACTGAATTAAAATGGGTTCTTTGACGTGCCAACATCGTATGACATGGTGTCGTTACTTTTGCCGCCTTTCAAAAATCACTTACCACGGCCAGGAGCGAACCGCAAGTTTGGGGTTAGTAGCCCGACACGTTGCCCAATCATCCACCGTGGCAAGTTTCCGGTGAAACGTCGTGAGATAACATCCTGTCTGGACCTCGGCCTACAAGCCCAGGCAACTTGTACACAGTTTTGAACGCCGGCTGTGAAAGCCTAAGCGGTTATATCAAGGTTTCTTCGTAGATCAGCAAGATCCAAACGCTTAAAATGTGCGCCACGGTGAATACCGCTCCACAGGTACAAAGTGGGGGGTCTTCCCTTCTCGACAGGTATGATATGGTGGATCTTGCATGACCTATCCTTAGTCTACACAAAATGACGAACTCCCTCCGTGACCGGAAAGAGCTTCACCACATGCGAGTAGTTTCCTTGATCGCTCTCAGTTTACTGAGCGTTGGGTCAGCTAGCCACTTACTCTCCCAGAATGCCAGTACTTGTTGGCGTAACTGAGAGCGAATATCTCTAGCGGGTACCTCCATTGGCCGAGGTGGTAGTGATACCGTCACTTTTGCTGCTAGATCCACTAACTCATTTCCCACAATTCCCCTGACTCGGGGACTGGGCGGTTATATCATCTTCATTGAGCAGTTCATCCTCATTAAGCACCAGTCCTTGTTATTATTATTATTATTATTATTATTATTATTATTATTATTATTTCTACATTCATTTCACCGCATAAGTGGGACATATCAACATATCGTCGGCTTGTTTGCAAGACGGTATGGCTAATTCTCTTAAGGTGGCACATTGAGAAACGAGCGAACAATGGAACAGGTCTCCAAGATTATTATTATTATTATTATTATTATTATTATTATTATTATTATTATTATTATTATTATTATTATTATTTAACGTGGTGAATTTTCAGTCCCACAATGTGAGATAAATCGGGTATGAAAGGCAGTTTATTACCCACAGTTTATGCCAAGTGGAAGTGTTTTTCCGTGGTTCCCAACTTCTACTCTAGGAAAATGCTAAGATGGTTCCTAACTTAAGGCCACGGCAGTATTCTACCCAATCCTCAACTTATTATTTATTTATTTATTTAGCCTAATTATCGTATGGATTTTAGTGGCGGGAGTGTCCGAGGACATGTTCGGCTCGCCTGAGTCTGTAGCAGCTTCCAGTGGACACCCTTAGGGTGAGCTACAAGTTCCATTCAATTTCAAGTAGTTCCAACTTTCGCTACCAGATATCAATGATACCTAGTGGTGAACGTTGGAACTTTGATAGAGCGTTCCGACGAAATCTAACCTAACAATTTAGCTTCACGCAAGTTTAGGCATACTGAAGGATTTTTAACGCTCTTAAAAAATCCGACTATTTCGGCCGGGTTTGAATCCCCTATCTTGGGCACAGCAGTTGAGCATGCTACCAACTACGCCACCGAAGCCGCTACAATCCTTAACTGAATCACATATACGCACATTTCTACAAATACCAAAATAACACAGGTTATCAGACTAATTCTACCTACACCCAAGTACACGAGACTACATGACCATGATGTCGCAAAGCCCCCTAATGAATCAACGACAACTTAAAACAGAAACTTTGCTTTATATAGAGAGATAGGTTATTCTAGCTTGATATGCTGTTAGAATTGCTTCTTAGTCCCCATTATTACTATGCAAGTAATTATTTGTCGTGATGTTGGCAGTTCCTAACTGTATTAAGGAAGCCGTCGCGCACTGAAATCTCGAACAATCAGTCGCAAGTGTTTGCCGGCTCATAAATAAATGAATGATTGAAATTCTTGAGGGTTCACAGCAGGCCTTGGCTGTGCTGATGCTCTTTTCAATTATTAATTGCTCTCTTTATGTGCAGAGCGCAGCACTGTTCCCCACCCACCCCCCTTGGAGTTATCTGCGTCGTCGCAAGGCGTCGCTCGGAACTGTAAGAAGAGGAGACAAGGAGGAAGGAAGGGTTTTAATCCAAAGTTTAATTATCCTCCTGCGATATAATTTAAAACGAGACTCGCTGGGTTGTCTGTTGGTTACTCTGCGCTCATAATGTGTGCTTAATATCGAGAACTTGATGTCTTACTTCTCAGTCCCAAGTTAGTCGTAATAAGGACTCTATTAGAACTCCATCAATTCCTCCAAAGTCGAGCGTGCTAAGGCAAGTACCATGAGGAGACTGGAAAGCGACACTTGAATATTTAAAACCACCAGTGAAGCAGAACGATCTAAGGCAGGTTGTATGCCTGGATGCTGTAGCTCGTATTCGGAGATCCAAGGTTCGATTTCCGGTGATGACAGTGGCCATCTTGGGTGTGATTTCCCTCAGGTTTTTCCAAACCCACACCAGAAACAATTCAGGCTGGTAGTTTGTTTCAAGTCCCGAGGCAATTACTCATAAATATAATTTATGTTCGACCCTGGCGAAATATAAATATTATATGTCTGAAAACCGTACTATAATGAGGCTCATTATAGTACAAGTTTCCATTATGATACTGTTTCTCCCACCAATCAGAGCTCAAGAAACAGTTGTGTGACCAATTAGGTGAGGATTGCATCGCACCTGCGCTCACTTCCATGGCCCCCTATTTTAAATTTCATTGCATGGCGAGTGTCATAGTGAGGTATTCCAGGAGGCCATGGTCAAATACAAGGTATTCTCTGCGTCCCATGCGCTCTGTTCGGTACATATAACTGGTGAAATCTCGACAGATATTTATGAATATTTATGTTCGAACATAAAATAGTTATAATTATCGTCGAACATAAACAGTCGTATGCAACTCGCCTATAATGGTAATTAAGACACTCGTATGGAAATTGTAAAACTCGCTACGCTCGTTTTATAAACATACTCGTGTCTTAATTATTGCCATTATAGTTTCGTTGCATAATGTACTATTAAACCACCAGTGAAGCAGAATTATCTAAGGCAGGTTGCATTCCTGGATACTGTAGCTCGTATTCGGAGATCCAAGATTCGATCTCCGGCGATGACATTGGCCATCTTGGGTGTGGTTTCCCTCAGATTTTTTCAAACCCACACCAGAAATATTTCAGGATGGTAGTTTGTTTCAAGTCTCGGGGCAATTTCCCATATTATTTATTTAGCGTATGGCAACACATTGTAAAATAACCCAATATTCAGAATACATACCAGCAAAAATACTAGGACTTTACCTACAATAAAAGGAAAACAGAGAATATTAGTGTAACCTACAGTCACAATTGGCACTTATAATGCAAAATTTAAATTGTCTATCCACTTAACAGCATCTGGAGTCAACACGAGAAAATCCTTTAAATCCCCTGAGTATGACGTAATACTACACTGCTGCACAATGTGTTGTATGGTCTGAGGTGTCGCTCCACAAACACATGCAGGATCGGTAATTTTGTTCCACTTGTAGAGTAAGTCCTTACACACTCCATGGTTTGTGCGAATCTTGTTGGCAGTCTTCCACGTACGTCGAGGCAAATCGAATCCCTCTGGTTTGTTGTGAGTATTCATACTGATTATTACTTCTGATGGTGCATGCTGGATCCATTTTTGTTCCCATCTATCGCTTATATTATATCCCTTGTTAAGAAGTTTCACAGAAGATGTTATTGCTGGTTGTCTGGATTTTAAACTGTCAGATATTGCACTTGGGATGAAGTCATGAATGGGAAGGTCAGAGTAGTCCAAAATGTTATTATATTCACGTACCAAAGCATCCTGTCTTCTTAGTTCAGGTGGTTGAATGTGGGAGCCAAAATGTAGGAGTAGTTTTTAGACATCCTGTGATCGTGCGCATAGTTGTATTGAGTTGGGTGTTGAGTTTGTTGGTATGATATCTATTTAGCCATACAGGAGAGCAATATTCTGCTGTGCTATAGACTAGTCCCAGTGCAGAGCAGCGAAGTGTTGTAGCTCTTGATCCCCATAAATATAATTTCATGCACTACTTCAGACATTGCAATACAGGTTGTAAGACAAATTCCATACATACAGACACACAAATCATGGCCGGTGATCAATATGTCGTAAACCCTTAATATAAAGCAACAACAACTCAATATTTGTATCTTGGGACACGGTTATTTGAGGTGGCAATCGTTGGTATGTGTGGCGTTTCCTTTTCTTACATTTCTGCTCATTCGCTAAAGCAAATGCTAGGATGGTGTAATTCTTATAGCTCAATGTTAACTATCCAAATGCACCTTCGGAAGTCTATCATTGTAATTATTACCAACAACTCGTCAAAACAATTGTTAGTCAATCGGTAATACCGGAAAGACATTGTTGGCCGTTCACATAAATCCCGTAAATTACGGTAGCCTTTCAATAATCTTAGACTTGTTATTGGATGTGCCCATAACCGATGTAAAAGAGCTGTATCTATAACCTGTGACAATAAAGTTAGGTGAATAGTCCTATACTATCAACATAGATGAACAATGCTCGAAAGTGATCCTATTGTCCTTAGAAATAGTCCCCTCCCGTAACTACGCAATGCTGATATCGGCGATACATAACCTGGAAACTTGGCTAGAAGGCGTATTTTGGGATGGTGTTCAATAGGCTCGTCACGTGACCGAAAGGTTCGGTGAATGGGTCTTTATTACGAACGGATTGTTGGCTTACCTGAAACAGCAGTTACTGTCCTTCAAAATAATCCCCGAGGATGGTTATGCACTTCTCAGAATGTCTGTGCAAGTCCTGGAAACTCTTTAGGGATAGCCTTCAGTTGGGTTGTCACGTTACTTGGATGTCCGAAATGTTCGAAAACCTCTGGCCCTTCCGGGCTTTTCGGTGACCATGGATCTGGACCCCGTCAGTCCATACTTTGACGCTTGACTTCAGGGTCGTACCTCAGACACCAGGTCTCGTCGCCCGTGACGATGGTTTTCAGATAAGCCATTCCATTCCACAGAACATTAACCCTTCTCACTGCCACCGCCAAAGAAATGTGTATGGTAGGTTGCATAAATTCATCCTTCTCACTGCAACCCGCCGAACAGGTGTGCATGGTAGGTTGCACAAATTCATCCTTCTCAACGCGCACTATGTCAAACAGGTCATACACGTTGCGTTGTGTCGCCAATGTTGCCAGGTCGACCGTTCTGACTTAATTCACCGAATGCAACGTGACGAGCCTTTTGAACACCATCTCAAAGGACGCTTTCTTGCAAAGTTTCCAGGACGTGTATCGCCGATCTCAGCAATGGATAGTTACGGGAGGGGACTATTTCAAAGGACAGTAGGGTCACTGTCGTGCATTGTTCATCTATGTTGCTAGTATAGGGCTATTCACCGAACTTTATTGTCACAGGTTGTATACTCATTTTATTATAATACTAGTAACCCGCTCCGGCTTCGCCCGGTATCTTAAACGGTTTACCCAGCGTAAGCTTAAAGGCGTAGTTTTTTCGATTTCAATGAACTACGACCTATATCCGTTCTCCGTCTCGGCATGATGGGTTAAAATCACTCACTGGACTATTAACTTATATATTATCATGGAGATAGCAGGTGCAATGAATTCTTGTCAGACGTAATTTAAGAACGGCGAGGTGCATGAAACACAAATCCTCCTTCCGTCCAATATAATCTTGACTGTGTATTCTGCGAAACGAAGGTTGAAACCGGGATCATAGGCCCTCTCTCTAGCTTGGAAGCTATTAATTGAATGGAGATTGTTGGAAGTGAAGAAAAAGTAAAATAACTTATAGTGGGCGATGTATTAAATATAGAGATGTGTTGTCGTGGACTTTTTTTTTTTGTAGAGCTTTTCATGTTGAACAGTTCTTACACGCATAGTATGTAGATATTTTAACGGTTTACCCAGCGTAATCTTAAAAGGCGCACGGACGGTAAGTTTTTTCTTCGACTCGATTCACTGAAATCGTTACTGCTCGGCTTCCTTTCGTCATAAATACATTATTTTCAATGGGAACCTTCCTCGAGAAATCCCTTACAGAATGGTTGGTTGGTTGGTTCTTTGTTTAGGGGCTGCGACAACGCGGTCATGTAGCGCCGTGTACTTTGGGTGTGTGTAGAATCTGTCTGATAACCTGTGTTAATTGTGATGTCTTTATTAGTGTGTGTTATCTGTTTTTGATTCAATAAGGACTGCATACATTGAATTTCAAGTAGTTCCTACATTTGCCGCCAAACGAAACCGTCAACAACTACTAGTTCAGAACTTGGCTTCTAGACGCCACCGCAGTCGGCTCCTGGCGACGAATGTAGAAAACTTAAGATCGTTGTTTAACCTATAACTTAATTTAGCTTCACACAGGTGTAATTAGTGTAAGGTTCTTTAACATGCCGTAAATCTATGACATGGGACCGCCGGCATTACTTTCCCTCCGAAGGAAGGCATACTGATGGATTTTAACGCTCTTAAAAAATCCGACGACTTCGGCCGGGTTTGAACCCACGATCTTGGGCATAGAAGTTCAGCATGCTACTAACTACGCCACCGAAGCCGCTCTAACAGAATGGTAAAAACCGCATTAAAATCCATCCAGGGGTTCTCAAGATTACCCGGAACACCCAAGAAGCGGGGTCTTTGTTTTATACTATGTAGAGATTTTAGTACGAAAGGATGAAATATTTAAAACAATTTTGTAAAATATGATTATTATTAACTGTTTTGGCAGAAAGAGTGCCTTGAATTTAGAATTCAAATAAGCTATTTATTAATAATAATAATGATCGTGTGGCCTCCAGAGAGGCCGAGTAGGTCTTTCTAGTTGACGCCCGTGGGTGACCTGCGCGTCGTAAAGAGGGGTTATAGGACATAACGTACCACCGGACATAACGTACCACTTGGCCGTCTGATTACCTGCGAAGAGTCAGCTAATGACCTTAAAATATTTAGGAGGGGACTTAACGTACCACTTGGCCGTCTGATTACCTGCGAAGAGTCAGCTAATGACCTTAAAATATTTAGGAGGGGACTTAACGTACCACTTGGCCGTCTGATTACCTGCGAAGAGTCAGCTAATGACCTTAAAATATTTAGGAGGGGACATAACGTACCACTTGGCCGTCTGATTACCTGCGAAGAGTCAGCTAATGACCTTAAAATATTTAGGAGGGGACATAACGTACCACTTGGCCGTCTGATTACCTGCGAAGAGTCAGCCAATGACCTTAAAATATTTAGGAGGGGACTTAACGTACCACTTGGCCGTCTGATTACCTGCGAAGAGTCAGCCAATGACCTTAAAATATTTAGGAGGGGACTTAACGTACCACTTGGCCGTCTGATTACCTGCGAAGAGTCAGCCAATGACCTTAAAATATTTAGGAGGGGACTTAACGTACCACTTGGCCGTCTGATTACCTGCGAAGAGTCAGCTAATGACCCTAAAATATTTAGGAGGGGACTTAACGTACCACTTGGCCGTCTGATTACCTGCGAAGAGTCAGCCAATGACCTTAAAATATTTAGGAGGGGACTTAACGTACCACTTGGCCGTCTGATTACCTGCGAAGAGTCAGCTAATGACCTTAAAATATTTAGGAGGGGACTTAACGTACCACTTGGCCGTCTGATTACCTGCGAAGAGTCAGCTAATGACCTTAAAATATTTAGGAGGGGACTTAACGTACCACTTGGCCGTCTGATTACCTGCGAAGAGTCAGCCAATGACCTTAAAATATTTAGGAGGGGACTTAACGTACCACTTGGCCGTCTGATTACCTGCGAAGAGTCAGCTAATGACCTTAAAATATTTAGGAGGGGACTTAACGTACCACTTGGCCGTCTGATTACCTGCGAAGAGTCAGCTAATGACCTTAAAATATTTAGGAGGGGACTTAACGTACCACTTGGCCGTCTGATTACCTGCGAAGAGTCAGCTAATGACCTTAAAATATTTAGGAGGGGACTTAACGTACCACTTGGCCGTCTGATTACCTGCGAAGAGTCAGCTAATGACCTTAAAATATTTAGGAGGGGACTTAACGTACCACTTGGCCGGCTGATTACCTGCGAAGAGTCAGCTAATGACCCTAAAATATTTAGGAGGGGACTTAACGTACCACTTGGCCGGCTGATTACCTGCGAAGAGTCAGCTAATGACCTTAAAATATTTAGGAGGGGACTTAACGTACCACTTGGCCGGCTGATTACCTGCGAAGAGTCAGCTAATGACCTTAAAATATTTAGGAGGGGACTTAACGTACCACTTGGCCGGCTGATTACCTGCGAAGAGTCAGCTAATGACCTTAAAATATTTAGGAGGGGACATAACGTACCACTTTGCCGGCTGATTACCTGCGAAGAGTCAGCTAATGACCTTAACATATTTAGGAGACGACATAACGTACCACATGAAAGATTGGGATGTATTTAGGGTGCATGAAACCCTAACCGAACGGCCACTTGCTAGGTATTGCTCAATTAATCCTGGTAATAAATACGTGGGCAATAACATAACATAAACTAATATAAAATATGATAAGTTTTGGATTTCCATCACACTTTATCCAGGCTTTGGTTATAAACATTTTGGCGTGTTTAAAATCAGCTGTGGTTAAGTTCTGGTAATTTTTCGTTTTTTAACTATGTTTTTTTTATTTTATTTTATTTTAATTAAAAATTGTTCTTTGTGGGTTTTATATCCTAGCGAATAGCAAGCTCACCATGTGAAGTGTCATTCCAAGTTCTGCGAATATGAGAGAGCTCTGAAGCAAGATTTCAAGTTTCCTTTCTCTTCATACCGCTTCATTATTCTGTCAAGTCGTTCATCACACTTGAAATATTTCTTCTTTCTCTTTGAACTTTCAATGTACAATTCGTACTTCATCCGTCGAAGTGCGCACATAAACCGCCCTTATTCGTTGTACACAACTCCTTGTTACAATACCAAAATATAGCCGCACAGTGTGATCGCCACTGATGTTTATGTGGTAATGAACCTGTAACTGGAATGCCCGTCTGACACCAAGTGGTTCGTTATGTCCTAGCGTAAATATTTGGGGATTACGGTAAAACCGTTCTTAGGTAGATAACGACCTAGGTGGTACGTTATGTCCTCGAAAATCAAGCGGTACATTTTGTCCGTGGTACGTTATGTCCGGACACCGTAAAGAGGATGAAGTGATGATGACGACGTCACATACACCCAGTCCCCGAGCCACGGGAATTAACCGCAGGAGATTAAAATCCCTGATGGCTCGGCTGGAAATCCAACCCGGTGCACTTGGGGCCACGGAACCGGGAAGTTACCTATTACAAATTGAATTGATATATGAAGTTATGACTAGTTTGGTAAGTGATTTATTTTAACTGTGGGACTTTTAATTGGTGTAGCATTTTTAACTTTATTTGAACGTATATCCAAATTCGTAAAGGACCTAATTATGTGGGATTTGTCGGATTACCTCAATCCTTTGCTGATGTGATTAAACTTTTGATATGTAACATCTTCCCGCTCGGTTGCTGGATAGTTTTGTGGGAGTGACTTTGAAAATTGGGGACGGAAGTGGATCGGAACGATCGAGCTGGCAGTGGTGGATCAAACGGAAGTATGCTCTGCCAGCTCGATCGATCAAACGGAAGTGTACTAGGTGGCAGTGGTGGACAACGGAAGTATGCATTGCCCGATCGATTGATCAAACGGAAGTGTACTAGCTGGTAGTGGTGGACAACGGAAGTATGTACTGCCCGCTCGATCGATCGAATGGAAGTGTGCCCTAGCTGGCAGTGGTGGATCGAACGGAAGTATAAAAGACGCACTTCCAACTCGATCGATCGATCCAGCTGGCACTGGTAAGAGAAACAATCAGCGCGCGGTGTCGAAAATTGATTCCATGACGCACTCTCGGCCATGTAGAATGCATATGACATACTGAACGGAAAACGCTCATGCGAACTCTGGTGTCAAGTGATTTAAACAAATGACATGGTACATGTTCGAAGTCTTCGTATCAGTATTTAAATGGTAAAATGCCTTAATATCAAACATTGTAAGTAGTCGGCATTGCATTGGCATAAGGCATTTTAAACTCAATGTCAATCAGGTACATTATCGAAACAAGCAAACTATAAATGAAACTTAATTCCGTAATGCAGTATTATTGGAACGTGGAAATAAGTCACCATCATGTGCACAATATTTGCGTAGTCGAAAGGGCCGTGGGGTTATTGCCTATGACTGTGAATGTAGAGATCTTGGGTTCGAATCCTGGGCGGGGTAGATATTTTTGCTACCAGATTATCATTTTAAACGATATTTATTATATCAATATGACTCATTTTAACAGAATCCATATGAAATTACGTGTTGGTCTGTGAATCAAGAGGACCTGTTTATAAGGAATTTAAGGTTATGAGGGGTGTCGCGTCTATTAATCTAGTTGATCCATATCGTATTCTTTATTTAGGCTAGTGCTGGTGGAAGCTACAAATCATCTAATAAAATGAGTTCCGTATTATAAACTACAATATCTGTAAAACACTCACTTTTACAATAGATTAATATTTGTGCAAATAATAGTATAAAATACCGGTGTATCAACAATTTCACGTGAGGTTTCTTCTATGTCAGATGTTACACATCATATGCGACTACTGTAAGGCTCGTATTTTTTTTTACATAGGAATCTCCTTATCCTTTACTATCAAACATAATTAGCCTACTTTCGATTTTTGCAAAAAATGAAAGTAGACTTATGAGATCAACACAGGGAGAAAAAAGTGTGTGTGTGTGTGAGTGTGTGTACTCTGAATATCTGCCCCCCCCCTATCAATTCGAACACGGTTAACGCGAATTGAACGAAATTTGGTACAAAGGTAGCACTAGCAAAGGACACCTCAGTGTCATGTTTTATATCGCCGCCATCTTGACGGAAACGTAATGGCGGCCACACAAATGTTCAAAGCTTAAATCAAATTACGACTAACCTAATCATCCGATCTCTACCAAATTTTGCAACAACATACTATTATGAAGGAAGCATCCTTTGACCAAACTAATAGGTCATTAGCCTAATAGTTTGCGGATGGTGGCCATCTTTGTGTCAAAATCGATTCTCCCTATTAATTCGAACACGGTGAAACCGAATTGAACGGAATTTTGTACAGAGGTAGCACTAGCAAAGGGCACCTCAGTGTCATGTTTTATATCGCCGCCATCTTGACGGAAACGGAATGACGGCCACCCAAATGTTAAAAGCATAAATCAAATTACGACCATCCTAATAATTTGATCTCTACCAGATTTTGCAACAACATGCCTTGTTGTGGAAAGCATCTTATGACTGACTACAAGGGCATCAGCCCAATAGTTTGCAAATAGCGGCTATGTATCTGTGCAAATCCATTCCCCATATCAATTCAAACACGGTGAAACCGAATTGAATGAAATTTTCTACAGAGGTAGCACTAGCAAAGGGCACCTCATAGTCATGTTTAATATCCCTATAGCACGTTGTATTTCAACAAGCTACTACAACCAACATATAATTATACTCCTTGAAAAGGACAAAGAGTTATAACAATACCCATGCATTTAGGAGAAAGTAGGCTATATGTTCTTTACTGAACATCTTGTTGGTATTATTTTTCTTCCATTTTTAGTACATTTTTAGCCTATTTTCATTTTATGAAAAAAAAATAGGCTAATGAGATTACCTTTTGTCCGTGTGTGTGTATGTGTATGCGTATGTATGTGTGTGTCTCCCTTAATAAATTCTAAACGGCTGCAGCGATTTCAATGAAACTTAGTAAGCTCAAAGCAACATTACGGCCGAGCCAGACCGTGCCCTTCAACTTTTATTACGTCTCACCAATCCAACATGGTGGCTGTGCGAAATATTTCACCAGCATTCAATATCTCCGAAACTATTACCGAAATCGCCCTGAAATTTTGTACGGTGATAAAAGGGCACTACAGACGTTCATCTATGAGACTTTCAAAACTCTGGTAACTACAAAACCAACATGGCGGCCAAGCGAATTTCAGACTTCTAAATAGACTTTTATGGTGATTTAACCATCCAAACTTAATTAAACTTGGAACAGCAAATGTTTATACACATGGCAATGCATTGGCGTTTAATTTTGTTCAATTCTTTACATTACCTCAAAATGGCGGCTGTGCGAAATATTTCACTGGCATTCTATGTCTCCGAAACTATTACTGATATCACCCTGAAAGT
This sequence comes from Meconema thalassinum, assembly GCA_946902985.2. Lineage (NCBI taxonomy): Eukaryota > Metazoa > Arthropoda > Insecta > Orthoptera > Tettigoniidae > Meconema > Meconema thalassinum. The sequence continues at coordinate 927,045,810 of OX336388.2, forward strand.
TTGTACTTCGATAACGGGCACTGCTACAAGTTTACCTATGTAACTTTCAAAAACCTGTAAAGTACAAAACGAACATGGCGGCCATGCAAAGTTGAAACATTTTAATATATTTCTCTAGCGATTTTACCATCTGATGGCAATGAAATGTGGTACAGTAAATGATTATACATATTGTAATGCATTGGCATCTAGTTTGGTTCAATTGCTTACATAACTTTAAGATGGCGGCTGTGCGAAATTTTAAAATCTCGTTTTTACTTCATGTGTCCTAATCATGCGATTGAAGTTTGAACACCACACGTACACAATAATCTTCATGTAATAGTACATAATTAAAAATCCAACATGGTGACCACCATCTGAAATATTTAGACGGTTCTCAATATCTACGAATCAATTACAACAATGAAACTGAAATTTTGTATGTTCATAGTGGCAATTAACATGAGTAGGATATATGAAAATAGGCTGTAACCTTAGTTCTTCACGGAACTACTTGTTAGTTTTATTAGTTTGGATAGTTTATAAGTATCCTTTTTTTACTGTCGCCTAATATACCGTCTTGCCATACGTGAAAGAGCGATCGGCAACCCTCTTTGGTTGGTTGGTTGGTTGGTTGGTTGGTTGGTTGGTTGGTTGGTTGGTTCCTTAGTTTAGGGGCTGCGACAATGCGGTCATGTAGCCCCGTGATCTTTGTGTGTGTGTAGAATTTGCCTGATAACCGGTGTTTATTTGATGGCTGTATTGATGCGTGTTATCTGGGATCCAGGTAAGGACTGCAAACGACCAATTTTTAAGTAGATCCTAATGTTGCTACCAAATGCTACCGTCCACGACACCTAGCGGCGAACTTAACTAATTGATGCCATCGCAACGAAGGCCTGACGGCGAACGTTGGAACTAATATAGCGTTAATCAAAACTAACCTACCAATGTTAGCTTCACGCAAGTGTAGTTAGTGGAAGGTTCTTTTACATGTCATAAATCTACTGCATGGGCCTACCGGCTTTACTTCCCTTCCGAAGGAAGGCATATTGAGGAATTTTTAACGCTCTTAAAAGATGCGACGACTTTGGCTGGATTTAACCCCGCGATCTTGGGCATAGAAGCTCAGCATGCTCACTTTAATTACGAGTATATATGAATTGCATCCAATGGTCATAGCAGGGTACTTTAATTGAAGCGATTCTAACAAAATAACCTACACATTTGGCTACACACTACCAATTGTAGTGGCACGTTCTTTTACAGACCATAAATCTATGACACGGCTTTAGATCCACTCCGAAGTTATACTGAAGGATTTTAACGCTCTTAAAATTCCGTCGACTTCGGTCGGGTTTGAACCCGCGATCTTGGACACAGCAGTTAATCAAGTTTCCGACTACGCCACGAAAGCCGCTTCACTGGCAAGCGTTAAAATAAAAAAAACTACTCATGAACAATTATTTATCGATCGCAGAGCGCACACCTTACATATTTTTAGCGACTGCGATATTTTGGTCGTCGCGACTAGAAATAATCACCTGCGCTCCGTCATCGCTGCCCCCTCCCACCTGCTCGTCCTGCAAGGATGCAGCTACTATTATCAAAAAACACTGGCGCAGCCAAGTTCAGCGGCAGTCGTATCTTGAAAGGCTAATATCAGAAGTATACAAATTTTGGTTCAGATCAGTGAAACGGTGTAGATTTGTATAAATAACAGACAGACAGACAGTCTTTATATATATAATTCTTCGACACGTGTGTATGTGACTGAACTCCTCCTAAACGACTGAACCGATTTTGATGGAATTTGGTAAGTATATTAGCGTGGGTCCATGTATGGTTTAGATTCACAATCCGACCCGGTAGGTGAAATGAACACAATTTTAGAACCACAATTTACACACCATTTTAGAACCACAATATACAGTCAAAAACAGTCGTCATGGAAACCACTAGCCTTGGCCTTCGTGAAAGCTGATGTCTTTGGATGGTTTGTCTCTGCACGTTAGAGCCACCTGGTCGCAACCTGTGCAACTACCGCCATTACATACACTCCGCCCGTGGCGAAAAGTTGTGTTTTATGCCAAAGGTGGCAGTGATGTCGAATTCTACTGTTTGTCTCTGCACGTTAGAGCGTTTCAAAGTCCCGTATGCGTTCATATACCAATCATCCGATTGCCATGAGACTTGGGTGATATGTTGAGTGAGCCCCAGGGAAGGTGTTTGGCTTAGTAAATCCATTTTACAATAGATAGCGCACGAATAGATTCAACAAATGACGCGCGAAGCGTTTCAAAAAAGTCCCGTATGCGTTCAAATACCATTCGTCCGATAGCGATGAAACTTGGGTGAGATGTTGTGTACACTCCAGAGAAGGTTTCTGGCTTAGTAAATCAATTTCACATTAGGTAGCGCTTCTAGATTCAACAAATGAGTGACGACGCGCGAAGCGTTTCAACAAAATCCCGTATAAGTTTATATTCCATTCATAGATTGAGAAGAAACTTTGATGAGTTGTTGTGTACACTTAAGTGAAGGCTTCTAACTTAGTAATCCATTTTACAGGAGGTTGCGCACGAGTAGATTCAACAAATGAGCGGCGACGTGCGAAGCGTTTCAACAAAGTCCCGTATGCGTTCAAATACCATTCGTCTGATAGCGATGAAACTTGGGTGAGATGTTGTGTACACTTACGTGAGGGTTTCTCACTTAGTAAATCCATTTTGCAATAGGTAGCTCACGAGTAGATTCAACAAATGAGCAACGACGCGCGAACTTTTAATCAAAGTCCCGTATGCGTTCATATACCATTCATCCGATTGCAATGAAACTTGGGTGAGATGTTGTGTACACTTACGTGAGGGTTTCTAACTTAGTAAATCCATTTCACAGGAGGTTTCGCACGAGTAGATTCAACAAATGAGCGACGACGCGCGATGCGTTTCAATAAGGTCCCGTATGCGTTCAAATATCATTCGTCCGATTACGATGAAACTTGGGTGAGATGTTGTGTATACCCTACGGAAGGTTTCTGGCTTAATAAATCCATTTACGATAGGTAGCGCACGAGTAGATTCAACAAATGTGTGACGGCACGCGAATCATTTCAACAAAGTACCGTATGCGTCCATATAGGCTACCATTTATCCGATTGCGATGAAACTTTGGTGAATTGTTGTGTACACTCCAGGAAATGTTTCTGTCTTAGTAAATCCAGTTTTTAATAAGTAGCGCACGAGTAGATTCAACAAATGAGTGACGGTGCGCGAATCGTTTCCACAATGTCCCGTATGCGGTCATATATCATTCATCCGATTGCGATCAAACCTTGGTGAATCATTGAGTACACGCCAGAGAAGGTTTCAGGCTTAGTAAATCTATTTTACAATAGGTAGCGCATGAGTAGATTCAACAAATGAGTGACGGCACGCGAATCGTTAAAAGAAAATCACTTATGCGTTCATATGTCATTCATCCGATTCTGATGAAACTTTGATGAGTTGTTGTGTACACGCCAGGGAAGGTGTTCAACTTGGTAAATCCATTTTACAATATTGGTAGCGCACGAGTAGATGTAACAAATGAGTGATGACGCGCGAAGCGTTCCAACAAAATCCTGTATGCGTTCATATAATATTCATCGATTGCGATGAAACTTTGATGAGTTGTTGTGTACACTTATTTGAAGCTTTCTAACTTAGTAAATCCATTTCACAGTTGGTAGAGCACAAGTAGATTCAACAAATGAGTGACAGCGCACGAATCATTTAAACCAAATCCCGTATGCGTTAAATGCCATTTATCCCTTTGCGATGAAATTTTGGAGAGTTGTTGTGCACGCTCCAACGAATGTTTCTAAATTAGTTAATTCAATTTACGATAGTTTAGAGGCAGTTAACAGAAATTGAAAAAAATATTGTGTATCCAAAAGCACTTCAAGAAATAAAGTTACAACACTTTCTTTGATTGGCAGGACAACGTCTGCCGGGTCAGCTTGTCTTTATATATATAATTCTTCGACACGTGTGTATGTGACTGAACTCCTCCTAAACGCCTGGGCCGATTTTGATGAAATTTTGTATGAATGTTAGGGAGGGCCCATGTATGGTTTAGATTCACAATTTGACCAGATAGGTGGAATTTTAGAATTTTAGAACCACAATTTACACACAAATTTAGAACCTAATATACAGTCATGAACAGTCGTCATGGAAACCGCTAGCCTTAGTGAAAAGTGATCTATTTGGACTGTGTGTCTCTGCACGTAGAGCCACCTGGTCGCAACCTATGCAACTACCTCCATAACATACACTCCGCCCATGGCGGAAAGTTGTGTTTTATACCAAAGGTGGCAGTGATGTCGAATTCTGTTTGTCTCTGCCCGTTAGAGCGTTTCAAAGTTCCGTATGCGTTCATATACCATTCATCCGATTGCGATGAAACTTGGGTGAGATGTTGAGTGAACTCCAGGGAAGGTGTTTGGCTTAGTAAATCCATTTTACAATAGATAGCGCACGACTAGATTCAACAAATGAGCGACGACGCGCGAAGCGTTTCAAAAAGGTCCCGTATGCGTTCAAATACCATTCGTCCGATAGCGATGAAACTTGGGTGAAATGTTGTGTACACTCCAGGGAAGGCTTCTGGCTTAGTAAATTCACTTTACTATAGGTAGCGCACGAGTAGATTCAACAAATGAGCGACGACGCGCGAAATGTTTCAACAAAATCCCGTATAAGTTTATATACCATTCATCGATTGCGATGAAACTTTGATGAGTTGTTGTGTACACTTACGTGAAGGTTTCTAACTTAGTAATTCCATTTCACACGAGGTTAAGCACGAGTAGATTAAACAAATGAGCGCCGACGCACGAAGCGTTTCAACAAGGTCCCGTATGCGTTCAAATACCATTCGTCCGATAGCGATGAAACTTGAGTGATATGTTGTGTGCACTCCAGGGAAGGCTTCTGGCTTAGTAAATTAATTTTACAATAGGTAGCGCACGACTAGATTCAACAAATGAGCGGCGACGAGCGAAGCGTTTCAACAAGGTCCCGTATGCGTTCAAATACCATTCGTCCGATAGCGATGAAACTTAGGTGAGATGTTGTGTACCCTCCAGGGGAGGCTTCTGGCTTAATAAATCCATTTTACAATTGGTAGCGCACGAGTAGATTCAACAAATGAGTGACGGCACGCGAATCATTTCAACAAAGTACCATATGCGTCCATATACCATTTATCCGATTACGATGAAACTTTGGTGAATTGTTGTGTACACTCCAGGAAAGGTTTCTGTCTTAGTAAATCCAGTTTTTAACAAGTAGCGCACGAGTATATTCAACTAATGAGCGACGGCGCGTGAATCGTTTCCACAATGTCGCGTATGCGGTCATATATCATTCATCCGATTGCGATGAAACCTTGGTGAATGATTGAGTACACTCCAGAGAAGGTTTCAGGCTTAGTAAATCTATTTTACAATAGGTAGCGCATGAGTAGATTCAACAAATGAGTGACGGCACGCGAATCGTTTATAAAAAATCCCGTATACGTTCATATGTCATTCATCCGATTCCGATGAAACTTTGATGAGTTGTTGTGTACACTTACGTGAAGGTTTCTAACTTAGTAAATCCATTTCACAGGAGGTTAAGCACGAGTAGATTCAACAAATGAGCGGCGACGTGCGAAGTGTTTCAACAAGGTCCCGTATGCGTTCAAATACCATTCGTCCGATAGCGATGAAACTTGGGTGAGATGTTGTGTACCCTCCAGGGGAGGCTTCTGGATTAGTAAATCCATTGTACAATAGGTAGCGCACGAGTAGATTCTACAAATGAGCGACGATGTGCGAACGTTTAAATTAAGTCCCGTATTCGTTCATATACCATTCATCCGATTGCAATCAAACTTGGGTGAGATGTTGTGTACACTTACGTGAGGGTTTCTAACTTAGTAAATCCATTTCACAGGAGGTTGCGCACGAGTAGATTCAACAAATGAGCGACGACGCGCGAAACGTTTCAATAAGGTCCCGTATGCGTTCAAATACCATTCGTACGATTACGATGAAACTTGGGTGAGATGTTGTGTACACCCTGCGGAAGGTTTCTGGCTTAATAAATACATTTTACAATTAGTAGCGCACGAGTAGATTCAACAAATGAGTGACGGCAAGCGAATCATTTCAACAAAGTACCATATGCGTCCATATACCATTTATCCGATTACGATGAGACTTTGGTGAATTGTTGTGTACACTCCAGGAAAGGTTTCTGGATTAGTAAATCCAGTTTTTAATAAGTAGCGCACGAGTATATTCAACAAATGAGCGACGGCGCGTGAATCGTTTCCACAATGTCGCATATGCGGTCATATATCATTCATCCGATTGCGATGAAACCTTGGTGAATGATTGAGTACACTCCAGAGAAGGTTTCTGGCTTAGTAAATCTTTTTTACAATAGGTAGCGCATGAGTAGATTCAACAAATGAGTGACAGCATGCGAATCGTTAAAAAAAATCCCGTATACGTTCATATGTGATTCATCCGATTCCGATGAAACTTTGATGAGTTGTTGTGTATACTTACGTGAAGCTTTCTAAATTAGTAAATCAATTTCACAGTTGGTAGAGCACGAGCAGATTCAACAAATGAGTGACAGAGCACGAATCATTTAAACAAAATCCCGTATGCGTTTTATGCCATTTATCCAATTGCGATGAAACGTTGGAGAGTTGTTGTGCACACTCCCAAGAATGTTTCTAGATTATTTAATTCATTTCAGGATAGTTTAGAGGCAGTTAACATAAATTGAAAAAAAAATATTGTGTATCCAAAAGCACTTCAAGAAACAAAGTTACAACACTTTCTTTGATTGGCTGCCGGGTCAGCTAGTATATATATATATATATATATATATATACAGTGGAACTTTGATAATTCGAACCTCAAGGGACCAGTAAAAAAATTCGAATTATCCAAAATTTCGAGTTAAGAAAGTTCTTTGAAAAGGGTAGAGAAAATATATTTAATTACGTTTACATAATGATTTACGTTCAACAAAGCAGATTAACAGACAACGGTACTTTATAAAGAGTGTATCGTGAATAACGTCAAAAGTTTCACATGATAAATAAAACCAAAATGTACTATTCACCTATTTAACGACAATAGTAATCCAGCAATCTAGTTAAGTTTTAGAGAAATCTACTGTTTTTCAAAATAGTTTGAGATTTCTACCTGTTACCTACAATGAAGTCTCTCAGCCATCACAAAAAGTCTAACAAATTTAAGGGACGAAAAACAGAACTACTTACGTCATTTCTACTTTAAACAAACCACTTAAGTTCTGTGATGTGGTTTGTTCCTTGGGGCTGCACTCAGAACATTTATTTCGAGAATTGTCCCAACTGTTTGGCTTCCGATCGGCTTTTTACACTAAAAACTTCGAATTATCCAAAATATAATTCGAATTAACCACGATTGTTTTGCATTGATTGTATATAAAATGCTAGGGACCAGGAGAAAAATTCGAATTAAAGAAGATTTCGAATTATCGAAGTTCGAATTAACCACGTTCCACTGTATATATATAGATTTCTTAATTTATTTAGACTATACGGTATATTTATTTAAATTAGATTATATTATTCTTAGTATGACTAAGTACAGTATAATATACTTAGGATAATTCCACCACACCTTAATGTTTGTAAATAAATAAATAAATAAATAAATAAATAAATAAACAGTCACCGAATGTGATTGAAAACTTTGTGTTGGAAGCTCGTGCTCAGAAAGTGAAGGAGAAGAAGTTGGCGCATTTATTCGAGTCTTTAAAAAGTAGATAAGGCTCTGTTTGCACTTTGGATTGTAAAATTTAACTTGCTAGGATAATAAAATATAGCTGATAGTATTGCCAACATCCTTCTTTTTTCTCCGAATTTGGCCAACTATGGACTGCATGAAACTTAATGCTTCTTGGCCTTTCTTCTCTTCCCAGATCCTCTTCATTCTTTCGCTTCTTACCCTTTTCTCTTCCTCGGAAATGATCCTTACAGGTAGTGGTTTCTCTTCGAACGATTTGAAATCACTTACTCTTATTCAGAACACACTTCTATCACGAATTATCTCTGGAGTAGTTCCAAATTCTGCTGCATCCCTCTTGACCTCATCTACCCACTTAGAGGTGGCCTTTAATCCCATGATATATCAGAAGATCCTTTAGGTCAATACTTACCAGGTGGCCATAGAATGTCAGCCTTCCTTTCCGTATCTGTGATCTCTTCAACATTTTCAGAATTTGAAAATAAAATACCTTCACATATATTCACAGGTGACCTGGCTAACATGTATACAAGGTTTCACCAAAATAGGGGGAGTGAAACTGTGCCCAAAACAATAATCCTCAACACTATGGGTTATGATTCCATCTTCTTCTTCTTCTTCTTCTCCTCAACCGCTAGGTTGGTGGGTAACATGCAGGTCTTCCAAAAGTTCTCTTTCTCTGGCCTGTAGTTTCAAATGGCAATAAGTGTGCTTGCCTTTAATGCTGCCTATAAATTGAGTCCTTGATCTTCCTCGGCTCCTCTTTCCTTCGAGCTTCCCTTCGAAGAGTGTGGTGCACTAGTCTGAATGACGATTCAAATGGCCAAAAAAACTATTCTTTCTGCTTCCAAAAAGATGGTATATTGGCTTTCACGGCCAGTGAATTAAAACTCAGCAATTCTTTAGGGTTGTGTCGTGTTTTGTGTGGGGTTTCGCTTAGGACACCAGGGTGGCTCGGGAAAGGAAACCAAGAGCCCGTTGATGAGCCAGCTTGGTGTCCTAGGCGAAACACCACACAAGACACGGCACAATCCTAAAATAATTTCAGAGTTTTTATTCCTTCTTCTGTTTAAGGATTCAACCAAGGTACGTGTCTCCTTTGCTCTTTTGAGAACATTGTCATTCGTGACTCTATCAGGGCCACCACCGATCTGAACCAAAATTTGTATAACTACCCTTTGGAACCCTGCGAGTAACACTGCCTACATGAAATTTCGGACAGACCACTCCATTCCCTGCATTTAGGTCCTTTGGCAAAATTCTACACCGTCTCACCGATCTGAACCAACATTTGTATACTTACCCCCTTGGAACCCTGCGAGTAACACTGTCTACCTGAAATTTCGGATAAAGCACTCCATTCCCTGCATTAAGGCCCTTTGGGACAAATCTACAACATATCACCGATCTGAACCAAATGTTACATACTTACTCTTTGGAACCTGCCGAGTAACATATTCGGAGAGACTACTCCATTCCCTGCATTTAGGCCATGGTATCTTTAGGAGTCGTCACCAGCACCAAATCTCGAATGCCCTAAGTTTTGATACATCTGCTTGTCGCATAGTCCATGTTTCAGAGCCATAACTTGCAATAATCCATATGAAGATATAATTACTGAAGCACGACTCGAGTCCGAGGATGATATTGGCGAGGAGGGCTGCTGAGTATAAGAAGCAGCACGACTGGGATGAATTATGGATGCCTGTACTCTGCCTTTTCATTTCTCAAAGGAGAAGCAGCTTTGCTATTCATATCTTACTCTCAGAGACTCAAAGAACACGTACTAATTCCTTTGTGCGTTCGCGAAGCTCTCAGCCGACCCAAAACAAAGTTAATTTCACTGCCTTCATTTCCTCCCAAGTGCAGGCACTGTTTGGGAGTGACGAATAAATAATATGGAGTATCCTCAGTTTCTTTTTGTGTGGATCTATACACAGGTGCGAGAGTTGTCACTATACACGGAATGTCACGCACTTTTCTGCCCTTCATAAGTTCGACCTTATTAACCCTTTATAGGACAAACTATTAATTTATTTTTATGCGTTTTTGCATTTTAATTTATTTTAATTATTATAATTATTAATAATGTTATTTTTTGTTTCTATAATTTTAATGTCTAAATATTTATTTTTTATTTTCAATTTATGTTCTTATAGATTTAATTTTGATATTTTTATTGAATTAATTAATGACCTAATTTCGAATTGATTTTTACAATTAGTTTCATATTTGTGTATAGTTATATTCATTTTTTTAGCCTATTTTCAATTTTGAAAAAATAGGCTTATGAGATCACTTTTGTCCGTGTGTGTGTGTGTGTGCGTGTGTGTGTGTGTGTGTGTGTGTGTGTGTGAGGAGAGTGTGTGTGTGTGTCCCCTAATAATTTCTAAACGGCTGGAGCGATTTCAATGAAACTCGGTAAGTTCATAGCACTATTCAGGACGACCTCGACCGTGCCCTTCAAATTTTGTTACGTCTCACTTATCCAACATGGCGGCTGTGCGAAATATTTCACCAGCATTCAATATCTCCGAAACTATTCCCGATATCACCCTGGAACTTTTTCCGGTGATAAAGGGAACTACAGGAAATGTTTATAAACATTGTAATACACTGGTATCTAATTTAGTTCAATTGTTTACATAACCTCAAGGTGGCGGCTTTGCGAATTTTAAAATTAAGTTTTTATTTCTTGTGTCGTAATCATGCGATCGATGTGAAAGTTTGAATAATGAACCTACGCAATAATTTTCCTTTAATGGTATATGACTCTATGGCCTATACATTTAACAATCCAACATGGCGACCATCCGAAATATTTAGACGGCTCTGAATATCTACGAATTTATTATAGCAATCAAACTGAATTTTTTTAATTCATAGGGGCTATGAACTTAAGTCCACGTATAGGACTTTAAATAACCTACTGATCACAAATCCAACATGGCGGCGACGCGAAATATAAATATTCACATGGACGTTTCTCGCAATTTAACCATCCGAGTGCAGTGAAACTTGCTACAGTAAATCTTTATACGAATGTTAATCCACTGTCATCTAATTTATTTCAATTATTTTCTTAACCACAAGATGGCAGCTGTGCGAAATTTTAAAATCTCCTTGTTACTTCTTGTGTCCTAATCATGCGATTAAAGTTTGAATGCTACACGTACACAATAATCTTCATGTAACAGTACATACTCTAGGACCTACATATATAAAATCCAACATGGCGACCATCCGAAATATTTAGTTGGTTCTCAATATCTACGAATCTATTACTGCAATCAAACTGAAATTTTGTATGTTGATAGAGGCAATTATCATAAGTAGGATATATGAAAATAGGCTGTATAGTTCTTCACGGAACTACTTGTTAATATTATGTCTTACTTTCTTTCATTATTTTAATTTTAATTTTTGATTTTTATTTCTATATTTATATTTGATTTTTACACTTTAATTGTTAATGCATTTATTTTTTATTTTTATTTTATGCAACACATTACGTCAAGTAGATACGTGGGTATATTTGATTTTTAGAAATACTAGCACTTTGGCATGAAAATTCTCCAAAATTTGGTTTAAAGATTCAACTATCAGCATCTTTGAAACCATAAACTGGCCTTATGACAGGTGGTTAATAGAGTCCACTATCCCATAAAGGCTAATTTCCAACTTTTTATTTACCTTTTCCTCAGAAACTATTAACAGGAACTAATCAGGGATGTTCTTCAAGACCCTCTCCTTACGTTGACAGAGGTATTTTGAAAATAAATGTGTTTTTTTTATTTCCTTGAGTCTTTTTAAAATTGCATTATTGTACGGCACTTTCATGAACATTTCCATCTGGAAAAATGGCACTAAAGTTAATTTTGAAAAACGGACCTGATAAAATATTATACTACACATATAAGATGAAATTACATCTAAAAAGTTCAGCTTTGTATGTTGAAAAATTCCGAAACAAGAGGAAAATTTTATACCTAGAAAAGCATTTTAGCGAGAAATTGCAAACAAATATTTTTCCGGTTTTTAGAACATGCCATTATCATAGAATTACTCTTCTTCGATTTGAAGCACTAGCATCCATTTTGCTGTTGTTCCATGTCTCTTTGCCCTTGCTTCTAACGCAGCCTCTTTCTTAAAAGGGTTTTGTATCTATCGTCTAATAGAAATAACCTGTGCTTTTTTTTCAGGGGCAACGCGGGGGTACGCGTACCCTTAAACATTTGAAAACTGTTTTAAGGAAAAATATTGGTACATTTGTATCTAGTCCGGCAAATATAACTTCCGACTTGAAAGTTCATCGATCAGCTGGCGTCAACACGCTGTTCACAACAGCTGGAGGAGATTTCGAGTAATCCTCGATTTTAATGAATCTATGGAATCAGTTTCTTTTGGTCGGCAACTCCGTTCTTATCAGCACACAGGCTATTGTTTGGAGGAGGGGTAGGTTGTTATTTTGTGCGTGAGGTTAGTTTTGAAGGATGAAGAAAATAACGAACTATTTAACATCCATCCTGGCATCGAGAAAGATGAAAGTTAATGATTTGAACACAAACAATGACCGGACTTTGCAAATTGCCGAAAATTGCAAAATTGTGATGTTTTGTCGACTACAACTGAGAGTACCCCTTAAATTATTTTTAGAAAGAAGCACTGGAAATAACAATCAAAATTGTACGTTGCAGGGTTTACTAATATGATGCACGATTGTGGGAAAGTGTACGGAAAGAAGTCTCAGAAATGTACTGAAGGGAATCTAAAAGTCCGTAGATTAATAAGGCACAGAAACAAAATTTTGCAATTTTTGAAGATTTTGGGCATTCCTGAGCCCCTTACAGGGATGGTAGACAGAGGAATCGAACCCCACCAGCATCGACCGTTTCTGGAATATTCTTTTCCGTGATTTACAATTTTCAGCTCCAAGCAAATGGCGGACGTTAACTTTTAATAGGCCAAGGCCACTTCCTTCCAACTCCTTAATCGTATTTTATTTCATCTACACCAATGTCCCGATTATCCAAAGCCCGATTTGACGAACACCCGTATTACGCTGTCTGTTAGGTAGTCAGCCCAAAAGGCTGACTGGAACCTCAAAAAGCACCGCCGTTAGATTATGTGGCTAGATACCCACAAAAAACCAAGGCAGCGCTATATTGAGGCGTAGTAGGCAAGAAGAGGAGTGAGGTAGTTTGCCATTGCTTTCCTCACTTAGTCAGAACAGCAGTACTAACCTTACGAGCAGAACCTTTCACAGCATCCACAGGCACTGACTGAGTCCCGAATGTCATTACTAAGCACCACCCATACCTCAGTAGCTTCCATATAATCACAGCCATGAGTGAGACTGATACAGCGGTGAAAAGCCACATTTTACTCTAGCCTGTGCCAACTGACAAATGCAAATGTACTGCATTCATCAAGAGATGGCAAACAGGCCCAGCCCGGATTAACCGAATCGAAAAAAAACTATCTTAATGTTGTTGTTGTTGTTGTGTCATTTGAATCTTGAGACACATTTGGTCATCATCTTCATGTACCTACATGTGTGTGTGCAAGGAATTTGCCTTATAGCCCAGTCACGACACCTGATTTTTATACTGTGTAGGACGTAATAGGATAGGCTACTTATTAACTTATGATAATTAGCTGGGCTAAATTGAGATATTAGACATGGCGTAATATTAATTATTCAGTCGCACGGCACTATTACGAACACATTGCACAATACAATACAAACGAATACCACTACAAAGATGTGCATACGCTGAAAACAGACTGTCCATTCTGACCACACGAAATCGTAGCCAATAAGCCCGTGGGATTGGTTAAAATTCAACCAATAGCGATACTTGAGGATCTCAGTCGACGTCCTCAGAACGCCATTAAACAGACCAAACCTGCCCCTTCCCCCTCAAGGGCTCCAATACATATCTATAACTATAAACATGTGCTTTGAGGATGCAAGGCTTCCTTCCTCAGCTTTCTACTCCGGGTGGTGAAGGTCACACTTCACCCATCTAGGGGTGAAATGTAGAACTGGCTACAACTACTGACAGTGACAGTAAGTCAGAGCTTTTCGAGAGAGCCCCAAAGACTATTTTATAAAACAATCAATTTAATTTTTAAAACATTTAGAGCTGAGAGCTGACTGTAGGATGTTCCTCACGTCCTACATGGATGAATCGCCACTGTTATAGCCTGTGTTATTTCAGTGGCTATTATAGTGTGTGCGATTGTTATTATTTGTGTCTTGGATTGAGGAAAGTTTCCAAGGACTAAAAGAGTCATACCGGCATTTGCCTGGAATGAGAGCGGAAGCCCAGAGGAGAAATGTATTTCAGGATGGCCGCAATTAGCAGCGGAATCTTAACCTCACAAATCCCAACGAACAGCTCACTACTTAAGTAATTGATCCTCCGCCCTTTTAGGTACATATTCACTTTATTCATACCCATATGTCAACTTTTATCGACTCAAACATTGGCAGCCCTGTAATTTCAGTAAAATACTACTACTTCACGACGCAACTGTCATTAATGTTTACAATGTTTACATCTCTCGAAATTCGTTCACTTTCTCACTAGGTAGGAAGTTACGACACAAGTGAACTGGGACTGACGAACCTCCTCGTCCTCCTCCTCCTCTTCCTCAAATGGCCTCTTTAAACTTTCTCCCAGGCTTGCCAACTCACTGGCGACTAATGAATGATTTCTGGGGCGAGACGCCGCGCCACTCTGCCTGTTTTATTCCCAGCTTATTTAATTTCTGTCGCCAAGTCAGATGTCATAATTAAAAAAGTGCTTGTAGCGGAGAGTTTTTTCGTTCCCTTGCTTCGTCTTTAGGGGGAGGCTTCTTCAGTTTTAAAAGAAGCCTCTTCCCTATCTCTGTCTAGCAGACTTCCTTAAGGTATAAATAAGAGGACAGAACACCCGCTTGCTTCGTTTGCTTGTCCTTATATTTCATTAGCCAAATCGCTGAAAAAGGAAATTCTGATTTGCTATCCAGCTGAGTTCTTTGCAGAGTCTAATAATAGAAGTGTGCGCTTTTTTTTATCTCTCTCTTTATCTAGGCTGTGTGTGTGTGTCGTCGATTCTCCAGGTTTTAATGGCATTTTCTGCTTCCATAGAGTGATTCACGGCAGTAATGATGGCTGCTCGAGACGCCTTCAAGAAGATGAACCATTAAAAAGGTCGTGGGGAGGCGGTAACCAAATTAATCTCTGCTCTGATAAAAAAAAAAATTTAATATTTCTCTTTGTCGAAGGAAATTAGTTTAAATAAATCATTCGGTTGAATGTGAATTGTTGGTGATTTCTTTGAGACCTTAAATTTGCCGGTGCACATCTTCAATAATGAAATGATTTTGGCGGCGTTGTACAAATTTACTGAGGGAGAAAATATGATTTAGTCCAGTGTCTAAGATTGATTGCCGTTGAGAGGAGTTAAATACGAGTCAGTGACGCACAAGGCTCTCTTCGAACTCAGCAAAGGAGAGGGTTCAATTTCCACCTTCGGCAATCCTTGAAATGGTTATTCACTGGTTCCACATTGTTGTTGATGATAATGATAATTGTTGTTTTAAGGGGCCTAACATCTAGGTTATCGGCCCCTAATGGTACTGCTCGGTTCCAAGCTCTGTGAACTTGCGGGATGAAGGGCAGAGGCAGGGTAGGAGCAGGCAAGAATTGACAAGCCTGTCGACAGCCCGCCGTGTTACCTGACATTCTCGTCTATTCCAATAATGCTAACATAGGGTCTTTTCTGAAACCAGTGTGGCGTTGGGAATGAGTGAGTGAGTCACCGACGAATGTATTTGCTTCTGTTACTACGCAAGGAACGAGAATCCTCATCACTCGTCACCACCACTACTCATTGTCTGCGATGCACATTCCTCTCAGGTCCACGCAGTTTAGACCCGAGCAGTATGGGTGATCATGAAGGCGAAAATGAAATGTAAACTGTAACTAAAACTAACTTATATACTGTACTAGAAGAAGAAATTGAAGACAAAAGGAGTATAAGGCAAAAATGAAAAGGGCAGGAGGAAACGAAATGCCCTCAACCCTCGAAGAATGCGGATTGAGGGACTTGGAAGGAAGGAGAGCCATGAAAGGCAGATAGGAAAGTGAAAGAGGAGAGAGTCCGTCCCACAGGTAATGGATAAAAGGGGGAAAACCGGTCCCAGCTCAGGAATCGCTCGGGGTCGCCAACTTCCGAACTCACCAGCCGTGAGCCCCTGAGGGTGTAGCAATATCCAGGATGCACCAGAAGTGGCGGGGCTACATTCACCCTGCCTCCTTGAGCAGAAGGCAGGAAATAACATGAAAAGAAAAAGAAGGCTGACCCCTTGCAGAAGGAGGATATCAGAAAAGATGAAACAAGGGCCAATTAAGGCGGGAGAGGAAGAGAATCCCTAGGCCTCGCAAACCCTAATACCGTCGGGATTGAAAGAGAACAAAAGTTGACCAAGTGAGGTCGACAGGAAAGAAGACGGAGAGGAGCCCGGCACAAGTAAGTGGAAGCAATGTCAGACTCAGCTGGGGCCCCGTTGTCGCCAACGCACGTCCCACTAGATGTGAGCCCCTGGCAGGGTTCCACATTGTGAAATGCAAGGAAATGCAGGGATGGTACCAACTAATATGTAGAGTGGGTACTATTAATCGATAATTTCAGTTATCGAATAATCGAAGCATAAAAATCGATTAATTGCTACAAATAACGATTAATCTATTGTGCGTTTAATCGATTAATTGGTTGGTCGAATAAGCGATTAATTGTTTTGTTGAGTAATCGATGTAATTCGCTCCTTTCACTACGCTTTCACAGAAGAAAAGCAGACATTTAATTAATTAATTAAAATACAGGATCTCAAGAGTTTAGTGCTCTTCAGTCGGTCAACACGAATGTATCCAAAAGAGCTGGGTTATGCCCTAATCCTGAAATAAATTACATGAGATTTATAAATTCACTAGGATGACCAGTTTCGATCGTCAAGCGATCATCATCAGATCCATTACACTTAGGCTATAAAATCTATGTTTGAAAATACAGGTGAAAATATTTACAATATGTACAATTATTTAGTTGCAGTGTTGGTAATGTAACTGTCGGTGTATGCTAAATGCAGTATATATGATGTTAGGTGAAATGCTAAATGGTGATAGATATCCGGAGTTTGTAATTTGGAGTGATTATATGGTTGTAAAAATCAACTATGTAATATTACAGGCTACTACTTATCTGGTAGTCTTCCTTGCTGGAGCTGCGCGCAGTTTTCGTGTTCACTGCAACTCCAGGTTATCGGCCCCTAATGGTTTGGGTGATAGTGAAGATGATAATTAAATCATCATCATCATCATCTTGTACAGTTTCCAGCCCCAGGCTGGGTCTGTTTGGAACATAAGCCTCGCCACTTACTGTAGTTCTTTCTTCCCACCACCTCTCCGCTGTCACTCTGGTCCAGTCCTCGCCTCTCTTCTTGACACATTCCTCCACTCCTTTCAGCCATCTATCTCTTGGTCTTCCCCTTGGTCGTTTCTTCTGCATCTGTATCTCATGTATCCTCTTGGGAATCTTCTTCTCATCCATTCTCTTTAAGTGCCCATACCACCTCAGTTTTGATGTCTCAATCCTACCTTGCAAGGGCTCCTCTTTCACCATTTCCCTGACCTTTTCATTCCTCACCCTTGTCTCTTCTTGTTACTCCGATTCTACTTCGCAGGAACTTCATTTCACCTGCCTGTATTCTGCTTATGTCTCTTTTCTTCATTGTCCACGTTTCTGAAGCTTAGGTCAGTATCGGGATATAGTAGCTTCTGTATAACACTTCCTTGCTTTTTTGTGGGACATCTTTATTCCACACTAAGCTCCTAATGCTTCTCAGAAATGCTTCTGCCTGTCTGCCACGTTCCGTAATCTCTTTGTCATTTCTCCCATTTTCCTCCACTATACTTCCCAAGTACTTGAGACTTTCCACCTTCTTCAGCTGTCCACCTCCAAGAGTTATCCCACTCATTGGTCTGTCCTTTTTCCTGGTCGTTAACAGGATCTCACATTTACTGATGTTGAACTTCCATCCGTACTCTCCCAATGTTTCTTCCCAAGCCTTCAGTTGCTCCTGAATTTCCTCCTCCTTGTTTCCCCAGACCATGAGATCATCTGCAAACACCATTGCTTTCATCTTATCTTCTCCTATCTTTCCTGCTATCCGTGTCATTACCTCGTCCATAACCACAATAAAGAGAAGGGGTGACAGCGCACTACCCTGTTTCAGGCCACTCATTTGTCTGAACCAGTCTGTTCTTTCCCCTCCAACTTTCACACAACTCACACTTCCACAATACATCTCCTTCACTCTGCCTACAGTCTCTTTTTCCACTCCCATGTATTCCATTGCTTTCCAAACCTTCTCCCTACACACACTATCATAGGCCTTTTCGATGTCCAGGAAGGCCATCAACAGATCCTCTCCAAATTCGTGGTGGTGTTCCTGGAGCTGTCTCACTGAAAATGTGAGCTCCACTGTTGATCTACCAGGTCTGAATCCATACTGTTCCTCTCTCAATTTTCTCTCCACTTTGGCTCGTATTCTACTTTCTAATATCTTTTCATATATCTTGGCACAGTGAGGTATGAATATGACTCCCCTGTAATTTCTGCACTCCTTTCTGCTTCCTTTCTTAAATATTGGGACAATTAATCCTTTCTTCCAATCTTCTGGGGTCTTTTTCTCCTTCCATATCACCCTCATCACACGGTACAGCCACTGTTTCCCAACCTCCCCGGCTGCCTTCACCATTTCAACACTCACTTCATCCACACCTGGTGCCCTTCCTCCTTTCATCTTGTCTATAGCCATTTCCAGTTCTCTCCAAGTCAGTTCCTTTTCCATTCCTGTGTTGTCTTCTCCATCTTCCAATACATTGTCTTCCTCCCTATGACCATTTGGATTCAGCAAATCCTCAAAGTACTCTTTTCACACTGTCTTGAGTGTCTCTTTGTTGTGTACCTCATTTCCGTTTTTGTCCATCATTACCACATCCTCACGCAGACCTCTTCTCTTACCTTTGACCATCCCATAAAGAACTTTCTTATTTCCTCTGCTGTCTTCCTCCATCATCTCTGTCCACTTTACCATCAACTTCTTCCTCTCCTCTGCGACAATCTTGTTTGCTTCTTTCTTCTTTATCTTATTATCTTCCCTTGTCAGATCAGTTCTTTCCTGGAACCACACTCTGAAAGCCTTGTTCTTCCTTCCCACAGCTTCTTTTACTCTCTCATTCCACCATGGTGTCTCTTTACACCGCTTTCTGTTGCTTGTTCTTCCACATACTGCCACTGCAGCTTCCACCATTGTGTTTTTGAATTGCTTCCATTCCTCTTCCCCTGTTTTAGGATTGTCTGTTGGCATCCTTTCCCTTATTATCTTCTGGAATTCTTCCTTGACTTCCTTTTCCTTGAATGAAATGTAATGAAATGTAAACCAGAACTAAAATTAACTACTAACTTATATACTAGAAGAAGAAATGGAAAACAAAAAGAGAATAAGGCAAATAAAGGACAGGAGGAAAGGAAATGCCCTCAACCCTCGAAGAATGCGGATTGAGGGACTTGGAAGGAAGGAGAGCCATAAAAGGCAGATAGGAAAGGGAAAGAGGAGAGGGTGTGCCCCCACAGGTAATGGATAAAAGGGGGAAAACCAGATCCAGCTCAGGAATCCCTCGGGGTTGCCAACTCCCGAACTCACCAGCCGTGAGCCCCTGAGGGTGTAGCAATATCTAGGGTGCACCAGAAGAGATGGGGCTACATACACCCTGCCTCCTTAAGGGCCTTGAGCACAAGGCAGGAGGTAAAAGGGAATGAAAAAGAAGGCTGACCCCTCGCAGAAGGAGGGTATCAGAAAAGATGAGACAAGGGCCAATTAAGGCCGGAAAGGAAGAGACTCCCTAGGCCTCAGATACCCTAATACCGTCGGGGTCGGAAGAGAACAAGAGTTGACCAAGTGATGTCGACAGGAAAGAAGACGGAGAGGATCCCGGCACAAGTAAGTGGAAGCAATGCCGGACTCAGCTGGGGCCTGGTGGTCGCCAACCCACGTCCCACTAGATGTGAGCCCCTGGAGGGAACAAGAATTCAAAATCTTTGTTGTAAACTCTTCGTCTTCTTTTTATGAAACCCTTCCCAATTTAATTGATGTTTTTCCTTCCAGAGACACTGACCATTATTTGGTTATTGTTAACATAAACAAGAAAGAACATTTTGTATATTTAGACAAAAATTAACTTTTATAAATTCCTAAAATAAGCGTAACTCAACTTAAACGATGACCTGTCATTTAAACTTCTTTTGTTATCTCGTGTCTACTCACCAAATAATCGATTCTTCGATTAGTCGATTAACCGATTCAAAGGTCACTCAATTTATCTATTAATCGTATTCGATTAACTCCAAAACACTCGATAAATCGATTATTAATTGATTAACTTAACAAAGCTTATTACCAGCTGAACTAATCAGCTACAGCCCCCTTCCCCCTCCTTTCCTTCTATTCCCTGCTCCGTTTCATTAATCTTCAATATATCGGTGTAGACTTTCACGGCCGGGTGAACAATCTTCAGGTTTTAAGGTCGTGTTAAACGATTCTTGATATGTGACGCTTATCAATAAACTACGGAAAGATCAAATATTTGAATATGAGTGAGGTGGATTTCCTCACTTATTTTTCAGATTTCCTTCAGACTTATTTCAGACCCGTGGTCTTCGACCTCGCATGGTTAGTGCTTGTCTGTGTGTTAATGGTATCATTACAGGAATTATGTATTGGTGTGTAACAATGAAGGCGTAAAGTTATACAGGATGCCTGGGAGAAAGTTTCCAGTATTTACAGGACAGTTAGTATACAACAAAAGAAGAAAGAAAGTTCCTATAAACATTGGTCGTAAACTTAATATTTCCTGAGTTATGGCCTTATTTTGTACGGGGAGCGCTTTGGCAAGAAACAAGTGAAGAAAACATTGTACGAAGAGCATATCCTGCATTCCGAGTGCTTTAGTATGAAATAAATGAGTTAACATTGTACGCGGAACATGTCTTGCACTCTGAGAGCTTTGTCATGAAAGAAATGAGTACCGTAAACATTGTACAAGGAGCATATCTTGCATTATGAGCGCTTTGGCATGAAACAAATGAGTAAACATTGTACGAGGAGCATATCTTGCACTCTGAGGGCTTTGTCATGAAAGAAATGAGGAAACTTTGTACGCGGAGCATAATTAGCTCTCTGAGGACTTTGGCATGAAACAAATGAGGAAACATTGTACGCGGAGCATATCTCGCACTCTGAGAACTTTGGCATGATACAAATCAGGAAATATTGTACGAGGAGTATATCTTGCACTCTTAGGACTTTGGCATGAAACAAATGAAGAACATTGTACGCAGAGCATGTCTTGCACTCTGAGCGCTTTGGCATGAAACAATTGAGGAAACATTGTACGCGGAGCATATCTTGCAAACCGAGCACTTTTAGACGAAACAAATGACGTTAACATGAACATCTGTCGATTGGGAGAAGGCTAGGATGTTCTCCTCACAGAATCGCGGGCGGCCCACAAGAACGTGCGAGGCGCCAGCGCCATCTCTCTAACTCATAGAGCGCCCCCATTCATCACATCTGACAGGTGACTCACAAAACCTGGCCTCAAGGAAATGGAAGATGGATGCTGGTGCGCTCCTAGAAAAGGTGCACAGAACGACGTCAAAATAGTTCATTAATTTCCCAGGGGAGAGAGACACTGCTGCAATAAGTTAGTTAAGACGCTGGCCACTGTGGCAATCATTCAGAGTTTCTTTCAAGGTGGGGATAGCCCCTCATACTCCCTGACAAATTAAGACGTTATATATTGTTCTCCACTGCATTGGATGGCTCAATCAGCAAAGGTTACTAATAGTCTATTTAGTGATTTCATAATCTTTATGTTCAACCATGGCAAAATGTAAACATTAGATGTCAGAAAACAGTACTATAATGAGGCTCATTATAGCACAAGTTATCGTTATGATACAGTTTACCCCACCAATCAGAGCTCAAGAAACAGTTGTGTGACCAATTAGGTAAGGATAGCATCTGTGTCCCATGCGCTCTGTTCAGTACATAAAACTGGCGAAATCTCGACAGATATTTATGAATCTTTATGTTCGAACATAAAATTGTTATAATTATCGTCGAACATAAACAGTCGCATGCAACTCGCCTATAATGGCAATTAAGACACTCGTATGGAAATTATAAAACTAGCTTCACTCGTTTATACACATACTCGTGTCTTAATACAGTAATTATTGCCATTACAGGCTTGTTACATAATGCACTATAGACTAATTGGCAAAACAGATTTTTTTAAGTAAGGTACATTTCTGAACTTAAGCAATAAAATACATCTTCCTAATAAGCGGAAATTATGCAACTCTTGCTTATACATAGCAATTTCCGGTAATAATCTTCAGTTGACAACAAGCATCAGCAGAATATCACATTCATTATTGCACTGAAAATTGGTAAAAGATCACATTCATAAGTTACAAGTGTCTTAATTACCATTATAGGCGAGTTGCATAGGACTGTTTATGTTCGACGATAATTATAGGCTAACTATTTTATGTTCGAACAAAAATATTCATAAATATCTGTCGAGATTTTGCCAGTTTTATGTGCTGAACAGAGCGCATGGGTCGCAGAGAATACCTTGTTTTTGACCATGGCATCCTCAAATGCCCCGCTATGACACTAGCCACGCGGTGAAATTTTAAATTGGGGGCCGTAGAAGTCAGCGCAGGTGCGATGCTATCCTTACCTAATTGGTCACCCAACTGTTTCTTGAGCTCTGATTGGTGGGAGAAACAGTCATAATGAAAACATGTACTATAATGAGCCTCAAAATAGTACAGTTTTCTGACATATAATATTTACATTTCGACATCGTTGAACATAAAATTATTATAATGAGTAATGCACAATGAGTGCAAGCCTTATATTGTAGATGGAAGTAAATCTTTAATTGAACTCAAACGTCTGACCCCAGTGAGACTCAAGCCTGTGACCCCCGGCTTATTACATCGATACTCTTACTACTAAGCTCTTTTTTTAAATCGCGTATCCTCCCAGCTTGACTTCACCCACGGATTCGGCGAGGGATCATTCCTCTGCCGCCTTAAAGGACGGTGTCCGTGAGCTGAACACACTTCGTTAGCAGCTACAACTGGGGATGGTGACAGGCGACCACTAACTTGGGCCTAATTAATGAAAGGGTCAGGGAAGGGATTTTGTAAGGAAGTCGGCCGAGGACTTGTTAAAGGAACCAACCCGGCATTTTCCTGGTGGTGGAAATGGGAAATCACGACGTCCAAGATAGGTATCGAACCCACGCTCTCCCGATGCCAGCGACACTCGAGCTACCTCTTTAGTGCTCACGGCCACATTAGCCGATGACTAATGTGTCCTTTAGGTAGTCAGCCTGGAGGCTGGTTGGATCCTCAAATAGCACCACCGTAAGTTATGTGGTAGAACCCCCCAAAACCGAGGCAGCACTACAATGCACAGTGGGTCAAAATCGAAATGTAGGGGGACAAAATTATGTTTACGTTTTAATCATGAATTTACAGTGAAAGCAAGGTATATAATTTGTTTACTTCATAATAAACATCAGTTAAGACCTTTTTAAGCTACGTCTGCACATGCAAGAAATTGTCTATGACTAGAAGTTGGATAGAGCATTCATTTATCACTTCAGAACAATTTTCTACCCCTAATTTACTTTTAACAAAGTCACAAAGTTCCACTTTTGCAATAATCGTCCAACCCAGTGTTTCAAACAGTTGTAAACGTGTGAGAACTGGTTGCGCGGTATCTTCTAAAACGTAAAAATAACTAAGTAAGTTGCAAAAGGATGCAAAAAATCTTATAACAGGCGTAAACTACAAGACTTTATCTACATTTTAAAATTAAGTAGAAATTGACGCAAAGTGACGCAATATAGGCTACTAAAAATCTTAGTGAAAATATAATGTTAAAAATAATAGTTAAATATTATATAATGCAAATATAGCTAAAATTACGTAACAATTACGCCCATTAATAACTGAAACACGTTACAAAGATCATACATTCGGCTGCATGTTCCATTTTAAAGCATCACACTAACCACAAAGACAACCAAACCACAGCCACTTACATTCAACCCCCAAATGAGACTGGTCGAACAGTGGTGACAGATTTACACTAAGATGCGTTTATATCCCAGAATAGTGAGCGGCAATTATATGAGAATGCTGTAGAGGTAATAAATTTTGATTTTTTTTATTATGAAAATAAATTATTTTGTCCTCTTAGATTTCGATTTTGACCCACAGTGCAATGAGGCGTACTATGCAGGGTGAGGAATGCGGTAGTTTGCCATTGCTTTCCTCACTGAATCAGTACAACAGTACTAAGTACTAACCCTACGAGCATAACATTTTACAAAATCCACAAGCACTAGCCGTCTGCCCTGAATGCCATTCCTCATCACCACCCATATCTCAGTAGCTTCCATAAAATCACAGCCATGAATGAGACTGAGACGTTGGTGAAAAGTCACATTTTACTCTAGCCTGTGCCAACAGACAAAAGCAAATGTACTGCATTCATCAAGAGATGGTAAGAAGGCATCTGATGACTAATAAACTGTAAGGTGCGTTCAAAAAGTAACGAGCTGGAGGCATAATTACAGAAACCAGTACCTGTGTGTTAGAAGTATTGGCCCTAGCTATTGAGGCACTTGTCCCACTGTGACACGAGGCGCTGAATGGCCGTCTCATAAAATTTCCTGGGCTGCGATGTGAACCAGTTCCGTACGTACAGCTGGACGTCGACGTCCGAGGTGAATCGTTGGCCCCGCAGAGCCCTTTTCAGGGGACCAAACATGGCGTTATCACAGGGAGAGAGATCTGGACTGTATGGAGGGTGGCCGAGAACCTCTCATTAGAATTTCTGCAGGAGTGCCGCGACTGTGTTGGCCGTATGAGGTCGTGCATTGTCGTGGAGCGACCACGGCCGATATGGCGTTCACTGTCACTCGGCGTCCAGCTGGACGTTGTCATCGGTAATGCAGGGGGGTGCCCCAGACCGGGCATCATCGGCTAATGATATCCGTCCTTCCCTGAAGCGCTTGTGCCACGCCTTGATCCTTGCAAGGGACATGCAGTGTTCGCCGTACACTTGTGACATTCGGCGATGAATGTCCGTTCCCCCTACTCCTTCCGCTGTCATAAACCGAACAACACCTCCTTGCTCTCGTTTGACGCCTCCATGTCACTGTTTGCAATGCGACTGGCAGCGTTGGACGATTGATGCATGCTGCTGCTCGCTTTGTATCGTCACGTGACGTGAACGCGTGCCCTCTAGCGACGGGCTGTGACCTTCCACGCTCTGGTCGGAACCACATCTCGTTACACACGCCACGATTACCCGATGTAGCCACCGGTT